>OY754338.1:51246991-52619763 GCA_963573305.1 Pyrrhosoma nymphula
TGGCTATTCAATGTGAAGAAATGTGTGAGAGATGATGTCGGAGTGACGATTTTCATTGTCTGTTCAAAATGGTTTGATCGCATTTTGAATAGCACATCCAGAAATAACGGTGAAGTTTTGATAATTAATTATGAAAACAAACCGGGGGTATTCTTTAAAAAAAAAACAATCATTTTCGTCGAAAAAAAAAGTTTGTGAAAAGGTTGAGTTAAAAGTTGCAAAACAAGTTTGACCACCAATCCGGTGGAATTTATTTAAATGTACAAGACAACAACTACAAAAAAACAATACGCACGAATGAACCACATGCCTATTAAGATGCACTATTGAGGAATTACCAAGAAAAATCGCTTGAAGAACATTTGGAGTCAAACCGAATTTCCGATAAATGCCACTAAGAAGAAAACGAGATACGATGCATATACCACCACGCATAGGTATGCAGAAAGAAAAGATAGGAAAATATCACTAGGCTCCTACTTCCTGTGATCCATTTGTTTACACGGTGACGAAAGAACCAATATTTTCTAGAAACACTTCTGATATACCTATTATCAAATGGCCGGCGTTTGTGAGTAAAAGTTAGTCATCCTGCTCTTGCTTCCTCGTGAAGTTTAAAGGACTAAGTTTCTCCATCCACGAGTGACATCACTACCCTTACTTCAACTGGAGAGGATGGATACAATACCGCTTTATAGATTAAACTTTCATAAAAGGATAATGTGAATATATTCCTTATCGAAAATGGAGAAATTAATTGAGTATTGCCTCTTCCGCATTCAATAATCGATCTCTTATCCCATGTGCTGCAACAAATGCAGCCGGCAATCGGTGACGCCCACTTGTGTTCAAAGACCATTGATTCTATTGCAAGAATAAATAAGTAAAAGAACTATTCTTTCCTCATAAATATTTTTTTTCAATTCCAAACAACCCAGTTCCAGCATCACAATGCAGCCCTTTAGATGATAGCATTGTGATGCTGAAACCAGGATGAGTGAAATTAAAAATATTTAAGAGGAAATAAATCGTGGTAAGTAGGTACTCTCCCAGCAGCAAAGGTTTTCCACGAAGTCGATGAAGAGTCTAAAGACTCTGCAATTGTTCTTTTGATTACTAAGCCGCGGAAAAAATTTAAAATAATTCAAGAGGAGATACTATCTACAGAAATATGACAGTGCAACATTGTTTCATTTAACCCATTCAATACCATCGGGGCATATTTTTCCTAGCAAATTTATCTGTTGATTGATTCACATAGCAGAAACGAAAATTTGCAGAAAATATACTTGTATTATTTTGAACATGCAAACAAAAAATAATTCTTGAAAGGTCCAAGACAATATGTCCCTTGTAGGAGCACTTGATATTTTGGGATGGTAGAAGAGTTTCTCCCAGAATCAAAAACATGTATTCTGCAGATCCACTGTTCAAATCTTCTTAAATTTTCATTACTTCGAACGCAAAAGCAAAATGTCACCACTTCATCAACTGATACTTATTTCTAGGAAGGACGACCCTAAACAGAATCACACTGGACTTACCATTAGCCATAAACACGATGCTGGTTTACTCCAATTGTTTTCAAATGTAAGTACACTCTGAAATCCGCGTGAGACAACCATACAATGGAGCACTTAATTTTCATTTTAATAGTTCTCGGTACCATCGAAAGAGAAAGATTTTAGAATGAAAGATTTCCATTTTCACAGCAAACAAAATGTAAAGACAAAAATAAGTGCTTAGAACCACTGATATACTTAAAAATATTCTAAAAACACTAAATTTTGCCATTCATTTGTTTTCTTCTTTTAATTTAAAATGCTTTTTTCTTCATATGAATGGAACTGTGTGATCCATTTATATCACCGCTACATTTTCCGACTTTTTCTGTTATTCGTGTTTTTTTATTTTATTAATTTATTTACTTGACAACACCCCCGAAAACAGTCACTCATTGGGCCTTTACATCAGGTGTATTAACAATTCATAACGGACAATTACAACCACCCATGCACTGGATGGGAAAAACCTACCCAGGCGGGATTCGAACCCGCATCCTTCGGCTTGGCAGGCGAGGACTTCACCCCGCCGCTACCGAGGCCGGCCCAATTTTTCGATTATACGCGGTTCATCTTGTTGTCATTAACACGGATAATCGAGAGTATGCTGTACTATATTGTGGAATATAGCTAGTAGCCACTGGTAAATATGTATTGACAAAACACGGCGATTCGCAATATTTCATAGCCCCATTATTCCTGCCAATAAATTATCAGGGTAATCAAGGTTCTAACGGACAGAACAATAATTGACACTCTTTTGTCTTCCGAGTGTTTGCGAAAGTTAAATTAAAGCAGCAAGGATTTCTCAGTCGAGGACAAAACGGCAGAAGATAAAAGAGGAGAAGATGAAACCTTCTGCCGTAGATAGCAGACGGAATTTCACCAATATATATACTATTTGATTCATCCGACCGCGGTTCGCATTGGTCATATCATAATCGAATTCAACACAAGAGCACACAAAAGATATCGAGAAGGGCGTGAAGTGGAAATGATAGCATCGGACACCCGTCATAGTAAAAGATAACAAAGAAGTAAAACGCCTTCTAACTCGATGAGACGACACTCATATATAAATCAATGGGTATATATACTCATAATCATCCCAAGATGAAACATTGGTGTTTATTCTTGTCAGTCAACACATTAGTCGGTAGACAGAAGCCCACTTGAACAGTTATTTGGTCTTCTCTGCAGCAGGTTCTTTCGAAGTCAAGGAATATTTTCCAGTTGTTCTCCAATGCAATAGGCTACAGGTTTTCATAAAAACCCAATTTTGAATCCTCATTTCGATCAGTATGAAGGCTTTATTTCTCCTACCAATTCTCAGCGTCTACAACCTTGTCCACGGCCATGGATACCTCAAGGACCCGTTGAATAGGGCATCCCTGTGGAGGGCGGGGATTCCAGGAGCGCCATTCAACTACGAAGACAACCAGCTATTCTGCGGTGGTTTCCAGGTAAGAACTGATTGTTTATTTGCGGAGGCAACTGACAGCTGAGTTTTTCCAACCATTGCGATTGCACAAGTGATTTGGTACGCAGTCACGCGCACGGGTGAAAATATATGCATCAAAGAGGGAAAAACTCGCCATGAAAAAATCATTTTACTTAACCGGGTTTGCATTTAATTTGTTCAATCGCAATGGGTGCATTCAGCCGACGGAGCTACTCCGGAGCCGATCCGGAGCGTTTAGGCTAAATGCGTAGGCTTAGTGAGCGCTGTGTGAGCGGTCGCTCATCTTGGTGAGTGGAATAATTCTACGCTCACTGCTCTCTGAGCGGTAAAATATGGCGGAAATTCAAAATAAGAATTCTAACTACTCAAATTGAAGTTGAAAACTAAGGGAACTAGTGCATGGTAATGATTGATAAACTAATTTATTTTAATTAAAAAATAATTATCATCTCTTACAAATTGTATCTATCGATGAGCCAGTATGTTTAATATCGTAACATGTAGTAATATCTTTATTGCACTCGATGCACACCATGGATTTGCAAATTTGGGGCTTGGAGCTAGGCCAAACCTGTCTCCTGCAGCCAAAAAACTTTCAGGTTTGGCCAGAAGCCAAACCCCCTTTCTTTTCCTTTTCCTAAAAGAGAGCCTTTTTCTCCACTGGTATCATATGTCCATGGGGATTCATGTGTCTTCCCAAGGCAAGTGTTAAGTAATAGCTAAGGAGAAAAAGAGTGGAAGTAAATATCAACGAGCTAGGTTGCATATACCACTATCTGAGAGCAATATGTATACTGCACATTTTCTAATTTTAAAATACTTGTGGGAGCAGTAATGTATAGGCATAGAAACAGGACTTGCTATCTTAGATGAACCAGATTGGCTGCTAATGAAAATAAAGGGAAAGGGAAGAAACTCACACCTTGAATATTTGATGACCTCCATGCACACAGTGAAAAGTAAAAACTTAAAGGAAAAAATATGCATTTAATTACACCCGGTAATTATTTTATTTCATTCATCTGTTTCCTGATTGTTCATCCTTTCTTTATTACAAAAATAGGGAATTTTTACATTTATGTGTGAGCAGCTTATGGCTTTTTTAAATTGGTATTTCTAATAATTACTGAGCCACAGTTATCTTGGAAAAGTAAAACAAATCATATGTGATCACAACATGGTTTCCTTTTCATTAATGTCTACTGTTGCAAAAGAAAATGTTTTACTTTGTCAATGCCAGTCAACATTTTTTAACCCCTCATGAAGTGAAACGTATGTGTCACTTATAAGATGTGTAGACACATGAAATTCCATCATTCACATCATGAATGTATCTATCTACTTAAGTATAAATGACAAAAGGTACTACTCCATATTAAGGGTTACCAAGTTTCAACTCTAAAAGGGAATTTATGGCATGAATTGAAGGAAAATTTGTATTGAAGTTGCACTTTCAATCTATGATTATCTACATTTATCCTATACCCATATCTCACTTTGTTTTTATATGTGAATAACTATGTCTCTATAGCCTATGAGCGAATTAAATATTTTTAGATAATTAAGGATTATATCTAGGTATATGACTTCATAAAATAAAATGGTTTCAATCTCAACCTGAAATGTACGTTAGCCTCTGCATCCGGAAATGTTGATGAAAACCGTCCATTGTGTATAATGGGATTGTGTCCTCGAAATAATTTTGGTTTCTCGATGGTGACTCACCTTGATGGTTTGGAATAACGTCCCATCTCATCTCAAATGCTTCAAGTATAGCATTTGCAATTCGAGGTAAATTTATATTATCTTCGAATATTCCATTTTTACTGTATATTATACAGCGTATATCATATAAAGTCCCGTAATTTGTCTGTCAACCAGCTAAACTGTTTTGCGTATAATGGTTTCCATCCACTTAATTAATAATCGAGCCACCGTGGTACCCACAATGACCCACATTATTGGCAAAAACGTTAATTAAATAATTAATGCTCATATTTATTCAATCGTTGACGGAGAAATCATTTCGATCGGTAATATACATTATCGTGAAACATCAATCCCGCAATAAATCCTCTTTTTATGGAAATAAGGAATGATTTATGAGTAAACAACGCGGAAATCTTTTGATGCTGGCCTTACATTTATACGACGCATCCTTTCTTGCACATTCCGAGATAAATAAGCCATGTAATTGGATTTATAAAATACAAGGATAATAGAAGCTATTTTCAGCATATGAGGAATCAAAACAAGAATAAATTACTGCTAGGTCAGCGAAAATCATTTTTTATTACATTTCTTCAAATTAAACTTCCCGGCACTCCACTCATCCGCTCCGGAGCAGTTCCGTCGGCTGAATGCGCCCGATGATTCGAAAAAAAATTGTCAAAAGTTAATCGTTCTAAAGCGACAATGCTGGGTTTATTCTCTGCGACTGCTATGAGACATGCAAGATAACGTCCCCTGTGCTATAATGTAGACTGGGGACGAGACCATCTTGTACGTTTAACCCCCGGTGAAATTCTCCTTGAATTAAGGTGGTGTTACTGGCTAACATACCTGACCGGCAATTGGGAGATTCGGGTTCGTATCCCGGTCAAGTCAAATAAATTTTTCACGGCGAACTTCACCCTATTTGGTGTATATGACTGCTGAGTTTACTTTTGCTATTTGGAATTTTGAAAAAATTAAAAAAATTCAGAATTTTTCCGCCTTTTTAAAAAATAAATTAAAAATTTAGGGTGGGGGGGGGGGGTCCGGACCCCATGGACCCCCCTGGCTACGTCACTGCTCATAAAGATCCCAAATACAAGTACTCAGTGGTAGCATCTATCAATTCATCCACTTTAAGGACAACGTAAACTGTTTTTCCGTAGCGCCAATGGGAATTGAACCGTGGTCTTTGCGGTATCTGCGGCGACGACTATTTGCTTCCGCGGCCTCGTCCCTACGAGAACACGGGGGTCAAATCGATCGGCTACGTGGTCAAGACGTACTCACCAGGGGACACCGTCCAGGTCACCGCAGAGATCACGGCCAGTCACCTCGGCCACTTCGAGTTCCACCTCTGCCCCCTGCGGTCAGCAGACGAGCTGGAGGAAGAGGAGTGCTTCGTGAGACTCCCTCTGGCCGACGGGTCCGGGTTCGAATACCAGGTGAAGACGTGGAACACGGGAGAATACACGACGAAGGTGGTGCTGCCATCTAACGTTACTTGCCAGCGGTGCGTCATCCGGTGGCAGTACACGGCAGGTGAGTGTCGACGGAAGGCAAGGCCATCTTAAGCATTCTTCCTCAGCATTCCCCATTTTCATATGCGGTCGCTGTTTTTGACAAGTATCCTCCACTCCTTTCTATCCACGTACTCGTCACCCGTAAGACCTTTGCTTTGAAGTCCTCGAAGGTGGTTGGAACTATTTTGGTCTTTATATACTTTTGCGTGAAACTTTGTCGACGCGTTCTTATTGGTGACATCTATAAATCCATAAAAAAATTAAATAGTTGCATTTTGCTGATTTTGGTTTTTGGCATTTCAATACTATTTTAACACATCCCAAGAGCACAAGAGATATATTTCGTATTAATTCGATTAAAGATGCACAGATTTTCCTCTATACCTACGCGATATAATACTTGCACCCCATTGGGGTGCTCTCCTAAATTTAAAAGAGCATTTTTTTCACATGTAGCGATTAATAAATCAAAGCTATTGACATATGCAAAACAGCACTTCATAATTCTCAATATTCTTGTAGTTATGGAATGTCAAAGTTCGCGAAAATTTCAAATTTCTTTCGCGATGATGAAACGCCTTCTGATTGGTGTGATGTCAGAATGCGAGTAAGCGGGTTTACGGGGTTTACCCCTGCCCCGTGGCAATACAGCAATTCCGTGTTTCATAGGGATGGGTGGTTAAGGGAAAAAACCGGTGCTTGGTTAACCAGTTATTTTCAGGGATTAGAGTACCTACTCTAGTTTTAAACCTGAAGGAAAAAACAGGGGTTTTCAGGATTTATAGCCAGAAGGTAAAATAGGTTATTAAAAGGTGTTGTTACGGATGTGGTACAGAAATTATACGATAATTTTTATGTCTCGTATGAAGACATAAAAACTTCCGATCAGCCTCTTGAGCTGGCTATTAGTCAGTAAAACGCTTTCACCGAGATTGATTACTTCGGCGCACGATATGCATGCCTTATCGCATAGCAATGACGCATACCATGCCAACCCTTAAGTTTTTCAATTAAAATTGAGCAGAGATTATACCAATGTACACAAATAAATTCTCATGTTATGTCTCATAATATGTTTCATTTCTCCAAATCCTCTCTCTCCCTCTGCTATCTACTAATTTTACTATTGGAACTGCATGCATTCCTTCTATCCGGGCAGCTGTTCTGTAAGCAGGAGCAAGTAGTATCAAAGTTCTCCGACAAAGGGCAGTCTTCCGGTTATTTCGCTCAGGTTATTTTCAGTTATACCAAAAAATAACCGAGTACTCAGGTTAACTTGCGCTGAAAATAACCGGTTAACCTAAGGGAAAAACCCAGTTATGGATGTGACCGGTTATTTTTACCAATCCCTAGTGTTTCAAAACTTATAAGGCTTTGTGAACAACAGCTAACTGCACACACAAGTATTTTTGAGCGAGTGAGTATGATTCGAGCGTAATATAATAACGTAATGGATGGCTCTGGCTTTGTAAAGGCGTATTCAGGGAATATTCCGAAGGTGGATTCATTCATGGCGGCTACTTTCTTCTGCAGCAATGATGATTTTGTCGGCGCAGAAATAAGAAGTTGTCTTGAAGAAGAAGTGTTGTTGTGATTATCTTCTTTTGGCACATTCACAAACATCTTAACTGGCGTAGATATGGTTGAACGTTTTTGCACAAGGGCACAATGCATGTATGGCATTACTGAATAATTTTATCTTCCGTAAACAAGATATGCAGCGACTTACTACAGCTAACTGACGGAACTGGGGATTGAAAATAGCACCACCAGCACCGCGGAACCGTATTTACTGGACTCTGACGTCACGCTCATCAAACATGGCGACGAGTCGCAAGATTACAATACAATTTTCAAAGTTGAATTTTATGAATAATTCGCAAGTTTCAGAAAAAACTGCTTGGATTGTAATTTTCAGTGTAGAGGGTACGTTTTTATCGCATAATCATCCATTTTTAGTAGACTTCCCCAATGGGGAAGCGCTTTCACGCTTTCCCCGAATCTAAACCTATTCATGATAATACGTAACTCCCCGTTAATCGCGTCAATTTCAGTCAAGTTCAAACGCTAGATCATGAATGAGCAAACTTTTTACATAATTTTAGCTGCTTCCCGCGATTTTGAAACATTGTGGATATGAGGGTGTTTTACATGGATTCCGATTTGGCTACGTATCCCATTCAAAATATGCTATCAACATCCTTAATTTTGCACAAAGAGGCATATTCCGAACAACGAGTGCAAGTTTTTTAATTCGAACCAAATATAATACCTATCATGAAGAATACAGTTTGTATTTTTTTACTCCAAGATAAAAACGTATGGTATTATTTACGAAATGGTATTATGTAACAATGTTCCAAGAGAAATTCTCCCAGAACAATAAAAATTGTTTCCATTTTAACTAATTTTTCGTCACGTCATCACAAAAGATGTGTTTTTGATATTTATTGGTTTAATGACTTTCTACTATATGATGAATCCAACATTTTCCACGTCAACCTATTTGTATTATAGGATTCGATGATAAACAAGACAATAAGGGGCAAAACTCTATGTAGAGTTTCTCTGAGAACTCTGAAATGAAGATAAGAGTGCTCAGGCATCGGTGAAGCTTCGAAAACAAGGGTCATCGCAGAAATATTTCTGTCCTAACAACTTCATCCTCGTAATTTTCCTCGACAAATTTTTGCGGGAAACCAAACTCAAATTCCTCAATTTTCAGCAACCTCTGCCGATCTTCCCACATTTATGTCCGTCACTCCGCAAATAATTCCATCAAGTGAGTTCGAAGAATTTCCGGAAAAAATCGTATGCCCCCCTGCGGTAATTTTATAAAACTTACACATGCAGCGGTTTTCTCCGACGAAAAAAAATAAAAATAATGCCTCAACCGAGAAAATTAGATAAGCACGCGCTGGCCTGCATGAAGAATCGATTACGCCCATTGATAATAAAGTGCTCTCCAGCGATTCACGAAACTACGGCCCAAGGGTTTAATGTTGTTGGGGGGAAGGGACCCTTCTGGACCTATGGAGTGACCCTTACCTCGAAGGGATTTGGTGGGGTAGGGGGATGTTAAGGTGGGATCGACGAACTCAATTATTACCGCGTGGGGTATCTTAGCTCCACGCCCACGGCTGAACCATCTTATTTATTTTCCGGCAGGCCAAGCCCTTGGAATCAACAGACCCGGGGCATTTTAGGCTTAATTTTGGTGCGTATGTCCTCTGAACTTCGGGTAATATGGGCGCGACTTTTCCCTAGTCGTAATTCGTAATAGAAATCATTTTATATTTTTATTTTAATACTTAGGCAGTTTTAAGTATCATTCTTTAAATATTTTTATATTGACGACGCAAAAACTGCCAGTTATATATAAGAGAACTCCCAGTAATTAACTAAATCTACGTATGTTGAGCTCTAACTTGGTTATTTATTTCAAGTTGAAGTCGGCTTTGCTATTGTAGGTTCCTTTCTTACGGTTAAAAAAAACATATTACGGTGAGTTATAAATTCATTTTGTTTTATTGATTGAGAAATAATACGAACCGGACACCGTTAATTTTTGACGCAATCTATGCCTTAGAAATTCCTCGATTTTTTAAAAATAATGTCTCTTCGAAGCGCACAGCCGTGCTTCATACCATGGAAAAGACGTTATATTTTTGTCGGGAAATATCTCGAAAAAAAGTGCGGTAAATGGCTCATGCATATTTTGGTATTATTGGACAGATGAGATGTTTCTCTTTATAATGAGGCTAATTTCATTAACTTTAATGCAAAATTATACCTCATTCAAACTTGCTTAACACACGGATTTCGAACCTTTAAAGATTTATCATCTGCTCCGGTGCTGGGTCCTCGAGGACCCGTTTGATAGGGTCGTTAAATAATGACAATTTTTAGGATCAAAGTAAAATATATAACTTCTGCTGAATTAAATATTAATTAGGACAATATAGAAATTATAACTAAAATAAAAAGTAGTGTAGTAATGCAAACCTAAATGTGAAGCTTTGCATTATATTTTGAGTGAAATATTTTTCTATTTACTTATAAACAGATTTTCGAAGCCTCCTTGGGAATAATACCGGAATTTATTTTTGAGTAAAATTTAGTTCGTCTACTAAGGTTAATATTTATGTTACAGGAGTCATCTGAGCTACAAATACAATCAATGAACAATATATATATACATATTTATTCGATTCAATTTCTCTGAGAGCTTCTTGTATACAAAGCTCTTGCATTTATCGCATTCGAAGTGCATTGTTTCCCAAGAGACAAAAATCGATATTTCTGGACTTCCATTGTAACAGGATACAGTAAATCTATCATATGTTAAAAAACATGATAGTTTTTAAGTATAATTCATAACTTTGTGGAGCTTTAATTATTTTTGGAGTAACAAAACATTATGCAACGATGAAATTGTTATTTAAATAATAAAAGAAAATTTATGTGGATAGGTACTAGGATTATCTTTACGCCATGTCTCTTCATGCCCTAAACATTTTCCTTGAAATTAAAATAAAATTATTTAACTATGAAATACCAATGCAATTATATTTTTTTTTAATGTTTGCTCTTTTCATAGAAACTTTCGATAAAAAATAACTTGTTGTTAAGTACGAACTTGGCAGGACTATATAAAAAACAATATACTCTCTAATAGCCAATAGCATCCGGATCAGCATAAAATCTCTGCACACATGACGTGGTACTAATATTAAGGCAACACTAGACCATTTTGTATAGATAACTCTTTAACAGTGTTGCCAAGCTAGTTTGAATCTAGAGGTTACGGATTGGAAGTAACTGTTTATCACTTTTCAATCTCGATTATCAGTTTTATATAATAAATGAGGAGCATCAACTAAATATATTTTATATTTGTTACTGATGTAGTGACAACGTATTAGTTTTTAAGACATTTTGTCGGAGGAAATCCTCGAAAAATAAAATATGAAACGGTAAGACTCCATAATTCCACAATAGAGACCATGTGATTTAAGGCAGAAAATGATGACGAAAATGATGATAATCAAAAACCCGCGGAAAGGATTAAAACCAATAACCAACGCCATTTCCCTCAAGGAAAGTCATTTAAAACCTAGATATCGGAATTGACTGCTTATTTGGCGGTTAAATTCGATTTTTTTTGCAGTTGAACTCCATTTGTACATAGAGGTTAGACCCATCATCCACAACCCGGTGGATGCACTCGTTGGCTGTAAGTTAACCCCGAGTAATAATCGAAATAAATGAGGCAAATTGAAAAATTTTAAATTAAGAATTATCTATAAATAAGATGGTTAACTAATAGCATACAATAAATTTTTGGAGAAAATACATACAAATGCACAATCTTACAGAATTAACAAGGCAGAAATGGTTAACTTCGTGTCCGTTAATTATTTAGGTATTACAATTACTCAGACCCTATCTTGGAATATATTAGAGAATAATTTTGGGAAATATGCCGTCAAGCTAAATAAAAACCTTGATTTACTAAAAAAAAATACTTTGAAAATCCGATCAGAAAGTAAACGGGCGCCGTATTTTTTCACCACTTAAACCCCATCTAGAGTAGGTACGTACCTAGATCATGATGAAACAGGCATGATATCGGAATTAGATCACGTACAGCAAAGTGTAGATACGTTTGCAAAGAGATGTTATGATAAGCCAAGCAGTGTGTCGAGGCTATTAGAAGGGAAAGGGAATCGCCATCACAGTAATGGATAAAGAATAGGCTTAATCTCCTATGTAAATTTGAGGCAAATTACTGCGATACAATTCGTTAATGATTAAAAAATGGTAACTGGTAGTTTCATGTGTAACTTGGTGGAATTTATTCATTATGAAAATGAAAAACTTTTAACTTAGTGGTTCCACAATGATCTTTTTATTAGCACGACCCGGATTTTGACATAGGTACTACAACGTCATCATCAGGTTGATGGGACCTGATGGGTCAGGTACCTGATGATGACTTTGTAGTACGTCGAAACCCGGGTCGTGCTAATAAAAAGATCATTGTAGAATCACAAAGTTAAACGTTTTTCATTTTAAATGGTGATTATAGATATAGTTGTTTTTTATTCCTTCTTATTTGTTATCGCCAGCACATAGCGTTCCATTCAACGTCATTCGTGTGCGCTTAAGTGCTCTGACGTGTTCCAATTTGCAGTACAACACCTTGAATAAAAAGCTCCTAATGCGCGTGCAAAATAAATGTGTTGGCTTATCAATGTGGGCACGCTTTCAGCAGCACTTCCTAGCTGCTTAAAATGCAGTATTCCCTGCCGATAGTCGATTTTCGGCCAAGAGGGCATGATCCGCTTTCAATAGCTTGTATTATTTCCGTGCGTGGTAGAGCAGGTCTGAGAATTCTGAGGGCGAGATCTGCTGGCCAATTAAAATCTAGGAGAGGTTGTATGGTTTGCAAAAATAATGATTTTCACCCATCTCGAATTCCTCCTGTTCACTGGGTCGGTAAATCGGTATAATTTTGCCACGGTGTTGGTTGATAAAATTATAATTTTCTCTACTTATCATTCGTAGCCGTCACAACAATCTCCATCATTTTATCTTATGCCTGTTGCTCACGGTAAAATTTTCGGTAAAACGTTTTATAAAACCGACTAATTTTATAAAAATGAGCTTGCTAACGATAAAACCGTTTTATAAAACCGAGTTTTATAAAACGTTTTACGGATTAGGACAGGTTCTATTTCCATAAAACCGTTTTATGCAACAACCAATGAGATGTTCCGCTCGTCGCGAAGGTGAGCTTTCGTCTCGCACATTTTTTCGCGATTTTCACCCACTTTAAACAGATATATCGAAACCAAATTCATTTCACTTATTATGCAAACTTTACAAATTTGTTTAACACTTTCAACACAACAATGCATCAACTACTTTAGAAATGGGAAACTTTCAAACCTGAGAAGTGCGATTTTTCCTCTCCGCCATCTTGTGAAATAATGCCGTTTCCTCTTATCCACTGTACGTGGCGCAGCGATCGAGCAGTTGCTTCTCTAGCATAGACACACCTCTCCTACGTAGGGTGTAGTCCAGTACACGCTCCCAACGCTCTGGAGCGTTTGGAGCGAGTTCTTGAGTGATCCACTTTAAGCTCCAAGCGCTCCCGCAGCCTTTAACATCGTCACGGATGACGTCACTACATTTGCCTCTCTTCGCTCCAAACGCTCCAGCGAAAAAGGTGGGTGAGTTGGAGCGAGCCACTTTTCAGCGTTCACTTGTTCCTACTCGAGGAGGAGATTGAGCGGCAAGCACGAGGTATATTTTGAAATTTGTTGTTGTAATGATTTATATTAATTATTTAAGCTTGAATTTGCGTGAAATGGAGATAGAATATGATTCGAAGTTAAGGGTGGTGGGTTAACTTTTCGGTCGTAAGCGTTCCGTTTGTGTCATTGTGTTGTGGCCTTGCACCGGTTTGGTTTTGTAAATTGTCTTGTTTAACAATCCAGTGTAGCTTTCCAAATAATTAATGGTTATCTAGTGAACAGCTTCGGTGCAAGTTTAGATGAGAAGCGAATGATTATGTATCAGCATCTTCATAATACCCAGCAAGCCGCCATAAAGGTGTGCAAGGATGCAATATAATGATTATAGTAGGGTTAGGTTTAGGTCCTTCTACCAACATGCAACTTAATTATGCTTGTCTTGTCTGTGGTGATACAAATGTTTTGTATGTGGTTTTGTTTTGTCAATAAATGCCTTGATTTGAGACTAATGTATTCTTTAATCTTTCCAACCTTTCTCTATGAAGATCGTATGTTCAATGATGTGGGATATATATGGTACTCCCTCTAATCTTCAAGTTGACATTTGGTTTTATTTTAGTCATTTGCATAAGGGCAGGCTGGCACGGATTGCAATTATGCTTGCTGTTAATACGATTGGTTCAAATCTAGTGCTGCATTTGAGAAGTATCATACATATTCATGTTGCGTGTGCAATTGATCAGTCGTAGCAAGGAAACAAAACAGTTGGAGCAGTTAAGTGTCGTGGATTAAGATGATTCCAGTGTCATTGAAATTTCTTTTATAAGATATTTAAGTAGTGTTATTGACAAGGATTTTTATCTATTCTTATGCGTATATAGTTAAAGGAGATGGTATCATGTCAGCACTGAATTGGGTAGGTGTTGGAATTTTAACTCTTACGCAAACTAACATCATATGAAGCATGGGCATCAAGCCATTATTAATTAAATAATAATTAGTAAGTTAATTATATCTGCAATGGTCGCATCAGGGAAGCATCCTTGCAGTGACAAATTTAGGAAGCAGCACACAGTTGGCACAAAATAGAATGGATAATGGTCAGGTATAACTGCAGACTGAACTAAGCTTTTGTCATAAATAAATACAACGTCATCCAATAAGGATTCTGACTTGTTTGCAACACAACTGGGATCATTAATGAACGCGCAAAGATTAATTGGGCAGAGTAAATTAGAAAAGGACTTATCATTAACATAAATAGCAGGTCAACATAAATGTAAACAAAAACAAACGACCAACGAAATGCTACGATCGCTCCAGCCGTGGTCCAGTAGGTGGAGCACCGGTAGCGCTGGGAGCGATTGGAGCGCAAGTGGATCACGAATTTGTAGCGTTTGGAGCAGGAGCACTCCGGAGCGTTGGGAGCGTGTACTGGACTACACCCACAGTTTCTTCCCTCCTTCCACTGAAACTCGTCCCGCAACGAGTGTTAGAGAATGGAGAAAGGTTTAACCTCAAGGTATACCCGATGCTAGCGCCATTTACGACATAGCGGTTTATATTAGTACTGCTTCGATTTTCCTCTTATAAGGTTCTTGAGTTTTACCGTGAGCAAGCAAGTACGTTTTACGTACGATTCATAAAACTTTCAATAAAAATTTTTATAAAACTGTTTTATGGAAAATTTTACCGTGAGCAACAGGCATTAGTGAGAAATACCAGCACCGCAACATGGCGCAAAACAAGAGTTTAAGATCCCTTGAAAGATAAAAAACAAATCATCATCATCAGTCAATCATTTTTTCAAGGTTCACTTGGTGGTATTCCATCTTTAGAGGAAGAAAAGACAACTTTTACTAATGCCACTGAATTTTATTAAAACCCGGACCATTCTACCCTAATATTTGTTGACCTCAGCCATCCATTCTACCCTGTCCTCTGCAAACGCCTTGTTGTCCGTGCAGCTCTATTGTTTCATATACCGTTTGAACTGGCCAATGTATTTTCGTCCCTTCGGGCTTCCTCGCGGAGGCTTTTGCTTTAATTTTCCTTTCTATTATGTTCCTTTTAAATAAGTTCTATCTCTTCCTGAGTGTGCTCCATATGATTTGTAAGAGGAAAAAAAGATCCTGATGAATTGGCCACTATTCGAGACAGGAAATATTCGAAAGGAGCTTAATAGAGGAGCTTAAAGCCCCATGAGAAACATCCAGGGACAAATACGTGGGCCAGATAAAGTGGGATATGAAACAGTGAAGCTACGGAAAAGGTAATACATGAAGTCAGCCGTGTCGTAGTTGAAGAGCATTATCAATAAATGAAAAGAAATCGATACGATACTGTCCACTTTATTTTAAAATTGACTACATGTGTTTCGGTTTTTTTTACTTAGCCATCTTGAGGTACAGTGTAGTTACTGTCAGGTACACTGTACTGAAACACGTGTAATCAAATTTTGAAATAAAGTGGACAGTAATATATCGATTGCTTTTCATTTTTTAAGATAGTGCACCTTGAAATGCTCTCCACTAAGCACCAGAAAAGTAGGATTTTGGATGCCGATAAAAAATCTCCGCCAAGTCAGGTTTTCGAACCCGAAACTGTGATTGGGGAAGCCAGGATTCTGTCCAGCCAACCATCTTAAGGAGGTTACATCGCGACCAAGTGAGTCGAAATAAAGATTGGATTCCACCTTTTATTTGCTACCGTTTTACTGTTTTCACTGAAGGCAAGCCTTACCTTTAAAAAAAATACACGGCCAAAAATGCCGATTATTCGGGGAAATTATTTTCTATCATTTTGATCACGCATTAAATCCTACTGCGGGACCATTTATATTAAATTAGAGCATTTTGGCTTCAAGTATTACAGTCATTTAATGATAAGTCGAAAAATATAATTGATCGGTGCATTAGTTTTATCACTATTAATTTCCTTGGCATGATTTGCGTCCCCTAAACAGTTTGCTTTTGCTAAAATGGCATTTTCATGAGAAATATAAATACTATTTTTCTCCATATTATAACCATTCTAGGATATTCCACCATGTACACCACCATGTAGGTTCAATTTGCGAAGAAAATAGCATTCCGCAGTAATTCGCAGTGCGTGCTGGGTATTTCAGGTGGCCAGTAACCTTATTTAAAAAGTATTAATAATAGTTCATTGGATAGAAGCATGGGTAGCGTAAGAAGTGGTGACAGTATAAGACATTAGTTGGCACAAATTTATTTTTACGTTGAGAGGGGAAATGCGTAAAATACACCAATAGTCAAAAAGCAATGAAATACCACAATCATTGCCTAGCACTGAATCCCAGCGTACACCTAAATAAAATGATTCCAGCGCCATATGCAATGATGCAGAAGAAGCATTGGACAATCGTTCGAAGTGGAAGAAGAAAATTTTCTCTAGAACAGTGTAAAGTGAAAAAAGAAAGAAGTCTCATTTGTAACTGGTTTCCAAACGAGTCGTGAATTATCCGTAATAATGTTTGTCGATGAATATCTGTTACTTATTCCACTTTTATTAAATCCTACTGCGGTGGTTAATACTACTACCTTAATAATAAAAGTGGTATTAGTAACAGATATTCATCGGAAAACATTGTAATGGAATACCACAAAGTTAATTATGAACTAGTGAATTTTGTCCGTAATAATTATTTATTACTTTTGTTAAAGAAATAGGTCAATGTTTTTTGTAAAATAAAATTTTAACATAGATTTATATTTCTCAGAAATGGTAGCTATAAATCCATGCGTAAATATCTGATGGAATGACGTAAAACTAAAAACACACCGAAGACAGCATTTTTGTGTTCTAAACATGATTTTACGGCGCATGAAGTAATACAACATCATGATGTAATGGTGGGTGTGCTGACAATTTTTTTTTTCCTTCAATCCCGCAACAGGAAATTCCTGGGGCATTTGCAGCGACGGCACCGGAGCCCTGGGGTGCGGACCGCAAGAGACTTTCAGATCATGCGCAGACGTCTCCATACTGCCACGAGCCGATGGCAACGTCTCGCGCCAATCAAAGCAGCAGCTCGGCGATTTCCTCGAGAAATTGTTCTCCCGTCACGAGAAAGTCTTTGTGGACGGGAAGAATACGGAGAAGGAGCCGAAAGTGAAAACTAGTGAAAACTCTTAACACAATACAACGACAGGGGGAGTAAGGGAGAGTTAATGTAGTTCTGAAAGTCACCACCGGCGGTGCAAGATTGGAATTCGCAGCAAAACAAGCCGATGACGAACAATCGCAGGCATACAGACAATGAGCCAAATGTTCATCTAAGATCAAATAATTATTTAAAGAATATTTGAACAAGAGACTTGAACGCGAGGTGAGGTCACAATCGCGGACATGTTTATATATATCGACAACTTGAAATCAACATTTTCCATTACAATTTCTCGTTTTACGAATGCTCTAAAATTTCTGGGATGTGTGATGCTCCTGATTGTATTTAGAGTGCGTGATTGTACATTAAAATGTCACCAACGGCGGTGTCATTGGTTACCCGGGTTACTTCCAAAACACTCCAAGGGCGAAAATTCCAAGAAATATGAACATTTAGCTCCTTTCTTACGGTCAAATTCTCACCAGATTTCGTCCTAGAAATATTGAACAAGATGCAAATCACAATTTCTATAACAACCTAAGGCATGTTTGAATAGAAAAGACTTAGGAATAGAAAGATTAAATATCCATTTTCAAGCCATATTACCTTTTTACGTTTCCACAATGTCTTGGATGTATTATGCTCCTTGCAGTGTTAGTGAATGTTATGTTAATTATGTTAGTGCAACTACGCATTGAGTGTACGTAAGGGTATTTTCGAATTTCAAACTGGAGCTTCTCTTCAAAAACATGCAGATGAAGGACTGACGTAGAAAAATAGACTCTGAGCCTCTTTCACAAATTTCTATCAAGAAGTCTTGAACAAGAGACTTGAAAGCAGACTGACGTCATGATCGCGGCCATGTTTGATTTTTATTCAATTTCTCGTTTTTGAGCTTGCTCTAAAAATTTCCAGAATGTGTTGTGCTCCTCAGTGGCAATGACCAATCACAGCCCTTCGTGCAATACGCAAAGCGATGCGCAGCTTTGCCAATGGTAAGGCCGGTAAGGTCTAAAGATTGCTGTCGTGCTCAGGGAGGAAATGAAAAACAATAACGCCTCGGAATTCACCTCAATAATGAAGTTCTTCTAAAATGTCCATTCATACATATTCATTGAATACTTCATAGTCAACCAAGCTCTGTCAACGATAAATTAAACAGTCTAAACGATCAGTGACGTGACAAGCCAAAATTTATAATTGTATTGTCTATGTTTGAATGCACCATGAAGTTGCGTGATTCAAGTGTTGAAGCTTGATCTCACACAACTCATTTATCCATTCAATTTTTGTTTAATATATTTTGTTTAAGTTTCATTGCACCTTGTAAAAGAAGCTATATAATCTTACGTTTGATGGTGGCTCCAAGGACCTCAACCAAAAGGACGCTACTCAATCAAGGTTATCGAAAGGAACTCCACCTACGCAAAACAACTGGATTAATATCACATTTTTATAAGTATTTATATTTATAGTGACTTATTTATGATGGCAATAAATTATTTTCATTATAATCGACATGTCATTTAAAAGTCTGACGACGAGATAATGGATTAATAAAGTGGATTAAGTCCAAATCCAACCCTAAAAAAGTGTATCGCACAGGGAGAAAATTTTTCGGACATGATTAGATAGCAAGAGTTTTTCAGTTTGGCTTGCCCTTGCGTAGATAGGCACTTTTTCATCGTAAAATGCCGTACCTGGCAGAAACTGGGCAAGAGCGGCAAAGGAATTTGAAGCCCAGTATTCTCGGAATCACGAAGGTATTTTCACAGGTGTGCTAATACCTTCATAATCAATGTTTCATAATAGTAACCTTACGTTTCATAATAGTAACCTTTTCTGTGCATGGACCTCATTTTTCGACTGGAGGTGGAAAAGTGCTTTACCTTGCTGTTTGCCAGCTTTTCAGCGCCAACATTCACAGATATATTTTCCCATACAAGCCTTCAAAACACTATTAGAGAGTAACATGTCTCCATTTTCAAGAACGAATTTCAATTTAAAAAATTCAACACAAAGACAGAAATAAGTCGATGGTTGCAAACGAAAATCATCTCTTTCCAATCCAAGATTACATGACAGAAATAAAGAGATTACAGGATGTCTAAATTACTTTTATAAAATTTTCAATTTATATAAGATAAGAATAAAGATAAATTAAAATCGATATTGATAACACTAGCCCTAATATTTAACTATTTTCTTCTAAGACTTCTGTAATGCTTACATTCTGAATCACACAACGATGACACTTAAGTTTCAATCAAGCCATTCACTTCAAACTTAGCAGGGTATCACACTTTTAAAAACAGCTGGTGCAATTTTCGTAAAAAAGAAATCATTTTCTGTAAACTGTTTAGAATAAACCTGGCCTCCTTTTATCGCTTTTACATTTTCATGTGTTTTCGCCCTAAATTAACGGATCTTTCAAACGAAATTAATTCTGCGCCATACGTTTTAAATACAATATAATTGCAGCTACGCGAGCACATTCAAATCGCATATATGTGACCACAACGCAAAATATTCATATCCGCGTATGAACGGAAATAATTGAAATGGTGAAGGATCCAAACAAGAAATCTATGAATACAAATATAGGTATTCATATCTTATAGGGTCTGCAATAGTATATAATAATTTGATGAAAGGAGAATAATACTTTAACATGGTAGGTACTAGGTACAAGGTAGATTGTTGCGCATCGTTAGGGTCGAAAGCTGTGTTGTAGTTTGGATTACATCAAACGGTACGGAATGCAATGTGTATTTGATACTTGTGTGGTATTTTGATACCACAGCAATGCGAGGGAACATATGAGGGAAGAGAATTGTTTTAGATATTCTATTGAAATATCTACAAGGAGGAAGTGGGTCCCAGTTTTCCGGAGACAAGACAACTTTAAATTTGAAAATGGTAAGAGTTTTAACTTTCATTTTTCAATAAATTATTGCTATGATTATTTCCGCTGTTAACAAGATTGTATTCTCAAACTACACATTTTATGCATATAACCGATCAAATATGTTTTTAATCAGTACATAAGGATGCAAATTTCTACCAGACTCCATTCTATCGTTGCTAAAGAGTAAATTATCGGAGCTTTCATCCATTATTCCTAGGTCAATTCTCGATTCGTGTGCTGATCGTGACATCCGGTTGACGTCATGCTAAGAATGGAATCATTTTGGTCACGAAAACGTCCTGCCTTTTATTAGACGTAATATTTTAACATAATAATTACTTTTTTTATTCAATATTTTAAGTGTATATCATAGGTATATCATAACTAAAGAAAAACGTTTCATAATCTTGACATTAAAAAATTCTTGATTGAATGAAACTTAGCTTCTATAAACTGTTTGCATATCTCGCAGGCATGCTTCGAAAACATCTTCATTTTTGTTTTTTAACCTCCACCGTCTCTTTGCCAAATATGCGCCTCTGCAATGTCCATCTCAGTTAATATTAGTGAAAAACGGAGTATTTTGACAAACGCGCTTCAAACCTCTTGACAACGTGTCTATTGCCTCAATCTCTACTTGTACAAGGTTTGGTTTCTCTGCTCCACATTCCTGGCACAGCGGACGTTCGTGTCCATCCGCCAAATGTGCTGATATGATAAATTTGATATGCTATGCAGAAAATCATTAGCGGTTATGTGCATTTTCTTAACGATTATTAATATTAACGGTGCCCTTACGCTTTCAATCTGTAGTGACTTTGAACATTTCGCAAACATGCCAATCAGTACAGGCACCATCAATTATATTTCGGTATGTTTCTATAAATACTGTACGACTACAGACCCATCCAACATTACACAAACCAATATGTCTATAACAGCAAAGTTTTATGTAACGCTAAGTTTTTTTCAAGAAACAGAAGTTGATCAACTTTCAAACTCTGCACATTATTAAATGTCACCATTCCTCAGGTAATAGGCTGCTTTATCCACACTTAAGGTCACAGGATCAACTCCAGATCATTCGCATCAACTTCCACGAGATGTGCTTTGTGCAAGTAAAGTTCACTTTTAATGCATGCAGGGTTTAACTATTTATTTTGCGAAATTAAGTCAGAGAGAAAAACGGTCATACAGGATTGAGATCAAGGTCATAAGTAAGGAAATTGAATGGAAGTTTTTATTTTTATCAACAAGTTTTGCTGACGATTCGAAACTGGTAGACGCTTTACAAAATGTTTAAAAAGTTTCTTAAATTCAGCGTTTTTTTAAGCGTCCCCTTGGCAACCCGCACCATTGCTGATCCATCGTCATTGTTGTAGTGCCATAGAACAATGTTCTGGTAAAGTCTTGACGTCAACTTACTTTCCAAACAATATTTTCCCATATGTTATTGCTTGATAGCATTGGCTTAGCATTTACTTGGAAAAGAATACCTTGGTAACCAATCGTTAGTGATGTCATTCTTTACCAGTCCATAATAGCGACTGCAAAACTTATTTCCTATACATAAATAAATTAGAAAGAATTTTGCAACGAAATCACATTTCATTAAAACAAAGTATCTTTAAGTATTTTAATACTATTTATTGTTTCTTTCTTAGCATGAATGGTGGCATTGCGAGCAAAGTGAGAGAAGTCCACAATAAGAATAATAAAAGTTACTGAACCGCCATACACGGCCAGGGGTTACAACCCATAGTATTTATATAAACAGCGCAAAAATACAATCACGTATATATATATATCAAATCGAATTTCTATCAGCGTCAAAATAAAATACGTTCCATTATAAAGAGAATAATTTTCTCGTTGACCACATACGACATCTTGATTTCGGCAGTAGACCGCGTACGATATGGATGCAGGCATAGAAGAATTGCCTTGGCGTCTGAAAATATCCGCCTCGCGGGGCAATTTCATTTATACAAAAGCTAAAGCTGAAACTATTTTGAAGCTCATGCAATCATTATTCAGCCTGATATACACATTTCGTGCGGGAAAAAAACTAAAGATTAAATGATGTCACCTCTACGAAGGTACGCTTACGGCACAGGTGAGGCATCTTATAGGCACACCGGAGGAATGTAACACCAAGAGAATAACATTCTGACTTTCTTAAGGCTGATAAAAGGGAAATGATAAACCGGCTGAAACCAATTATACTGATCACCTCAAATAAAAAGATTACCGCATAAAAAACATGCGACTCTTGACGACCCTTTCCTTAAAGTCTCTCGAATGATCAGATTTTTCAGGCGAGGGTACGAAGGTTAACTCCAAAGCCTTTAGCTCGTGTCAGGTGTTTCGTATTTGGCACATACCTCTGGAATCATTTACCAAATTCCAATGTTCCAGATTCGGTACAAAACATATTATACAATATACATACATACCCATCACGCGATTCCCTTTCGGGATAGGCAAAGTCAAAGAGTTAAGTTATTGCCGTTAGCCTTATGTAACGGGCTCCCTTTTGATAATTTCCTTATAATGTCATCTCCTTGCAAACCAATTAAGCTTCTCTTACACTCATGCAATGCTTCATACGTGTTCTCCTATTCTTAAGAGACCTAATATACTTCCTCATCAGAGTCTCTTCAACCACATTCACATATGTATTTAACGAAAAGAAGTGATTTTCTCACATTAATTGTTAGCCATTGGGAATAACTTTTCCAATGCCGCCTTTGATTTTCCTGATGTTCCAGATAGTTACTTACTCCGGTAATCACATAAATGGGTTGAGTGAGTCCAGAAGTGGTACGAGGATTCGACCCCGTAACGATTACATCAGCGGCTTAACACTGTATCCACAGGTATGCCGAGCAGTCACATAAAATACAGGGTCCACTAAACATAAAGTAGAAATTCGCAAGCTGCAATAGATGGAGAAGTCTTCTAAATACGATAAAAAATAAAGTAAAAAATAAACACCGACATCAAAGGATCAATTTTGCATCATATTTCTCATTTGGGCACTTGAAAATCAAGCATGGAATAAGCTGAACATACAAAATACTTCAAATTAGCAAAGCTATGCCATCTACGAATCAACCGCCTCATCCCGTAATCCGTTCCAATCCTGTTTATGATGTTATTAAATAATAAGCTGCTCTAAATGATGATACCAATCATGAGTGACGATCTATACAAAGAGAGATGAAGATTTAAGGTTTACACAAAGGAAATTTATCGGCATTACTTTTTGCGGAATACTTCAGATTTCCCGAGAAACATGAGTTTTCTGATAGTTATCGAATGCGAAAATGCCACTTTCATCGCATGTTTTCGTCGATTCAGCATTCTCTAGTCGTCTCACGTCTTGTCCGTTAGCGATAATTATTAATTGGAAGTCATCGAGTTCCTACGTAGCAAGGGATACTTCTACGAAATCACACGACAGTTCACTATTTTCGCGTGCGACAATTTTGTATCATGGAATTCCGAGATTTGACTCCCACTGGTGTGTGAATTGGCCCGGGAATCTGGAGTCCCGAGAGTTGATAACCAATCCTGTATATCGTTTTTCTCTAGCAATTTCGAAAATATTCTTCTCCGCGAATTGCCACAAATGAAAAGAAATCTTGTATTTTCCTTGTAAATTACATCGGATATCACATGGAGATCACATTCATCCTCGAATTTTACGAGCGTTTTAGCGTGGGATTACCACAGTCTACACTCGGTGATAACAAGACGACCGTCTGCTTTCCCCGAAAATAAATTTGGCAGCGTTTCCTTCATGCTCTTTTCTGTGGCCTCCCTTTTTTCCAAATTGCTCAGGGCCATAAAAGACTCACTGTTCTTTCGTCGTTTCGAAACGCCCCCTTCCGAGGTGTTATAGTGTATCTGTCGAAGACGACGGCTAGTTTTACGACCGCGAAAAACTTGGGCAGCTTTTAAGTGCGAACTACGTTTGGCCTTTAAAGCTCTTTTTTCCACTGTCTCAACAGGGTGACTAATAAAATTGTACGATTGGGAAAACGGATGAATACTTTGGCATGGGGAAGCCAATATTAATGACGAGGAATGAAGAAAATATTGAGAGCAAACGTGAGCATAATAATTCTAATATATTTTTGTCAAAGAAGCAGATTACTGTGACCATTGCAATGCTTATGTGCGTGGGATACTTTTACCAGAAACTATCGGTTGGTATGCTACTAAAAGTATTCCGATAACCAGCAACGATTCCAATTTCTACGATCACTTAAAATCGTAATTTACACAAAAACGTAATTGTGCTTCCAGTATAAATCTATAAGCTGAATATTCATTTAAAATAGATACCTCAACTTTCATGGGCAAATTTTCCCTCAAAAACAATCTCTTCTCACAGCTGATATAAAAGTTACATAATTCTGTATTTTTCGTGTTCCTCAATTCTTTCTACATTTATTATTTCATTTCTATAAATATTTTCTTTATTTATAAAAATGTCATGCAGTTTTGGAGGATGATAATAAGGATAATAATGATAAGAAAGTATTGTATCGATAGTAAGAGGAGTTATCGTAGAATAATATGTTAACAAACGATTTGAGTTTAACCAATACTATTACTTTTTTTATTCTTTCGCGGACGAAACACCTCATCGGTGGTTGAAAAGCTTCGTTCTCAAAATCACGTGTTGACTAAATCGTGTATTTAACGTTATAGGTGGACCACCCGCCAGATGAGTAAAATTTTGAGTAGAATACAGGAAATGATTGAATTAGTACACATTTGATTCATAGAGCACTTATTACTCCAAACAATACACGTTTCTTAGCTCAATATTCGAGCACAAAACAATTCTTTTCTCCTCTCTGATTTTCTCCATTCTTGTTGATAGCATTGGCTAATAGTGGCTACTTTGCCGGTCTATTGGTGGATACGGCATCGCGCTAATTCAAACGAAGGAGACGTTCACTTTTTGCATTCAAAGATGAAACATTTTAGTCCAGCACGATAAAATCTCCATAGCTTTATGCTATGATACAAATATGATGGTAACTCACTTTTACAGATAAACATAGTAAATAGGCATATATACCTTTCGTTTTAGGATTACTTTCGAAGATGGGCGAAGCTTAAAATATAAAATTAAATTTTACTTTAATTTTAATAAAAGCCTAATTTTATTATTTTAAACATATAAGTCGTCCATACCTACAGTATGATACGATATGCGAGGAATTGGTTTTCTCAAATAGCCTGTTCGTTTGATTGTTCCGACATTACTAAACGACAAATAATTCTAAAATTGCCCAAATTTATCCCCAATAAGAAATGAGTTGCTCAGATTACGAGTAGAAGTAGCAGTTAACTATTAACTAATGCTGGCACTCCACCATTTTCTTATGGTATTAATATTTTACCGGTAAATCACCGGTACAGGTTGGTTTAAAAAAGAAGTGAGTAAACATTCTCTAGATTTTTAAAGGTATCATCTTAAAGGTAGATATTTTAAGGCAGACATCCAATCTCCCAACATAATTTCTTTCTTCATCTCAGCATACGTCCTACCCGTCCATAAGGCCTATTCTCATTCTCCCCTTCCCCGCTTACCCAACATCCTCCCCTCTATCACGTCCTTGAGCATGTCTTGGCCCATCATTACCTCATCTAACCACCTAATCAGCCTCCTCCAAATATCCTCCAGAAGTTTCCTTTCCTCATCCACCATACTTCGTCGCTTGTCTCCCTTTCCATCCACCGCTTATCCTCCATTCTCCTCCACACCGACATCTCAAACGACTGCATCCTGTTCTCGTCTTCCTTTCTCAGAGTCCACGTTTCTGAGCCATGCAAAGTTACACTCCACATTTGGCACAATTCTTCTTATATTATCCTTGCTACTATGCCCATTTTCCTCCAACTTAACCTCCACCTTACTAATAAAATTACTTTACTTGCTTCAGGTTGTTTCTCTCGGTATAAGTTTTGAAAATCTAACACTGGTTGTCTCCTGACAGGAACTAAGAGCGACCAAATACGGTACACAAAGAGCGGTGCCCTTAAGACCCGTCAATCAGGGGCCTACTTTCATGTTATACTGCGATGGTAAAAACGCAGTCACAAGACAGAAGACGGGCAGAAAGAATAGATTGGTGGGCGCCGGCTTGGATAGACATTTCTTAAACCGCAGGACACAAACAGAGCTTTCCTTTGCACTCGGGATAAAAAGAGGTATCGGTGAAAGGAATGTTCCTTGTCCCATTGCCCCGGGGGGACTTTCAACGGCACGAATATCACCAGCACCGAGGCACACCTAATTACTCACATATGCTCGCAGTAGCTTGCAGTAGTAGTACTTAGCGGTATGAGCGAATTTTCTCTATTCACCATATTTCATCCAAACAACAATTCCATTCTGGTATTTTATTTTTACATTTAAGATAATTGGAGCTATTTTTTTATGTAGAGATTTGCTTTAATCTTAGCAAACGTGTTCTCATTAGTGTTATCTAAAGATAAAAGTGAAAAAATTGTATCATAACGATTTGGCTTTTTGGCAATTCCATGGAATTTAAACACGTAGCCATATGGCATATCTCTATGTATAAAACGGAATGTCTGGCTGACTGACAGACTGACACACTCATCAACGCACAGCCCAAACTACTGGTGATAAAAACGTTAAAATTTCAGGGTATATCCGTACCGTGGAGTATAGGCGCACTGAGAATGGATATTTTAAATAAACAATTTTTGGAGTTGTTTTTATCCCATTAATGTTAACTTTTACTCTCATAAGAAAAACATTTAATTCGGTACAGGTGTTTCTTTCTTTGTTTTTTAAAAATTACTTGCACTTAAGATATTGGATGGAAATTTACATCATCGAACGCATAAAAGAATGCAGTATTTAATTCTTTCATTCGATTTTCTTATACGCTTCGTTTTTGTCTCATTATTGAATTTTTAGCTCTAAATTTATCAATTTTTCTTCCTTTTCAACAATAGAAATTTCCATGGAAACCTGCAGTGACTAAGTTGATAGTGTTTACCCCAACCTCACTATTTGCGTTAAATGGCTTTTACGTAGTATCAGCATTTAGCACGTCACATTGATTCTTATAGTCACATACAACGGCTTTCATGTTTTTTCTCTCGCGCTGAATTTTAACGGGCACCTTCATCTTGCCCTTATTAGCATTATTTATGGCCGCAGAATGTAATCACATTAAAAAGTAGTATTACTTGGTATTTTTCTGCTACTGGAATTATTATAAATTATTATACTATCAAAAATATTCTGAGAATTTTAACTTAAAATCATGATGCGAAGGAAAAGTTATTTTTCCAAGAAAAACGAACGAAAAGGCATCGAACTGGATGTCATGAGTCACATGAAAAGTAGTCAGTTATCTGTGCATAGAAGACATTTTATAGTCCTGAAAGTTTGAAAATTGTACTACATTTCGTTTTTGAGTTCTACGCGAGCATGCATACTTTGTACATTATTTATAAGATTTTCATTACATATAAGCGAATGTCAATAAGAATTCACTCCGAAGTTCCAACATGCGGTTAATGACTGATAGAGTGTACCTGAATAATTAATATAGCACGCGTCATGCATTGATTCATATTGATAAAGGTAAATGGCATCTCCCACTGAAATTCCACGGGCATGATCATCTTACCCTTATGAATATTATTTAGCACTATTTCTGGACCAATATTGGGTAATAATATTACCAAATATGTGGTTTTTGTACAATTTGTTGTTCTCTTTTCCTAAAATATCTATTAAAAATGCGATTAAAAATATTCTCTAAATTAAATCTCAATTTTCATGGCATGTACAATTTATTTTAGCCGGGAAAATGTAAAATTCTCAACATTAGCCCGGTTCTTTTATGCCTTCTCGGTACAATTAATTCATAGCTTCCCGTGCGAAGCCGGGTACCGCTTCTAGTAACACACACACACACACATATATATATCACAATAGTTCGATTACGTATGTACAATTTTCTTTTAAGCGCAAAATAATATATTTTTTTAGAATTACAGCTGTTTCTAATAATTAGGTATCAAGGTGTCACGTCGAGTCGATTATTCGAAAAAAACATATTTCATTATAATATTGTCTTAATTTCGAATACCTCGCCTATAACTCTAGTCATAACATGCGTAAATTAAGGAAAAAAATCAAAAATACATTTCTTTAATCAATTCCATTACCGTCTGCATGGTGAGTTGCAACGCAGAAACAGATTTCCTTTAATGTGCTTATGTAGTCTTAGAAGTTTTTTCGACTTACTTTCAAATACTAGTAAACTTTGCACTCAATAACCAATGATCACCACTCCAGCAACCTTAAGCTGCTGTAAGTAACTTAGAGTGAATATTGCTTTAATGGTGCAAAAACCTTGTTTTATGCGACTGAAATTCTCAGTAATCATCAAAATATCATACTTAAATGTAAAAGGATTACATTTGGCTCATTTATTTCATGCCGTCCACTGAAAAGGCTTTCAGAAACGAAGGTTTTTTTACGCTTTTATTTTTAAAAACATTTGAGAAAACATGCGGAGTACACAGCGTTACATTTCTGACGCGATCTATGTGTCATAACTTTCTTAAGTGTTTTAATGAAGTCTCTTTTAAGCGCGCAGCTGGACCAAATGTCGAATTTTATGTGAAATAATCTCTCGTTCAAACTACCCTTAAGGTTAGTTTCGATGCTAGTCAGAGCATAAAGAGCACAGACACTTCGCTTTCCCCATTGCGGAGGGATCAGTATTACACGGCTTGACGTTTTTCCTCCTAAAAGAGCCTAGGAGCCACGGGATGGTGCGTATTGCAGAGATTATTCACTCTGTGATCATGACTGTCCGCCTCCAGTCCATCACAACTGGTTTAAAATTTCATTTTTCCCGTGAACGATAAGACACCATAACAGCAGTCACTGAGACTTTTAACTAGGTTTGTAGATATATAGTGTACCTAGTTAGTTGATTTACTCTCTAATGCTTCTATCCTTATCTGCTACCAAGTACTAACAGCACACCATGCATGTTTTCAGTATAACTCTTGTATCTCTGTCCATTTATGTAGAAGTGAAATACATTAATACAAATAGTTTTTCTAGCATTTTTGGCATGCCTATAGTAAAGAATGTTGGTGAAATGTCACCTCCTGATAAGTATTTGCATATTTGTACATACATGATATACCAATGATTTGATACACCAATAGTGGTAGCTTCATTTAGTTTCTTGGAGTTTAGTGTAGTACATACATGTTGGTGATGACTCACCCCATGCCACAGACCCTTGATGAGGCTAGCAGGGCGTTATGTAGATGTAGATTAAATCCAGATTCTCACGATACTTGATCCAGCAAAAGACCTAATGAGCCCAATGAGACCCATTGAGTAGGTACCTTCGGAACGGTTAAGGTTTTAAAAATATCTATGGCTTCCCGGATTGCAAACATACCTACCCATCACCCAAACCGCACAAACGCTACTAGAGCCATTGGAGTCAAACTACTTTCATTGACAACTTGGATTAATCTTTATTTTTAACTCTTCCCAGATTAGTCTGGGATAATATCGTTCGCATTCGCTTCTTGGAATTGTATGTAAACAAGAGTGAGTCCAAAAGATGCAGAGACGTACACATTATTGCCGCACGAACCTTCGGACCAATATCACTCATTCATCCTCAGATCAACAGTTTATTTCGTTATTCCATGGCAACCGCAAACCTTCCATTTCATTCGACTCCACACACCTCCCCTTGCCCCTTTGGTTCCAGCTCGGCCGTTATCTCGCCGGATTGCGTTGCCCGGGGAGTGGGAGACCTTTCGGAAGCAAGGGAGTCAACCGAAGTCTAAAGCGACTCCGGTGGCCTCAAATCCGCGACTCAAGAGGAAAAGACCACGCCCCTCTCGAATGGGGAAAGAAATAACGGGGGCTTGGTTCCCACCTCTTGCCACCTTCCAGACGGGCGGCGTTCGCTACGCGGAGTGAGCCAGAGGGAATCACGTGCTCACGCGTATAATGAGCCTCTGTCTATCTCCCTCCCTCTCCCTTCCACTCCCTCACATCACAATGGAGAAAGTGGAGCAGAACTGGAGGGAGGTGGAGGGGGGACACATTTAAAATCGAAAGGGAAATGAGACAGAGAGAGAGACGAGAGAAGAACGCTGTAGAACAGACCAAACACGACCAAAAAGTATACACAATGAGTCCAAATTGATTGCTCCGTGTCCTTTTTTATGTAATGACCAGAAGATGGTACCCGTTGAATTTCAACGGGAAGGAGAAAAAAATAAAACTACTGCATGGGATTAAATGAATACTCCCAAAATGGCGTTCAAAATGCATTCGCTATATAGCATTCATTAACTACACATGGAGAAGTTGGGGTGAGAAATATCCCATCTAAAATATCGCTGATATTCTATTATATTAACTATTTAACCTGATCAGGGTTGCTACAGACCAAAGATCATGAAATTGCAGGACTTTGCCAGGTTCTCAGGCCAAAACTTAAATTTTTTTCAAAAACATGAAGTTTTTCGCTAAATATTACTTCACTCATTCACTCATCAAAAGCCACGCATGTCCTCATCCTTCAAGATAATGTTTCTTAAACATCTCCATAAAACATACTTTGTTTGATCTCACCTCGGCTGATTATTTATAAGTATTAAGTTAATCTACCGGTTAATGTAGGTTAAAATGGAAGAGTAAAAATCCTAGAGATTTTTAAATGCGCAGGCCCCAAACCCTTCATACGATTTCTTTCTTCATCTCAGCATACATTCTACCTCTTTCCATCACGTCCATATTGCAGATCCTCTTTCTTCCTCTTCCCCACTCACTCAACATCCTCCCCTCAATCACGGTCTTCGGCATCCCTTCGCCCCTCATTACCTTTTCAAACCACCTAATCTCCCTCCCACTAAGCTCACCTAGAAGTTTTCTTTCTCCCCCTCCCCGACCGTACCAAGCACTTCCTCGTTTGTCTTCCTCTCCGTCCACCTCACTTCCTCCATTCTCCTCCACAACCACATATCAAATGCCTGCAGCCTATTTCCGTCCTCTTTTCTCCACGTTTCGAGTCCACGTTTCTGTCCCATGTAACGCTGCACTCCAAATTAAACTCTTCGCAAAACTTTTTCTTTGCATTATTTCACAATGTTCCAATCATCAACTCCCTCCTACTTCTTAACGTATGGTGATACAATTTTTACTTGGTTTCGATTTCTGACGGTCGTAACTTGAGCTGGAACTGATCAATCGCAAACTTTTCTGGCTACCTGCTTCCCAATGCAGGTCAATTACCACCAAAAGTATTGACTTGCGGAGTTTGTCTATCAAGTACTTTACAAAGTGACATGATGGATTACTTTTCCTTTTCGGTATCACTTACTTCACTGGAAAAATGTGTTGCTCACATGTTCTATTATTCAACCTGCACAACGAATTTAATTTCCCCATTATATAGGTATTTTCAAAGAGCTTATTTTACATTCCCATGAGCTTCATTTAATCGTAAAGCTGCATACCTATCCTTTAATCCTAATCCGAGACGGGTGGTTACGCGCAAAGCGAGAGGTCAAAGCATCAATCTTTATATTGAGAAGAAAATAACTAAATGAGAATATCTTGAGACTTTAGAGATAACTATTCATTCAGTAGCGAGATTGCATCACTCCATCCCAATCAGAATGGTGAAATTTTCTCTGCCCCATTTCCCAACGCTACAAATATATGGAGCAAGCTTCAATTTTAAATTGCAAACTACATCATCCCCAACAATAGTCAATTTTTCACCGTCAAAATATTAGAATACATGGAGCGACAGGGTTTCAAATCAATTAGATTCGCGAGCAGAAATCCTACACTGCCATAGAAAGTCAACATGATACCTTCTCATCACTGCATCTACCGATTCCAGAAATATTTAAGGGCCTTCAGTCTACAATTGCATATCATTGTCTCTTCCTTTCCATTTCTCCATTCTTAATACTCTGGTCACTAACATTTCGTTCTGCTAGATCCGACTCATTATTTACTCATGGCTTCGCGCTGACCCTAATATTCTCCTATAAATCACACCTACCGTATTTATCAGGTTCTTCCTTTGCCAGATGCTCTTTCATCGCACCAAAGAGTTAAAAAAAGTCATTTTTTCCACATTTCCAGCTGTTTTCGCGAACTTAAACGCTTTTGAGCCTAAGTTTGTAGATATCCGAATGAATATTTTCATCCGCTGATTGCGGAGTTTACCCCATAAGTTTAAAAAATATTTTTCTTCTACAGCAGAGATCGAGTATATCCCTTAGGTATTGTATCTATAAAGATAAATTTACAAGCATTCAAAAACAGTGTAAAATATTTTTCCAATTTCACTGTAAAACAATGTAATTGTTGTTATTTAACACATAAAGTGGCGAACATCTTTTTTCGGATAGTTGACATATATCATGAGTGAAATTAATAATCAATAAACGTAGTGAAAGGGTAAAATGTTTTCCATGTTGCTGGCACATTAATGTTCCCAATGCTGATCCCAAGGTTAGTAAAACGCAAGGGAATCTAATCGCATTACGCACGGAAAGTTTAAAACCAACCTGTTGTAATCTCCGAAACCATTCTTCAATGGATGCGTATCACAGAAGCAGGATGAACATAAGATTATATCAATGGAGCTAAATTTTTGAGCGGCTTTTAAGCCATTCTTCACTCACTACTGAATACATAGAATGATACACAAAAAGAGCAATAAAGCTGCAAAACATTTACGTTAAACTTACTTATTATCAATGACGAGTCGTGGGCATTACTAGCCAAGTAAGCACACTAAAGAATCATAAAACCTCTACATTTTACAAAAAAAAGATAAACGATAAATGAAAACAGCTACTATGGATTTGCTGAGGACAAAACGACCACAAAAGTATTTAATTTTTTTTCAGCATCAAATGTCACTCTTCCATCCATCAATTCTTTCAGAAGGAATTTGAGTCCAAAACGCTGACTGACGTAACGTAGGTTCGGTTACATGCTCAATTGGTTTCAACAATTTTCTTATCAACGAGATCTGTTTCTTATCTATTTCCCACTCTAATCTTTTATGTACAATCCACTCTCAAACAAAGTTTCATGGGCAATAGTTGTGTCACTTGGAAAAAAAATCCATTTTCCGCAATATTCCGAAGGTTTCGAAGTTTTTCCGAGACTGATAACTTTTTCATGGCCATATCTATTTTCGATTGCAGTTGGAACACGGGTTTTTTACATTTTTTTAGGGATCATTCTATTGTTTCCTTGAAAAGCAGACATTGCGAAAAAAATCCACGGAATTCCATTTTAAACGCCAAAAGCCATCATGCGACCTTAAATTTCGCATTTTTTCATAGGGCCGGATCCGAAGCACATTCTTTATGTCCAGCGAATTATTTCTTTCCCGCTTTTTCGATAAGTTGACGCGAGTAATAGCGACGGTAATGGACCCACAAGTATGAAAGCGAGTCCGCACTAGAAAGTCAACTGGAACAAGGACCCAATTCCTTGATCTTGACTAAGCGCGACTCGTGCCCATAGTTCAGAGACACGAGAAAGCTCGGAACGGTTCTAACGCTATAAAACGAATAGCAAGGACCGCCCAGATCTTGTGGTTGACAGCTCTTTTCAGTGTCCCTCCCTCCGGAAGATTATATCCCGGGCTTGCCCGATACAAACCCGGGCGATGACGATGATGATTCATGGTATCAGATGATCCGATATTTTAGGAAATCATCATCAGTAGTCATCAATTTCTGTGATTGGTTAGCTGCAGCTCTCCACTCTCCTCTCCGCCAAACGCTTCATTCCTACCTAATTCTTTACTTTACCATCCTCCATAGTTTTCCCGATGCATTCCATTCTTGGTCTTCCTATGTAGTTTTTCCCATTCATTTATCCTCCCAATATTATTTTTAATAGGCTGTTGTGTCACAAAATATGTAAAATAAGTTTCTTCGCTGAGTTTTAATTTTCTTCTCTACTCTCCAACTCTTCAAAGGACTTCTTTTCCCGCGATTATCTTCATCCATTTGATTTTCATCATTCTTCGGGCATTATCGTGAATTTAGGATAAATCGGCCGATATAGTTTTAATGAAGAGTTTGTGGATCCCTCTCACAGAAAGGTATCAAGATCCATTGTGCGGATTATATTACCCAAGATTCCTGATTCCAAATGTAATTTTTAAAGAATTTATTGCGCCCGGATCTTTTGAGCCATTGCTTTTGAAAATGCCAAATTAGAATACTCTTCCTTCAGAATTGCACTTCTACGTTCTTAATTTAATAATAAAATACAAGGTAGTACCACAAACCTTCAATTTAAAATTTAAATTATTGATACATACCCAATAATCGAATCAAAGGGGAAAATTTTATATTTTTACACATGAGAAATCTTTTTTGACCTCATTTAATTTTTTTACCCGAAACGTACAAAAACCCAAGGTTCAAATTTGGCGGGAAAAAACACATTAAATTCGACTCTTCAAACTTCAATCTCACTTACTTTCACTGAGATTCACAAAGTTTTTTTTCTCTGATAAATTTTTCATGTATGTACTAGGTTTTCTATGAAGAGAAAGCAGAGCATACTCCCGGAAAATGCAATAAAAAGGAAATTATTAAAAAAATAAAAATATTTATGGTGAAATGTGGTTTTCTCGTGGATCTATTCCGCACAATTTGAGCACTTAATTTTGAAACACGATTCATTATGTTCTAAAGACATAGAACAAAAATAGAATAGAATTTATTCCCCTAAAACAATTGCAGCTAAGGTAAAGTCTTAAGAAAGCACTGGTTTCATCCGTCATTTACAAATCGATAATCGCGTAACATCTCTCTAAAAAACCTAAATGATATTTCTTAAGCGAATACGATGCATTCATGAATCTTCAAATCGAGAGAATTCACTCCCTGAAATTAATACAGATAACATCTCTCGAAGAAAACGGTTCTTTTACAATACGATAACCATCACCTTTGGTACATGCCCTTTCGAGTAAAATTTTGAATGTATACTTTTGTTTTTGAAGTGAAAAAGTTGAGAGCTGAATGCCTTACTAGGTATTTTACACTTGAGATACGAAAAATACACATTGATCACAATAATTTAAGAAAAAAATTGAAAAAAGGGTGCTAAGAATTTCATGAAGAATACAACTTTTCGGTGGTAAAAAAGCGACTCAATTCCTATTAAATAAGTGCAATGTGCATGGACTATTTGAACATCAAACATAGATTAGGTGCTATCACATTAGGAATACCATTTAAATACTGGATACAGACAATTAAATAACAAGTTTAATCGCAAATCAAGAAAGTCATTATGGACTTCATATATGAAATCCTAGATCAAATTTGTTTTTAATGCCAGATGGCAGAGTATTCCACATGATAGATGAGATTACAACAAATGAGTCACAGAATGTAAAATATGGAACTACGCATATGCCATAGTATAAACATTGCAGAATTGCATGATGCCTATTGGCTCCTTGCGTGTGCACTATCTACTTCTATTTGCCATATGATCTGTAAACTTTACATATTCAAATCATAAGGTTTTTCCTAGGTTTCTTTTATCTTTTCCGAGCATTTTCTAGGAATTGGTTTCCTTCCATTTTCTGCAGAAATCAAGAATCTCTCCTCTTCTTTAAGAGCACTTCATAAATCTCAGCGGAACGCCCGAGTTCCCTCTGGACATAAAATTCTGGGAACGTAGCTGTTTTTTTTCGTCGCCAACCAAATCAAATCTGATATCGTCCAAGAACGCACCGACCACAAGGTCCTATTTTGCTAACTTCATTCAAATGAAAAATTATTGGATTATCCTCGGCGTTTTCGTATTTGTTTTTTCAAAAAATACCTTGAGCCCATTATTTCCATCAGCATGACGGAAAATATTTCTCACGGATAGGGTTGCTGTTGTGGCTATAGTATTAGCTACCCATCACGAGCTCCCAGATTTGATTATCCGCCTGTGAAGTATATTTTTCAGTGAAATCCCGATTCCTACTTGAGTGCCTTGTGGAAGGCACTTCAAGTACATTACTCCGTCCGTCGGATGGGACGTTAAACTGTGGACCGCTTGGTACTTTTCGTCAGCAGCACGGGCTTCTCCGTCGCCGTTTCTCATCATCCTTCCAACTTACACCAAATAAGCCTGCCCTTAAGCCCATTTCACAAGAAATATGATCCAGCTAAAGACCTAGTATACTAGCCGGTACTAGATATTGAGGACGAAATCCAGTATGAATGGTGCCGTCCTAAAAGGTTTCACACGACCATTGATCTTGCACTGGCGGGGAAGTGGTATTTTCATTCGTATCACAAAGCATGTCAACTAAAGTAATGAATTAACCAATTTATGACCGCAGGTGATCAAAACAGCAGTTTGGAAATTTTTATATATTGATAATTTCGTAGCTTGAAAATTACTAATAGCCAAAATGATGTATAGATGTCACTGATGTGTGACGATTGCAAAGCGTCTGTAGACTAGAAGCTAGCCTGATTGGTCGATGGCAACTAGGTCCTCATGGGAGCTTTCTACCGTCTTCGGGGCTGATGAATGATACCGATTCTCAGAAGTGGCCAGTTTATATCCTCCTCCCTTCATGTCTTCTTGGTTGAGATTGGTGGATTTGTGCGTCTTTTTTCCCCGCCAATTTGAGGAATGGATTCCAGGTTTTGCTAAGCTGCTATCCTTGGTCCCTATTGAAGTTGTTGGAGGTAAGGGAGATTTAAATGCTCTCTTTGGTTTTCCGGTCCCAATATTCCCTGGAACGGCATGAGCAATTCTGTGTTTTCCCATCTGATGCCATGCTGGAGGTCAATTGAATGATCGGCAACTGCCGACTTCTCCGGTGGACACAACCTATAGTTCATTTGGTGTTCTTTCAATAGGGAACAAGGATGGCAGCTTAGCAAAGCCTGGAATCCGACCCTCAAAATGGCGGGAAAAAGACGCACAAATCCACCAATCACAACCGAGAAGACTTGATCAACCATTCGCCGGGAAAGCATCAGATCCTTCAGCCAAATATGTCTCCTGAATGTATTAAAGCGTTTTCCTCCTGATTCCAAAAGTTCCCATATTGTTGTAGTTTATTGATTTATCTATCTATCTAACGGTCTCTTAGTTTTTTTTATTTTGATACTATTTCCCAACCGATACTTTTTCTGTTTTTATTTTGTTTATAAATCAGATTCTAAGTTGAAAATGTTCAATGTAAAGGCCGACATCGGCTGTTTGTGAATATTTAAAATAAATCAAATCAAATTAGTTCACCCGGAAAGAAATTGAAGTGAAATAAAGCATTTCAGCCCAAGGTTTTATTAAACCCTACACCATAAAATGATCTAAATTTTTATTTCATTCATATTCTGGCAACCCATAAAAAACCGTGTCCTCTTGACTGATATGAACAACAAAGCCACACGTTTCCGCGGAACTTTTCCGGCGAACTGAACTTTAAATAACGCGGTTTAAAATTCATGAATGGGTGAAGCATGGGTAAAAATATAATTTTTCTATTTAACATAACTACCGTATCCGTAAAAAATCTGTTTATATTATGCAAAATCTCTTAGGAAACCGAATAAAATAATAACATAGGAACAAAGCAATCTTATCTTTTTAGTTATTAGCAAATTACTGCTAGGCGTTAAAGTGGGAAGTCGATATTAGACAAACCTAGTTAATAAGTTTTTGTTATATTTATAGAGCCAGATACGTTTTTATTTATTTAGCAAAGGGTGCTCTTGTAACTAAGATAATAATCAAGCAGAGTTTTATGGTAATATAACTGATTAACTTAAAAAATGCCACATTATTAGTCATCTATTATCATTGATCGCATTAAAAGGAAGATCAAAATTTTTTAACAAAAACCAATAGGTGCATCAGTCACTCAAAGCAAACTAACCAATTTTCTGCGAGCAGAAGCCTCCATAGACAAAACCCAAATGAAAACTAGGAGTCATTATTTATCCACAACGGGGATTAAACTACGAGATCAGTTCGGAACCCTAAATAGCCGAAAAATGAGATTATTTTAGCATGAGGGAGAATTTCCGCCAGACATCACATTGCAATATTGGTCTGACGAGCGTACGACCCAAAAACACAATTAAAAATCTTTAAACGATGAGTTTGAACGAGAAGATTCGTTTAAGGAAAAGTCGTGAACGAAAAACTATCGGGGCAAAGCTTGGTGTTTATGATTATTATTCATGCCAATGGGAAACCCGATACGCAAGGAGGAAGTTCATCAGTCCACTTACCGGAAGGTCACAGGACAGGACTGTATTCACAAGAGGCATTTCGGTGATCCTGGAATAGTGGAAGAGAGTGAGGAGGCTTAGTACAGATCTTTCACTGGGTTAAAAAAAAACATTGTACTCTTTTGCTGATTTTATTGCTGTAAATATACTAGATAGATAGACAGAATAGATACTGTTGAAACTATACTTTTTGCTCCAAAAGAGGATAAAAAATCGTAGAAAATCACTAAATTTAAAAATTATTAGAATATAGCTAAATTTAAAAATATCATAAAATAGCTACATTTTGAAAATATTAGAAAATAGCTTAATTTAAAATATCACCGGAATATAGCTCAATTACAAAAATATGAGGCACGAGGTGACTCCACACCAGACATGCAATGCTCGTCCCACTTCAAGGTCTAGCCTCGCACGCTCTCCTGGCCACTAGCTGAGTACCAAATAGCAGTAATAAGGACAGAGCACGGCTGAACCAGAAACTAGGGCGTTTCAAGCGGGTTGTGTTGGTATTGATGATAAGTTGTAAAACTCAAGTCCAAAATCTAGTCTACATAGCGAGGGTGGGGATGTCATAAAAAATATCTATCGCAATTTTTACGATCTCATATTTTCCGTGGAAAAAATGACATTTTAAAATCTATCGGTTCAGCAATCCATTTCCTTTATATCGTTATTATCGTCGTTTTTACCGTCATACGTTAGTTTTGGCAAAATAACATGAACGCTTTCCGTCACAATAATCGTTTGGCAATAGTATTGTACCAGGAAGAATGAATGGAATTATTCATTCAAGTACTGCAAACTTATACAATACATATTTTATTCGTTATTTTACGCAAGTATACACATTCATTACAATTTAGGCCTATATGAAGAATTTAGGTACCCATAAGGAAGAAAATGTTCCTGAATTTTGGTTACAGCGTCTTTCATCGTAAAAAAAAGTTAACATGTATATCATACAAACTACAAAACTACACAGAAAATAAGAAATGTCAGTGCCATGAATTACACGCATATATATATTTTCAGTACATTGTTTAATCTAAAATATAACAAGTAGAACTACTGAACTAGTGTTCAGAGGAATACAGAGAAACGTACGAAACAATAAAAACCAAAATTATAACATTATTAAACGAATTTATAATAAGTCATATAATTCCTTTAAAAAATGATAAAAGGTCAAACATTGCCACCAATACGTAGGTATGCCTAAAGAGACAAAGTTTACTGAATTTTTCTTACAGAGTCTTTCACTGTAAAAAAAAGTTAATATGTATATCATACAAACTACAAAACTACACAGAAAATAAGAAATGCCAGTGCCATGAGTTACACGTACATATATTTTCAGGACATAGTTGAACCTAAAATATAACAAGTAGAACTACTGAACGAGTGTTCAGAAGAATGTATAGAAACGTACGAAACAATAAAAAACAAAAATTATAACATTATTAAACGAATTTACAATAAGTAATATTATTGAATGTTTTTTTCTGGAGCTTTGGTCTATTATTTCTTTCAAATAAAAAATCACCGATTCCCCAACATTTCGCCTTTTTATATAAGCTTCATCAGGGCTAAAAATACAATATATATATATATATCATACATGAAAAAACGTGCTTGAATATACATAAATATTGTTAACAGTTATTCAGTAGGTATATACCTTTAGGTGAAATTTAAAAAAGAGAGTAAAAGGTTTGTCCCAGTATGTTTCTAATATTTTACAACGATGTTCTTCTTAGAAACAAACATTTTAACATAAACAAATATTTAAACGAACAAATAATTTTTATATATAACAAAATATTAAATTAATAGTCTTAAGCAAAAAAATATAAAGTATATATTAAAAACAATAAAAAACAGCTAGATATCAGTTTTAAAGTTAATATATATTCAACGAATATACAAGACATATTCGTACTATAATTTTGAATTTGAAATCATCAAAAATAAATGTCAAATTTGAAAAAAAAAGGAAGAATAGTCTTATGCAGATGGATATGTTATAATATTTTTGCTGCGGATGCTATGAATCAGATTATGATATATTTTGCTCAATTTTTGTATGCCCATTTTATTATTACGTACATTTGGATTTTGCACTATATGCACCATTCTTTGAGGTTAGGTTAGGTAATCTCTTTTGGAGGTTAGGTTCAATATCAATTGGTTTTGCATCCTAAAAGTTAAAAGTATGGCTGTTATCAAGCGCATGTTTAGCCAAGGCATAGGTTCCGGTATTTGTTTTAATTGACGATTTATGATCATTCAATCTATTTTTTAGGTACTGTGCGGTTTTTCCTAAATATGTTTTGTTGCATTCTTGGCAAGATATGGTATCAATAACATTAATCTCGTAATCCTTTGAAATTTGGCTCTTTAAATTTGAATACATTGTTCTGTGTTGTGTTTTACCTAGTCTATATTTTATTTTAAAATTAGTATATTTGAAAATTTTGGAATTTGTTCAGATAACCCTTTAACATAAATAATACTCCTATAGAGGTTAGAGGTTATTTTTTGTTCTGTTGTTGTTGTGGTGTCTTTAGCTGATGTTTGCTGGGTTAATGAAAATTGTTCGTTCCCTGGGGTTGGATTTTTATTATTTATATGGATATTTTTCTTGGGTTGAAGACTGATACTGTATAAGTTATAGCACGTATATGTCTTGTATATTCGTTTAATATATATTAATTATAAAACTGCTATCTAGCTCCTTTTTATTGTTTTAAAGATATATACTTTATATTTTTTTCCTTAGAACTATTAATTTAATATTTATTTATATATAAAACATTATTTGTTCGTTTAAATATTTGTTTATGTTAATATTGTTTTCTAAGAGGAACTTTGTTGTAAAATATTGGAAACATACTGGGATAAACCTTTTACTCTCCTCTTTCAATGTCACCTAAAGGTATTCATCATTCATTCATTAGAGTAATCTACTGGTTAGAGGTAGGTTATGATGAAAACCTGACCTACCTAACTTTACCTGAACCTAAAGGTATAATCTACTGAATAGCTTTTAACAACATTTATGTATATTCAAGCACGTTTTTTCATGAATGACTTATACATAGTTTTTTTGCCCTGATGAAGCTTATATAAAAATGCGAAACGTTGGCGAATTGGTGTTTTTTTAATTGAAAAAAATAAAAGACCAAATCTCCAGAAAAAAACATTCAATCATAATTGCGGTCAAGATTATTTATATATAAGTAATATTATTCCTTTAAAAAATGCTAAATGGTAAAACAATACCACCAGATGTACGCCTGAATGAAGTCGTATTCATTTCCGGAGTAAAATCAAGTTCCTTAAGCTTAATAACGGAGAGGTAGCGTGGATTCAAGGAATGGAACCCGGGGCTTCGAACTCGGCGCGTCCGAGGGGAACAACCGCATGTTCGTGAGGAGGTGTGGAAAAACCCCAAGGCGTCGGTCTCCACTCGTCCGTATGCAGCACGAGACGAAGGCCAAGAAGCCAGCCGACAGCGTTTCCATCGCGCGCATTCGTAATTCGACTGTTTTTGGCGCGCTCCATCGACTTCGCTCTCTCGTAAAGATGAGCGAGGAAATTCCCCAGGATGACGGAGAACAGGCGTGGGGAGTGAGGAGGAAAAAGGAAGAAACATCGTCACTTCTGCGTCCGCGCGGTGATTCACCCGCGGAGGCGAGGCGTGATTGCCCATCTGCTCATTGAGGTTTCAGGAATAGGTGGGAGAGAAAGACGTGACGAGAAGTGAGTGCCCACAAGATTTCTGTTTGCAAAATCAAGGAGTGTTCCAGGTTTTCCATGGGGAAAAACACGCTCGTAGAATGAGAGAACCACGTACCTTTCCTCAAAGTATATATTCTTAACACGAGAAACCCAGTAGAGGTCAAAATAACCGCAAGCACACCATCGCTTTCAGCCGCCGCGCCGGTTAAAATGTTGACCAAATATTTTATGCAAGTTGGTAACTAATTTATATTCTGACGTTAATAATATCTTACCAAACCCGACATAATGCGTTTAAATAGATCATAAGAATAAAATTAGGGAAATATACTGCAAAACGGACATTCAGCGAAGGCGAGTACGGAAGAGGCACAATCAGAGAAACGAATACAGCTGATCGCGCAAAGGGAGGTGGAGAAGGTAAAGACACAATGGGCCAGAGGGATGAAGGTATCACAGGTCCCCGCTGTCAACATGAGAATACCACAATCTGATGGGCGAAAAGGGGCAAGGAGCAGAGTAATTTATTTATTATCTTTTTATTTGTAGTGAGCTTTATAGCGTCAATTCTTTCCGCGAACGATATCACCATCATAGCTGGCATTGAGACTTCCAAATAAATTTGTCGATAGGTGGTGCAGCTAATAAGTCGATATGCTCCAAAATTATTTTTTTCTTTATTTGCTGCGTATTAATAATTGCATGCCCTTCATTTTCCCTGCATTGCTCTTGTATCTCTGTGCATTCGTGTAGTTACAAAATACATGAACACAAATAGTTTCTATAGCAATGGTAGCATTCGTATAGTGTAGTGCATGTTGGTGAAAGATCACTTTCTGACAAGTATTAGTAGGTTTTTGCTAATGCATTAATAGGCATATCTTCTTCCAACTTAATAAGTGTATGTAGGTGATAACTCACCCCTTTCCACAAACCTTTGAGGTGGCTTGCAGGGTGTTGTGTAGACGTAGATTTATTTTCTGCTCTTTGCCTACTTAGTACAAGCACAGCATTTTAAGTTCTTTTCTCTACATTATCATCCCTTTGGGTGCCACGAAATGATATATCGTTGTTTGCTATCTTTGATCGGAGTGTTAACGTCTATAATTCGTTGCCCTTTTCCAGTTCGGCTTTTAACATTGAACATATTGAAAACACTTAAAAAGGAAAAGGTTTTATTTTAGAGCTTTTAGTTTAGTCGAAAACGTATTCCTTTAACAAAGGAAACAGTTGCAGGCTTGACCTTGTGGAATTGATCCATTGGGGAATAATTTTAAAAACTTTGTTATCTCCACTAACTCTTCTCTTGGACTACAACCTTGTCGTGGTTGAAGGGCTTGCGTGCTCCGATGACCCCTAGAGCTGCACTGGCGGGAGCATTGCTCCTGGTAGGGTCACCCATGCCAGATTGGTCGAAGGTTAGGAGACAGACGAATGGTAGTCCGCGCAGCGTCTGTACCTCAGTGAGGCGGCTGCAAAAGGCGTCTGACCCCAGTGGGGCGGCCTCTGAAGTGATGGTGTCACGTAAAAAACACTATTGAGTAAGGCCACGGAATACTATCTCAATTAAAACAAAAGCCTTGAAATTATGGACAGTTCTCAATTGATAATGACTCCTGGCAACTACGGGACTCGGCCCAGAGGGCCGGGTGTCGTGCCCGGCAGCGGTGGGAGCAAGGCCCCTGCGGTCGTCATCACACGAAATCCTTGCTCAGACGTAGCAGCAGCAGAGGAAAAGAAGATAAAGAAGAGAAACGAAACTATCAGAATAGGCACGTGGAATGTTAGGACTATGCTGAGGGCGGGGAAACTAGAGAATATAAAGCAAGAAATGGAGAGGGTGGGTGTAGACATCATGGGTATGGGTGAAGTAAGAAGGAAGGATGACGGAGATTACTGGAGCGGCGACTATAGAGTAATTTATAGTCGAGGGAATGAAAGTCAGCGCGGGGTTGCATTCGTAATGAATAGGAAACTTGGTAGAAAAGTAGTGTATGCAGAACAGGTGAGTGATAGGATAATAGTCGTGGAACTAAAAGCAGAACCAACGAATTTAGTCATAATCCAGGTTTATATGCCTACCTCTAATCATAAAGAGGAGGAGGTAGATGGGGTATACGATCAGCTAGAGGAAATAATTGGTAGGATACCAGGAAGTAAGCACCTGGTAGTAATGGGGGATTGGAACGCGGTGGTGGGTGAAGGAAGAGATGGGCGGGAGGTGGGCGATTACGGGCTAGGAAGGAGAAACGACCGGGGCGAGAAAGCTGTGGAGTTTTGCCGCAGAAATAACCTAGTAATTACGAATACATGGTTCAGACATCATCCTCGACGTAGGTACACTTGGAAGAAGCCAGGAGACACAGATAGGTTCCAGATAGATTACATAATGGTACGTCACAGATACAGGAATAGTGTTAAAAACTCGCATACTTATCCAGGAGCTGATGCAGACACAGACCACAACTTATTAGTCATGAAATGTCGGGTAAAAATGAAAAAGATAAGGATGGGAAGGAGGGTACGAAAGTGGAATACGGAGGCATTAACTGGGGCAATGAAGAAGAAGTATCGAGAGAAGGTGGATGAGATAATGGGTGAGGAGCATGGAGTTAGATCAGTGGAAGATGAATGGGGAAATTTGAAAAATGGAATTGTAGAAGCGGCGAAAGAAACGGTAGGCGTAGTGAGCGCAACTAAAATTAGAAAACCGTGGATCACGAAGGAGATGATCAGGGAGATGGAGGAGAGAAGGAAATGGAAGAGCGTAAACTCAGAGCTAGGTAAGAGAAAGTACCGAGAATTTAATAACAGGCTTAGAAGAGAAACAAAGAAAGCAAGAGAGGCGTGGTGGAGAGAACAGATCGACGTGTTAGAGAAATACCAAAAAGAGGGAAGAGCAGATTCATTATATCGGAAAGTAAAGGAACTGACGGGTGGTAATAAGGGAAGGGGAATTACAACGATAACAGACAAGACGGGAAAGGTGATCGTGGAACCGAGAGAGATCCAGGAGAGGTGGAAGGAGTATGTTGAAGAGCTGTATGGTAAATAAATAAGGCCCAATAGGTTAAATATAGAAAGGGAAGACGATATCGACAGAGATGGCATCGGACCGAGTATCCTAGATAGCGAAATCGAAAGAGCTCTACGAGACATGAAAAGGAATAAGGCGGTGGGAATAGATGACATACCTGCAGAGTTATTAAAGAGCATGGGGAAGATCGGAAGGGGACAACTTTTTGCGCTTATTCGTAGGATTTATGAGGATGGAGTGTGGCCGGAAGACTTCGAGAAGACTGTACTAATTCCTATACCGAAGAAGAGTAAGGGAAAAACTTGCGAAGACTATAGGACAATATGCTTAATATCCCACGCGGCCAAAGTAGTTCTGAGGATTATAAACAGAAGGCTAGAGAAGAAGGCAAATGAATACCTGGGTGACGACCCGGTTCGGGTTTAGGAGAGGGACGGGAACGCGAGACGCTATAGCGGAGATGAGGACGCTAGTAGAAAGAAACCTAGAGTATGGGCAGGATGTTTTTGCATGCTTCGTAGATTTCGAGAAGGCGTTTGATCGGGTGGAATGGACGAAATTAATGGGAGTGTTGAATAAATTAGGGGTCGATTGGAGGGACAGGCGTCTGATTCGAAATTTGTATATGAATCAGACTGCGCAGGTTAGGGTAGCCAATGGAGAATCGGGATGGGCCACGATAGGACGGGGAGTGCGGCAAGGGTGTCCACTATCGCCGTTGCTTTTTAACGTGTATTCAGAAGAAATGGTAAGGGAGGCATGGGGAGAGGAGGATGTAGGAATAAAGGTAGGAGGGGAGCTGATAAAATCAGTGAGATTTGCAGATGATCAAGCATTGGTTAGTCAGTCGGCCAAGGGGTTACAGTCAATGGTGAATGCTTTAGAGGTGCAGTGCGAAAAGTATGAGATGAAGATCAATCACAAGAAAACTAAAGTAATGAGATTTTCTAGAAGTAAGAAGGCGGGGCTGAATATAAGGGTGGGAGGGCAGAAGATAGAGCAGGTCGAGCAGTTTACGTATCTGGGTAGTATTTTGGAGGCGAATGGGTTTAGTGGTAAGGACATCAGATGCAGAATTGCGCTAGCTAAAGAAGCATTTTCGAAGAGAAGGGAATTGATGAGGGGGGTCTGAGAATAGACGTAAAGAAGAGGCTGGTGAAAACTTTAATATGGAGCGTGGCGCTATATGGGTCGGAAACTTGGTCATTGCGGAGGGAGGATGTGCGTAGGATTGAGGCGTTTGAGATGTGGGTTTGGAGAAGGATGGAGAAGGTTAGCTGGATGGCGAGAAAGACGAACGAGGAGGTATTGGATATGGTCGGAGAGGAGAGGAAGCTTGTGGCAGAGGTTCGGAGAAGGCAGAAGAGATGGATGGAGGAGGTTTTGAGAGGAGAGGGCATGTTGAAGAGAGTGATAGAGGGGAGAACACTGGGGAAACGTGGGAGAGGAAGGAAGAGGATAGGAATTATGGACGAAATAAGAGGAGTTAGAAGATATGAAGATTTGAAGAGGGATCTAATAACGGGCCATCCTTAGGAGGGAAAGCGAGACAATTTCTATTTTAGTTTGTGATACAAAATGGGGACTGTCCAAGAACCTACCTATCAGCTGGTAGAATACTTGAATAATAATAATAACTCCAATAATTTTCACCTGAATATGACACCAAGTGTTGAAACCCGGGTCGTGTTATAAAATAAATTAGTGGAGTTAACAAAGTTTTTATAATTATTCCGTATTCCTTTAAATTATAATGAGAAAAATATCAATTCAAACTTCAATAAGGGATTTTTCCGTAATAAGAAGCAGAATACCCTAAACATTTAGCGGCACTTCAGGGTTCATACCATCCAAAGTTAATTTTGCTCTGAAAGGCATACTACCAATTCCTATTGTTTAAAGATTGAAAATAACTTTAAATTATTATTATTAAAATTAAACAAAATGTATGTGTTTTCAATTATGAATTAAAATTTAAGTTTCCACAATATTTACAAGGAAACCTTTGCCCTTACTAGGATTTATGTAGGGCAGGATTCTTTTTCCATTTCCTTTTTCCATCTAGTTCAGCCAAAAACATCGAAACGCAAGCTTTTTCAAGATGGTTGTAATGGAGTACAGGATTGGCTATAGGCATATCTAATTTTCTTCTTGTTTAGTTAGCTTTCTAATTGAAACATTACCTAAATGATGAACTCAATCAGTTTTTTTCAAATAATAATATCGTAATGAGATATTTAAACAGAAGTATGGAACGAAATAGCGAAAAAAATGTTGCGCTGGGGGAAGAAGTACGAGTCAAATAGCTGGGGGCTTGAGTGCAAAATTTAGGCCAAAGTAACGGTTCCAGGATCTGAAAGAATCATTATCTAAATATACTTATCACCTGCAAGCCACCTCAATGGGGTACATTTTCATCAGCATAATCCACACAATATGGTACAAATGCCATAAAAGTATGAGTATTATTGCATTTTGCAACTACATAAATGCACACAGATACTCATACACAAGAAGCGTACGACAGTTAGTTATAATTAACAAACTTATACAAAAACATCATCATTAAATGAATATCCTATATTTATTTTTTCTGATTAACATAATGCACGACTTGTTTCGTCACATAGTCAACATCACCAGGTGACATAAGCGACAACTGATGGTACCGCCAATGTAGCGAAAGATGTCATACATCGAATCAATCAGTGATAATATGCATAGATTATTCATTTAGTGACCATGAATTTTCAAAATGAAGCCAGAAACAACAAATTTCAAGAGAACAAAAATATTCCCAAGAAATTATATAAAGGACGAAGTTCTTGATTTTTGTAAAAACCCCATTGTTGTTCCGTGCCTTGAGATAATCCTTAAAAATCAAGAATAATTCCCTATTTCAAGACGTTTTCCAGGATGTCAAGGAGAGGGGCCATTCTGGAGAGACAGCCAGAGAGAGTGAGTGATATAGACAGAAGGAAAAGAGGAGCTAGGTGGGTGTTTAAGAGGGAGCGTGAACCTCCTCGAGGAAAGTGCGGACCACTGTCGCGCTCCACGAGGGATGAGCACACTCAGGCTGAATAATTCTTTGTGAATAATCGAAAGTTTTAGCTTCGCCCCTCATCAAGCGAAATTTTCAGTAATTGGGTACACACACTTTCGCCGAAATTTCCCTTTTGAACGCGATCCGTACCGAACCATTGGGTAGTTTGAGCGAGAGTTTTTCTCTAGTCAAAATATACACATACTTAAGTTAAAGTTCATTTTATTCAATTTTGTGAGTCATACAAATGATTCACTCCCCAAATCTTCCAAGCTATCGATCCGAGCTTCTGACATTTATTTATAAATCCCAAGCTGTTTTCATTTAGGGAACTATGGGGACACGAAGATTTCCCGTGCAGTAGCACTATTCTTATAGTGATCTTTCCTTGAAAATCATAGGACGAAGGTATAATTCCTTACGTTGTGGTGGTGTCTTATTTCATATTTTCTCGACCCGATTAAAATACTTTGAACGAATTATTTCCCAAATCATAATAGAGACCATGTCCAAATTTTTCTTTAAAATTTAGGCAGTTTCAAGAGACATGAAGTAAATAGCTTTTGGTAAGGAATCAAACACTTTGTACAAATGCCTTAAATCCTCAGTAAATTACTAAATACGCATATGAGGCTTTAACTTGATTCATTTTCTCGCGTAGAACGCGTTTAAAACCCAAGTTTTTTTTGCAATTTTTTAAAGAAGTATTGTGATGAGTATTGAATATACTTTTAAAAACAGTTGAGACAGCAAGCGTAATAAACGCCATAAATGAATACGGCGAAGGCCGATGGCTACGAATGCTACCTTACTACGACAAAGCTGAAGTTGTTTATCGACAAAACTGAGACCGCACATCGGAAATTATTATTATCTCTTTGGGGAAGAGATCGGGAAATAGTTAAGTGTAATGCTTTTTCTTTATGCGTCTTTAGGCAATGAAGGGGGAGCGTGGTGACCTAGTGGGTAGAGCGCTTGGCTACTGATCGAAGGGTCCCGGGTTCAAATCCGGGTGAAGCCCTTGAACGTCCCCGAACAAAATCCTCGGAGTGCGAGGTGGCCCAGGGATAGGAACTGGCCCTTGGTCTTACATTAGTCCGGGTTGAGCTCTATCCTCAACTATCTAAAACAACCTTCGGGTTGAATCACTGAGTGAGTGAGGCAATGAAGAGTAGTACATACACTGTACAGTATACCTTTTCTCAGACCAGGAGTAATACTGAGACTAGCTAGAGCTAAAAATAACATGGTGCTTGTCCCAAAATTCGATTTAACCAACGTTCTAACTACGAACTGTCCAAAAAAAATCATGGTCTAGCAATGGCGGGAATATGACCTTGGACTTCATGTGATAACGCCTGCCTTATAGAGGGTCTAATTTAGCGGCGGTTGAGGTGCTGGCCACGTGTTTTGCGGTTCGCGCTGCGTCGATTACAGACGTTTCCTAAGCCGTCCCACCCGTTCTGTCATAGCGGTACCAATCGCTGGTTAAGATGGCTGGAGCTGTAACCATTGGTCATTGAGTGCACATTTTAATTATTTTTTAAGTAAGTCAAACAGTTAATAGGACCACATTCCACTTGAATGCATTGGTTTTTGCATTGGAACTCACCATACAGGCAGTCATGAAATTTGATACAATAACTATATTTTTTAAATGTTCCCTCAATTAAAGTATGTTATGACCAGAGGTTTCGGCACGGTATTCGAAAATATATTGAAATATGTTTTTTTTTCAAATATTGAACTCGGAATGGCACCTTGATGCTTTTAGCAACAATTTTAATAATAAAAATGTGCTATTTCGCATTTAGAAGAAAATCTATGCATATAAAATTGAACTATTACGAAATATATGTCATATGCCATAAGGCTACGTGTTAAAATAGCATTGAAATGACAAAAAAAAACTAATTAGTATGATGGAATGTTTTCCACTCTTAACTATTGATATCACTACTGAGAATATCTATGCAAAGTTCCGCGCAAATCTGTTCATGAACAAAAATCGCTACAACCACATTAATTGTCTACCCTTTTTGATTTGATAAGTTCTTTCGTATTCCACTCCACGATGGTTATAGGTATAGCGAAACTTGGTGGCACTCAACAGTGGAGGATTAGAGGTCACTGGCCGTAAACCAAGCGTTGGTGAGTGGGCAAAGTTATCGAAGGACTCCCGCAGGGTCCTCTGGAAAAAGGCTCGGCCACTTCATCCCACATCTCATGTATGTTTTCCTCACCTTAGCGTCATGATCTTCACAAGCGAGTGCTACCAAGTTTCGCTACGCCTATAATTAGGTATACGATCATCATCATCAGCAGCAGCAGCAGTCATCAATCCGAAGATTGGTTTTCTGCAGCTCTCCACTTCGTCCTATTTCCAGCTAACCTTTTTGAAGCTTAGTAGCTTTCAGAATGAATTATTAATCTGTGTTGGAAAACCGAATATTAAAATATTGATGAAGTATTACTCTTCATTACAGACTACGCTGAGCGTTCGTGTAGAGCTCCGCCCGTCCTTGCATCTATTTCCAATTGTAATCAACATACGATAGCGATCTAAATTATTTCACAAAATCTATTATATGCATTCATTTATCACAATGTTTTATTGCACTTATCTTCGAAAAATACTTGTTTAGCAGACCAGATCCTCTAAATATTCCCCCACAGATTTTTTAATCGGCCCCCACAAAACGTTAGGAGCGCAGCATAGGGTTTTACACGACCAGGACTTAGAGTATGCTTTTAAAATCCGAAGATACATATGCAGCAAAGTATTCATGCAATAAAAAACTAAATTATGCATGAATACACGGCAAAGTTACTTGAATGCTTTATTTTACAAAAATAATCTCTTTTATTATTATTATTATTTTGAAGGGAAAACGAAAAGAATCATGAGAGCCATTGCATAGATGCAGGAGAATTTACCAATTGAATAGCAAAACAGCCATAATTGTAGCGAAAGAATGGAGAAAAATTTAATTTCAGGTTTTCAGGGAGATCTTAATAACTTTTGCTGCATTTATGGGATGTTATTACGGTATTCTCAAGCTAATGCATAAAATTATTGATTTAGAAATTTATTATACATTTATTGATATGAGAGGTTTAATGCACAGTTAACTGATAATTTAAGAATTGTTATATAAATCCCTGATAAAATACTGGCTCGAAGATTCATGTCACGACACTCGAAAGATATTTTTCAGCTACATTCATTGGCAAATCCTTTTACAACGAGTAATATCCTTAGTAATGCATCTTCGCGACAGGGAGCACATTTGAAACCATAAACATTAAAGTTTAGTTTAGAAAACAAGGAGAAGATTCCAACCTTAAAAAGAATGACGTCCAATAGAATAAAACTTCCACATCTCGCATTTGGAAAGAAAATGACATGAATATGTACGCGTGATGACGTAACCTTCAAACTTATCGTCACCCCTTTGCGTCACACCGACTGTTTGCTATTCTTCGAAGGAAACACTTAAAATGAATACGAAGGCTTGACTTTGACGGAAGAAGGAAGGTCGGGAGATAAGGGTGCACTCTTACGGTCTTCGTTTTTACACATCCATTCCACAATAAAGAACATCCGTTTACCAAGCGTAAAATATTTAGCTCTAATGGCTGATGCATACTGTGGAACTGACTTTTTGCCCTAATTTGATTATTTCACCAAAGGTCTTTCTTTTGAAGTGAGAGAAAGCCACCTTTCGGTTTGAATTGGAAAAATAATAATGAAAGTTTATCGTGATGGAATGAAAACCAATTTAGTAATATTCCATACATTTAATATAGAAAAACCCCAGTTAACGACCACTTCCATTGAGCGACGACCGTTTTTAGCATTAATATTTAGCGGATCTGGCCTTCCCTCCTGCACATTTCAAGTATGACGTAGGACTTCTAATTAATAAATATTTTCCAAAAGGTTTCTATGCATTGGCCTTAAAATTCAGCTTTCGACAAGCAGTCTCGTCAGCACCCTTGAAATAAATATCATATCTCGTTAAAAATACTCCTTTTCCTTTTTCAACAACCATTAGACATCCAATCAACATAGCTATCAATAATTTATAAAATAAAATAAAATCAACCACCAATTTAGTTACAAAAATAATTACAGTAGCAAAAATATGTTAAAAAAGCATAGGAATTAATTTTTTCAAAGCAATCATACGTTAAACATAAGTAATTATTTCGCCTGTTTGAAGCCAAAGTCCAATACTTCGATAGATATTTCCCTCAATTCGGGGTCCGAAAATATTCGTTTTTTGATGGAGTTTAGGTATACCACTACCAATACTCGCACCGTTACGCAAGGGGAATAAATACTCTCAGCAACTGATTTTCATGAAACTTCTCTCCCGAAAATCCTTTTACTCATTCTATCTGGGCCTTTTACGATTTTCGAACAAGACAATCCCTGACGATTTCTTCTGAACTTACACTGCTAAGGTGTCTCTTTGATAATTTATATTTTAATCCCGAAAAATGGCATTTCTGAAAATTTGGAGGGCACTGTTAACTATCGAAAATGTTGAGGGTATTGCAGAACAGAGAGGCACGGAGGAAGGGATGCGATAAGCGGCCATTATGAAATAAAATCACTGTACTGATTGATTCATGTAAACCTCGTGGCGATAATAATAACACGGTATCAGGAAAAAGACTATTCACCGAGTGATTAAATAAGTTGCTAGAGGATTGCTCTAGGAGACTAACTTTAAAATTTTCTATGTAAACGAGGACGACTGCACCTAAAGTCCACCTAAATAAAAAATCCCATCGATCGTTGAAGTCACCGTAAGAAAACTCTCACGGGGTGCTATGAATCTAAAAATAATAAAATATGGGAATATATAGTCACCAAACGTTTCCTAAGTGCATTAATTTACTTCCATCGAAACAAAGAAAAACGCTGTTACTTGCAAATTTCGGTGAAAAAATAACGGAAAATACCTTCAAATAGGTCACTCATTAAATGTGTACTTATATTTTTCACACTCTTTCATCATCGACCATGGTTGCGAAATTAACAATATTGATAATGGCAATGACAGTATGATTACCTCAAAGCTTTTTATTTTTTACAAGCGCATGCGGCCGCCACTTGCATTTTAAATCGCCTTCAAAAAGTTCATCAAAGTTTTAACTAGTTACGTGATCCACAACGGTACCTCGATGATTTAACGACACCGCACGATATCACTTCTCTGCCTTGCATAATTTCAACAGAAGTGATGGAATTATAAGGGCTCACTGCCTTACATAATGAAAATAAAAGTTATTATTTTCGTCAATTTAGGATATTATACTATATAAACGCGTCGTATTGCTAATAGCAATACCGTCTCTCGACGTCATCCGCCGGATTCCCGATGAGGTAGTGTTTAAAGATCGCCATTCTTTATTTTACAAGGCGTAATTTTTAAAGAGAAATATTTTCGTAAAACAGCGATGTTTTTCTACAAAATTAACGCCATGTATATTTATTAATATGAACTTTCATACACATTGCTTTTGAAGATAATCCAAGCTTCCATTGTCTGTTTTTTCGAAGTACAGTAAAACTTCTATCTTATGGACACCATTGGTCCACAAGAGTATGTCCTTAGTTGAGAGGTTTCCTTTAGTTAGATGTTTAACAAACTGTCTGATTTATGAAAATGATGAACCAAAATCTGAAAGGTATTTACGACTGCCCAAACGGTTTTTTTTAATTTTAATTGAAAGCTTGTATAGAAATTGAAAATTGTCAAAAAAATTTAATTATATAGTAATATAATATACAAATGTTTGAACATTTATGCAGGTTTGAAGAAATCCACCAAAGTATGCCCGTTTTGGGAAATAGTATTTCCTAAAGGTGTCCATATTCTTAAGTCGGAGTGTCCATATTGAAGAGGGTCCGGCCGAGTAAAGTTGCACGCAACTCATCCCGAGATTTGAATACTGTTGAAGGTGCCCATAATTCAGAGGTGTCTGTATGCCAGAGGTGTCCACTTATTGAGGTTTTACTATATTTCTCTTTTCCTTTTCTTGATCACCGCAGGTATTATTGTATTACACAGGGTTTCTACAGAGCACAAAAACCAGGAAGAGTGATGGGATTTCGTCGAGAGTAGTCCGTTGCCACTCCATATTACAAATCCAGTCCGAGTCCGACGCTTCACCCGGTGCTCTCCTTTGGGATAAAACGACGGGAGGCAGCGGCGGCGACTGGCTTGCGGGATGCTGAATGGTGTGGCAGTGAGAGGTGGGTGGGAGTGGTGAAACAGACCCAACGCCCACTCATTTTGAGGACGGGCCCGCGACAGACAAGACGGACAAGAAAAGCCGCTACTCTCCCCCGCAGTCCCCTGCGACCTCGATACCTTCCTCCTGCCTTCTCAACATTCAGCAACCCATCCCCCACTTGGAATATCGGCAACGTCAACCATGTGGGATTGTTGTGAGGTGCATTGACAGCCAAGGCTAATCCGAACCTTTTATAGAGATAAGAGTTCTAAACAAAGTGAAATATTGTTTCACCCTGTAGTTCTAACTTGCGTTGCGATTACTAGAAGCTTTCCATTCAGAGAGTTTAAGTTAGCGCCGATCGGAACACAGCGCACACAAAAGACGATGAATGGAAAGATGTGCGCTGGCAAAACTTTCGGTAACCTGCGGGTAGGAGACATTCTTTAGGTTCACAATAATCAATGATTTGTGCGTAGTTATCGAATTCGTTCAAAATACTTATTTGAAGACCAAAGATTTTTCTACAGAGTAATTAAAAACTTTACATTATCCATGTATAACGCCTATACTAAAAATCAACACAAAAACAAAAATCGCGGATGCGGGTATCAAAGCTCTTTTATTGTTAGGGCGCATCAACTCCTGGTTTTGAAGAGAGCAGGTTATGAAACGAATGGAAAGCAAGTACATAGTTATTTTTTAATAAGCAGTGCACTAAAACGAATGGAAAGCTTCATTATTTTTCATCATAGGCAATCATCAATCCGAATATTGGTTTGCTGTTGATCTCCACTCCAGTTTCCTCTCAGCAAACCACTTCACTTCTTCATAATTCTTTCATGTTTAACATACCTCATTTTTTGCTTTATGTATTACATCCTTGGCCTTCCTTTATAATTCTTCCCATTTATTTCTCTTTCCTGAGCTGTTTTAAATAGGTTTTTGAGTCGCAGAATGTATCCAGTAAAACTGCCTTTACTACCTTGTAGAGTTTTCATCAAACATCTTCTTTCTCCCTCTCTTCGTTTTCTATATCGGTGATTCTTTCCGTACATTTTTTTAAGCATGACAAACTTTAATTTTCTGAGTCAAATAGTTGCTAAATACGCTTAAGCAGATTTTGCTTGGAACTTCGTCCACATATTTTTCACGCCAATCAAATAGAGAGAGCAAAATTTAAAATCGACTTTCCCTTTCTAAATTGACTAATTTCCTTTTATCAATAAGATAACAGATGATCAGTACATATGGAAATAATATCATCTGAAATATCGGCATGAGTCATTTAATTAGGTAATCAGGAAAATGTGAAGGTGTGCAACACTGGCGGGGGAGTAAACAGAAACATATGACTTCAACGACAGACCGGATACCTTTAATTTTCTCTATGCTGGTACTACATTAACTCGACTGACGTCATGGAATGCAGATTTTTTGAGTTCCCTCCATTATAGTTGACCTCAAATTTGGTATTCCCGTGGTGGTGCTGCCGCTATTACCCAACCTTAACGCACCAAGACTCTGAAATGGTACGAAGTTACGTATTGCTAGACTTGGAAGATCATTTGACGTGATGACCGAAGAAGATGATGCCTTCATCCCAGTATTTCCAATACATCTATCTCCCGTTCGGTTTGAGTACCTCCAACTCCATAATTGGCTCTCGCAATGCCATTCCGAGAAAAAATTCCATGTATAGAGCCAATCTATAGGGAATGCCCGTGTAATGAGGACAAAACACGTACATTTAAAAATGAAATAAAACGTAGCAGTTCTTTTGTTTCTGAGAGACAAAAACTTGGTAGAATGTTGCTAGAAAAGTTTGATAAAATGAAAACCACGATGATAGAGGCTCATTTAGTCATCTACCACAATATCCTTTTTAATTACGTCGAGTATGCATTAAATTTAGGATAATTCTGTCGATTCAAGTCCTTCGTGCTGCAATTTTCTTGTGCATATTTGACCAGAGTTAAGTTTACATGTCTGAGACCTCCTGAGCCATTCAAAGGCTCATCAGGAGCCAATAAAGAGTACCTTTTACATTAATTATTTCTCACATTATAGTTGCCATTTAAATTCTGGTTTCTTTATATTTCAACTGTTTCCAAAACAATTGATTTCAAAACAATGTGAAACAATACGTATTGAAACTTTTCAACTCGCAAACAATAAAGCACACAACAAGGATATCTTTAATTTTTATAAGCTCTCCTAGCTCTTTAGAGTCAGTAGGCAATTTACATTGTCGTCCACATAAACTCATTCGATAATTATGAAAAATCTTATCCAAATATATTATTAGTATATTTTCAATCGTAGTCATTGACGGATAAAAATGGTAAAGTCGTAGTCATTGACAGTATCTACAGAGCCAATAGATGTAGCTACATACATCTTTGAAAGCGCATATATATACGACTACACTATGATGCAGACATCCCTGTCATTAGTGAACCGATATGTTACATAATTATACTTCCCTAAGGGATTAGCAAACAATTACACTCGGTTAAAAGTAATAAGTCCCAAGATGTAGAAGAAAAACCTGCACGTGTTCTCAAATAGCCCAACGCATGGAACGCTTTCTATAATTAATACTTAACAATTGCTCTGAAGGAGAAGTTCTGAGGAGTTGTACGTTATCTGCGAATCCTTTACCCATGCCTTTACCACTCATTACTTGCTTCTGGGACTTTCTTGCTCACTGAAATTGGCCCGAAATCCTGCTCCCTGCACTTTGGATATCTTCGATTTCATTTTTGTAATTATTTATGGCTTAGACGTGTTGCAATTAATTTTTCTATTTTTCTTTAAGTTTATTATCCTTGTTAAATATATAATATAATCACCCAGTTTTGTTTCGTGAAATTAACGTAATTTAATTTAGCTACACAAATAATTAATTCACTAAAACAAGTCATTCATCAAAACGCACAGCTAATTGAAATGAACGTTAAAAACTAACTATGTAAAATGTAAATAAAAGGATGTTACAAAGTATGAAAGGTATGAAATATTATTGATATTATCGTAACTGAACAAAATTCACCATACGAAATGTAAACAAATGAACACAACTTAGCGATGTGAAAACAAATTTAATCAGTCCGAGCTATAATACCTAATGAAAACTGTACTTACTAAATTATAAAGTTGACTAATTAACCCGATTACCGATAAAATTAAACTACATATAACAAAATTAATTAACTATGTATCCTGAGAACGAAACGACTTCATTACTTCCCATTACTGCCTATACAACTATTTATGTCAGTATAAACCTAAATCACTAAGCCAACAATATTCCTAACGATAGACTAAACGATTCCAAAACATATTACCCCTTAAATTAGCTCTAACTTGGAGAACTCGCGATTAATCACTTAAAACCTTCAAAAATCACCACACCACAAAAACTGAAGAAAAAGTGGCGACGCGTGGAGCTTATACTCAACGTTACACCATTATTCCATAGGTTTAACTTCCTCCGGAATAAGGTTGCCGGGGCTAAGGTCGATCAGCGCTAAAACGACGCTATGAATATCAGTTCAACGACATTGCCGGTCTAACTTACTTAAACCTGCGGTAGGCGTAGTCTAACGTAACTATGAATACGGCCGATAGAAATTAAGGAAGTCCGATGCTAATTGGAACAAAAACAGGTAATCAAAGGGTTACCAAATTCCAACACAGTTTAGATGAGTAAATGTCACCTCTTTCGTTAAAACAATTAGGTATCACATCACACTATCAACCGCTTCCTTTTGAGCATTTTGATTTGTTAATAGGCCCACCTCTAGGCCGCTATAACTTTCCAGCAACAGAACATGGATTGGGAAAGAGGCGGCATTGTTAATGTAAAAACCGGAAATGTCACCCATGATATATGGAAGTTTATTGCCCTTAGATCACGAGCTATTATATTTTTATTCGAGAATTTCCACGTGGTTGAGAGAAAGGTCAGGCAAGGCGTTGGCAAAATAAGACGAAATTTCTTAGCTTGGAATCAGGGGCATTGAGCTGGCTTGAATTCCGCTTGATACGGGCATTCCAATCTTTTTCTTGGATTTTTTTTCTAACTGGAAGGCAATGAAATATTATAATTTGAAGGGCTCGGTGTTAAAGTGGACCAAGTCCATCGAAGTGAACTTTCTGGGAAACGCGTTTTAAGTTCCGTGTATTCCTCCCGTAAACCAGTTGTAATCAGAGCTCTCGAGAACTGCTGCCTTGTAGAGGCAAATATTCTAACTTTTGATGTGGTGCTCCCGTGCACTAAAAATACACGACCCAAGCCATCCTGTACAGCTATTATTTTAAATTTTAAAAATTTATTCGACCCACTCTAAAACTGCGCCCTCCAATTGATCCTTTTTATTGAAGGTACAACTCATGCGGTGACATCTATAGCCATCCATTGAGATTCCGTTAGACTAATTGACTTTTTAAACCTTTTATGAGCTTCTCAAAACCAATTATTAATGCACACGGTTCACAGGTATACTTATAGGTTACACCTGAGATCGTTATAAAATATGCTGTAATGTACACTACACAAATATAAGAAATAATTTCCATGCATATTTCCTTATTGGGTCTAGGGTCCTATAGCTATTTTAAAATAAACAAAACGTCCTGGGTACAGAATGTGAATAAGATCAAAATAAAATGTGTCTGAGAGGTTGGTGGTGACTTTGGTGGACAACTTCGGGAAAATATTTTTCATTTCATTATCAAGTGAAAGCCAAAGTGAGATACACTTTTCCTCTAATGGGAGCTGACAGGTTATTGACCAATCGGCTCTTTAAGCTGTGACCAATAAATTTTGGCATCACATCAGTTCAATTTCTTCATACATCATATATTTCCCTCCAATTAGTTTGGAGAAATCGCCTGAGGAGTAGAAAATCATTTCGCACATTCATTAAATATATTTATTCACATGTGAAAATTTTCGCTGGAATTGAGGAACAGATAGAACACATTGACTTTCTCCTGCTGTAAAATTAAGAATGGTGCCCGAAAAATATTTCTAAGTGCCGAGTTAAAATAGGCCCATATAATTAGTTTTTTTTTGTGATATGATAATGCACTTTCAACGACGAAGAATAACTGTTTACTTTTACCTCAGCATGAAAGAAATATATTTATCACGTTATTTCCAACAAAAAGTACACATTTCTTCGGTACCCCACAACCGCTGAAACTCTAAGCCAAAATTAAAGAATAACTTCGTACAAAACTGGTAAACTTGATTTTGTTGTGGTTAAAAAGGTACTATCGTGAAATATCTTCATCCTCAAGACAATATATCCGAATTGCTAATTATAAAATACATGACCATACCCATCTGTCCGTTTCGTTGTGGGGTACGTACGGTTGTCATTAGGCCACAAAACTGACCCTGTTTTCATAGTCTCTTTCGTTTCTTACATACTTCCAAATCCTTGTATACCTCCTTCGCACACACATGTATTGCTTTATAAGCGCTCTTCTACACGTAAGAATTCTAACACTTCGTCATTTGTTTTCCTTCCCACCCAGCTTACCCATTCATTCCTTCACCCCACTTAAAACTCTAAACTGTGGAGATCGAGGATATAAAAAGCCTCAAGCCGACGATCATCTTCCTTCCGCAGTACAAAGACCAAAAGATATTTATAAATACAGTTTTATGGAGGTGAAATCAAATTTATCTCTAATAATAAGAAAAAACACTACGGGCCTAGGTGTGCATCCCATCAACTTAGTTTCACTTCCAATGCCTTTTGTGAATTTATCTCAAATGATCCAATAGACTTTAAAGTGAGATCAGAGTCATTAGAATATAACAACAGACGTTACATCAGTACTAACAATAAAAGTACGCCGTGAGAGAACGGAGAACATCACGCGAGTCCCTGCAAATCCGGTAGTTTTGCTATCTTTCAATCGTGGGAGACTACAATATTTCGATCGTCCCAGTTTCTTTCAACCACCGAGCGGATATCCATGGCATCTCATTATGCTATCAGATCGCATCTCTGAGATAAAGGAAGAGAAATCGACTACCGTGGTAAAATCGTGCAAATAACAGGTTTTACTTCGCACAAATCGCGAACACAAAAAGGAAACAAATACCAAAAGGCAGGAGGAATATTTAATTGCTGTTTTCCATTGCTGGTGTATTCCCACGTAGCCTTCAACGCACCAATCGCATAAGTTTTAAAAGATAGGATATCCAAGCTGTTATCAATAAATGGAACATCTTTGATATACCTCAAAGTGAGGAGAATCTTTGTTTTCATTGCCCATATTCTGTTTATTTCACTTAACTGCCGTTTGCGGCGTTTGCGTTTGTTATTTTAGGAATAACTTCGTTTCCCCAAATTACTGCATAGGACTGAAGTACCACCATTTAATTGCGCACAAAGAAAGGTCACTGACTTTCATTTTCTAAATTAATGAGTATATTAGTTTTTCCTAAATTACTTTCTCCATGGGGAAATTCAAAGATATGCAAAAATGGCCAGGAACGAACCTTGATGGAGTCAAACGCTAATTATCACAAAAATGTGTGAAATTGACGGAAAAATGATTCGTCCGGACTGGGATTCGAACAATTGACCCCTCAAAATCACGTCGAATGCTCTAAACAGTTAAGCTACCCAATAAATTTGATGGAAGATAGCATTTTGGGTTCCCAGTCGTATTCTCAGCTGTATGGTAGTCCAGGTGGATGACTTTTTCACAGAGATTTTCTCACATTCATGTTCTTTTGGGAGGTTGTATTGTATTTTGGGATCGGCTTTAAAGCAAGCAATAGTTTGTAAAAATACCCTTGCATAAGCAGCGATACATACCTATTAATGTTGATGAGAGCTAAATATTTATCTCTAACCCTGACGATAATTTATCAACCAATCAGGTAGTAGCCAATCCGGCTTTCATAGTAACTTATAGAAAAAGTTACATCTGAGCATTATCAGAAGCAAACAAGCCCAAATCACAAGGGATTCAGCATTAGCCAAGCCAATGATTACATAAATTGAGGTGAAATAGTACGTTACCCTCAAAATATTTGTTCGGCAATAAGCCCGAGATGCAGCAAAATCACCCCAGAATTATTTATACCGTTTAGAGAAAACAAGATATTTAGGAGAAATTCCCACATTTTGTCGATGCTGGGGAAATTTTGAATTTATCAATGTGACAGCAATTTCAAGGAGTTTTTTTTAAAGGACCCTGTTTGTACAAAATAAAGTGATACCAGTGTTTTTATTTTTATTCAAAGAACATTATATTCGCATTCAAATCATTCTTTAAAAACTGAAACATGAGCAATGCCTCAGGAATGCCGATTCCTGACGAATAAATGTTTTAAATACCCATTAACTGAGATGGTGATTAAGTAGGTAAATGAGAGCATTTAAGCGTTCCCTCTTTTCAATCCTACCAGGCACTTAGCCTCTCCAGTAAGCATGATGAAGAAGTTCCATAAATGATTCAAAGCAAGGGGTAGAGTAAGTGAGTCAATATTTATTCCACAAATTACTTTTCAGGCCTACCTATCTCTTTAGAATCAGTTTAATTTCTTAATAACTTAAACCATTTTATCTTTCCGTAACAATTCCAAAATTTTCCTTCATGGCGAGTTTCTTCAACGATGATCTTCTATAGTCCCTTTGGATCCTTCTTAAAATCGTCTTTTGCGATGCAGTAATTTATAACGTAATTGCTATTCCTTAAGCGTATAAATTACCCTAAACAGAAAAAACGGAGGAATTGTTGAGAAGTTCTAAGGAAAAAAACTTTTGGTGGAATGAAGTAGGATAAAAAATAAAGGACTATAGTCCCTTTGGATCCTTCTTAAAATCTTCTTTTGCGATGCAGTAATTTATAACGTAATTGCTATTCCTTAAGCGTATAAATTACCCTAAACAGAAAAAACGGAGGAATTATTGAGAAGTTCTAAGGAAAAAAACTTTTGGTGGAATGAAGTAGGATAAAAAATAAAGGACTGCTTAGACTAGTCTGGTGTGATGACTACAGTACCTGTTCATCTAGAGGGCCTATGTGCGGTCCATATTCCACCCGTAGGGACGTACGACTGGGGACTCATTGCTGTATTTTATTAAGAGCAGGCTGGGTTTTTATCCAACCTTCCTCCAATTCCGAAATAAACCTATCTATAGCAACGAAAACACACAAAATAAAATGTAGTTTGAGCGAGATATCACTCGTCATTAAATTCAATGTACTTGGATTGTGGGTCGACCTCTATGTATATATATTTCCAAAGAAGCGAGCTTAGACGACTAATAAAAAGTAGCGAACGAAAATCGTCAGTATCTACAGGACTTAGAGGACCTTTCTTGGGGGAAATGGCGAAATGAAAATACAATTCGTTTAAATGATTTCCACGGTGTTTCAACGCATACTTCCTTAGGTCTTAGATTGGTAGCTGCATATCTATAGACTTTTAATGGTAGTTTGATCGAGACAAACAAAATTAAATGAATTGGTTTCATTACAAAGTTAATTATCTCATTACGAAGTAAATTAATTGTCTCATATTTCTAATAATAATAAAATATCACCCACTTATTGCTCTACCTTGCAAGATATTTGGTAAAAAATTGAAACGGATTTCCTGGGGGGAACAGAAGCACGGCTGTGTGCTACACACAGATATGATATAAAATTGAGGAAAAAGTTCTATCACACAGATCGCGTAAGAAATGTAGCGCTGCGTACTTGAAATATTTTTTCAATCGTTAAAATAATTTAACTCACTGTAATATATTTTATAAAACCCAAATTGAAATGTAGCGCTGCGTACTTGAAATATTTTTTCAATCGTTAAAATAATTTAACTCACTGTAATATATTTTATAAAACCCAAATTAAAAAATATCTGTTTCTAAGCTGTTTCCAGCGTAAGACGTAAAACAAAAAAGTCAAGTGACATCCTTAAATATGTGTATTTAGTTAATCATTGAAAAGTTCAATCATGCTTCTCACAACTGCTTAAGATAAAAAACTTGACATAAAATTCGAATATGGTCTCCATCATGACTAGAGAATAATCCTGCTCGATCGCGCCAACATGTCTATGGAAATCATTACCTCAGTTATCGGTCTGTTTCCTTCGCCGATTCTAAGTTCAATACCGACATGAAGAGCTGTAGAAAGAATGAACATTGAGTGAAGGTATTAGATAGGTGGGAAATGACTTCGATACCTACAAACATGCGCGATAATCTATCAGCAAGAGAAGGTCCAGCAACAAATAACCTCCGGCGAAGAGGGTGCTTTACTACTGCTGCGCGAGATTGTTATGACGACTTTCACAAGGTGATGCGTGTATTAAGGAAGGTTCGAAAGCAATGTCACCATTAAGTCCCAGGCGCAACCTTCGGCCCGCAGAGGCCGAGAGAGTATATTTCTGCAACTTTGCCACTTCGTGCTCCACTCTCCTTTCAGATCACTTCACAGTGTTGCTCCCAATTAGACCTAATACCCTAATTTGCCATCCTTCACATGTCCCTTTAACGGCTCACCATTGTTGAACCCCCATCCTTCATCCAACCTTGGATCATCATGGCTCAACTGGCCATTCATTAACTTTGGCGGCATTGACGCAAAGTTCTTTGATTTGCTACGAACACTAAATATTAGGTTTAGGGCCAGAGTTATGGCTACGGTAATTCACTTCGATTTTAATTCGACTACTAATTCTTCTGGTATCATTAATGTACTCACGGTTGGGATTATGTCCCATTGTTTCAAAGCATTCAGCTAAGAGGAGGGTCGCGGTACAATGATATTATGACTCTGGGTCAAATACAATGCCAAGAAACTAAGTCACAATACCGACAATTAACGATGCCATGTTTTGTAGAAGATTATGATGAGGAGCCAATTTTTACTTTTACAAGGAGTCTGCATTCCTTACTCCTAATGTTTAAAGTTGGGCTGAATTTTAGATGCTTAACTAATACAAGAGATCGATAAAAGATATCGGAAGAATAAAAAAGTTTTCTTCTAGAAGATTGGACCCAATGAGTTAGGTTAAATAGCCATTTCAAATTAGTAAGCTAATCGTGGTAGACTCCTCCAGAGATTGAGCTTCGAAGAGTTTAATCACAAAGATGTTCTTCAAAAAGCACAGCTACGTTCATGATTCAATTTCTATTAATTTATTATCGTGGGCCATTTGGCCCATGAGATAATTTACAATTGCACTACAATTCAGTAAAAATCATTTGACAGAGGTACAAAGAAAAAAACACTACAGCAAGATTCAGTAAATGCAAAAAAATAAAGGAGAAAAAAAAGGAAAGAAGAAACAAAATATAAATCTATACAAGCATATACATACATACAATTGCATCCCGAATGTCACCCGGGTATCTAGCCACACAACATTTCCAGGCATATGAAATACATCGGTAACAGTATCACTATTTATTCAAAGGAAAATATTCAGGTATAACAGAAAAACGTAGCACCAATAGAAAATTATATCATGAATACAGAATATATTCTCCCCTCATCACATCAGTAATCAATCACGTCAGCATGGTTAGTTACACTGGGAATTTCCATGAACTATCATGAAACAACTTATATACTTTAGTCTTAAATACATGTATTGATGGCAAGTTTCTTATTTCTATCGGTAGTGAGTTCCATATTCTGGCAGCTGTAACCATGAATGATTTATTGAGGTGAGATGTTCTATGGTGGGGGATATGAATGTCAAAATTGTGATTTCTAGTGGGTATGAAATGAATATTTCTTTTCCAAATAAATCTTTCGTACAGATAAGGCGGGTTACCAGAAGAAAGTATTTTGAATGTGAGGCAGGTGAGATGATAAAGGCGACGTTGTTTGAATTTCATCCAGTTTAGGCGGGCATACGAGCTACTAATTCGATCCCACTTTTTGAGGTCAAAAATAAATCGTATTGTTGAGTTCATTGTCACTTGTAGTTTGTTGCTGTTTTCTTCATCTAGATTTGTAAGCAAGGAAGAGCAGTAATCCAGGTGTGGAAGGATTAGTGTTTGTACAAGGATGGTGAGTATTTTAGGGGGTATAATATTCTTTGATCTATACAGTTGGTGTAATATACCTAGGGTTTTCTGTTTCGTACTTTGTACTTGTTGCTTCCAGGTAAGATGTTTATCAAATGTTACACCAAGTTTTTTTATTGCTTCTTCAAATGGTATGGTGTAGTTTCCGATTTGAATGTTGGGCAAAGATAAAATGTCTATTTGAGCATGCAAGTAGCTTTGCCCAATTATTATCGACTTTGTTTTACATTCATTTAATCGGAGGTGGTTTTTCAGAGTCCAGGATGCCATTCGCTCAACGTCTTCACTGATCAGCGCTATTGTAGATCTTAAGTCCGGAATTGACGAGTGGCAATATATCTGGAAATCGTCAGCGTAGAGATGGTATTTACAGTGTTTTATGACTTCCGGGAGATCATTTATGAATAACGAGAAAAGAAGAGGGCTGAGGACTGAGCCCTGGACTACGCCTCTGGAATTATATATCCAGTTAGAATATGTGTTATTGGGACCAACCACTGATTGGGTTCGGTTACTGAGGTAGGATCGAAACCAGCTTACTGAACTACTTGAGAAGTTAAATTTCGTCAATTTATGAAGAAGCAGTTCATGGTCTACCATATCAAATGCCTTTGAGAAATCAAATAGTACCAGGACTGTGACTTCTCGGTTTTCCATAGCCCCTCTTATATCTTCAGTAATGTTCAATAGTGCAGTTTGGGTACTGCGTCCTGTTCGGAAGCCGGATTGTAATGAATTTAATATGCGGTTATCAATGAAAAACCTATTTATTTGTTCAAATACCACACGTTCTAGAATCTTAGCAAAAGCGCAAATGATGCCTATTGGTCTATAGTCTGACGGATTGGTAGGTTCAGAGCATTTTGGGATTGGACGTATTATGGAATGTTTCCATAAAGTTGGATATTGCGCTGTTTGCAGAGAGGCATCGAAAATATTTAGAAGCGCAGGTAGTATCACCGGAAGAGCCATCTTTATTGCGGTAATATTTATTTCGTCATGACCTTTTGCACTTTTCTTGATGTCTTTGCATGCTCTCGTGACTGATAAGGAAGAAATGTGGGAGAAATAAAACTGGTTTCCAGAGAGATTGTTTTTTTATGACTTTCTAGGACGTTGCTCATATTGCATTCGTGGTTAGTTTCTTTAATAGAAAAATAATTATTGAGTATATCTAGATTTATGTTGATGACATTCATATGTTTTGGCAGTATTACACCAAGATCTCGAATAGTTTTCCACATTGTTTTGGTACTAGTCTGCATTCCAATGGCATTTTGGAAGTATTCGCTTTTGGCCTTACGAGTCATATATTTGACTCGCTTTTGTAGTTCTTTGTATTCAGCGTTTATGATGCCCTAAAACTGATTTCAACCATGATGCCCTCTGCTGATGGACACCATTTTGGTGCAAAGAACCAAGTGCCAGAAATTCTCATCATTGAATAAATTCGATATGCTGATCATGAATCCGCGATGAGATCACAGTTCCTTTTTCCATGTTGTCATCATCGTTATCCAAACCGCAAACCTCTCTAGGAGGGCAATACTCACAGTCAATGTCCTAATTAAAGCCATCGATAAATTAAAACTGGTGATTTTAAGCATCTGATAAAATTTGAAGAATGACCATGTTTTCGTACTCACTGGCTCATTGAAAAATAACGATAACGCGAGTGTACTCGTTACAGAGAATCTTGATCGTACCCTAGGGTTGTTTGATTTCATCCACACTGGATAAAACCGTCACAGATAATACCAAGGTTTTGCCTACTGCGCTATTTTTAAGCTTTTTTGGGAAACGCTGAAATTTAAAAAACGTACATAAACCATGATCGCGTACCAGATCATCGTTCATCTGCAAATTGCGTTATTTCTAAGATACGCGCAGTCAAATATGACATTATCAGTTTTAAAAAAAGTATTTTTGACGGTGTGATTATACATGGCGATAACAATAAAAGCTTTCGAAAAACTATTCTCCCATTATATATTTAAAAAATTTCTCTCAGTGTTTATGTTGCATTAATTAAACTCGAACTTCGTCCATTCTCACTTACAACAACTGGCGGAGAGTACTTCAAAGTTGGTACACTTCAAACCCTTGCTTCAAATATAATATAAAACATCCTGCAATAAACTTCGACAACAATAAAGACTGTTATTGGCCACTATCACCGTTATTGGCAATTAAAATCATGGCGCAAGAGAGTATTTTTAAAGTTGATATTTTATACTTCGACTACGTTTATTTAAGAAATAACGCAATGAACATATGAAGGAAAATCAGATTCGTGATCAGCATATTAAATTCATTACGATAAGATGCCTTTTTTATCTGTTTCTAACTATAGATAAATAAAACCAAAATAGAGACCAACCAAGAGAAACCAAAAGAGACTCAAAAAGAACGTTTGACGGTGGGTCTTTGGATACAAGTGATTTTTTCGTTTTTGTGAACGAAAAAAAAAAACGTTTTATGTTAACATACCACCGCCAAACTTAGAACGCATAAACCTGCGCAAGTGAAAGAATATTGCGGGAAGTAAAACCACCGGTGATGCTAGAAGCAAAGAAGATGTTGTGAGCTGAATACCCCATGCAAAGAACGCATTCTGCCAAAAGAAGTCTCCTAACAGCCAGCAACAGAAGCATGGAAGTAAGAAGCACTTTACTGAAACATATATTTGGAGCATGCCTTTTATAGCAATGAATATTTGAATGTAGCCACTGACAAGAAAAGAGAATTTGAAGCAATAGAATTAATTTTGGTATCGACGAGTAATGCCAAATGGACAGAAAAAAGCACGCATTTTTCTAAACTGTCCCATCGTAAGTACTTATAATGTTATGTAGATGTAGGTAAGTAGGTCTTCACTGCACGCGTTCTGGCTCAGTTTTTAAGCGTACCTCATCAATATTCCAAATACTGGCAGCGTATTCCAACTGGGGTCTAACGAGAGAGAAGTATCAAAATTCCCTAACTTTATCATTGCACATGCCTAGTGCTCCTTTAGCAAATCCCACTTTACGATAAGCTTGACCAGTTTTTCCCGAATATGTTCCTGCCACGATATATCGTGCGTCGATCAAACTCTTAGGTATCTAACAGATTAAAATGTCTCTAATTGGCAATGCAGTAGGCAATATGAGTAATGAGGAGAGTTTCTCTTTTCCGAAAAATTCATTGCTACACCTTTTTTCAAATTAAATTCTAGCTGACATGCATCACACCCACCTTTACATTGCCTCGAGGTCCTTTGTCAGGGCTTGCTTATTACTATGGCTACTTACAGGTTTTCCCATACACTGCAGCGTCGCCTGCAAATAATCGAAGCTTACTGTCAACTACTTTTACCGATATAGTAAATATACAAAAGGAAAAAATGGGCCTATGACACCACCCCCCCCCCCCCCCGATATGACTTTAACTTTATTAGAGGTAACGCCGTCTAAAATAGCCCTTTGCACGTAATTTTCTAAGAATTCTGTAATCCAAAAAATAACTTTGTCGTCTAGCCCGTAGGATTTTAATAAGTAACTTTCTATGGAACACTTTCTCAAATGCCTTTTTGTAAGTCACGAAAAATAGAGTCACCTGGAACCGAGAATTAAAGTTATCAAAAGAATTGGGTTAGAAATCGCTTTTACAGTGCAGAATAAAGAAATATCCTGTGTAATTTTGAGGTCGCTCACTTCTCCAAAGGTACTAGGAACATTTTAAACTCCGTACTAATATGGTGTGCTCGTAAGCATGCATAAAATTAAAGAGATAGATTGCGCGACCGACAGATTTAAACTCATTCTTTCCGCACAAGATAAAGGACCACAATAGATGTGATTAAAACGCTCAATAATGTTAGTGGTAAAGTTCGGTAGCTATATTTATTTAGCTCTATTATTTTTTTCAGTTATAAATGGCATGATAGTTAATTGTACAGATATATGTTTCCGTACATTTTTGCATGTCAGCATGACTTTCGAAGCATCAAAACGAGACTTTGGTATACGAGATTTTTTACTTGTGCTTAATAACTTACCACAATTTCCATTGTCTCCTCTCGCTTGAAATGTACCGGATGATTTTAATTTTCTGTACCGACTAATAACTGGTAGAAGCCATGAATTAATAGCATGCAGTAACACTAATGTTTTAGCATGTAACCCTTGTACAGCATTTTAGCATGATTGTCAACGTTACACTTCCCTAATTTCTGGCTAGGCCTTGCATTGTTCCCCTGACTGCTTTTTCGTTCGTGCCTAGCAGCGCACAGTGGGGCAGAATCCCAAAAAGCTGGCCAAAAGTCGAAAAAAAAAGTTTTTATTCAGGGAATTTTAAGTATGCAGTTGGGTAGACTGATGTACAATGTATCCAATTTCATCGTTAGAAAAGATCCGAAGCTTGAATCTGACTACTTGCATTATTTGAAAAGTGACCTTTGAAAGAGCAACTTCGGCGCGACACAAAATAAGTGAAATACCAGTTATTTCAAACACGTGTAAAAGTGTTCAGGTTAATGCAAATTTAACAATTCAAAATGGACGAAGATCGTGATGGTGAGTGCAATGTTTACATGTGTAACAAGAATGTCATCAAAAATTATAAAATTACTTATTTAAAAAAATTGTTCATACCAAATTGACCAATTAATTTTTATGTATTTTTTTTAATTCGAAAAAAAAAGTTATAAATTCCACGGAGTTCTGCAACGAAATTTATTGAAATTTCATTCTCTGCTATTTATATATAATATATTAAAAAACCAGCTGCCAAAAAGTGCCAATCTGCATTTTGTGCAGGTTATTGCACAACAGGTTCAAAGTTGCTTTTTTAACACCTTTAGATAACGCTAAGTTTTCATATATTTTACATTTTTTTAAAATATTTTTTATCAAGTTTTTTATTATTACTGTTTATTAAATTATAAGTGAATTATAAATATAATTTATTTGATATGGTACGAATTTTTATTATTATTATTTCGGAATGTATGAAGGCTTTTACAACTTTTATTTTTTACTGCAGAATCTGATGGCCTAGCCATGGGGAGCAATGATGAAGTTGGCTTAACTCGAAAGAAAATGTTTGTTTTAGTAAGAGGTCACTTGAATAAAAACATGAATGCATCTTGCAAAACAATTGAAAAATCAATGCCTAGTCCACTGAAATTCCACACTATAAGAAAACGTGAAACCCGTTATACAAAAATTGATGTCCTGTTTCAGCATTAATTGGCAGGAAGTTAAAAGGACCGAGGACTCCTTTTTCAAAAAGTTTGGTGAATGGCTAAGCGTCTTTGTTTATTTGCAAGACACTGAAACTTGAGAATAAACACCAAAAAAACAAGATCTGGTCGCCCTTCTGCAGACTTCGATGTTGCAAGTGAAAGAACAAACCGAAAAAAAATATGAAAATTTGCGTATGCAATCAAGTGTAGAATTGAGTTATGCTACTCAAATGAGTCTTCGAGCTTCTGGGCAATTGGACGCTGCAAAATTGTTAAAGATGTATCAACGGGCAGTCCATCAACCTCGAAAGCGTACAGAAGGTCATCGTCATTTGTTAGACAAAATGTGCTTTCAGGCGGTTCTACTCTTTCACTTTTGATAGAGAATCGTATCGCTACAGCTAGTATATGTTGATGACAGTAATAAAGAAATTTTGATGTGGAAAATCCGAGACCCTCGTCACCCAGAATTTATATGCCTATACGAATCCAGTTTTTGCACGAAAATACGGAAGCCACTGTCGACGAAATAGATTACATAAAATAACAAGATAGTAAACCTTTTCAAACTGGAAGGAATCACAAAGAAATATTTTTAACATGCAAACTTGCATTAAAAATGATAGATGGAAAAGTTTGCAATGTCATCACGAGTAATTTGTCAACTCAACGTCGCTATCTATGCAAGGCAACATCAAAACAATTTAATGATATTAATGAGATTCTTAAATTGAAAATCAATGAAAAAAACTCGGGATTCGTGATGTCCACCTTACATGCGTGGATAAGATGTTTTGAGTACTGTTTGCATGCGGCATACAAGCTTCCAAAAATGAAGTAAGATCGAAGTTTGGAAGAAAATAAAGACGGATACTGCAAATGAATTAATACAATCAGGATTTTGTAAGCAGTTAGGACTTCTCGTTGACAAACCAAAACCTGTAGTCAGTAACACAAATTATGGCAATACGAATCGTCGATTTTTCGAAAGCGCAACTACGTTTGCTGCTATAACAGGCGTGATTAAGGATTTGAGCAATCGATCCCGTGTATTATTGCAAAGTTTTTCGTGAAGCCACGAGATTCATTTAATCAATTTTCCGGAATACTCCTTACGAACAGCTCGCCTATTTGTAGAATTGTATCCGTGGTTCTACATACCAACTTCAGTCCACAAAATCCATATTCAACGCAAACGCAACGCAACGTAGCTTCTACATTATTGCCAATTGGGCAAATGCCAGAAGATGCACAAGAATCCTGCAACAAACTAATCAAAAAGTATCTACAAAACTTCTGGCGGAAAAGCAACAGAGTTAAAATGACGGAAGATGTCCTTTTAAAAGACTACAAATCTCTGCAAATCCGCTTATTTCGAGCTTACGTAAATTTCCACCGAAGACATTGAAATCGTTATCTCCTGATGCTATACAACTTTTACTACCACCTAAAGGTGCACGTCTCTTCTGAGGAATCCACAGACTACGACATAGATGATTCGGAACTTGATTAGTGCGCTTTGCTTCATTATACACGATTTCATGTACTCCGATGTTTTACCGAAGAATAAAATTAAATTGTTAAATTTTTAATAACAAGTCTGCTTCATCTAATTTTTACTTCCTAATCTTGTAGTTCAATTTTTATCTGCATTCTGCATTCTTCAATTTTTGTGTAGCCCTCTACATTAGATCTATTAGTTTGATTATTTGAATTTTTTTAAATATTAAACATGTAATCAGGGAGCCCCAAAACCCTTCACTCACAATCAGTGTTTTATGAAAATTGAAACGATTTCAGACATTTTTTTAAAATTTTCCATGCAATTTTAACGTTCAAATCGTAATTAGTGAGCCAAAATACCCCTTTTTTACAAAGTTTAATGAATATTGAAACATTTTTAAAGCTACATATTTCGATTTTTAATCCTCCATATTGGATCCGCCATATTGGATCCGCCATTTTGTTTTTTGAAATTTTGATGTTAGAATCGTAATCAGCGTGCCTATAAACCCCATCATACAAAATTTCACTAAAATTGGGTAACGTTATCATATTTCGGCCAGCTTTTTGGGATTTCGCCCCACTGTGCAGCGGGGGGAGTGTACGAGTCTCGAATTTGAACTGGGATGAGTATGTCGTGCCAAATGTGGAATCACGTAGTGCCACACACGCCACTGGAGGTGGCTAGCACAGAATTGAGTACGATCACAAAACTTTAGCAGAGTTATGATAAATAACTTGACTTTAAATCCACTTTGTACTAGAATTTAGCTTCATTCAGATAATTTAATTGCTTATTTGTGAAATGTGATCAGTAGGTACATCATTCATGTGCTTGTTTAAATAAACAAGTGATAGGCTACCTGTTAGATGAATCCATGCCTTTATAATGGAAAATCTTTCAAAGAAAGTCAACTTTAATGAACCTCCACGGTTCATCGTATAGGGACTCCGACGATTCAAAAACGGAGGATTCCCTCCAGGCGCCATGAATGGGCTAAGTTAGTGCAAAAACTAAAGAAAAAAAAACGTGAGTCATAAGCGTATGAATCTCATTTCCATGAGCATCAAGGACTTTCCTCTCACCTCAACAAGAACAAAGACACTCGAGACGTCAATATATGGATAACAATGGGGAATAGTCTTCGTCGGTGGCTCAATGAAAAGAAAACGAATGGTTAAAGTTATCTGCAAAATAAATTTCATATGGGAGGTGAGACGTCATTTATGCCTCTTTTAATTCAAAACGGAGAGTATAGAGATGGTTCTCCTCAAGGTACTGCGTATTGGAAATAGGTACATTCAATGTAAACCAGTTAACATTTGAAGGTTCCAGGCTCAAATAAGGTTACACCATTGAAGCTCCAGTTACCGGGAGATCATTTAATTCACACAGCAAGCTCAAATGGAAATTAGACACAATGATGGATGGCCTCTTCTTTCGATGGCTAGTGACTTAAAAACTTCCTACGTCTTTCGCTTGTGGCTCTCAAACTATTTCTCGATATTCAATGTAGACAAGTTTATCATAATTGCTCAAGAATTGACTTCCCGTTCCGGGGGCCCAGGTTCCAACGCTAATTATTGCTATTAGGTACTAAAATATAGTGGGAGAAAGGATACACCGGGATCCCTGTACTTGAATCTCGCGTGAAACTCATAAATATGTAAGATAATTTGCAAAACAGGTCTAATATACCTAGTTTATCTTCGCAGGGGTTCTCAACCAATGCAAAATTCCGCCTGCGGAGAGTATAGGGGGCTTAAAGGGGTCAATTGGGACAACTATTCGGCAAAATGTAATGTTCTGAAGATGATTTAAAATCTGTAAAATAGTAGTTTGTTTTAAACTATGTGGTGTTCACTAATTGTAAGTTAAATGAAAGCCAGAGATTGAAACCGATTCTTGAGCATTCGCATTAATTTCATTTACGGAATTAAAATATCATTTAATAAATTTTATTTGGAAGGGGGAATGATATTCTGAACTATGGTGAAAGGGCTAAATAGGTTGAGAAGCACTGAGCTAGCGCTTTCAAATAGCCAGTGGGTAGGTACCTACATTAAAAAAGTGAATATTGTTCCACAAAAAGTTAGCTAAATTTTAAAATACTCTAAAAAAGTGGATTAAAGCAAATTTTATTCGTAATACCAACCTATTTGTTTTCGGAAAATTTACTTTCAGAATGTGTGAATATCAAGAAAAAATTACGGAAGAATGACCAGATATCCACCGGGGTTTCGTCAACTTCTCCTTCGTTCCATCATTTCTTACAACTCTCTTCATAATATAATTTTTTTTCGGTAAAGCCCCGCAATAGTCAATCATCATTCCTCAGATTAATTTGCTGAAACCCTACAACGAGTCCATATTTTGGTAACTACTTAACCTACACGTCATTCTTACACATTTTTTAGCTTCAAATTGGTCGACAATACAATATCTCAATCCGCATATTTATCCTTTTGATATTTCACTAAACAATCACATAATAAAATTAAAATACACTTGGCACCAATATTCCGCAGTAATTTTACCACGGAAATAAAGGATAAATGTTTATTCGTTGTAAAATTATTATGAGTTACGTACTTCGCTCAAAAAAGTAAATTGCGCTAAGTTTAGTTGTAAGGTCTGCTTCAATGTTTATCGATCGTCACAATTTTCATCAGTAGTTATAAACTAAGGTGGCTAGAGCGGTAATTATTAGTCATTTAGCGCATATTTTAATATTTTTTTCAGTCGCAACTATTCTTGGACTTATTTCCCGTAAGTGCATCTGTTTATGCGTTGAAACTAAATTTTAAAAATTTTCCTTAATTATAGTATATTTTGACTAGAGTTTTAGGCACTGTATTTGAAATTAGGATGAAAACATACAAATATTTTGTATTCGAATACTTATTGAACTCAGCGTCAAGCCTTGGTATTTTTATCAACTATAATAATAATAATACCTGTGTATATGTAATCAATTTATTACAAAATATAACATGTGCCATAAGGTTAAGTATTAAAATAGTATTGAATTCCAAAAAACCAAAACGGTAAGATGCGCATTTTTTTTAATTATATCTTTATATTTCACCAATCATGAACACGTATGTTTGCAAAGTTTAACGCAAATCTGTGTGTAAAAATTTCATTTCAATCACCTTAAAGAACTGCATAATGACTTCACCAGAGCGCATGCACAGATGATTTTCCCCTTTTCTTCCAAACGGGGCGCTCAGAAAACCGTGACGGCGTGATCTACGAGTGCGAGCACTCTACTGTTAGATTTATTTACGCCCTGCTTTCGCGCGCCCGCCATCTTGGGCATGATTAACCTTTAAAGGGAGCACGAACTCTTTTCCAGACACCATTAGTTAAACGTTCTCCCTTTGTGCCAACAGAAGTATCGAGTGTACCTCCAACTCATTTTTCCAAGAAAAAAAGGAAGTATGAGAACTGTTGTAAACTTGGGAGTAACCTTTCTTTTAGCATCAAACAGTTAAATAAGACACTTTGTTCCATTCTACATGTTCCATGTTCTATTCCACACTTTCACGTGTGGAATAGAACAAAATGTCTAATGTTGGATGCTAAAGTTTTTTACAAGGCTACGCCGGAGACTTTCGCTAACTTTCCTTTAAGGGATAATATTTGTGAAAGTAACTATTTACTAACAGCTTTAGTCAAAACAAACTTAAACTCTAATCCAAAATTGAATTCTACAAAACAGCAATACGACAAGTTGTGTCATACGGTAGCAAGACATGGACGTCAACAAAGAAAAGCAAAGAAAGATTTAACATTTTTCAAATAAGATATGTACCTACTCTGAAGAATGCACTATATAGGCAGAAAAAAGTCATGACATTTCGCAACAGAATTACAGAACATAAACAAAAATATTAGAAGAGTAGCTGGAAATCAGAACATAAAAAGAATACCAAAACATTAAGAGAATACCATGTCACTAGAATAGGAAGAAGAAGGAACATAACAGGAACTTTTGACAACGCATGCAATAATTTTTTCCAAAGGCAATGAGGTAAGACCATTTGACAAGGTAAGACACGCTTTATCAAGGAATATTTAACGATTGCTCTTAAATGGGGTGTCATACGCTTCAACTCGAAGGCTTTAATCACAATTCTGAAGCCTGTAAAAAACTAAGAATAACTAAGTAGTCTGCCACCACTTCAGCCACTAATCATGAGATGATTTGTTTATTTTCGCTGGGAACGAACGGAAATTTGTTGGTATCAACTACATTTTGTACTTTCAATAATCAATTCGTAATTTCAACTACTTACCACCCTACCGCCATCGCAATGAAGTATAACAACTTCAGCAGGACTGTAAACGTCTGACTGTACGCATTAATAATTAGGCTCTAGGTAACGCGCTGCGAAATATTAGCTATTTTAAATAAAAGAACGCGAATTACTATTGAGAGACGACCAACTTCCCACATTTTGTTCATGTTTACCATACTTATTTCCGATGTTTTTTATAATAATTAAGCGCACTAGATTGTGATAGTACTCGTTAGTTGATTAAGATGTAAAACCTTGAAATAATTCCTCAACACAACTCAAAATGGCGTGGAAACTGCGAACTCATCGGACAATATAAAATATTTTCCTAACATGATCCCTAAAACTGTCGTTTAACAATAGGAAAACCAATGCAAAAACAATATCCACGTCCAACAAGGTTTAGGCGTTAATACTTTAATATTAGTTAACTAAATTAATCAACAGATAAAGGATAGACCTGAGCGCCTGTTACTGAAGCTTCCCGTAGAGGTTATCATGTTGAAGGTCTGCCTTTAGTAATTGAGGTATTATAGCGTGTAACGGACTAGCGGGAATTTTTTTAAAAACTTTGCTTAGTCATGTGAGGTGCTCCATGAATTAACGGCGTCATGGCAGTGAGCCATGTCAAAATTTTCAAGTTTCCAATACCCTCTAGGGATATGTAAAGTTCTTAATATAAAGCAGTCGTGCAAGGCGTCCTGCTAATATTGGTCACTTCTGGCCATTGACCTTGGAGCATCCTAAATAAGCACGAAATCTCGCAAATATTTGAGAGCAGTTTTAACGAAGGATGTCTGTGTAGGTACTACATACATCACCAGGATTTGAGTATTAGACCCTTCCATAAACGGACAAGGAGCGCTCTACTTAGTGCAACATACTGCCAACAGATGACGGGGGGGGAGACTTAGCAAGTCATAGATTATGTTCCTTATCGTCAGCACACAATTTCCAGCATAACTGATTGGGAATAATTTTTTTAACTTCTTGCACTTTACCCACAGCAACATACTAAATTTTATAAGTACACAATATTACTTGTTTAATAGCATATGATAAACGAAGAGTGTAAAATTAATTAATATATTGGAAACATATTTATGAACGAAGAAAAACAAAGTTTTATGAAGGAAACGTAAAAGAAAACTCGCATGTTAGACAACTTCCAATAATCATGAAATTAGAATTACATCGATTGCTTATGGAGCATGGCTCATTCCTAACGACTGAAGACATCCAGTCACGGCTTAATAAGGCACTTAACACTAGAACCGCCGTGGGGTCATTTTGACCCCTGCGGCTTTGTATATTTGATTGCTGCTCTTAGAGTTTTTTACAATGTACCATCATAGTTCATGACATTTTATCTTTTTTTAAGTCTAATCGAATGCTGTTCGAGATGAAGATATATATTTGCAATTTTTTGAAGTACAACACAATACCTCTCGGATCGCCAAGTGGTCAAAATGACCCCTAAGTCATTTTATCATTTTTTTTTACAAATTACCGACTTTGTTGTAGGTGTATTTGTGGTAGAGTACTAAGTATCGTTTCTCCTTTTCTTTCTACCTCTACATACTTGGTTCGGTAAAGATAAGAGTCAGCAGTATAGACCTCTTGAGCAGTGAAGAAAAGAGTCAGCGGGTGACAGCTTGTATAGACCTTCGGTTACATGCTGTCGAACCTTGTCTCCGTTCTACTCTCTGCCCGTCCACGCTAGTTTTTACAAAGTACCTATAGACATGTCGTATATCTGCTCTTTCCGAGCGTCGATTTTGGACGCCCTCTAGATGCAGACCTTTGCACTCACCACAGCCTTCACTCCGACGCTATACACCAGCAAGGTTGAGCCTGTGTAGTGCTTTCCCGATTTGCGCCGAATAGGTCGTGATTATTGTCAGTATAAATTCCATATAAAAAGCGTAAGATGATTCGGAACAGAGTATTGAAGGAAAATGATATATTTTCAATTCTTCACGACATTCCGAGTGATGAATCAGAGGGAAGTGCACTAGAATCACATTCAGATGAAGATTTTTTATATCAAGAGAGCGACAAATCGGATGACAACACAGAATCTACGACAGCGGTTGACGAAGAAACTAACAAAAAAAAGAGACAGCGATGCAAAGGTTAGTATTTGAACATCTTTCCTAGGCCTTTTTGTGCACAGTAGAGAAGGAGTTCGAGTCACATCTTTTTTGTTTATTTCCGTCATTTTATGATCCTCTTTCTCCTTTTGTCTTCTTGTATTTAAAATTTTATCTTCTAATACGCTCTCCTCCTTCCAGTTTATATCTTTTTCGTTCCGTTTTCCGTTCTCTACTTCGTTATTCCCTCTTTCTTTATTTATTTATGTTTTCGTTTTATTTATGTTTTGTTTCCCCCAACGTGTGTTTAGGTCGCCCTCCTAGAAATACAGAAGACCACTCGGCAGACCCAGCAATGAGACCGTCCACGAGTAAAAGAAAGAGAGGAACTGCCCCTCGTCAGAAAGAAAAAGGAGGACCAACCGTTCATCGTGGTGAAGGTAAGGGAAAATTTCAAAAAATTACCAAAATATGGAAAAAATAAAAACTTATGAGAGAAAAATTCCTTTTCTCAGATCATATGTTTATTATAGGTGACACTGATTTAGAATCCGGAAACGATGAGGGTGATGAAAAAACGCTGATTGCACCAGACGGATCGAATTGGACACGTATCAATGCTGGATCAACGCCTGGAAGACGATCAGCTCAGAATGTGATGCGGGAGGCGCCTGGTCCAACGCCGCATGCGAGGCGGAACATCTCCGAGGGAAGCTTCGCGTCAGCGTGGAATCTTTTTGTGGATAACCAGATACTGGATCACATAGGAAAATTCACGTCTGCGGAGGCCCGCCGGGTCACGTGAGACGATGGCTGGTTTTTGTCCACTACGGAGCGTCATCGCCATTTTATACATACGGTGCGAAGAAATTCAAACTGGATTCTTAGTGGTCGAAAAAGTGGAGATTGCAATTCGTGAAGTCAACGATGAGACGAAATCGATTCCGCGAGATTATGAAATTCATTCACTTTGATTATAAAACGACAAGGTCACAAAGACTTCAAGTTCACAAGTTCGCCCTCTTGTCATTTGTGTGGAATAGATACATTGAGAATTGCAGAAAATGTTTCGTCACGGGAGAAAATACAACCATAGACGAGCAACTTTTCCCCTCCAAGGCCAGATGTCCATTTACGCAGTTTATGCCGAAAAAGCCAGACAAGTATGGGCAGAAATTCTGGTTAGCAGCTGACGTGGAAACGCGGTACGTTCTGAACGCATTTCCATGCCTAGGAAAAGATGCAGAACTTCCGCCAGGAGTGGCCCTTTGTGAACATGCAGTCTTGAAATTGATGGAGCCGTATTTTGGATTGCGAAGAAACGTAACCTCGGATAACTTTTTTACGTCCTTGGAGCTGGCTAAAAAGCTAAAGAAGAAATCCACAAGTCTGGTTGGGACACAACATCAACCGAGGGATACGCGAGATACCGGTGGCGATGAAAATGGCAAAAGATCCCCTGTATACAACAAAACTGTACCGAGCCGAAGATACAACGCTCACCGTTTACCAGGGGAAAAACGGAAAAATGTCATGATTTTGAGTACCCTGCATCCATCTTTACACGTAGAAAGCTCGGGAAAGAAAATGCCCGAGACTATCGACTTTTATAACAAGACGAAATTTGGATTTGATGTCATAGATCAATTGGCGCGGCAGTACACCGTCAAAGCACCCGCGCAAAGATGGCCTGTACACACCTTTTACAATATTTTGGATTTGGCCACGATAAATGCCTATGCTCTGTACAGGAAAGTAACAGGCGAAAGTCCGCGACGAAGAGAATTTATCAAAAAATTAGCGGAGGAGCTACGCGAAAAACACATTCCCAACGAGGATGCATCTGACTCAAGTGACGAAGAAGAGGGGGAGATCCAGGGACGCACACGTAAAAATGGCAGATTGGAAGGTGCAAAAGTAATAAAACTGCAGATATATGTAGATCGTGCAAAAAATTCGTTTGCGGAACGTGCTGTGGTAAAATTAGAAAAACCTGCCTGAACTGCATGTAGAATGGCTCTGAAATTGTGATTGCAATTAATTTAAATTGTTAAAATAATGATAATACTTTAAAAGTAAATACCAGAATTTTTAGGGCAAAGTTTGCGCTCATGATGCGTCAAATTTATAAAACCATGCCAGGACTGCATGCAACTGTATCTAATTCACATTGGAATTGCATAAACATTAACAACAATTGTTTTATAAATAAAAAAAAGTATAACAATAAAAGATTTATTTTTTTATATTAACTCTTGACACCAGAATATTATAAACTTAATTTTGGCCTTTAATTATTCATAAAACATGAAAGGGGTCATAATGACCCCTTGGCGGTCGGAGGGGTATGGAGAATTCCGGCGGTTCTAGTGTTAATTGACAAATTCGCACACGCCTCAAGAACCCCCCAGATACATTTTGACCTGCATTTCCGCACGTTGAAACAATAGAATTCTGACGTCCCACAGTTTAAACAGTTCCCGTGTAGGTACTAAACTACTTTTGGTCGTACCACCTTGTTACCTGCCCTTGAAATTTTGGGAAAATCCACGAGCGGGTTCTTTGCATTATACCGAGCCCTTGCTCCTCTTCGAGAGCGCTCATATCATGCAGATCGGTAAAATATTACTCAACTTACCTACCTCCTTCGCCCGCGCCAAACGTTATGCAGACAAGAATCGCAGCCGTGGCCTCATATAAAATAAACAAAACGGGCAAGCCCCATTCCTTCGTCGCCCATGCATACAAGATAATTCGCGATGGACTTCTTTTTCCATTGTTCCGACCGCGACCTTGAGCAGCGTGCCAAAATAAAAAATTAAGAAAATACGCAGTGTGAGCATTCATTATAGCCCACTTTGGCAATTAAACGTCGTGTCGATGTGAGAAAATTTCATTTGTTTCCGAATTGAGCAGCTCTTTCGCCTAACAGGAAACTTGCGCGTCAGAGAGGACACGTACAGTGGTAAAACACATGAATGCAATTAGTGCATATCAGTGATTCACACAGTTAAAAGGTATAATTTTTGAGGATTTTTCATGTTCTTCTCCTTTAATAAGCAAGGTGATGATTTTATCTTCAAATAAACGTTTTTCCAGAATTACTTATTCTGATATCTTTAATACAATAAAACTGGTTAAACTTGACTGTTTTCTGTTGTAAACATTAACTGCATGTGAGTTTAGAAGTTTTAAACCTCATTCGAATGTCAACAGTACAACCACTATCATATCGTATTTTAAAATTTAGACCAAATGAATTGCATTAATGGCCTTACTAAGCAGTGATTAAAACCGGAACGAAAATAGCACTTGTATCGTGTTATTGCAGAATGCATCACTGCTACCAGCTACAAGTGGTTTAGCCCAAGCATAACGTCAGTGCGCTCTCTAGACTTCTCAAATACCTACGCAGGTTTGCAAAGAGTATACAATGAATGTTTCCGAAAACGGCTTCGTTTAGGTCGTGGCTGGAACAATTGTACAGCCGCTAAAAAGACATCCCACAATCTCAACTGAGCCATGCCAGTTCATTTACAAGCATGAAAAATGAATGAAAGGGTTTTAATAAGGGTAATAATAAGGCTAGGGTAACCATATTCTGATTTTCCATAGCTGGGATATTTCTAGTTTCCAAGAAATCAATGGCAGGACCAAAATTGGAGTGTCGTACATAAAAGTTAACTTAATGCTGTAACTTTATTTTATTAGTTGATTTTAATCACAAAATAAAAATACTACTGTCAGCTCGGCGGCATCTTTTTCAATGATCTACATCTACATATTACCCCGCAAGCCGCCTCAATAGGCGTGTGGCGGGGGGTGTTAGGACACCAGCCGTTTAAAGATAAAAAGGAAACGCTCTAATGAAATTACGCCTAGCATTTATTATAGTCCCTTATTGTTCGGGGGAAAAACGAATTCCCATACCTATCCGTTCGGCAAAATATCTCTCTTAATTTATCGTTTCTGTCGGATGATGTTGCTGCATTGCTAGCTAGGAGAGATGAATTGTTGTTTTTTCACTTGTTTTGAGCACGCAAATGTCTGCAGCGCTCTTTATTTTGATGTTAGTAATTTTTTGTAGGCGCAATGACCTTCTTAAAACTAAGAGAATAATGTATGAAATTTACTATGATCGAGTTAATAGTGTGCCCCCGCAGTTTTCCTTGGGAAATACCAGCAATAAACGTTCGATTTCTATTTTAAAGTACTGTTAGTGTCGTTGCTTTTTGAAGATATCTCTTATCGATAACTTAGGGCCTAAGACGGAGCTGTTAGGAAAATTTAATTGAAATACGGCTAATGGTTCCAGAGGTATATTAATCCTTAGTGAGTTAGTCAGTAATATTTGCTTTATAGTTAAGGTTAGGGCATATTCTGATTTCCTAAAACCGGAATATCTCTGGTTTTGAAGATACTAAAACCGGGAGAAGGGACAAAGTCGATAAGTTTTATTATAAAAGTGAAGCTAATGGTATACAATTTTATTCTCTGATTGCAATTGTAAAATAAAATTATTACTTGCAGCCGCGGCGATTTGTTTCAGTGACAAACTCTGTAGCACCGAGTTCAAATTCCGTTGTTAGTGGGGAGCCCACCTTCGCACACGCCGAGTAACTTCACTACGCCCCCCGAAAAGTTGAAGGATAACGTAGTTCACTTCGACTTCTTACACAGGGGTAGTTATTCCACTCAACCAAAACTCTCCATATTCAGTCTCGATCCTTCGAGTAGGTGTGATACAATTGATGACGCCATCGTACAAGACAAGATGGCCGCCAGGTTGTGTACATACATACAAAATCACGTATTGCCACCAAGATGAAAATTAGTGTAGTTCGGCGTAAAATCGTGCACACACTATGTGAACGTAAGTTCATTTGGATTTGACATCACTGCCAAGAATAATGTGCGCGAGTGTGCTCATTTAGAAGCTTTAACACTATTACGAGGGAAAATACAACGAAACACAGTTGTGGAACATAGGGAGCTTTAATTTTATTTAACCCTTGTCCATACGACGTCGTACCCGGTTACTATTTTCGTTTTCTTCTTGACTTTTTTAGTTTCCGCTTTAGGTATTTGTTCATAAATTTCTCACATCTTGGAACTGCTTATAGTTAGGCACTTTTAAAAGGTAATGTATTAGTTCTAATGATAATCTTTGAGAAAATTAAGGATGAAAGTTTTTATACTGAATTCTAATGAAGAGGTCACTGGTACCACTATGAATATAATGTTTGATTTTTTAAAAATACAACCTATGTTTTAAATTATATTAATTAGTTTAATTTTTAAGTGATAATAAGGTTAGTAATTTTAAATCTTGCTATCTTTAAATAAACATTTATTTCCAGCAAACTAGGAACATGAATTACACTTTTTTATTTTCTGCGTGTGTGTTCATCACAAATTGGTCTTTTGTTCAAACAGCATGCTTTCATTGTTTTCTCCTGTTTTTTGTAGTATAAGGGAAGGTAAAGTATACTACTATAGCAAAACATCACAACAAAACCTTTTGGATGGACCTCTTATTTGGATTTATCTCGTTTGTGGGTCGAAATGTTTTATTGGTGTCCCAAGCATAAATTCAATCTTGGACCTGGGGGTTTGTGCTTGAACCGCTAGATAATTCCGATCAAGTAAATAAGGATTCACGTGGTATAATCACGAAGGGTTCAAAAATTTGGTGTATTTAAACAATTCGTAAAAAATCTCACGAAGCCGTTTTATTTAACGGTCTTTTCACCGGGATATCGTTGATAGGAGTCGAATATCTCGATTAGAGTTGCAATAATCAACATTTCAGACGCTTAAGTTATCCATTCAAATGTTTCAGTCTCACCAAAACGTCAAACCTTTCATTATTATGCCACGTGACTCCTTAGTTACGTCAATGAAATTATCTCGAGCGGTTCAAGCAGAACCCCCTTGGTACTGAAGTGTTTCCTTGGGCATCGTGAATGAGACTCAATAGCATATGGATATTTTTTTCCCAAATTCTTGCATTATTTTTCGCCAATGGGCCTCTGAGCCTGAGCTCTGCCACATGATACTTGCCGGGGACTCGGAAGGAAATTTTACAAAAGTTACAGCATATTTATAAATATTTCTCGGGTTTCACACCAGGTTATAGGCTTCATTGCTGCCAACGTTTCAACGAACGACTTATTCGCCATGATCAGGGTTACTGATTCAGAAGCCCTGATGATGGCGAACGAGTCGTTTGTTGAAACGTTGGCAGAAATTAAGCCTATAACCTGGTGTGAAACCCGAGAAATATTTATAAAACAGATTCACCAGGAAAATCTTAAATCATCTGTAACAACATATTATGTTGTCTTAATTTCGATCGAATTTATGCGTAGAAGTTCCAACTTTACAATTAACTCGTTAATACGGCATCCATGCTCTAAATGGAGAAAAACCCACCCAGGCGGGACTCGAACCCGAGGCCTTTGGTTAGCAGGTGAGGACGTTACCCCGCGGCCACCGAGGCCAGCAAAATTAATGACTTTCGAAAGAGGTTACAATACCATAGATTTCTGAATATTGTCACATTAACGTACCTATTTGCTTCATTTTATTAGTACATTTCAACTCGTGCACATCCATGAATCATACAAAGACGTTTCACGCAATAAACACCCGGATAGTAGTGTCGCCATCATCAGGGTCTGTTCGGTTATTTTTTGCAAGTAAGACGAAAATGAATAAAATTACATTTAATAAATTCGTAATAATTCTGTACTCACATCACTTTCTGGAACGCGCGTAATCCCCAGGCGTATGACAGACTCTGGTAATGATTAATTGAGTAAAAATTGTTAAATACGAAAAAGGAAAACCTTTTTTAAAAATGCATTATATCTCTAATTACATATATCATATAAAAGTGACAAGTACAGTGAAATGTGAACATTTTTATATTTTATTCGGCATGAAAACAACCTTGTTTATGCAAATTCATTTTGGTATGAAGGTTCTCACCGATTATTTTATCAAACAAAATGATGCGGTTTTGCTGCGTATTGTCCATTTCTAAGGAACTCAACGTTTTGCTCATCGTACTGTGAGCGTCGCGTCGTCAGAAGAATTATGTTATTTCGGCATCCTTTCAATCTTATATACTAGCTGCTCCATTGTTGGACCGATTTAAATTTTATTAAAAGAACCCCGTTCGTTATTTTGGGGTTGCCGCTGATGCTAAGATCCTATTCCAAATTGGGCTAAGATTGAAGCCATCCTAAAGAAGGCGTTTTTGAGGTATTTTTGATATCTCTATGGCCTCGCGTATTAAACTCGGATGGTACTCATCTGTCTTGGCTAACGTCCGTGTTTTAAAAAAAATTGCTACATTTGAAATCATGTTTGAAGTTTTGAAATAATCTTATCATTTATTATTTCATTGTCAAATTTTAGACAAACTTTTGATACATTAGTAAAAATCATGAACAATCTTAATAATGCTAAAATTCCATTTTACGCTAGAATAACAGGGGAATAACATATCTTGATTTTTTAGCAAAAGTAGCGTCAGTCAGACTCGACATCATTGAAAATAGATATTTTATTGCGTTTCTTTTGAAACTTCCCCCGATTACAGATAAAAAACAGGAATGAATATTTGAAAAAGGAAGATAGCGTATGTAGGGGGATTTGAGCCCAAAACTTATCTAATAAATACAAAATAAACCTGCCAGGCGTTCACCAGACCCCCATTGAGAGCTAAGGGTTTTGGTCGACCTTTTTCAAAGGAGGTGGATCTCCTGCTTCCTCCGAATCACTTGAGTTCCTCCGGCCAGAATGACCTTTTAACACTGAGATAAATTAAACACACCCATCCATTTTCAAGGGCTAACGCATAAACGCAGGAAACCGCATGTCCTTTTTAAGGCAGTAAGGAGGGAAATCTTTTTATTTCGGCATAAAAATCATTCGTGCATTCCCGTAGACTTCCGCTCTTTTGTTGATTATTATTACCGTCTGGGTTTGTCCCTTAAATCGTAAGCATATTACTTTTATTCAGCCATCCTTGAGATGAAGAACATTCGCCGTTTACCGAGTGTTGGTAAATGGGAAAATATTGGCGGTTTGAAAGATACGTGAGAGATCAACCGACTGAATCAATATCCAAATTAATTGTTAAAGTGGTGCTGATTTGAATTTTTGTCTGCGAGAGTTTTACTATCTAAATACATACATAACCATCACGCCGTTACTTTTCGGGTTAGGCATATTCAACAAGGCTAAATTCTCGGTGTTAGGATTGTAAAACTGGCTCTGCTTTAATAATTTCTTCCACGCTGACCCCATCCTTTCGTACCTATTTTGATTCAGTCCCTCATATATTGCTTCTTACACGCCTCCTGTTCTTAAGACTCCTGATATTCTTTCTGTTTAGAGTATACTCCACCACATTCACTTCCATAGTCTACCACTTTATCTAACTTTTCGCCTCTCTTTCATGAATCTCCGTCGCTTTTCGACTCTTATCCATTCAAAACAACCCAAACCGACCACCCAACGTGGCCAAACAAACAAAGCACGTACCTTTAATACATGTCCATTACAGGAGCATCCATTTTACTTCCACATGCATGACCCACTGATTTCTAAACTTATCCCTCCTACTTTAATCACAATCACTTTCAGATACCCCATAACCATTTAGCCTACTTTTATGCTCATCCAAGCATACCAAGTTTCACTACCATACCATTACATACAATACATTACATAAAGTGGTAAGGAGTACACTTGTGTGCTTGAGTGCATTTAATTACTATGAAATACTGCGTAGCAGGTGTAAAGAGCCCAATGGACATAATGTTATCCTTAAACTAGGTACAAATTTAAAGAACAAATATCTTTAGGTTCTGTACTCCCAGGTTCGAGGGGAAGGAATCCAGAGAATATCAGCTCGGTCAGTCAGGTGGAATATATTTCGTGAAATTTGCCGTCCACCTCAACACCTCCGTGACCGGAAGGCCCACGACACTCGTTCTAAGATGTCTCATCAATATCTTGAACTTATTTTTTGCGAATATTTTTCTTAGTTCACGAAATGTTGCTCATAAAATTAAACTCTTCAGATCAGTTCCAACATTTCCCCTGCATATACATATATCCTCAGAGATACATACAAAGCTTTAAAGAACATTACAACGAATAATGTAAATGCATTAAAATTACTATTTTTATATTAAATTTTCTTTTTTATTGGATATTTTGAGTGGCACGGAGGCTTCCGCGGTGATTTGACGAGTTCCTTTATTCGGGTTTTTCCCGCGTTGATTCATTTTAAGAGACTACAGTTTCGCTTGCGTTACAGCTAGCGTCGTTCAGGACCTGAAGATGCTAGCTGTAACGCAAGCGAAACTGTCGTCTCTTAAAATGAATCAACGCGGGAAAAACCAGAATAAACGAAACTCAATATTTTGAATGCTTTGTAATCAGACGTTTGATTGATAATATCCACCCTGGGGTAATTCCTTCATGTATTCCTTCATTCTTGGAGTATTCATTAACATTATTCGGCACAAAAATCTTACACAAAGAAAACTTATGTTTAAGCTTTCCGCGGGATAGAGCAGCTAAGATCTTAAATTGTAATTGGAAATGAAACTGGTGAACTAGTCCATTTCTTCAATTAACTTGACAGCGTTGCGTTGAATTTCACCGTGCATACTCCGCCTGACTAACGGAGATTCTTCTCACATTTTCTCTCTCGAATCCGGAAGCTTAGATCCGAAAACAGACACGAATACTTAAATTTGGCCTTCGGCTTCATAGAAAAACAGTGCCGGTCGGATCCTTGACATCTGATACGCTATGTCCCATCATCGGATTAACCTCGAGCACCCTCTCCAGACGCAAGATTTAACGTTGTTGAGAATCAATCAGCGAACATCAACGCTCGTTTTTGTGGTGATTCTCGGTAGGTGACCGGATCGTTGGCAATCAATCTAATTTCGTTGCTACCTCTGGAGCTAATATCATTCATAGATGTAAGGAATAACGTAGGACTAAACACGTTTCCTTGCAGGACACTGTAAGCCGCCCTAACGATAATTTAATAATTACAGTATAACGATGTCGGAACTAAATCCGTCGATTACTAATTTTCAATTGTGATCAGTTGGAAATTCACGTATCCAATTCATTATTTTTAGTTATTTAATTAATACCAGGAATGTCTCATCTTATCCTTCACTTCATAGGTAAATAATATTTTTGTTGAGATTCTTGGAGATGGAAACTCTTTATGAAGTACAGAATGTAAGCCGTAGAAATTCCTTGAATAAATCCAACAAGCCCGTTGCTGCTGAAGAATTTTCCCATGTTTAATGGAGAGTCACATACAACTGGTGGAAACTTCTACTGTAGGGTGAACGTAATTACAACACTGGATTCTCATATCAGAAACATTTACAGTAAATATTTTCGGTTATAACGCAAGGGCAAAGTTTGTAAGATTTATGATACCATGTTAATACCCATTTCCGAACATTTCCGATCTGCGTTGCAGACGCTCTAACTAGGTATCTGTATCGGAAGTCGCATTCACAGCGAAAATAATGTAGGTTTACATGCAGTCACTCGTACTGATGGCAGATATAATAACGAAGTGAGGAAATTCACCATGAAAAAAATTACTTGTCTTCTACGGGATCTCCAAGACGCTACATATTTACAGCAACTAATTCTGGAGCTTATATCACTCATAGTACCGTGAGACGGAGCAGTCTTCGGTACTCTCTGCATTTTTTATTTTTTAAATCAAATGGTAATGAATGTTCTTTAATATAATGTTTCAAACTTTTTATAATATTTCATCAAAAATAAAAATCTTAATAAAAATGGCTTAAATAGGTTTCTCGAAAATAAAAAGAAAGAGAATGTTAATTTTATCCGTATATATATTTTATTTAAAATATAAAAAATAACTTAATTAAAATACATTTACGTTCGCGTAGTTTCGGAGGTCTTCCACGGGGCATCTGAAGAATTGAAATAAATTAATAAAACGTGGCTGCGGAGCTAAACGAAAGTAACCGCAGCAGTCGTTCATGCAATTCTTATGGGAATTTTGGCCCTTTAATTTCTGCGTGAAACATTTTTCGCAGATATGAGACCTATACCAATGGATTCCTCATACCGCAAAACCCATTTACGCCAACATTCGGGTAGATCGGATAACCATTTTTCGATAAAATCATTACATAGCACATACACGTATACAATAGGGTAGTTTCCTTCATGAAAGAAAACGGAATTTATTAATTGCGACTCGTTGCCCAGCATAAGTTTATTCATTTTACGGAAATAATTTGGATTAAGAAACTCCAGCTTACAAGAAACGTAAGTGCAAATTTTAAGCTCATTTGAAAAATTCCAGAAATGGCGGGGCTGTGCGGTAGCTACCTATGACGTCATAAGTACGTATTTTACATGGTGAGGCATAGGGAATTTTCGTCACCTGAACTTTCAATTGGGTTTCAGAGTCCGTCAGCTCTGGTAAACATATGTAATGATTACTTATGACAATTCACAAAGCTGGAAAAGTCTCCTCCGTTTTACATGGTATTATTAGTCGTTTTCTAACATCCTACGCTACCTGCTAGTAGTCTTCGGCTACCGCGAAGCCCTGCTGTTCTCCAGTCTATCGCGTTCGCGTCATGCGCAGTATGATGAATAACGAAATCCGTAAGCCTTTGACTCCGTGTTCTGGATCGTTCCAACTTGTTTCCTTGCGTTTTGCTCACTCTCGTTTTTACCTTCTCTTTAAATTAATACCTTCTCCTTAGATCAATATCCGTTTTATTTTACAAAATTAAATACGCACATGAACACTAAATTTAAAATGGTCCGAGTAGCAATAGAAGCGAGTGTTTCTGTTGATGGAGAGGTACTCTCTCCAGGCAGCTTTAAACCACAAAATCCTCTTTTTTTCGTTCGATGGTACCGCGACGTATGTTTTCTTGCTGTCACTTATTGTTGTTGTATGACATTGCGGCACAAAGCAATACTTATAAGTTTGATTTCTGCTCGGAAGCATGCTACCATCAGTCATAGGGACATATGCTGCGAATCAGCTGTCGCAGGGAATCACGGATCTAAGAACCATCAACGGAGAAGGTTGATTACGCATATCTAATGAGTACTCGTACATAGTGTGTTTCGAGAATTTGACATCCCTTATGGTGAAGAGCCTCAGCCTTTTTGCTTCATTTCATGTTCTAGTAAATGACGCTTTGACAAAGATTCCATGTTTCGTAGAATACAGTGTAATAACTTTCATACTATTTACGCTCTTAATACACTCCGCATATGCAAAGCAGAAAACTATAGCGAAAATACGACTCATCATGATACGGAATGGGATAGCAAGTTCGAGAAATATTTGTAATTGAATGTGGGCAAAATGATTTATCTACGTTCATTCCATAGCAACTTCACTTTGAAAAAATCGAAGCCTTGCAGAATTAAGTTTTATAAAAATTAAAATGCGATTCTCATATCTCGTAACGAAATCATAAATGTGTTTAGTTTGAAGAGCGTTCTTCCGATACTCGTTCATATCAGGTTCATATACTTTCAGGTATTGCGTCGTCTACAGCTTACAGCTGCTAGCGGCGTTCGCAGCATTACCTAGGAGAGGGCAGGGAGAGGAGTCACATCATTACGTCAAACGTAGATTTACCCGGCATGCAATAGTTTGCCGTCGCGTTTTTGCGCAGTTGCAAATTTTCACTTTTTAATTAATCAGGAAAAATACTTTACGTCATTTTTTAATGGAACGGTTTGAAGTACATACTCCAGGGGTTATAAACTTTCGATTAAAACAATAAAAAATAGGAATTACTCACTTTATAGTATTCATATAGATAACGAATCAGGTTTCAAAGACAAGTAATATTTGTAAATGGTACTTATTTTATGTTAATTATCTCTTGAGTGTGAGTTATCTACACCACCAACCAATCATTCAATACGAATTTAACTGGTTTTATGGAAGTAAATGTTCTCCCCTCACTATTTTGTAACAGATGACACGCAGTTTGAAAAAAACTAAGATCACATAAGGACAAACCGTATTTTGTCGCATTGATCCATGTTGTTCGTGTTAACCCCCTCTTGGACACTCACATTGAATTACGATGGCGCGGTGGTGTAACTGGCTAACACAGCATTGACGACGATTGGAAGATCCGGGTAGGAATACCGGTCAAAATTGAATGACTTTTTTATCCAAGCCGTGAATTTCCACACTTGGGTGCTATCTCGCAAGGATCCCATGTGCTTGCCTGCGAATTCTGGAAAGAGGGACTCGTGTCATGCCCTTGACCAGAATTCCGTTCCGCTATACATAATGCATCACCCAAAATGTTGAATCGTCTACGCATCCGATCCCGTATATGGGTTAAGAGGCATACCGGCGTCGCGTCACAAAGAGATGAATTATTTATCGACGTACCAGCAGTAGTCTCTTCGCGTGGAACGAGGATAACGCTCGAAAGCAATCTTTTTGAAATCCCGATGAAGAAAGAAATGCTATTCCGGAAAAACGATGCCGATTGCAAAAATTTACCCTTTTGCGTCATGAATATGATTCACAAGCCCATGACCATCGTCACGGATCCGTGCTGTATCCCCTCGGACCAATCACTAGCCACGATGGTCGTCATGGGAATGGATCGATTACGGCGAAGAGGACAAGCGAAAAAAATAAACAAACGTATCTCGGTGTCGAAAGAGCACAAGAAAGGGATCAGTAATAATTTACACACTCATCGGGACTGGGATTATTCATGAGGGCTTTTAAAGGCACATCAATGATACATGAGGAGGCTCTCTTTCCCCTAGAGGTGGGTCAATGTTCTGTGCACGAGGGTGGCGTAATAGACCGTCACTCTTGTTTGGAATGGCTAATTAAAAACATGCCGCAAAGTGGTTTCATTTACCGAAACATGTTTTACCGTAAATCCAATAAAGATGAAAGCGAATTTTTAAGTTCAATAAATTTGAAAATAAAAAAAATAAATACCTTCAAAAAAAGAAGTTACGTAAAAAGAATATGTCATAAAATCTATTTTCCATAAATTCAGTAAAAAATGAGGGCGAGGCTTCAATCCACTCTACATGAGGATATTTTTTTATCTGGATAGATATTGTCACAGGAAAAAATCCGCCTGGACCAGTAATTGAACCACGGACGGACATACTGGGCCAATACGAGGTCAATACTGGGTCGTACGCAGGCCATCACCGAAAGATTTAAGGGAACTAGATGTTCAGTTCCTAAGGTCGATCAAGGATCGCACTCGTAAGTGAATATGGACTTCCATGAAACCACTAACCACGTAGATAAATTATGTTACATTAACTGTGCCGCGATTAGCTACGCATGAAGATATTTCACTTTTGCCAAAACCGGCGATGAAAATACGTAGAAATTGCCATAGAAAAAAATCCACCTTGCAAGCCAAAGATCCATGGTTCGATTCCCGGACCAGGTAGATTTATTCCTTGGGGAATTTCTAAGTATTTTCATCACCGGTTTCGACAGAAGTGAGACATATTTTAATCGATCTAGGTTTGTCCACACGCTCTACTGATTTATCTAATTTCGAAAGTGGCTAACCAGTCGTGGTAACAGCTAGGAGGGAATTAAGTTTAAATTCATCAAGAAACAAATTAGCTGATTATGACAGTGAGTATAGGAGAAATAAATGCATCATGTGGGTGAATGGTGAAATAACTGAGGTAGTGGATGATTGAATACATTGGCCTAATGTCTGCAAAAATGGAAGGATAGATGCCGCATGGAAATTCATAGGTATAATAAGGAACATATAAATAAATGAGCGTTTGTCAAAGTAAGTAAAAATTGCAGTATACAACTGATCTCCTTCCCAATTTATTGCAATGCAGCGAAAGGTAATTATTTCTAGAAAAGCATAGGTGTACTAAGCACTAATGTAGTTATACTAGGGTGCCCGAGAAGAGTTCCTGGTAAAGTAGGAGGGATTGAATAAGGAATGAGTGGACAGTGAAAAAATGTAGATTGTATGCCACAGTTTCAGGCCTAACTTTGTGGAAACGCGACACAAAATAATTTTTCCATTTGTACATTCCACAATTTTTTATTTTTACCTTGAAAATTAAATTAAATACCGACACCATGGTTGTCAAAATTAAAAAAGTGTGAAATGTTCAAAGCAAGAAATTATTTCAAATGTAGATTGGATGACTAAGTAAAGGATATGTATGTAAAGAGTGGTTTTGCTATGCTTCCTTGGTTTTGCTATGTTGAGAGAATTGATGAGATTCGAATAACGAAGCAGGTATACAATAGAGGAGTGGTATTGGTAAATGGAAGAGGTAAACCGAGAAAGTCATGGGTGATTGTGTTGGAAGAGACTCTATTGAGGAGGAATATTAGGAGTCTTAAGAATAGGAGAACGTGTATGAAGCAATTCATGAGCGTAAGAGAAGTGAAAGAAGTATGCAAGGATAGGGAGATATGCAGGACATTATCAAAAGAAAGCCCGATTCCTTGGCCTAGCTGCAAGAAATAAGCTCTTTGACTGTGCCTACCCCGAAATAGAATGGAGCGATGGATGTAGGTATTCATGTAAAAAAACGTGATTTTAAAATTCCAATCAAATCTGATGCTTCTTTAAGGAAAGATGTAAAAAAGGTAGGCCTGTTTTCATACGTTGAACTTTCAAGTTCTCAAACACGTTGGATTGTTTCTGCTCGACGAGTGTTTCTCCAGCGATCCTGCTGGTTTCTTCAAGACTTTCGACCTGAAGATGCCAGCAGGATGGCTGAAGAAAATGTCGTCGAGCAGACAATTCAGAGCGAAGGGTAACCCGAAACTTCATCATACGAATACTCCATAGTGCCTTGGAAACCTGAGAAGTAGGCCTGTATTTTTTATAATATCTAAGTATCTCTATAACAAAATACAAGCAACATTCATTATCATAAATGAACCATTACATGACTATATATTTATAAACTCAATTGTAACTTATTCGCCGCATGCAAAGGAAATTACTACCGCAACTAGTATGACTAAGTTTTCACTTGCCCCCTCCAAAGGAACGAGACTCAGACACATGCCAATCAATGCGCATAAGGTGAACTGCACTTTGGTCACTGGGCATGGATCTTGCCTTCCCATGTGTGAGTTAATTTTCTTGAAAGAATGGGTTAGTGCTTCCCAGGCCATCACTACGGGAACTGCAACGCAACTGCTCATGATTAAATGCATAAACTGAACTCTTCTATCATCTGTGAACTCCTTTAGGTGGATTTTTTTTGTTTCAAGAGTAAAAGAGAAAAATACGGCAAATTAAGTACCTACCTTTAGATAATTCAAAATAAAATTAACTAACAAATCATTTAATGCTATGTGGATGCTGCGCATTAGGTACATATGGATCTCCTCCCAAACAAAAAAACAATCAACCAAATACGGAGGATCTGGACTCGCACCCTAGCCAAGAGGAATGACTTTTTTTACTGTTAATTTTGCTAAGTCCTGTTACCAGGGCAATGGAGATGGAGCCGGATCTGGAGCTACCCGGAGCTCCAAATTTTTGCCGGAGCCGGATTTCGAATTTGCATAATTTCCCGCCGCTGCTCTGACCACCTATTTTTAATTGACCTATTCCTTATGGGTTTCCTCATCTGTGCCACACAACCATTACTTATATGTCATTCCTTTTAATATTCCGTGTTCTAAGGATTTTTAAATTACTCAATAGTACTTTAAATAGTCTCATAATGTTGTCCTCACCTTTGTATGAAAAAATAAAACGCCAGAGTGACTCATCTAACTTCTATCTTTGTTTGATGTTTTCTCAAGTGACTTAACCTCATCATTTTCTCTCTTGAGCCCGAAGAATAAATGTCGAAAAGCCTTAGTCGCGCTTACTTTACCTTGTAGGGAGTATTGCGAGCGTGTGAATCTTGACGGCGAGCAAATAAACTACAGGCTCATTGCGCCAAAATTTAAGGGTGCTTAAAGCCTCGTTTACAGGTCCGGGCTTTTATAATAACCATTTATCTCAATCCTCTTGACCCCAATCAATTAACAAATTTACGAATCGAGTCTGAGAACCCCACAGTCTTTCTATCACACGTTTATGAATTCAGTTGTTATTTTCTTCATGATAGCCTTATCTTACTTTACCGAAATGGCTTCGGCAGCAGTCGTCTCTTGCACTGCGTGATCCACTTATTCATAATAACTAGCTATTCGTGATGAATAGACTCTAGCAAAGCTACGCAGAAAGATTACTAGAGAAAATTTGAGCAATTGTGAAAAAACTGTTGAGACGACAACTTTAGCAAAGAAGCAGGGCAACCTTGTTCCAGTGTTGGGTAATAAACTCATTGGGGCTCAATATTTCACATGATTGAGTGACTTGTTGCTTAACGTCCATTCTGTGAGCAAGTTGCAGCTATAGATCTTGTATATAATTCATCTCTAGAATTATCAGAAAATACTAAGTGCCCCTGTGAAATATGATGTCACCACCAGAATTCAAAGCTAGACAAAATATGTCTCTTGGTGAATTTTTAAGAGTCGAAAATGTTAAAACAAAAATTAGAGAAGAAACAAGGAACACTATTGTGGCAGTGATTTTATATTTGCAGTTACACTTGCTCATTGCAAATTTTAGCAAATAATATTATATATTTAGTTACACTTTATCTGGTGCATACTATTTATTGTTTTTTGTTCAATGTTCTGATTTAAAAAAATAATGCAAGTTGATTAACACAGGTTACAATTTTTTTATTTTAATATGAAAACACTGGAAAATCTTTTAATAAGGAAATATTAAAATGATAAACGTTACGTGAAACCGAAAATTTTGATCGAAGCTGTTACTTAAAATTTTGACTGGCAATTACGAAATATAACACCTTTCTCAGACTTTCTCATTGCATTTGCAGTTAGGTGTTTCCCATCCGTTTGGCGAACCGAAGTTTTTTTTCTAGGCTTTAAACGGACTCGATGCTCGACAAAGGCACTGATTAAGACAGTGACTACGCATTGACGTAGCACATCGTACATTTCACGATCTACGACAACAACAACTGTTAAAATCTCTCGAGGCACTGACGTCATGAGCGGCAAGTCGTGGTTTGAGTGTATCAAGACTTTCCTTGAGTCCTTCCGGAGAGATTTCCTTCCTCAGCGTGGCCACGCTCAATACCGTTAAGTTTACGTGAGAACTAATTGCCAGCAGTTATTGCTAGTTTCAGGAGGGATCTACATTCAAAATATTCTTCCCCACAGGTGTACACGGGACATTTGTCTTTATGATTATTTATTGGATTTTTGGCCAGGTTTTTCACGATCACTCTGCGGAAGGCCCAAAGGTAACGAAAATTTTCCATCTTCTCACATTTTTTCGTAGAACTTTAAGGTAAGGGAATTATGACGATTTCCATATCCCTGCGGAATATACAAAGTTACGCTCATGGATTTGCTATAGAGATGAAATTCGTCAAAAAAAATCAGTTGACTAGACTGGGATTCAAAACGAGATCTCCCAATTGCCGGACATGACTGCTAGCAAGTTACACCACCAAGCCACCTTGATTCAGGGCGAAGTTTAGCGGGGGTTTATACGAATTAGATGTTCACGTCACCACCACCAAGGAGTAAATGGCTTACATGGTGCATAAGAGAGCTTACAATTATTGGAGATTTTGGTGGAACTAAGGTGAATGAAATATACTGGACGCGGTGTGGTGGAGATTTTTGCAAAATTCGCCAATCAATGGTATAAATTCCGCCTTATCTTAGTATAACCACATTTTTCACATCGAAATGGGTTTCCTTTCTTCGAAAACAATACAGCATAGTCGATTAGAGACTGCAGAATCTGTTAAATACCTCGGCGTTAAACTGACAAATGATCTCTCGTGAGGTAAACAAGATATTCGGGAAATAACTGGTGAACCTAATTGTAAAATGGGATTTGCTAAAATAGTACTTGTACAGTGCAACGATATAGTTAGAAAAATCAGCGACATCTCCCATGTTAGATCCTACTCGGAACACGCTGCCAGTATTTGAAACCCCTATGAGGTAGGCTTGAATACCGAGTTAGGACGCGTGCAGCGAGGATCGGCAAGGTACGTAAAAGGCCGTTATGATAATCTCGTTAGTCGGCAGATCGGACAGGTTTGAAATGTCATTTTACTCGCGGAAGATAAGAGACCATAAACCTAGACCTACTTTAACCATAGACCTACTTAGCATTGATACTTTGAAATTAGGTTTGCCGATAAGTAGTGCAACGAATTATCAGATTTTCTCTTTGATGCGTGTATCTTAATCTGCTGCGTAGCACAAACAGCACGTCTCGCATGTGCCTTTTTCTCTGTACATTCATATAGTAGCAAAATTCATTTATACTTATAATTACTCACTGCAGTTCATGTTGGGGAAATTTCTACTTCTGACAGGTATTAGTAGGTTTTTGCTAATTTATTAAATAGCAGTAATTAAGTAGCTTCAATAATTTTATAGGATAAAGTGGAGTGCATGGTGGTGAAAATTAACCCCCTGCCACCCACCCTTGAGGTAGCTTGCAGGGTATTATGCAGATTTAGACCTTTTTTTTTGTTTGCACCACGATATTGGAACACCGTCCCTAAGAAAGAGTTCTATTTCCAGAAAAATTTCTAGGGAATCCACTTGCGTCAATATTATTGTTTGGATACTTGCATCACCTTACCCATCAATGAATCCCGCGTGGAATATTATGCTGAAAGGGTGTTTCCTTCATGCAGTCTCGGATGAATGAAACAAGGGTATGGCATTAGTCATTTCGCTATTAAGAATGAAACTGTGTCAAACCCACTGTTCCGTTTTCCCGCGTTCAGTTGGCACGTGGGCCGGACACGTTGCGCAATCCCACTGTGAGTAACGCGAGCGTATAAAGACATCAATGGAGCCTAAATATATTTTGGGCACGCCTCACTCGAATGGATATATATACCCTGGTGGGCCATAACGAAGTGCGAGACATATAAGGGAAACCGCGGTTTTATTTTCTACGTCCTGTGCCAATTACTTTTTCCTGGAGAAATGCAGCAAATTTTTTGCGACATGTCTGCACCGTTATCAGTAGAAAATTATCAGCAGTTACTACATTTCTTAATGTTTCTTTCTTTGAGAGATATTTTTATTTCTAGGAGAGCAGAAAAAGCCAAAGTATCCGTTTAATGTTCTAAACACTGCGAAATGCAAAATGATATGGCAGGCGGTCACGCGCAATGTGCAAAGATAAACACCAAAGAGAGTGATATTTGCAATGAAAAAAATAATTTTATTTGACCGGAATTCGAACCCGGATCTCCAATCGCCAGTTAGGTATGTCAGCCAGTTACACCACCAAGTCATCTCCACTAATTGCGAATTTCAGCGTGAGTTTATGATAACTAGGTGATGACTTGGTGGTGTAACTGGTTGGCAATTGACGCATCCGGGTTCTAATCCCGGTCGTGGCACATTTCACCCTATTTTATGTTTAGCAATGTATCCGCGCGGCATGCCGCGCGGATGCATTGCTAAACACAAAATGCATTAGGTATTCCAGACATAGGGTACCTACCTAGACTAAGCAGAAAATGTATAGGGTATTGCGGACCACCCTATGTCCTACCCTACGTCTGTAGATGTAGGTATTATAATAGGTATGGAATAATAGGGCATTATAATAGGTAAGGAATAATAGGGTATTGCAGACGTAGGGTAGGACATAGGGGGGTCCGCCATACCCTAGGCCAGCGGTTGGTAATCGATATGTGAACGCAAGCCCAATTTTACATAGCATTTAATTACATGCCACCTCTAAGTGTTGGCCTTGTAAGTAAATGATTAAATAATTAATTTTAAGAAACATGCCGAAAATACTTCAAGGAATAAACCGAAGTAATGTTAAATAAATGCGTTAATTCTTAATGCTAATCCTTATGCCATTGATAAAGTGCATGCTAATTGTATTCTAATTTTCATTGCCTTGCTACTTAATGCTACTTTATACTGATTGGTTACTTTCTCTGACGAGAATAAAATGAATTCGCGTCAGCTACCCGAGCTTGGAGAAAAAACCCTGTGTTATTACAAACAAATCTCCGTTATAATTAACACTATAGAATTTATAGTAAGCAGTTTGAATCTTGGGCTTATAAACAAGTCTTAGAATATATTTTTCAAGCCCTGGATTTTCTTCATGGCCAGTCGTACGAAGCGTTTCCTAGAGTGATATCGATAATTAGGAAAATATACGGGTTGTTGAGGATTGCATCGCAGAATATTTTCCCTAACAATTAAATTTATGCAACAAATTACGTTTCCCGACAATTATTGTGCATACCAGTGTTATGCTAAGTTACCACTCTTGTAAGAAGCTGTATATAATTAAGTGTACCACGATTATTCATGACCCTAAATTAATTTTTGGTACCTAATTTCACAAGTCGCTGACATTCGCAAATATAATTGCTTCTCTACTTGTATCACTTGTGATGTTGTTCATGCCCTCATCATTTTATTAACGCTTTTATCCTATTGAAATATTCACCGGTACTACTTGATAAATAAATGCGTTTTATAAACTATTATACGCTAATCAGATGTTGTTAGCTATTTAAGTGCATCGAGACTTTTCTCTCTCGTCGATATAAACATTAAAATGTTCGAAGCAGTGTCTCTAAACTCTTCTGATATTATTTATTAACGTTGTAGATTTGATTTTTCCGCCATTTGTTCGATGGTCGTCTGCTGCTACTGCCGCTGCTGCTGCTCTTGGGTCGCAGTAGCGGCAGTAGAGTTCACAGTGAGAAACGTCATCAATTGGCTGACGTCATGGATCACTGTGCGGTACTGCCAGTAGATTTCGGAACGGTTTGGCATCACAGCCAGTACTGCCAGTGAATTTCGGAACGCGCCCAAAGATAAAATTAGTGAACTGGACAACGGAGAAAACAGGTTGAGTGTCATTATTTTCTGAAAACAATTCAAGACCGCCGGAGACCGCTAAAGTTGCCATTAAGATAGCCTAGTTTCTTTATTGCTGTGTAATCCTTTTTTATGAATATGGTAAACAGAAGCAACATAATGTTTCGCATGTTTATTTTACTTTCGAAATTTCTATATTTCGATGCACGCGTGTATGAGCTTAATTCGTTAATACAACTAGTCTCCAAAATATTTATCGCGTCTAAATCCTGTTTCATACCATACTTGATCTAGTACAAGACCTATCCGGTACATGATATTCTGTACGGAATCCAGTATGATTGGAGCTGTCCTAGTAAGTTTCACACGATCATTGCAGTTGTACTGGCTATGAAGCGGTGTATTCATTCATATAGTAGCGCATGTGTACTATAATTCTAAATTAACCAATCAATTGCAGAAGGCGACCAAAATCACTATCAGGATATTTTCATCCTATATTGATTTCACGGCCAGAAAATTACAAATAGTAGCAAGAAGGTATAGATGCCGCTGATTTCAAAAGTGAAGATGTTATTGCGATTTTAAAAGCTAGCGTGATTGGTCCAATGTTACTAGGCCCTACTGGGAGCTAGTAACAAACTAGCACTGCATGAATCATGAAAGCATTTAGCCCATCGAGTATGACAGCGATTATTCTTGATAGCCAGTATGATGGTTCTGTATCACAAGATACTGAAAGGCTAAGATACTAACGACCATCCTCCAACTTGTGCTTAGTCATGTACAGCGTGTAAAGGGCTTAAATAATGACGTGAGGTATCATTTTCTCTCTAATGCCTGTTTCATACCGTGAAACGTAGTACTTACAGTGGGTCTCGCATACTTCCTATATAACTCTCCCATCTCGGCCGATTTATATTGTTTCCAAATATTTTAATACTCATAGTTTAGTTAGCATTTTACATCCTACATAATACCCTGCAAGCCACCTTGTGGGTATGGGAGGTGAGTTATCACCAGCATACACTACAATGTACTCCAATAAAATTAATGAAGTTACCTCTATTGAAGCATTAGAAAAAAAACAGGCAAATATTAGTCAGGAGGAGACATCAACAACATGCATTGCACTGTAGGCATGCCAACAATGCTAGAGAAACTATTTGCATTAATGTATTTTGCAACCATATAAAGAGACATATGTACAACAGTCATACAGGAATGTAAATGTAAACTGCCTAATAATAAGAACACGGCGTGCTGTTAATACTAGGCAGCAGATAAGGGCAAAAGCACTAAGGAGTAAATCACCTAACTAGCTACAATACCTATCTACAAACCTAGTTAAAAGTTTCATTGGCAGCTATTATGGTCTCTTATCGTTCACGGGAAAAATATCATTTTAAACCTGTCTGTTTTGCAGTCTAGTTCCCTAATTTTATTCTCATGATCTAGTCTACCGTAGTATGTCGGATTTCATAAAATGTTATTTACGCCTTCAGACAATATATTAGTTAGGAATTTACATAAAAGATTAAGGCTAAATTTTAATCGACGGTCTGAAAGCGATTCCCATCCCAGTTGTTGCAAAAGGTCAGTACCACTAACGAGAATATCATTACGACCTTCAACGCAACCTGCCGTTCTTCGCTGCACGCGTTTTAACTCGGTTTTTAAGGTGGGTGGTCTAAAAAACCAAAGTGAACAGATTTTCTTAAAAATTTCCAAATATGTTCCTTTTTGGATGTTCTATGGAATATCGAATAAAAAACGGGGGATCATCGACATACTTTTTGCGATATTTTAGATTCTTTTAACATGGAGCCTTATGGCGCTCTCCACTCCAATAGGATAAATTACGCACTTTCTCCATTCCTACTGAACAGATTTTAACCAAAAACTGAAATAATGTAGCTCTAATAAATTAAAATCTATTCTGAAAAAACCATTTAATACTATCGACTGAAATTTTTCGTAAATACGATTTAAAAATATGTATGCGAGAATTTCAAATGTCGCACGCGGCTATGTGGTGTAAAGTTGGCAACGTGGCACACGAAAGTACGGGACATGCCGCAACATGCAAGACGTAGACATGACGAACAGATCTAACTTGGGCAGATCCACGTAAAAACCACCTAAATCTTACGATTAATTCAGCGTTGCAAACCACAAGAAACCACCAAAGGAGCATTTGGTCACTATTAATAATGTAATAATGTAAACAACGACGTAAGTGACACCTGTTGTCACGAGTACTGTAACAAAGAAACAACTGCCTACAGCGTGTTGCAGAATGGACGCTGTTGCCGTATTACAAACGAAAGATTAAATAATTTATAGAAACATATTTTAATACTAGTTTGATTTCGAGAGACAATAAATCTTCATTAAAATACTTATTTTGAATTCTATGGCCACGGGTGTGAACTCTTTTCGGAAAATTAATTTCGCATCAGTGACATAAATCAAGTCTGCAATTAAGCAAATTGTTTTGGCAATGTGTAAATTTAAAGGACAATATTTCAGAATGTACCGAAGACATAAGTAATTCCTACTGAATATAGTATAACTACGACCTATTATTTAAATTTTAAACAAGCATAAAAATTAAAGGCACTAAATTTCTCAATGACTAACGATTACCCGACCAGCCACCTTAAGCCTATCTCAAAAGGATCCTAAATACTAAAAGCGTATTCCAAGTGGGGTCTGACAAGGGTAATTGCCTATGCTGTATGCAATAGGTGCAAAAAGGAGTTTTTCTTATTCCAGAAATTCATTACCACACATTTTTTCAAATTTAATTCTAGCTGCTGCGCATCGCACCACTTTTTGGTTGTTACTGACATTTCATGCATCTTTGTCGTATCATTACCTATATCAGAAGAGAGTACAGTGCATGTTGGTGAATATTCACCCCCTGCCACACACCATTGAAGTGGGTTGCAGGATATTTGTGGCGAAAAATTCACACCTCTTGCCACAAACTCACGATGGTCTTAAAAGGGTAATATGTAGATGTAGTTGCATCAAGAACTAATGAATGAAGACTTCATTTCAAATGGAAAAACGCTGCGTTCTGCTGTTTGTGGTAAAAAGAAGTTTTAAAAATCTTCCAGTCCAGAGATTATTTCATTTACATCTACATGGTACCAATGCCGCCATCCATTCTGCCGTCGTCCATGCCGCCATGACGACATCCTAAAGGAGTTAAGGGTAACGACATCGTAGCGACAATGGTTATGGTTCTTCTAAATAATAATTAGGAAAACATACAAACAACATACCGCTACATTTCTGACGCGATCATGCCTCTTAAGACTCAACATGGCGCAGTTGGCGTACACCCGTACCATATCCCATGGAAAATGTCTTCAGATTTTTGCAAATATCTCGAAAAGTAGTGAAGTAAGTGGTTAATATTTTAGCATCATTAGCAAGACGAAAACATTTTCTTTACAATGAGACCAATTTCGATGAATTTTTTTAGTAGTAACACCTAGCTGAAACTAACTTAATCTATGACGGCTGTGATCGTAACGCTCAGTCGATATAATTTCAGGAAAAGAATCACATGACAGCAGAACTTCCACGAACAAGGTATAATAGACATTTCAAAATACGATCTTCAATTTGGCCAGCGAGCAAGTCATCGAAACAGACACGGGTCGAGACATAGCAAGTTCACGCATCGCAACACAATGAGTCACATGTTAGTACACCGGAAACAACAAACGGCGCGGCGTACGGAAAGATGATTATCAATCTAGTTACGATGGATGACCTATTTCACGCGGTCTGGAAGTAAGAGCAAAACTCACGTGGGACAAGAAAAAAACCATAACAAAACGTTTCGGGATAAAAATACACATAAGGAGCTCCTTTCCTTCAACGCTTGCACTAGTTGTTTCATTCATTCAGTAAGGAACACCAAGGCGGATATCAGAATAAATTGCAAAATAACTCTATAAAATTGAGTTATTTTGCATTATATGGATACGAAACGGGGACTTGGCAGGAGAGATAGGAGAGGTACTTGGAAGACTTTGATGAAGAATGGAGAAGAGTTCGTAAGCATCTTGTAGAATATTTAATGAAGGGAGCAAAAAAAATCTTTATTACACATTTAAATATACTTATTCTGGAAGCATTAATTATCAATACATTGCTAATGATTAAGTCCGGAAGGGCAATCACAGTTGTCATATTCATGAATATGCAATCAGAAGTGAATTACGCATGTGGAACAAAGAATCCTTATGCGATAGCTTATTTCCTTTAAAAACTATTGCTATTCCCCTCACGTGAAAACCAAAAATATATTAATGCAAGGCAAACATCATCCCCACCTTTAGGGGATATTGCGGTCAATGTACGCTTTAAGATATTTTTGTCAAGGAGAATGTTCCGTTTATTCCTTACCATTTAGAATTTTACCTTAAGAGACGAAAGTTACCTGGAAGTGTAGTTCCATCAACATATTTTTTCGACGATTAAAACCCAGTGTCTTATCTTGCTGCTGATTTTTTTCTTGAACGAACTCATTATCATTTTTCTACGTTTACACACAAAGAAAGCAAAGCATCGATAAAAAATGAGTAGTTAACTAAAACGTCTCTTATTTTTCAATGTCGATAGTAAACGCGTTTCACATGACTGTCAGACAGATAATGAAATTAATGCCATTGGATGCTGGCTGTTACTACTTTAGAAACAAAAAATAAATAAACAACAGCCAATGAAAATCACGCAAGATCGAGTGATTCACGCGATCATGGAGGAGAACGAGCTTGTGCAAACTCATACGGAAATTGGCAGAGACGAGTTCAAATCCTAGTTCCACCGTTATGTACTGTACATCAAAACACTGAATTACCGTCACCATGTTGGAAAATATGCTTAAATACTTAAGACAGCACTAAAAAAAATTGTATGCCATAATTTGATGGAATTCACTGATTTTCCTAAGAAGTATTGAAAAATGTGCAATGTTTTCACGATAATATGACGTAAACTTAGGCCACCATCTTGGATTCTTTGGTAACGTGATTCACTTCTCCAGTTGAATTTAAATAAGTTTACTGATTGGCTGCATTTATAACTGTCAACCTCCCTATTACAATGTACGGACTATAAAATAAATTCTCCCTGGATCACATAGGCGCATCATATACCATGGGAAACGGCTTGAATTTTTCGGCAAATTACTAAAAAGTAGTATGGTAAGTAGCTGATATATTGGTATCATTAGAAAGATGGGATGTTTCCATTTATAATGAGGCCAAATTAATTTAAGTTTATGTGAAGTGACATCTCCCACTTACTGCTTGAACGTAGTTTTACCGTAGAACAACTGATATGCAAGTTAATTATTATTTTTTTGTTTTATTTTTTATGATGTATTATATTTATGTTGACGGCTCGTGTAAATAAAACGCGTCCTCCATCTGTTATGAACAACAAAATATACCCTTTTCACGCTATTTTTTGATGAATTAAACTTGAATAAAAAAATATATACATATATAAAAATTTTCCAGCTGAATTTGGTGGAACCACATTCCGTTGATTTGGAAATAATTTCGCTTTGTTATATTTCACATTAAGTTTTATTTCTTCCAACCCTGGGTTTCGACAATTAATAGACGAAACCCTGGGTCGGAAGAAATAAAACTTTCTGTGGAATATTACAAAGTGTAATTATTTCCAAATTATTGAATTCACAAGTTGTTAAATTCCAAAAAACAAGTTGTTGTAAAGTGTTAAATGTAAGAATGGGTGAAATATCGAGGACATTTGAGATTCTATAACTAATATAAATGCCATTTTCACGAAAAACTGTTTCAAAGACGAGAATATTCCCGGGAAATTGAATAATAATTTAATAAAATGAAAGCTCATTACCATCTTATTTTTTAGTTATCACCAAATAACTGATATAATAGAAGTCAAAATGGGTTGACTGAAAGGAAATGGTACAGGACTCAGCTACTGTGGCTGGAAAAATGTGTTCATTAATAATATATTTTTCCTATCTGCATATCTTGTACTTTACTTTTGTTTTTTGATGTCTAAGGCATTCCATTATTGAAATCTTTATTTTTTTAACAAAACAAACGCAAAGGTATGAATTTGGTATTTGTTTTGACTTACACATTCAAGGTGGGACTTCCTTAAATCAAGAGCGTAAACAAACGAATACCCCGGGCACCCTTCGAGTAGAGCTTATGGTATGGATAGTCAAAGCTGAGGAATTTTCACGAAGAGGTGGCAGCACGGACGTGAAACACTCATCTCCCTTCCCACCCCCACACCTTCCTTTTCCCCAATCCACCGTCTCGGGTATATTGTTTAAGGAGGGGGTGGTAGTAGTTGCTTGGAAAGGGGGGAGGAGAGAGGGGAGAAAAAGAATTGTGGGGTGGGGTGAAGAAGAAGGGGGGGGGGTTGTTAAGCAAGAGTGGGGAAGTCAGGAGGAGAGGTAGGGGAAGTAGAAGCAGAGGAACGAGTCTTGTAGGGGGGTAGGTGGGGTGGGTTCGGGGAATAGGGCGACGGAGATGTGGGACGGGAAGCTTTCTCCGGGGAAGGCCGGGGGGTTTATAGTGGGAGGGAGGGTTCAGAAGAGTGAGGGAGGAGGGGAAGCCGCGTGGGCAGAGGGCACGAGGCGTAGGAAGTAAACTTCTCCGATACTTACGATATAGCATCGATTCCATTCCAGTTTCGAAAACTAATATCATTAGTCACCGCAGGGTATCGTCTTGGGTCCCTTTTGTTACATACATCTGCATACAATGTTGCATAAGGCCTCCACTTTGTCTCATTTTACTTTAAATTCTAGTAAAAGCATAAAATCCAAAGTTAAATCATATAAAAAGTACAAAATAATATTTTATGGCAGAATTTTTAACTATTTTCTAGTGATAATAAAGAAAAATATATTTATTCTAGCGAAAACAAAAAAATCATGTTGTGTAGGGTTGTATAGATGATTGGGGGCTTAAAACGCATTTCTTAAGAGAGAGATAGTTTTTATATAAAGAGATAGTTTTTACATATCCATGCAAAACAATATATTCATAACCCTGAAGAGACAATGAGCCTAAAACAGGGTCCACGTTCTGTTCTGCGACCAAGTTGTTATGTTATCACACCTTAATTTTTTGCTAAAATAGCATTGAATTGCCAAAAATTCACATCGGTAAACTGCATTTTTTCCCATTCATCTATAGATATGACTGCTGAGAACAGGAACGGAAAGTTTCGCGAAAATGGAGAGGTGAGTTGGACTATGGGCTGGAGAGGTGAGTAAGAGGTTGGAGATATTTTTACCAATAGGCTCTATCCTCTTGAGATGGTTGGAGTGAGAGAGAGTGGGGGCCGCAGTTGCTGTTGCTGCTCTTTGCTGTTGTTCTTATTAAATTTATTCTTCAATGTTATCTGTATTTTCGCATTTTTAGTGATAAACATTTTTCACTCGACAGACTGACTAATATAGCTTCCCTTTTGTTTGCTTAAGGACCTTCTTGCTGACATTGGAAGTGACTATTTTCTCATTCGCCGACATCAGCAGACGTGCATCCAAAAATTGTTTCTGCTGCAGCTCACCTCTCTCCTCTGTTAACCCCTTCATTGCTACACAAAGTCTTCACTTTGACTGCCTTCATAATATGACTGGTGCATTACGTCCTTGGGGTTCCTCTCCAGCTCTTCCCGTTCACTCCTTCCATTATTGTTTTCAGGAGTCTGTTGTGTCGGCAAATCTGCCCATACCCTTATTTATATCATATCATACTTTGATCCTTATTCTTCTCCTAGGAATTTTGAGGGCAATCTATTGCACTGTACTCACTTCACAGCACAACGGCATCCTTGGTTTCTATTTGTTTTATACACTGCACACTAGACAGCCCACAGATTGGGAGCAGAATATATGTGCACTTGACAACAAAATAACTTCGATAATCGCTTTGGCGATTGTTGCTTTTGTATTGATTCACAGTGAAGGCGTCAAACATGGATTGTGTAAGGTTTTTAATTACCTACTCTGTAGAAAAAAAGATAAAGTTTTAACACATTTTTGATCGCATTCGATAACTATAGACCGTGCCTATTAACTCAAAAGACCGTGTTCGATAACTGTAAGGCCGTGACTATTGTGAACCTTCAGAATATTAACTACCAGCAGGTCACCAAACGTGGTTCGCCTGCTCACATTCATTCGTGCGCGTTGGAGTACGCTGATGTCTTCCGATCTTCCCTCACTGCAACACATTGAATGTTAATCTCCCTTCGTTACACTTCTTCTCTCGGCGACTTTTCGTAGGACTTCATCATTGGTGATTATCTCCGTCCATTTGATCTTTATCATTATTCGGTAACACCACATTTCCATCGCTTCCAGTTTTCTTTGCTCGGCTTTGTTTGGGCTATTAGGTATGCTCAATATGTATTTCTTGCTTCCTCCACACCTGGCGATCCTTCTTCCGAGCTAGCAAAATAGCACTTGCTTGGTTGCTAACAAATATCAATCAACGATTAAAGAATCAACGATTGGAGAAAAGTATTCAAATATCATTTTCGCCCAAATTTCGAATTACCACGCCGAAAACCGAAGTCATAACATGTTTCAATTAAGATAGAAATGCAAAATGTATTTCAGTATCATTTCCATTGCTGCCCATATAGGGCAGCAATGGAAAGATAAGGAATGGAAAGATTTTCATTTAAGTGCACTGCATTAACAGGCGCACTTAAATGAAATGTGGTCCTATAGTTTCTCTCAAACTCACCTGAAAAATTATAAAAATGTGCATTCAACGATCCCAAATCACAGTCTTAGCAACTTTAACGCGAATCTTTACTTATGCCTTCTTTACATAAATCTTCAAGTTTTATTTCTTCACAGTTTAGTCCTTAAAACTCAGAGTTGTCGTCAGATCATCTTTCTTCTACGCTTGAAATATATACGCCATTACAGCCATTATAATATTACCATTTACCTCCCATATATACATGAGCGGAGCGGACAGCGTGAATTTTTTTACCGCGCAGTCATGGTACTAATACATTAATACTAATACATGTGTTAGTACCATGGCGCAGTGAAGTCACTGCACGTGTTTACCTTTTATTAAATTTTTCCTTTAGGTTCTGTCATATACTGATCACCTATTTTTAGACGGAATATCACCTAATGATTATCGTTAATTTCTGTGTGCTAAGTTCATTATCCGCTTCGATGCAAATTGAATTGCCCTGAGTTTTTCTTGTGTGTTTGTCCCCTGTACATTCCTTCCCTCCGTTATTCTCTCCGGGTCCGTTGACAACGTTGCTTGTTTTGAGGACGCCTTCGTTTCCAATCTGCACCGACAAATTTAGGGCGACGTGACCTCTGATAAGTTTTTGTGGGACAGTTCATGATCTCATGCTACCTCAAGTTTACTGCTTGTAAGTGATATTCAACTGATATGCTCAGCAGAGGCTCGGCCATCAAGAAATGAAACCAATCGTTAAGTAAAATACAGATCCCATCCATATCGGAAATTTTTTACAAGGGTGTTAAGGTGGCTGGAGCGACGATCTGGGTCGTTGAGTGCAAATTTTAATAATTATTCAAGTGTCAGAAAAATGCTTGGACCATATTACATTTAAGTGCACCTATTTATGCGCTGGAACGCACCATACAGGCAGGAATGGAAATGATACGACAATTATATTTTCATTTTTTTCCAATACTCGGAAAAAATATTTCAATATTATTTTCGCCTAAATTTCGAATACCGCGCCGAAAACTCAAGTCATAACATGCTATGATCATCGAAAAAAATGTAACATATAATTCTTGAATCGTTTCCATTACTGACTGAGTGTAGGGTGAGTTCCTACGCACGATGTTACTAAATAAATTTGGCCCTACAATTTTATATCGACTTAAAAGTATAAAAATGTGCACTCAATGACCCACGATTACCACTCCTGCCACCTTAAATGGAGCGAATCAGGAAGGTGGCAAGGGTCGATCCTAACTATTGAGAGTTCGCTCATCGGTAGATCACATAATACCTATACTTGACATTAGCCTAGTATACACCAAAGAGTTGAAATTCGACATGAAAAAACCACTCCTTTTTCTCATCATTCCTTGGTTGCTTGAACTCTTCGCTGAAATTCACCATGAACTAATGCGGGTCGGTAGTGTAAGTGGCTATATATAGTGGTAGCGAAACTTGGTGGAAGTCTCCGACGCGAAGCCTGACGCCAAGAAGGGGAAGGCTCACGTGCAAGTGGTCATCAGAGGAGCGGAGGGGAGAGGGCTGTAGTAGGTGGGCTACGCTGTAAATAACGCTGTCAACATAATTGCGTTCATCTTGAGAGGGCTGGAAAGTGTCAGCAGCACGTTTCACGATAGTATTTACGACCAAAAACAAGGCTACTCTTACCAACCGAGTCATAGTGAATTTTGCGGATCCATCGATATCGCGCCGATATGCACTTGCGGGTGACTCCGTGGCTATTCCCGGTATCCTAAAAAATATTATTAATTCAGTTTCAGAGATATCACAATATTTATGTTAATACTGGATATTGCGCTCCTCATTTTTTGTATTTTAGGGGCTCCGAGGCGTCATCACGATATCTTGGCAAATATGAGTTCAATTCAGTTTAGAAATATGTAGTTTATTTCCATTATCTTCATGGTAAATACATATTAGAAAAACAGCACAAATTAATTAAACAGCAAAAAATTAAGATGTGATAACATAGTAGCTTGTTCTCAGAACAGAACATGGACCCTGTTTTAGGCTCCATGTAATATCAGGGTAATGAAGATATTGTTCTGCATGGATTTGAAAAAGCTATCTCTGATTTAGTGTCAGGGTGTCTGGGGTGGCTGCAGCCTGGTGTTTACTCGAAGGCGGAATAAAAAGCGAAATACCTCCCCCAGGCCGCTAAAATATATGAATACGTAAAGAAATATACTGGCAAACACGTAGCATTGTGACACATGATATAAGTATATTTTGCAATTTTTTTATTACATAGGTACAGATTTTCTTTTGATCGCGAAATAATATATTTCGTGTATTATATTTGTTGCTAACAAATATCAAAGTGTCACACCGAGTAATAATAGTCCAATATTTGAAAAAAATTCATATTTCAACATAATTTCGTCTAAATTTCGAATACCGCGCAGAAATCTTGAGTCATAACATGCTTTAATTAAGGAAAAAAAATGTTTTGTATAATTCCTTTAAAATGTCCATTGAAAGAATAAGTGGAAGCATTTCAATGAAATGTGGACCAAGAATTTTTTTCTGAATCACATACAAATCATTAAATATGCTCTCAATAACCCAAGATAAAGACGGCCGTAGTTACAGCCACCTTAAGGGTTTGGTATTGTTAAACGGGAGATAGGGATACAGATAGGGATATAGGGATAGCATTTTTCATAACGACGAGGAGACACCCGCATCTACATGTACATAATACACTGCAAGCCACCTCCAAGGGCCGTGGCAGGGGGTGAGTTATCGCCAGCATGCACTAAACTATACCCAAATAAAGATACTGAAACTACCTACGACTAGTGATGCCTAAGCAAAAACCTGAAAATGCTTGTCAGAAGGTGAAATTTCACCAACATGCACCACACTATAGGTATGCTAACTAACAATGTTAGAGAAATTATTGGAAATGTATTTTGCAAGTTGCCACCACCACCAACCACCGTCAGACCACCAAATTAAAAATTTTATAGATACAAAAAGATAGACTATAAACAACAAGACGCGGGGAAAATAAATATGGAATAAATAAAAAATCTTTGGAACGTTATAGTCCAATGTCTTCGGATGTGGTCACCGGGAAACACTACTCACTCAATTATCACCGGAAATACAGATAACAAATGATGGGCTATGTAAAAAACGGAGAGAAATAAGGAAGTATGGTGTAAATTAAATTTTGTTAGTACAGACAGCGATGTATCAAAATAAATGTCGCTGAACATTGCACCAGGAGTGCTAAAATATAGGCGCAAGTCCAGGTATCGTTAGAATAGGAGCATAGTTATATTTAAAGAGAAGACGCTCATTAAAGCACAGAGAAAGCTACGAATACACCTTAACCATTTCATGAATTTTCTCACAACGGGATTAAGAAACTCAGGAAACATTGAATTCGACCATTCAGAGATGGCTGCCGCACATTATCGGCAGTAGGAGGAGAATAAAAAAAACGTATCTTCCCGCAACGACAAGAAGAGAAAGTAAAAAAATTCCAGGTTCGCTATGACATTTGTCTAATGAGATGGGAGATGGAAAGGAAGAGTTATATTTAGCTTATGTTAGAGCTGCGGCAAGTACAGAGCGCCATATAAAAAGAGAGTATAGTAAAGCTCCAAGATGGCTATAACAGAAACTCAAACCACGGTATAATTCTCTTTGGATGACATCGAGCGCGATTTAGTCTTAAGTATTGAATTCGACGTTTATCGGCTTCGGCACCCCACATCCGCAGCTGAACGAAGAGGACATAGAGGAGATGAGGGCAAAAGTATATCTTTTCCGGAACGACGGCCTTCACCCAAACAACAGGGATATGAGAATACTATAGGAGTGCACAGGCTGAACGGCTAAAATTTTCATAATTTTGCATAACGAGAGAAGAGTTCTCTCTCGTAGTTAAATTGACTTTTATAGTAATGCATGTTGGTGACAGCTCATCTCCTGCCACACACCCTTGAGGTGGCTTGCAGGGTATTATGTAGATGTAGAAGAGCGTTTTCTTAGGACTTCTTACAACAGAAGTTAGCTTCCAAGCGTTCCATTCTAACGATGGGTGCACGCTGGTAAGCGTGGCAATACAGGGGTTTTTCCTGGCACCCTGCTGCGAAGGAAAAGCCGCTGATAAAGAAAATGAGTTCCCTCTAGAAGGGTAGCCGAATCTTTTCCTCCATCTCTTAGTAAATATATCCTCCTTAAACGTTGACTTTTCCTACACGTCCCATAGATGAAAATTCACTTCGAGCTGCCGGTGAATATTGGTCGTTGAGGCAAGAAATAAATTTCAACAGAAAAATTGGAGTCACGAGTTTCAAGAAACAGAAAAGTTTGGGAACATAGAATAAACTCTCTCGCTCTCCCTCTCTGCATGAGATGTTCCGCATGCTTTTGTTATTTGCATGAATTAGTATCTCGTAGTATGAATGCCTTATTAGTATTGGTATTACTAATCCGTAGAAATAGCTTGTCCCTGATTCTGCATCCACATCTACAAAATACTCTGCAAGACATCACAAGGATGTGTGGCAGGGGATGCGTTATCAAGAACATGTACTACACTATACCTTAATGAAGTTGAAACTATGACTATTCATCTACATCTACGTAATACCCTGTGAGCCACTTCAAGAGCGTGTGGAGGGGGGGGGGTGAGTTATCATCAACATGCACTATACCATTCCCTGATAAGGTTTATGAAACTACGAATATTAATGAATTAGTAAAAACCCGCAAATTAATGTCAGGAGGTGATACTTCACAAACATACACTACTCTTTTGATATCCTACCAATGTTATAGAAACTGTTTTTATAAATGTATTAGGCAGATTTTCAAATACACAGAGATACTCGAATTATACAGGAAACATGCCAGACGCTGTTAGTTAAGTATGCTGTTAACACAACGGTGCAGATTAAGAAACAAGCATTTGGGAGCATATAAATTAATTAGCCACATTACCCATCGGCAAACCTAGTTTAAAGTCTTTTTGGCAGCGGCTATGGTCAATAATCGTTCGTGGGGAAAAATGATATTTTAAACCTGTCTGTTTTGCAGTCTACCTCCCTAATTTTATTTTCATGTTCTAATCTACCGTAGTATGTTGAGTTTCGTCAAATTTTATTTACGTCGCCAGAAAATAGATCGGCTTGGAATTTACATAATAGCTTTAGTCTTAATTTAAGCCTACGGTTTGAATGCGATGCCCTTCCCAGTTGTTGCACAAGGCTAGTATTATTTCACATATGCATATTACATATAAAGGGTTTGGTTCTTTCTCGGCGAATGATATTAATAAATAATTCTCGGGTTTCCAGCAAATCTTACTCGGCTGGAAACCCGAGAATTATTTATTAACTTCATATTACATATGTTATCGTAATATTACCATATGCATATACGATTAATGTGCAATAAGCCAACTGGTGAAAATAGCATTGAATTACCAAATACTAAATCGGTACGATGAGTTTTTTTTTCACCTTCATCTATAGATATCACTAATGAGAATACACATGCATATTTTCTCGCAAGTCTTTGCATAAACAAAAATTGCTCCAACCACCTTTAAAGAAACATCGAAATGTTACGCATCGGCTTGAACACACCGCACATTATCCCCGGTTGGTGTACTGTAGCTGAAGGCAGGCGGAGGAGAAGGAAAAGGTCGGTATAGCTTCTTCCCCTTCGCTCCTCCTCCTTTCGGTCAGGTGAAGGGAACAACGCAGAGGTAGGGGAGGAAAGGAAGGAGTGGGTGGTGTGAGTCAAAGAAGGGGAGGAAGATGTAGGCCAAGGTGGGGGGAGAGGGAGGGATGGAGGGGGAAACGGTGAGGAAGTGAGGGGAAGGGGGAAAGGTGAAAGGGGTGGATGGCTCTCTTCCCTCTCCTCCCCTCTGCCAACTGCCGAGAGAGAAGCACAACCTCTCCCGGTGAGTTAGTCGTGCGACTCCGTGACCGTAAGTTGGGTGTTTTGGGGGAAAGTGTGGATGTTGCTGCCTTGTGCTGTTTTGTGTCTGTGATTTTTTAACCGTGGCTGGCTTTTGCTGGCGTGGATGTTTACGCCGCGTCGCCAGGGAGACCCGGCTGTATACCTCAAGACCTAAACGTGTGGATGTTTTTAAAAACTGTGCTTTTATTGTTTTTAGAAGATAATAAATTTCGTACCCGCAAAATAAGGAGAGTTATAAACGAAGAGGTTGTTCGCGAGTCTTTTAAAAAACATCTTTTCACAAAGGAGGGAGACTAGGACAACAAAGGGAGACAATAATGTCGAGGTGAAAAGAAATAGGATAGCTTGCGGAAGGTAGTTAGTTAGCTGGCTCAGATAAGAGAAGGCTCTTGTTAGAAACGAAAAAAAAGAAACACGAAGAATACAGGGTGTTTTCCTTTCAAGGGATATTCTTCCCTTTTCAGTCGTCCCTTTCAATATATCCCTTCTTTGTTTTTTTTTAACCAAAAGGTGAAGGGAACTAAGAATAATAACGATGTTCGGAAGCAAAGGATTTCTCAGTGCCGCGGCCCTCTTAGCGCTGGCGCTATCCCTGGCGTCTCCGGTCAGACCGGAGGAGATATGTGACTGTGAGGAGAAGCCCAAGTGTCCCTCGGAGGCCCCCAAGGATTGCGGCGGGGGCCGGGGCCTCCTGATGGTGCCCGGAGGCGAGGAGTGCTCATGCTGCAAGGAAGTGTGCCCTAGGAGGAAGGGAGAGTCTTGCGAGGGACCGCACAGCCTTGCCTGCGACCACGGGCTGATCTGCGGGGACTCAGGCGTCTGCACAGGTGAGTCACAGGAGGTCTTAGAGGAGGGTGCCAGAAGGATACGTTCCGGGACCGGTTCGATTTCCAACGATGTTGACGAATGCGCGAAATTTTTGTAGTGACTTAAGTCATCTGCCTGGACTGGGATGCACAAACCAGAACCCCAGAATTTACCCCGAGTGCTGACACTGTTAAAAAGTGTTTTAAACTTCCACTGATAAATTACATTTTCAAATACACACAATCGTAGGTGGTTTATATGGAGTAACATAAGTTATCTGAACTACTTGAATGCAGCATAAAAACAGTATAGTACTTTATATGAACTTTCAACAAAATTTCTGAAAGAAGTACATCAACATACTAGCCTGTCAGCCGCCGCAGAGGCGTGTGACAGGGGGTGTAAGAAACTAGCCATGGAAGGAAATAGGCCAAAGTAAGGGGAAAGAGGACAGAGGTGAACTGTATTTTTTAAGATTTCTTATGTTAAGTGTCACGCTATTTTAGTTATAATCTCTAATGGTGCGTGGCAAGACATTACGCTATAGTTTTATACGGGTAGGTTGGGTGTAGAATTGTCATGACTCGTCAGTTGATCAGTAATTTACTGACAACAATGTAAACAATAGTTTATTTTTTAAGAAAGAAACTTTTTAGACGCCATTATATATAAACATCGGAGGTCCCTGTTTTGTGATTCACCTCACCTAAGGGCCTGATTGTAATACTGTCCATTAATACAAGAACCCTCGGAAAATGCCATCTCGTCAGTGTCATTCTCTCATAATTCATTCATTAGGTAGTAATCTTCAATTATGCCAATCAACCGATGACTGTACTGAGTGATTTTTGGGTATTTCCTGATTAAACTCATTTATTCCACATTAAAAACAAAGCAACTGAGTATATAAATTGCTTGTATGTGTTCTACGCTTTGCCTGTCATAATACGATCGTTACTATTAGGGTCGTGTCACCAAGGGGTCGAGCTAATTGAGTAACCCTGGCGTCCTCTTCCGCGTGAGATTCATTCAGACTGATTCAGACTCTTGAGGGACCAGAGGTTCTCATGATGTGCATACCGAACATTTAATGCCAAGATATACTAGCATTCATGCACATGTTGCCACAGTTAACGACGTGCAAAGCCACTTTAAAACAATTAATTCGTTAAATTTAGTTATTTATACAGACTCCGATTTAATATTATTATCGCTGTCCATGGAGATACATAAATGAGTGTAATTCATTGTGAATGGGCTGGGGATTTGAATGGCAGGCGAATGGTTAATTTTCTTTGCGAATTTCTCAATGCTGTGCATTCCCTTATCTGGTGAATTCATCAACCATACTGCTGTCTTTTCCCACAGTAATTCATACTGATACTAACGACTTATTACAACTTAGTATTGATATTAATGATTAATTATAGTGCTGAATATTAAGAATTCTCTAGGGCTTTGTGTCGTAAATATATCCTGTAATTTTACCATTTTCTATTGAGAGAAAAGCTTAACTATCACAGCGATAAGCCTAGTACTAAGTACTCCAGTTTTAGCCAATTAAAAACGATTACATTTCAGGGTATTGGGGGTTCAACTATTCCCTGAATTTCACAGTATATCCAGGAACCCAAAATTCAGACGAGTTTTACTGTAAGTGTGTCGAGGGTTTTACAAATATTATCCGAGTGCTTTTTCATCAGTTTCCAATCACCATGCCCGTTGAGAAGTTATCAAAACACCGGCGAGCATCAATTATTTATATATTTCCATCAATAAATTTACAAATCAAACATTGCATTGAAAATTCGTCGATTTATTCTTACCACCTAAATTTGATCTCTTCCGTTTAATGTCCCATTTTAAAATATCGAGTTTCTTAACATGTGGAGGTTGTTTCAGCACTTAAGAAGCGTTCACTTTGCAGAGGTTTTATTAAAGGATGTTGGATAACTCTTTCAATGTCACTGAAGACTCTTCCTCTGGAAACGAACTGTGAGCGTATTATGAGAGATAAACGATTTCTCTTTTCGCAGTAATGTGGACAAGCATTTTTCAAAGACCAGAACATAATAAAATATTTAATGCGAATGAAATTAAGTAATTTAATGAACAATAAAAAAATGAAAATTTGGGCATGTTGCGAGAATTACAAGTGAAGAATTTTGAAGCCGATTTGCGGAAATCAACGAAAAGTATGGTTATTAGCAAATTTTAGGCAATTCAGTTGCAAGCGTTGTGAATTCTAAATGACTATTAATCGGAAATTTAAAAAAATCCTTCGAGTTCAATTATTTTCCCACTATGAAGTAAAAAAAGAAACAGTTATCCCTTACGATAATCCCACAATTGCGTTCGAAAGAAGACCCAGCAGATGCATTTTTACAGGAAGATCCAATACCCTTAATTCATCTTACGCGCATGCCGACGAACCTGCTGAGTCCAACAAATCTAATGTAAATTATCCCAAGTATTCCCGCATGATGACGGCTTGCCAGCCAGCATGCATACAATCACGCATGAAAAATTCGGCGCTTTCCCGGCGTGAGATGTGAAAGTGGTCTTCCCGACTATACCTGACCTGTTGGAAGACCGTGGAGACTTCTGTCGATGTCATCATTGCAACCAATACGACGTCTGATAAGATAATCGGAATTTCCTCCATCGGAACGAGCCTGCCTCTAGTTAGCATCCTAAAGTAAGAACATGACATCCGAAAGAGACCCCAGATTACCTTTTATCCTTCTGGCTTTTCTTAAATGGGCCAGGGTCTTACGCTGGTCACAATTTTGCAATGGACACGGCGGTTAACGCCGACCGCGACTGGGACACTAATTAGGGTCGACGCACCATGCTTAACGGGTCAGAAGAGGTACAATTCGTCGTAGGCTGGCTATTTCCTTCACCGCGATAAACAAAAATGGAGGAATTTCGAATTCAATTGTTTCCTAAACCATGATCTTGAATCACCGTTTCCCTGTAACCATGACGCATTATTGAAGACTTTTCAATGTTAAGAAATGACCAAATGAGAGTTGGTGCGCTGTCTCAAGTACTGGCTTCCCATCCTGAGGGCCCGGTTTCAAATATCAGTGGTGGTGAAAGTTTTTCAGTGGAATCCTGATCCCTACTTTTGTGTCATTAGGAAAGCACTTTCAAGTGCAGTACTCCGTCCGTGGGATGGAAGTTAAACCGTGGTCCTCTCGACGCCTTGTGATAAGAGAAGGCTAATGCCAGCGCCGGGTTTCTCTCCACCCTTCCTCCATTCCCAAATATTTGAATTCCCTAGTAGCAAAGAACCATTCCGTTGATCTTTTTTCTACGACCTCGTTCAACCTCTTCTATTGACATCTTATATTTGTTGTGACTCGTGAGATTTTGCGGTTTTTAAGTGACTATGTTTTATTTTTTTGTGAATAGATTTCATTAATTTATCTGTTATGTCCACCAATGTAAAAGGCCTTCGTGCTGTTTTTGGTGTTCAGCAAATAAATGAATAAATATCCCTCACCAACCAACCCACCTGTCCTTTATGGCGCAAATGACCTCAGTTGTCCAACGCCTACCAGAATAACCCTCCAGTCAATGAAATGACAGCTGAAAATTGGCTTTTCATCTTTTTTCCATGATCTCCATCTTTCCCATTAGGTTATCCAAGCCGGTCAATGTGAATGCATTCGCTGGTTACCTATTCATTCAAGTATTCTACCAGCTGATTGGTAGGTTCTTGAATAGTCCCTATTCTGCATCCCAACCTCATGGAATTGTCTCGCTTTCCCTCCTAAGGAAGACCCGCTATCCGATCCCTCTTCAATTCTTCATATCTTCTACCTCCTCTTATTTCGTCCAGAATCCCTATCCTCTTCATTCCTCTTCCACACTTCTCCAGTTTTCTCCCCTCTATCACTCTCTTCTACATGCCCTCTCCTCTCAGAACCTCCTCCATCCATCTTTTCTGCCTTCTCCGAACTTCTGCCACAAGCTTCCTCTCCTCGCCGACCATATCCAATACCTCCTCGTTCGTCTTCCTCGCCATTCAGCTAACCTTCTCCATCCTTCTCCAAACCCACATCTCAAACGCCTCAAGTATATGCACATCCTCCCTTCGCAATGACCAAGTTTCCAACCCATATAGGGCCACGCTCCATATTAAAGTTTTCAACAGCCTCTTCTTTGTGTCTCTTCTCAGATCCCCCCTCATCAATTGTCTTCTCTTCGAAAACGCTTCTTTAGCGAGCGCAATTCTGCATCTTATGTCCTTACCACTAAACCCATTATCCTCTAAAATAATACCCAGATACGTAAACTGCTCGACCAGCTCTATCTTCTGCCCTTCCACCCTTATATTCAGCCTCGCCTTCTTATTTCAACAAAATCTCATCACTTTCGTATTCTTGTGATTGATCTTCATCCCATACTTTTCGCACTGCACCTCTAATGCATTCACCATTGACTGTAACCCCTTAGCAGACTGACTAACCAATGCTTGATCATCTGAAAATCTCACTGATTTTATCAGCTCCCCTCCTACCTTTATTTCTACCTTCTCCACCTCCCATGCCTCCCTTACCATTTCTTCTGAATAAACGTTAAAAAGCAACGGCGATAGTGGGCACCACTGCCGTACTCCCCGTCCTATCGTGACCCATCCCGATTCTCCATTGGCTACCCTAACCTGCGCCGTCTCGTTCATATACAAATTCCGAATCAGACGCCTGTCCCTCCAATCGACCCCTAATTTCTTCAACATTCCCATTAATTTCGTCCATTTCACCCGATCAAACGCCTTCTCGAAATCACGAAGCATGCAAAAACATCCTGCCCATACTCTAGGTTTCTTTCTACCAGCGTCCTCATCACCACTATAGCGTCTCGCGTTCCCGTCCCTCTCCTTAACCCGAACTGGTCGTCACCCAGGTATTCATTTGCCTTCTTCTCTAGCCTTCTGTTTATAATTCTCAGAACTACTTTGGCTGCGTGGGATATTAAGCTTATTGTCCTACATTCTTCGCACGTTTTTACCTTACTCTTCTTTGGCATAGGAATTAGTGCAGTCTTCGCGAATTATTCCGGCCGCACTCCAACTTCATAAATCCTACGAATAAGCGGAAAAAACGTATTGGGCTTCATTTCTTTACCATACTGCTCTTCAACATACTCCTTCCACCTCTCCTGGATCTCTTTCGGTTCTACGATCACCTTTCCCATCTTGTCTGTTATCGTTGTAAATCCCCTTCCCTTATTACCACCCGTCAGTTCCTTTACTTTCCTATATAATGCATCTGCTATTTCCTCTTTTTGGCATTTCTCTAACGAGTCGATCTGTTCTCTCCATCACGCCTCTCTTGCTTTCTTTGTTTCTCTTCTAAGCATGTTATTTAATTCTCGGTATTTTCTCTTACCTAGCTCTGAGTTTACGCTCTTCCATTTCCTTCTCTCCTGCATCTCCCTTATCATCTCCTTCGTGATCCACGGTTTTCTAATTTTAGTTTCAATGACTACGCCTACCGTTGCTTTCGCCGCTTATATAATTCCATTTTTCAAACTTCCCCATTCATCTTCCACTGATCTAACTCCATGATCCTCATCCACCTTCTCTCGATACTTCTTCTTCATTGCCCCAATTAATGCCTCCGTATTCCACTTTCGTACCCTTCTTCCAATTCTTATCTTTTTCAGTTTTACCCAACATTTGATGACTAATAAGTTGTGGTCTGAGTCTGCATCAGCTCTTGGGTAAGTATGCGAGTTTTTAACACTATTCCTGTATCAGTGACGAATCGTAATATAATCTATCTGGAACCTATCTGTGTCTCCCAGCTTCTTTCAAGTGTACCTACGTCGAGGATGATATCTGAACCATGTATTTGTAATCACTAGGTAATTTCTACGGCAAAACTCCACAGCTTTCTCGCCGCGATCGTTTCTCCTTCCTAGCCCGTAATCGCCCACCTCCCGCCCATCTCTTCCTTCACCCACCACCGCGTTCAAATCTCCCATTACTACGAAGTGTTTACTCCCAGGTATCCTACCAATTATTTCCGCTAGCTGATCGTATACCCCATATCTACCTCCTCCTCTTTATTATTAGAGGTAGGCATATACGCTGGTTACCAAGTAGCGATTATTGCAATTCGTACGTCACATTCGTACCGTACCTCACCGTGTTGGAAACTCGATATTGTTGAAAACATATCAATTTTTAGGATCAAATAAGTCTGATTTTTTTAAAATATTTCAAAGAAACATTTAGACGACTGATTTTGTAAAGTGCTCTACGGATATATTTTACCGTGAGCCACAGGTATAATAGTGGGTTCGTTAATGACAACAACGCAAGGGCGACTCGTCAAGATACAGGATGTCGTTGCCTCAAGGGATAAATAAAAAGGATTTTTTAAAAATGGTGGGGAAATAGGGCCCTTGTACGTAAAAAGGGGTGAGGGACGTAGAGGACTCGAGAGAGGCCCGGGGCGAGGGAGGGGAGAGGGGCCCGGCCGCCGACCGACTCCCACCCGGTGGAATGCAGCGCCGGGCTCGGCGGCGGCGTTGCCGCTTCAGCCAATAACACGGGCCGAGGAGTCGTCCTCTCCGGTAGTGAAGAGGGAGCACGAGTGACTGTTCTTCTGTTCTCCCTCTCTCAAACAATCCCGAACTAAACACACACACAATAGCACGAGCCCGCGGTCAAGAAGTCTTTGACCAATCCCCTACCCTTGCTTTTCGCATTCGGTAACCCTTTTGTCGTCGTCGTCACAGCAATGGAAAAGGAAATTCGCACTGCTGTTCGCAAACACATGCAAGAATTATTCTCATCGAAATTGTATCAATGCTCTTCCAAGAGGTATTCAATTTTCAATAATTGATAAATTGTTGCAAATTAAGCTCAAGGACCATCCTTTGAAATGGCCTTCAAAGAAAAAGTAAACGAACCAAAGGTTACACCATTGCAGTACATTAATTAACTTCGAAATATTATTAATAATAATAATTTCTATATATCTAACAGCAGACGCCAATTATTAAATACGTATTAAATGGACGAACACACACAACCATGCCCTGGGAGGAGTAAATATCCTACCCAGGCGGGATTCGAACCCGCGACCTTAGGTTTGGCAGGCGAGGACTTTACCCCGCCGCCATTGAGGCCGATATTTTATGTCTCTTGATAAATTAATGCAGCGTGGTGGCCTAGTGGGTAGAGCGCTAGGCTACTGATCGAAGGGCCCCGGGTTCAAATCCGGGTAAAGCCATTGGACGCATAAAAAATCCTCGGAGTGCGTGGTGGCCCAGGGAAAGGAATTGGCTGAGCTTTGCCCTCAACTATCCAAACCAACCTTCGGGTTGAATCACTGTGTGATAAATTAATATACACAATGATACGAGACCGCGGTTAAGTCTTCGGATATTCCATATCCTGCTTTTCACATTCGGTACCCAACCCTTTGTCGTCGACACGGCAATGGGTATTGTTGCGTGCAGCACGAACGAGAAAAACAAAACGAAACTACGACTGTTCTCCGCGAAATTGTATCAGTGCTTTTTTAAGGTGGAAATTAATTTGCAATAGTAAATAAATAAATATATATTACAATTAATACCTTTTCGCAAACTACAGTCGAGGGTGGGATTTTGTGGGTGGGCTTTGACGGGCAGGAAATTTTCTACAAAACCATGTATCTTCTCCGCGAAGAAATGCCAATGATTCATTTCGGAGAAATAATAATAATTTTAAATACCGGTCAAGACTTCAGAGGAATATATTTTTTCTATCGGAATGACAATAACTATTATGCTTGCGTTCCAAAGTTTGCTATGTCTTGCATCATTTACCATACTATTGAACGAGAACTTTTTTTTACGGATCAAAACAGATCTATATTAAACGCCGTCAAAAAGAAAAAGGATTAAGGCTACACTTCAACAGAGGACATTAGTTGAAAAAATGCCAAACGCAACTTAAGTGGTTTTGTATTCCGCAGTGAATTAAACTTTTCTCAACCACCATGGCATAAAGCGTATTATTTTTTAAACAAATTAGAAATGCGCATTCGATGACCTGCATTGCCCGCGAAACCATGACTGTCCACCGCAGAAATAATTTTCCGTCAGTACCCACTTCCTCCGAGTGAAATAAGAAGTGATTAGGCACGACCTTATGTGGAACCCACGCGTGAAATACCGGGAAAAATCACAAAGGATGAAAATAATGGGCCATAAAAATGATAGCGGTTCTGCGCTTCACTTAAACAAAAGATAAAAAGGAACATGAGCGACACATAAATGAGCACCTTCCTTTAAACTCACGAGTGATCTTCGATCAATATCAGGTTTCAAGGAATTTAGAACTAACGCAGCAATATATAAGCAATATCACAAGTATGTTCGCATGACGAATAAACTACCCAATCCCTGGAATATTCAGAATAGCAATATTTCAATATAAAGAGAAAGCGTGTAGCATTGTAAGTGCCTAAAAGCTAAAAAAAAAATAGCATGAAGTAAGTATATAGCCGGGTACTTACCAAACTTTTCCGGTCTAGAAGGTGGCCAGCGGTTCCAAAATTCGTAGGAACAACTCATAACTGCAATGGCAGTTAAAATAACAACAGCGCAGATGATTTTGGGGCTATTTTTGATAGAGCATCTGGAAGGAAAAAAAGAATAGTAAAATTAGTAGATACTCTGAATAAAATGGTATAAAATAATCGTATTTGCCGCACTTTTAAGAAGGATGATGGGTTCATCTTAGAGATCTGATAGAAAGAAAATCCAAGTAGTAAATCGAAAACCTATACAGAAAAACTTCAATGCAGTAGCTGGAGTTAATTTAAAGCTTTAGTTTGTCCAAATCAATTATTGACTGACACAGAGTCTTGGTAAGCATGTAAAGGCAGGTATAGTGCAATATGTTGTGATAATTGATGACTTTCGATAAATTCGTATCTGTTGTCAGTTGTTTCATTTTCTTCCCTGAACTCCATTAGCAATAGAAAGTGAGTTCTAGCAGGATGGTGATTTGGGCTGCAACCAACTATTTTTTGTCTCACTGCATAAGTGAAATTGAAGCAGGAATGTTTCCTGGAAGCTTCCAGAATACAGAGTAGAATTCTTTAGCTTTGTCGTTTATTCCATTGCGTATAATTCCCGTAGACCCCTGAACAACTCACAAATCAGTCCTCCCTTCATTACATTTATTGATTTTCCTTTACATAAATTTAAAAATACCTCTATTTCTCCATGAACAAGTTCAACTCTTTGATTGTATTAGAGTAAACAGTCCTGCGCTTTGCATTGCAAAAAACAAGAAATGTAAGTTTTTCAAGCAATTCTTTCAAATTCAAGAGTTTCTAGAAAAAAAAATCAACGTAGAAAACGGTGCACGCAATTCGTGAATACTATACCCTATCTCTAGTTTCATTACTGTCCAATATATTTAGCTTGGATCTAATTTATGGACTACAGGGCTTGCATCTCTCCAGGATAATAATTTCAAATGACCTATGATTTCCGATGCCCTTAGTGCGATATAATTTCATTCGGCAATGACTGCGGCGCGGTCATTTGGGCTACAATTCCGAACCGAGGCTTTTTAGCTTATATCTTATCATTGTAAAAGGATTCGTTCAGTGGTTATAACCTGTATTACTAGCATTGACATATTATTATTGCCTATCCCTTGCTTGCAAAGCAATACTTAAATACCTATCAGCCCCAGAACAGCTGCAATTCCGAAGTATTGCTCCCTCGCCTTGCTCAAAACAAACCGTTCAAATTTAGAAGTAAGGCCACCGTTGCATTGACTTTTAAACGGAGAATTCTCAGAAGGGATATGGTTGTCCATAAATAGTATCTTGCTAGCTTATCTACGTAACCCAATACATATTTGTCAACAGTCCTCCTCAAAACTTGTCCGAAATGGCATGGAGACCATGGCAAGGCAAGAGAAATCAATTTTGCCTTGCTTTCGTGTCAACGGTTGTTGACATGGGCGCGAAGTAGAACTAAAGCTGGAGGCCCAAACGCAAAAATACAGTTATGCACTTAAAAATACTCGTATTCGTCGCTGACCAAAAATGAGAGCTCCCTCGTCAATCGGGACAGGCAAAATGTATTCAATATTATCAGGCTTAACTTGGTGAAACTTCAAGATGACTGAATCAACATAATAAATTTGTCATTTACACAATACATTTCTTAGTTGTCTACCAGTTTAAGCGCATTTCCTTTGATATAGGTCGAAACCTAATAAACCTATTGTGATAATTGCACAGTTTTATAGTGATTCATTCAGGCAAAATATACTATAAACCCCACGTAACTTTCGTCATTTTCGTTCGACTTCCAAAGACCGGGGTCAAGAATTTCGGAATTGGGTTTGGAAGATCAAAAGAATATGAAAGATCCCTGATCAAAGTCTCGCCGTCCAAACTTAATATCGGATTGGGTACCATAACTCCTTATTAGAACACGAATTCATCTCCTTCTAACGACGAAATTAAACCGTAGTAATGCATTACCATACGGTCTAATTCATGGTCATGTATGCGCCAACTAAATTCAGAAACGATGAATAATCTTACATCATATAAAAAGAAATGTATCTATGCCTAAAACTAAAATGTTTCATGCAACTCTGATTTTTTTCAGGAACCAGAAGTCGGACAGTTTTCATTTTCACTTTTGAACTTTGCTCATTAATAAATGTCACCCTCTTCGCAGATAATAGGCTACTTTTTTGCACATTTAAGGTCTCAGGTTTGACTCTAGCATCAACTTCCGTAACAGATGCATGTAAAGTTCCTTTTTTTCCAGCTAGTTTTATTTCTTTTGCAAAATTAAAGTAGAAATTATTTCCATGTGAACTCGAAACATGAGTCATGAGAAAAGGAGTTGATACTTGATAGAACTATCTTATTCTTTTGTCATCGATTTTAGTTTTAGATCCCAAACTGCGAGAACATTTGTAAAATATTGGATGAATAAAATGAGAGTAAGATTGTAGAGCATGATTAATCAAGGACGATGGATGGTTGTCGATACAATTTATAAAAAAAGAGTTGCAGGAAGTGTCTTGACCAGCGGAAGAGGAAAAGAGCTTTATATACCGACACATGTGTTTCCGGCACGAACATGGGTTTCCCGCGCTCACAGTGTCTCGGATGTGGCAGAGCTAATCAAATCATTTGCGCGTGAACAAAAGCAATACAGAAGGTGCTCCCGAGAGAATGGAGAACAACAAAGTTGGTGTCCGAAACATTTTTTTGACGAAGACAGATGAGTTGGTTGAAATCTAAGTCCGCGACGAATTCATAATTTGCGCAGAATTTTTTAGGCACTAGAACAATTAATTCATATAATATATATTTAATTATTCCGCGATTCTTTCATTCCATTATTTTTTCAATGAAAAGCACCTGCTGGTACATAATATTTTCAAATGCCTTTTTTCCATTACCATAGTATGAAGAGTTTACCCTAGAATGTACGCTGCCGATTCAACTGTTAACGTACGTTAACAGTTGAAGAGGCCAAAACGCAAGGAGGGGAGTAGCACTCAAGAAAGAGGTGTTGTCACATGCAACCGAAAATATCTTCGAGATTTCATCCACAAGGGTCTTCCTCATAGGGGTTCCTCAATTACGCAGGGTTAAATGTAGCCCACAGAGGCATAAAATGTTTTTTCCGAAACATTCCAGTGCATCAATTAGGGGCAGATGTTTCATCCGGAGCAGAACCTCTCACGCAATCGCCGCTGTTTATGCGGCAGGTGTTTTCCTACAATAGGTCAGCCTCCACTTAAACGTTGTGATGTGAATGATCTCCGTACTGTGAGATAGGAACACCAAAAAAAACTATCACCTGCCGTGCTTTAAACACATCAACTACCTGCCCCAACTACGCGGAGTGCCTATAATTTTCCATGCTGAGTCCCCATAATCTGGATTTATGGTCGAAAAAGCATTATTTCATCAAAACTTCAACGGCTTAGTAAATTCAGAATAGAATTAAAAGCAGACTCTATCAGTTAGTAATAAATGTCTTACGATCAAGTCTTTCAGGAATATGCAGTAATTAGTGGAAAATTGGGTCACATAAAAGAAGTTTGTGTTCAACTGCGTGTCTATTATGCAAAGAGTATCCACTTACTCAAAGACCGCAATTCAACTCCCATCTCCATGCGCCGATATAAAATAAAATAGTGATCACAGGTGCAAAGGAAGAGTTGAAAAGGTCCATTCCTATTATTTTTAGATAGGTTGGAGGTAGCTTAACCAGTAACCCATAAGACTATTTTGTAATTGATAATATTCGAGTGGCCTAAAGATTTACTATGTTTCCTCAACTACATCCCGTCCTTCAGGGACTGAGATACTTGAAAATTGAATTTTCGCCAAAGAAAACTTGTTGACAGCATGTAAACACACATAAGTCACTACCTACGCTCGATTTTCATAAGATATGCTTGGACTGCTAGACAAAGCGTGTTTTATAATTTACCTGCCGTCCCTTGAACAATGCAGCTCGCACTTGAAACTAGTACCACCAACATGAATTAAATTCTGTAAAGATACCACTTGGGGGGAATTCTTCACAGGAATCCAGCATGGATATTCTTTTAATTCTTAATAACCCAGAAAATATATAGCTATCACGGATTAAACGGGTTAAAGGAAATCCAAACTTCTTTTTTTACTATTAAGAAACCTCTTCCTTATTCTGGTGATGTATGTCTATGTAAAGGTATCGTCTCTCGTTGGAGAGCGTTGGATTCGTCACCTGTTGACTTTTTATTTCATGCTTCATTAATATATTGGATTATTTGAGTAAGAAATAGCTAGGGTCCAAAATTATGAAGCATTTGTAATTCAAACAGGGCAAATGAAAGTAACTACGCCACCGGATCAGTTGCTGTTGCCGATAAATTCTTGAATTTTTTCAACCACAGAAAAATCGAACATGGGCTCCGGTGGTAGCGGAGTTAAGTCTACCCCTGATATTCCTGTGGTCGTGGATTCGAGTCTCGTCTGAGTTGGTTTTTTTCACCCAGGCCATCGGTGTTTCTGTAAATTTCTGATAGTTTGGGCCCAGGGAAACCTGATGACAAGCCAAAACTTGCCTGTTGGGGTCACAGGGGCATGCGAACCACCCGAGTTAAAAGCTTAATAACCCGAGTAAAAACACTTAATGCTCCAAGTGGTGCTTAGCTAGCTTAAAACGAAATATGTGCAAATTTAAAGATGACTAACTACAGGATTAGTGGCTCAACTACCTGCACTTCCCAAACATGAAACGAAAGCTTATATGATAACGCGTGTTAAATTATAATTTCATGGACTCATAAAATATACCTCCCGGAACAATTCATTCCCGGATTTTCCAAACTTGTACGGAGAATTCGGGATTTCCCCTCAATCACAATGAAATTTTGAAATGCACGCGGTGGCAATTAAGTAATTAAGTAGTAATATATATATATATATATTTCGTGTGAGTTTCTTTTGTTTGTGTCACTATGTTTTTACTTGTCACGCCTGTGACTCCTTATTGGGTATATTTTCACCACGTGTGAACTTCGTCGATTGAATATATATATATATATATATATATATATATATATATATATATATACGAGTTCGTGGAAAATCACACACGCGATAATATAAATAAACTATGCCACAGGTGGGGCGGAATGAAATATAAACACATAAAAAAGAACACTCACACTATAAGTTGATATTTCGGTTGCTCTAGAACCTTTCTCAAAGATAGACGGACACAGAATCTGTATCCGTCTATCTTTGAGAAAGGTTCTAGAGCAACCGAAATATCAACTTATAGTGTGAGTCTTCTTTTTTATGTGTTTATATTTCATTCCGCCCCACCTGTGGCATAGTTTATTTATATATATAATTGCAAGTCTCAATGGAGTAATGGCTGTTGCATAGTCCTTTCACTTCCATTCTTCTCGACTTTTGTTGCAAAGACCCAAAAATATTACGTCTTCAGTTTTCCGCTGGGTATTACAGGATCAGTATTTAACGTCATCGATTCCACAATAATAGTCACAGACTGGCCTTATTACTTGAAGAGATCAAATTCAGAGCCGTGCGATAAATTTTAATGAATGAGTCAACTGTTTCCGAGAACGGTATTAATTCAATGAGTCATTTCTCCTACCTTCGGTCGATAACGAGAACCAGCTCAATTTTTTCAAAGAACTGGAAATGTTTTATCGATATAGAATAGAATTTGTGCTAATTTTGACTCATAGCATCAAACAAAAAGATACTAGCGGTTAACAAAAATGAATATTTTGGACGATTTTCTTTACGCAGTGAACGTAAACTTTGTGATGACCGAAGTTTGCAAATCCCTTTGGTCGAAATATAATACCTAAGGGCATGGGGAAGGGTTGAACACAATTGGTAAAGAGGATTTTTGGAAAAATTTCAATTTTCAACTTAGCAATCTATAGGGAGCTAAATTCAGTACAACAGATTTCACCTATGAAAACAATCATTCTTTACTCGAAACTGATCATACGAAACTGAGTGCAACGAAAAGAATGTCCTGGGACCTTATTCAGCTGTAACTTAAATTACTGTAATCCTCGACCGTGACGACATTATGACGTCATTGCCTTGAAAAACCTTGAATGTTCCATTGCAGAAGTTGAGATTAGTCGTGGGTGTGACGTCACAAACTCGACATTGTTGCGGCACGGTAATTTTGAGGCCTTCCCAAATGAGGCCACTGTAAACCTAAAAAGGTTTCATTAATTCAAGGGCCAGTAAAATTTAACTTTGCCAATTGTCTCTCTGTCCAACTGATATCACTCGACTTTCATTTTTAATCACCTGGCCATCTGCTCTCATCTTTAATCCATGGCAAAATCACTTGGTAACCTGAGGAACTGTTGTCAGTCTTGAGCCTCGCTTTAGATCGCATTTGTGACTTTCGGTTTCTCTTTCGTGCGATCGAAAGGTCTTGATGGCGTCATAATCTTCTAACCGCAAGAGCACGGGGGAGAAAATTCAGACTCGCTCGAGAAAACCGGACCAAACCGCGAGCCACGCGGCCCTCGCGCAGAAAACCATCCGAGTTCTCAAGTTCCTCCCTCATTGGACAGGACACCCGGGACAAGGTGAACATTTCTACTGAAAAAAAGGACAAATTTCAAATAACTGAAGTCACGCTCAATATCAACGTACGCAAAATGTGATTTGACATTCGTCTGTTTCGCACGCAGCTGAAATATTGTTAATGCTGCACGACGGTATATATACACTATTTATATTTGCATCAAAATAGATACCTATACAGTGTGTATATTTTATGTGAACACAATGCATACCTTATGTATATGAACCATATATTATACATAACGCCATGTATTCTTCACAGATGATACTCTGGCCAGGTAGTCTTGTAAAGTGGTGGCAAAATATGATGGCAGTTGCGCAGAAGATCCTTTACAGTGGAAGGGTCCATTGCCTACAAATTAGTTCCGCAAGAGGAAGTAGTCTCTGCTCTTGTAGAAACCTTCGTAGCCATCATCAAAATGCTCAGTATGCTATTTATGTAAACCTTCTAGCTCTCTATGGCTCTTTATCCAATTGTTTATACAGGATTCTCTGACGGATTGCCAACAATTTCAGCGTATTTTGATTCAGCTACGTTTTTAATCGTAAACTATGTCTTTAATCTCGCTGCTGACACTTTCTCGCCCTTTCCATTGAAATGAAGTTATGCTGACATAATTGCTTACGCTTGCCATGTGATGCCCTTCTTCCTCCTCACCTTTGCCGACCGCGAGCCGTCCCCCCCTTGACGTCATACTTCGTGCAGTAGACTGCCACCAAGTTTCATCACCACTATGGACTCTGTTCGCTCGTATCTGTTTTTATCGAAGAATACGACTTTCCTTTGCATCTTGTTATTTTAAAATCAGATCTTCTTCTGTTAACAAAATGCTCAGAGAGTATTAGAGGTCATTCATTGATCGTTCAGTCATAATATTGGTTGACTGCAGCCCTCCAGCCCTATCTAATTCTAGTTCCCTCACTCCCTGGAGTATTCTTCTTATGTACTTACCTCTTTTTTGGTCTATGAATTTATCCTTTGGCCTTCCTCTTGGGATTTTCCCTCTACTTTTCCTTCAATTATATCCTTCACAAATCCATTGTGACTAAGGGTGAGCCCAATCCAGCTGGTTATTCTTTTCTGTATAGTGTTCCATATCGTCCATTCTTCTTCTACTCTTCTGTAAACTTCTTCATCTCTTATTTTATCCATCCATTTTATATTCAGCATCCTTTTCCAACAGCAGGTTTCGTTTTATTATAATCTTTTCTGGCCTCCTTTTCCAATGGTCCATGTATGCGATCCATAGAGTGTCACACTCCACACTAATGCTTTCAAATGCTGACTCCTCGCTAGTAATCCTATTTTCTATGAACACAGTAGTTGCATTTTCATCATGAACGCTTTCTTAGCTTGGGCTATTATACACTTGATGCCCGTTGTACTTCTTCCGTCCCACGTGATGGTACTTCCGTGTAGGCGAAGGAATCCACTTGCTTTAATTTTTCTCCTTTGGTTTGACTTCTTTCATTGCTAACATGAGGTAGGTGAAGGTAGGTAGTACTTTCGAGGTGGGTGAAGGAATCCATTTGCTCCAATTAGTGCTAAAGGTGTTATCCCAAATGGCCGTGATTCCGAATGTCTCCATCTGGCTTGCTTTTTACGTGCCATGGGGGAATCCGACCCTAGTTAACCAAATAAGTCGGTAACACTTGGCTTTCTCTCAACACTGTTTTTCTTTGAAAACGAAGTTCTTCCTTATATTCGACAGACTATTTTCGTATTTTTTCGCCGTTTTGCTACAGGGAACCAGTTCCTAAGCTCGCCGAGTGATCCGACACCCCTAGGCGTACGTAATTATACATAAATCGAACGTTGGCGATCGAATTCGCCGCCTTTTTGTACGTCACAATCCGCGCCCTACTTTACCCGGCTTAAGAAGTTTTGAGGCCAAGAAATAAGAAACTTGCGATCCGCGACGGCTTTCGTGCAATCAACGGAAAAGTAGATGGATGCGCGATTCCGAATCAAATGGCGGAACCAATTAGGATTTATTGACGGGATGGTGAATGGGGTACGTATGCACCTACGCCCTATTTGATCGAGATAGATCTGCTGACGTATTTGGCGTCTTGTCAGTAGACACAATAAGACTCTGAATATAATGAACCCCAGTTTACCTTGCGGCTGTGATCGGAAAATCAGATAGCTACGTGCTTGCTCGTCATAAAAATTTTGCCGCTAAGATGAGCGGGATGAATTCAATCAGCCAGAACCACAGTGCGCTCTAGATAAGAGAAAAGAAAATTTTCTACAGGCATATGAAGCTTCAAAAGGAGCAACACAAAAAATACTTAATAAAAAAGTGTAACTGAATTTTCAACTTTTTAGCAATTACTTCGCGCATTTAAATGCGATTCTGAAAAGTGCGTACATGAATTCCATCGTTACAACTTGAAAAACTTGTGGCGTAAAAGTGCCCACCTCATTGATATAGATCTAATAACCAAATGTTTGCGATGAGGAAATATTTATTTTTAATTGTATAAAAATTAAGGGAAACAGAAATAATTCTGTACGCAACATTACTAAACCGAACAGGATATTATAGCAGAACATATTACGGAGATAAGACCTTTGGCAACAACTATGGTCAGGGTTTGATTTTAAAGAATTAGAGTCTAAAAATTAAGGTCTTACTATCGCAAAACTATGTAAAAATTGTTGAATTCTAACCGTGTAAGATGTCATATAACCGTGCGGATATACAGAAGCACCCTTAAGTGTTGACTTGCTCTTAAGGCTCCTGAGAGTTATTAAAATACGTAATGCAATCTCAATTTTGTTAAATTACTGACTCCAATGACGAAATATGAACCCAAAATACCGTCTTATAATGTAGGTGATTATAAATACCGATTATGATTCCAAAAGAACAATGAAATATAAAAAACGAGCATAAAAGGTGTTTCCAAACATGATTTGGAATGTTTTTAGAAATCTATTGCTTCCGAAAAATTTCGTATCGTACTTTCAGTACACATATTCATCAGTTTCTAGAAAATAAATAAATAACTTAGTGACGATACACGATTGCTGACGTGAAATATTAAAAGCCGTGGAATATTACAAAGTTATTTATATATTATGACTTCACTCCACAAAGAACGGCCTGAATCATATTACGTTAGTTTCAATAACAAAATTATGGTTCTCGCATTCTTTCCGCTCACTATAATTTAGATGAAATATTTCCGTTGCTTTTTTAGTAAGGTTGTAACTGAGAAGGAATGACGTCATTTCGTGTCACGGAAAACATTCAACAGGCGGAGTGGGGTAATGGCCAAGAAGTCCGCGTGCCGGATGTTCGTTTAAGAAAAGGACGAAAGAGAGGAAGGAGTTCGCCGGGCACGCATGCCTGAGCACGCCTCCGTGAGGTTATAACCGAGGAGATGAAGAAGATCCGATCATGAAAGCGCCGAAGGAAAGGGGGGCGGTAGGAATCGCCATTTCACAAAACTTGCCAAAGCACTCCGGAAGAGCGGCGTGAGGGAGCAAGAATAAGAGGAAAGAATGCAATCATTTTTATTCTCTTGAAGCGAGATGGAGGCCTTGTTCCAATACACAATTATGCGTACTCGGTACCTACTTTTCCTCGAACTTAGGAAGTGACGTCACGATTACAAACCTTTGGGCTGACTTTACGACCCCCGAGAGACTCGATACGAGCCAGTAAAAAGACCTGTTCGCACAAGGCGTTCACCGGAGCGGGTAATGACATGAGCATATGTGCAAGCGAATGCTCAGACTTTGAGAAGGGGTAATCGTTTATGTGCTTATTTTTCTTGAATTTCATGCGTGGCGTCACCATATCAGCCTTTGGGCAAACTTTACGACCCCCGATAGATCCAGTACGGGCTATTATAAAGACCTGTTCACATGAGACATACTTTTTTTTACATATATGTGCCTCTATTTCCTCAAACTTCATAAGTGGAGTCATGATCTAGCTAATGTGGACTAACTTCACGGCCGTGCTAGGGCCGTTATGGGCTGGTATACAGGCCGCTTCACATAAGATTGGAGCTTGCACGAGTAGAGGTCTGAACGGCTTCGTAACCGGATTCTCACAGTTTGAAAATGAACTATGTCTGAACATGAATCCGCGCTTTTGCGCGATTTTGAGTGTTCACGCGATGCAATTTTGAAAGAGGATCTGTTCCCGCAACCACTAGCGCTAGAAGTACTTGCATTGTGTAAACTGCTCACTAGCCAGCCATGCTAATTAATTGTGACAACTGAGATGGTAAGGGTCACGAATGATCGTGAGAGTACATTTCAATAGGTTAACTTTCTCGCCATGTTTGAGCTTGAAATATGCTAAATTGTCCTTAAGCGTCTCTCGAGTAGTGCGTGCATCGAGTAAACAGGTTTTACGACCGAGCTCACTGGCCATTTCTACCATTCATTGTGACATATGAGATGGTAGGATGATGAGATGAGTTATAATTACAAGAGATGGTTAAAATTACACCGTGAAAAAGAAATGCAGGAAACTGACGTAAATCGTTATTTCATAAATCTATTTCATTTCGCAAATCAATTTCTAAATAAAATTCAAATGTCAAATTTCGATCCATTTTCCATTATAAACTTGCATCAATGACACCGATGATAGTTTTATATCACTTGAGCTAAAAGTGTTACAAGTTGTTGAAATATTGAGTTAGAGTAATGAAGTTGCACTGCGTAAGATGTACTGAAAACTGACACAGATGGTATCAGTTTCTTAAATTAAAATAAACTATCAGAATTGTATGTACCTAATCGTAACATTCCGATCGATGACAAGTAAAAAAAATAAAACATACAGCTACTGATAGTAGTCTAAGTAAACTTGCACTTCCGCAATCCAGGCATCAGTGAGTCAAATTTCCGAAAAATCGAAATAAAAAAACAGCACTTCTCGAACCCCTAGACAGTTTGCCATAAGTTTCGAAGATCGACTGTATTCTATAAGTAATATATACTTGTGTATAGAGCGTTCTACATTTAGTTGACAGTATGGACCTCATAAAGGACATTGTTGCCAAATTTACTCTCCGTGTGCTCTCTCCCCTAGGCCACATAGGAAACCATTACTAACTCTGCGTTAAATTTAGGTTAATTTAGGGAATAAAATTTTCATATTTAAGAATATTAGATTTGCAGTGCCTATACTGTAGAGCACTATGTTATTTTTTCTGTCGGCAACGCCGCACTCATTTACACGGGTAATAACTAAATTTTGAACGCCCAATATCTACATTAGATACTCTAGTAGTTCGTATAGTCGTAGATCTCTTTATAGTCACGTAATTCTAAGCCTGTATAGTGGATACTCTTGATGTAGATACTAAATTAGAGTATCGACTATCCGAGTTAATGTAGAATGAGCCCACCTCGGGTAATTGAAAGCTCCGATAATACGGAAAGGTCGTCTGGCATCCGTAAGTTATGAAATAAACACCATATTATCATGCCCTGCCGTAGTGAGACGTGTATTTAATTTTTAAAAATCACTTTGAATAACTAACTTCTTTGAGTAAAATATTTCTCTTTTCTTCCTTATATTATACTTCAATTATTCAGATGCTGTTCTCATTTATTTTCTGCGATTATCTCTCGCCATATAAGCAGCAAAATATCTACAGGGATGGTATCCTCCCGCTAACTTAGGAACACCGGGGGAAGTAATCCTGATAAATAAACAAAAAATAAATCCCAATGTAGTCATAACTAAAAATGTAACATGGATAAAAAGGAGCGTCGGTTTATCGGGACTCGGATAACCAAGGATCTACCGTGCCTACTCGAATTCGAGAACGGCCAAAGACTTCCCAGAAAGCTATGAAAGCGCCCAGAAAACGACACCTCGTGAGATTTCAGAGGAGGGGGAGGAGAGAGATTCAAGCGCGTGGGTTGGAAATGGCGGAGGAGGGGGAGGGAGGGGAAGGTTGAAGCAAAGGAGGGGAGGGGGGCATCGAACTCTTCTCTCTCTCTTGGGCCGGCCAGCCGACCGACGACGAGGGCGAAGAAGGAGAAACAGCGAGATGGAACGAGAGAAGTCCCGTCCTCGATTCCCCGACTCCTGACTTCGCGTCGCTGTTGTTTGACCGGCGAGATTGAGAAGACAGGACGACGACGAAAAGAGAGAGCGCAAGGCGCGCTCTCTCTTTTGCTTGTGGCGGACGAAACATAATGAGAAACAAAAGACTGCGTGTATAACCACCTACACCTACCCTTCCGGGTTAATACTTGGGAATTGTTTGGCGAATTTTTTTCCTTTCAGAGATGTTCGCTTCAAAATTTTCCATTCGGCAGGGTGGTAAAAAAATCTCGATTCTCTAGTTCGATGCCCTCTTTTCCTCATGCTTTTCATTCTCTTAACTAAATTTTCGTGATATCATATTTCGTAAGGTGGGTATTTGTCACAGTCGGCGACTCATGTAAAGCGGAGCTTAATCCTATGCACGGGAAATATTTTTAGTAGGACAATATTCAGTCGTTTTCCAAGGCTATTAAGCAATAAGTTAACTTCCTCCTTCCTTAATTACCCTTCCGGATTAATGCTTGGTGATTGCCTTAGACACTCTTACGCATTGTTCGCTTCAAAGTTTTTCATTTGGATGAGCGACAAAAATTTCGATTCTCCTAATCTTGGGCCTGTGTTTCTAAGGCTTTTCATTTTCTCAATTAGTTTCGTGATGTCATAATTTGTTAGGCCGGTATACGGGACAACAGGCGCGGCACATATAAAGCTGAGTGTTATCCTTAACATGATAAGTATTATTTAAGAACAAATTCAACATTGTGTTTTTCCAGGGTCATTAGGTATAATACTATATGTTGGGGAAAAAGTGCATACATTCTAATAATTGGTATATATTTAGGAGTAAAACATCTGCCGTTCGATCCAATGCTTTCATTTGGCAAAGAAGCAAATACGGACTTACGCTTATTGCATTTGGTCGAGCGTTAAAATCTCGACCTTCTTCCTCGTACCTTAAGTGTGTCATTATGGAGAGAAAATACATTGATTCATGAAATAACTCTCTGTCTACTACTCACGGAGCTCTCGAATGAACATTTTTCGTTAAATGATGAGACACGAGATTTTAGCCTCTTCTAAGTATCAAAGTGTAGTAAAGATGAGCATAGCGAAGAGAAATAAGTGCTAAGTGCTTCCTAACTCATTGTAAAAATATTTATGAGTATTTGGAAAGATATCATGCAGCATAGAGACACACTTTATATAAATTAGTCTTTTACGTAAAGTTACACCGGCCTTACCTCAGGATCTACGGTACTATACTAAAGCTCCTTCAATAGACGTTTTGAGCGATGAAAATAGAACATCTTCCCGAATGAGTACGCGAATGGAGAATCTTACTTTCCCCTTTCCCCTCTTGTTCCTGGAGGGTATATTAAAGCTACCAACTGTATCCACCGCGGAGGGTTGGTCGACCATTATAATATAGGTTGGCTGCGAAATAAACGAATTTACATGAAGAATCGATAGAGTTAGAGAAGAGTGCTGCATAAAGAACTTTCTCTATTGAAGAATGCTGGTGATTTTTTAGTTCAAATCTGAGGAACAAGACTGTACTCTTGTCGACAAACGTCTTCCCTGCGAAATTTGTCATACTTGGCGAGTCTTCAAGACTCATATTTCTCATCAGTTGACATTTTTGACGATATCGACAGTTAAATAAGCGACTACGAACGCTTATTTCACTTCCGATTGTTAACCCAGATCTTATAATTGTCAACCGTCGATAAAATGAGGGTAAAAGTGCGCATTAGACGTTCGCAGACTTTTTGCTCTATCGCGGTTAGTTTTTACTCGAGATTCGCGAAGTTTTTTGGGGTAACTCTCTCATACTATGCATTTTCACCGCGGGAAAGTTTAAAATATTTCAATAATCACTGCGCGAAAAATTTCTAAGCTTCGATATGAGCTCAGCGGTGGCCGCTTTGTTGTCATAAAAGAATTTTATAGACTCACCAATGTCGATTTAGGCCGCAAGGGGAAGATGGTCGATGGGCGAGAAAAGTTACATACTTGCCACCCTGAAGTAGAGATGGCCATTTCCATTAATTCACTACATTCAAATCTTGGGCTTGAGCCCACTTCACTCAAGGACTTTCCACATACGGCGTCCTTCATATGGAGAGTTCTGAAAGGAACCGACCTATGGAGAATTCACTGCCAAATCAAAGCGTGACCGACATGGTCAATTCACTTTCTTTTACTTCGAGCCGACGAAGTGCGTCCGATAGTTTCGAGGAAGAGCCTGCAACGATTTCGGGAAATAATCACGAATTCAACTAAGCATCCCCTTTACGTGGTTTGCCTGAATATGAATAGTATGAGGGATGCCTTTTCGTTTGAAGTTTGACAAGGACGCTCCCTCACACCAGCACTCTTAGATGCATACCTAGAAGAGGAAATAACAGAAACTGAGGAGATCAAGGAAGTTAAGATGAATGGAGAAGGAATCGGAATGCTCCGTTTCGGAGATGAAATTGCGATCATAAGGTTATAGCCGGGAGGACCTCCTTTAAGAGAGACGAGAATCATTGATCACCATGGGGAAAAATTTCGACTTATTTAATACGAAAATTAATAAGAAGAAAACTAAAGTTCGTTTGCACAAACGAAAGAGACATGATGAAGAGAAATGTGTTGATGTAAGAGGGATAGAATCAGATCAAGTAGAGATCTTCACATTAAGCAACACTTCATGGAATGGTTATCAAAAAGAAAAAAAATAAAGCAAAACTGGAATTTGCGATGACGGAAATATATCTGTGCTCAAATAGGATGCGAGTACAAATTAGAAAACAGAACCTGAAAGCATTGACGAGGAATATCGCCCTATATAGATCAGATACGTGGAATATTATAATTAGAGCTCAGAGAAGAGAATTAACCTTCGAAACTGGGTGAAGAAGTTGCTGCTAAGGATCAAATGAAGAGATCAAATGAGAAAACAAAACGTACACAGATGAGTAAAAGTGGAAAGAATTATATGGAACATGTTGCAGAAAATAAAATCCTGATAGACATGGCACACCTTGAGGTACAAGGGAATCGGAAGTAATATACCTAATTGAAACACTATCGAAGATAAGTCCCTAAAGATAGACAAAAGGATAGACGCATTGAATAAATCACGATGGATAGAGTATGGTAACAGAGTGTTAGAGAGAGAGTACTTTATTAAAACATATTTTTGGCGAATGCTCTTACATGGCAGTGAAGCCTGGACAATAATATCTGCAGAGCAAAAAAGGTTGGAAGCAATAGAGAGATGCGGTGTTACTGAGAATTATAAAGATTAAACGGAGGGAGAGAATCATAAACGATGAGTAGAAGAGAAAAGACGCATAATGAAAACTCTGCGTAGAAGGAGAGAAAAACTTAATGGGACACATTTTGTAACACAAATGCCTATAGAAAGCAATTTTGGAAGGAAAAATTGCAGAGGAAGACCAAGAATGGAATACGTCAGGCATTTTATGAAGGACGTCAAAGTGAATAGTTCTGAAGGAATGAAGCGGTTGGCGGAGAGGGGTGGAGAGTTGCAGAAAAAAACAATCAATGGACTGATAAATGCTGATGATGACAGAGAGAGAGAGAGACAGAGCATAAAATAGGGAGGAAGTGAGGCCTGCAGTGAACCAATCTTCGGGTTGAACAACTGGTGAAATGACTTTCCCTCTTTCCGAGTCTCTTGAGCACAGAGTGGCAAGGTCTCCGTCCTTTTCCAACGCTGTTGTCTTTGGACTCCATACGGGTGACACTGCCTCTTTCTTTTCCTGGTATTGACCCTTTCTTTCTCTATCCAGAACGTGCCTCGAGAGCAAACATGAACTCACCACCATATGCGGGCAAGAGCTCCTTTTAGTGATCTCCGAGCGCAAATAAACCTCCAGTTCAACACATCTCCGAGCTCTTTTAAATAAATAAATATGCATCTAAAGACACCAGCAGCAGGCCATCGTGTACCACGGATCATGGAGCTTCTGTACGTCCGAATCATGTTAAATGCTCAAGAGCTAATGTAACCACGGCGTTACATTCTCAGTACTTGTACTCCTGATTCAAAATTAAAATTACGACAGTATTCCTGCACGGAAAAGTGAGTTATTTTGGAAGCATAAAATAGGCGGAGTAGAATATTCGCAAAAGATGGAAGAATAAATGCAGTGATTAAGAGGCGTGCGAATGCTGGAAGGAAAGTTGTAAGCAATAAAAATGTAAAGAAGCTCATCAAGAATTGATGAAAGTTTAAGGAAGCAAATATCGAAGCATCAAAATATGTTCTCCGATCTACTTCATCAAACGGTGGCGAAACTTGGGGAATGCCAGGATAAGCTAAATAAAGTGGGTATGAGGTACTTGAGAAGTATTAAAAAACCCTGACCCATCCAATAAGGCGTTGTCGAAAATGCAATGAATTACAATTCATTGTTCATAATATAATGAAATAATTTAAATTAAAAAAGCAGAGAACCTGCACATCCCGCACGGAAGTGGCCTCATGTTTCTATTCCAATGAAGCATCTTCAATGTATACTGGTTAAGTGGTAAGGCAAGGGCGGTTCTCTCACAAGATAGATGGTAATTCACAGGTAACTCAAAGGTCAAGGCGATCCGTGGTTGTTTTGACCTCCGAGCTGAAAGTTGAGAGCAAATTGTTTTCCGATCAGAGACACCCATTTTTATAGCTTCTTCATAACTGCTCGCGAATGACATATCGAAGGTTTTAGGCGCTTAAACTTTTTTCTGATGTTTTAAATAAGAATTACTTCGCGCTTCGCAGTTTTTAGTGCTCAAGATTTTCACTCATATTCAATAGTCATTTAAATACGTCAATATTTGTTCAAACAGTGAACACCGCCATGAAATGTGAGCAACACACAAGAGCTTGCGAGGATCGCTAGAATCTTCCAGCTCCGGAACGACGGAAGCGAAAAAACTCCACACCAGCACGGAGCGGAGAAACACAGACTATTATTTCCCCAGAGCTGTAATTTCGAGGACCCTATCGCAGTGCCTAGTTGTCACGAAGATCACCGTGACAAAATCAAAGGTCGCAAAATCAAACGCCATCTCTACCGCGGAGATTTCAACGCCCAATCTTTTGGGAGGTGAGAACTTGCCGTCGGATCGGGGAATTCATTCAGCATGCAATTTCTTTCGTTATTTTCATTGCAAACATCCCACTTTCAAATCCGAATAACGCCCACTCGTGCCTAAATGTGATGCTTTCAGAGCATTTCTTGGAAACTACCAACGCCCGTTTTGTAAATGAAGCTAACTTAGTAAAAATAATATTGAGGTGAGGTGACCAGAGACGGGTAGGCTCTAATTTGAATATACGTATAAACGAACCTATCTTTTGACATTGAAAATTCTGACTTATTTCATACGGCTTACATCTGAACCTACGAAAATTCTGGAACAGTACTTCTGCATTAATTCTCAAATATGATTCACATTAAATCAAATCAAGGACGACAAACAAATAAGAAAAAGTATATAATAACAGTTTGTGCTTAGCCAAAGTTAGTGAAAAGGAATTAGGAATTGGCTTTCCAGTAAATAATGGTATGTACATGTTCTACTTTGCTTAGATAATAATCGATAAAAGGATAATACTGAAAAGGATATGATTTTCTCCTTCCGCGAAGCCAAAGATATTTAGGGTCCATGAATAATAGATATAATGCACACAGCCTATTATTCTACAGCGCTCCTCAAGGAGCCTGCATGTTGGCCCGCGAAATGTCGTGCAATAAATTGAACCACGCGGTGCAAAGCCCATAAATCAGAAGATTCGTAGAAATAGGTTTCTCACAGCTTACGAATAAATATTTCTTAAGTACCATCAAAATTTAATAATCATTGGGAGAGGAACTAGAAGAAAACAACAATAATAGCCTCGGGAAAGGTCAAAGGCAGTGAAGATGGCTCACGAAATGCCTGCCCGCCAGCATATTCGCCATTTTTTTTAGGCAATAGTCTATAAAACATTGACACTGTATATCCTGTGAACCAATTTTCCCCTTCCGTGAAACTCAAATATAAGTTGAGTCCATAACACGAACTTCGCAGGTGCTTCCATCACCTTCCCAAATTTGGCACAATTAGCTAAAAGGTCGCGAAACAGACTAGAGAGCAGTTATCCACTAATACCTTCACCGCCCAAACAGTTCTCGAACGTAATAATTATTATTGCCCCCAACCTTCCGGCATTCGGATGACACCATTCGGAGGTGGGGAATGAGAAAGAAGCGGTAAGCGACCAGGATCCCGTTGGCAATATCGGGCACGGAGGACGGTGAAAAGGTAGAAAGGAAGCACGGGCATGCACAAACAAAAATTGCCTGTGACTCACCACGCAGAAATATCTTTGGACAACCTCAGTCACGTCCCGGCTAATGCAAGCCCATATGCTGCTCAGATACGGCACAGACGATAACGCAACCATTTCACCGGGCCCAGAATGTCAGTCGTCGTCATGAAATCAATGTGTTTCTCTGATTACCGATGAATTCCCTTAGGTGAACCACTCTTCCTACTCATTTATCCGTATCAACTTATCCATCACCGATATGTAATCGGATATATGTAATACGTTCAGCAAATATCATGTGCTATATACGCTTATAAGTGGATGACGCGATGAAGAAGGGCAGGGAAGGGCAGGGCAAGGGAAGGGCAGGGCAGGGGATGTATGTTGAGATGGAGAAAGAAATATTATTGGTAGATATGGCCATACACATATACAAATCTATAGAATTTTTACTCTTTTCCAATTAAACCTACCTTAATCGGTAGACTACCTAATGATAATAAGGTGACTGTTACAAGAACCTAAGCAAAAGCAGCAGTTAATCTCAGGGAATACGAATAACCAACAACACGTCACATGTTAAGATCATAGATATGTTAGTACATGCAAAAATCAATCTATCATATCGGTGATCAGTAACTATTAAGGAAAAGATAAAGATAGCCATGTCTTCACTTATACTTACGAACGGTTAAATTATCTCAACTGCTCAATAGGAACATGCGTGATAACTTCATTTTGACAGCCACTGAAAATAAATGAAATCATAAATGTTATAAAATCAAATCAAATTATACAAAAAATCAGAATTTTTATTTCATATCTTATAAAATACGTTTATTAAACAAATGTTTTATTGCACATAATTTTTCAAGTAAAGATACATAATATTACACTTTATTCTGTTTAAAAAGATTCCATTTTTGAAAATGGTAATTTACTTTCTTATTTATGGAAGACATTTATCGTTCATGATAGGTAGATACTTTAAAAAGGTCCTATCGTCGGTTGTAGGACAACCTCAGTCACGTTTCAACTAATGCGAGCCCTTATGCTTCTCAGATACGGCGTAGATGATAAGGCAACCATTTCACCGGACCCAGAATGTCGGCCGCAAAATGAGGGCCTGAGAGTCAAAGTAATACAAGTGACAGACATCGTCCAGTGTCACCTGTATCACTTTACCCCGGCAAGACATGACAAAAAGCAAAGTAGCTTAAGTGTTCGGCGGCTAGATCGCAGCTCCATACTTTCGACCACTTGCATTCCTTTTCCTGTAGCTACCTGACGGTACCAACATAGAAACTATGCTCTTATATCGTTTTTTGTGTTGATGTCACTTGTATTACTTTGACTCTCGGGCCCTCAAATATTTGCTTGGTCGGTCTCTAATGACTGCTTGGAAAAACTGAAAATGGATACATAATTTGGAATTTCTTCTCTGCCGGACAATTACATTAGAGATCTGAACTTCGTTGACAGTCCTGAAGAGTTTGACTGACACTCCTGTATCTTATGTTTTGACTGACCTGACACTCCATGTATCCATGTCATCCTTGTTTGTAGTGTATTCACTGAATTTATTTCAAACTCTCTCAGTCTACACTTTGTAAAAGTACCTCATTTTCGTAATAAAAAAATTGAATTAGTATTTATCCTCACTTTTTTACTACACCGACCCATATTTCAAGGGGTAACCATCACTTTCTGCTTCAAACCTTGAAATTGACGGTTACCCGTTGAAATCTAGGAAAAAGTAATAAAAAAGTGTGGATAAATATCAATTCAATTTTTCTTTTCTGAGGTAAATTAAATTTCAGGGAAATTTTAACAGCTGAAAAGTTCTTATCATGGACAACGGTATGACTTTCTACTGCTTGTATATTTAAAGTTGTCAAAAATCACGTTTAACTTTTCAGTTGGACACCGTTCATAACTTTAGAAGCAAAATATTAATTACAGTGTTACATTTTAGCTTTAATTTACTTCATTTAAAAGGGAAGTGAATAGCTTAAAAAACCAAACAAAGAGACTCTTTTTTTAAGAACAGGATCCTTCATATGATCAGATCTTGAGAGCTATCCTAGAGAGGCTCTCGTTCGCCCCAACATTGACTCTCGGCGCGGACAATGGCTAGTCCCCGTTGGTTCAACAGCTTCTTTTGGAAGCCACGTGTGGGCAAGGAGGCGTGACGAAATGTGTGTCAGTCGAATCGACGGACGTAGTTTGATCGATATTCATCACGTGATACGTGACACAAATCACGTGCGCCCAAGCTATACCCACGCCTGATGAAAACTTTATACAGGTATCTACAGCCCGGTTTCATTCAGCGTCAACAGGAAATTTAATTTTGAAGTAGTAAAAGTCATTAAGGAGACCTGGCAGCAGAAGGCATTGATGCCATTAACTTTTTCAACTCGACTGCCGAGAGTGACTCGACAGGGCTGTGAACACCAGCAATTCACATGTCGAGTCTCACTCAACACGTGATTTTTTTGTTTAGGTGTTCAAATTTATTTCTATGCCTGTATTTTGTGGAAATCAACAATAAAAGTTGGGAAGAAATGAAACAAATACTTGTAATTTCGTAGGAATTAATTTAGTAAACAATAATGTTTCATTATCTGACAACTTTTTGAAGCAATGTTGGATGGCTTCCGGTGTTCCACCGCGTTGTTTTTCTTCAAATGACGACAGTTTCGTCCTCGTTCCAGAGGACATCTTCCTGTCGAAGTGATTCCGTGAGATTTTGCCGGGTGTTTATAGGCATGTTTGGCGGGTCACGTGTGCTATGATTTAAAGTTCAAATTTGATCACAGCACAAGTGACCCGCCAAATCTGCCTATAAACACTCAGCCAAATATCACGGAATCACTTCGACATGAAGATGTCCTCTGGAACAAGGACGAAACTGTCGTCATTTGAAGACAAACAACGCGGTGGAACACCGGAAGCCACCCAACATTACTTTATCATGAAACACCGCGGAAGCCTACGTCAGAGTAACCAATTTTTGCTTGATATTCCGAATGTTAAGCATGATGTTTTGACAATTTTTTAGGAAACCGGGACTAGCCACGGTATAACCTTATACGGAGTCACCCGCAAGTGCACATTAGTGCGATATTCCACAGAGGAAAAATCATTCGCCTTGACCGGGATTCGAACCCGGATCCCTAAATTTCGCTGTGTTCCATATGTGGCTTTATTCACGTGGACTGTGGCGTTCAGCGCACGCCTTGGACTGCTTCAGTGACATCATATGTCCGGCAGTCCAGAACAACTTGCTCCTTTAAAGCCCTTCAAAAATCCTCGGTAGCTTAACTGGTTAAAGCATTCGGCGTGAAATCGAGGGATCTGGGTTCGAATCCCGGTCAAGTTAAATGATTTTTCCTCTGTGGAATATCGCACTATGATGTCTTGGGAAAGCTTCTGTTAGTATTCTCAATATCTCAGATGAAGATTTAAAAGTGTTAAAGCTGTTTAAAACGTTGGCAACTTGGTTATGAGTTAAATCCATTGAACCACATCCTCGGTAATTATATTATGGATCTTAACGTTGTGGTTGACACCAGAAGTGAATATGAATTATTTTATTCAATAAAAATTTTTAATAAACTTTGGAAAAAATACTCTAGGATAAAATTCAAAGTACAATGCTGTGAAAAAGGTACTATAGTATATCCCAAGGCAAAGGGTTAAGGTTTGGTAGGCTAGTTAGGGTGGGTGGGATTAATTGGCGATTCATGGGTAATCCGGCGTTAGCTTTAGCCTATTTTAAACTGCGGGTGCAAATGGGGTCCACAGATTTACGTGTCATCCCACGAATGGAACAGTAATCAAAGTACTCTCCGCATGGCACCCGCGTGGACACCAGAATTCCTCTTAAAAATCACCACCACTGCCTGGGCAGGAATCCGGGCCTTGCCGACGGAAAGACAAAGAAATCCAGCCGCTCGCCCAAAATTTGAAAAATATCTGGAGTGAGAATTCAAATGTTGGCAGCTAAATTCCTTTATTATGCCTAGTTTTACTGAGAGAGATAAATGCCAAAATGTCCTAGTATGACATGTGAACTAAATCTGGTTTACTGTGAGAGGTAAATGGCAAAAAGTCCTAGTATGACATGTGAACAAAATCTGGTCCATTCACGTCCATTCCTTTTAGGAGTGGACAAGATAGATAATAAACTAGCCATGAATTTTCAGGTCTCTACTCGTGGTAGATGATTTTATCTTATTCTAGTATCCTCAAGAGATTATAATCCTTTCAGACCAGCGAAATGCAGATGCATCAGTAAGTTAAAAAAACTTCCACTAGGTAAGGGATTCCGTGGAGTTTTCGTAGCAGACAATGAAAGGCTTTAGGTGTTTCCCCACGTTGGTCGTCCATTGATGGCTGAAGTTTCGCACCGGTTCCTGAGAACAACTTCAGGACGAAATTTAACAATAGCAACCAAATCAGGGAGGCACTGAAAGCCCTACACCGTCTGTAAATTCCACTAACACTAGATGCACCGGCTGGAACAGAATGTATATACTCGGCTTGCCGGTATAGATACAAATATCATGGACCCCAATTGAAAGCGTAACATAATTATTAAACGCATAAAACAACGCGTTTTGTTTGAAATTGAGAACTTTCAAATCCCTCACCGCTTAGATATCTTCTCAGCTTTGTGAGTTGCCCTTTTGAATCTTCAATTACAGTAATGATATATGGCGAAACATGGTGGAAGAAAGCCATAACTAAGGCGTTAAAACTTGCACTAAAACCAAAATACTTATTTGTTAAGCGTATGTACTCGATGGTGGCTGAATGAGTTGAAACGCTTTGCACGCCTAAAAAATTATATTCTTGGAAAACTGCAAGTTTTGATAAATAAACTTTTGAATCCCTTATACTGGATTTTAAACTTTTTTATTTCAGTGAATATGATATCCCTCTTTTAGAAACATTTCCTGAACAATAAATTTCCTCTCGTTTCCACCGTTCTTTCTAAATCATTCGCTCCCGAACCGTCAAATTATCCCATGGGCTTTTCTTTCATTACTCATTTTAAACACCATCGCAGAATTAATGCCTGTTCCGCAATAACGTTTCAACCTCGAAGTTTTAATCATCACTGCTTGTGATGCAAGATGAATATAAATCAATCCTAGTACGTCCTTGTACGAAGTCTCCAGGACGGGAAAAACCATCGAATTTTATGGATATGTTCTGTAAAACGCCAGGGAAACTAAACTCGGTAATAAACATCCGGTTACCGCGGCGAGGGTGAATCCTTTTTCAGTCGGCGCAGGCCGTCCTGGAATCGGTACGCGAGTGAAAGCAGCCGAGTAGCTGTTCCCAGCCGAGGGAGAAAGAAGAGAGAAAGATGGAGGAGGACTGCTTGTTTACGTGACACACATATTTAGAATGAGAAAAGCGCCAACAAATGCTTATGGGGATAGAAGGAAAATGGTAGTCAAAGGCTACGAAATGAAATACCACAAAATTTTACACGTTAGAAGCTTTCATCAACATCTACCATGCAAGCCTTCTCAAAGAATTGTGGCAGGAGGTGAGTTTTCACCATATCCTAAAAGTTTTATTTAAATTACAAACGACTACTAATGAATGAGCAAAAACCTACATGCACCTGTCAGGAGGTGAAATTTCGCCAACATGTACCACATTATTAATGATATAGGAGCTATGAGTATTAATGTATTTTGTAGCTAAAATAATTCATAGAGATATGAGAGTTATAAAGGAAGCATGCGCGACCTGCTGTTAGTGCTACTAAGGGCATTCAGGCAAAAGCGTTAGAGAGAAAATCAAATTACTATTTACACTTCCTGTCGAACAACCTAATTATAGTCTCAATAGCAGCTTCTATGGTCCCTTCTTGTTCGTGGGAAAAATGAAATTTAAACCTGTGGTTTTAATGGGTTACTCGTTTAGTAAAATAAACTCTCCATCTACATTTATCTATTCAAGGTGTTGAAGTTAACGCAGATCGGAACACATCAGCGAACACTAAAGACGATGAATGGAGCGATGTGCGCAGGAATAAGTTCGGTATCATGCCGGTAGGCAACAATCTTTAGGTTTACAATATTCATAGCCAATTCCCGATTATGGGAACTAGCATTAGTTCTGCATTGATTATGGATAGAATCATAATTAGGTTACATGCCTTTCGTAGCGATATTAAATCAATTTCACCGGTTGTGTAACTCAAAATGCATTTTTGTGTACGCGCACGGCGAGATATAAAAAAACTTTAAGGATACTACTTTTATAAAGATACTCCGGCCACCAGTTTCTATTCGAGAAGCTGAGTGCTCATTGAGTATTAGCGATATTATTATTCGGAAATGTACTTGGAAACTACTAACTGGCTGCAAATTCGACAATGAAAGAATAATACTATCGATTTTACAATCAACACATTCAGCGTACACTGATTATTTCTTTGAGTACGTTATAACAATGTAACAATGATGATTATGCGCTAAAATCACACATATTTCGCAGAGGATTACTGGCCGAATTTTCCGTGATGAGATATACCTGGCACTATGACCCCCACGCTAAAGTTCAGCATCAAAACAAGAGAAAGGAATGGGCCAACTTTAATTAATTACTGTCTTCGAGGCTGCCACGCTTTAACCGAAAATTCAATGCAGGAGACAGCCCCTAATTGCCTCCTTTAGCTTTCAGACATCCCGACTTTTACTTCACCATATTTGGGGACCAATCTCAAGGTTTGTCCGGGTGAATGAGTGAACACGCTCATAACCATCGCTGAAGGTGACCGTAATAGTTGTTCCGCCTCGCTGAGACTATGTCAGCAATAAGCGTTCACCATTTGCGAGACGAACACGCGAGGAAAGTCGAGAAGAAAGTCGGGAGATGGGAAAAAAGAAAGGGTGGACTTGGGGGGGGAGGGGGGGGAGCGCGGGGGATGGTTTGCTGCTGCTGTTTCACCATCTGTGCCGATGCCGGCCGGCCGGCCGGCTAGCGTCGAGGGAAATCTTTGTTTGAGCACTTCAACATCCACATAATACTCTGCAAGCCATCTCAAGGGTGAGTGGGCTATACTTTATACTAGTGGACTACGTTATCACAAACATAGACTATACTGTACCCTAAAAAGGTAAATGAAAATACGACATTTAATGCATTAGCGAAAACGTTCAAATACTTATGAAAGGGGTAAAATTACACCATCATGTACTACATTATAGGTATGCTAGAATGCTTCACTAGAGAAACTATTTGTATTAATGTATTTTGTAACTACATAAATACACAGAGATGCAAGACTATTGCAGCAAACATGCACGACGTGATGTTAGTGAAAATGAAAAAACTACGAAGCATAATATGGGTAAAAAACATCATTGTTAGGAAAGAAGAAATTAAGATAAATTGCTTACCTTAAAAAAGAGGTATACTTTTAATAAAATAAACAATACTGCTGTCACCACAGGGAACTGAAGCAGGAAATATGTCAGTATTTCACGAGCCAAATAACCAGATACTACGGGTTTTCCAAACTCACGAGAGCACATGCACCACACTACTTCACCAAAACCAAACTACAACTGCCTGTCAATATGCATTTCTTAAAGGAAGGGCGCCAATGGAAATACCCGCTTATTTCCCGTCAACGGCAGCCCGGTGTCAGAAAACGTTCCTTTTCGTGCCACCCTCCTCGGGGAGTAAAGGCGTAGGGTGTTGTTCGGGGTGGGGGAGGAGAGGGTGAAGGGAAAGAACGGAATCCAAAATGTTGCCTTATTATGATAAACTTGCATGGTACCCCGAGAACCCGCATTCTTTCTCAAGAGTTGAAAGACGATCATAATTTGCAGCATGATTCCGAAAATTATCCAAAGAAAACCAAATGTACCGCAGTTACGCGTTCACAGATCCATTCTCTCGATCCAAGATCCTCGCAAAATCTTCAGTTTAGAACCTTTAGAAATCAGTGACAACATGCATAGCCTGAAAAAGTTGAATTCGAGGAGTTAATGTCCACACAACTTGAACAACCCAACGGGGAACACTGTATTTCCAGGTCCCGCTGCGCGGAGCCGGGCCGCGACGCGCGATCGAAAAATCGAGTTTATTCTCGGCGTCGCAAACATTTTTCAAATATTTTTACGGAATAATCTAGAAATATGTTTAGTTTAAACTCTGATGAAGTATCCCAGAGACCATTTTCCGAATAAGGATTATATTGTCTACTTTATGTACAATTTTGTCTAAAAAAAAGGGTCCGCCATTTTGTGACATAATAGCACTCAAATATGAGCAAATATGTCTGAAAGTTATGCATAGTATAGGTGAAGTACCTTGTTTATAAATGGTAATGTTTTTTATTTCATAAAAATCCTTGCATTACTCCTATATCTGCTCAACTTTTAAGATTTTCGAAGAAAAATGAGAGCGGGCGCTTTTCTGGAAATTTGGTCGTGTTTGAGCCTCTGTATGTAAGTAACGGGTAATACCTATGAGAAATGGCTTACCATTCCATAATCAATAATCACTTGTGTGTATATGTGCCATGTTTCAAGTTGATATCTCAAAAAAAGCAATTTTGGACTTTTGTCCGGCGATTTTCGATTTGAGCCCACTGTGCGACGGTCTGAAAGCGATTCCCATGCCAGTTGTTGCAGAAGACTTGCAACACTAACGAAATTATCTTCACGGCCTTTTACGTATTTTGTCGATCTTCGCTGCATATATTTTAACTCGGTTTAATTCACAGCGTCCCACGGGATCGCAATGACTAAAGTCTCGACCCGTCTCACTCGACTTTATTTAGGCACTGAAAATAGAACAAATTTCAACATTATTAATTAATTCAACGACGAATTAAATAAGGACATCTTTGCTCGTTCCACAAATATATTTATTGCTTGAGACCGGTTTCAAACAGAATTATTATCTGGCATGTGTTTGCATTTTCCGTCAGGTTATAAAGAGGTTACATGAGGGGAGGGTTGGGTGGAGTGGGGAGGGTGGGGGGAGGAAGATTGAGGGTAGGGTTGGGGGGCAGGCGAGGTTAGGGGGGATGAATGCAGTTTGGGACACGGGAGGGGTAAATGGGTGGTGGGTGAATCCGAGAGATTGGGGGGGATCTTTTTGTGAGGGTAGGGAAAACACATTAATGAGAGCAGAGTTCCGGGTATGCAATTGTTCATTCACTAGACTAGTGCAGGGGAGGTTGGTCGTTGATCTTCCAGCTGGTCTAATGTGTCGGGTCGCAGTCCATTCCCATCCTTACGCAAAAATTTTGCTTTAAATCATTGGTATAGTCACATTTCAGAAGATGTTACGCAAAGTGAGACGTAGTCATCTTGTTAATGTATCACGAATGGTGCTCCTTGACCCTGATTTGGATATTTCTCCCACTTATCCCAATGTAACATGCGTTTCAGTCTCTACATTCTAATCTGTACACTCCAATTCGTTCCATGCCCCTTATATTCATATTCATACACTCATCTACATCTACATAACACCCATCAAGCCACGTCAAGGGTGTGAGCCAGGGACTATCACCAACGTGCACTACACTATACCCTAACAAGGCTTATGAAACTACGACCATTGATGCATTGAAGAATCGTCAGCATATATTTAAAATAAAAAGCTGTGTTATAATTTATTATTCACTTGTTTTTATGCATGTTCTTTAAGTGCTTATTTTTTAATACAAATGAAAGGCTCGACCTTTTTGGGCATGTTATATTTGATGTACTATGTGCCATAGTTTTATTTTTAATGATGAAATATGCCAGAAATCTCAGCATTAATGAGAAAAATTGAATTAAAGGCTCAGCAGCGACAATAAAGTCAAGTCAACAGTGTTTAATGGCATTTGTGTCAATGCATTAAACAGTATTGGTTACCAGTAAAGTAACAATAACTGTATCGCAGTATTAAATTATAAAAAAACTATTATAAACGCGTCGACGCCTTTTCGGAAAAAGGCGTCAACAGAACAGGTATCAGACGTCTCAGGTTTCGCATCTCCGGAGGTAGGTACACTCGAGCCGTTCTGAAGCCTCAATTTTTCCCTTCCCTTGAAAGAGAAAAACTTTCCACAACCCCCTCCCCCCACGCAATCCCCCCCAACAAGCATGCACGCACGTGAGATGGGGACATCAACGCTCCATCCCCCACTCTGCCAAACACCGCTGTGCCCAACCACCTCGCTTCCCCCTCCTCCTCTCCCACTCTCCTTGGATTGAGATCAAGGTCGTCTCCGGATCCTCCGGTAATGGGGGAGCAGTGAATAAGGCCAAATCCCACGACGTGGGAGGGAGAGTCATCCCCGCTCTCTTCCAATCGGTTAAGTCCCTTGCCTTTCGCCCGTGCCACGAACGTGCAATTTTTATTATTTTTTTTTTATTTTTGGCATCCACTCCTTGGCCCACCGCTTTTCCATCCACGCCTCTCTCCCTTAGCGTTTTCGACTTACAAGAGTAGTAAAATCAGAAGGGACAGGGTTAGTAATGAGTGGATGATGAACGAATGCGAAATGGATGGTGATAAGCATGCATGAAATGAGTTTGCTTCTTTGGTTTGGCCAAGTGTAGAGAACGGATGAGAATCGAATAACGAAGCAGATTTATGGTACATGAGTGGATAAGATAAAAAAATAATAATAATACGTCTTTTTTTGTCGGTTTTTTGTCGGGCGTTCAGCTTATTTTGCTAGAGCCTACGTATTACGGTAGATACAATCGCAGGCATAAGATAAAGGAAATAGACTGCAAAACCGATAGATTTAAAATGTCATTTTTCCGCGCACAATAAGGACCATAATAGATGCGACAGATCAATTCTATGAAACTCCCACCCTCACTAGGTAGACTAGACTTTGTACTTAATTTATTCATTTTTCGTGTGTTCTCCCGCGTCTTATGTTGTACGGTGACAACAGTTTTGCAAAGCACTCCTGCCCGCGTCTTCAGGTCGAAGATGCGGGCCGGAGTGCTTGCCTTACGCTAGTAGTTGCTATTGAACTTATAGCCTCTGCCGCAAAGATCATAAAAATAAAATCATCTGTAACTGAAGATTTTCCCTGGCACGAGAAAATGCTTTAAATTGAGGGAATTTTTTTTCCAATACTGCATACCTTTCACTTCAGCTTTCATGTGGCTGGTTTTCTATCTCGCGGCAGAATCCAGTAGCCTTGACGCAGTTGAAAATACCACTTTTTTCATCCATTAGATTTCCCTTGAACAACTACGCTACTACGCTTTTACTTACTATCCTCATTTTGCAGCGCCAGAGAAATTAGCGGCCGAGTCACGAAATAAACCAACTCCAGCGCCAAACCTTCTCTAAGAAGGAAATAAGTAATGTAGGTATTCGAAGACGCATAAGGTTAAGTTCGTATCATGAAATTTACACGATTGAATGGAAACGATAATCCTCGGCCATAGCAGAATATCTCTGGGTTAGGTTGAATGAAACGCATCAACTTGGAAAAAATTACCACCAAAGGCATTGAGTGGCATTCTGCGAGCAAAATATTACAATTATAGCATGGAACACATTATTCTGTATCGAAGTACACTATGCTAAAATCGCTACTGATCTCCATTCAAGAAGTGAGAAGGCTTAGACATTTATTTATATTTGCCATAAACTGCCAATGGCTTGCTGGTGACGAGTGATTTGCAGAACAATACTTTTTCCCCAAGAAACACTTATCATGCAGATAACAAAGAGAAAAAAGAGAAACACACTTCATCACTTCCAAGAAAAAATAAAAAGAGCCTTTCTTCTTAAGCCTATTACATTTCTTCTTAAAAGCATTTACCTTTTTTTTGTAAGAATTTAAGAGTTAATTTGGCAGCGCGTTCCATTCCCAAAAACCTCTACTTAGAAATGAAAATTTATTTATCTTTTCGTTTGTCGTCTCAACCTTATTTTACACCCGTGGTCATTTTTCCCGATGAAGTATGTTCTTTCCATTTTCTCTTCTATTTCGCACCAAGCACAGTATTTTTTTGTAGGCCTTATAAATTCCACAAAGCCTATTTGTACACCTTCATCCCTCGAGCGATTCCCAACCGAGGCTTTCCACATTTTCGTCATGATCTCATCCCTGTGAATTTTCCAGAAAAAAAAACAGATCGGGCTGTCTTCCTTTAGACCTTATTATTATTTATTCGGTATTGAGGGTGTGATGTCAAAATTTGCAAGTGGAAAGTTTTAGGCGTTAGGCAATCGTAACGGAAGGATATGTGTGCTGTGGAAAGGACAATAAGATGGACCACGAACGAAAAAGAAGCATTTGCAAAGGAGGTTTCACTAAACACCGAGTTAAAACTTTTACTAGGAGCTTCGGATTGTACAGTACTGTAAACAGTCATTAGAGGAAAGAGAATGAATGGATGAACGTAGATTTTGGGCATCTGAGATCCTGGATGAGAAAAGAGGACAGAGAGTAAGAAATACGGATTGAGCAAATATATTAGGGTCGAGAAGAGTTTGTTGATGAGGTACTTGATGCCAGCTGTTAAATGAAGGGAATGCAGAAAAAATGAAGAAAACCTTATAGGCGTTTAAAGAGGTGTTTTCGACAAGACAAGGCGGTAGAAAGTATGAAGATCTTGAGAAAAAATTAATGTAGAGCATTCGGATAGTAGGGTGGAGAGAAGTGTTTTAGAAATCCCCGACAAGATACAAAAGTTTTCATTTATCGATTATGAAAATTCCAACGAAATACGGTATAAAAATATGGTGGCGAAGATATATCTAGACCTCTGCTTTGTGATTTATCCCGTTCACGCCCATGACTATGCTTAACGAATTTTCCGTAAAAGGTGACATTTATACTGGCGTGGATGACTCTTTCATCGCATATTAGATGTGCGTTTTTTTGTTAACTACTTCATAAGTCTGAGAAATAGGATGAAATCAAAGTGGTATTAGGTCACAAGTCTGGGTACACGTGCAATAAATGTTATAGTCCTTAAAATTTAAAGCTATTGGACTTACACCAAAGTGGATGAAATTGGCTAAGAAAAACATCATTTGTCTTGGCCGGAATTTGAACCCTAATCTCCCAATTGCCGGTCAGGTGTGTTAGCTACTTAGTACACCACCAAGCTAGCTGAATTTTAGGCGAATGCCTAACAGCGGGGGATCATACAAACTAGATGTTCTCGTCACCAGTCTGCATTGCAGCACAAGAGACGTGGTCGTGCATGCCATAGTCGTGGAGGGTATACCCAACATTTAGAACGACTTAAAAACAAAAACCCCAAATCGACGCTCAATTTTTTCTTGTGATGACTGTTTTCGGTACTATACCATCCTAAGATTCAAACAAAAGTTTTTACTCGGTTTTTGGCAAAATCTTCGCATTTTCAAACGTTTCTTTTTCGTTCGCACGCCATTTTATTGTTCTTTCTACAGCTCACATTTCCTTCCGTTACGGTTGTTCAATGCCTTAAACGTTCCACTTGCAAATTAAGCCTTCACACCCTTAATATCTAGCCTAGCCTAGCGTTCTCACTCCTTGCATATCATTATTTTTCTCACGATAAGGCTTTTCTTTATAACGAAAAGTGAATAAGGAGAGTAACTAGTAATGAAATAGCCTTTAGAGACAACACTCTAGAACGATTAACTTCTGGAAAATTTCCAATCATTAAGGTTTATTGAGTATACTTTCGAAAGTTTAATCATACTTTTTATTCCTTGTTTATGTTTGAGCAACACTATGCAACTATTTATATCTACTCTCAACCTTACTTCAATGCAAAAAGGAAGCACGAAGAATTGGAAATGCCTGTGGTAACTTGTTGTGATATAACTAACAATATTACCTATTCTCGTAGAGCTCAAATTAACTATTCATGGCCGATAGGGAACTCGGTAGGGGTATTTGAACACGAGCGTAGCAATGTATGTACCATTTGGACATGAATGGGTTAAAATGAGAGCAAAGCTCTACTTTATCACCAGGCCACCCCCACCACGCTAAGCGTCGAGAATCCTCTAGGGAGGAGTGAAGAGGGCACCTCGTTATTTCGTTCCCGGTGATCGTCGAGAAGCGAACACTTTTCCGATCCGGTTTGATTCGGGACGGATCTCACACACACACGGACGGGAGAGGGGAGGTCCAGTCTCCCCGTGATGTGCGCCCCAAATCTACTATACAAAAGGCTACGCGCACGCACGCATGCTTCAGCTGCTAGGTGTAGTGATTTAAATGTGCCCCAATAGATGGCAAGTGAACTCCCATTTATGTTATCCACTAAAAATAAATATTAATACTGGCACATGGCGCGGGTATATTCATTTTTCAAAATACACACAAGGAAACTGCCTATTTACAGCTGCGCCTACTTCACCAAAAGTGTTGCATGCAAAGAAATCTCTGACATTTAAATATTATATATTGTTTACCATTACCATGTATTGTTTTCATAAAACAAAAAAAACACATTGATCTCTATTTAATTATTTACTTTATTCAATACTTTTAGGCTATTTAGCCAATATTTTAGCCTGTTTCAGCAGGCTTTTCAACTAGTTACTATATAAATCGCTGGACGGCAGCGGTTCAGAAACTTAGCCGCCCCGCGTGGGCCTCGTGAGGATTCAAAGTGAACGCAGAGATGATGATGCGTTCAGGTATATCAGCGCCCTACTGCAGGTTGGAGATGGATCACCATGTGAGAGCACTGATGGAAGAGAATTGATGAGGGCGGCTGAACGCTATATATGTTAATAGGCCGAGGTCTCTCAGGACATCGTTTGGAGCATCTTCTAGAGAGAGCAAAAAACTCAGGTTTCACCAAGCTCAAGTATAAGCTCACCTCTCCTTTCGTTTAACTTGTAAGGATATTTTAAAGAACAACATGCAACATGCTCGTCCCGTCATCATCAGCAGTCATCAACCCGAAAATTATTTTGTTGCAGTTCTCCACTACACTCTCTTCTCAGCTTAGCGTTCTATTACTATATAAGTTTTCATTTAGCTTCCTTTAAAATTTGCTTAATGTATTCCATCTTTCATATTTATCAATATTTATTTCCATTCATTTCCCCTTCTATTACTGTTTTTAAGAGGTTGCAATGAAGCTAAAGGTGGCCAACAAGTTTGTCTCTTCTTCTTCAAAGAGTTTTCAATATGCCTCATTTCTCTCCAACTCTTCGTAGGACTTCTTCATTGGTGATTCTTTCCGTCCATTTGATCTTCCTCTTTCTCCAAAAGCACCAAATTACCATCTCCCCCATTCTTTTTTGTTCTGCAGCAGTTATCGTCCAGGATAAAGAGCATGATCTAAATAGATATTTTTAATTAAGTACTTACTCACTTCCTAGCTTGTGCTTCTGGCTGTTAGTAGACTCTTCTTCTAGTTTATTTACTACTGGCAAGTTCATAAATCTCTCGTGGAATGTAACGCAGCGCGTAGATGAAAAAAAACTAGGCGTGTCAGTTTGTGAACACACGACGGATGAGGAACTTTTTTCATTAAAAAAAACACTGTATTTGGCCAGAAACTACTGCGAAAAATAAATATTGTCCCTAAATCAATGAAACAATCAATGTTAATTAAGCTCCTAACATCGTTCTAATATATGTTCTTAAAAAAATAAATCTTTTATGCATACGCAATCTTAGTTTATAAACAAGTCAGCGTATTCGAGGCCAATAATGGTCGTTGCCATACTTCTAATCATGGAAGAGAGGGAAGAAGCGTTAAAATTATACGCTTTTACTAATATTTCGCAATTCAGGTATCACTTTGTAAACATCGAAGGAAAGGTAATAAAAATATAATCATTTAGGCATATTTTAGCCCATGTCTAGCCGTTGTAATTTTTCATATTTTAATGAGCGAAAGAAAATCATTCTGCAAGGAACTATTTCGTTTCCCCCATTTAATTTCGTTGAAAAACGAAATGCTATCTATGCTCGAGGTATAGAAACTTACTCTGAGTTTTTGATTTTTATCTGGACTCGTTAGTTTATCAGGAACATTCCCTGGAAATGTCAGTCCTCCAGATTGATAAATGCCCAGGAATTGTATCGAAGAGATGTGAGGTCATCCACTTCAATACTGCGTAAAACACCTTAAACCCACTTTTAATACTACACTGTAGAATTATCTGATTACTCGCGTTTTTTATCTTAGAGTAGAAGAGCGGTAGGTTCATCTTGGAGCTGTAGGTTGAGACACATAAATTCGGGTTCATGATGTTTTGACCGTTTTGAAAAGTCTCTAACCCAAGAAAATAAAAATACAGTCTTTTAGGCGTATTTAAGTTTAAGCCTCGCCGTTGTAGGTGTATTTTGCATCTTCTTTAGTCTGTGAACCAAAGAAATAATCCCTCAAATAATGAGTTCAACGATTATGGTTGAAGTAGAATTTTAAAGGAAAAACATCGCCTTGAAAGAGGAACATTTTTCACTGTTAAATTCTCGCAGCCAATAAATCACAGCCCCCTCTTCCTCAAGCTCAACTGCGATTCACTGGGCACCTTTCTACAGGATGAAATATGTATGCATTAACTGAACCGTTGAATGCCTCGTAGTTCATCCTGTGATGATTTTTTTTGCCGTTAGTAATTTTGTTCTTCGCTTCTCTCCCCGTTCTCCGTTGAGAAATTATATCACATCCATAATTTTCATTGCAAAAATGTATACATTAGCTAATACATTTGTTATTAAAATTATGAATATATTTTTTGTACTTAAGATACTCCACGGTTCTTAAAAAAACGTTCGAGTTCACTGGAATGTATACAAGTGCACCTAAAAGCAGATCAGTGCTAATACGCAAGACGTAGCTAATACTTCGACCTGAATCATGGCGTTTTAAATCACTTTCAATCAAATTTACTCCTCAGATGAAATCTCGATACACCTCAAATTTACTAAGCTTCCCGCTGGCTGCGATAAAATGTAAATATATAAATAGCGTGATTAACGTGACTTCAATACGAATAGCTTTCAAAACTTAACGCGGGCATTTCATCAATCGTTAGGAGCGGACCACAACAGCGAGATTCACAGCCATTGAATGTTTGCTTACTTCTGCTGCTACTATAAACATTTTGCGAACGATTTACAGTAGTTCGATTAAGAAATCCCACTCATAAAATTCAATGAATTTGTCCTCATCACAAAGATATCATCTTTTTAATTATATCAAAATATCAGTTCCTTACCACAGTACTTTTCGAGATATTTTCCAAAACATAGAAGCCGTTTTCCATAGCATTTGGTCTATCTAGGTACTACGGAGAGATATTATGAAAGCCTTAGGAATTTATGACGGAAAGATCTCGTCATAAATATAATAGTTTGTATATTGGTTGTATTCTCAATTATTAAAAAAATATTACACGCCGTAATACTTTTTATGCAATCTCAAAACACCATAGGTAATGAAGGCGTTTTCGGCGTACGGCTTGATATAAATGTCAAGTTTAAGCCTTAAATATGTATATTGAGTCAATCCCAGGGAAGTTTAGTCTTCAAAACAAAGTTTTTGCGTCATCAATATCACTGTATTTACACTATGCTTCTTGCAACTGCATACATTTTCAAATATTGTTCGAATATTGTCTCTATCATAGCTAGATAAAAATCTCTCTCAAATTGCCTTAAGATAGCTCGTTACTTGCTACGATTCTGCGCTCACTTATGTCGACTATCAGTGGTATACTTACAAGTCAACATTCCCTGGAGGATCAGAAGGGATGGGTGAGTGAGAGAGACGGATGTTTCGAAATGTTCATAGTTGCGCCAGATCCACGAGCGGCCGATGGATCTTCCGAGATTTATCATCGACATACCGACCAACCTCTCACGCATGGCGGCATGCTCTCCCTATCTAACCTCCCGACGGAACAGCCAGCGCGAATCGTCCAATGTGCTCCCGAGACACGACATAAATTCTACTAAGAAAGCGTGCCTCCCGTAGAACGTGAAACGTTATTCCATGTAGGAGGCATTTCATCCTTATAACTTGACCTTCGATCATACCGCATGTATCCTCTCTTGCGCATTATATAATAAATGAGGGAAAACAATTTGCGAAAATATTTCAAGATCGTTCAGCAATGACGCCGGAACAAACAACCTCTCTTTCTTAGTTTTTTGTTTATCTGCAAGTAGTGAGTCCACCCTGACATCCCCAGATATATATTACTCATGTTTGAGCAATGGGGTTTTTGCATGAAAATTTTATCGTAAAAAAAACAAGCCATCGTGTAGAGAAATGAATGATGATTATGGATAGTATTTTTTCTATGGTGTAAGATACATATTGATGTTATATAATCAAAGATAAAATCACTGAAAGGCCGAAGGTGCCGATTTTTTTTTGAAGTTACTGTCCCAATCTTCTGCCGCTGTCCTTGTCTAAATGGAACAAAATCCAAAATCGGGTCACGAAAATTCGCGAAAGAGGATGCTAAAAGCCTCTGTTATACAGCTAAGGTACCATGTGATGAGATATTAACGTAGAGGTGGGTTTTCTCCTGAAATGATAGAAGAAGTCAGTTGGCCAAGAAAATGGTGGTACGACAAATTAACTAGAGAAGGTTATAATTGAAGAAGAAACCGACCACAGCCTCCTACTATAAAGGAATAAGAGAGAAGCAAAAAATACAGGTTTGATACTCCACCCAGGCGACAGGCCCTTGGGGCAGCTCGTCGAGTACACCGAACGCGTAGCTGTTGCTTGCAATTAAGAAAAAAATTAGCACAAATGTATCAAGACCATTCAGAGGCAATGCCGTTTCGAAAACCTCTCTACATTTGGTGTTTCCCATCTGAATCCACTCTGGTTTCTCCACATATATCTCTTACGTTTGGGTAATCCCTGACTTGATTATGAGTAAGAAACCCTGTTTGCCCTTGAGATTTATCTAAATTGGACATTACGATGACCCGTCTACTACCTGCTTATATGTTGAAACATTTCCTTCGAGCCCCTTAGGTTCACGAAAAAGGGACGCAATAAACTGCCGTTATAGAACGGAGGAAAGGAAGGGAGGTGATATTAAAGTGAAACAAGACCCGGTTAAGTTAGGTGAACTTCTCCAGCAGACTATTGGGCGATAAACGAATTCTTTTCAACAATAGAGAAGCTCCTTCTTGATGAAAATTAACTGATCAATCACCACTCTGGTCATTTGATTGCGTTGGTCCCACAAATAAATATTAAGTCCTTACGCTTTAGGGGCACAGGTAACTGACAAACACTAATATGTGTGGACAAAAGATTTTATTTTAGTATTCCTTGGACGTAACTGGACTCACTTAAGTCAGCGTTAGGTTGAAGAGTTCAACAGAGGCTAAAGTTACTATCAGACTAATAATGCATTGTAACTCCCCGGGAAAATGAATTGGTGACACTAATATAAAGCTGGAGAAGTCTTGATTTAGGCAGTGAAAATTATAAAAAGAGCTCATTCATTTTTAAATATACTAAGACAATTTTAATTTTCTTAAATCAATTCTCCTAATTGTAACCTATAACAACATGCCTAGCCCCAAGAAGCCTATCATTGCAAATCTAAAAGTGATGACAAAATGAATAATGAGCCATATTTAACAAGTTACTCTCTAAATAGTTTGATCTGAGAACCAGGGGACTCGCACATTTAACGATTTTAAATATTTTCTATCTCACTATTAAAATTATTTTCAAATTAATACAAATATCTTTTACTGATAAAAAAGATTATTCAATAAAAATAGAGATTTAGAACGAAAAGCGCACACTTTCCGAGAAAGTAATTACAAGTCTTACAACTGGAGTACCAAATAAACTATGCAGATAAGCAGGGTAAAAGCACAGGTAATCTCGAATTCGATAAGTTTCACGTGCTCGACAAAATTCACAATTGTGTTCCCGTTTTAGTCTCAAAACAAACTCCTAAGAAATTTTGTCGAAGACAAAGAAACAATACAAATATTCCCTCGTTCTTACATTTTTACTTAGAAAATGCATTTTTTGTCCTGTTCAGAATAATCCGAGTATTGGCTTTCCCGCTTTACAGCTGTGTAGTGAAATCCACAGCAGTAAATATCGAAAACATAGCGGACCTAATCATTCCCAAATCCACCCGATGAAGCTTTTCCCTTACATTAAGGTCGCCCGAAAATTTTTCAATGGCACCTGCATAAGTGGACACCTTGGCACACCGTCTTCTTTGGGCGAAGTCGATTCCTTTCACCCAAAAAGACAACGGTGTTCGGACCGAAGTCGTGAAAAACGAAAGAGCCACGTGAATGCGGGGGAGTAGGGGGTGAGGGAGGGAGGACACTCAGTGGGATGCCTCCTCTGGGTGAAGGTGGTCTTTCCCTTCGAATCTTTTTTTTCTGGGTCAGAGACCACCTTAGAGTGGAAAAACCACGTCAACCAGGCTTGGGCGAAGGAATACGGGAAGGAATATCGTACACTCTCTTTCGCCCAGCTTACGAGGAAAAATGCTTTAGCACCGGTGATGGAAGCAAAACACTACTAAAACATCATGGACGGAGAAAGAATATGGTCACTCACTCGCTCTCCAATGTTTAAAAGCGGGTTTTCATTTTAAAAATCCACGTATCAGAGTACAACCGACTGACTGAGAGGTAAGCTTACGAATTTAAAAATTGTTTTGAACAATGGAATAAAAGATTGGAAAAATTTATTGGTGCCAGTGGAGAGTACTTTGAAGGGGATTAAAAGTATTTTGTTTAAAAAATTAAATTTAAAAAATTAAAAAAAAAAGTTCGGTTTCTTTTGGGTACCCCCTCGTATATAAGACGGACAAAATAGTTGCATAGTTACTTTGAACCTGAAGAAGCTAGCTGAAATGCTGGCAAAACTGTCTTCAAAATACATAGATCGACGCGGTAGAAAACACGGGAACCCTTCATCGCCTGGACCTGAAATTCCATGGTCTAAACAGAAATCAATAGCTACTAAAACAGAATACCAAGGAAATAACGAAATTAATTTTGATATCACGACTTTTTGTTCATGCATACTTCCTTAGAATAGACTGCTTTACATTATTGGACCTAGTTATCATTTGTACTAACGTAACAATCTCCTATTCTCTGGTTTGCCTAGCACTGTTCACCTGACTACTTTTTGGTCAACGCCTAGCTGCCAGGGCATCTCGACTCAGATTTGAGACGAGTGTGGAATACCTAGTGTGGAACCTCCCTACCACTTAGCCTGGAAGTGGCTGTCACGGTTTTTATTTCATAGATAAGACCTTTACAGCAGGCATGATAGCTTTTAAAATAATAAATCTTCACTATGGCTCTGCTGCTCTTGCATAGGCAAAAATAGCGAGCTTTCAATAAAAAAATCATTATCTAGTAAAGAAGGTAGGCTGGAATAGAGATCAAATTAACCCTTTGCGGACCAAACTTTTTATTTTTGAGGAAGGAGTTTTTCGTCCTTAGCACTAAGCAATGTTAACAGAAACAGCAAAAGTTATTGTTTAAAGAATTTTTGAATTCGTTTAATTTTTGATTATACCAAATTCGTTGTTAGGGTATTGGTAAATGAGCCGAGATGGCTCCTTAGGTATGTGCCGAGTTAGGGACAGCTGACATTAGAGGGTGAATTTATACATGTATTTATAATCATAATACTGCTTTCTCTTCTACCATCATTAAAGAATATCATAGTATGAGTACTTAGTCACAGATTCTTTTAGTTATACTTGTTCGCGGTCGTCTGTAGCAGTGATTTTGAGGCCAAGCCTCTTGATAATTGGATCATGGGTCTTGGCCTTGCATGAAAGGAAATTCGACAAGCATGGAATTCCCGTGTGTTTGCCCAGTGCAATTTGTCATATCTACTAGGCATAAAAAGCTTCATGAGCCCTATAGATGCTTATTGGAAATTAATAAACGAAAGCAAAATTTATTATAATTACCTGTAATTTACCGTCTATTTCTTTGCGATATACTCGATGGTTACCCAGATACAACATAAAACTTCTGGGAGGATTGGCCGTGGATTGTCGATGAGCCAGCCGTATGTATCTCCATCCTCCCGGATTCTCGCGATAAATCCACTCTTATCGTGCGTTCAAATCTCTTAGTTTTTTTCACCGCTTCGGGATCTCGCCCGCGGGCTTTCGAACTGGCTCGTGCCCTCTCGCTTGATGGATCAGGAGACGGAAATACAGGTAAGGAGGACACGGCTCTTCTCAAACTTGCAAGTAATACCATGCAAACCACCTAAGACACGTGTGGTAGAGGAAGAGTTTTCACCAACATGCACTACATTACATCCCATAAAAGTAGATTAAGCTTATTAATGCATTATCAAATATCTACAAATACCAGATGGGAGGTGAAATTCCACCAACGAGGACTACACTTAATGCTACTAATGTTATGTAAACTATGAGTGTTAATGCATCCTGCAACCACATAAGTACACTAAGGTGAAAGTTATCCAGGAAGCATGCGAGACGTGCAGTTTATACTACGTAGCAGGTTAAGAAACAAGCAATAGGGAGCAAATAAACAAATTAGCTACACCACCTATCGACAAACCTAACTATGGAGTCCCAAACGCAGATATTGCGTTCTCTTATTGTTCGTGGGAAAAATGATATTTTCAACCTATTCGTTCAGCAGTCTATTTTCTTAATTTTATTCGCATGGTCTAATCTACCAGAGTATGCTGGGTTTTTGCTAAATGTTAACGACGTTGTCAGTTAATAGATCGATCGGCTTGGAACTTGCTTTAAATTTTAAGAGTAAATTTTAACGGACCATCTGAGAGCGATAACCACCCTAGTTATTTCAGTAGACTGATAACACTAATGAAATTACGGTAACGATATTTTAAATATCTTGCTGATCTTCAGTGCACACGTTCAACTCGAGTCGCGTCGGAGCAAATCAAAATGTATCGCTCAAGAGGGAAACCGGTAAGAAGGAATAAAATAATAGTGCGCACGGATTAGCTGTTGACGAAATAGGTCGAGACGAGAGCAGAACGCAGGTGTGACGATTTTTCTTTCCTCTTGGTCGCAATCGGAAATAACTCACCGATTCGTCAAACTCCAGAACGAAAAAGGAAAAATGTCGCACGACTCATGCCGACGACAGATTCGAAAGTTTCACTTTCCAGACGCTAGTGCCATCTTTCATCATCTCCCATGATGCGGAGAAAGGATTTGTTGTCGCGTTTGTGTCATGGTGCATGATATTTCATACTGCCGGCGCAGAAATTATACACCCTCGAGTTAGAGGTATTGCGTTGTAGAAACACGACAGTCGATAGCAAAAGGCTTACTCGTTTTTACGAATTCCCACAGCAACTTTATTAAATTTCCAACTCTGCAGGTCACTTTAACGGGTAAGAACGAAAGAAGCATATTAGTCTAGTATTCTCTCAATTACTTTTCCGATTGTAACAAACATAATATCTTGTGGCCATGTTGAGGTCTTGGGCATCATCCATCAAGAAAGGAGGAAATTGAAACAAAACAAGATAAAAAAGATAAAAATGCTTCGTTCAGTAATCCAAAGTCTAAATGTTTCGAAATAATGCGTCTATTCAGCTTATAATTCGATTGTAACTCCTGTGGAGAGATCACTAACCATTTTGATAGATATAAAGGAGACTACACATTTAATCATTGAAGAAGCGACCGATTTATTGGGATTGTTAAGTGCACCATTACCTTTAACATAGCCGAGAGTGATACATTTAAATTGCGAAGTTCTTTTTTTTCTCGAGTTGATATTACTCCGTTTTTTTTTGTTAAAAAATCGTTTTTTGATAGAAAGGGTAAATAAAGGAAATAACACCATCAGTTGTCCCTGTCGACAAATTTGCGAACTTTTTAAAGCTCAGAGTAACCGATATAAAAACAGTAAACTTGATATGCCAAAAGGTAGGTAGTCTCAAAAAAATTTAGATGCGACTACAGCATGATTGGTGACGTTATTATCTTAATTTACCCTGAGTTAAGTTTTAAGTTGATGAAGTTTATTCTATATTTTAACTGTGTCTCCATATGGCTATTTAGAATAGAAATACGGTATTTAATAGCTACAAGCAATGGTGAAGATCAAATAATGAGGTATTCCTGCAATACCAATGGTAATTTATAAAAAAAAGTTCGAAAGTAAGCTTCCGCTTTTGTACAGAACCTGAATAAAACAGTTCAAATTACAGATAATAGGCCGAAAGGTTGCATTTTATAGCGTGACGACAGTGCAAATTATCTTCATTCTTTCTATTTTTCTCGCTGATGGCTCATACTCCAAGTAGTGACGCATAAATGTGACTAGTTGATGTAATAGCGACTACCTACAAATGCTGTTTTCACTTTGTAACTGCATGAGGCGTCAATTACTTCTCCATATAGAATCACGTGATGATAATATTGCAGCCAAGAGATTTTCCCCATATATGTATTACAGATGATTGGCAAAAATTATCAGCACTTACCCTGTCATCTGGGTGCTATAATATGGCGCAACGCTGTTAATCACGTGAAAGTTGTATCCTCAAGTCTCTTAAGAAAAAAATGACATGCAGTATCTTTCGTGATCGTGGGAGATAAGTGATTTGTTAACTAGCGTTGGAAAAGCGCGGCCCCTTTAGCACAAATAATAAATGGGAGGCCGAATGCCGTGGCCTTCGTCGCAGTCCTCTGTCATCGATTCTAGATCCGAGTAACCACCTCTCATTTCACGATGTAGAGGAAAACAAAGAAACCATTGCAAAGAGAGCTAACGGTATCCATTTGGAATTTGCCACTTGTCATGTTGACGTTAATCATGGGAAAATTTAAATATTTAACCATCGCACTGAGATGGGACTACACCTCTTCCTCCAATTCCCTCTCTTTACCGTACGATGTCCTTGTATCATTATCAAGCGACAAAGGCACCGAACCCTTCTTTATTTCTTCTGAGATTTTTTTTTTATTTCCTAGTTTTCTAATAAAAAAATTAATTTCATGTCACGACATATTAGCCTTCGTTTAGATTAGTAATTAAAATTCACAGTCCGCGCGAGCCTTTCGAAAGAGGTTTTGCCACTTTAAATATTTTCCAAGATGCCCTCAGGAAATCTGCCAAGTGCCCCAACAACATTACGCAAGACGAGGCAGTTGGGTCTTAAAACATGTTTGATCTTCGCATTCGACAGGGAAACTCGCATCCCGCCCAGCCGTCATGTAGCTACTCTTTGCATTCCCATACCTTACCATTCCTGTGCACAAAATGAGGAGTTGTACTTCATAATAATGACAGATGGCATGAGTGATCATCTAAAAGACATATTACATGAATTGCCTACACCACTATTGCACGCTTAAAGAGCATCATTATGTAATAGCATATTAAAGCGTCTTGGAGTAAAATTAACCTCTGCATTAATCGTGCCATATGAAATACGCTCTACCATAGCCACAAGTAATGTTGTCTACAATATTAAATAACGCAATTATAGTCATCGAAATAGCCAACTATACGAGTAGGTCGAACTTTCTTATAAATATTCCTTCTATTCTACGCCCGAAAAAATTGTCACCAAAAAGTTATCTTACATTCTTAAATGTTTAACATTTACTTTCCACGAAAAAAGCCCATTAGACCATTTATACCTGATAGATAATTTACCAAATATCGTAGGACGAGCACAAACGACTCTTACCAGACTGCTGAGAAACTACACACAGGCTATCAATAACTCAATTTTTATGTCTTCACAAGATGATGGTTTCAGACCTCACTTGGTGGAATTCCTTGATATCACGGATAGAAGAAGTAACTCTGCAATTCCACATGGTAATGATTTATTGAATTTAAAAGTCCAAGAAAAACCAGCGACCGGTTTCGCCGCAGAGCAGCATCTTCAGGTGAGGATCTACCTGAAGATGCTGCTCTGCGGCGAAATCTGTCGTGTGTTTTTCTTTGATTTTTAAATTCAACCAATTATTACCATGTGGAATTGCAGAGTTACTTCTTCTATCCCTAATGTCTCCAAAATTTTCCGTAAAAGACATTTTTTAAAATTATGGAATAGTTTCATGGAAATAAAACAAGCTAAATTCCAAAAAAATTATTTTAGGACTCCAAGTTTTATGGGAAGTATTAATCGTGAGCAATGACATTTACAAAACATCATGAGTTTTAAAACTTACTTTGTAAAATTTCAAGAAAATTAATTGAGTGCTTAGTTAGAACTTTGTGAAAAAATTATGGAAATAGAATAGCCAGCATATCCAGTATCCACGAAACCAAGTAGGTATTACAGGAATCGTGAACAAAGCACAGTTTCATAAAATGAGCATTTTAACGATTGATTTATACAATTTTTCACGGAGGTATTTGACGCATCAGGCACAGTACATAACTAAAATTATTTCAATTCTTATAGGTGGATCCGTCGTAGAAAGAAAATTTAACTGATGACTGCAGTATTAAGAAAAGAAAGTTACTTTTTTCAAACTCTTTACTCGAAGATGTTCGTCGATGCTCAGCTCACAAAAGAGGTCCGATTTTCTTTGACCCGAAACGTAAAGCTCAAGTGCTCAAGGAATCCGCGAGGGAGATATTTCCGGGTGAAATATGGGAGTCGGTGAGCTAATAATTCGTCGACGGCAACCGTGCGAGGCGGCCGCGAATGAATGTGAAGAGGGTGGGGTGTGCGTTCCCACGCGGAACATACCCCTTTCCCTCCCAGCCGTTGCAGATAGAAAATACGCCGCTTTTTTTCTTTTCGGGAGTAGGAACGGGATGGGCGAGGGGTCGCCGCGAGGCGAAAGTGACTCCTTCGGTGGAGACTTTAACGACCATCGCCGGTGATGCGAACGATTCTGGTGTCCGCTCTGTGGAATTCGGTTATCCGAGGTTCCGAACTAAAAATAAGGTACAGACCAGACTGTACTAGTCTAGCACAATAATTCGTGCGCATTAGTACATTGGTGTTAAAAACTCTGCGAGCAGGGAATGCTAGTTCACTAGTCATGAAAAAGGGAGTGAACGGGAAAAATAATTTAGGATTATGAAGGGACGAAGAAAGCTGTGCGCTATCGCGGATTTATCTCGATTTTTCTACATCGTACCTGCGAATTTTGAATAGGAAGAAGGTATCCCAGAAGAATAAGACCGGAGTTTTACGTTATTAAACTATTAAGCTTATAGCACACCGTCAAAGATAAGACGAGCACAAACGACTCTTACCAGACTGCTGAGAAACTACACACAGGCTATCAATAACTCAATTTTTATGTCTTCACAAGATGATGGTTTCAGACCTCACTTCACTAAACACGAACACTAAACCTCACCAAAGATAGGATCGGATTGCCTCGATAGCTAAAACATCGATTTTCCACGCGGAAGGGGCGGGTTGATATCCAGCAGCAGGGAGTATTTTCGTCGCCAATACGATCCCCACTCGGGAGCAACAAGAAAAGCACATCAAGTGCTTTTCTTATTATATACCCGTCCGTAGGATGGGACGGCCAACTGTTAGCCCTTTCGTGACTTTAGCTAAGAGTAGGCTCTCGCCGATGCCTAGTTTTTCTTCTCTAACATCTCATCATTCCCAGTATAATGCTTCCATCAACATTCTACCCATCTGCACCTAATAGTGCAAAACCGGTCGGTGTCTCCCCTTATAATTACAACTCTTCGACTGAAATAAACCGATAAGTATAGAGAATCCTTATATGTACCTATAGCTGCTGGCGATATCATAAACACCGCAGACGCTACAATAACTGTTGCGGTGGAGACTTTAACGACCGTCTCCGGAATTGCGAACGATTCTGGTATCGGCGGTTCTGGGCATTTACACGAATGCTTAGGAAAGAAAAGAAAAATTATCAAAACCCATCATATCCAAAGTTTTTCGACTACGTTAACTCTGTTTTTGCCTTTCCAGCTACAGGATTAGCCTCTTTTCTCCCTCCTATGGGCCATCTTAATCCACAAAAATTTCTCCCTTCGATTTCGCAGCTGATTTCTTGGTTCCCCTCTCGTGAGCAGCGATACACTTGAGGCTCAATCACAAGAACTGCAATGCAGCCACCGAGACATGACGCGATTAAGGCGTTAAATCATCTCTTCCGTAAGTGGACGTAAGTCGTTCCTTATTTGCGATTGATCTATCTTAATGCATCTCTGCTTAAACGAGAAATTAATTGCCTAAAATTCACATCATATAGGTTTTAAAGATCTGAAAATACGACTATTTCATCTTCTCCTAAAATCATAAGGATATATGCAAATTTTTACGAGGTTTGAGATCAATTCTCAATATTTTATTCAGTTACCGATATCATCCTTATTTCAGATAACATTTTTTATTTTCTATTCTCAACCAAAGTCTGTATAATGTCATCATGATGCTATTCTTGTGATAAATTCGCGTTTTTATGCCTCTTTCAAGTAGTTAGGACGACGAAATAAATAGGCGCACTCAAAACTGAAAAGAGGTAAAAAAAATTAATGCTATTTTCTACTTATGGGCACATCAAGTATCTCATTTAGCAACTGTTACTACTTTGACGAGGGGTAGAACGGCTTTAGAGTTATGCGATGTCACAACACCTATGCAGAGTTTCAACATTTAGAAAAATTCTTTTAAAAAATAGATGCAATACCAGAGAATATGATATTTGCAATGGCTTTAAAATGCCGCTCATCTTCAGTAATCCCAAAAACAAACCAAAACGCATAAATCGTGCACCTAAAGCATCGAAGTCAGAGGCAGGCAGATTAAGTAAGCGTCAAATAAAACTCAGGCGATTTTACTTAAATGACAAAAACTACCAGCTTGAAACTGCAATTGACTATATCCTAACGATTTTGACAACTAAAACCATGAGATCCACTTAAAAGCTTTTGAAAGTCCTCCTAAAACATGATTCAAAGTCAGTTTATTTTCCAAGCATCCATAAATAAGCAAAATTTAGAGCTTTGTTCTCATTTCACCGTGAAAAGTAGAAGTTCAAGTAATATATCTACATAATATATCTTACCCTTTACTTTAAATTTACTATTCCGGTGAGGGTCACTTGCGAAATAAACTCCATTCAAATGGACGGTCAATATGTTATATTGGCCGACATAGATTGAACAAAAATATCTCATGACGAAACCACGCATAGGAGAGAGAAAAACCCATGACCCATTACTCATGGCTGATGTATTCCCGAGAATGGGATCAGTTCATTAATAAGAAGGTGCGCGAGAAAGGAATCCAGGTAGGCCGACTTATTTTCATTGTGTCTTTTTGTGTGAGATGAAGCAACGGAGCCGGTTTGAGTCAGGCCATAAAGCCAAAGCTTACGTAGAGCACTCAAGCCACACCATACCTGCACACTTAAGGGTCCGTGGAAATAGTTCGTTTGCTCAAATGGGTTTCCACTACCCCCTCCCCCCCAATTGTACATGCGTTTTTCCCTTCCCTTCCTTCTCCCCACCCTCGATAACCTACCCAAGCTTTCCAAACGATGATTCGGACTCATTGGGCGTGAAGTCACCTCCCGCAGTTTCCACCCCTCCCACCAGCGTGGGCTTCTCGTGACGGAGCCGGCCGGTCGGTCGAGAGCAAAAGAGAAAACTGTCCGAAAGAATAAATAAGAAGGCCTTCGAGGATATCCGGGAAGCAAAGCCCACCTCTCCTTTCGGTCTATGTCATTGCCACCGGTCGTCTCTTAAAAACATCACGGATACACTCCCAAGAAGAAGATGAGGGATTTTTATCTACTACTCACACATTGCGCGGTACGGGGCATTTCCCATTTCGTTGCGCAAGGCTTAACCGATGCACGGCGAATTTATTTTAAGTGGCTCGTCACGCCTAAAGAATAATGATGACAGGTAACTAATATAAATGGTCTTCCTAGCTTGCCTCATGAGGCATGCCTTTTGCAACCGTGATTGAATTCAATGTGGTATCCAACTACTTTTTATTCAGATCTGATAAAAATCGAAGCTATAAACCAAAAGCGGTCAACCGTACTCATTTGTTTTTCCAAAAACGTCGCATTTATGACTTAGCATTGTCGTTTCATTACCGGAACCACCATAACTTCTTCTTACGTAGTCTTTAAATATGAAGTTAAGGATCGTTGGGATAGGTTCGAATTTGGATGGATGATCGTAAAGTTCGTTCCAAGTACGGTTTCCCATCTGCAATAAGCATTTTAAGTTTGACGTGAAGCTATCTAGCTAGACATAGCTAGCTATCAAGGCGTGTCAAACTGAGGTTTTGCTCTCTATATTTATTTTATATCTCTATGGGCCCATTCAACGGCTCTCCTGTTGGGACGAAGTGAGAACACTGATGAAAGGAATAACAGGGCGAAAAAATACAAATTTACTTGTCTTTGGTATTTTATACGACTGTATAGCATTTTCAAATATGTTTTTCGACGCAGCATACAGCATAAAATGTAAATAGGTTACGTATATTTATACACACGTTTCTATGGTGTTTCATGATACAGCTACATAAACGTTGATTGCATCTTTCTCCTTGCGTCACAATGAGTTAATATACTAGACTTATACTAGACTCGATAATTTTGGGTCCAATAGGTGCAGCTGAAACGCTGAATACATCTACAAAATTACCATGCATACGACTTAATAACCAATGTTCGTTGGTTATATAACGGGGAAGTATAGGTCGGAAACAATGTTCGGGCAGAAAGACAAGTCACGTGACCAAATGGCTAGTAAGCAACGGCAATGCGTGAAAACTTGGATAAACAGGAAAGGAGCTAGTTTGACCACCGAAATTATAGTATTTACATTGATGTTAATGCTAATATTAAAACTTGAGTAAATAAGAATTAGTTACTTGACAAACATCGTTGCTAATATTAAACTTTCTCTTATTTTTTTAATTCCATCCACTAAAACCTCTTCAGCGTGTTTCACCCATTCCAGCAATACCTATCTATCTAGGGAAATATACCCCACAACAGAACAGCGCCCTAATATATATCGAGCTACATTTACTCCGCATATTGTCAACCCCGTTCCAAAGAAAAGATAAAGGATGATCCGAAAATCTTCAACAGACTCATTCAACGAAAATGACTTTGAACTGGCGTGAAATTGATTATTTTTAGGACACCAACATTATCAGCTCGAGACAGCAAGATCTTAATTACTTTAGATTCAAAAGTTTGAAAAGGTTCTTCTTAAGGATAATTCTGATGCTGATATAAAGTGTCGAAACCAGGGTCGCTTAAATAAAAATCACTGGTTGAGTTCACAAAGTTATATTCAGTACCTTCATTTTGAAGAGTTTTCCAACGGAAGAAAATTTAAATACGACTATACTAAACATATAGCCTTCTGGCGTCAAGTTTCGCCGTTTCTCCTCAAAGTCCCTAAACCCCCTGCTTACTACGCACCTTCCGGTTAAACCAAGGGCAAATCAAGGCCAGCCGTTAAGTACTCAGGGGAAGCGTTTCTCACACGAAAGGGGGTTAAGAGTGCTCAATAAGATGGACCGATTAGGTTCTAAGCCACGGCGAAACCTCACCTCCCTTCACACTTGTTGCTTCGCTCCCGAGACAATGAGAGAAGACGGTAATGCGCAGCTAAAGGTCTCAACTTCTTAAGACCGATTTCTTAATAAGGGATGAGATTCAACTCTTTGGATCGTATTGGAAACAGGACGACGAATGTAAAAAGATTGCGGTATCCTGATACGCCGATATAAAAACGAGATAGTTAATTTTAAAAAAGGAAACAGGTGTTGAATTATGGGGATCTTCCTGCAGCAGGTGGCACGTATCCGCGAAAGATATCTTAGTGTAGAAGAATTAATGATGGAAAAGCTTTTATGGCGGCAATTAGCTTTAAAAAATCTTACTGCAAAACTCAAGTTCTTGCTAAAAATAAAAAAACAATGCATACGTCTCAATAAGTGTCTATGAGGAAAAACCAAAGAAGAATCTCACGATAACCGTAAGTAGTTACGCCTATATTATATGTATCTATATGCGTAGTTACAGTCGGTTCTTTTAGTTTTTTTATTTCTCAGCAAAATATGATTTTTTTCAAAGGTTCTTCCCGCAATATGTTTTTTTTAATCGATCACCTTCGTTCAGATGCTGATCATATTTTTCTCTGATTCCAATGATGCCATTTATGTTTGTGATTCTGATAAGGTATTACAGTCTTTGGATATGCAAGCCAAACATGACGTCTAGTTTTCATGCCAAGCAATCATATCACTTACCAACCCACTACACTTTTACGAAACATCAGCAGAAACATTCAGGAAATAATGATCTAAATAGAAAAAATATCGGATTTTTTTTTCGAATCGATCTTTTCTCTCTCGTTCAAATTTACTTTCGTCGAAATGTGTAAAGATTTAGAGCAAGATTTGTGAAATGTGTAAAGATTTAGAGCCTTTTTTGGAATTGATGAATCTGTTAATTTTTTTGCATTAGCTCTCTTCTTTGTTGCAAGCAGCTTGTTTCGTAATTTATACTTGTGGAACACTGATTTGCCTGTTTAAATAATATTTACTTCCCTCAATTTTGGCCGTCTTATGACCGCGTTAAATTGTCTCATGCATCAAAATTGTTTACCCATTAGTAATTATTTCTATTTTTCATTTATAGTCATTCTATACTTCATCTTCTTTCACATTATTGCAATTGCTTCCTTCTAAACCAATGGGGTTCACATATATGCTTCTGGAGAGCATTGTCCGAGCAGTAGGTAATTAAAATCATGCATCAGAGAAATTCTCAAGGGCATGATGTGTTCGTTCATCTTTTGGATGGTGCTGAAGGTCATTAATTCACCCCGCGAGTACACTTTTCCAGACACCTCCCGGGTCTTCAAAATTCCCCAATCAAGGGAAGTGGAGCCACGCAAACCTTCAGGGCATGTGCGTTCTCAAGCGTGACGCGTGGGTGAGCAGAAAGATTTGCATATTCTTCATGGGGCGATGCCCAAGGGGCGGAAGACCTTTCACTTAAAACTTCCCGAGTGGATTTTCCTTCTCCGTACGACTGCCTGGCATACAAAAAATATCAACGCCAAATTAGCATCAGTGTAGACTCAGCGTGAGTTTCCAGAGCCTTTTCAGCAATGGTGACGTTCATTGGACCACTTTCAACAAATTCTTGGACTGGACGCAATCAGTTCGCATATCATTTATTGATTGTAATTTCTGGGTGCGTACCGTTCTTACTACACTGAAATCGCACAGAGATTGGCAACGCAGTATTTTGATAGATTTTCTTCTTTTCCTCTTCCATGATGTTGCAAACAGTAATTTAACAAATGAATTGGCAATGACCAACGAAACGCTCAACAAAAACAGACCAAAAAGTCAAGTCATACATACGAAGTCAAGAAGGTAATTACCAAAATAACCACGCTAAATTTTTACGGTTACTTGAGCCGAGTTTCATGATAAGTTGTTCTATGAACGTTATCATTGTTGGAAATGCTCTGGAAACTCACGTTAAGTCTACGTTAACGTTAATTAGGCGTAAATGTTTTCTATAAACAGTGTGTTACAGAGAGTATGACACATATGGTGGAAGTACTAGGTACTATAGACTAAAAGCCGCTAGTAACACGTGGGCGGGACGATAGGTTGAGATTACTCGAAATATTCAGATCAGGGGGGTTATTTTGTTATCTCACTCAAATGAGAATGCGTCATAAAATGTGGAAAATTACGTCATTTTTCGTAGTTCAACTCCGCCACCCAGGTGGCGTGACCAACTTCGGCTCTCAAGTAGTTAACTGCCGGTCTATTTATTTGATTCATCCGCTCTTTCGACTCTTGATCCGTATCTTTCGACTCTTGATCCGTTTAATTTGGCTCCGCATTTCTTTAGTTCCATCTCACCTGTCGTTAGGAACGTGAAATGGAGCCACCATCGGACCGTGGTCGATCGTGAGCCGATCATTAAGAGAGCGAAACGGATCTCCCGCCTTCCCGCAAAGAGTCGTTAAAAAGGTGAGATTACAAAATAACCCCCAGGTGAGTACTTTTCCGAGTGGTTTTCAGTATGACACGGAGGATATCATTTTAACCCGGCTCCTTATCTCTGGAACTGATAGAAGCTGAAAAAAAGAATTGGTGTGCTTAAGACCACACGGGAGAAGTGTAAACTTCTATGGCGATATTCCGATAAATATAATATATAAAAACAACTCCACCACTAGGAAGCGATCCTGAGATCTTCGATACCTAGGACAACGACTTTAACCACAACGCCATTTTACTCTGTTAAAGTGAGAGCGTTCTCATGAGTTTCCATTCGGCACGCTAAGCGTGATGCAGTAAGAAACCTTGTCGCCCAGAATCCGATTTTCCGTCTGCAGAATTTTCTGTGCGTGGTGCGCCTATAGAAGTTTACACTTCAATAAAAAAGATATACTGCCGAACTGATTCCTTCTTACCACGTCCCATTATTGTTGTAACTAAAACAGTGCGTAGAACTAAGACATGCCGTCATTGCTCACTTTGTCCCCTCTTACTTCTTATTTCTTTTCCCTCTTCCCATTTTCATGGCTGGTGTTCTAACCCCACCCCCCCTGCCACACTCCCATGTTGCGGGTCGCAGGGTATGGTGTAGATGTAGATGAATAAAGCGGCCTACATCCTGTCTTCTCTTCACCCTCACGTATTTCCTCCTTCCGCCTGTTCGGGGTAGACCGGTAGCACTCTCCTCACGTTCACGGTCAGGTTGCAGACGCGTGTGTCATCGGCTACGCGCTAGTGAGCGGAACTGGGTTATTTGACGAACATCGCTAGGGAATCGCGTCCATGGGGTGACGCACGCGGTTTTCATCCATCTCCGGTTAACGTGACTGGAGCGATTTTTTTTCTTTGTAGAGGTTTGCGCAAAACTTCGTAAACGTGTTTTATAACAGTGATATCTACATATTCTCGTAAAATATTTCACTTTAGCGATTTGGTATTTAGGAAATTCAATGTTATTTTAACACGTAGCCTTATGGAACACGTGATATATTTCGCAACAACTCGATTGCACATTTAAATATTTTCTTTTGAGCGTAAAATAATACATTTATAATTATTCTAATGGTTGCGCACAAATACGTCACGCCGAGTTAAAAATTCGAACAAATATATTTAAAATATAATTTTCGCCTAAAATTCGAATACCGCACAGAAATATCGAGTCATAATTAGTTTTAATAAGGCAAAAGAGTAAAATATAATTCGTGTATAATTTCCATTACTGCATGTATGATGGGTTCCCCCGCATAAACATATGTATTTTAACGAAATGTGACCCTAGAATGTTTTTCGACTTATTTGAAAATTATTAGAAATTGCACTCAATAACCCACTAATAACACTCAAGCTACCTTGTCACTAGTAAATATTTACAGCCATTGCGATTGCACAAATGATGTGATGCGCAGTCATGCGCATGGGTACAAAGATATACATACACCTAAGAGGGTGTCGAATCCCGGTCAAGTAGAATGATTTTTTCAAGGAGAGTTTCACCCTCTCAGGTGTATATCACTAGTAAATAAAATGGGCAATTAAGGGAAATGAATTAATTCAGGTTATTAGTTTCAACCTAAGTTAGTAATGCTGGGTTTTACTTTTCATTTTTACTACTAAAGTTTTCTTTGTCTCAGATTTTACTTGGGTATATTCTCGGAGTAATCCATCTTAGTATTTTGTAAAACTGCAAAACCTGATTTATCACAATTTCCACCCGTTATTTAGCAGTTACAAGTTATGTGACCAGACGCCTGCATTTGCATGCCCGATTTTTATTACCGTCAGATGCGACGGGAATGCTTACGGGCCTGGATTGCCTCACTAATCAAGACAAATGATTAAATTCTTGTCAAGATATGGCGCTGAAAGATAATAATCAAAGCGAAGTTTATAATTTTTTAAGACCTGAAGGAATCCTTAAAACACACACGGTAGTTTATACCCTACTTTCATATTGTTATCTACGCATATGTTTCGTATGGTCTTGATAAGTTTGGTTGGGACGTTTCGATAATTAAGGATGTGAATAATATATTTAAGTTGAACTACCAAATGCTTTTTTTAGATCAATAAAGCTAAGGCAATTCTACTTCTACGACACCTACTTTCCTACAGAAACTTCCATCCCTCCCGTATTATATCCATAGATTGTTCGTCTCCCTTTCCGCTCATCGTATTTTCTCCGTCCTTCTCCAAAGCCGCATCACAAATGCCCTGAGGGGTTCATGCCACGCAGTACTACGCATAGCACATCAAACTTTTCATATCCATTTTCTTGAAATATTTACTTAGGGCCTCCATCACCAGTTCTCTCCCGCTCGGTGGACGCCTGCTCCATGAAACACAATGGTAAAGAAATGGATATTGAAAAAAATTCTTCGACTGAATTCAAGGTGGGAAGCCGTGAAACTTGAAACGGAACTCGACGCGACTGAATTAATCCCTATAGCGTTTTGATTGCGACATTCTTGAGCGTCCGCATTGCAATCGCCTTTTACAGACTCGGGGGGGAGAGCTGCTCAGGTATCAATTCAGAGTCGTAATGCGTAGATTGAGACGAGAACAAATTCTTCAGTGGCGTCACGTCTCGTTCAACATATCGCATATGCCTTCCTCATGTGACAAAATAAAATTTGAATGGATTACATCCTGCCGGCCACGAAAGCCGGAATCAATTTTTTTTTCAGTTCTAATGTCATAAGTTGGATTGTATAGCTACTACAGTATGTGAGAATATCTGTATTTTTCTCCAAGCTCACGAAGCAGAAGGATGTGAAGGAAAACAATCTCCAATTTCGATGCTTTGGTCTCAGAAGTTTGCCATTACTTGAAAGTAAAATTATACTAGTCTTAAATAAGCAAGGCCGCTTCAAAATATCCAGCAAGTAATGAGAGCAGTCAAAACTGATTTCAGAATTAGAAAAATTTCCAAGAAGAAATAAAAAAGTGATACAAAAGAGCTTTTTTGCTGAAATGTTTAGAGAAAAAGCTGATAATAACTGAATAATTGGATGAATTACGAATGGAATTTTACCCGAAAACGAAAATATAGAGCGAGATCAAGACTTCTACTGAGGTACAGGGAATGGGAATTGGAGTGCGGACACCGGAAATTAATAGGATACCTAACCATATTGACAGAAAGAAATGATCAGGCAGAGAGATCTCTAAACTCATAGCTTTAAATGCTTCCTTTGCCCTCCACAATTGCGAACCCAAAAAAATTTCAATTACAACTCCGCTCAACACCTCTCGATTTAAAAACAATCAATTATGCATTGAGCACGTTTTAATTCACAAAAGTACGAAATTGGCTGGTGCCCTTATGGCGGCTTGCGAGATACTAAGTAGACTCAACGAGGGGGTGAATCGTGCATGTCATTCGAACGACTAAAATAACTTAGTACGTTTACCATTCACTCTTACGTCCAAAGAAGCTGAATTTCGAAGCTCAAGAACTGGCCTGTCAAGGTCAAGTTAAAGGGACGGTACAATAAATTCAAAACATGATACGAAGAAAAACAATCCCAAGTCGTGAAATAGCGGCCCGAAGGAAGTAATGATGTAAAAGAAGGCCTAGGGGGTGATTATCAGGGTTGATGAGGGATCAGGGCAAAGCCATCGTCGATCTTTCGAGGTATTATTCCCATCTTTCCTGATTTTTACTCTCCCGGTACTTTTCCCCTTTCCATAGTCTACTGATGGAAAGCCCTACATGCCAACCCACTTCATGATTGTTTCTATTTATTTTATATGAAAGTAACACACAAAAAAGGCGATAGGTTAAGCTAAATCATGAGCTTAGAAAACAGTAAATGTGATACGAAAGTCTTCGTCATTTAAAGGCATTCATTAAAAAAATATTCAATTTTTTTAAATATGAATTTCTTATTGCTGATGAACCACAGTTTTTTATCTTAATATAAGCCAATAATGCATATTGGATGGTCAGATATTTCTGGAGGCAACCAACAGCAGACGACAGTTCCGCTCTTATGGATAGGTGGGTGGGATATGATGGAGGGATTATTAGGAAGTGTATAAGGAAACCCAGTGGCCGAATTATTTTTATATCGACGACGGGGACCAAGGGGTCTAAAGCTATACGTCCCAGCCGATAGATGAAAGTGCCCCACTTCACAGAGTTCAAACCAATCGGGGTTCGAGATTCCACTATAAATATCGCCACTGCTGGAATTCCAAATCCGTACCCTAGGGATGGAAAGCCACTGGTCTAGCCACCACATCAACTAGTTGTGTCACCTGCTGGGTCTAGCCACCTGATGAATATTTACCAAACATTGCTGCACGTAATTTCCGCATTACACATATGTTAAAACTAAACTAAAGTATGTATCGTTCGTAATATTTAAAGGTTCGTAACTCAGGAGTATCAGGTCGACGCGGCGAATGTTTTTGTGTCGCCGTATGATATACAAGAGAAATTCAATGACAAGCAGGTAGTTTAAGGAATTATTTTATCCCTAAACCTGTAACGATCTAGATCACAACGAAAGCAGATCAGAACACTACTCAGTCAATACACGTTTCACTTTTCGTCCCTTCCCTCCCCGAATTCCATGCCCAGCACATTTCCTTTATATGGCTGGTTTCCTAACACTCCCTGCTACACACCCTTACGGCGGCTTACTGTGTAGTGCGTATGCAGTTAAATATACTTTTAGAAGCGCAGAAAGTTTTAAAAACTTGATTTCTTCGCCAGCACCTGCCTTTCGTGACGCTCTGCTGGTGACCTCCACGCAGTAAATTATTTGAGATATAATCTGCATCGAAATCCGAATATTTTCTCCTTATCAATTCTTCTATCAGTTTTAAACGCATTCAAAGCAACAGTACTGCACGAAGTGCACTTCAATCTTGAATCACGATAACCTTTACTGCACCGTATTAGGCCATAAAATAAAACCATGAAGGTAATGGTTTTTTTCTTTATCTGTTGCTATTTTAAACTACTCAGTTACCATAAGGTAAAACTCCTAATGGAAACGATATTAAAAGGAGAAATTAATTGGAAGATTTATAGAGGAAGACCAAGAATGGAATGCATTGTAAGCAAATCATGAAGGACGTCAAAGTTAATAATTATGTAGGAATGAAATGGATGGCAGAGAGGAGAGTAGAATGGAGATTTACTGCAAACCAATCTTCGGATTAATGACTACTGATGATGAAGATTTTTTCGTCCGACAGTAATTTTGAAAAGAGAAAAAATACAATTTCAGAAGTGACTAAAATCTCACGTATGATTGTCTCGGACCCCTCACCCCACTGCGTTAGACAATGTAAGAAAAGCTCAACCTCCTTCCCTCCCAAACGTCTTACGTAATAGGTACTTAAATGGGTCCTAGCAGCCAGACGAAGGGTAATTCACGTGATGATGTCACGCTAAAAAATACCGTTTGGAATGGCACTGTGAAGCCCACCCAATATCTATTTCCCAGAAAATGGAAGTGATTAATATTATTGAACCTTGTAAATACGGGATTCGGCTCACTACGGCGAGTGTGATCGTCATTTGAGTATTTTCCACCACTTGAGGTATTTTAACCCGGCCCCTCTTGGGTGTACTCTAGCCACTGCACAAACCAAATTCCTCCACAGTTCAATACTTTCGTATTTTGTAAATTACGCACAATTTCACTATTACTGACCATGGTGATGACACGATATGTCATTCACAAGGTCACCTCGATAATTATATGTGACGTCGAAGCTATAGTCAGCAGTAATAAAAGAAGAGTTGGACATACGAAATATGAATGCATCGAGTGACGTACACAATTGCCAGCCTCTGTGGCGCTGGCATTAAGTCCTCGCCTTCCAATCTTTAAGTTACGGGTTCGTATCCCGTAACGGGCTCTGGGTGGGTTTTTCCCACCAAGAGCATGGGTGCCTGTGAGTGTACTCGATTGCTGATATTAAATCCCCTGTTGCAAAATGCCTAATAGTGCTTCCTTCCTTCCGGGAATCGTTGCTTTTATTCAAATCCCCGTGAATGAACCGAAGTATTCCGAACAAACGGAGAGTGACACGTGGGTTAATCTTCTCCTTCAATGACGAAGTCGCCCAGCGTTTTGAAGTTCTGCCTTGCGTGAGCGTACCGGAGGAATTCCCTTCACTCACACCACGGGAGAAAGGAAGTGATTTCGTGTCGGGTCCAACGTCTTCCGAGACGCAAATAGCAATGCCCTTCCTTTGGTATTCTCTCAAGACACTGGAGTGCCTCTCTTCGTGACCTTAAAGCAGCAACCAAGACGACACGCAACAATCTCTCTCCCTTTCCCTCATAAATGAACACGTAACGTAAGTGTAAGTGTACCTACTTCGTGCCCACACATAAGACTCGGAGGTTACCTCTCTCGTTTAAGCGCGGAAGAGAGATTATTCTCGCGAAAAGGCCGACTTGACCTTTAAGGGAGCAGTTCTTCCTTCCCGGCAGGAAAAGGCTGCAGATATCTTGGGGAGGCTTGTTTCATGGAAGGGAGCGGAAGCGGTTATGCAAGTATGCGGCGTCATCGAGGTAATTAATTATATGCGTATCGGTCGATCTCCGTGGGGATCCTTCCATAGTGTTGAACCTCTTCTATCAGATGTCGGAGAAATGAGTGGAGCAGCAGGAAGTGAAGGTTTGGAAGTGAAGAGCATATTAAAATCTCAGTAAAACTATTGTGGGTTTGATCACAAACATAAAATTAGAGGGATAGAATGCCGACCGGAGAGGTTTAAAATGTATTTTTTCCGTGAACAATTAGGGACCAATATAGTTATAGCCATTCAGAAATATCCGAATATACTTACTCTTCGTAAGTAGGTACGAGTACGTAAGCTACGTAAGTACGAGGTGAGAGGAATCCGTGATACATATGCATAATTTGTTTACATTTGTTTTGCTGGTTCTGAAATAGCCTCTAGGTCTTTTGAATTTTTAAGTTAAGCACACAACTATGGCCTCAAAACTTAAAAAAATGAGACTGAACCTGATGTCGGGTATACATAATGACGAAATCATAATAAAAAATTCAAATATTTCAAGTCGTATTTAATAACTTTGTTGGCCACGGTTCCAGAAAGAGCTATGTACCATTGTAAAGATAAAAGTAATTCAAAATTGACAATTATCCGAAACTATGGTGTCTAGAAATTTAGATAGTAAGTTTTGCATATTAGATTTTTATTCTGCCATTATGTTTATAGACATTCATTAATTCTAATCGATGTTTAGCTCGGAAATTAGAGAAAGAATTACTCACTGTACCTAAACCTTTTAATGAATATGATTCCAGGTGTCCGTCACGGGATTTTCATTCATGATATCTAACCCGAAATTGTAATCGAGAGAGCTCCAGTCGTCCCAAGGCCAGGGAAATGGGATTGGTGAGGTCTTTTATAAACGCAGGATATCCCGCTTCATTCTGGCACGACTTATCGTGATCTTTCATATTTCTTCCAAAGCTCCTTTCAGCTCATTCTTAAGCCCACTTACGCTGAGCGATCCTGGAAACTGTTGGATAATGGAATGATGCGCAAATAATGAAATGCAGGTCTATGTTTTAATAAACTTATTTTCAACTGCGTTGAGTATTGAACGGTGCTAAAACAGTTAGCAAAAAAACGACAGCTTAAAAATTTAAAAAATAAGTGGCTTTATTCGATATCCTAACTCCATATTCGCCAGTCCACATGCCCTCCGTCCACGTAAATATTTCTTAATAATGCATGCATGATGCCTGATGCATGCATGAATTAATTACGTGTTAAATAAATGTATCGGCAAGCTCTTATAACTTGAATATGCATCTGGATTTCAAAATTGGGGCTTTAGGAAAGAGTAATAGAGTCCGTGTCTTGATTGGCTAAAGCACACAAGGATGGAGCTAACAATGGGGTAAAATATCTTGAAAATTTAAAATTAAAGTGAAAATCAGTGCTGTGTGATTTATTTCACTGATAATGCTTGAAAAAAATAAAATGATGAAAGATCTAAGGCTTCCCCGGCGTGTAGTGATATTGGTGGTTCTTCGGGTTTCCGACCGGGGCAAACTCCATTTCTGCCGACGCTTCGATGAACGAGTCGTTTTTGCGAGTTTGACCCGGTCGGAAACCCGCAGAACCACCAATAATAAGTAAAATGTCCGTCAAAAGTAAAATAAGTCATAACATGTAATTACGAAATGGAAAAAATTGTAAAGTAGCTCATAACAGCGCAATTAGAGTTTACTTCATTACCAAAAGAGCTAAATATAACACCGAAAGAAGAAAATCACCGGCGCTTGCGGAGCTTTTAAAGTACTAAGCACCGATGCACGCCCACGCCCTAGTTCTGGGCTAGTCCTAGTGCGAAACCACGGGGTATATTTTCCGTATATTTTGGTGGTGTGCCGTGGGGTAATTTTGCTAAAGTGCGAGAAAATATGCAGCTGACGATAAACTCTCTCCCAAGCAATAGGACAAGAGTAATGGAGTATGATTAATGATATAAAATACTCGATAGACAGGACTTGTAAGTCGTATCCCAGGGATTCCATTTCCATTGTGGTTGTTAATTGCCGCAGTATAAAAAACAAAGTCGCTGATTTTCACAATCTCATTGAGAGCACGGACACTGATGTAGTAATAGGAACAGAAAGTTGGTTATCGAATGAAATTGCGGATACCGAGATCTTCCCAAAATCATATGCAATATACAGAAAAGACCGAACAGCGAGAACAGGAGGAGTATTTATCGCAGTCAAAGATGAGTTCGTCAGCAGAGCCGGTATATTTCTAGATAATGATTTAGAAAGTGTGTGGTGTTCCATAAAATGCTCAACAAAATGATTTTTTATTTGCTCATATTATAGACCACCTGATGCAGACCAAAATTCAGTTCTAGAGTTGGATAGACAGGTGAAACGTCTCACACGTCAAAATAACGAATCTAACATAATTATCAGCTATTATTATAAAGCTAGAGCCAACATACTACGGTAGAAGCGATCACAGGAATAAGATAAAGGAAATTGACTGTAGAACTGATAGATTTAGAATGTCATTTTTCCCACGCACAACAAGGAATCATAATAGTTGCGATAGATCAATCATATGAAACTCCCACTCTAACAGGTAGAGTAGAATTTTCACTTGTGTTTAATAACATAACATCATTACTAACACTTAATTCCGCTTGATACTAACACTTAATTCCCCCTGCCAAACACCCTAGAGGTGGCTCGCAGGGTAATATGTAGATGTAGATGTAGATGATATGCCCGGCATTATTTTATTTATTTTGTTCTCTGTATGAAGTAGCATCTTCTAGCATTCATAAATTAACAGTATTAGTAATATTAACCACTAGATGTGTCTATAGCATTGTTCTGCATGTTTGCATGTTCATTTACGTATCACTCTCCCAGTTTCCGGTTGGACTGCGCACTGTTCTCCTGACTTCTTTTTTGCCTGCGCCTAGCGGCCAGGGGAACGTGCGAGGTTCTGATTTGTGCCTAGACGAGTGCTGCATGCCTGGTGTGGAATCACCCCGTGCCACACAACCCAGCGGTGACTTACACGGTACTTCGTGGATGTAGATGCCTCTTTGCCTTGTTTGCTCAAAGGTCCCGACAACGATGCTAAAATAAGCTAAAATGCATTTTCAAAAATAGGAGAAGGAATCATAGTAATATATGATTTATACCGATACCAACTGAAAAAGAGAAAATATCCTGAAAAAAACTACAGAGCATGCTAATACGCACTATACGTACTATCATGCTAATACGCACCAACACGCAGAAGCATGCATGCTGGTGACCACTCACCGCCTGCCACATACCCTTTAGGTGGCTTGAGTGGAATTTTATAGATTCGTAAATGAACTCAATATAGTGCCAAAAAGCTTTATTATCTCGGATTTTCGAGAATTGAAGCTAAATATAGCGACAAAAAAGCTCATAGGTCTCCAAATTCCGAGCATGGGAACAAAATATTTACACATACGAAGAACCGTGAAATCCACCGCTAGGGTGTGTGGCACGGGGTGATTCCACATCAGGCATGCAGCACTCGTCCGTGTTCAAATCAGAACCTCTCACATTCCCCCGGCCGCTTGGCGCAGACCAAAAAGCAGTCAACAGCTTAAATATAGCACCAAGAGAGCTATATTGTTTCCAAATACCAAGAATGGGAGCTAAATATAGCACCCAAAGATTTTATCCGAATTCCAAGCATGGGAGTTAAATCGCCAACGCTATCCGGGAGCGAAATTGATCACGCGAGCAACGATGTGCGTCTTATTCCCTGCCCCTGGAGTAAATTTCTCGAGTGGTTTGGTGTTGCGTTGCGGGCGAAATTTCCTCTCTCCTAGGTGCGAGAATATATGCATCCGGCGATGGTCATTCTCTCCCTTTTTTCTCCCAGAATTCATTCTCCTCCCCAACACATTTTTCACCGGTGGGGTAGGGTGGGCGGCGCACCCTATTTTTTCCTACCCGCCAGGCGGCAAGCCGTGACTCATGAATTCCCGACGAGATGACTGCGCGTGTGTTAAAGGAGAGTGGCGGGGTTCTTGTTTGCGCGTCACGGCGTTATACCGTCCGTACCGTCGCAGAGACCCCCTCGCGGTCCCGTGGAGCGTGGGCCGGGGCAATAAAGGAGTCGTAGGGAGGGGCGCGATATTGACGATATCGTGTTTCTTTTCGGAGATGCTTCAATGGTGTAGAGTCATTAACAGGGTGGAGTAGTAGATTTCCCGTCATCCCATGCGGTTTCGAGAGTCAAAGACCGGTATGAACGACGCGAGTACAAAGCTAAAGAAGCGAAGAGAGGTCTCCTAATTTTTTCTATGGACTGAGTGAAGATAGAAGCTTGGATCTGAGCATAAAATACATGAGCATTCTTTCTCTAAGCGTGAAAGAGATGACAGCACCATATAGTTAAAAAGTGTTTGCAGCAGCCATTGAGGGATGGTGTTAACGTGAAAAATTGCGTTCGAGTACAGGGAGAAGTTGTTGTTGAGAAGCGACGGAAGTTTTAACTTTTTGGGGCTAGTAGACCGCCAGAACAAAATTAGGAGACCTTTGAACTTGGATGCACAAAGTTAATTGGGTTTTTATAAAGGAGTTTCCTCTGCGACTGAGTCAAAACAAATACGAAATTCCTAATTTTTGTTTAATTGGTTTAAAACCCTACTTTCCTTGATGACATGCGTTAGATATTGAAAAACAAAATTAGGATTCAAAATATGCAGTTTATTCATCGAAAATATTTTCAAGAATATTTTTTATGGTCATTGATGGCGACTGCAGCGCCATTTCTGTGGTACAGTACTCTCCCTATAATCCGGCACTTCACTTCTCCGGTCCTGCCAGTAATCCGGTATTTTTATACAGGCAGCTACCAAGCGGGTAGCTCGGTAATTTCGAGTAGTCTACTTAGCAGGTGAGCCTAGTCCAACTCTTTTACTTTAGTTAGTTTAGTTTTACTTTAAGTTAACACTTCAATTGCGTGTATGTACTAATGTAGTGTATAATACAATATATTATATACATTTATGTATACAATAAAACATTGCTTCTGCCGTATAATTGCGTCATTATTAGTGATTTCCAGTAATCCGACGTTTTCGGTAATCCGGCAGTGCTCTGGTCCGATATCTGCCGGATTACCGAGAAACCACTGTATTGCCACATTTTGACTTCAATTATCGTAGTAATTACTTAAAACTAAAAAAATAACGTTTTAAGATGCTGCTAATTTATTTTTAATAAATTTATCGGGAGCTTTCGATTCTTGCATACAGTTTTACGTGGAAATGGCATTTATATTAGACAAAAAATTTTTACTATGTTCCCTGTGTTTTTCCCATTACCGTATTGGACACCACATAATTTCAAGATCAATTTGCGATAAAAAAAAGTGTGGAAATTCGTTTTGCTGTTCATATCCGATGGAGGACATATGATTCTATGAATATGGTTCTATGATATGGTTCTATGAATATCCAGCATATAAATAAAATGACAATTATGTCCTTCTAAGATGGAACCACCTTGAACAGCCTTTATGTAGTGTTCCACGCCTAAATGACAGTATGTTCCTTATGGAAAACGCTGTTGCCGATCTAACGCTTTCTTAGCTACTTCTTGGCCACGCACGAAACCATTTGTAACGCTTCGCTAAATTTAAGTAAGTCGTATTAGAAGATAATATTTGCATGTAGGAAGAATCTTAAATAAGCATCTACTATACTGCAGAGCACTATGCTAATTTTCCTGTTTCTATTAGCAACACCGCACCTCCAGGCTTATGGAGAAACACGGGAAACGAATCTCAAAAGAGGCAATACTGTCAACTAAACATGGAACACCCTGTATCTCTTACCTCGATGTGAAAGAAATAGACTGGAAAACGGATAGGTTTAATAAGCCATTTTTTTCTGCGAACAATTAGTGAACATTATAGCTGTCCTAATATAAATTTCCGTACCAACTGTTCTGTACAACCTGAGGAATTCAATGTCAATTTTAATGCTTTTCGTAAGACAAGTTCCTTTTCAAAATATTTGCACGGAGCATGAGGAATACGCACATGTTCCATTGAAGCTTTTTCGCTGGAATACCAGAAGTGAGATATCCATAGAAATTTCCTCTGCATACCTTAACGAGTTATGAGCAACTCTATCAGAAAAGTTTATGAAAAGCAGTAAATAGCGGTCAGTTTCTAATGTCCTATCGAGGATAACACAATGATTAGCTAAATAATGGAGATAGAAATAAATAAACAACCTTCACTCAAAAATACAAATTCAAAGAATTCCTCAGGAACATCTAATGGAATTTCCACTGATTGTATATTTATACAGAATGTGCAATTAGATGAAACGGAAAAGGCTGAGGAATTCGGGTGACATTCCTTAAAATTGTAACAGTATTTTTATGAGAGCCTACTGTAATGTCTAGCTGGTAACCACTAATAAATTCAAAAATTCAATGAATCCGTTTCTACATTTCGAACGTATTTTACTTTGATGGCCCAACATTCTGATCTGCATAGTGGGACAGGAATTATAACGCACTTATATATTTTACCCTTGCGTTTTATTGGCATCCTTTAATCGCAGGTCACTCTTGTGCCGCAGTCGCCGAATAAATTAATATTATTTAGGTATACTGATAATACATAGAGCCCAAAGTAAATGTATGCGCCACTTCGTAAAGAAGTAATCTTACCTACATAGTCCTTGCCCCTCCCTATCCTCAAGGAAACCTCTAGAAAGCATTACCGTTACCTCGGTGAAGGCAGGTATCTGGCACTCCATAACAAGAGAGTTAACTCGGAAAAAAATAGCGCGGATGCCGAGAAGGTAGGTCCATCAAAACTCCTCTCGGGATGCTGTCTTACGGCGAGATGAGGAGAGAGAACAAGCAAGACGAGCAGGACGAGGCTGCTTTTCTCTGTGCTGTCATGAAAGCCGCCGTGGAATGATCGCTATTCCACGGCGAGCAAAGACGATTGAAACTATTATATGGAGCAATTGGCTAGATGGATAGTCAGATTTCATTTTCCCCAGTCTAGCGGCAGAAAAGGAAGGAATGAACGGAATTTCAGAAGGGGTAATTGTATCCCGAGGCGTTTTTCCGAGAAGTTCTCTATTAGGTTTTCATCGTGCTTATTACAGTAAGTCAACGTTCTGGTTTATATTAATGAACAAAGAGGTAAAAAAGCCGTTAAACAGAAATATTTTTCGTAATAAATAGACGGTTGAAACAAAGTGCATGTTTACAGCCCATTTTTGAGACGAGAAGCCTATAATTTTGAGGAGTCAAAACCGGAAGGTTTAACTTTGAAAATGAGATAGTCTTTGTTTGAATTGAGTCGTTGTCTCCAGAATCTTCCCTTGAAAGAAACTATTTCAAAAGCACATTAACCCAGAAGATGCAAAGAAATTCAGATCCGTTAATTCTCTCACAACGGTCCGAAATAAAAACCGTTAATTGGGAGCATATTATGCATAAATTTAGGTTTTACACAACTAGTAAATAGGCGCTTGCAGTTAGCGAGCAAATAAAATAAGTCTCGGAATCTAACCTTGAATGATAGGTCCGTAAGGGATATTTATGCTTTATTATTGCACATTCATATTCATGATACCTCGCAATCGAAGAAAATGTCATTTAAGCAATATCAAACACATATACAATCTAAAAGTATAATCCATATTGGGTATTTGGACAAATTGTATGATAACCAATTATATCAAATGCAATGTTTTTGACACTTCTTTGCTCTTGACGTTGTCTAAAATTACGAAATACCCGCGGATTATATGAAATAGCAAAATAAAAAGGAGGTTAATAAATTCCTGCATGAACAACCACCAGGAAATGGAATGCATAAGCGTCGACCACAGTTACAGCACACCGAGTCATAAGAAATTAATCCGAATCAATCGAAAATTCCCATATGAGAAAGCTTTGGGTATTTGCACCATGAAATATTCAGATGCAAGGATAATTAAGGAGAAATAGTGATCAGTAAAGAAAAGGAAGGAGAAACAGGATAACATCAGAGTGTCGCACATTTCACACCGGTAAGTCCATGTGAAAAAGAGTCAAATGATTCATACACGGCTGTATTGCATGAAGTTATTCAACTTGTTATAAAATAGTTGGACGCGGAACTTCTTTGAAATATGACTAATTAAATACGATTAATAAAAATGTTTCGGAGTTACTTCGTTCTATAGATGTTCAACTGTGTTTCATTGTTGTTCTTTGCAATGTACCAAGTAAATTTTCTGTATCTCAACTCCGAATATATATCTCAGTTGTAACTCGAAAGTTCTAGCCCTCGAAGAAATTTTCAGTTCCGGATTTACTTCGATTCCTCGAAGTTCGACTGGTTTCCATCGTTGTTCTTTGCAATATACGCGATAAACTTTTCTGTAACTCGAATTTTCCTCAACTAGAAACATTTTTCAGTTCCGAAGTTACTTCGAATCATCAAAGTTTGACTGCATTTCATGATTGTCGCAACTGAAAATGTTTACAACTCGGAGAAATGTTTCTGTTCTGGAGTTGTTTCGATTTAATTCAGTTGGAGGGTATATATTTTAACGCGACACCTACTTTCATTTGAGTATCGCACAGCCTCATTATTTCGTCATGAAAATAAGGGGTTGGTTGGTAAAAGAGCGCGCGCAAGTCAGTCGCTCCGACACTATTTTTTAATCGCACGCCCTTGGCGAACGGCGGCGAATCGGGCCGTGACGACGTCGTTACAGAGCGGGAGCGACTCTCGATCTTCGGGACTCATCCTCGGGAACGGTCTCAAGCCTTTCCTTCCTTCGCGCACAGTTAAAATGACTACCCCTCAGCCACCACATTCTACTCCCCCTCCCTTCTCCCCCGTTCTTCCGGTCCCTCTTAAAGCCGTTGTGCAACCACGTGATCGCCACCACACACCCCCTATCCCCCCTCCCAAACCCGTTGGCTCCACTTGCATCTCTCCATGGTATGAGCCGAGAGTTCGCGCGCGCGCGTGCAATGGAAGAATGAGCGGTTGAAGATACGGAGAGAGATCTCAAGGACTCATCTGGAGGTGCAGCGGAAAAACAAAGTCCAGTGAGCGTTGTGTTGAGCGGCCTAAAATCTTCCCAGCCCATTGTAGCGTCGGACGGGGTGTACAAATTAGAAACACCTAGTTTCTGTTTTCTTTATTTTAAACTTATTTTTACTCATGCAGAGCAGCTTCCAGACCTGCTCTCCTCTTCCCTTAACAACCCCTCCCCCTCTCAAAACAAAACCTTCGCAACCAAAACAATAAAACATTTGTATACTAAAATAAATTAAAACATTTAAACAAAAAATACACCAAATTAAAAAAATTAAAAACAAATTCTGAAGTACGGTTCAAATACTACACCAAATATTGCCTTACAGCTTAATTTAAAGTGTCACTTTATTTAATCATACATTTAAGATAGTTTGAGCGACATCACTCCAAATAAAATAGGATGCATTTGTCCTCATTACAAAGACAGAGATCTCACCTTTCCAACGATAACAAAATATCAGACACCATTTCTGACGCTACTTACTATTTATTTACTTACTATTACTTTTCGAGATATTGCCCAAAGTATACCAGCCATTTTCCATGTGGAGTGGTACGGGTGTACACTCTAGAGAGACTTTTTTTTAAATGAAGAATATGTATCGCATATATATAATCAGAAATTTAAAAATTAGAAATAAATCAACGATCGCGGTAATTATTTCAGAATCGCGAAAAAAATCTTCTTTAGTGAAAGCGTTTTCTGCGTACGGTGTGAAAAATATTAGTCAAGTTAACACCTTATACATGTATATTTAGGTAATTTCTGGGAAGATTTGTAATTTAAAACAAATATTTTGCGTCATTTAATGTTACAATATTTATTTCATGCTTCTTAAACTTGCTGGAAGAGAAAAAAAATTTAATATGGTCTCTCTTATGGCAAAGGAAAAATCTCACTCAAACTATCTACATCTAAAAACTACGGCATCTACATCTGAACTTTAAGCTGAAATATCAAACCAAATTATTAGCGCCAAGCGCGTGGCTGGGTGAATTTTTCAAGGGAGTATTAAAGAAACTTTGAAATTAAATAAACGGCTTTTTGGCACGGATGCTAGTAATTTGGCGACATTTGCGATATTATAAATTAAAGGTAACGCATGTCAAAAACAAAAATAACTCTTCAGAAAACTAGCAGAAATTCCTCTCCAATTAAGATTTTTTCTTCGAGTAAAGAAGAATGCCAGTAAAGAGATTGTACGAAGAAGACATTTTTTGGGGTTTGCTATTCTGTAACTCTTCAAGATATGCTAGCGCCATTGTCGACGTCCACTAGGTACCTACCCAGAAAGCCACATAAAAGGGTGTGCGGCAGAGTGTAAATTTTCTCCACCATGACCTTTTTTCACTTTCTTTGTATGTTTTTCCCCGCCATAGCACGTACCACATTATCTGCCACAAATGCTGTGGAAACTACGAGGATTAATGCATTATGCAAATAAATGTAAATCTCGTGTTCTATAGAATGACAATATTCTTCCTCGAATGACTCTCATCCATAACATTAACCCATAATTTTATCAGTATACCACTTTTTCTTACACCATTCCCTCCTCTATCATAAATCTGCTTCGTTGTTCGATTCTCATCCATTCTCTCGACTTGACCAAATCGACGAACCGACGCTTCTTTTTTGTGTGTCCATTTCCGAACAATCCATTTCACGTTATTCGTCACCCACTCATTCCTAACCCTATCCTCTCAGCATTTACCGTAAAAAAATTCTCAGATACCCCATACCCACTGCATTTAGCCTACTGTTATATGTTTATCCTGGCTTATCCAAGTTTTGCTATCATACTATATCGCCTTGCATCGCCTTTGTCGGTCGCACTAAAGGGAGCCCCCTTAAAGTAAAGCCCCAATAAGTCTAGCATTTTTGTTGCTATTTCTACCGATATTCAAGCATAGAACCACGAGATAGTTAGCCAGCACTATATCAACAACATAAACCCTGTACCAGCGTTTTGTCGAATTCCTCCACGTTTGTTATGTGGTTGGTTTATTCCTAATCACCAGAGCGGGCAGGCTGTTTTTTGTAGTCTCGAAAAAAGTTCTGAATCTACGCCGTCTCGACTACCATACAATCGTCTACCTCACTTTCTCTTGACCTTAATATACATCACGAGTGCCTTGAACGATATTTTGAAAAGGTAAAAAAAAAAACGTTTTCCCTTGGAAGTGTGCGAAAAATGAATGTTCAGCCAACAAGGAGATAGTTTCTAAAATGGCCATTCTGATTAGAACAAAATGCTCGTAGATTTATCACACGCAGAGACAATTCGTCGTCTACAGAAATATATAGATATTCAAGAAAAAAAATACATGAGACTGCAATTTTTAGCAATACATTTAGATACCGAGAAATTAGTGAAATATTCGTAAAAATTTCCTTTTCACTAGACTTACTTTATTTTGTTTTTGTTTTCCAAAGGAGTTAATGAATGCTATTATTTACCTTTATAGGGAATAAACAAACATATTTGGTTACATGTGCTAGTAAATTTATTTATGAGACTCCTCGATAACCTGGAATAGTTAATAAAAACTCAGAATAGTTCAGAATAATCAGAAGTGTTCAGAATAGTCGGAGACAGGCTGTGAAGCCCAAGTCGCCTATGATACTTTAATCTCGAGTGAAGTTCACATGCCAGTTGACTTTTATTTTACGGATTTTCACAGTGCCTAACAGTATTTCCTTACGAAATAACGAAAAATCTTACCCTTCTTAAAAGTCCTACCCCTCCAATCCGACCCACCTAGGTCTATGAAAAAAGACAAAGTTGGAGGTAACATATTGTATATGTATATTTTTAATTTATTTCGGCTCTCATTAACGTCCTTACGTCACCTTATAACAAGAGAACATACAAAAAGCAGCCATTGGCATATTTCAATCGAATGATTAAGCTCATTACATGCATTTCAACACTTCACGTCGCGTGATATCGGAAATCGGCACATCGCGTAGCCTTGCGGCTCAATATAGCAATATCGTGCTAATCAGCTCACTATCGTGCAAATATCGCGGAGGAGGAATCGTAATATCGCATATTCCTAAGAGGGAACACACGTATTAGTGATGGGTGGTATTAATAAAAGTACAGATATTTTTCCGACGAGTATTTCAAAACAAAGATAGAAATAGTAGCATATTATAGATAATACCGGTGAAAAGATACCGGTATGCCGGAATTTGCGTGATTGTTTAAATGTATTTAAGGCATGTAAATTAGTGCACATATGACCTAACTTTTCCTGAATTTCATACATTGATACACCATATCATCAGAACTATGGATTTCTGAGCTAAATTTGATCAGCGGGTGTCAATGTTAGAATTAATGGGAAATAAAATGTGCATCTCCGTATCTCCATACTCTCAGTATCAATATCTTCGGTTTTACTGCTTTAAGATATTACCCGGTATTATTGGTTTGACAAAGAAAGAGTAGATACCCGGTAGTACCGAATACCAGAATTATTTGCCCATCCCAAACATAACATTGGATTCAGTTATGCTGTTACGTTAGACTTGGGTTGGGCAGCTGTCCCGAGAGCCACACTGCGACGCAAACATTCCAGCAGTTCATCAAAGAAACAGGTTCTTACCCATGGTGCATTGGCGAATGAGTAGAAAGTCACGGCATCATCATAGAAAATCAATCCCAAGGTTGGTTTATGACAGCCCAAGTGGTCGCCCGGTAAATCGTAAAACATTCTTGATGCCCATTACGGTGTTTTGAGTGCACACTGAATACGGACCAGAACTTAATACTGAACAACGAAGAGTCGCACTTCATGGACTTTCCTTACTTTCAAATTTTTGGTAGAGAAGTGTTATCTACACAGAGGGCCTGTATTTTTCTCTTTTTTATTGTATTGTTGTCGTATTTATTGTTTGTGCACCTTTTTATAAGCTTATGTGCTGTTTCTCGAGAACAGTTTTTTTCGTGGTCATGTCAGAGACAACTCTTGCTTCAAATCCAAACAACTATATTCTTAAAAAAAATAGAAGATGAGCATAACAGGCTTCAACCGATGGCGACAATTTGTACTCCCATAGAGGAGTCAAAGGCGTTTTATGCCACCAGCCATAACCCAAAATCCCGAATTTGTCATCACATCGAGCTAAACTTGAGGTATATACATGAATTATATATGTTGCCTGCATTGGAAATAATAGCTTTTGTGCAAACGTCATCAGAGCAAAATTCAGCATAGTGTAAGACATCATTTGACTTCAGTATCACTTAATTAGGACCCACAAATAATATGTGATTATGAGTGGCCCATCTTCGAAAGTTTTCTTTCAAAAACGGAATATACTCAGGAGGAAAAATATTGAATTAAAAAAGTATTATTTATAAATAACGTTTTGATGTTTTCCTTACTATACTTATCAATGTCATATCATGATTCAATGCATTTCATCCAAAAATTCTACCCTAATGGAAACATAAATGGTAGCAATGTAGAATGGAAACACACATGCAGACAGCCTTTACTTAACTCATCATTAAATAGTGAACCGTCTCCTAAAAGAATGCCACAGGACATCGGTTCTTTTTAAAAGCAAATTTTCTTCATTGGTTCCGCAATGTAAAACATTACCTAATTTAACCGTAAAAAATACAGAATTCAACTTTGTACAAAACAGACACGTGAGTCTGTGATATTAATAGGGTTTTCAAGCCCAGTATTAATTTACTGTCTCATTCCACTAGAAATCGCATTGCGGTTACCCTGAGGCTATATTAGATATGCATGCACATCAGGAAGTAGTACTGAGTACCGATTATTCTAGAACCGTCTCTGTATCCAAGCCTAAACATGCACATAGCCACTTGATATATTCCAGAAACGATAACAACTAAAATGGTAAATACGGCTTTCGACAATTTTCATGCATTTATTAGCTTTGAAACGGACTGCAGAGATGCACGAAGAGGATAAAAACATTTGCATGCATGGATTCGAGAGAAGTTTGAAAATACTGGCCTGTTCCCGAGGCTTGACTCAACCCAAGTTATGATAAGACAAACGAAACGAGGTGTGAAAAATATGTAACTCTGAGATATATCCGGAGGCGCATGAAAACGAGTTTCTTGAATCTCGTGGACACACACTGCTTCTTCTTCGAGCGCGTTCTAGGAAACAAACTTGTCAGTTTCATAACTTTCGAGGGACAAATTTCATTAAAAAGTCAAAAGAAATAAGCACAACGCATTATTTGTGTCAACTGAATGCCATGAGAGTAACCCCAACGATGGCATTTATAACTCTAAACAAATACATACCTTCCACGGAAAATTAACTCATCAAATTCTTTCACGTACACTAACACATTTTAATGCATAATTCTACAAAAATGGAGGAATCAGGTGAGATGTTGTGGAATACGAACATAATAAAAACTTAGAACCCGATGATGATGCAGTGCATCGAAACCCGGGTAGAATTAAAATATTTATCTGTGAAAAATTGCCACTTCTAAGTTCTTATTATGCATAATTCTAGCTGTGCATAATGCGTTAAAATTATCGGAAACCAATTCGATGATCAAAACAATAGCTTTACAATTTTACTCTATGGGTTTTTATTAAAATATATCTTTTTAAACCAATTTCTGTATAAATATATGCAAGTAAAAACAATTACTCTCAATAATAATAAAATAAGCTCTCCCAATCCTCGTGACTATGATAGCCTTGTTTAAAATGCGTTGCAAAAGTGGTGCATGTTGAGCTGTACATTTTCACATCTAAGGTTCAGGTTAAGTGATTTCTTACTACTTTTTTTCTGTTATTTCAGGTGAGTCAAACATTTTTGAGGCTGTCGCTCCCAATGGGATTGTGTGAGAGCCTATTTCTGCAGTCTTCGTATTATGTGAGTTCATTTTATAACCTAGTTAACGTTTAATTCACCATATAGATAACATGGTCTGTCAAAACAAAATGAATAGCGGATTATCACTTCTAAAGACATAGTGGGTACCGTTGGTGGCGGGGCACAGCCTGCTACACTGGGGTCACGTATTTGAGTCCCACTTGGGTGATGTTTCGCCTAATGGTGGTTTGTGTACGGCCAATGTTACCAGATGTAAAAGGATCTATCGGCTGTTTTAAGGGGAATGGAATATTAATTAAGAAAAAATTAATAAATTTAGCTTCAATATGGAACGGTTCCAGTCAAATAAGCCCAAATCAAATAGTTTAATTCGAAAAATTCACTATCTCGTAAAAACAAACTACGACATTGTGCGTAAATAAACGATTTCTACGGAAAAATATTTCATAATCTGAATAATTAGAGACTGGAGATGTTTTTATAAATCCCAGTCATCATTAAAGTTCTGGTCAGCGGCATTAAGCGCACAATCGCAAATATCCAATAAACATAATTACAATAATGAGGGACAAAATTGATAAATAGTTGAAGCATAGAGTGCTCTCTAGCTCTTACTCATCCTCTTATCAGGCTAACCTCATATTTTAATCTGCGTTGCGCCATTTGATACTATATCTAGAGACTTTTCCCCCTCAAAGTGAGGAAATTCGAAAGAAGACACTTATTTCTCTATGGAATTGATACTGCAATGAGGATTAAATCATTGAAAAATATATGTTCTCTCAAAAGATAAGACTAAGCGCAATTAATCCACGATGAGTATGCCCTCAAGATTCTTTGAGTTAGATCCTATACGCATATCATACTCTCGTGTTTCAGCGTCTAAGGCTGGTTAAAACTCTTAACACTTTTTGTAGGTTTTATTTGGTACTTTATTCCGGGAGGTGGATTAGAGATACATAATATCCTCTCCAAAATCTTAAAGGTTAATTCTGACATCAGCAAGAGTATTGCTTGCATGGATTAGTGCTTTTTACATTACCCGATTCCCCTTATTAATAGGAATAAGAAATAGTGTATCTTTTAAAATCTACTTAAAATATCTATTTTTAAACAAGATTAATTAATTTAAAATATTTCGCTACATTTGAAAACATGAAAAAAGCTACATTTTAAGAAACATTACAAAATTCTTCTTAATATGTAATTATAATGTATAGTAATTTTCCAATATAATAACGCAGCCACTGTACTGACCGTATGCTCAACTTTGTCTTTGTACTTCATATGGAGGACACAGTCATAGCGAGCCAAGTCTACTTTTCCGTATCTTAACTAACAAATATATAGGACATAACGTGTATGCATAACATAAGTGCATATGCATGACATAAGTGGGAGAGTGAACCTCGTCCAAATTGCGAATAGCTGAATTTGCATGGGATAAGTACTCGAGAGACCTGAGTACAGCTCATTTACGGAAGGAATATACGGAACTTTAAACGTGTTTTCCTCACAACTCACTTCGATGGAATTGGCCCACTTTAACACTGAAAACTCAATATATGTATGATTTTATTAAATTTCAATATATTCCGATTCCAATCTGCGAAATGGGTGATAGATGGAGCAGAATAAATGAATAACTAAGATCTCAGTGCGCAGCGCAATTAACATCGATATAGTTTTTTTTAAATTAGAAAATAGATGTAGCGGCGCCATCACACACCGGCACTTTCCTCTAGGGAGATCACCTTATCTTCTTCTTCATCAAACTTTCCGCTCTTTCCTTTTCACTTTTGTGTCCAACATCACTGTCTCTTTGCCAGCGAGTCTTAAGGAGATTCCCACAGTCATAATGCTGCAGCTACTCTTTCTTCCAATCAGGTTCATTTACATTCCGTGTCATCACGCGTGCCCCCGCAGCAGTCCCACACTCCGATCACGCAGCTTCCAAAAACAATTGAAACGCGAATCCGCTCTTCACGAATGGAAACAATTGAATAAACAATCAGGCGCGTCCTTCGTGCCATTCACCGGCTCTCCTGTTCTTCCCCCCCGCCTATTAAACACTTCTCCCCCTCCTAAGATTGACGTATTTTCTCCTTGAGGTCGTCTTCTTGGAACTGCCAGGAAGATGGCCACTTCTCTCATCTCTTGGCCGGGAGAGATCTTGCGGTTTGGAATACAAACGAGTACTCAGAACCGTGCCGGGCAGATAACGAACATGCTGCACCGAATTCAGTTTCACTTTTTTCTCAAACACGTAATTTACGTGTCTTGTTGAGTTATTTTACTTATATAGAAGATCCGTTTGGGGGAATCAGCTGTTACTTTCAGGCCGATACCCTTTGAATACAAGAACATACCTAACGTCATCAGAGGCTACAACTGCCCGTAACTTTTAACCAACCTACGAGAATATTTATCTCTTTCCTTGTCGACCGATGGGATTTTTTTCTTCCACAATGCCCGAAAAAAATGGCTGCGAATTCGCGGATGCAATCAGTTGCATTTTGGATTCTCAAATTAGTGCTTCATTCATTACGAGTAGTGCAAATGTGGTCCCCCGCGAACCATTTCAAAGAGAATATTCTATTTCAAGGTTGTTTGAGCGATCAATCACTTCACAGAAAATTCAATGAATTTTTCCTCTTACAAAGACAAATATCTTTCTAATGATTACAAAATTTCAGCCACTGATCGAAATACTTTTTGAGATATTTGTCAAAAACGAAGTAATTTTCCATGGGACATGGTGCGACTGCGTGCTCCGGAGATACATAATTTTAAAAAGGCTAAGTTCTGACGTACATGTCGCGTAATAAATATAACGGTGCTTATTATTTTTTAATATATATATCTATAAATATATACTATACATTTTTTAAATATTTATATCTACTAATGGTATTTATTGTTTTTTGTAGTTCGTATGTTTCCTCAATTAAAAAAATACAACAGTGATTCTTTTCAGAAAATCACAAATGCAACTTAGGTTGTATATGCATTTTCAGCCAATGGTGTGAAATTTAAAAGTCAAGTCTCAACTATGCATTCTTCAACTGGTATCTTCAAGTGGTAGTATTTCTATTTTGGAGCATATATAGTAACTGTGTACTGTATTGTTCTTTTTATGTTTCTTGAAGTTATTTTAACTATCAGAGCAGTATGATATTCTGAATTGGGCTAGCTCTATATTTAAATGTAAAATGTTTCACTTGCCATTATGGAATATTGGTAACTTTTTTCTCTAGTGAATATTTTTCGTTAATTGTATTTAAGCTTTATTTATCCTATCACCAAATATTTAAAACCTGGCACCTGCTGACAAGCATATGGCTTAGCAGGACCACAATGATACATAATTAAAAAAAAATTATATTCATTGTATTCATTATTATTGATTGTATTCATTATTTTATTTTACTGTAAAGAGTAATGATATGTACCCAGTTTATTTATAAATAAATTGTGGTTTGTCAAAAAAATCTATAAAAGAAATACTAGCACCAAGTGCCGAGAAACGTTCGACATAAAGATGTTCTGGAAGCGGGGACTTCCCACTATTTCTCCTGATGCCTGACCGAATGATTTTCCAAAGAAGAAGAAATCTCACACAATTGTTTTTTGAAGATCTGAGGCAGGTTTGAGCGCGCGGGTTCGAGAAGCACTTAACGAGGAGTCATGGGAATCTTTTTTTGTGGAAAGAGTCCTGGATCCATATCCCCAGGGGCCGGGTTCAAATCCCGTGGAGATTCCTTCAAATGCAGTCCTCCGTCCGCCTGATCGGATTATAAACTGTGGTTGCCATGGTCTGATACTGATGCGGAGTGGCAAATCATATGGACGAGAATGGACACATGGTTATAAATTGTTTCCGACGCCATCATCTTTCGCTTGCACATAATATTACGTTTCAAGAGTAAATGACTAGCATTTTTCTTTTCAGTCATATTTTGCCGCGAGTCAGAGTGTATTCGATAATGAAACTGTCAGACCTCATCGCCTCTTTTCTCATTTATTATTGTTTTCAATTCAACCCCTATTCATTTTTACAATCCTCCATTCACTTCACTTCGGCGGATAATTTTTACTGGAATCCCGATCCCTATTTGGGTGCTATGTGGAGAGTACTCCAAATGCATTACTCCGTCCGTTGGATGGGACGTTTAACCATAGTCCTCTTGGCGCCTTTCAGTTAAAAGTAGATTGATGGCGACGCCGAGTACCTTTCTAAAGGCCGTGTTACACGGTACATTTGTTTGTACAAACTCTTCCGTGAACTCTTGCATGAGGCAAAATGTATCGTGTAAAGCGGCAAATTGTATGAACGCTTGTGCGAATGTCTCAATGCCTGCACGGGAAATAGAACCTGTTCTAATTTCGTTGAGACAAACGTACAATCTCACGTACATTCGTTTGCACAAAATCTTTCATCGTGTAAAGCGGCCTTAATACCCCTCCATTCCCCAATGAATCCCTTCCTTAGAAACCCACCAGTCTATGGCGGACATGACGTCTAGCAGTCGGTCGCCTCCCCAAGTAACAAACCAACCAATGTATTGGTAGCGAAAATTGGTGGCAATCGCCTGCGCGAAGAGTGACGTCAATGAAGGGAGAACACACGTGGAAGTGGATCGCAAAGGAGCGGAGGGGAGAATAAAGCACATGGTAGGCAACGCTGACAATATAATTGCGCTTAACCTGATTCGGTGGGAAAGTGACAGCAACGCGTTTCACGACTATGTCCACTGCCGGCCCAAGGTATGGGCAACGAGGTCATAATAAATAATAAAAATAGTCATAAATTATATTCAGCAGAATAAGAGTTGACTAAACATCCGAAGCAATTGCAACTGGGAGATAAGTTATGAAAGGAATAGTTCCTGCCACCCGAATTTTGTGATGAGGTCCATAACTTTATGGATTTCATGACTATCGATCCCATAGCTAAACATTCGTGCAACCCGCCATAAATCTTTTTAATTATGGAATAACACCTAGTCACTAAGAAAAGTGTTTTAGTACAATTTCCTCAGCTTCTCTACGTACACCCGGATGAAGGACTTCCCTCTTGTAAAAAAAAAGGCCTCAAAAACAAAAAATACGAGAACGAATGAAGCGAACAGAACAGGAAGAAGAAGAAAGCTTTGGAGGTTGTTTGGTGTGTTTTGTATGCGAGGATAACTTGACGGGTCATAAGCCTTGTTTTATCTTCATCTCTCGCCTTCGCCCTCGTGCCGATGGAGAGAAAAAAAGAAACATTTCCGCTCCCCGAAGCGAAACGCCTCCTTTGGTACGTGCGCGGGATACCTCCCTCTCTCGAGTGTATTTTTTTACACCTTTTCCCAGCATTAAAACAAAACGTGAATAAAAGAAGGCATCATAAATGTACGAGGCCAAAAAAAAGTGATGGCTGAATTATAAAATCAAACTTATCCATCGATGATGGCGTTCACGCGCGCGGAATGAAGGATGTGGATTCTGGAGGTCAAATTTTTAATCTTTATTTATGTCACGTTGAGGGTGGGCCAGAACCTTTTCCGAATCCCTAAACGTGAGTAATTAAGGAAAAATCTCAATCCATTTGACTGAAGCTCACGATTAAAATATTCTGCGAAAGAGTTTCATAAACATTTAATCAAATTTTATTAAACTGATTTATGAAATTTGTTATGATCTTTTCGAAAGTTATGCATACCTACTTGCTTACCATCACGCCATCCCCTTACGAGCGAGTAAGGCAAAGTCAAAAATCTTAGTTGTTGCTGTAAGGTATATACAATAGATTGCTTGTAAGGGGGGGGGCTTCGACAGGTGCCCGGGCACTTAGACCTTCTTGGTCGATTGTGCCAACCCCATGCCTGTCTGCCACATGCAGACAGGGGACAAGAGCGCCACGGTAAAGGTATGTATGGTCACCCATCCGACCCCCGTCCGGGACCAACATTGCTTAACTTCGGTAATCTTACGGGAACCGATGTGCCAATGTGGCTAGGCCCTTAAGGTATATACAATACTTCATAAAATAACTTTACAAAAATCCTTACATTAACTTATAAAATAAATATACCTTTCTGTCGTCATTTCTACAATCATTTCATGTATTTTTCCAAAAACATTTTACGAAACGTACATAGTTTCATACAATTACTCCATCAATTTATTTTTATTTTATGAAATAGGTTTGTCAATATTTTTCCAAATTTATGGCACAAAAATTTATCAAAATAAAACCACCATTATTCCTCCTTTTTTGTAATCAGACTTTCGGAAAGGTTTCATAGTTTGCAAGCACAGCTTTAAAGAACTACCAGTTTCAAAACAGTCACATAAAGTGTTTCATTAACATATTTCAGGAATAGTTTATCCTCATACGAACCCATAATAATGATTTAGGTGCCTCACGATTGATTTGAAAAATAAACATCATTTCCTGGTCTCAAGGCTCTTAAAAGTACGTCGGTCAGCAAGCATAGAATGGATCTGACTTCCCGGTACTTACCGTGGTTACTTTGGGGAGCTTTCATTGAAACGTAGTTGAGCAAGAATATGATTAAGGTGGTTGTAGAGGTAATCGTGAGTCATTGAGTGCAAATTTTAATAACATTTCTAGCAAGTCGAAAAAAATTCTTAGACCACATTTCACTAAAGTACATCTGTTTCTACGGTTGAAATCACCATACACGCAGTAATTTAAATGATGCAAGAGCTATATTTTAAAATTTTCACCTTAATTAAAGCTATGACATGAGTTTTCGGCGCGGAATTCGAAATTTAAGCAAAAATTGTAATCAATATGTTTTTTTAATCATCGTGATACATTGAAATTTGCTAGTAACCATTATAATCTAAGGAACCGTATTATTTTGCGTTTATGATGAGAATATGTACTCATGTAAACGAATAATTTCAAGATAAATGCCATACGGCTACGTGTTCAAATAGGAATTCCAACAACCAAATCGGTAACAATTATGCTATTCACTTTTATCCATAGATATTACTAATATGTACACGTGAGCAAAAGTTCACGCAAATCTGTACAAAAACACAAATCGCTCCAATCAGCAACCAAAACCAAAAATTGAATTTGGAACGATGTAAACAAATTCAACACCTCGTTTCCGACGAGCCTTAAATCCCGTACGCCTATTTCAATGTCTTTTATGAGACCTAAAAAGTTGAAATTTGGCACTAATAAAGGTCCTGATCCAAAACCGACCGGAAAAATAGGAAAAACCCCGAAACAGAAGGAAAGGGTTTGCTTTTACACCATATTGCTGAATTTTAGCCCCATAAGTAAAGCATTGAATTCGATGGAGGGCAATTTTTTAATTATTTAATACGAATAAAGATACTGGGATGAAATTTTCAATATTAGATCGCAGAGAGAATGAAGGTTTTTATTCTTTAACTCGATATTCCTTCATGATTATTCCTCAAAATTGGTATTTTTGGCTAGTAAATCATCTATTTCTATAAAACGACAGTAGAAATTTTAGTTTCTTTCGCAACCGCTGCATGGACTATTTGGGAAGGTTTGCCAATAATTTGGATGAATGATCAATGTAAAAAAAATAACGGTGAGATTTTAGTTGGGGTATTTTTCAAATCCATCTCTCTCCATGTGTGGTTAATGGCTCGTATTTTTGGGAATTCCTTTCAATCCTATGCAGCAATTTTAATTCTTCTTGAATTATCTTTTTCATTAGTTTACTTCAGATTATAGTCTTCAACTCGTTGGTTTTCAACGGGCACCCTTTCCTAGTGAGAAATATAATCCGTCGTGGCACGGAAAACGTTCACGTGACCAGGGAGCCCTCTGCAGGAGGTATGGAAAATGATTGATTAACGAGAAACAAAACGCGGCCAACGGACTCAAACACCACGGATGGAAGCCCTCCTGGGCGAAATGAAAGAGTGAGGAAAATATCGACTCTCTACGACTGACCGAATTCTCTAACCCACCATGATCCTTTGCAGCGATATGCTAATACAGCGTGCGACCCTAATATAACGAGCGCCCTGAGGTGGAGGAGTAGTAATCCTTCTGGGTGGAGTGGTGGGGGACTGAGCTGACTGCCGGCGGGTGCAATGCCCTCTTGCCGCTGCGCCGGGCCGGTGGCGAGCCGTGCGTGATCAAACGGTTTATCAAAGGTGCGACGAAGCGCGGCGCGGAGCTGGTTGAAGTGATGTGGGCAGACGGGTTGCGATGCTCATTTCCCCCCCTCTCCCTTCACAAGTTCACGAAAAGTTCCGCTCACCTGGAAAGGAACTCTTCTTAAGTTGGTCCCACCGCAAAATGACTTAAAATGTCACTTCATTCATATTCTCGCTGCTTGTAAAAAAAATGTGTCCTCCCATCTGTTACGAATGATAAAATTCTACCTTTCCACGCTATTTTTCTTGCAAACTGAACTTTAAATTACGGATTGAAGACATAATTTGCAATTTTCCACTGGTAAAATAGATTCATTCCGACCTAGGTTCCGATCCTGAGATAATCATCCCGATGATGATGTAGTACATCTAGTAGTAGTAGCAGCTAGGTCTAAATAAATCTGTTTTACCAGTGAAAAATTGTAACTTCTTTCTTCATTACGTGGAAATTCTACCACAACGCGCACGATACTTCTCTTTTTGTTGATATAAAATGTTTTTAAATTCTAGAAATGCGTTAAATCCTGAAAAATAGCACTTTTCTATCTAATGTTGAGCATTTTTTATGGAAAACTGTTTACAATAAGAGAACGCTCCGGGGTAAAACTAAAAATTAGTATATATGCACCTTATTATTTTTTTCAATTAGCAATTAACTGCAATAATTTAAGTCAAAATGCGGAGAATTCGGTAGTTTTGAAGGAGACCCTGAATTTAAGCCACCATAATCATATGAGAGTATAAAACATGAATAAAAATAATTTAAACTCAACTGTTAAGTAAATAAATCGTTAGATACAACTGAATGAAAGAAATTAGATGCAATGCATGAAAAATCTCATGAAATGAGTGTGAAAAAAATTTTATTAAAAACATATTACCCCAGAAATATTTAAGCCTCTCGATTGGAAAAAGCCTACGTTTAACTTCTTTAGGAACGTAAATACATTTATGTGTGACCATTTAAAACATGTGGCATTTGCTATATAACTTTGGGCCAACATATGCAAGGCATCTTTTTAGTACAGAAGTATTTACCATAAGTACTTTAAAGGAAGAAATATTTTTTTCGACCACCCCCGATTAAGGTTTATATCATACGGCTCATCAGCATTCTCTAACATTTTACGCCATTATACATAATGAAATCACTTGTCTATTTCCACGCTGTTTTATTTCAACCGACCATGGTTTCGGCACGTAGTGCCATTTTCAAGGTGCCATTTTTACGCCAATTCAAGTTGTCCCAAATCATATTTTTGAAATTCCATCATAGGAATGAAGCTTGCACTAAGGAAGGGAACAACCTCTTTTCACTTTCCAATGGCCCTGATCTGGAGTTTCAATAACTTGCTGCAGGTTTGTCCACAGATCTTCCTAAGGTTGGCACATCAAGAGCTTCGCCTGACACGGGACTCGAACACGCAAACTTCCGATCATAAGCCGGCTGGGTAAAACCGTGCAATATCCGCACTGGCGATAAATTAAACCTGAATCTCTTCAATCATGCTTTTTCTTCTCCTGATTCTTTCCGTATAGAAGGCTAATTGCCTGTTCTTTCTTCTTAACTCCCGCCTTTCATAATTGTTCGACAGTAAAGTTGTCAATCTATCTTTTTTGGTCTTCCTTTTTCCCGCAGGTTCCTTATCACGTACTACTTTTACTATTTTTTATTCGCACACGCGATGCATGAGATCATACAATTCGCTCTTTCTTTTTACGGCCCACTCGTTCATGTTTTCGACTTTGAAAGTTTTTCTTACGTGTTCGTTCCGTTCTCTTCTCAGTTATGTTTTACCCGTGATTTTCCGTGACACCTCACCAGTCTCCAGTTGTAGCCTTCTTTTTATTGTTGTGTCTGACCGAGTTTCCGTCGTATTAGTCCTATAGCTTTATGTGGGGGACTTAGTGTAAATGTAGCCAAGTTTATTTTTTCATTTCGTAACTAACATTTTTCACGATGACTAGATATATACGTATATTCATATATATTTTACTGCATGAGAGGACCAAGTCCAAAGTTCGAATACTTGTTACTACATGGCAGGAGTACTCGAAAGCACTGAGTGCAGCTGATTTACGCGAGGAATATATACGCATCTAGCTCAAATTTCTCTTCAATGGACTTGGGCACTTAAACATTGAGCTCTATTAGTATTCCAGATTTTTCTTCCCTATACATCTGTTCTTCCAAACAGTGTCATTCAAGCATCCAGCTTAAGACTTGTTTTTTTCGCTGATGCAACAAAACGGATTTAAGCATTATTAGGCATCAGCTATCGTGGGAGACGAGTGTCTGCCGAGGTCATTCACGTCGAAAGGCAATTAAAAGGTCAACGAGAGGTTCACAGGCGGAGAGAAGCGCCGACATCAGCCGTCTCAACCTGCTATTGGGATAATAACTCGATGTCCCTCCCAGCGCGGGTGTACTTTACGTAATGGGCTCTCTGAAAAGCAGGCGTTGAAGGGACACTGTTAGACCATTATCCACAAGGACGGAGGAGAAGGTTGAATAGAGAATTGAGCGGATTGTTCCGAGCGAGGAGGAAACTTTCTATTTACTTGCGCAGCTTCGTAGTTTAGTTTGCGGGTCCAGATGTATTTTTCTACTCATTCTATTTTCACTGCGTCGCGGTGCTCCAATTGCCTTTTTCGACCACTTTTGTGAAAAAATCCCATTTCATCATGAAGAACGCAACCTTATGGCAGCATATATCTTTCTTTTATATATGTATTTAATATATTTGCTTATCACAAAAAACTGCACAAAGGTCTTTTACATTGATATAACAAATAAATAAATTAAAAACTAATGCACCAAAGAGGGTGAAATTCGGCAAGAAAAAATCATTTGACTTTACCGATAATCGAACCCGAATCTCCCAATTACCAGTCAGGTGTGTTAGCCATTTATACAATCAGAACCACAATGCATGGGGAAATTGTTGTAAAATTAAAACATTAAAAACGAAGAACTACACCACCACCTCCATGCCTCCTCAGCGAATTCCTTTATCACTCGGATGAATTGCCATTTTCAATTTCGAAAAGTAACCACAACCTTTAAGGGAGGTGAGTATTGTTATATTCGATTACGAGTAGTTGGAAAATCAGCCTAGGTACCACTGTCATTGCATAGCGCGCCACAAATATCAGTTCGAGAGATACGTCGCGTCTGGAAGCGTCGATCGTAATCTCACTTTCAGATAGATGTCGCTTCCCTTCATATCCATAATGCACTGAGAAACTGAGATATTCTCGTGAGGTTGGCAGCGCTGGGTTCGCGGGGTGAAAATGCCGGAGAGGTGGTGAGAGAGAGTTTGGTGAAATGACATTCGTGGGAAAATACGGGGGAGTCCGGTGATGTCGAATCTACGCGAGCAACACGAAATACCGTGGCGGCTGCGACACACATAATTTAAGGTTTTCCCTTTTGCTACGGGAGGGAAAGAGAGAGGGGCTATTCCAATAGAATGAACTCCTGGGACAAAGGCGGGGGAAAAGGTCGCGTGCGTTAAAGCTAGAAGCTTCGCCGTGCCGAGTCGGACGAGCAGAAACCATTGGGCGGCTCAGAGTACGCGTACAGCGGATGATACTGCTGGAGTTATAGTGGGAGGCGCGCGTTACCTACCACCCTCGAGGTGATTCGCGACATTAAGTGCCGTCATTTACATTCTGAAAGCCGCCCAACGGCATATTGCCAGAGTTAGGAGCGACAATGGAAGTTTTCGGTTTCCTTCTCGGCCAAACTTGCCACCGTTCAAATATTCATACAATATATCTATTCGTTTAATTCAGAGAATTCATTAATTATTTTAGTGCCCTTGCTTGAGTCCACGGACTAATGTGCTTACATATATACCCGTTCCCTTCATGAGCAGGCACGGTTAAAAGAGTTCAATTCTCGCTGATAGGCATGTGAAACTGACTTTGCTTTAAACATTTCCTCCATACTTCCCTACCCTTGCATTTTACTCCAGGTATACTCATATACTGCTCCATATACACCCTCATGTTCTTGAGGCTCCTAATATCCTTTCTCTTAAGAATATCTTCCACCACATCCACCCACGAATTTGTCGGTCTACCCATTCCTATCACGCCATTCACTCCTATACCATAAATCTGCACCCTTTCGGTTCTCATTCATTCTCTCGACGTGACCAAACCAACAAGGCACGTTCCTTTCACACTTCTCCATTACGGGAGCATCCATTCCACATTATTATAATTTGCAACGTTCATTTTCTCAATCCATAAAAAAACTTAAAACAAATGAAACGGGCGTGAAATCAACAATTTTCAATGACACTCAGTTTGGGTCAATACCCCAGATTATGACCAACTATATATATAGTGAAGTCTAAGGGTTAGTAAAAAAAATTCTTTTAGTAAAATCAGTAGTAGTTAGTGAAAAGTCTCAGCTAAATATGTTTCGAAAACTAAGGAAATATTGAACTTACTATCCACAACTTACACATACGGTTAACAGCACCCGGAAAAATTAATAATAGAAAACTTAGGTATGGATCTTGAGTAAGCAGTATACTTTTCACTTATTTCTGAGACACATCCTAAGTTTTTCTTTCTCCACAGACATAAAACCATCCATCGTATTCAACGTCACACCACGAACTATTTCCAGGGATACATTTTAAAACGCATTACAATATTATTATAAAAAATTGCATTTCTGCGGCAATATGTAACGCTTTGTTTTCACCACTCGGAATACAGAAATCAGGAAAGAGAAAGGATGATAGGGGAATTATGTTTATGAGAATTAGTGTTTCTCTGCGCTTGCTTTTTAGTCGTGAAAAAGGTGAGGTATGGCTATTTGAAACACGAAAACGCATAATTTAAATTACAAATAGTCTAAAAGATTGTCTGCCTTCATTGGCACAGCTGAGAAAACAACTTCTTCGAGGGAAAAATGATTTTTACTCCAGCTTCTACGACAGCATATATCCCATTACGCCTCGCTGTGGTCTCGCTTGTCAGCATTTTTTTCTCCACGCAGAATCTTATAGGAAACCTTGGCATCTCAAGTATCTCTTATCTCTTCTGGTTTGCCAATAATCGTGAAACAATTTCCTCTTCGTTACAATGAGGTTGTGGCGAGCGAGCCGAGAAGATTTCTGGTGTTGTTTTATTATCTGCCACACACTCTTACGGAGGTTAGCAGAGTCATCACGTTGATGTAGTTAAGGTCACATCATGACAATACCTAATAATCGGGTATACCCCGCGTAATTTGAGTGAATGTTACCCGAAGTTTTGTTGCCGTTGCTGGTAATAGATGTAGTCATAAGGATCCGCTAAAGCTTCGATGCAGACCATAACAACCAACGATGACATAAACCAATAGGCGCACCAAAGGGTTATATCTGATTATAGGAATTAATTATCACCTAAAGAAACATGTGTGAAGCAGTTCATTATCTAGACAAACCAAATTATTACTACATGAAGCATTTATTCGTCCAGTACTGATGCATGATGCAGAAACATGGGCCACAATAAAGCAACGAAACTATCATGGAAGTTCAAAATAAATATCTTAAGGAAGGTATGTGGCCCGGTGAAGGAAGATAATGTACGGCGAAGGCGATATGTCCAGTTAAGGATGCTGGGGTTATGACCACCTGAATCTCATTCCCGCCGAACATTACCGTGAAAGGACCCAGTTTTTGGGTTGAGTGAATGTGTTCCGTGATTGGTCATTTGCGAGGAATTAATTTTCCTATAAACCACCATTGATAGATTGATTTTGAGTCATTTTACTGTCTGGTGTGTTCCTGTTTTGCGTGTGGTGCTCAAAACTTCATGGGTACGGTAATTGAAGTGATATATTTCTCGTGTTCTTGCATTCCGAGGCCGAAAAACTCATCTATCCCATTTTACTCCATAGAGTCGAAAACCCTCATCTCGCCCCATCCGTAACTTATTAATTCAAACATAATTGCTTCTGGCGTAACTTTTTGGTACTTCATCATGAAATAATAATAAACTACGAAATTGTTTTCACGTAAATTTTATTTTTTAAGACCTAGTTTTTGATGATGTACAGAATTTTCAAGTCTCATACTTGATGTGAATACATTAAGTTATTGTCATTTCATCTTTATTTCGAAACAGAAATTCCTACAACGAGGGCTTTTTCTACCAGGAACAAACCTCCTTCTTTAACCGCGGTTTCACCTTTCTTCTTTCTCGAAGTAATAATTTGCGTCGCCCGCAAGGGTCAGGGTCGATTTATTTGAGATTACCCGAAGGAGGGGAGGAGGAAAGTGAGATATCCTTAAACCCACACATCACTTGAACCGAGAATATCTAAAGGAAAAACTTCGATTTTAAAGCCCTATGGTTTGGGGGGCCGAACATATTTATTTCAAACTCCAGCTGTACAGGCTAAGGGCTGGTACAGCAAGTTACTACGACGAACCTAACATTAAGATCCCTCCTGAAAGAGCAAACGCACTGCATAGTGATTTATCCTTATTTCCTGGAGATGAAGAGATTCTCATTGAGCAAGATAGCTTGGAGGGTTGCCACAAAGCAAGCCAGTTTATCTGATTTTCATAATGCTTATAAAGCAATTTCACAATCCTTGAGATTTTAATAGGAATATTTTTCCGCACTCAGCTAATATCCCTAACCGCAGTCTTCAATCCAAAAATGTTTTGATACTTGAAAGAAGGATAGGATAATACGAATATACAAAACAATTCAGAAATTAATGAGCGCCCAGAATATTTTGTAAACCGATGAAATCATGTTCGCAATTCCATCTTCCATACGCAATGGCAGGTAAAATTTCCAATATTATTCCTAGGTGGGGAAGCAATTTTACTGCCTGTGCCGCAAGCGCGCAGTGCTGCAGCGGTTTACTGGCAAACGTCGGTGCAAACTTAATCCGACGGAGAGAATATATCTTCGGGTACCCACCGGCATCGTGCGAGTATGAACCTGGAACAAAAAAATATCTGACAAGCCAGGATTTGAACTCGTATTTTTCGCGATGAAACATAGTACATACTTGAGCCAACACGCCCACCAAACCCCCTGTACGGACTTGCGGAAAACATTTTACAGAATTTCTCTGATATTATTTGCATGTCTAAGTACTCACCAACCTTCTACAATGGTGATGTGAAGGGTGTATTTTCGTTTATCTTGACTAAAGCGTAACATATTAGATAAACGGGCCTAAAATACTGAATTTCGATCGTCATATGTTTTTAAATAGGAAGCCGGTTGGGAGTAGTAAATTTAAATAGTATATATGACCATGTAGTGTGCCTAGGATTTTCAATGACCTTACGGCTCTTAGGGAAAAATGTTTGAATAGCATATTACGTGGCTGCTAACAATGGGCTTGGTTAGTACCTAAATTTAATTTTAAGAAGATATTGAATCTGGTTGAAATTCTTAAACCACTGGAATGCGTTGTTATCACAATATTTTGACACATACCAAGTTCGCCTATTTTCTGTGAGTGGACACATTTGCGATGTATCTGGACCATATGCCTCTCAAGGTAATAGCAACGTGCGTATCATGAAAACGGCAGTTGGTTGCGTCGTGGAGTGGACAGGAATAACCGAATTATGTCGGCCTCGGTGGCGGCGGGGTAACGTCTGTCTGCCAACCCAAAGGTCGCGGGTTCGAGTTCCTCCTGGGGAGGATTTTTCTCCTCCCAGAACATGGTTGTGTGTGTTGTCCTTTGTTACTGTTACAACGCCTGATGTAAAATGGTCCTGGAGGGTGTATTCAGGTTGATGAAATAAATAAATAACTTACTTGCCAAGGAAGGCTCGCACTGCTTCCAACCATGAAATTCAACATCCTCTCAAACTCTTAGATCTCATAATGAAGAGAAGCCAGTGTAAGAAATTATCATCTTTATTATTACTCTGCGTCGAATTATCACATTATTCCTTACAATTTGGTTTCAGGTCTCGTTTGTCGGACAAGGATGTGGTGTAAATAAATTTAGAAGTACTTCATAATAATTACCTAAAACGTCCAGCTAAAATAATTCTGATACTTTCCCAAGTGCAAAAATATAGGTAAACTGGGACTCATGTGGCCACCTACGACTAGATATAGTTGTCTAATATTTTCGAACCCAGCTATAATAAGATCACAGCGAGCGCATTTCCCGCGCTTTTCGTAGGACTCCTATACATTCGTAAGGCGGTAATGTTACAGCCTAATCTCGGTGGCTGCATTGGAGGGTAGTCCTCGGATGATATAACCCTCCAGCCATGGAGATGCGAAGGGTTTAAGTGGGCCAAGTTAAGAGTAAGGGAAGGTCGTCCTGTAATTTCCCGCGAATCGGGGGCGGGGCGTTGAAGTCACCGCTAGAGGGAACAACGATAGGAAGGAGGCAAATTGTATATCGACCCCGCCCAAGTGCTTTTCGTGGCGTGTCTGCGGATAACAAAGGCTCAGCGATTACGGTGCATGTGTACGGGATAATGGTGTAGTGTATTATCGGCAATCCAGAGGACTCTGGTCCCTATTACCTGCTTTGCGCTCTGATTGGCTGCTGTTCAATTCACATACGTGCTCAGGGACGGAAAACTGGATGGTCTCAAATGATGGAAAAAAGAATAGGGGTCCCTATCATTGCCGCTTTCCCTGAAAATGATTAAATTAAATAGCAATCTTCTGGAGTTGTCATTACCGCTAACACTGAACTATCAATTAATTAGTCGTTTCCGCAGATGTTCCCAGAAACCATCCTCATCATCAGTTGTCATGTATCCGAAGACTGGTTAGCTGCCGCTCTTCACTCCATTCTATTTTCAGCGAAAAGCTTCACTTCTTCATGAGCCTTCATTTTAACATCCCTTTTTACAGTACAATTCTATGCTTTGATTCCCGAATCCATATCCAATGCAATGATGTAAATCATCCTTGGTTTTCCTTGGTGATTCCCTTCTTTCATTTCCATTGTTGTTTACAAGAGTCTGTTATGCCTCAGAATGTGTCCAACAAGTGAAATTTTCTTGCCCAATGACTATTAATGTAACTACGGCGAACTACTGACAGTATTAAGGTAGCGTGATCACCAGGGTCTCAACAGAGGGCTGGAATTCCAGGTTAAACGAAACATTCTAGGTCTCATTGAAATAAATTTAATTTTACTTGATGAAATAACGTAGCTTACATTTTATTTGCGGACGAGAAGGCCTTATGGAGCTCCATGTTGATCTATTGAAAATTATTTGGCATATATATCCAGTTAAATCTGATTCAATTTAGCTTAAACGAAAGAAGAGCCGAATTACTGTTTTGTAGGGCCTCTTCATTACTATCTTCTGCACTGCCTAATACATATATTCAGCCTCACGTATTTCGCGCATTGTTTCAAACTGAGTCGTTTGCTCCTCACACTGATAACATTCATCTTTAAGATTTATTGCAAAAACATTCTCAACATTCGTTCTTTGCTTTATACTATTCTTATATCATATTATATATATATGTATAATTTGTTTTGAAGTTAGCAGGCAATAAACTAATAGGATGCCTAATGACGACTAAGACAAAATTCTAAAACAGCGCTGGCAACAAACCCGAAGTCCAAGGGTTCAACTTGAACAATCGGAAAACTTATATTTTGTTGGTATATACTCCAAGCGTTCCGGCATAAGTAGGACCTGTTCACTTGATGCATGTACTGAACCACCATAACACAATAGGTTCACCTTCAAAATTTCATCTGCCTAGGGCATTAAACGGCCTAATTTCATGAGCATAGGCAAGTGATAAGCTTTCCAAGTTTTCAAATAAAAGACCTTTAGGTTGTATGCAATAATTAGGTAAATAAATAATAGAAAGGGTTACCTTTCTATTACGTGTTTACCTTTGTTGCCAATTTCAAAATTCTCAATCTGCTATTCACATCCACTTCCTAGGCCTCTGTGGCTCTTAACCCTATTTCTTAGATTGTCTTTTCCGATATGTTGCGAATAACACCCGCGTATTTTCATCCACCTTTGTTTAGACCATACACATTGCCCTGAAACGCGCTGACCTGACTCTTTACCGCCCTTTCAGGTTAAATGCAGTCATGTTGGCAGCGTTGCCTGTTATGTCCTGTATCCTCCCTACCGCTCCATAGCCGACCCCTTCCAAACAAACCGTGCCCTCCTTGACGTCACGCTTCGTGCAGGCGACTGACACCAAGTTCCGCGTGTACTATCTAAGAATCCCTTCTCTCCATACCCCATAAAGGATGAAAAAATAGTGCGTGGCACAGTTCTCCCACACACATATCCGTCCCTTGTCATTCTTCCTCAGGAATGTGTATTCGCCATAACATCACTTGAGCGCAGAGAACTGTAAATCGTATCACGATGAGACCTTCTGAGTGAGTTAGATAACGATAAGTAAAACAAAACAGACCTACTCCACGACCATGCACCAGGCCATGGTCAAGCGTTTGTTGCTGAAGTACACAGAAGGTGGAGCCTCCTGGTGGCCGTGAGACGAAGCGAAGACACTGCGTCCTCGAAAGAATCCGTAATCGCGGAAGCGATATCTCCGGACACCCTTCACCCGAATTCTTCCCGTAAAAAAATAAATTTCCAAAACAAATTCCTCTGCCGCGTGGTTGCACGCAAGGTCGAAGACTTGCGTCCCAAGTCACATGAGAATGACTGAGACCGGGCGGACTCCAACGCTTTTTGGCAGTTTGAGCTCATAGGTTAACCGTAACTGGCGAGATGTGGTGGAACAGCATTTCCGAGAATGAAAACTCGTAAATTTAGTACAGTCCACTTTATTTTCCTGTTACAACGCAGGGTTCGGCGTATTGGATCACCATCTGTATGTGATGATGGTGATGTAAAACGCAGAAACACTTTGTAATTTTAACATAAGTGGACAGCAATACATACGTACCTATGTGAATTTTCATTGAGCGCATAGGTTAAAGAGGGAATATAGACGGAGCCAAAGGGTACGACATTGCAGGGGAATACTGAAGACAATAAAATGTGCTATCGGCCCTAATGAGGGGATCAGTTATGCAGTGAACACGCCAAAAACGTGGGTTTTACCAGCAGCATTATCACGGTACCGTAACGATTTATACATAAATATGCCAAATGGAAATACCTTACAAAAAACACTGATGATTGTAAATAAAACACCGCCATTCCACAAAATCATACATTTAAACGACCATGGTTTCGATTCACTGCATCATCATCAGGACTGCATCAAACCACGGTGGTTTAAATGTAAGCTTTTGTGGAATTACAGTGCTTTCTTTACCCTCTTCATGCAGAAATTCCACCAAGTAAAGCCACCGACTGCCACTTAAAAAAAAAACACTGAATTGAAATTCATTGACGAATTCCGCGAGGTAGCCATATAACGTAGATCATTGTCCATTAAAAAATATGTTTCACTTTCGTGCGTCAAAACGCCATCTACTCCCTTCTTTAATCTATGAATGCAGCGTAAGAATTCATGAACCTCCTCCCTCCCTTTTCCCTCCGAATCTCACGTAAGGTGTCACACAGTTTTGGAAGCATGCGGATTGATTAGCGTTTCCATGAACGAGATTTTGCGCGATTTCCACTATCCATGGAAATACTGAGCACAAGAACTGAAGGCTTTTGTTTTAGCTGCGTGGCGCTGAATCAAACATGAAACATTTCAGCAGCCGTGAGTGCGCAGATCAACACGATACTGGTAGATGCAGAACTATTAGGGATGACTATAAAAATACACTGTAAACCCTCAAAAATATTTAATGTCATAGTTTTCATACACAATCATGCGCCGAAACTACGTCAGTAATTATAATTAGATAGGTGGGGGAAGTCGGGGTAAAATGACATACCATTTTGTTTTTAGCTCATTATTGCTTTATCAACCAAGATTTCAAAATTATTTTGTATCAAGACTTTCCCTCATTCAGCTAAAAATCTTATATCCTGGTGCCCTGTTTTTAAATTAATATAAGCCATGCAATTTAGACATTTTTTAAAAAAAGTGTGAAGTATGTCATTTTAGACAGACGTCAGGGTAAAATGACAAGAGATAAGGAAAGTTAAGAAATTTCTAAAAATGTTAGATGGTTGATATATTTAAAAGATTTGTACTTAGATTATTAGATAGAACATAAAAACAACTATTCTTCAAAGGATTCTTCAATAACCTTCAAACAATTTTAGCTAAATTTTACCATTTGAATGCTATAGAAAATTAAGATTTAAAATGGAATTAACAATGACCATTAATTACTGTAAAACTCAAAGTTAGTTTTAAAAAAATTGATAATTTTAAGCAATCTTATCTATTTGCAGACATCACAAACAAAGATTTTTGTTCTATTGCTTGCACCAGCACATTCAGTGTGTGCCCATAATTGACACTGCTGACACCTTAACCAATGTTCTCCGGGTTTTGAATGTGAGTATAATTCATTACAGTGTAAGCAGGGACAATCTTCGGAAGCATCACTTTTGTCTTCAAAAAGGTCTTTTTCATATAATGCTAATTTTCCTAAACTAGAGTTCCGCTTTGCTTTTTTTTCATTGCAGTGCGTTTTCTTTTTCACGTTTCTCCTCACGTTTCTGCTTAAGCTGATTTACATATGGGCTGCTGGTGAGCACAGAAGGTGTCTTGTTTTGTTTCCTTTTTCGTCCATCTGCACATGAAATGGAAGGAACGGGACTGATATCCACCACTGCCACTTGCGTGGGAGTCGCATTCACTTTCACCGCTGCTATATTTTTATTTGATTCCTTGGTGACTCCATTCTCACCGGTTTCACAAACAAGGCTTATGAGGCACTTCAGAGAGTTTGGGAGTTCACTACTTTGGGAGTTAACAATCAGGAATTTTTGTAGTTGCTGCAGGATATAAGAGGTGTTCTGGAAATATGTCAAGAGTTAAGGGGCCAGAGTCCAGTGTGTTGAAAGCCACTAGAAGAATCAGCAGCAGTTGCTGCTTTCCCATAGGCTTTAGTAAATAGAGGGCATATTTGATACTGGGAAACTGCTCTTCCAGGATTACACTTAAGCCATTTCGTTACCTCTTGATCATAACAAGTTTTTAGTGGGCCCAAAAATGAGACATCTAGAGGCTGGAGCCAATGGGTGCAGTAAGCAGGAAAACAGAGTATAATTATACCATTCTCTTCAGCAAAACTGACAGCTTCAACATTCTTGTGACTTGCATGTCCATCTAACAGAATGATTACCTTATTTTCTACAGAAGGTTTTACGGAAGAGCAAAAATGCTTGAGCCACTGCAAGAAAATTTCCCGTCATCTAAACTTATTCGTGGGCTACTCCAATGGTTCCTAATGGAGCCCCATCGGTTAGTTCTTTTTTCCAGTTTTTTTCTAGGGTAAATAAGCATAGGTGGGTCAAAGCGAGAGGGACTCATGAAGCATACTGAAGTGACATGAACACCTCTTTCTGCAGTGGTGATTGCTCCTAGCTGCTTCTTTCCTGTCTGGGAAAACACTTTCAAAGTTTTCTGGACACTTCTCAGACCAGATTCATCAATATTATAAATGTTACACGATGAAATTCCTTCACTTTCCATTACTTCTCCATTTATGGTCAAGAATTGTTGCACGACAGGCTTGTTAAAATCTGTTGCCCTAGCTGTAGATGTTGCCCCAGGTTTACGTAGGCTAATGTCTGGATTTCGCAATCTGTTTTAGAAACAATTTTTCTCGGCTATTTGGAACGTAAGTTGTCTTATCTCCACCATAGTCATACCAAAGAGTCGGGACTCCAACAGATTCAGGTGCTCCATCAGTTCTCTCTCCAGTGCGCTGTTAAAAGTTAGCTGGAATTTACCCAATCCTTTCTGAACACCATTGAAGATTTTGTTCTTGTTCCTTGCTCGTCTTATAAGAGTTGCCTGGGGAACTCCGAACTGGTTCGATTCCCGCTGCCATCCCATCTCACCTCTATTAACAGCATCTATAGCCTGCTGTATCCGCTCCTCATCCCAATACTCCCTTGAAGATTTCCTTACTTTATTGCTTGGCATCTGCAGGAGGAATTTCAAATTCAAAATTATGTCAATTTTTAAAAATGTATATCATTAACATCGATTACATTTTTTGGTACATTTTATGTTTCATTTAATTTGTTTTGTTATAAAGGGACTAACTACTATTGGCATTAAATTTAAACAATCACACAAATGAATGAATAATTATATAATATCAAATATCACACAAAAGCGAATTGAAATCCTTGTCAGGGTAAAATGACATACTATGTCATTTTACTGACGCTTGGTATGTCATTTTAGCCTTTAGTGCCATATGTGATCCATTTACGAATTTCGCGCCCACCGTCTGCTTTAGCCAAAAGTCCTTCCTCGTAAAAGATAGCTAAAAGTTTGCTTTAACAGATAAATTATTCATTTCTCAAGCATGTGACACCTGAAAATACATATGAATAAATATTAATTAATTGAAAAAATATTGGAAGGCTTACCTCAACGTTTTCCGTTCACAGCAACGAGATGAAAGCCAACAGTTTGTTGCCATATACGTAGGAACAGGGTTGCCAATCCACCTATCTAAACAGCATAGTGCAAGTGGCGCCGACGCACTAGTTTAGCCAAAAGCCTCGGTAAGTCATTTTACCCAAGTATGTCATTTTAGCCTGACTTCCCCTATTATTCGTGCGCACCTCACGAAATATAAAATATCACGTCTTGGGGACAACTGACGACGCGGGAAACTATGCGCTGGTTGCATTGCCCCCCATTGTCCAACGGTACTTAAAACAAGATACAAATACGATCTTGCTTGCTACTAAAACCTTATTCAAACTGATCGTCGGCCCCATCACCTTCTTACGTAAGAAAATTCAAGAAAAACCCGACCCCTCTCCCCCCAAAACGTCTTACGCAACGCTTAAATAGCCTTATAGTGCTATTTTAGAGCCAAATTTTCTATTGGGTAGTATGAACTTCTTTAGTTTTACAACTCATAGGCCCGAAAGAAAAATGAATCATCACAGAAACTCCATATAAACTATCATATAAAACACATCCACTGACCACCCTGAAAGCCGCCGTAAGTTCGTGTGGCAGGGGTTGTTAGGCACACCATGTCATACAATCTTGGAAAGTAGCTGCCAATGGTAAGGAAAAACCTTTTGAGTTTATCAATTATGTAGTTGATTTCCATATAATAGAATAGCAACAAATAAAACTATGAGCTTGATAATCAAATCTTGAAGTCGTATCAACGCAAAAAAGTTTAAAAATCATTTAGCAGAAAAACACAAATATTTCCTAAGACACATTGGGTCCCTTAAAAGCGTTATCAGCATGTATAAAAGTGAGTGCCTAAGCATAAGACAAAAATCTTAGGCCCAATTAATTCACGTGTTTAAGTATTACAACTTTTGCTTGCTTTTATTAAGCTACCGTTTTGTTTAAAGACAGGTGAGTCTAAAATGAAGCACACTCAGTGCCAGGAATTTCTCATCCCATTTTCAATCCCTCATTGTCACGAGTAAAATTTCTGAAAGCATACTAAGGAGTTGATGACAAGTTGAATGAATGTGATTACGTCTCAATTAGTGGAGTGAAATCGTAATTTTCCAATGATGACACAAGTGCCTCGTTATCCCAGACAGAATAAATTACTTTTTTCGATAGTTCAAAAATGCATGGAACGTTTGAGAGTCTGTGGCAACAAAGATTCTCAAAATATTTGCCGTGGGAAAAAGGAAAAATCGAATGAGAGGAGGAAACAGCAAGGAGCACTACGAACGCAATTGCTCTTAGGAAGGCACCGGCCGTATTATGATGCGTGATTAAGTGATGAAATTCACCATTTAAAAATTCCTCTGACTTGGCCGTTATTCGAATCCGGATCTCCAAATTGCCTGCTGTGTCAGCCTGTTTCACCACCAAGCCATCTCAATTCAAGGGGAATTCATTGGCCTTCTCAAAATTGATCGTATGGTCCAGACTGATTCCGTGCACAGCAAAAGAAGACTTCTCAGACAGTCCCAAATTAAATTACCACCTATGTTCATTCAGGAGTGTTTCACAGTTTCACCGGAGTTTTTAATTCACAACCCGTGAGAATTCAAAATTACTACAGCACTTAATCTGTGCTGCGCATACGATGATTTTTATATATCCGAATTACGGGGAAGATATATAATTTTCTCAATGTATTTATCCTTTGGCCTTCCTCTTGGGACTTATCCGTTTATTTTTCCTTCAATGATATTCCTTAAAAACCCATTGTGCCTCAGGGTGAGCCAAATCCATCGGGTTCACCTTTTCTGTATAGTGTTCCATATGGTCCTTTACTCTTCCTCTCTTCCGTATACTTCTTCATTTATTATTTAATCCATCTACTTGAAAGCTACTAATCTTTTCTTATCTGAATTTCCAATGATCTATGTGTCCGATCCATGTGCCAGTGCCACGCCACGCTCGTACCATGCTCCACAAGAATGATTTCAGGTATCGTTTCCAATATTTATCTGTATAAACAATATAAATCGATAAATACTTATTCGAAAAAAAAATTGACGTGAGCATAAGGAATCCTGGGTCACAGTGTGGCCAGCGCATTGGCCCTGCATGCCAAAGGTCCATGGGTACGATTACCGGTTCATTCCGATTTTTTCACGTGGCAGTTCTCGCATATTTTCACTGTTCAGAAATATTACTATCTCTTTATTTATACATGCACATATTTTCCTCTCGTCTGAAAAGGGGTTAGGAGGTAGAGGATAGAATAATGTCTCAATCTCTCCCAATAAAAAGAAGATATATTTTTATTTTTCTAATTTTGATTCCTATATCTTTTCAAGGTTGGCAATACAATCAATTATCACAACCTTTTTCTCGCAATAAAATTCCAACCCGTAGATGGCTTCCCAGCATTCTATGAACCCTAACACTCACACTTTATTAAATGATTAACTGTGCCCTTTACCCTAGAACTAGGCGGGGAGGGCATCATATCTTAGGCAACATAGAAATTGATTTTTCCCTCGAGGCAATTTTCACGTGTGGCAATTTTCACGTATTTCGCGTCCGAGTCACTTAGCTCCCAATGCATTGATGTCAACACCATCTACCCCTATCAAATGACTTCTTTTTGCTCACGGTCATCAACACGCCGAGGCGGGAGATGCAATTTTCCGCAGTTCTCCCACCGTCCCGACGAGATGAAGTGGCGGCCGAGAAGAGAATTTTCTTCGGCCCGTTGAAGACGTGAGGGAAGTCGCCACCCCTCCACCACTCCATCACGCGAGGCTAACTGTAAAAAGCGATTTCCAACTTTTCTGCTCGGAATTCCACATCGCTTCCCAGATTTCTTCTGTTTCGTTGCTTCATTATTATTTCCGCCTCCTCTCTCAGCAAGAACTCCCGCCTCCCAACTCGTTTCGAAGGGACCCCACGTTTCTAAGACACCGAAGAGAAGTGAGAGGAATCTGAGGTCCGTAACACACGATATTGAGTTCAGCAAGTTCGAGGATGCTCGCTAGAATGATAGCTTTCCAGTATCGTGTGATACTTCTAACTTTTTGTATTTAGATATTTTTTCTTCGATCAAATGCCCTCGTTTGGGATGCTCTGCCCACAGTACGTCTCTTGCTTCTTTCAGCACTGGTGACCCTACTTCTAAAATAACAAAATTCTTCCAATTATTTATCAAATTACATCATCCCCAGTTTATTTAAAAGTAGAATCAGAATTAGGTGAAAGCATTCAAAATCCTCGATTGTTTGTGCTATATCTTCTTCATTTGTTAAGTCCGTAATGATGCTTGACACATGATGCTTGATGCAGCACAAGTTCTATGATACTTGCCAGTTTCATAGAATTACAGTATCGCGTGATGCTGAACTAGCATGTTGGATGACAATAATGATCGCTTTCTTACTCGCTGAGTGAATTAATTTCGTAATTGATGTAGTACTAGAATTCATTGTTACAAAAACACGGCACATCACTAATTATATTATTGCTATCGATCGGTTTCGACGACTAAAGCGTCATTTACAAGACCAAACAGGCGATTTTGTACCGTGTTTTTGTAACCATGAATTCTATCTTCAATTTCCACAAAGTATCGCCACAATCGATTAATTTGATGCAGTATAAGTTTACTACTCGCTCCCCGTAGGATTTTGTAGATGTCTACCAATCACGTTTAATTTTAGGGGTCATTAAAGGATTATGTAATGCGATTTAGACCATCTCTGCACCATGCAAGACAACGTAAGATTTCATGGACCACCCTCCCCAATCTTACGCTAGTTGTTATGCATTTTTGGAGCGATGAACAAAGAAGAATATATGGGCGATTCAATGTCCAAGTGCGCGAACACTGACCTCACCCTTTCCGTTTTTTTATATTTCTCATAATAATACGCCCTACATAGAAACCAGTAGAGATATACATTTTTAGCCGGATATCAATAACGGTATTTGAGATTTCGCGATGCTAGGTATGTGCGATTCGCAAAACATGTGATCTTTAAAAATGTTATATCTCCAAACTACTGAACACAAAGAATTAATCATACTTTTTCTATACTAAGCATACATTTAGGCGTACTTCCGTGGCGTTTATCCTTCAAAGTAAGGTTTTTTTGTCCAACAATAATTGTTGTCCAATAATAATTGTAATTTTTTTGTCAAATAATAAAAAATTGATAAAAATGCATTCTCAGAAGTGAATAAAATCTTTCGTTAAATTGTCTCGGAGCCCCTATGTACGACAACGTACAAAGGCGCAAAGCTCAACCCACCTTACCCCCAAAAAGTCTTACGTAATACTTAAATGACCCCTTAGGAGTCTCTGTGCGATCTTCACTTTTTTTAAATCAGCGCCATCTATACCTCCTTTCGGCTAATAGTAATCTTCTGGCCGCGAAATCAACAATGGATGAAAATGCACGGACAGTCGTTTGAGTCACCTGCCATCTTAGATTAGTCCATTAAAATTATGGTAGGCGGGCGCTATGATATGTATGAAAATACCGCTTCCTCGCCATTTAATGATCGTGTGAAACCTTCGAGGAATGCATAAATCATACTGGATTCCGTACTTAATCCCTATTCTTCGAGTTAGTTTAGCTGCATTATAAAGATGTTTCTAGTAATATACCAATCAGTACTAAACATACGCCTCTCTTACCTGCTTTACATTCAAACTCTGTTAATATCTATGTGTTTAAGTATTTATTATTTACTTCATTGCCACACGTATTTTCCGAAACTTTCGAAGCACTTAATGCTGTGTGTGCACTGCAGGTTTGCCCAAATTTCACCCCTTGACAAACACTCTTGAGGAGGATTTAAGGGTTACATGTAGATGAAGAAGTATCGTTTAATAAAGGTTTCAGAAATCCATCCACTTCCCATTCTCCTCTCACACAACACCGACATTTCCTGCGATTTACACGTCAAACCCATTAAAGGAGTTCCTTCTCATTCGACGCAACTCACCAGCCCGTTACGATTCAGGAGTGAGTAAGAAAGAGAAAGACAGAGATAGTTCCTTTTCCTGTCCGTTTTGATCGTTCCGCAACTTTTACAAGGCACCCTCCAACAATATTAATTTTAAAAAGTTTAATCATTTAAATGTCCGAAATCTCGACAGGACTTCCTAAAACAACTTCGCCAAATTGAGGATGTTTCCAATTTCTCACAATGAGTCTTTAATAGATTTCACAATATAAACAGTGAGAGTAAAATCGTATATTAAATCATTATTTTTTTCTACCGTCGTTTGATAAAGGGATCTTATCTACGGCAGAAGTATCCAAAGGAAACCTAAGGGATTTTATCTCTGCGAAAAAAAAATGACATCCGTGCAAAAAAGTTATTCTCAGTAGAGATAATTGGCTTCCTTTCAAAAAATTACCAAGCCTCTACGTTCTCGCCGTGAGCCTGAGAAAGTGCTGCAACTGATTCCTTGGAATCAAAAATGAAGCATTTACCATAATACTTGGCATTTCTCTATATTCGGTAAATTTTATTGTTTATTCGAAATTCTGTTTTGTCATTTGATACAAATATGCCAAAATTACAACAAAAGGGCATTGCTTATTTCCGAAAAGGTGCTATGACAACCACTAAATGGTCAGAGCGAGATATCGTAGTGCAGAGACACTTCTCAGCTGGTGGATTATTATCAAGTCGAAGAGATAATTTCGGAGTTGAGTGCTCAGCTTCCTATCGCTCAGTAAGTAAGCCAAGGTCTGCTTCAGTGTTATTATACACGGGATGCGTCCCAGGCAAATTTTTAGCATTATCATTTTAAAAAAATACTCGCAAGATTGTTTATCGGGACGATAAATGGTCCCACGCACGGAATCTACCGAATTTCCAGATATTGCCTTTAACAAAATCGCAGCTCTCGAGCTCGAAGAACCAGTTTAGACTGTCTACTACTCCCAAAAGAGGGACTCCACAATACTAAGAGCTCTCTGTGAAGACTGTATTGATTCCGTTATGAAATTAAGTAGCTAATGATCGTTCGATGCGAGGTAACGCAATACTTTAGCCAAAACGTAACGCATGCTCTTGGATAGTTGACACACGATGAAATTAATCTGGGGCTCTTCCATGCCAACAATTGTCGCATTTCACCTTAATGCCTAGAATAAGTATTACAGTATTCACCCTTTAATACGCTTGTTTGCATTAATAAACACGTAAGAAAATCTAATAAATTAATAAACACAACAGTGTGTGGCTGCACCTGGTGGTGGAATAAAATATACGTGGAAGTTGTCAATATTCATGATGAATAAAACACTTGGTAATCTTCCAAAGATTGACTGTATGGCACGAAACGTTTCACCACTCTATGGCATAAAAATGAACGTTTACTCTTGAGATCAATGTAGTAACGCACACTCATCACGCATGGCTGACGCAAATGTAAGGTCGAGGAGAGTGGCAGCAACGATAATATTTTACAGTGACTCTGATTCGTTAATCGAGAAATCGCCCATATATGATTAAGTTATGCTGCTTAAAAAAGGACTCAATCGGATAATATATATTCATATCATTAACACCCAAACCAGAAGCGTGAGCATTACGCCAATAACCTACTCTGTTAATTTATAATGTGGAAAAAATAGGACGGGTAAAACTATTGGTTGTGCGAGTGTATGTCCTTCCCGATTGTAAATAATTTCTACCGACAAAGTTTAAGCTGCTGAACACCTTTTTATGTAAACTTGATAATATTCTTTAATAATACCTTAACATTTTGAAGTTTTTTAATGTTTTTATGAATATTTGTACCATTTTATCCCATGATGCAAAGGGTTAGGTGGCAGATAAGACTCTTGATTCTCAATCTCGCCCCAAGTAATAAAGTCATTTATCTGTCTACCTACCCTAGACAGTCAACATTCAAGTACAACGAGTACCAGGTCTATCAAAGAGCGATTATTAACAAACAAAATAAACATTAAAATTGTACTTAATTAAATAAATTTTCGAACCTCAAAACGTCTTCCGCAAGTGCATGGGGATTATGTAAAAAGGGAACTCCTTGGCTCAGTTAAGAACGTCGCAACCCTAATGGAATGCTACCTAAAAGTAGTACCTGAGATGAAAAAAGTCGAGTTTCATAGACAGATCAATTAGTGCCTTTATTGTATGCATTGTGAATAGGCGCAGTAGGCCAGAAATACTAACTGTAGGTAAAAAGACTGGGCCGATGCTAGAGGACGTCCCACATTCGACCGCAAGAAATGTTTATAGAGCCTAGGTAGGAATGGGATAGACCTCTACTTCGAAAAACGGCCGTGCACACAAATCCTTATGCACATATAGCCTCGAGAAATTCAGCTGAGCGTGCATTTTAAAAACTACATTCTCTCTCACACGGCGGTCCCATGTCGTTGTCTGGAAAGAAGATCCGTCAACACACCTGCTGTCCTCATTCCGCCTCTCCTCCACAGCATCCATTAGCTCCAACATTCCTTGCCGCGTAACTATTACGCCTCCAGAGAATACCGAAATCCTGTGACGCTCATATATGGCCTACATTTTCCCTGATGACGATTAAGATATTCAACTTAGACATATGACGATTGAAAGAAGAAACTTTGTTCACGTAGGAAAAAAGCGGTCACAAGCACGTAAGGCCTAAAACGCGCATGGAAAAGATTCGCCGAGAATCAAATATATTCGAAAGCGATCACTGTATTACTTTAGCTCCTTAGTGGAAATGTGCCACTGAGCAGAGTAAATAAAAGAGCTCTTTTATTACACCTGAAGGTTTTTCTTAACAAAATAAACCTTTAATACAACACGCGGTCATCATTTCACAATACATTATATAGTCAATAAACCTGGCAATCAGTCAATGTTTCCAGAAGGTGGCCATATAAGCCGCTATACACGTTTTGAATTTAATATTTACTTAATTATGTGGAAAAGAGCTATTTTATTTATTCCATAGAAATCTGAATTTATAAATATTGCATACACGAGTAGAAAACCTGCGAGTTAATAGTCTTAAGAGCTAATTTAAATGGTCAGTAATTCAGTAAAACGTTGAGGTGGGAAGACCAGGAATGTGATAAATACATTCAATGATTGTTTTTTACAATACGAAGCATATTATTTGCATTAATTACATACTTATAAGAGAATACTAGCGCTGAAAAGTGAAGAATAAGCATGCGACATAAAGAATAATTACAAATCCATCCAGTTATATCTATTAATTTCTTTGCTCACATCTCAAAAGCTTTTTTTCTTTACGATAAATATATTTGTTCGCTGGAATATAACAAAAACACATAGGGGCCATATTTATCGAAAAATGCTTCACTGGAACTTGGTGGCTGGTCAGATGACTTTGTGAAATCCTGAATAAATTAGAGGAATACACTTAAAATTATTCCACTCAATATATTTCTTTCAGCCAATCGGTTTCTATGTTCCCACATCATCACTAAAGTTAAAAGTTCATTGATCACCGATAATTTTGATAGTTATACGTGCATAACACTACCTTGGAATATTACAAAATGTTTTCCCCTACTGAATGGTTAATTTACCTATTATTCCGATTTGCGCGCACACCAGTACAAACGAAACTTCCCCACGCACTTACAAAAAATCCTTGCTTCCTGAAGTTTTGAGAATCTCTCGTTTTATTTTATACTAAATAAAATCGCGCCAACCCAATCGGATGCTTCGAGCACAAACATTTCGCCTGGGCAGACGAAATTCTCGTGTTTCGAAGCATCTCGAATAAAAAACTCGCGTTCATTGGGTCATTACGGAAAGGGAACCTCGCGGGACATTTTTCCAGGAATATGACACCCGGTTCGTCCGGCCTTAATCTTTTGTGTCGCCAATAATCTTCTGGGTCACCGACAAGATCAATTGTCGCTGACCCCAAATGACTCTCAGCCGTTTACAGCTTTTGTCTCAGCGCACTGTGTGTGTGTTTTCCCCCCTGGGAATCGACTGACTCTTCCGTGTCACTAGGTAATCGCTTCGTATCGAACCATCGCCCCAAATCTCCTCCTTTAATTAATTCAAGCAAAGTTAGCACCAAAAGCGAGAGACCCTATCGACCATCACCTTTCTAGAAGATTTTTTAACGATAGCGTCCCGGTGGGCGTTATTTTAAAGTGAGGAATGTGAAGAATGTATCCTTCCATTAATTAGCAGCCTGCGCAGTAAGATTGGACGACAGAAAGTCTTTATTTTTCGATGGACGGTGAACTAATGAGGCCATTACAATCAGGTCACGATTTTTATGGCACAGCTCAGATCATAAAAACGGGGTGAGGAGGTACAATACACGGATTACCCCCGGATTTCCTCATCAAAAGAGTAAATGCAGAGAGAAGGAATTGTTCACTGACCAATACATGCCATATAAAAGCCAAACATTGATATCAAAGATGGATGGCACTTGTGGTAAGCCATTGTAGCGAATAAATCTTCGCTAATACTTGATATCTTTGGATTCCTTTTCATTTTTCCATGGGTTTTATTAAATAATAAATAAATGTCCTTTAATGCGGTAGGGAGTGTTCATATAATTTCTGAGAAAAACTGCCGTCAAGGTAGTTGTTGGTATCATTTCAAAAAGGTCAACAAAAAACTTGAGAGGATAGGATTAGCATTATCCATGTTGGGAATCATGTAAGCATAGTTTAAATTTTAACGGATGAATGTAATAGATTATCCACATAAAATTCCCCATTTTTTCATTTCCAATATCTACGCTATGTGGATAGTTTATATACGCAATATCTACGCTTTACAAGTCATCAACTGTCAAGAAGAGATTGGAAACAAATGCAATGCTGACGCGTGATTATGAAGCTGTGATATAAATGAAGGATTTATAGATGGTTTCATTCGTATTCTACCTTCTGAAAGCGCTTTCGTCAACCAACGAAAGGCTAAAGAGATAGAGAGCTGAGAGGATACCTCCGGTTCATCAATTCTTTCTTTCTTCAAGATAGGAATACGACTAGACAAAATTATAAACTACAGGTTCTACGAATGAAACATTCGCATGAAGCCTGTTCTCGTTTTTTATTGTATAATGTAAAGAGGATTTCACCGGTATCTCAACACCTCATCTTCATTTGCCCGAACTAAATGACTTGAAATTAAACTCTATCATCTCAGGCTCCATTGAGTGGATATCTCAAACATTCATGTCAAGAGCGAGAGAACAATGAACTTTAACAGTGATTTCTCAAAGATATCATATTTTACCGCAATAACTGATGTAATAAGGTGAAATATGCGCAACAGATACCTTATGATGCCGTAATACAGTTCAATGCGACACATTGCTGTACCCTAAAGCAGTAAAAATAAACTATCAAAAACACAAACACGCACTGAATGGAGATCTTGGTTCTAAACAATGGCAATAATCCCAATTTTTTAAAAACTTTTTGTCATCATTTCTTGGAGGTAATATTTATTCATTTTCAACGAATCATATCAGAAGGACACCTTTCGTAAGCGATATAAGAGAGATTAATGATGCAAGCAAGCCGACTTTCTTTCAAAGTTCTCTTTCTAAGAATAGTCTACTTTACTTGGCCTTGCTTGCACATATTTTGCGGGAAAACGAGTTTCCTGGAAGAGTAGTAAAAATAGATGGAGATCAATGCAAAGGCAACTAACCCAGCACAATAGAAAAATAGCGGATTGCAGAAACCTACTTCCTCCTTCGTGCGAACGTCCTAATGATATTGATTCAGATATATTTAAATGAGCGAAATCCATTTCTCAGAAAAACATTCCATAATTTAATTCATGAATGCCGTCCGGCCGCTTACCAACGTAAACGCGAACGCTCGTTCAAACTGATATCAGCGTTTGATAATTTCAATGTATTTTGAAGTGGGACTCGTCGCCAAAGCAAAAGGCCTCATTATAAAATGTATAAATAACTATTATGCTACACCGGCTACAGTGTTCTCATATGACCCCCTTCTCCCGAAATAAACGGTGGCATAGGATGCATCTAAAATGTAGTTCGTAGACTTCCGCAGGATTTTCTCTCCGATTTAGAAGCTACAATAACGAAATTGTGTTCAGTAGCCAAGCACGATTCAAAATACATACGAATAGTAAAGTACATTTCCCCATCCTCAAAATTGAGTCAGTTTTTATAATAACTAATCCGTTCAGACATTATTTCCAGGAAATACCAGCTCCAAGTAAATGCCCCGGGCAAATATAAAAAGATATTTCTTCATTATCCAAAGGGGAATATCATTGGTTTTTAAATGAGCCACTCCATGAAAAATAGGCATGCAACCAAGGCATTACAACAATAAGATGTGATTAAGTATCTGTTTTTTTAAAGATTATAAAAAATCATTCCAGTAGATGGAGTGAAATAAACATTGACAAATAGAAAGGCTGGCACTAATAACTGAGAAAGTCATCTGCTGCTATAAACAAGGTGAGAGAAGCTGAAATACACAATGTCTTGTCTGTACGCGAGGGAATGACGCATGCTTTTTTAAATTAATGTAAATTTTAATCCGTGTCCCACACAGTTACTCAACTGAGAAACTCAATTCTTTTGAGGAAAATTAATGAATGGGCTCCCAAGATTCTTTTTTTTAGATCGCAACATCAAATTCAAATTATTCTCCGCAGCACCTCACAACCTATTTGGCGGCGATGGACATTGGGAAAACGTCCCGATTTCTTGATATAACAGTTAACTAACAGACTCGAGCCACAGAGCAAAATTAGTGAGCATGTGGTATTCTAATTCTGACACATAATTTTAATTAACGACAGGATCTCACAAGTTCTAACCAACGCTGAGAATTGAAATTTATTTCAAAGGAATCGAGGTTCATATATGTCATTATCGTCCTATAGTACAAATTATAGCTTCCCATTCAAGAATATTGAGCTGAAATACTTAACTTACATTTTTTTCAAAAGTTCCACAAAACGAAAACTGCCCACTGAATGCATACATCTGCGCTCTTGAAAAATAGAAAAAACTACAATGAAGACAAATATCAGGTGTATTATTAAGATAAGCAAATTAAGGTAGTTTGAACGAGATATCAATTCACCTAGAATTTGAATAACTTGACCTTATTTTAAATTTAATAAACTCATATTTCCAATGATATCAAAATGTTAACCCCTTTCCGAACTACTTTTTGAGCTATTTTCCTAAAAATGTAAGATCTTTTACACGGGATAGATAATGGTTGTGCGCTCCAGAGGGAGAATATTGAAAAAAAAATAGAAAATGTTAGCACCTAAATTTCACCAAAAAATAAACGGTATGTAGTTTGTTCTTTTTCTAAACTATTTTTAAACATTGATCAATTACTCACCGAAGTAATTTTTACAGAATTGCAGAAAACCTTGTTTTGTGAAGGCGTTTTCACCGCATCGGCGTGAAAAAATTAGTCGAGTTAGAGACTTAAGTAGATATATTTATTTAATTGCTGAGAATTTTCGTTATGTATGACTATGTTTTTTCGCAATTTATATTGCAATATTTACTTCATACTTCTAACAGATACTGAAATTTAAAAACAAAAATCAAATGTGGCGTCCATTATGACTGGGGAAATATCTCGATCAAACTACCATAATCACTCTATACTAAATTCTTACAAAGTTTATTCATTCTTTTTCCCGCCAAATCATTAACTTTCCCTACCGCGTAGTAGCTAAACTAATTTGGGCGTGACATTTCCTCTGTCGTGTCAAAGCGGGACCGCGAAAAATAGTAACTATATGTATTATTGTTACAGGCTATACACCAGGAGTATATACCCTGTATATTATCACAATGTCCGAGCATTGGAGTCTCGAACATGATATTATTGGAGAAAAAGCAAAAATACGGGGATGTAAGTTAATTTCCCAAGAGACACACGTGACTGAACCAACTTTTAACTAGATAAGTTCTTTCTAGAAACCTCACTATCTCGCGTCGTCATGGATAATGGATATAGTCTTTAATATATTTTCCCCTTTCATTCCTATAACCTTCTCCCCGCTACTATTCTACTTTCTCACGCTATCTCTTGATATTACACACTTTTTATTTTCGAAACCAGTGGGTTGGTTTTTCCGGGGCGGTCAGAACTAAATTTGGACTCGGGTGTAAGCGCTTCTCTTCGGAACCCTCTACTAAAAACGTGACTGGTTACTTTGCATTCGCTCTAATGAGCTGTTGACTTCACTGCACACCAGCGTAGATGCCTTCCTTTCATTCCAGACTCTTTGCACTACTTTATGAAGTAGACAGTGCACTTCAAATTGGTCGGTAGTGGAGTAGATGGGGGCTTGAGAATAAAAGAACTTCGATAAGCTCATCCGTGATTGTTGTTCGTCAAGTAAAAGCGTCAAATATGGATAATGTAAATGCAATGGCGCATTGTTTAAAAAACTGAAGTTTGTAAATAACTATTTGAACGAATTCAAAAGCTGTGTACACAAAACATTCGGCCGAGGCTATTGCACAAGGAATTTAAAAATAAATGGAGGAGGCATGGCAGTAAACACGCACGGGCGAAGGTAAAGCAAGAACAGGGGTGCATGGAATAATTTTCGGCCGGGTAGGCGTGGCCAACCGGGTACGAAACATCGCTTAACCTGCGGATTTTAACTTAGATGAGAATAAAATCAAACGCGGCCATCGGAAACGTAAGCCAGAATAAGGCCTAAGCTTTGCCGACTGTAAGGGCCGTTTTACACGAGGCACTTAAATTGCGCAGGTTGATGTACAGAAATTGGGAGAACGCGGGTGCGGAATTAGAGCAGGGGCTATTTTCCTAACTTTCGTTCACGCATTCACCCAGTCATTCTAGCAAGTCCCCGCTTTAATACACGGCGCAATTTTCACTGCACATCCATCCATACGCTGCACTGTCAACTAAATACAGTAGCGCCTGTGCAGCAAAGTGCCTCGTGTAAAACGTCCTCAATGGCAGAACCGGCTTTGAGAATCAAGTGAAATGCCGCCTCCATTTTTTTTCTAACCTCTTTACTATTGTAAACCTACACAATTCTAGCTACGGGCAGGTTACCGAACGTTTCGTCAGAACAAAATCGTTACATTCATCGTCGTTTGTGTGCACTGAAGTTCGCTGATGAGTTCCGATCTGTGCTAACTTCAACATCTTGAGTGGAAGTTCCCTTTGACTTTCTATTCCCATTATTTGCGCTATGACAATGATGAACCTTGGAAAAGCATCTCTAACCTTTGGTCTTGCAAAATAATTGGGTCGATGGGATCCTTTTGGGATTCAGAATAGTCACACGGAAAACATAATGTCATTAAATGAAGTTCCCATGCTGGTCGAGTTTTCTGAGTCGATTCATCAAACAGATGAACACCACTCTGTGGTTAAGACAATATGGTTTCAACGAAAATGACAAAATTAGGGTTGGACACGCACAGGCATCCGAAGTGCGGGTGTGGAGCGCGACTGCGCATTGTTAAGATGGAGCCCAAACAATTGGATCCACCCCTCAACAACCGACGAGAAAATTCTGGGTCTTGAGAGAAAATTTCCTAATTGTTGGATACATAACATGCTTCCGCACAGCAAGAATAGTGAAAAATGACAAGAAAACGAATGCTTCGTCGATAATTTTTAAAGGGAAATCAGTAATTTACGAACAAATTCTTGTAGCACCAAATTCTGAAAATTCACCTGGAAAAATCATTTGCCTACACCGGGATTCGAACACAGAATTACTATGTTGCCACATCTTTCACCCGAACGGGTGACTACGTACCGTATAAATTGTGTAATTTTCACGGAACGAAACTCCTTGCTCCACTAGTCTCGCAGTCTGATCCACTGATAAAGAAATCGTGAAATAGAACACATTTTGAGGCAAACGCTTAGAGTTACACTATAATTTGAGAAGTAATTTTATCTCAACTCTGGAAGGAGTGCCATTAATAATATGTGAGATGTTATCAAGGGGAAATACCTATATGAAGATGATCTTGAGAGCACTTGGTGAATTTTACCGATGTACTTTGATATCATGAAGTTCGTTTTCATGCCTGAGAAAAATATTGCTATTAGTAATAAATTAATAAAATGTACCAACTATTCATGACTAGATGATTGGATCGGTTATCGTAATCCAAAAAAGTTTAAGTACGATCTAATAATGTACAATTCAAGGAGATTTTTGTTCTCTTAATTACAACTAGGCTATTTCATACCTAAAGTCTCATCACTACCTAATTGCCAAAATTTTCGAATTAAGACAGGTAGAACACCAACCTGAACAAAATCGATTTCAAATAACTATGAATAGATTAGCATAAGCACAAAACCTTGGTGGGTGCATGGTCTTTGTCAAATCTCCCACAAAATTCAACAGAACCATATGATCCACGTTCGAAAATGCCAAACTACCTCTGTTTGGAATTGAACCCATGATCGGGGGTTCCGGTCCTAAGGGATTCTTCTCCTAAGACTTCGACTAGCCACCGAAAAATAACAGCGGAGCTTGAGACTTCCAGAGAAGCAGTCCATTAATTAGGAACGCAAGAGAGGGCAGTGGGTCAGCGGGTAATGGTCGTGCCGCCGTTCTTCGAGGGTGTCCCCCCGCTGAGAATTCGAGAAGTCCTCGCCGTCTGACAGGTGTTCAAGGGCCCACAGCAGTCCCGGTAGGCCGGCTGTTCGATAACTTCCGGGCCCGCCAGACGCGAGGGGATGATAAAAAAATAATGCTGCTCACCTGACAGACCGAAATACCGTACGGTAGCTCAGGGAAATATTGGAACCATTCGCGATCTACGAACGCGCAGGGATATCAAAATAATGCTAAAATAATTTGTCTCAGGCTTGACTTTGCGGAGTTTTTCATTTTCGTAATAAAATAAAAATATTCACATATTTTACGCCAACCTAGGTTTCAACGGGTAACCGTCATTTTCAATTTTCAAAACCGTCATTTACATTATCACCTTGAAAATTACGGTTACCCGTTGAAACGTAGGTCAAAAAAGTCTGGGTGAAGACTCTATTTTTATTTTCTATAAAAAATTATGCTTCTTCTCTGCTTTACCGAAATACCGTATACCTTCTTACCGCATGACTTCCAACCATAAATTAAAGACGAGAATAAATGGAGATTTACAGTACGGTAGCATAGGGGAATATTGAAGCTACTACATTGCTCAATCGGCCATATTGAATGATTAATTTTGCAGTCAATACGCCGAAAATATTGGTATTAGAACCTAGCGTAGTTGTCACGGTAATGATTTATCAAAAATGTAAATTTACGTTACATTACGGTACAAAAAAAGCGCTGCATTTTTCATACATTTTATGGACAACATGCGCGCGATAGACATGTAAGGTGGGTCATTTTTGTCGAAAAAAACAGACTTTACTTTCGTGCATCTAGACACCATCTACCTTCTTCTCCAATCGATTGTTCAAACCTTACCTCTAAAAGGGAGGCTTTTGTGCCATGATTTTTATTCTTTTGGCAATAAATAGAATGAGTGAGAATTACTTCTGTTTGTTGGACAAAACCTATCACTGGAGGGTTTTGGATATGTCTTTAAAATGTTAGTCCAGGGTCATTGTTTACCAGTGCTGCACACCGTTAAACGTTTTCGCAAAAAAAAGTTCACCAGAGGAGTACCTACTGTAAGACCTTCCAAATCAAATGAAGATGAAGTTTTATCACGTTTCCTTCAAAATATTTCACCAAATATTCTTTGAACAAACAGTAGAGAGGCACTTCTGTTTTTTCGGCACACGAGTGACTGTCAGGTGGCTGGAGTGGTAACCGTGGGTCATTGAGTGCAAATTTTAATAATTCAATAATTAAAGTCGAAAAAAATCATTTGGCCACATTTCTTTGAAGTGCAAAGACCTCATCTTTCTAAGATATCAAAATACCTGCCACTAATGGCGCTACCCTTCGAGATATTTTCCAAAATATAAAAGCCGTTTACCGTTGGCCATGTTATGGTATATGGCTGTGTGCTCCATAGGTATATTATTTATAACAAAATGTTCTGACGCACAGACGTTATAAATGAATAGGTCCGTAGTTCATATGTTTGCTCAATTATTTAAAAAATAACTTCATTTATCCTCAAAAATACTTTGTATTCGCTGAAAAAAACTTTCGGTAGTGAGCGTATTTTGGCCATATCATTAAAAATACAAATTTTGGTGTCATTAATATTACCATATTAACTTCCAGCTTTTTACAAAAGATTAAATTTTTAAACGAAATTCGACGATAGTCTCTGTTATGAATAGATAAAAATCTCCCTGTAGCTACTTCAAGACAACAGTACTACATCCATGCACGTAATCACACCTACAATCGTATGTGCAAACATTGGCATGAGAAATAACGTCCGGCATCTATGACCTCGCGAAGGCGTATCATCCATCTTACGGCGATCAGCATTATTATCCGACCTGCGGAACGTACACCTCTTCCTCCCAAATTGGTATGACCCTCCACTTTTAAAACTCGTCCTTTTTCTCCGCCCGCGCCGTCTAAATGCATTTTACATCCCAACCTCTTCTCTACCCTCTTGTCTCAATTCCCTCACCAGAGTTTTAAAAGATCTTGGCGTTGCGGCAAACGAATGGAGTACAAATATAGGTAGATTCACAAGATACCGCTCCTTACTAAGTAGGCCATCCACTTTTACACCCAGGCGTTGGTACATTCTATCGTGTCCAGGTGGCTTCTTCCAGGAAGAACTCGGAATTGTCAAGCCGTAACAATGTCGATGTTTTGACATCGCAGCCTCGAAAAATCATGACGGTTGCAGAGAAAAAGTTGATTTTTCCTGAGGATTTATCGATTTGATGGAATTTCACATGAGATTAGCTTACTACCACTATTTATATAGTTATAATGCTTAGTAATTCTTACGTTTCCAAAATCCGTCCATTAGAGAGATTTTATAGGCCTTACAGAGCGGAGCTGCGCAGTATCTATTTACACTAATATAAAATATGCAAAGCGCTTTATTGCTGGCATTTGCAAATAAAGGCTAGTATTTTCCAAAACATCAATTTGTCTCAATAATACTCCATTGGGCCAAAAATCGTTAGAGTCGAAGGTGTTCGACCCGGGATTGCTATATGAGTTTGCTTGGAATCGTCCTTTATTTTTTAAATGGAGTTTCACATAGATAAACCTCTGACTGAGGCGGAATTCTATCCAACTCATTTTCCCATGCAGAATAATATTTGTAAAAAAAACCTCCGGATGTTGAAAGACTTAATTGAATGTTCTCCACGTCCAAGGAATGCCAGCTGTTTTCCCCCAGGAAAAAATAATATCCCGATATTTCGAAGGAAGTACATTTGTTCAGGTCCACGGATCACGTTTATGAAAGAACTTACAATGGGGCATTTGCACGCTTGAGTGCGTGAAGATATGCCGCTAAGGCAAAGGAGGTTTATCATTCTTAAGCACATGAGGCCCATTATTTATATTAGCTGTCAATTGAGCTTCCCTTTCTACTTACGGGCAAGACTTCCTCCCCAGCCCATACTGCAGGCATCTTTTTTCTCTATGGATAAAATCACTTCGAAATTGCAGAAGACATTCCGTGGATATTTTAAGAGAAACTCTTCCTCATAACTGCATGTAATTCCGTGGTTTGGCTCCGACGGGGAGATCTGCTGAGGTTATGTAACACTGGGAGCGCAAACACAGCACGCTTTTCCGAAGTGGTTCGAACTCACGACCGTTGGGTTACGAGGCCTGCGTGTGGGCTACCACGATTGGCTACTACAAACTAGACTTCCGATTTAATGATATCAGAGCAATATATTAAGCACACTTAAAAAACTAGCAGGTAGGGTCCACCACACTACCATAGGTGTTTAATTTCACGAAACGTCTTCACCATCAAATTAATTAATTGTACGCTAGTAAATAGAAGACGGTGTGATCGCTTTTGGGTTTTCGGAAATTGTCTAAAATATTCCATGACTCTGCATACGTTCATATTCTGATTTTACCCTGCACAAATATACAAGAAACGCGGCTTCGGGGTAAAATTAATCAAGGATCAAATGAAAAAGAGAAAAATCAAATGGAATTATTTCTTTTCGAAAAATCGATTTAAAATAACTCACCTCAGGTCGTACTATATTCTGAGTCACATTATATTTGAGCTAATACGGTATTACCTTTCACCGAGATAACACATTTCACTACGCATTTTTTGTTCGTATGGAGCCCTATGTTTTAATTAAATGTCGGCTGTCTGAAATTAATTTGTATCCCATTCACATCACTCGCTGTACATTAATGTGAGGAATTTTATTTCTTTCACGAAATTTTGCTCCAATACTTCGCTTTACTCGAAGGCGCGCTATATTCGGGTTCGGATTATATTCGAGCTAATACGGTAGGTAACTATTTCCATAATATTACACATCGCCTCCCATTTTTTAGAAGAGATCAAGGCCTATTTTTATTAAATTTTGACTGTCGGAAATTAATTTTGATCTCATTCACAGCGCTCGCTGTACCTTAATGCGGCGAGAGAAATCCAAGCTATGTTGTGAGGTCACCTCCTTTCCACCATTCCAACTGCAGCGGGCACATCCGTCTTCTCTGTCTTCCCGAAATCTTCCCGGCGGCGCTTTCTCCTTCTCTCGAGCCTCGTTTTCCCCCCCATAGGAGGCGCGCTCTCGCCCAATCAATTAAATTCCCATTCTCACGCGAAGACTTAACTACGCGGAGGCCGGCGTGGTTTTGCGATGGATTCATAGCAAGACCCTCAGGGCGCATCTCTTGAGGAAGGCAATCTCATACTCTCGTAATTTCATTGCTATACGGCGTTGGCGGAATTCAGCCACTTTCAATTATACTAACTACAGTGAAACCTGTCGTTAGAGGTCTAATGAAGCGGATAACAAATGGATTGCCGAATATGAATAACAACCGAAAGGTTTCCCCACATCCCCGGCTTGTCGTGGTCGTACTTCCAAATATATTGCTTTCAGATCACTTTCCTAATCCATCTATCTGACTCATTACAACGGAATTTCTTCGGACCTTGATATTTTCCCGGTAGTAGTTGAGATAGTTTGAACAAGGTATCATTACAAAATAAATAAATTACATTTGATTTCCCCATTAAAACGAAAAAAGCTGATAACCCGTCAAATATGACGGGAAAAATACCCAGTTATGCAGATGTTATTAGTATGGATTTTATTTATACATGTTCTGGACTACAACATTGTAGTGGTTGAAGGGCTTGCGTGCTCTGATGAACCCTAGAGCTGCACTGGCGGGAGCAATGCTCCTGGTAGGGTCACCCATGCCAGATTGGTCGAAGGTTAGGAGACAGACGAATGGTAGTCCGCGCCGCGTCAGTACCTCAGTGAGGCGGCTGCAAAAAGCTTCTGACCCCAGTGGGGCGGCTTCTGAAGTGATGATGTCACGTAAAAAACACTATTGAGTAAGGCCACGGAATACCATCTGAATCAACACAAAAACCTTGAAATTAAGGACAGTTCTCAAATGATAATGAATCCTGGCAACTACGAGACTCGGCCCAGAGGGCAGGGTGTCGTGCCAGGCAGCAGTGGGAGCAATGCCCCAGCGGTCGTCATCACACGAAATCCTTGCTCAGAAAATACAGCAGCAGAGGAAAAGAGGAACGAAACAATCAGAATAGGAACACGTGGAATGTTAGGACAATGCTGAGGGCGGGGAAGCTAGATAATATAACGCAAGAAATGGAGGAGGTGGGTGTAGACATCATGGGTCTGGATGAAGTAAGATGGAAGGATGACGGGAACTACTGGAGCGATGGCTATAGAGTAATATATAGTGGGGGAAAGAAAGCCAGCGCGGGTTTACATTCGTAATGAATAAGAAACTAGGTAGAAAAGTAATGTATACAGGACAGGTGAGTGATAGGATAATAGTCGTGGAACTGATGGCAGATCCAACGAATTTTGTTATAATCCAGGTTTATTTGCCTACCTCTAATCATAAAGAGGAGGAGGTAGATAGGGTATACGATCAGCCAGAGGAAATAATAGGTAGGATTCCGGGGAGTAAGCACTTGGTATTAAAAGGGGATTGGAAAGGGGTAGGAAAGGGGGTGGGTGAAGGAAGAGATGGGCGGGAGGTGGGCGATTACGGGCTATGAAGGAAAAACGACCGCGGCGAGAAAGCTGTGGAGCTTTACCAAAGAAATAACCTAGTAATTACAAATACCTGGTTCACACATCATCCTCGACGTAAGTACACTTGGAAGAAGCCGGGGAACACAGTAAGGTTCCAGATAGATTATATAATGCTTCGTCACAGATACAGGAATAGTGTTAAAAACTCGCATACTTATCCAGGTGGTGATGCAGACACAAACCACAACTAATTAGTCATGAAATGTCGGGTAAAACTGAAAAAGATAAGAATGGGAATGAGGGTACGAAATACGGAGGCATTAACTGGGGTAATATAGAAGAAGTCTCGAGGGAAGGTGGATGAGATAATGGGTGAGGATCATTGAGTTAGATCAGTGGAAGATGAATGGGGAAGTTTGAAAAATGGAATTATAGAAGCGGCGAAAGCAACGGTAGGCGTAGTCAGTGCAACTAAAATTAGAAAGCCGTGGATTGCGAAGGAGATGATAAGGGAGATGCAGGAGATAAGGAAATGGAAGAGTGTAAACTCAGAGCTAGGTAAGAGAAAATACCGATAATTGAATAACAGGCTTAGAAGAGAAACAAAGAAAGCAAGAGAGGCGTGGTGGAGAGAACAGATCGACTCGCTAGAGAAATACCAAAGAGAGGGAAGATCAGATGCATTATATAGGAAAGTAAAAAAACTGACGAGTGGTAGTAAGGGAAGGGGAATTACAAGGATAACAGACAAGATGGGAAAGGAGATCGTAGAACCAAAAGAGATCCAGGAGAGGTGGAAGGAGTATGTTGAAGAGCTGTATGTTAAATAAATAAGGCCCAATACGTTGGATATAGAAAGGGAAGACGATATCGACAGCGATGGTATCGGACCAGTTACTCATCGGACTCACCCCACTACTTTCCGAGATATTTGAAAAATAATATAAGCCATTTTCCCCGGAATATGTTACGGCTGTGCGCTCCAAAGAAATATTATCAAACATAATGCATAAGTTCCGACGCACAGATCGCGTCAGAAAATGGTGGGTAGTTTGTATGTTTTCTCTATTATTTTCAAGACTAAACTCATTACTCGCCGTATTGGTTTTTCTAAAATCCTAAGAAATCCTTCGTTTGTTAATGCATTTTCAGCACACAGCGTGAAAACCTCGTCAAGTAAAATAATCTTATATATGTATACTCACGCCTCAATACTTTTGACGGCATTTAAGCCTTTTTTTCTTTTATTTCGTGTAGGGATATCTGTTTCATTGTAAACTACCCTATTTAATGAGTAAAAGTCAATGGCATTGCCTCTATTCAGGCAACAGTCTGTCAAATCATTTAAAGTCTCCAGTTAATAAGCCTACACAAAATTCCAGCATATCGAATGCGGGAAGGAGAATCAGAATTTCCATTAAGACCTCATTACCATTAGAAATACTTATTTCAGCGATGAATTATGAAATCTGAAACTGAACTATAAGGAGAAAAATATCGTTCACGGATACTATCGGTTTTACTTAGGTTTAGAGAAAACAATGAAAATCACTTCATAAGGTCGTGTTTAACCTTGTGCATCTACCATTTTTCAGCGCGATTAACATCACACTTTTGTCTTAATAGTCTATTCTTTTGTCTACACAATTCCCTCCATTCTTCCAGCAATCTCGGCTTTCAGTATTGCGTTGCCTCTAAACATCTTCCCCATTAAATTTTTCCACCTTCACCAAATATCCTCTTAACAATTCCCCTGCCTTTGGAAGGCTCCATCCCATTCACATTCCGTTATAACTCAAGTTACAGGTTTACGAACCGTAAAACACACAGCTATTCACAAATAAATCCTCTTCCTCCTTAATTATACGAGCCCAATAAAACACGGGTGGGCCATCAATTTATTTATAGAGCGCACACTTGCGTGGTCATTCGGTCGCAGAAATATCCACACGATTTGAGAAAAACATTCTCACCTTGAATATCATCTGAAGTCATCCAATCCCAAGATTAGTTGACTGCAGCTCTGTATTATACCCTGTCCACTACTAACTCATGTTTCCCCTTGACGCTCATCTGTTTTATACCCAGTTTTAGTTGGCCTATTTATTTGTCCCTCGGTCTTCCTCTCATGGGGTTTTCCCTTCTGCGTCCTTTTCAATTATTTTCCTTGAGCATTCGTTGCGTGTGGCCTATCTATTTGGCCCTTGCCTTCCTGATAGCATTACATGTGATTTTCTCCTTTTCTATTCTTTTTCACTCTTCCTCATTTCCGATCCCATCTGCCCGTTTGATTATCTAGACTTAACGGGTTACCCACCGGGTCAGGCAAACGGCTGCTGGCAACGTTTCAACGGCTGAATCTGCCGTCATCTAGATGTCTAGGGCTAGATGTCCACAATGCTGATTCAGCCGTCAAAACGTTGGCAGCAGTCCTGCCTGGATGGAAACCTTAGAAGACTTCATCAGCATCGTTCGCCAGAAAAACACTATATCTTTAATAGGATCTTCAGTATCCACTTCCAGCACCAAGTGCCGAAAGGCTCTATTCTCTTCTGTTCCATCTCTCTCATGGTCCCTGTCTCCGAGCCATATAGCACAATACTTAACACGAATTCTCCTAAACATTAGGAACCACATTACCGAAGCGAATCCCATCTACTCCTGCAGAAACATATGCGGCACCATATATATATATTGCTTATAATTATCTTCATATGGTGATTCGAAGCATCCAAATAGAGTAGAAAACGTGTAATTACCAACTCAAGCATTCATAGGTCATCGGCCGATATGGGTTTCCTGTCCCTCAGGATATTCCCGAACGACGCGTATTGGTCCCTTGATGCTCACAAAATGTGAGACCAACTATGTTTCACAAATGTTGCCCTTGGCAGAAACGTGACCCTGATTCAGTCTATAAAAAGCCAAACGTTTTCGAGGCTACTGACGGTAAAAACGAGTAGTATGACACTGATGAATTAAGAAATAAAAATGTACAACAACCACAAATGGGGGAAGAATTAGTGCGAGGTACATCGAGAATAAAATGTTCAGCAGTGTACGTTCCCAAATGGGATCGTACATTTTTTTCCAATTGGCTAAATGAAAGAAGTAGAAGAAAAACGAAAAACTCCTTCACAACAATGGAAGGAGTACCGTACTTGTTCATGAATGAATTATCAACGATTAAAGATAACGATTTATAAAATGTCCAAAACCATGGATGCTCAATAAGAAGCTGTTAAAAGTAGTAATATTGAAAAATATATACTGAAGTAGCAAAACATAAATAACTATTTTAATTCCATTTAAAAACTATTCACACCTATTTCCTAGTCATGGAAAACAATATTACAAATGAGAACTATTATTTTAATAATTGTTTTAGTTCCCAAATAGGATTGTTGGAAGACAAAAGGCTCAGAATTCAAAGAACTATAAAATTCAAACAAATATTTAAACATCAAATTGCAAGTAAACATTTTTCACACACCAATAAAACCCTTATCATTATTTTTGTGAACTATTTTCCGGTCTATTCACAAAGAGTTCCTCTAGCTACCGATTTTATCGACCGTAGCACCGCGAATCTCGATAACGTTAAGAGAATAATTTTTCCGGGCATAAAATTAACGAATTTCCTCGAACTATCTTCTTGAATTAGCGAAATGTAATATATTTTCTCCGCGGAAACACTCGACACGAGAACTCTGGCGCTGCACCGAGTCTACTCAACCATCAAACAGTCAAAGGTTCCGTGTGTCTATTTTATTTTGTTTGCCCGAAATAAAATCAGTCTGCACGCGAAAAACACCAGAACCAGCAGACGAAGAAGAAGATGGTGGGATTTGGCGTGTCTGTTGGAAAAACAGGTCAAGGGCCCCCCAAGAGTATTTAATTACCCGGGCAGCAGTGCATGACTTGGACGCTAATAGCTCCAAGGCGACCCCGCTTGTATAGGACGCTCACCCCACTAGCATGCATACGCCTCACCTCTCATTCCTTATCACAGCGAAGAAGGGTACCTACATCCTTAAAAGACTGGAAGGCCGCCTTAAAACTATTTTCCTGCGAGGACAATTCGAGCTCAAATGCTCGGAGAATATAGGAAATGACCTTTTGCTGTTTTGCTTTTACGCACACCCCGGTAATAAATTTCAGATTCCCGTGACCTCCGAAGTCATTATTCATCACGTTTACATCTGCATATTTACCCCAGTTGGCAGCACAAGGACATCTAGCGGGGCATGGTAGGGTAACACCTGGATGTCAAGGGCTATGAGGAGGGGAAGGAACTGGGAAAGAAGTGGAATCAGAGTGCAGACTGAGGCAAAACATTCATTAAAGAAGAGAATGAAGTGCTTTTTGGCGGACAAGAGCGAGCCCAGCTTTTATTGTGAAAAATGACCCACGCAACATCTACATATACCCTGCGAGCCGCCGCTCTTCTATGCCATGTCGCCGAAGGTGGACAATATGCCAGCGGAGTTTCTTAGTGTCACACTTTGCTATAATATTTTTTTTTAAGTTTTTGCTATAATCACTAATGGAACGTGGAAAGAAGTAACCCTTATTACTTTGGCTGTGTATCTCTCTTAATTTGTCACTTCTATCAGCTCTGGAGATATAGCTTGGCGTCAAAATAATATCCTCCATGTCGTACTCGCCTGATATGAACTTTTTAAGTTATTTTAGCCGAGCGTGTGGCCTCCAAATCTCAAGCGACTCCCAACCGAGTTCTCCCAATACGGTTGTCGCGCAAAGTTTGTCCAGTGTTTTATGAAGAGCTGTTTATTTTTAAAATATTTCCCGTTTAAAATGAGTAAAGATAAATCATCACGACACCGTGTCAATTCCAATCATAATTCCACAATTTGCGACGCATCAATAGTATAACTGTTCCACTTAGCATGGTCGATTGCGCAACTTCATGGCTTCAATATGCTCCTGTGCTATCCCGCCACGTGGTTCTATCTCCTCCCCTCGCTGATTTATGGAGCGTACTAAAAGAACACATTTTTTTCCTTCATTATGTGGTTTGGTCGTGAATGCCGAGGAAAAAAATAATTCCAGAACATACCCATTGGGTTGCCTATCTACTGGTACATGTACTGCTATACCAAGATACCTTGTACTGGTATCAAGGTACCTTGATATTGACATAAATGTGCTAAAACTTTGTTCGATAAATAAAATAAGTGTGACAATTGTACACAGTTAATCATTGCCCGTCATGATCCCAAATACTGACATCGTATTCCAAATTAAGGCTAACAAGGGAGCAAAGTTCAGTTATCTTATTGTCACACTTGCCCATTGATCTCTTAGGTGATAGGAGCAATTTTTGTCTATGTATAGAGTTGTATGAAACCATATATGCATGTCTTATTAATGATATCCATGGGTAAAAGTGAAAAAATTGCATTTCACCGATTTGTTTTTTGGCATTTCAGTACCTTCTTCACTCTTAGCCTTATGGCATATGGCACATATTTCGTAACTATCCTATTGCATAGTCATGCAGAAACATAATTCCATTTAAACGCGAAATGATACATTCATATTATTAAAATAGTAACTATTATAATAACAAATATCAAGGTGTATCTCAGTCAAAGATTCGAAAAAAACTAAATTAAATATTTTTTTCGCCTAGATTTCGAATACTGCGCCAAAACGATCAATAGCTCAAGTTATGACACATTTTAATTTACGAAAACTGTAAAATAAAATTCTTGTATCATAACCGTTACTGCGTTTATGGTGAGTTCCACCGTATACACAGATGTTACTTATTAGATGCACCAAAATGAAATGTGGTCCTATAATGTTTTCGACTAATTTGAAAAATTATTAAAATGTGAAAAAGAAATTAACTATCCCGTGATTTCTGTACACACACCGTTCTCTCAGAAGGGACGGCTATTGCTCTGCAAGCGCCCCAACTAGCCGTACCAATGGTCAACCGTAAAGGTGTGGGGTCTAATTGCATAAGATATCAAAAACAAACGGAGTACCGAGGTGTAGTGTTACTTGACCCAAAAAGCAATGGCATCTTAAGTGTGTCAGAGCATTGAATGGAAATGTGTTTGGTGTGGCTGTTCTCGTTTGAGATCGCGTCGGCCACCCATCACGTACAGCTTGAATCGCATTGCGCCCTGACACTGCAAACGCGTTTAAGAACCACATGAACCCAACACCTCGAAGGGTCGAGTTTCACTCCAAATATTTAAAATTTATTTTTCTAATTATGCTATTGTTGGAATCATGAAGAAAATATTGTACCTAATATTAAGGATGTAAAAACTGTTTTATATGACTGGAATTCTCAGACATTACCAAGATATTCATATACGCATAAGGCTAACACTTGACTCGTTTTTTTCACGTCTTATACTGAAAACGCCTGCAAACCAAAGCTTTCATGATATTTTGTTAAAACTATTCCAGTGGAGAATGTATTTATTAAAAGAAAAGCTGAGAAGACACATAAAGTACACACCATTATATTTCTTGCGATATCTATGCTTCATAATTGCCACAATTTTAAAAACAAACTCTCTCTGGAACTCATAGCAGTACCATAACCCTTGTAAAATGGTTTGTATTTTCTTTAATATCGAAAACAAGGTACGGCAGGTGGCTGATATTTTAGTATCATTGGAAATATGAGATCTTTCTCAAAGTAACTAGGCCGACTTTATTGAATTATAATTTAAAGTGATACCTCACTCAAAATACCTTAAGGGAGTTGCTGCGGAAGAATGATGTAATTGTAGTTTTATGTTTCTCTGTTCCTTGTACCCTCTTCTTGGGAGAAAATCTTTAACTTTAGTCGGCCGTCGAAAAAAAATCAATTCGACCCCTTTCGACCTAAATTGACGTTGGCGGGTCTATAATCCACATTTTCGACAGTAAGGAGGCCGCTGCTGTGCATACCTCGCAATTAGGGTATTAACATCTCTTAAATTTTCTTATTGTAGAAATATGCTCCTAGTATGAAAAAATGACCATAAAACAATTCGTGAACCTTACGCGAAGCGGAAACTGACGTTTATAGAGCAAAATGTCTGTGAGCACCTAGAGCGCAATTTTTCCCTAATCTTCATCGACGGTCGACTATTTTAAGATCTGGATAAGCGGTTGCGCGTAAAATAAGCGTCAAAAACCGCTTTTTAAATAGCCGAAAACGCAAAAAAATTAACTATGTCATCGAGAAAAATGAGTAAATGATTCTTAACGAAAAACTGGTTAAAGATTCTTATTTTTCCTGGGAGTTAAAAACTGGCAAAAGGAAGGTGCCAATCTGTTTATGCTATGAGTAAATTAATCCAAAGATTATAGGAAAATTCCGAAGTTCATTTTTGCACCAAAAAATGAAAGAGTTTACTTTCCTCCATTCAGTTCTTAGCTATCGTTCGATGCAATGCGCTGCTAAGTATATGAGACGCAAAGTTTCGTGCCATTTCATGTGAGAGCAGACCATAAACCCTTCCAAGGAGTGTCGTAATTTGGGAAAAATAAACGTGTACTAATAATTTGGGAATAGCCTGCAGAACACGCTAAATGCCATCACGCAGAGATGAAGTCGCCATAATCATAATAGTAACACGTATTTATTGATCAAAAGTCAACGACAATGCGTGGAATAAATATGGTCATACATAATATTCAACAAAAACAAAAAAACATGTACAGATGCCTTCGTTTATGTAAGCTTACTTGTGGCGTAGTGCATGTTGGTAAAAGCTCACATCCTGACAAGAATTTGCAGTTTTTGCTGATGCATAACAGTTATAATATTTCATTAATCGTGGTCGTCTCATTAATTTTTAGTAGAATACAGTCCTGTGCATGTTGGTGGAAACTCGTCCCCTCCCACATACTCTATAGGTGACTTGTAGGTTATTATGTAAATGTAGATGTAAAAAAGAAAAATGTTAGATGGATAACAACGCATTAAAATGTATTAAAACCTTACACTTTTTACGCAACTAACGTCCCGGTAAAGATTTCACATGACCTGTTTAGGTTTACTAACAGGTTATGCGTGAAATTATTTATCTACACTGCATAAGGGATGAACTCTCAATCAGTCCTTGATTATATGTTTAAAACTAACATTGTCAAACTGCCTTTGTCAATTGCATCACTGAGTATGTTACCTATTGAAGCCTCTTATGGCCAGTATCTTTTGTTTTCTTTATACTACAACCAGCACGTCGAGTTTTACTTAATTCCGAGCATTATAATAGTGATTTTCAGCCCTTGAAGGTATGTGTCTTAAGTTATCCTTAACGTATACGAGTGATTTCAAAACATACAAAGCGTATACTGCCATGATGCCAGCCTGTAGAAATATGGTTAAAATTTCCATACCTTTTTTGTCCATTGAAAGCCCTGATTGCTTTCTTCTGTAATAGAAAAGGTCCTCACTAGCCGGAATGAACCCACTGCACGACTTACGGAAGCTCTGTAACAACGGTAATGAGGAACGGTGCTCTGCCAGGTCTGTGGGAAAAGATAAGAGGAAGCTCTCAGGATCCATAAAACTTGAGTAGCTAAGCATTATAACTTCCTGGGAAGAACATGGGAAATTGAGGAAACACATGTAAGCTTAGAGCGCTTTCATTAAGAGAGCTCGAAGGTTTTTGACTCAAGATATATGAATATGAAATTACACTGATTCATGCCTGACTTTATGGAACCAAGACATTTTTGATTAAAACTATAGCTTATTACTTATCTACACCATAATTTATCACCGACCATGGTTGCAGCAAATAAATTGGAATTTCTCTAGGTACATTTAGGGTGAAGAAGCCAAGATATGTACATGCTTTCTATAACTTAACCATAAATCTACACCAACATGATACCGTGCAAGCCACCTAGGGTGTGTAAGAGGGGGTGAGTTATCACTAACATGCACAACTCTGTACCCAAATAAAGTAAATGAAGCTACGAATATTCGTGCATTATCAAAAAACTGAAAATACTTGTCAGGAGGTGAGATTTCACCAACATGCACAATACTATAGATATGTCACCAATGTTAGATAAACTAATTGTGTTAATGTAGTATACAACTACACAAATTCATAAAGATACAAGAGTTATACTAGAAACATGCATGACGTGCTGTTAGTACTAGGCAATGATACAAGCATTAGGGAGCAAATCGACTAATTAGCTGCACTACATATCGACAAACCTAGTTTAAAATCTCATTGGCAGCTGAACTTGGTTACAATTTGCTAGAAGCATGATCATCAATAAATTACAATGTGGGTGAATACTAAGCTATCGTTTTTAAAAAATATATAACACTACATGATTTTGGGTTCAGGACCTTGAACCCTTAGGTTAAAGGCGTAATTCACCACCGACTGAGCTATTCGAGCATGAACTACGATTACGCGCGCATACACTAAATCTGAGGTTACAAGTGGGTCAACACCACGCAATTGGAGCTTCATATAGAATTAGTACTAGGGAGGAGGTCGAAGGAAACCTTCCTGTCCGGCTATGGAGGACGGAAAATTCCAGGGAAGGAACAGAGGGGAGGGTGAACACGGCCCATCCTTATCATCACGTCAAATCAACGCCACCCATCCCTCGCCTAGTGTGGTACTACATGGAATTTCCCGAGGGTTGTCCCGTTAATCCCGGGGTCTTCCTTATACGCGGGACTTTTCCCGCATGTCTTACTCGGACGAAACGAACCGTAATAGCTGATTCACATGCATACGGGCATAAAACCCTAAGGTCTGTCCTTGGCCTCAAGCATCATTATAACTTCACAGTTTCCAATCCTTAATCATACATTCTTACAGTGCAGTCAGTGGTCTCCAAACTTTTCATCACGAGGGCAACATTGTTTTTTTCATCACTTTTCATCGGGCCGTAGTAATACAAATAAAGACAAAAATGTAACTCTGGACATGAGATTTTTCGTAATCAGAAAGGTTTTTAGACTAATTATAGATTATGTGAAATTAAAGTATCGTATAATAATGACTTCGAATACTATCAGGAAATTCCCATAGTTTCGTCTAAAAATTATAATTAAACCATTAATGTGAATCACGTTACTGCGTTTGTGCTTTTAAAGTCTCCCAAAACTCAAATAAATACTGGGTTCAAATTTGAAACACTAATTACAGGAAGCGACCATCCAAGCAAGAATTTTGCGGCGCAGTTCCGCATAATTCTTCTGCGGGCCGGATAAAGTTATATTTATGGCCGGGTGCGGCCCGCGGGCCGTACTTCGGAGACGTCTGGTGTACAACACTGCGCTCTATGACTCGGAGACATGGATAATTGTAGAGCTGGAACATGGGAGAATTTATACCTTATTTTCCGCTCGTACGACGCGTATTTTAACTCGAGAATGGGTTCTAAAACTATCCTGCGTCTTATGGATCGAAGATAAAGCTATCTTTTTATGCATCCAATCTTGGGTTGCAGTCGTAGGCACCCATCTCTCTAATTTAACCGCAGACTGCGATGGAGCCGAAAGCTAAATGTGCGCTCTCCATCGTTCATTTTTTTCTGGGATTTTACGGCTAATAACTTTTGAAAAATTGCCCTTTTTTAATTAACCATCTCATTTTCTTCGGATAAACTGTTTAAATTAACAGGAGTTGACGTTGATTTATCCCCTTTTTGCCACTAAGGGCATAGCGATAGCATAACAATCCGAAAGGCATGTTGGGTTTATTTCCAAATCTCTTATGGTATTCATCTGAGGAATTTTATTTCTGATGCTGTAATTTTACTTTCTGTTCGGGTTGTAATAGGCCAGCTTTCAGGACCATACGTTACGATATGAGCAAATAGTTTTATAAATCCCTATTTGGTTTTTGAGTCGACCTCTCTTTTTCCTATGATTGTGTTGTTTATCTGGTAGTACACACAGCTGTATTGTTTAAATCTATGCTTTCTTAACAAAATATTGAAGGAATGATTATAATCAGCCGAGAATAGTGACTGTTCTTCCAGTCCTGAGGGAAAACACTACAATGGGCGACGAAAGTGATCATTTTGTCCACTGAGAAATTCCAACTTATTCCAAGAAATATCTGTACCACACGTTTTCAACGCCATGTCGGGCACCAGGATCTTATATTATCTCCACCACCGTCAATTTCCTCTGAGATTCCGGAAACGCCCACAACAGAGAAAAGACACTCCCGCCTGGGTGTGGATAATTCGAAAATCAATGCGAAATTCGTTACCCTGAAACCGCAGGTGCTGTTACGAATCATTCAAAAACTACCCCGGAATCAATTCTAGCCCTTGGGGGGTAATTTTCGCGAAGCTCGCATCGGAACCAATCAAATAACACCAGAATTGAGTCCGTAGGCGATCAGTTAACCACGTTTGTGATTCTCGTGCGCAGCGGATTTTAGCATAGCCGGTGTGAGAACATTACTTCGCCCTTTCACTGGATAGTTATACATTATTTTATCATAATTACTCCTTTCGACACGTGCTAAAAGAGAGAGCATCTAAAATCGTATTTTAAGTCGAGGAAGGGACGTTCATCGCATGAATTCCAGATGAACTTTCTTCAGAAACTTCGTTCTGCCTTGTAAGTGAATGACGAGTCTCAGAAGGGTGTGAAAGAGAGAAATCACGCTAAGGTTTGATATGTCCCAGCGTCTATCTTAAGAGCATCGAATTTGGGCTTACATTTTGATAGGTAGCAAAGCGCAAGGATCGTAACGGAACTAGACAGCATGTTCTACGTACCCAAAACATCGTTTCACACCTCCCAAATTTCTGCACTGGAAATCTCTATGATTTCCCAATTCGTATTTTTTTTTCATCTTGCGATGTATCTGGTGATAAATTACTATTGGGCCTCTCAAATATGCCATTATACGGCCTCATAAAAACAAAAAACGTAATTTTCGGATCTATTGCTGGGCCTAAATAAACAAAGTATGTTCCATCGAAATACGTCTTTAGTTTGTTTGGACTAATACTAAAATGCGAATTTTTTTCATAATCACCGAACTAAGTAGTACTAATGACTTAGAAATGTCCGATATATCAGTCATCAACATCAGGAATTTTATTCGTATTTTCAACTGAACAAACTATTATTCGGGCGAAGGTTTTCCGGTATTTCTACCGCGTTGATCGATGACCTTCGACGACAATTCCGCCAGCATTTTAGATATCTTCTTCAGAACTAATGTAACAATACTGCTATTTTGTCCGCTTTATATAGGCCTAGGCTGACAAAATAGTGGCATCGTTACTTCAGACCTAAAGAAGGTAGCCGGAATGCTGGAGAAACTGCCGTCGAAGGACTTGGATCTACGCGGTAGAAAACCCTGAAAACCTTCACCATCTGGATGTCTCGGCGGAAGCCTTCATTCCGAACAATAATCATCCTCAGTATATATATTTCCATCGGATTTTTCAACTGACGGTTAATACTACAGAGTATTCCACATATAGCTGACAGTCCGGGCCTCATGGTGAACGTTGTTGCCAAACTTGCGCTCAATGTGATAACCACTGGGCCACATAAGAAACCATTTTCAACACCACGCTAAATTTAATTAAGCTAATTTCGGGAATGATGTTTGCATATTTGAAGACTTCTAGATGCACAGTAAGTATGCGGCAATAGTAATAATTTAATTTTCATTCTGCTATTGGCAACATCGCACCTCCGACTTAATGAAGATTTATCCAGGAAACTAACCTCTATAAGACCCATACAATTCATGTTGAATGACAGCAAATTTTATTCCAACTTTTACACAAACCATAGATTATTTCACTCTCACACGACCCGTGTTCCAATGAATAATAAAAAAAGAGTTTCCCAGACCCAAGCACCTGATAATGATGATTATTCATTGAAATCCGGGTCATGTGCGTGTGAAATAATCTGTGGTTTGTGTAAAAGTTGGAATAAAATCTTTTAATCATACAATACTACCGCAAATTTTCTCCTGAGCAAGTTTTATTTGTTTATTTGGAATGGACTATAGGTTATATGGAAACGGTGAAACAAGCCAGTGAAGCTGGATGAAAGGGTTTGGAGTAAAATTGATATTACATATAAAAAGTCCGTTGATGACTGAATTCCTTTAGTAATGTAACTCGTTCTTTTCTATTTACAGGTATGTCGTTGCAGTTTTACCTACACCATGGTCATTTTGGTGTAGATTCCATCGTTTCCATGTGTATGGGCTAAAAAGGTTAGTATTCATTGGTAGAGTTTTGGAGTATAAAAGTGAGTTTTGCTGCCTAAACGAGGCGAGGTGCCTCCTTCGGCTTATAAAGTCCAACTTCGGCCGCAAACAGGCATGTATTAGATGAAGCCGGTTTCATTGGATACCAGTTCATTTTTTCCAAGATATGATACTGTATAGGAGAGGGTAAGTTAGTTAAAACAATGAAAGAACAGGATCTGAACAGGCAAATTTTTCTGGCACAATTTATAGGAAGATTTTTCTTGGATAATAGCATGAAATTACCATCCTGAGTCTAGGATCCCACTGATAACCTTATCTTTCAAAGGAGTTCGTATGAAAAACGTTGAAGAAATATTTCCTTCTTCCTAATATCTTTAAATCAAAATAATTCCAAAATAATAGTATTCCACTGCTTCAAATTTCCCACAAGAGTCAAAGCTAGTGATTCAATGGCATTCGGTCATGTTTCTTGCCATTTACATTGTGCTCCTAATGCCATACTTATTTATTATATATATATAATTAAATATTCAAACGACACACTATTTTATAAAAGGGACCAATGTTTTATCTGACATATCAACATTTAAGCCATTAAATAACGAAGAAAAACTTAAATGTTCTACCATAGGCAGAGAAGTTTCGCATTAATTTTATTTATACATAAGCGGAAGAATCCTACACAGACGGGTTATATGGCTATTGGAACATACAGGAAAAAATTCCATAACAATGATACACTGTATGATGCAATAAGAGTATGTGGTTATTAAACCTTCACACCTCTCCATTTTATCATGACGCCAACCTTTATTTATTACATTTAACTGAGCAAGTATACAGCTAGTAACCTATAATTATCAACGTTTGATACAAAATTTAGTTGAAGCGTTCATCACTTATCTCCACCATTACGTATTCCCCCTATAACGATAGATAGTGAATAACTATTACTCGGCGGAAAATTAATTTTATTAAGAATTTTTTTTCTTTTACAAATGTGATGGCCCTTACTCAAGCTCCTTTTAAGGTTTTTAGTACATTACGGCGAGAGTTGAGTGCGGAGGTGTTGAAAAATATCGTGTCATGGTTAATGAAATAAGATTTCAATTTTGCATACCGAACCTGAATTTGGTCGCCGCTAAAGGTCGTACGGTTAAAAATAAAAAAATGTTGCAAAAAATATTTCGATAAATTTTCTGATGATGTTTCTCTGATCTTATTCTGATGTTGACTTGTAAACTCCCACGATTTTCCTCGGAGAACTTGAGGACTGATTTCTCAAAGGCAACTGATGTCCCAGAGGAACATCTGAGGGCGTTATCTCCGGGGGTTAATATCTGACAAAGGGCGCTCGATTTTTGAGTAAGATGCCGGAATTAGGGACAAATAAAAAGAGTTACCTTGCATATTGCAAACGTTGGGAGTTAAAATCCGTGATTTCACTACGGTAAAACTTGTCTGACCGCAAAAGCCCTTCCATACCGTTGCAAAATTTACCTGAGTGCACATTCACAGCAAAATTTGCTGCAGCAAATGGCTCTGGAGTCAATCAAAATTTTCTGCTCTGGCTCGAAGCACTTTTTTACATTAATAATTGAATTTGGTAATTATTTTTACACAAAATTCATTAGTAATATACAGTAACTCAGCAACCTATTGCAAAGCGTAAGTAGGTATTGAAAGCCGTCAACGCTTACAGCGCATTCGCTACCGTTATGGACAAGTGAAGATTTTTTACTTCTCTCGATGCCTCTCACTTTCATAGTATCACTAATTTGCTTTATGAGGAAAAAAGAGACAATTTGAGTCTTGGAAGTCCAATACACTGAAGTCATCATTATCATCAGTATATAAACCCGAAATTTGGTTTTCAGCTGCTCTCCACTCCGTTCTATTTTTAACTAATCGATTTGTTCCTCGAGGTAATTCCTTATTTTAACATCCCTCAAAATTAGAATTTTTTATTCCGCTCTCGCTCTTTCTCCGTGTTTCTTCCCATTCATTTTGCTCTAATTATTGTTTCCGGGAGGATGTTATGTATCAGGATGAAATAAAAAAATTTTCCACTCCCACTTCGCATGGTTTTCGTTAAAACATATTTTATTCTTAACTTTTTGTAGCCCATGGGACTTGTTCATTGGTATTTATCTCCGTCCATTTGATCTTCTTTGTTTAAAACGCGATGAAAATTCGAATAGTACTCTTGCTAATCAAATCATTATGGCTTGAAAGCATCCTCCAATAGCATCGAATTTTCTCACTTTCACTCGACAAAAGAAACATCAATTCATGGTCGTGCCATATGACTTTCGTACGATTTCATACCTCTCTTTGATCGATCTTGTTCCCAAAGATTAGAAATTTGCGCACGCCAGTGGCTGAAGTTGAGATTTATTGTATTCATGTTTTATTTTTTTAGTAGTAATGGGGGATTGGAACGCGGTTGTGGGCGAAGAAAGAGATGGGAGGGAGGTGGGCGATTACGGGCTAGGACGGAGAAACGACCGGGGCGAGAAAGCTTTGGAGATTTGCCGTAAAATAACCTAGTAATTACAAATACATGGTTCACACATCATCCTCGACGTAAGTACACTTGGAAGAAGCCGGGGAACACAGTAAGGTTCCAGATAGATTATATAATGCTTCGTCACAGATACAGGAATAGTGTAAAAAACTCGCATACTTATCCAGGTGCTGATGCACACACAAACCATAACTTATTAGTCATGAAATGTCGGGTAAAACTGAAAAAGATAAGAATGGGAATGAGGGTACGAAAGTGGAATACGGAGGCATTAACTGGGGTAATAAAGAAGAAGTCTCGAGGGAAGGTGGATGAGATAATGGGTGAGGATCATGGAGTTAGATCAGTGGAAGATGAATGGGGAAGTTTGAAAAATGGAATTATAGAAGCGGCGAAAGCAACGGTAGGCGTAGTCAATGAAACTAAAATTAGAAAACCGTGGATTACGAATGAGATGATAAGGGAGATGCAGGAGAGAAGGAAATGGAAGAGCGTAAACTCAGAGCTAGGTAAGAGAAAATACCGATAATTGAATAACAGGCTTAGAAGAGAAACAAAAGAAGCAAGAGACGCGTGGTGGAGAAAACAGATCGACTCGTTAGAGAAATACCAAAGAGAGGGAAGATCAGATGCATTATATAGGAAAGTAAAAAAACTGACGAGCAGTAGTAAGGAAAGGGGAATTACAGCGATAACAGAAAAGAGGGGAAAGGTGATCGTAGAACCAAAAGAGATCCAGGAGAGGTGGAAGGAGCATGTTGAAGAGCTGTATGTTAAAGAAATAAGTCCCAATGCGTTAGATATAGAAAGGGAAGTCGATATCGACAGACATCGGACCAGTTATCCCAGATAGCAAAATCGAAAGAGGTCTACGAGACATGAAAAGGAATAAGGCGGTGGAAATAGATGGCATACCTGCAGAGTTTTTAAAGAGCATGGGGAAGAACGGAAGAGGAAAACTTTTTGCGCTTATTCATAGGATTTATGAGGATGGAGTGTGGTCGGAAGACTTCGCGAAGACTGTACTAATTCCTATACCAAAGAAGAGCAAGGTAAAAACGTGCGAAGACTATAGGACAATAAGCGTAATATCCTACGCGGTAAAAGTAGCTATGAGAATTATAAACAGAAGGCTAGAGAAGATGGCAAATGAATACCTGGGTGACGATCAGTTCGGGTTTAGGAGAGGGACGGGAACGCGAGACGCTACAGCGGTGATGAGGACGCTAGAAGAAAGAATGCTAGAGTATGGGCTGGATGTTTTTGCATGCTTCGTGATTTCGAGAAGGCGTTTGATCGGGTGGAATGGACGAAACTAATGGGAATGTTGAAGAAATTAGGGGTCGATTGGAGGGACAGGCGTCTGATTCGGAATTTGTATATGAACGAGACGGCGCAGGTTAGGGTAGCCAATGGAGAATCGGGATGGGCCACGATAGGACGGGGAGTGCGGCAAGGGTGCCCACTATCCCCATTGCTTTTTAACATGTATTCAGAAGAAATGGTAAGGGAGACATGGGGGGATGAGGGGGTAGGAATAAAGGTAGGAGGGGAGCTGATAAATCGGTGAGATTTGAAGATGATCAAGCATTGGTAGGTCAGTCTGCTAAGGGGTTACAGTCAATGGTGAATGAATTAGAGGTGCAGTGCGAAAAGTATGGGACGAAGATCAATCACAAGAAAACAATAGTAATGACATTTTCTAGAAGTAAGAAGGCGAGGCTGAATATAAGGGTGGGAGTGCGAAGATAAGAGCAGGTTGAGCAGTTTACGTAAATGGGTAGTATTTTGGAGGAGAATGAGTTTAGTGGTACGGACATCATATGCAGAATTGCGCTCGCTAAAGAAGCATTTTCGAGGAGAAGGAAATTGATGAGGGGGGGTCTGAGAAGAGATGTAAAGAAGAGACTCGTGAAAACTATAATATGGATCGTGGCGCTATGTGGGTCGGAAACTTGGTCATTGCGAACGGAGGATGTGCGTAGACTTGAGGCGTTTGAGATATGGGTTTGGAAAAGGATGGAGAAGGTTAGCTGTATGGCGAGAAAGACGAACGAGGATGTATTGGATATGGTCGGAGAGGAGAGGAAGCTTGTGGCAGAGGTTCGGTGAAGGCAGAAGAGATGGATAGAGAAGGTTTTAAGAGGAGAGAGCATGTTGAAGAGAGTGATAGAGGGGAGAACACTGGGGAAGCGTGGAAGAGGAAGGAAGAGGATAGGAATTCTGGACTAAATAAGAGGAGGTAGAAGATCTGAAATTTTGGAGAGGGATCTAACCAACAAATATGCATTACAATATTTTCCATTAAAAGTTAACCAATAAAGTCCTGCAAAGCCAATGGCTTGTCAGCAAGTGCTTTTTTGTATGTCTCCCTATGTCCACCGGATTTTACCAAATTTTTAATCAATTCAGTCAAATATTTATACTAAAGTCAAAGCATAAAAATTTAAAAACATAACAATACTGTAATTTGATACCAGTTAATTTGTTAGAAAACAGCATTTAATAAAATGTAAATAAAAATAGATTTGAAATCTAAAATATATAAAAAAAATTACACAAAATACAATTAACAAATTTCTATCAAAACATTAAAATACTTTAGTTTAAATAATATTTTTTTAACAAATACACAGCATTTTTCTGCCTGAAAACATAAAAATTATGAAAGAAAACCGACTAAAGATCTTAAAGGTAATGAAAACACAAATATAGACAAACTAGAGTTGGAATTGATAATAATAGAATTGGTCCTAAAATGAATCCCTGTGAAACACCAGTTTCTATTGTTTTTATTGTGCTGTGATGATCGAACAACCTGACAACTAATTACCTGTCGCTGAGGTAAGATCTAAGCCAGGAAAGCGGTACTCCACGTATTCCTGAGCGTTCCAGCGTACTGACGAATAGGAGGTCTTTGTCGAAGAAAAACGAATCCACGACGTCAATATCTTGCGATTCAAATGGACGCCATCGAATCGTACTTCGAATTGACATTCCTGTGAGGCGTTAAATTCGTAATCTACGCATCAGAAAAACGCACGGTCCTCATAGGTTGGTCACGAGCAAGGCTCGGAGCCAGAACTTGGTTGACTTTACAGGTGAGGATAGGGAGTAGCATCTTCTCTAAATGCCAAATGAGTTAAGTGTCATTATGTAGTAGTAAATTTAGGGGGGTTATAAGTTGCGTTGATGGCCGGGGTCATTAAATTTTGCTGGTACAGGCAAGATATCTTTTAACAGAGCGCACATAATTGGAGAATGAAGCTTAAAAAAAATTATCAAAGAAAAATTAAAATGAATTCCTCTTTTTGATCAAACATCAAACGTGCAACGGTTATGATGAGCAACCAGTAATTATGGCAAACAAAGGAAATGAAAAAACACAAATAACACGTTTGAAAGGCAAAGGGTCATTAAAACAAATTAAGGGTTCACTTACTAACGTATAGACCAGCGTTTCCCTGTGTTACGTTAAACCCTATGGTTCCACGAAACCGCTGCAGGAATTCTGGGGAAAATGCCACAAATATGATAAGTAAAACGCGCAAGGCATAAGATGTGTGGGTCAGAAGACAATTTTTCAAGAGATTTGTTTTAAATCCATTCGTTGTCTTGTCCGGGACTGTGAGAAATTGATCTTCTAGTAAGTTCACATTTGCTTTTTGCGCGGTATCTGTTAATAAATTGCACCTAGTTAATTCCGTAAGTGTCTGGTCCCCGGTAATGTGATGCCAAACTTGGGATAGTTTTTGGATAATACGCAGCAACTGAAATGCCCGCATCTTCTAATGCCGTTCAAAGAATTTCATTTAAATTCCGAAAGAAGCATGTGGGACCTAGGGATGGCAACAAAACACGCATAATCGATGAATTGGAAATAAGACAACACCTTTTCGATTTAATCGGTAAATATTAATCGTTCGATAATCCCTAATAAAAGATTATGGCTTTTTGGGAATGAAGAATGTAAGAAATGTAAGATGAAGGCCAACTCTGACAGGTGGACAACTAATAATAAGGGAGACCTGCCGTCTACCATTCCCTGATTATGAAATTCTAGTGGCGATGCTCATGTTAGTCCAGGAAAAAAGGTCACAGATTACTTCCTTTTTTTCAATCTCCCCCGCGGTGGGGTGAAATGAGAAAGCGGGATGGGCTCCCATCACATCTGGCTGCCTCCATCGGGCTGTGAAGATTAAGAAACAAAAAAGAACAAAGTCTGCACGGTCACGTTCCGCCGTTTGCCCGCTCAATCTTTCTTCGCCTCTTTGGCCCGGAACCGCCAGCCAGCTTTGTAGAGGTTCCACCGCCACCGTGTTCGTCAAAACAAATAATGTGAGCCACCTTATCGTTTGTATTGTAAAAAATATTACTTTTAATGATATCATAACAAAGTTATTAGTTTAAAAAGTTTTATCCTACATTATATATACAAACTAGCTGACAACCCGCCAAAAACGACTGGCAAATATCCAGTGATGCAAATCTTATTAGTATAGATTTTATTTTTACGTGTTTTTGTTGGTTAATTCAACTATTATGTTTAATATCTGGAGGCCCCTACTAACATTTACAAAATCTACACATCTATGCTAAAAAGAAACGTTTTTGACAGTAGCTACGTTGTTACTATGCAAATTGCTGTCGCCCCGGTGGCAACGGGGTAAAGTCCTCGCCTGCTAAACTTGACTGAGGGTCGCAGGTTCGAGTCCCGCCTGAGTGGATTTTTCACCACTCAGGACAAAGGTGTTTATGTTCGTCCATTGTTACATGTTAATACACCCGATGTAAAAGTCCGTTCGTGCTGTTTTCGGGGATGAGGAATAAATAAAAAAATAAAAAATAAATAAATAATAAAAAAATTTAACATGGAGCAATTGACTTAAGAGTTAAAGCGTAATTATTTTTTCAATACGTATACAATTTATTGGGCCCGACATTGGAATTTCGAGGAATTTTCCAGATATTGCGATTCTATACAAAAAATGACACCATAACCAAGAAAATCGGAGCAGCCGTTTTCTCCATCATCAGTCCCCTATTAACCCCCCGCCCCGGACTTAGGCTTTTATTGGTAGATAAGTCAAGAACTGTAACGTCTTTAAGTCTCAGTCCCGTGCGCCATTTCAGAAGAATGTATCGATGTAAATACCCAAAAGGAATCAATGAAGAAATCAATTTTATCGCCTCCAGACTTTATTTATTTTGGAAAAATAAATTTGAAAGCATGGATCCAACGAAATGGCAGAGTGCCATAAGAAAGAAAGCTATTCATATTCTGGATCCAATTTATATGACGAAATTTCTACTTTATTCATTTATATTGTGATAATATTAATAATATTATTGAAAATATTATTTGGAAAGAAGCTCTTTAAATAAAGTCCTGTTTCATATTATAAAAGTATTAAATTTTTCTTCTTCGGCATAAGTAGCTGCGGAGCGAACGGAGCGAGGGCAATCAGAGAGTTGGGCCGCGATAGTCGGCCAGAGGTCGGACATTCCCCTAAAAATGTTAATCTATTATTAAGGAAACATTTCTGTGTGTGTGTGAATTGAAGCCCTTACCCTTACGGAGTCTGCATTCTTGACCAATGAGTTAGTTTAAATTAAAGAGTAATCCAAATTGACAATGCAAGCAGAGGAAATTAGATCCTATGCATGTATTTCTCAGTCGTCCCGGTGACCATTGACCATTGACAGGGAGTTTTTTTAACTCGTAAGCACGCACGAGTTTACGAAATTTAAATACCCCCTCCTATCGACGGTCACTAGGATGACCGAAATACATGCATAGGAGAAATGAATGCATGCATGTCTCAGGCTTGACTTTGTGGAATCTTTCCATATTAAGAGAGGAGGAAAACGAACTCTGCTATTCCACGTAAAATATTTTATTTAACGACCCAGGTTTCGCTGCTGTGGTTCTTCTTCTTCAGGTTTTTTTCCTCTCTTCTCAGCGTGCATAGGAGCCTAATTTCCTTTGCTTTTATTGATAATTTTGAATTATCTTTAATTTAAATTTACTTTTCAATTCTCTTCTTAATAGTCTGTTAATTAATGAAAAAAACATTGAAAAAGCAATATTTTTTCAACGAGAGAGCCCTCAATTCTACATATAAATGAAGAATAGCAACTCTTTTTCTCTAGTCCTTCTTTCGATAGATATAATGCCCGCTGTACTCACTAATTTCTATTATAAGCAATAAATCATAGCAAAAGCTACTTACCAGACTGAAAAATTACCAAGGCAGTGCTTCTGTTATCAAATAGAGGAAATTGATTGAACGGATTTTAGAATCCGGTCTATTCAAAAACACTTTTCGATAATTTTATCGCAAAAGATCCAAATGGCCACGAAAACTGTCATCGGTCATGAATGAGACGTCTCTCGGGCCATCGCAACCTCTTATTTCGGCGTTATTTTAAAAGTTCCAGCAAAGGAGGAGATTGATGGTTATTCAGTCTTCAATGGCCACGTACGAGAGAAGGGCACTATCGAGGAGGTCAAGTTGTCTCGTATTTTGTAGCGATCAGGATCTAACCGCAAGCCACGACCTCTCAGCCTTCCAGCTAAAATTGACCATGGCGTTTGATTTATCACAAACACGCAGCAATAGATTATTGGAAGGTGAACGATGCCTCACGCCGCGCCGTTTCAATCCAACACGAAGAAGTAACCAAATAGAAAATCCAAACATTCATCAACAATAACGATACTGATCGATTTCGCCAACAAGTTGAAAATATCTAGCAGGAGATTCGTTTGGCTAGTTCCACGTAACAGCGTTTCCACAGTTTGGTTATGAGAAAACGGGTGGTTAAATAAATACGTCGACTCGTAGAAAATTTCTCTAGATTGTCCAAATGCTTTATTTATCCGATGTCTACGGACACCCAGAATCTTAGGAAAGGGTCGTTGGAGCGTAAATTTCCCTAGTCATAATAGACACAATATTCGATTTTTAACTTTTAATTTAAGCAGTTGTAATAAGCATGCAGTTCATAACATTCAGGACTAAAAACTTTTTTTATAAACAACTAAAATTCTCACTAATTAACTAAATATAAATTTACATCTACGAAATACCGTACATGTTACTTCTTGGATATTTGGCACGGGTTTATTCCACACCCAACTCTAAATATGAGCCATTGAGAGCAAAAGGGGTGTAAAACAGTTTTGAGAAATGAGGCATTAAGTGAAATAAATACGTAATTAAACCCTGAGTTTCTGCTTTCAAATGGAAAAAAACTGAAGCTAATTTCACATTATTAATACAAAAAAAAAACAGAAATCAGGTAGAGAAAAACTTCAGCGCGGCTAAACAAGCCCAAAATTGACTTACTCCACTTTTGATCCCAACAGTTTATATATAAGACTTTAACTTGACTTATTTTTTTCACGCCGTACGCTGAAAACGCCTTTACAACTGAAGGTTTTGTTCCGATTGTGAAATGGATATTACTGAGAGTAACAAATTAAATTTTTTGAATAGTTGGGAAAGTATACGAACAACCCAACATTAAATTTCTGACAAAACCTATGCGTCAAAACCTCCTCATTCTAAAAAAAGTAACTTTGGAGCGCGTTGCAATAACATTACTCATGGAATACGGCTTTCATTGTTTTGGAAAATACGTCGAAAAGTAGTACGATGAGTGGCTGATTTATTTGGTATCATGAAAGATGAGATCTCTTTCCCCCAATGAGGCAAAATTCACTGACTCTTATGTGAAGTGATATCTTACTCAAACTATCTTCAGTGAGAACTGCAATTTCACATTTAGCTTATACTTTCACGACCAGGTTTCACAGTGATGCACCATCATCAGGTGAGTGATATCTCTCCATTGAGGCAAAACTTGGCCGAGAAAAATATGTTATTTATGTATTTTACACCACACCTGAAAACTGTACTATTTGGTCTTTTACAACAGGGGGGCGATAAGTTGAATGGAAATTAAATGTAGAACTGCAGTGTTCTCTGTACCTGTCCTTTTCTGAGATGTGAGAATTCCACAAAGTTAATCTTGATTCTTTATCTCATAAAGAGTCAGTTTTCACACCTGCCTTTCAGAGAGTGAAAACATGGACTTTTAACTGCTATTATAGAGGGAGTTTACGCTGTATCTATATCTCGCCGAGGTCAATCTGCGTACCAATAGAAGATTGTGCCATATAATTGAAAGAGTACCGAAAAGTGTAAACCGAGACTGATATCTGCTTACATTTATTGAGAAATATTACACATTTTCTCTAATGAACACATCCATATCTAACAGCACATTTTAAATTGAACGAAAAGAGGTACTTTTTTGCTTTTTTTTGGAAGATTTTGCTTTTGCAAGCCAGATATATAAGAACTACGGTAATCTGGGCGACCTGCAGAATATTTTTAGACCATCCAAAAACCTTGCTTAAATGCGCAGAGTAGGAAGGGCACTATAATATTTCATATTGTTTAGTGCAGTTATTTGTGGCGGCGACCGGCAAGCGAGGTCATTTAATCCATTAGAATAGTAGGCTATGAGCATAAAGGAATGGGAGGAAGGTTAGAGAGAAACCCGGCGTCGGTATAAGCCTACTCTTTACGAAAGGCGCCCAAGGGCCCACGGTTTAACGTCCCATCCAATGGAAGAAGTACTACAGTTGAAGTGCTCTCCCGAGTGAGTATCACGATTACTCGGAAAAAATGTCAGTCGAGAATCGAACTCGTACCCTCAGGATGAGAAGCCCATACTCCAGTCACCACACCAACCCGATCCCCATAAAATTTTGATCTTCCCAATTGGAGACAATGAAGTATTCTAAATGTTAATTGTGAATCGATTTTTTTTTAATAATAACTTGGGAGAATGGCAATAAGGTCTGACAGTGACGCACAGTGACATCATCGAATAAATTCCGGCTCTCGACAAAATAAGACTCAAGTAAAAAATGCAATTCGTTTTCGCTTGAAACGTGATATTATCAGTAAGCGAAATACTATGGCGACGGAAGGAGTAACAATTCATCACCACCTGCGTATATTCTCGTCCTTATGATTTTCTGCCCCAAGGGTGAGGATGCCGCTTGAAGGTCGAAGGCGCCACAAACCGCAACGATAGGAACTGCGGGACAATGAACATTTCCGACCTCCAGTAGGACATCCGTCCTTTTACACCACTTAAAAAATCATCAGCGGTTATGACGGGAAGAGCCTTATCTATTTGTAGGACATCCAAGAATCCCAGCATTCTAGTATATCTACGTAGGTCGCGTTCCGGAAATCTCTGGCAGTACTGCAAGTGCTTTCGCAAAACGGAACGCGAGGCAGTACTGCAACTGCAGCAGCAGGACGCAATTTCGGAACGGTCGGCAGTAGCTCTAAACGGCCCACCACGAAAATTCAATGTGGCCTATTTTAAGTGGCTCATACTTCAATTATTGATACCAATCCAAATGAAATTATAAAAAGCATTTCAAATACATCATAATTTTCATTTTTTTGCTTTCTTGCTATAAATATTCTGATTTTTATTTTTTTCTGACGAGATTTAAATAAATACACGACACAAATTCTTGAGGTGGAAAGAAATAGCTCTATGATGAGAAAACCACCTTTGTTATTTCCGAAAAACTTTATTACGCTGACACGACGCGCGTTTCACCACACTGTGACATACAGTATGCCACAGTGTGGTGAAACGCGCATTTTGCCAGCGTAATAAGTTTTGTGAAAATAGCAAAGGTGGTTTTCTCAACATGGATATCCATAATTTCCACGAGGTCAGGCCTGATATCATCAGTTTTAGAAATAACTCTGTTTTAGTAAACATGCATTAACTCCATCAAGCTACAAACATACTTCGTCAACTCCATTAAAATTATTTTAGCCTTCTTGATCCATATTAAGTACTCTATAAGTACTCTGGTGGCAGTGATTTAGCCACGTGGGGTTCCATGGGATCCAGACCGCCGAAAATTTTAATTTATTTTTTAATGGCAATTAGGGAAGTTATATGTTTTTTTAAACTAAGAATTTTTACTCTTTATTATTAATCATTATTTCAATTAATATGTTTCTCAACTTCAAGCAAAAAAACCGTGGGTCTTGAACTCTCAGAAATTTTTCCAGCAAAAATGTAAAAATTCGGCTCTTACATTGAAGTCGAAATTGCTTTCTTAATAGCCTAAACACAAAATTTCGCTTCTGATTTTCTATTTTTTTAAATCCCTGCTTAAATCAGCATTAACTCCTCCCCCCAAAACGAAATCCTTGCTACGCCACTCTGGTGATAACCGAAGGAGCATAAAAGGGTGATGTTGGGAAGATAGGACTTTCCATTCGAAAATTCATCAACAATTCATCAAATCAGCAATCAAATTAGTAGCATTATAGATAATCGGAGGTCAAAAAGGTAAATTTGCTTTTTATACCGAAAAATGAAAATAATGAATGTATGATATTTTATGACGAATAAGAATTAAGAAAGCTTTCAACCGATTCCTAGCTCGACTTCAACCTCCGAATTTATGAAGGTAAAATTATCCTCAGCTTTTACACAGATCCAGGATAGATTGATTTGTAACGGAAGCCACTCCACTAGCGTTTGAAGAAGTTTTTCAGTGGCATTCCAATCGTTTCCGGAGTTCAGCACGAAAATAAATCGTAAAACAACCACCACCCAGATAAGTACCGCGGCGTAAGAGTTAGAGAGAAGCCAGCGATTAATATACAGGACCATTTCGAGATCACTTTGACAGATATAGGGATAAGGTAAAAGGAATCGTAATGAGCCAGAGTTTTGCGCGAGCAATGCCCGGCCTTGCGCGGTAAATAAGATTACAAATCTGTTTGCATGGACTTTGCTAAGTGGTGGGTACAGTTACATTCAATAGTCCCAATCATCGGAACGGGATGTTTGTAGAAAGCAAGAAATTTAATTTATGACACTCGCTCGTTCTCAACTAATCACTGACAATTCCTTTCATGCCCAGCGAGATCTGAATTAATATTTTCTTTGACTAAACTAAGCCAGCCGCAAGACTGCTTTCCAATGAGTAGACACAACTAGGAGAGTGTGTAAGACGAAGAAATAAAGTCAGCAGTTAGTAGAGCATGTAATATTTTGTTCTGAAATAAATGGTTATCGATACTTCCTATTTTAAGCAGGTAAATAGATTTTCTTTACTCTACAACAGTCACTAATGATCGTTCCTGTCATCATACTATTAAAACTAGAAATGGAAATGTTCCAACAATTATATTTTGATAACTAAACTTACCTCTTTTATTCGGCAGAATGCTGTTTCCCCCGCACCAAACGCATCTTAAGTGGCATTTTTATTTCTGAATGAGAGATTTTGTGGCCAGATATGAAAAGTCGTTGACCTGCAGAATTTCTAAGAAAGCACATTACACTGAAATGGGTTTTTGAGTAACCATGAGTAGGACTGAAGAAACCTTAATTATAGCAGATGATGTAACTGGAGTGGTACACCTGAGTTGGAACTTGGAACAGAAATCAGGCTGGTGTGGTGGCTAGAGCACTGGGTTCCCGTACCGAGGGCCCGGGTTCGAATCGCAGCTGTGGCGATGATTTCCCAGAAGAGATCACTCACTCAGTGATTCAACCCGAAGGTTGGTTGGATAGTTGAGGGTAGAGTTCAACCCGGACTAAGCCACAGGCGTGTGAATTTCACACATTCAGGGTAGGGGGGCCAGTTCCTTTCCCTGGGCCACCTCGAACTCCGAGGTTCGGGGGCGTTCAAAGGCTTCACCCGGATTTGAACCCAGGACCCTTCGATTAGTAGCCAAGCGCTCTACCCACTAGGCCACCACGCTCCCAGAAGAGATATCGATCCCTATATGAGTGCTGAGTGGTCAGAACATCAACTGCAGTACTCCGTTTGCCAGATCAGACAGATATCACTGTGAAACCCTTGCCACATTTCGTTTAGAGAATGCAAATGTCCACACCGGGTTTCTCTCTACCCTTCTTCTATTCCCCATACACCCTCCCCTCATTAGGTTCCATCTACCGGTTCAGCTGCGTATGTCAGTCAAGTCAAAGATGTTTACTGCCATAATTGTATGCATGGAAAATGTAGGAGAAACTTAACAAGAGCAACAAAAATAACAGCAAAAGAAAATAATTACACAAACTGTGAGCTCCGCTATATCTTGCATCTTCTGGGAGTTTTCATCTGGCGTTTGTGAACGCATTATGTATTATGTGAACGGGAGCGTTATAGACCGGGAATTTCCCTGTGAACGGTGAGAAATAACCGTCACGCTATCCAATAAGTGGATAAATAAATAAACAGAAATAAATAGACTAAAAGCAATAAAACTGAAAATAAATCAATAAATATATAGGCAGTCCCTAGGTGGTTAGTGGTGCCAAAACCTTCACTCAACTCGATCTTTGATCCGATTGATCTAGTCTTTGAACAGCCTTTTCCACGACGCGACGTGACTAGGGAATAGTCATCCTCCCTGTCAAAATTCTCCGAGTAATTCATGATCTCTTTGGCTTCTCGAATAATTTGGAAAATATCTGTTTTCTTTCGCTCCAACCCTTCCCTTACCCACTTGACTTCAATGGGGCAAATGACCTCAGTAGTCGATCGCTTTCCCAAATTACCATTCAGCCTGAATCGGAATGTACGGCCCAGCTCTGGATCAGCTTTAAATATTTGGGCGCAGTCCTTGTCGGAAAGCGCGATTGCCTATGCCTTGGTGAAACTCTGAAGGTTATCTTTGGGAGGAGCGGTGAGCTTATGGGGAGGTGGAGAAGATCGGAGGGAAGCTGTGAGAACGCGGCTTCGTGATTCATTAGACTGGAAGGTGAGGATTCCTGAGGTGCCAGGAGAGGGATGGTTGGGGTAGGGAAGGTGGGTGGAAGTTGGAGAGGAATAAACGTTCCAAGTGGCGTGCCTCCACGAAAAGACTTGAAGGAACGCCGATGGACTTTTTCCCACGCCAAAAAGAAAAGAAAAGAAAACTTCCACACGAAAACGTTTTTCCCCACCAAAGACTCAGCCATGTTTCCCTGTGTAATGGCACTTAATTTCATGATGCTCTCGCGGAGATATTCAATGAACAGGAAATCGTAATTATCGATGCACTCAAATCTTTGATCGAGCCTGCGCGAGACGAAGCAAATTAGAAAACTCCTGCCTTTTTATTCGAGCCGCTTAAAAAATACTACCCACGCTCATAAACGTACCCCTTGAAAAGTGCATCCCGAGAACCGCCATAAATACTATATATGCCCAAACATAGCTCAATTTATTCATGCATAGAGCCCTAGTCAATGCCCTAGTCGATACTCTCAGTTACTTCCCTCTAACATCACCCTTTTTTATGATATTTTGTTATAAATCCAGAGACATTCGAGTCTTTTTTGTTTTTTTATCACTTTCCTTAATCGACTCCTCGAACAAATGAAACATATTCTAAGTTCGGTATGACAAATGCAAGACAATACTTCTCTTTGGCAAACCGAACTTCTTAACACCCTGTGAAGAATAGATTTTTAGTCATCACGAAACTAAATACCAAGCTTCAGGATCCAGAAATACTGATCGTGAATCGATAGAACTCTGAAATGGTGAGAATAAGATGATTCTGCTGTCCTAGGAAATGTATCCACCAAGAGACATCTATCGACGAAAGCGTAATGTTTATGGCCAAAACCGGCATGAGTATGTCTACTTTCATTGATGATAAGACACTTAAGAAATATATTTCTCCATGACCGTCCAGTACGCACGAATATATCAATGAGCCGGGTGTTATTGGCCTGCGATGACCTTCATCACTTCTCATACATATGGATGCTCGCAGAGGACGTGAAAGATAATGCAATGAAGAAGTTTGAAGAACTCATTCTCCGACTTCGAATCCGACAACTTACGGTAGCAATAAAGTGAATATGGACATCAATGAAGAAAGACGTTCAAATTAATTACATGCTACGTCGATTTCGTTGCGATTTCTAGGGCCTTAATTTTCTCGAAGTTTCCCGCTCCATAAATCGCCGGGTCTCGAGAAAATGGCTTCAATTTTAGGGCGATTAAACCACCTGCTTTATCTATGAGCCGTGAAAATGGTACCGCATGAGTGATTTCAACGGCTGAAACTCCCCAAGTAACTAGAACGGACAAGCAAATGACAGTTGACTCGTGTATTATGGGCTACTGAAGAATGGTATCCAAATTTTACATGGAGGAACTACGACAAGTTTTTAGGAAAAAAATATCAAGAGGCATCTTTCTTTTCTGGTATTATAATTGAGTAATTATAATTACAGTTTGAAAGGAACATCGTAATTATATCATTAAATGATTTCTCTTTCAAGTAGCTTTCACTCATTTTGGAATTTCACTTTTCAAAGACACCTCTTGTGCTTGGCCATCAGAAAATGTAAATATTTGAATGCTATAAGTTATCAGAGGGCTTAGGGGAAAAACCAGAGGCTACCTATTTGATGTATTAACGGGAACACTAACTATTGACGCACACAACTTATGGCATCAGTCTTCACATTGTACAAACGATCCATCAATCGGAATAAACTGACTTACTGTCGGATGTTTAATAATAGATACTCGAGTTAGGCTTTAATTGAAAACGAACTAACTGGCCAATTGAAAAGGGTTGTTTGGTTTAATTCCATGTTAGGCTATATTAGACAAAGTTTTTTTTAAGCACAAGTTTTTGTTCGTTTATTGTAAAAATATGCCCAGGAATGCTTCTTCTCTATAAACTGCTCATTTAAATACTATATTGCTGAAAAATTATTTGTTTGATGGTAATTAAATATTTTGAATTTATAGTAAAACATGTTTCTTGTGTAGTACTTAAGTAGCAACGTTTTTTAACAGCCCAAAGAAAAGTTCTTTTCGTCTTTATAAAGAAACATTTTCTCTGCCCAGGATAGACGTACAACAGAAAACTTGTAATTGTTTTGATGCTGTCAATTGTGGTTATCAGAAACGACCACCACTGTGAACGTGCAGTGTATTACTGATTTTATAAATAGTAATAATGATGCGAGGTTTTGTGCGCGCTGAACCGAACAATTAGCAAGCCTTCGTAGCGGACGCGGTTAACAATAAATGCTTACTATATATTGACTACATGAAATACCTGCAGAAACAGGCTAAAATATTGGCCAAATAGCCAAATAGTAATGAATAAAGATAAAGGTTCTGGAGTTTTGGTAAATTTTAAGAATTACAGTGATCTGCCAACGTTTCGTCAACTTTTATTGGCATCATCAGGGCTAAAACATTAACAGAACCAATTTAGAAGTATTAGAACAATGTATAATTGCATTTTTTCATTTTGAATCAATATACAATTAATCAATTACAATCAATTTATAGTAAATTTAGCCACAATGCAAATATAAAACTTTACGCATACCTTCAAAACTCTTTTAAAAAGTATTAAATGATTCTGTTAACAGCATGAGTGTGTGGTGATTGACAAGACAAGCAACAGAAAAATAATAAACGAATAGTTGACGAAATGTTGGCAGATACGCGGTAATTATTATAATTGACCAAAACTACAGAACTTTTATCATTGTTCATGAGTGGTCAAGATTTATAAGAATTGTAATGAATAAAGTTAATAACTAAATATATAGTAATGTATGGTTAAATTATTAATTAATAAAAGATAATATAACAATCTTTCTTTCACAGGTCGTTAGAGTTATTTAAAATGTATTTATATTTTTGAAAAATGATACATACGTATATTTTGAAAAATGCATACGCCCGCGCCATGTGTCAGTTATTGTAGAGCGTTTATGGGAACTCGCTTGCCCTCTTGGCGCACATCTGAATCACTACGCCTGGCAACAGAATCATACATACGTACGTACGCGTAGTATTTTATATGGTATATATGTTTATATACTAACGCCCGTGGGGAGCATATACGCAAAGAGTTAAAGGCAATTTATTTTAATAAACAAACTGCATTTCAATGATAAAACATTACTCTGATATTAATGCATTAGCAAAGACTTGAAAATACCTGCCAGGAGTAGAAATTTCACCGAATGCACCACACTGCAAGCTATTGATGTAATAGAAAACTATGCGTATTAATGCATTTTGCAACTACATGAACGCAAAGATATACTTCTACAACTCTAATACTATCGACAATACATGATCTTATGTTAACGAAAAACAGCCAATCAATATGACGCACAAGATAACAAAAATAACTTTTTTTATCGTCCACGACATAATTGCAATCGGCGATCACATACGCCATCAAATGTGGTCCTAACGAGAAAAATTTCGAAACATATGCGCAATACACAAAAAGAAAAACTGCCTCAGTTTGATCGAAATAAAAATCCCTTCACCTATTCTCACTCTATCACCAACCAAAGGCGGCAAAGGGAACAAATTGGCCGCCTCTGCACCGTACAGGCAGCGGCCAAGAGGGAGGAGAAAGATAGGTGGGAAAGAACGGCGGAGGTGGGGGAGAGTGACTCTACGGTGAGAGAATGCTTGGGAGTTGAAAAAAAAAAGCGAATAAAAAGACGAGCGCTAAGGTTTGCTGCTAGGTGAAGATCGGAGAGTAGGGAGAACAGGATGGGATAAGAGAGAGAAAGAGAGAGGGGGAGAAAGGAAAGGGAGGGGGTTGCCAAGGAGAAGGATGAGTCGGTAGGAAACTACAAAAAAATAAAACACAAAACGAGAAGAGGAGATGTAAGTTAAAGGGTGACGTCACTTCACCTTGAAACGGCCACAAAAGAAGGGGGAGAGGAGGGCGAGCGTGGTGTGGAGTCGAGGGCAAAGGCAAGGCAAGTGGGTGCCTCTTTAGGAGAGTTAGGGAGGGAGCATGGATTAGAAGAAGAAGAGAAGCAGCAATGGAAGAAGACGCGGTGAGGCACCTTGATTGTTTGGATGGCTGCCACACACTCAAGAGAGTGAGCAAGAAAGAAGTTTCGCTTTTTGCCCCGCATCGGAATCTTTGAAATCAAAGGAGGTTTAAAGCGGTTTGAGCGATTTTGTATATTTACAGATTTGCGTAAAACTTTGCATACGTGTTCTCATTAGTGACAGCTATGACTGAATGTGAAAAAAAGAGCATTTCACTGATTTGATTTTTTGCCAATTCAATGTTATTTTATCACGCAGCTTTATGGTACATGAGATTAATTCAATTACATGTGTACAGATTTTCTTCTAAAACAAAATAATTCATTTCATATTATTATGATGGTTGTTGAAAATTACCAAGGTACCAATCCACGTCAAAGATTCGAAGAAACGTATTTACATATAATTTTCGCCTAAATTTCGATTTTCACTCCGAAAAAACCAAGTCAACACGTCAGTTAATTAAGAAAAATATAATTCCATGTTTCGTTTCCATTACTGTATGTATGGTGAGTTCCACCCCGTAAATAGATTTACTTATATGAATTGTAGCCCTAGAATTATTTTTTCAACTTTCGTGAAAAATCATAAAAATGTGCACTCATTGGGCGATGAATACCTATCCAACCACCTTATCAATACATAGAATGACTTTTAGGGTAGTTTAGCTAGCTAGTGGTGAGTTTGCAGCGGTACGAAACAAAACGATATCACGACGTAAAATACCGGCGATTACCCGACATAAAATACCGGTTTTCAGGTGTTGCTCAGAGATAAACCTTAATCCAGGTAGAGATTTGTTCTCCATTCAAATCTTAATACGTTCCTTAACTAGGTGGTCCTAGTATCAGCAATGCCAAGAATACCATCTTAGCTAAAATACGCCGAAAACGGCAATATTCCAAAAAGGCGGGAAATAAAGCATAAAAATCCCCCTCCGCACCAACCAATCACATGGAACCTAAACAGGAGGGAAGATTACGGGTATAGCGAAACTTGGTGGCACTCACCAGCGGAGGATTAGAGGACAATGCCCGTAAACCAAGCGTTGACGAGCGGGCAAAGTGATCTAAGGACTCCCGCAGGGTCCTCTGGAAAGGCTCGGCCGCTTCAACCCACATCGCATGTCTGCTTTCCTCTCCTTTGCGTCATGATCACTAGCGAGTGTCACTAAGTTTCGTTACACCTGTACGTACATAAGGCGACAAAACCTATGAAAATTTGGGTGGTGGTGGTGAACAAGACAGTTGCTCCGAAGACGGTGCCGTCGATGTCGAAACGTTGGCCATACTGGTTTTAGGAGGGTTACAAAAGAGTCTAACTCCGGCGATAAATCCGAGGACAATTTCAGCATATTATTTGCCGGTACGAGATCTTACTTCATATGATTACTTATTTTTTATTCCCGTAGTCGCGAGAGGCACTCCGTGAGTATGCAAGTTTTTCATTGAATATTACTTTTAAATACTTACTCAAGCGAATGATTTTTCCTCTGTGGAATATCGCACTAATGTGCACTTGCGAGTGACTCCGTATAAGGTTATACCGTGGATAGTCCCGGTATCCTCAAAATTTGTACTCAAGCGAAGCTGAAGGGAGGAGGTGTTTGCTAAGCTACCTGGGTTTTAAAAATAGGAAACTCTTACACAGGACACTTTTACAGGAAGGCTATGATAAGTTATCGAGAACAAAGCTACCAATTTGTAAGCCTCGTATTGATGTAGAATCATTCACAGAGAGTTATCCTCTTGGAGAATACACCATGGAAAAGTAGTCGGGAATAGATAGGTACAGATGTGCATTCAAACTCTTTATGGGTAACTCATATCAAGGAACATGGATCTCGAATATACGGAGGATTCTAAAAGATAAATTAGAATTCTCCATTACCTCCCGCATAGTGTTGCGCATTTCGGAAAGAAATATCGAATAGTGGATGTATCGATAATATTAAAAGTAATTGTATTCACTTCCAATACATCGAAGTGAAAATATCGAATATGTTATATACCGAGTGTACAAAATTAGAAGTGATAATGGCCGGGTCAGTATAAAAGTTAAAAAATGTTTAATTTAAGACAATTAATAATCGGCAAATTTCAATGGAAATGTTTTGAAGGGATACTTTATGATATATAGTTTGGTGCTGCGAGAAATATTTTGCTTTGGAGTTTGCCATATCCTTCGAGCATCTTTCCACCGCCAGAAGTTAATTTACTCGCAAGTCCACGATACAGACTTTCCTTCGTCTCCTCTCAAATACTTATTACACGGGGGCAGGAAAATAAACAGCAAGTATAAATGCGGCAGTCGTAATAGTGAACATAATTCGTGCCGTTCATCCCGAATATCTTTAAAGTATTTGTGTAATTCGATAAACGACGATTAGTTCTGAAAAATTAAACCATCTTCCCTTGACGTCATTGGAAAGGGTTGCTATCATTAATCCCAACACTAATTGTAGGTGTGACATTATTTTATACAGAAATGTTGTACAACTTTCTACATGCAACCTTATTTTCATACAAGACTGTACTCATTGACAAAAATAGCCGAAAGATAGAGTGGTTATCATGATATACAAAGAACTAGGAAAGTTTAGGGAAGGACTTTAGAGATGTTTAGTCTTGCCTCAATCTCTCACTTGTTGATGTAACAATGCTTACGTTTAAATTATAAGAACGTTAAAGAATTTAACGCTTAGGCTTTGGCTTTCTCCGTGTACAGTAAACCACGTAAATATTTTATAGGTATTGAGGTTAACCCATAAAATTCTTTCCTGGTAAATAAACGTAATCATGGTTGAAATTCCAACCGAGTTCTTTCATATATGGGGATACCTTCTTCCCGATTTTTTTTATTCTCGCCCATTCCAACCGACCCTTTTGCATTTAGGAATACAGAAGAATGATAATAGGGCTGTTTGTCTTCGTTACTACTGACGAATGGAGCAGTATCAATTGCTAATAAGTTTTTAAAAAGGAATTTCTAGTACTCTTAGAGCCAAGATTTTCAAATTTATCCCTATTAAAGTTAGTTCACACATCGTCCAGTACTGGTAGTCATACACTCTGAGACAGCGAATAAGTTTGGCAGCACCGTTCTCCATAAGGCACATTCTGTCATCTAAATGAGGAACGCTTTATAATATTGGTTCACCTGAAAAGATCTAGGAACTACCAAACATCAGAGATTAAAGTTGTCAGATCCTTTAGATGCATGACCTAATACTACACTAACTACCAGGTAGCGTAATTTTACGTTACTTTCACTGAGTACGAAAACATTAACCGCACTCCAATTGCTTAGAGGTCATGGGGAATGGCACTCCGTCACTCTCTCGCTTCAAATCTTAAGACCTTCAGTGCAGTTCCGCGACCGGAACAAAGTTAATTGCGCAGAGAACGACTAGTTATGAGTGCGTTACCTCTTAGCTTATCAAAACATTCGAGCTCAGCAGAGCGTAACATCAGACGGTGTGAGAGGGAGTAAACCACGCAGTGAACTCAACGTATTCCTACATCCTCAGAGTGTTTTCTACTTATCTCTTGGCTCTTGCCAGCTGAGCACGGAAGAAATTTGAGAGTTCTTATCACTCGGCGTAAAACTAGGAAGTTTTAAACTAGTAGTTAAGTTAAAACTGGGAGTATTAGGCAGTAAGACACTCGAAAGTCTTTTTTTTTAGAGTTAAATCTGGAGGTCAGTTCTCTTAAGGTGTTTTGAGCGAGATTTTTCCCTAGTCAAAAAGAGACCATATTTCAATTTTATTTTTACATGTAAGCAACTGTTAATAGAATGAAATAAATATTGTAACATCAATGACACATATATACACTTTGTTTTAAATTACAGAAATTCTCAGTAATTAATGATAAATACGTACATAAGGTGTTTAATTAACTATTTTTTTATGCCGTACGCTGAAAACGCGTCAACAACCAAGGATTGTTTTGAGATTCTGAAAAATGACTGCAGCGAGTAGTTCATTCATTTATTTAAATAGTTGAGAAAGCAGTTAAATCACATACAGTTAAATTTCTGACTATATTATAAAGGTAAGTGGCTGATATTATGTTCTCATTGGAAAAATGAGACATTTTTCTTTAATACGAGGCTAAATTCGTTGAATTTTAAGTGAAATGATGCCTCGCTCAATATACTATAACGTCGTGATAAATATTGCATCTTAAATTAACATTTTTTCTCTAAATTATATAGTGGTAGCGCAACATGGTGACAGGTGCTTGCGACAACCATTACGTTTAGGAGGGGATGGGTCGCATGGAAGTGGTCGGCTTATGAGCGGAGAGAAGAGGACAGTACACGATGAGCAATGCTGCCAATATAACTCTGCATTTAACTTGAGAGGCCGGGAAAGTGTCAGAAGCGCGTTTCGCGTCAATGTTTACGATAAACAAAGCTGGATCAAAATACGGTGATATCGCACACAATTCGTCGGCAAAGTCCACCCTAACAATTGGATTGAGAGCCATAGAGAACGAAAAAGCTGATGTGATTTACAAATTGAGTATTTTTAACCTAAAAATTTTAAGTTAGCGATTAAGATTTACGACGTACTTAACCCTGGCAATTTACCGCAGAGGATACCGTAAGTAATCGCGTGGAGCCAGTTAGCAGGGAATGGAATTCTATACTAAAAATTGCCTCTCCTTCACTGCCACCATGTTTCGCTACCATATATCATCATTTCGCTACACACTCATTCTATATTCATAATGTAATACTTAGGTTATTATCGTATAATGAAATGATATGAATACTCGAGAATCGACGATACCGTGCGATAAAATTGTTAAAATCACATGCGGTAATTGCCACGCGTTTCTAGAATCGCCCCACTGATTTTTTTTCGCAACTCCACGCCGAGCATTATATTTCCTTCGTTTCCCGCCAATTTTTCCCGCGGAATGGAATAACAATGGTAACTAACACATGCGTGCGCATATCATTCTTCAATTGAATGGAGAGAGGCTCACTTAAGAATTCCCTCATAAAACAAATTCGAGTATGTGATCCACGTGAGCTGTTGCATTTATTGGTGCCATTGTGATTATACAAAAGACTTTAGGGCGTTCGTTCGTCAATCGTGCCGCAATATTTAAGAACCAGTTTTTCCCAACGGGATAATTGAATGCTAGAAACGACATCCAGTTGAATTTGATGGACACGACTGCTGGCATTGTATTGAGATGAAAAGTAACGGAACTTCCACTCGTTGGCGACAGGTTTGCACCACCCAAGTGGCGATGAGCTGTTCACCTAATCATCATAATGATGTGAAAAAGCCAAGGTTAGCACTTCATGAACTACCTACTTTATTGACCATAATAACTGATTCGCAAGGGAATCATGCACTCGAATAGCGGGGAAAATTAAGCATGCAATTATACAGTCGTGGATTCTCGCTGGCAATATTGATGCAATAACATTTTTTTATAGTTCTGAAGGTCGTCAAAATTAGACACAGATAAAGGATTCCCTACCGTGCTAAGACTATTAATCTCTCCGATATTTGCATTTCTCTCTGTCCTTAAAAATGATTTGACAAATATGTTAAACGACATTTACCAAGAAAAATCGTTATGACGGCTTCAATAAACTATTAAGTAAAATGAAAAACGCAAAATCAAAAAAGAAGAAGTATCTCTTCGAATATTTCTTTCGCAACTATCGGAAGAGCTATCCAAATGCTAATTCTCCTAACCGCGGAATTCTCGAACAAAATTAAATTCACAAAAAAAACATGAACGAAATTAAATTTACAAAAAAAACAATATGCCCAAATGTTGGCTTCTAACGTCATTTGCGCTTGATTCAACCACTGTCGGTTAATCATTTGAAGTCTACCAGAATATCCTCTATTTAGATTTGAACTGTATGCAACACTTATTGTCAGTGATACACCATTTGTTCTTTTATCTAAGAAGTATTTTCGAACCCTACTTGTTAATTTCGTCTCTTCCATTATCACCAAGAGCCTACAAAATGTAACTTACCTTTTCCGCATGATATCCGTATTTTTTTTCTAAATTCAGGTACATCTCTTGATTGTATATTCTCCTGCATAATTCCAACATGTTCTCATCGTAGAAGTCAATAATGTTACTGAACCGTACGACGCACCTGCCCTGATCAAACTCTTCACATAATCTTTGCTCAGCACCCTTCTTTCGATGCAGATGCGGTATTCAAACGCACCACCCAGCATATAGATCTTTTCGCTCCGTCGCCTCGGTGCGAAGCGTGAAAATGTCACCGATTCGGAGCATGACCTAGGAATTCGCGGATTCACGCATGGGCGCATATTAGCCGCCCACTCCGTCGGGAGTTAGCGGTGAGAACATAACGGACGCCGGCCTCCGAGTGAATCGGAACGGGTGAATGAATTAACAAGTGAACGACGAAGGGCGAGTTCGCGGTGGATGATGCCTCAGTATCCCACGCGTCACTAAAAAAACATATGAATAATAAGAACTTCCTACCATCCCGCTGTCTCTTGATGCGGGGACTGAACTCGACCCAGAGGAAATTGGACCTGAGAGATATTCAAGTTACGATATCGCATTGCGATACAAAATTCTTCATAAAAAACTGTATGCATAGCATACCACACTGCGAGATAGAGCAAAATAATGTTTAAGTTAAAGATCGCTTTCAACAACAAAAACTAAATATATGCATTAAGAATATGCGCATTTTATCACTTGGTGAATCTTTTAGTTTGCATCTTCGGTCTACACCAGTGTTCAGGCCACCTCCATCAAAATGTTTATATTGCTAACGAATTTCATAGCCACAACACGCATTTCCCATTACATCTTGAAAAAAGTTTTTAACAACTTGCATCACATACATTTACTAGGCATGTAGTTAATTTTACTTCAAATAATTAATACCAATGTTATTATTATTTTTTTACATCCTCCTTGACCAGGAGCAATGATATGGCTACTGTAAAACGTTTTCACAATGATTAACACTTATAATTCCAATGAGTAGCATGTCAAAAACCTTGGTCTCATACAAATTCACGATCGTTTGTAGACTGTTAATTATATCTTGATTAAAGGCGCATCTTCTTCTTAAATTGTACTAATGTGTGCTGTCAGACATAGTTGGCATATTAACACTCTTAGAATAAAACAACTTATGTCTGTTAAATATATAAAAATGTTGAAATGGAGTAACTTATGAATAAAAAATAAAGGGTAAAAATTCAAATCTACTATTTTAAAGTGATACTTCTGATAATCCTTTTTGCAGAATTGATGTAGGCTTTAAATAGTTTTCACTTATTAACTTATTAATTATGAAGTAGAATTTTGATAAGCAATTTATTAGAACTGAAGAAACAGATGTAACTTGAAGGTACCATTTTAGTGATAGGTCTAAAGTTACTCCAAGTATTTTAAGATATCGCATTTTATCGGAACAAATCGAATTGTATCTCAATATATCGCGCGGTATCGATTATTATAGAAGATAGTATTACACCGATTATCCAGAATCCAAACACGCAATGCCTAGAATATCAGTCACCTACATACTACCGTGCGAGCCCCCACATGGGCGTGTGGCAGGGGGTGTTAGGACTCCACCCGCGTACAGGTGTAAAGGAGAATATTATAGGGAGGTGAAAAGGTGAAGTGTATTTCGGGAGATTTTCGAGTGTATCTCATTTTTTCTAATGGTCACTTATTGTGCGTGGGAAGAACAAATTTTTGCACAAAATTTGTACCTGTCTGTTCGGCAATGTATTCTTTTTATTTTACCTTTCCTGTCCGACCTAGAGATATAGTGCAGCGTCAAAATTATTTTCTCTGTGTCACACTGAAACACACACCTTTTCTGAATTTCTCAAGCAATCTAAGCCTAGAGTTTAGCCTCCGAGTACCTAGTGGTCGCCAACCTAATCCCTCTAAAAGCTATCGATGTAGGGAATCCGAAGTCCCTGATTCACGCATCAATATTACATCGGCAGAGGTTTTACATTAGAATCGCGATATCTACTTTCCCTCTTCCAATTCCCTCCCTTTTTCATGGATGGTGCTTTCACAGCTCCTGTCACACGCCCCTGCGGTGGCTCATTGTATTATATGTAGATGTAGTCATGCATTCAGCATGCGTCTTCTAAGTCAGGAAGAGTTTGTGGATTGTTTCAACTGAAAATTCATAAAATTCTGTATGGTCGGTCGACATTCAGGTAACTCACAGAACCACAACGAAACCGAACCGAAACGCACCTCATTAACGATAACGGTATATACAGACAAACACCTCACACCGTTTCTTTTTGGGGTAGATATAGTCAAAAAGGTTTAACTCTCGGTATTATTAGACCACTGACCTTGAATATAGACCTATATTCAAGGTCTATGTATTAGACCTATACAGCTGACTCTGCTTTAACATTTTCATCCATAGTGCTCTATCTTTCTGTACCTCTTCTGCTTCATTTACCCTCATTCATCGCTTCATATACGCCTTCCTGCTCTTAAGGTGGGTGGAGCGGTAATCGTGGGTCATTGAGTGCACATTTTTATAATTTTGATGAAAGACGAAAAAAAAATTCTGGGGCCACATTGCGTTTTAATGCATCTGTCTTATGCGATGGAATTCACCATACAGGCAATTATGGAAATGGTATAAACATTATATTGTAAATTCTTTCCTTAATCAATGCATGTTAAGACTAGAGTTTTTTGGCATGGTATTCGAAACTTAGACGAAATTAAATTAAAATGTTATTTTTTTAGAATATTTGACTCGGTGTGACACCTTAGTATTTGTTATCAATCATTATAATAATAAATGTTTAATTTCGCGTTTAGAGGAAAATCTGTACACATATAACCAAATTATTACGGAATGTATATCATGTGCGATAAGGCTACGTATTAAAATAGCATTGAATTGCCAACAAACTAAATCGTATGATATGATTTTTTTCAATTTTACCTATGTAGATATATTTCTTATGAGAACACGTACGAAATGTTTCACGCAAATCTGCACAGAAACAAAAATCGCTCTAACTTCCTTAAGATTCCGAATATTCCTTCTCTTTAGAGTTTCTTCCACCTCATTAACTCATGACTTTCACGGTCTACCCCTTCCACTCACACCATTCACTACCCCGTCATGAACCTACTTCGTTTGTGGACTCATCCATTCTCTCGGCATGGCCAAACCAACGAAGCACGGTCCTTTCATACATGTCCAATACCACAGCATCCATTTCACATTCTTTCATAAGATACCAGTAAATGGGAAAGTTACACGAAAAACGTTTATGGCAACAAGTCCTCACTCGTAAATATTGTCTTCACCGGAACCGGTCCAAGGTCCCCACGAGGAGTACCACGTTCTACTCCTGTTACTCCGTATAGCCTGCAGGGGGAGAGGGTTGGTTGTGAATATCCCTTCTGCTCCACAATCCCCGAGAGGGAGGGCTACCGCCCTTCGGTCAAGGTGCTACCGACTCCCCGATGTGCTCATGGGGGCGTGACCGGATTGAAGAACCTCGGCCCACCATATGACTTACCACGCGACCTGAATGAGCACTCCAGCCGATCAAAACACGTTGGGTCGAAATATTCATGCTTTGATTATTATTGAGAATGATCACGCGAGTCTACGGTCAGCGACCTCCCTCACGATCTTGACACGACGCTACGGAGTGAATCCAGGGGATAAGCTCACGAGTGGCTGGCCTCGGTAGGTAACAGGCAACGTACTCTGATGCTAATTCCCTTGTCTTGGGCCCAAATCCCGTCCCATTGCAGTTTAACTCCAGCTCGGATTGGTTAAAAGGTCCTTTTGACTTCACTTGGCACATGCAACGAAATTGAGACATTGGAATATTGCAGGATGAACTCGCTGAAATTCATTTTTACTGAAATCAAGTTAGTACGGAACATTGGTATATATTTCCAAAAACAACTCAAGTAGTCATCGCCAACGTTTCGTCAAATTTATTTGACTTCCTCAAGGCTAAGAAATACAATACAAAAAACCGTTCCGAGTACATTTTTTTCCTTTTATATGAAATATTGCAAATTCATTATTTCCATTGTTACAACAATTTGTAAAGAAGTAAGTTGCCATGTTAAATTTTTTGATGCTGTATTCTTGTTTGGAAATTGGAGACAGTTATTTCACATATTTTCTAAATAATTCATAGGCAATCAACTTTTTCGTTTTTTTTTAATTATCCAACATAAGTGATTTCCTGGTTTCGTTTACCCTACATTGTTTAGCCCAATAGGAAGTCAAATAAATCTGAAGAACTTTGGCAATGACTGCTTGAGTTGTTTTTTGAAAAATAAACCAATACCCCTAACTACCTGAATTACATTATTTGTGGACAAAAAACAGAAGAGGTAAATCATAACTGAAGTAAAACACAGTGTACATTTCCTCCATAATGTATTAAGTTTGCGCTGTGTGGTGCGTTGAAGTTTGTCACACTTAAAGTTGGAAATACACATTGTGTTTTTACTTCAGAACTAAATTGAACTAATTTTAGCACATATGAGAAACATCTAATTTCAAATTAAATTTTTTGTTTCAATTTAGTGCTGAAAGCTACACACGCAGCTGTGGAATAATTGAAAAACTCTTTTCCACGTTTTTTTATATAATGGAGGTAAAAAAAACTAATATTTTTAAGGACTAACAATCATTCCTTTTATTTTTCTGAAAACAATAAAATAAGAACAACCATCCCTTTCAATTTACAAGTTTAAACGTAGACAACGTAACGATACCTAAGTGCATAAATTATTTAATAATGAGGGACAATACAGGGACAATAAAATAAAATCTAACTCATCGTAATTTACGACATTTATCATCACTCTTTTAGATTATTTTGATGGCTTATGAAATACTCATACTTACTCCTAGGAATCAGATAGCGGGGATGACAGAAACATCCAATATTCAGACATTGACGATACTGATTGAGCGTCAGTACAAGATATATTTGAGATAATGATAACAAAAGTAGGAGAAAGCTAAGTATTTTCCATCTTCATAGGCCGATATAACTCAAAATGTTCAACGCTGAGTTCTAAGAAAATTTTATACTTATGAGTGGACGTGAAGATGTCCAAGATCACGAAATGCGTGTCATATGATGACAAATAAAATCGAGAAACAAGATATATTCTCATAGAATTAGAATAGGTAGAGGCACGTATGGTAACTGTACTTGATGAGATCGCTTTCCATGATTCATTCGTGCGCAAGCAGGAGATAAGATATTTAATCAACCATCGTGAAACTTGTGAGGTCATTTACCGGGGGATATTGGTTTCAAAAGAATTGACAAATTACCTCCCGAACACTCAATACAGCGTTTCCGGTAACAGTTAGAAATCACGAGCTCGAGAAAAGAGCTTGACGACATCAACACGAAGTAAATCGTCGACTATCTGTTACCCCAGCATGCACATTGCTTCGATCCTCGAGGCGTCGACGCAGAAAAGGCAGTTAGAAGAAAAAAATAAAAGAAATGTCGAGGAGGACGAGATAGACTCGCACCCAGGCATGACTAATTGGATCGCAGTCGTGGATAAAAAAGAAACATCGGGTTTCCCGCGAGATGTCGACTATTTTCTGCATCCATTCCTCCGAGAAAGGAGCTGATAGTCTTGAGCACCTTCTCTACGGGTATAGGTGCTTGGTTGAGAGGTGGGGGAAAGGGTTAGAGCGAGGCGGGGAAAAGGATAGCAGAAAAGGTTTCACGCTCCAACAATCGAGAAAGGAGTGGACGGACGAGACAATAAGGATGCGGGAGGAAGGTAAGATAATTACCGCCTTCACGTCTTACCTTTCGCGATGGGAAGAACCTTGCCGGTATACCGAGAACCCATCTTTCGCTTCTCCTTTGCGGGCGCCGAGGTTTCTGCCCCCAACGGTAGAGGGAGGAAAGGCTTATTCCATGCAAACAAGTCCATCAAGTCAAATAAGTGATATTTTCAAGTTGATCCAACCTATTTTAATTAAATAAAAATTCATCTGATAGAACGCTCATTTATATGCGTTCTTTCCCGCCTTTTTTCCGAGGTTTTTCCCACCGTTGCTGTACCTTTATTATATTATGCTAAGAAAAAGTCACCTTTCATTGGAGATTAAAAATCAGTGGTCTAAATTTAACTGACTGTCACTCAGTTTTATTTCAATTACATTAACTTGCGATTCTGATATATTTTATCCAAGAATGTTTCCAAAGTTTCACTACGAAAAATTGTTTACATTTACGAATTTTCATGAGCTATGGGCAAAGTCGTTAACCTCTGCTAACTTAGAAACGAACGATTCAATAAAGATTTGAGCTTTGTATCTTGGTGATCGTAAGGATGACAGAAATAAGAATATTCACAGAAAAAACACTAAAGCAAGCCATTATCATAATTATCGATGGTTTTTCATCTTAATTTTTCTCTTTACAAAATCACTGTCTGCTGCAGAGGACGCGGGTACTATTTAGTAAGTCCGGTTGACGATTGGCTTCTACGTGGACTACAACCATGAGTTCAGTGCATTAAGCCGCATTCACTTGGGAGGCCTCTCCAGCGTAGCGTGCGCACACCTTACGCGTAAAACGTGTGAAAGGTTCACGATCAAGTATAGGCAACATCGTACGCAACGACTCTACATCTATCTGAGAATTAATTAAGAAGTAAAAAATATCGAGCATCTCCGTGCGCATAGCTTAACATCTGTACCCTTAAAGATACTCGTCGAATTTCTCATCCATACTCGCCATTTTCTGTCGTTTCATTTGGTTCTTATTGGTTCTTCATTACTTTTAGAATTTTTTCATGGTCTAGAAACTGTTTCACGCATTTGTAAGTCTGTGATCGGATGATGCATTTTTATTTTTATTAATACAGCGATTTTGTTTACAGCCGGAGCCTCTCTTGATATGCCAGTCGCATTCACCTTTGTCTCTTTCTCGAAGAATGGACTATACAAGTCTCAATCTCGTCTCAATAAATACGTTTATCTATATCTCTATCTCTTCAATTGCCCTTTTCACACTCTCTTTCCATCTTCTTCTACTTCAGGCTTTTGTTCACACTTTTGTAAGCCTGGACTCTGGCATTCTCATCATATGCAAATACCATAACATTTTTCTGTTCTGTGTTTTCAATGTCTTTTGCACTCCCATTCTTTCCCCAGTTGATTATTTAAAACATACTCCATAAGTGTAACGCCACAGCATCTCTTCCAGAATCCAGTTTCCATCGGATTCAGCCTTCTTCCCATACCCTCTGTAATCGTCCTCACTTCCGAAACCATAAGTGACATAACTTTCAACTAGTGATGAGGACATTCGAATTTTTTTATTTATCAGATACTGTTTGCTCCGCGGCGCGGATAGCCGCGTGCGTCTAGTTTCCCTTGTCGTATCTTCCGTAGTACGTCGTTACTGTCCTTAACACTTCCATTCAAATTTACACCCAGGTAGTTATATCTAGATTTCTTATTTATATTTCCAGCTTTTATGGTAATATATTTCTATCCATTTCGTCCCATCGTTACGTAGATATTTTGCCTTACTGTAATTACGTATCTTTTTTAAAGAATTTTATCCAGAGTTCAATTCTCAGAATGCCGTGATAATTATTGCATGAGAAATTAACAGATATTGCTGTTTTCTCGCAAAGAAATACACACCCATTCGTTATTTATCATACAATATATGAGCCGTTGAGAGCAAGTATGGTGTAAGTCAAAATTGTCACTTTTTGGAAAATGGGGCACAAAGTAGAGTAAATAACAATTAAACCTTAAATGCTGCTTTCTAGTGAAAAAACACGGAAAACTAACACCACTCATGCACAAACTGCATAGAATACATGTAGAGGAGTGATTATGCGCATCTAACTAAATTGTGGTGAAAAAACTAATTTACACCAATTTTGCTACAAACGGCTCATATAATTATCGTACGCTGACTGAATATGAAAATTCGAGAATCTGGAATCGACGATACCATGCAATAAAATTATCCATTTCAAATTACAGCCTTAATTTCCTGCAAATTTATAACTGGTTGACGACTCTATGAACAAACTTGCGTAATCCTTAGAGAGCTCATTCCGATGACCAATTTCGTCTTCCACCCTCTTCCTTTAGATTGTGTTTCTCATTCACGCAAGGATGATTTCCCGGAGAAGTGGGAGTTTCTTACGGAGAGGAATGATAATGGATTGGAGGAATCGAGGCAAAGAGATAAAAAATACTTAAAGCGAAACACATCCCGTGGGGTGATCACCCGTGGGAATCCGCCGAGATGATTTTTCCGTCAGCTTAAACTGGAAGTCGGAAAGCGAACTGGTTGCCCGCGCAGGATGCGTCAGTCATTTCTTTTGAAAATAAAATTGCGAACTAAACGAAGGATCTCCATAACAGAAATTTTCTTTTACACACGAAACCTCATAGAATGAGTATAACCTCTCCAGGAACCAGGTGTCATATGCGATACAGGATATTTCCTTATTTTCAAGACTTAAGAGATCCTGTGTGCTGCCAGAAGTTCACCATTCCTCAGTTTTTGCGCATAGAGGTAGATTTCAACTGTTGTAATGTCCTTGGTTATGTCTTGCAAAGGTTCTGACATTCCATGAGCTCCTGCTATCGGAGACGATTAGTTGAGGAGAGGATAAGAACGAAAAACATGATAGCGTGCTTTTTTTAAATAACCCGTCTAACATGGTTATCGCGCGTTATTTATCCATTCATTAAACGAACAGTACATTTCATTCTAGGAAAATATTTACATTTTGCTTTTTTCTACACAAATAATTACGGTAGCAAGACATTTCCGCTATTAATACCTATGTTTTCGACATGTAAATTACCTAACTGATCCATTTAATATGGCTAATTGCGCACTTTGACTGCTTAAATATTCCCGCTGTGCCATCATTCAGTATGGTTCCATCTATTCTCTTCCTTAATCTGCTAAGGTGATGAAATATGCAATAATTGCCACGAGAGAGAATATCCATTTGACCTTCGAACCGCGGACCTTTGACTTGCCGAGCCAATGCACAGAACACAACCAAAGCTTTCTTTTTCCATTGGCAGCTATTGGAGAATTAAAGCAAACTAGATATTACGCCCTTGCACTCCACTGAGGATGACAACGCAAGGGAAAAAGTTTTACAGGACTCATCTGCCTCGCTAGTTGAGATTTCGGCAAGTTTCAAGGTCCCTTTCGAATAAACGCCGAGCCTCAATTCCAATACCTCGATTGATGACAAGTGAAAATGAGATCAATTTAGCTATTTGTTTGACACGTCTCGGATTGATAGGCGTTACCGCATGTGGCGCTGAAGGGGACTTTGACAAAAAAAAAATTCGCCGCATCACCAAATTGAGGTCGACGCGGAACGAAAATACCCGCTACAAAAATCAGAAAATCGTCAACATGGCTCATTAACATGGGGGGCTAAGTGGGTGGGGCGTATGGCGGAGTGGTGGTTCACGTATTCAAATTCGAATGAAACCTCACCGGATACTCCCCAACTAAATCCACGTGCAGCGAATCCTTGGATACCGTAACTTCATGGAAATCGGGAGGTGGTATACTGGGCAAAAAAAAAGGTCTTCCTGCCTTGAATGCGTAAAATTCACACACCTTTTGGCTCAGTCCAATGCTAGCTCCATCCTTTCCATAAAAAATACTACCAACCTTCGGGTTGATTACTGTTTTTTTAATAGACATGGGTTAATGAAGAAAATAGAGCTACATGGTATGCTGGCACATGGAAAAAATGAATCCAATTAAATGCGCCAGCGGCCGTATTGAGTGGATAAGTTATACAATCGACACACTGAATAAAAATGGTACAACTGTAGATACTAATAGCCGGTACACGATATATGCATCAAACTGTACATGAAATGCTATTCGATTGTCGGTTAAAATGTAGGCTTTACCTTTCAAATAAGTTCCAAGTCGACCTCTTTTCTGACGACGTCAAAAACGTTTACAAAACCCCCGGTAGATTAGACGATGAGAATAAAATTAGGGGATTAGACTCCAGAGCGGACAGGTTTAAAATGTCATTTTCCAGCGAACGATAAGATATCATCATGATAGCTGTCATTGTGCCTGTATAATTAGGTTTATGTTAGGTAGTTAACTATATGATAAGTTTTTTAACACTATTGTCTTAATTTGCAAGTAGTAGTAACAGCACGTCTCGCATGCTTCCAGTATAACTCTTGTTTCCTTTGTCATTTATGTAGTTACAAAATAAATTAATACATTACAAAATTAATTACATTGGTAGTTTATGGCGTATTGCACGTAGGTGAAAGTTCACCTCCAGACAAGTATTTGCTTAGAAAATCAGTAGTCATAGCTTTATTAACTTTAGTAGGATATAATGTGGTGTATGCTGGTGAAAACTCACCCCCCCCCACGCACCCTTAAGGTAACTTGAACGGTACTATGCAAATACATAAACATTCGTGAGCCCAAAAATAATTTAAAAGCACCATAGCATTTAATAGAGACATTATTTGCGCGCCAAGATACCAACTAAAAGAGATTGGTTGATTCAAATGAGTAGAGCTTGGGATGACTTATCGGGAAAGTAGTTTTCCAACATTTAAATCACATCTTCCGTAGGATAATTTGAACTATTGTAGCAGTATTTTTTCAGCGGATATATTTCAATGAGTAAAGAAGATTATAATATGGAGAAGTTTAAGGAGATAAAAATAATGATTCGTAGAGGCAATATAAACGCTGATTGGTGTAAATAGTGCATGATGATATAACTTACTAGCACACCTGACCATTGGAGAAATCTGAGTTCGAATCCCGGTCAAGTCAAATGACTTTTTTCACGGTGAATTTCCAAACATTGGTGTTACATCTTACATCCGTACTTGTGACTGTGTGCTGAGTTCATTCGTGCCCCTTCGCGATGCATTTATGAGTAATACTACGATAGAAATGGTTTGTTCCCTGAAGTAAGAGCTCGTAATTCATTAACCATCCATACTTGACACCAGCACTTAAAAGTGGGTATACCTCGAGGCAGAACTACTTTACTTATACCCTCAATTCAATACCATTACCTTCTCCTTTTCATACCCATTATACCTCTCTCCCAATGAACCCTATTAGAGCCAATACAAAAACGGAAGTAAAGGCTGTTTTTCCTCTTTGGTCTCTTTGATTTAGGTACCTGCTGATGATTCTGAGTTGCTAACTGAGAGCACAGAGGAATTAGATAGACTTTTGCATAACTTTGGTGAAGCAACAGAGATAATGGAATTAAGAGTAAAAGCGTCGAAGACCTAAGCTGTGGTTTTTATAAGTAGAATGAGATGAATGATTGCAAGATGAGGGTGATTGGTAAAATAATTGAGCAAGTGTGCGATTTTGTGTAGTTAATTGAATATTGTTTGAGAACGCAGTGCATGGGTAAGTTTACAGTACTGAAAACTGGACATCTATGATGCAATCGATAATCATATCTCCAGATTAACGATTCTGGCAGACATCCTTCACCACCTCTCTTATCCATCATTGTGCTGTCTCAAAAACCGTCACAAGGGAAGATAGATTTGTACGCATTTATGGTATTTCACAAAATGTTTTGCACGGCCAGTGATCCTTGAGAGGCGTAAACGATAAGGAGACATACGTATCGGGATTGAGAATTTTGCACCAACTGTGTGTGTTAAGTTCTCATTTATCTCAAATTAGCTTCAGTTAAATCCACGAAATGAGCATCAAATTAGATAGCATTCTTAATATCGATTACACTCTACAAAAACATAAGATTCTACTAAACCGTCTCAAAACTCGGAGTGATATACCTACACTATGCACATCAAGGTTACTGAATATCATTGTGTTAATTTAAGTTAATTGCGCTAATGCAGTTATTGAAAAGAATTGCGCTAATACAGTTATTATCGCAGCAACTTGAATTTCAAGTCCTTCACGGTCAGTTGAGTATAAATGGTGTATTTTTCTTTAGAGATTATATCATTTGAGGCATGGAAATATGAGAGTGGGCGTCTTACTGCTTTGCACTGGTCAGAAAAAATTTCTAATTCTGTTAATCTGAATTTTATGGACTGTTTTACGATATTGATGAAGAATCCCGCAACAATTAACACACAATGCCATACGTCATGATAAATCATTGTAAAGTTAAATTACGAAATAAATCCTATTGAGAAAATGACTGGAAAGCTTATTAAGTCAATTTTGGAAAGAAAAACTATATGGTTAAATTTTTTTTTCACCTTTATTTTTCGTCCGATCCTTTACCATTTTCCTTCTCTGTGACGTAAATGTCCGCAAAAGAGACAGGGCAGCATAAGCTGGCCACTTAAACCTTTTATCGGGCTCCCCCATCCCTTCGTAAATTACGCAGATTAAATCTGCAGAGAGGTAAGAATAAAAGCTTGTATATTTGGCGGCAGAGTCAATCCCTATAATTTATAGTCCTCAGTATCTTGTTATACGATTTAAGTCTTTAAGTTGCCTTGAATAAATTTACGGATGTAATAGTTTGTTTTATATTTATGGGTTGTGACACTTCCATAAATATTTAAATAGATAGCTTAAAATAGAACTTTAAAATGCTGCTTTTTATATTTAAAAAAGTAGATTTATTGAAAATCGCCTTTGGACCCAGAATTGAATAACTTGAATATAAACGTAAAACATCAAAAATAGTATTAAAGTGAAGGAATTAAGATATTAGATAACATTATTGATTGGCCACTGACGAATATCCGAAGAAGCTGATCAGACACATCGTTCCATAAAAATAAGGGTAAAAAAGTCTTAAAAGATGTTTTTCTGCGTATAATTATTAATTTTCTTTGAAATTTCTTGTTTTTGTTCCTTCCAAAGCGCTTCCACATTCCTGTGACTGTGTGAAAGTCCTTTAAATTATTTTTAATCCCTCATTCTCGAAGCGTTGTATTGAATCATCCTTGGCGTGGTTTGACCCTTAATATTCATGTTTAACGCTTCTTGTACAAGGAAAATTGAGTGGTGTGAAAAGGTCTTTAGTAAACATTACCACTGAGATACGCCTAAGACCTGCTTTAATTCTTCATTTTTCGAATTGGACAACTACGGACAGCGTGGGTTCAACTTTTGTGTACTTCATTTTTCCTCTTCCAATACTCTTTTATTTTTTGCCGTGTACCCCTTTTCCTATCTTCTGTCGTTTTTTACCCCTTCATGGATTTTTCATCTCCAAAACTTCGGAAGCCTGCCACTTTGCTCTTTAGTACGTCACGTTCCTTCATGTTCTCCCAAGTAATTCCCATCATTTCTCTCAGGTCCTTTTATACATTCACGAACACATTCGTTTTATTTTAGTTATTTTAATTTAGACTTGAAATAGAGAATCATGAATAATCATCGAATTCTTCCTCTTTTCTCCCTCCTGCAGAGGAATCGTCTTTGATGTCCGGAGCACATCTGACCGCCCTGTCCGCTACGGAGACCACACTCACCTTAGGGTGGAAGGGACCCCCTGGGTACGTCATCCAGTATAGAGAGGTCGAGGACGGCGCCGGGAATAAAACCGAGGGTCCTTGGAGGAAATTCGAGAAGATGACGGAGACGCCTGAGTGGAACGCGACCATCACGGATCTGAAGCCGGAGAAGTCTTACGAGGCGAGGGCCGTATTGCCTGGCCCTGAGGGAGTGGACCAGGGCCGGCTGGGAGAACCGGAGGCCGCTGTGAGGGCCGAGGTGGGCTGCGCCTGCCCACGGCCCTTCTTCCGCATCGGAACCGTGAATGGGGACAGCGGGTGCACCGAGAGGCCGATGGCGGAGAAGCCGTGCTGCGTGCTCGTCGTGTGCGCAGACTCCCAAACAAGTGAGTATCGAGGACCGAATTTCAATTCGCGAGTTTATTTAAGGTAATCCTAACCATAAGTGATTTAAGTGCCAGAGGTGGCCCTTCGTATACTCGGACGTAATCGAAGGTAATGCCGCTTCCGCTATACTTTGTGCCCGTGATTTACCATTAGCGTGATAGCCCTAAACATATTTATCTATACTTTTGCTGTACGTATGTTAAATTACTGAGAAATTGGGATGATTTCGGTTAAGTTGCTACGGAAATATATTTTCACCTCCTCCTAATCTCAAGGAGAAATGTGCAATACGGATGAATGAAAAGCATATCGTCAGCTCTTGTATGCCTGTGCTAAATGTAGCATCTTCCCAATTTTCACGGATCCTTTCGTAATTTTTTTTACTAAATATGTGGAGATGAAAAAACAAAATACTTTTCAAGCGATGATAGTTGATTTTGTTCACATCCTCTTTTAATAATTTTAATAACTTTCTTTTTTGAAAGACGTAAAGAGATTTCTATCGGAATGAAAATTAGCCAGACAAATATAATGCGAAAGATTGAAGAAGCGTTTAAATTTAAATAGAGAAGTTAGCTAACGACAAGAAATCGAACTAAATGAAGGCTCTCCTCTGAATTGTAGACCAGGCTTGATGGTCTTAATATCGCTCGAATTCTATTGCGTTTATCAATCCGTCCCATGGGTCAGTTCAACAAACAAGTCGCCAGATGTTACCATGAAGGCTTAGTAGCCATTAGGGATGTCACTCGAGCAGCTGCAGTCGCAAAGGGTGTTTAACTAAGCGGAACCAGCCTAGATTTGCTTAAGAAACAGGTTGATACACGGCCCTCATCACGCATGTTGGCCGAGCGGGAATGAATTTTCTTTCCTGGATGCAGAGAAAAGTACTACCATGGAAATATCTTGTAACGGAATGGAGGAAAAAATCATCGCTCCCGTTAATGTTCTAAGTTCGAAGTTATGAGCGAGCCACTTGGCTGGAAAAGGTGTTTACCTATTTTTCTTGCTTCATCACTTTCAAAACTCATCTCCAGATAGCTATTTCTTCGATGATTTCGTTAATTCTCTTACTACTGGCTAAAACTATGTATCACGTCACTTATGCACATTATAAGTAGTCAGCATAGATAAATGAACTAGTAAATAGTCACACAATAAGTCTCCTTTGAAGTAAGTACTCCCTCAAATGGTTCATTGCCAATCCGTCATATTGGAAGTCTACGGTGCTCATAATTTAACACCATCTATCGGGTCTAGTAAGTTACGAGACGAATTCTATCGAATGTTTCTGCTACGCATATTCAACTATTACCTTGACTTATAGATCTTTGGGATACACAGTGAAGTCTCGATTATTCGAGGGAATGTAATCTGAGGCCAACTCAGATAATCCAAAAAATCGCAAAATATGGAACCTAAGGCTTATTAAAGTACTCGGCTCCACGGTTGAATACTAAGGCTTGGAGAAAACGTAATGTAAGGCTTTCAGACCTTCCAGAATCGCACGTTTGGGATATAATTCGTTCATTGGATAATAACGTAGGAACAAATGTATTGCAATACAAGAAGATTGCGTAGCAAAATAAATTTAACTTTGAACTAAAAAAACTGCCTTTCATTGTCAGGCCGAGAACTTTGATCAGTGTCGAATCTAGCCGTATTCGTGACACGGAGACGATAATATGCGAGCTGTGAATGCCCGTACACGTGAAGGTCGAAAACATTGCCGTGTTCCGAAGTTCATTTGCACGAGCTGAACCCACTACGTACGTACACATCATAACGATCTGTGCCTCGGATAATTGAGACTTTAGGTATTGTTTTCTGTAACCTCCCATAAGTGGATAGAACACTATGTCACGAAGCAAAAACGCCTTTCAAGTTAAAAAAAAAGCAGCGGCTTCGACTTCAAAACAATGTCCGCACCAACATCCTGTTTTGGAAGCCCGCATCCCCCCGGTCAGCGTATTCCCCACCACCTTAAAGGATAAGGTTCCCTCTGGCTAGCGCGCATCTTAGCTTATAAAGAAAAAAATAAGTTCCCCTCATCATTCGTTTTTCTTTTTTGCTTTCTTTGGCAGCGTCCTCGCGTGGAATTTGCAATTGGAATGTGGAAGGCTCCCCGGGGGGGTGGGTGGGGGTGGGAACGAGGGCTGGGTCGGGGGGAGGGAGGGGATTGTGGGTGGGGCCGAGATTATAAAAAGAAGAAGGGCTGGGATGGGCGGGTGGTAGGAAAAGGAAAGAATTGGGATGGGGAAAGGCGTCACGAAGAGGTATATAATGGGTTGCGTGAAGGAGAGGATGAGGCTGGAAGAGTGAAAAGAGTTTACAATCCGGGTAGAGGGCGACAGGAGGCTGAGGAAAGGAGCCGGGAAGAGGCCACAAAATCATTCGCTTGCAACAAAGTCTCACTAAAAAAATTACGCCAACCTTCGAGCATATATATACATACATAACATAGAGTCCGCGCGCGATATTCGTGCTATAGTATCTTCTTTTGAATGGGTAATAACGGTAAACATACTAAGTTTATCTCTAAAACGCCTATAATGATTTTGATGGCAAACCATATATTTAAGGCTTCAGGCAGAATAAATTCCTAGGCCAAGGGCTAATCTTCGGGAATATTCGTTAAGGGACAAAATTTGAGGCCAGAAAAGGTTTCCACGCCACTTAATGAAGAGCATGGGAATCAATGCAGATTATAAGGTTGAGTATTTTGATTTTACCACTTTAAAATTATGACACAATGCAAGAAGGCAATTATAATTGAAATAAACTGCACGATAAATTTGACAGTTAATATTTATATAGTTTCATTTTGACTTACTGGTCTATAACTTCAGATAATTAGGGTCTAACACACTATTTGATGTTTTATTCCCCATTTTCAAGAGTAACTCCGTGGTTACATCCATTGTGGCTTGTTTATTTACAGGAAAGGATGACAAATGTATTAGTCGGACGAGTGAGCAATTGGTGGACTTGTAACGTGATTTCAACGACGTTCCATAAATTAACTTGCTCAGTTACAATGATGGTGTGAGCTCTTACGGCTGGACAAATACAAAAATTAATGGGAGTCTCCAATAGCCGTAAACAATTGGCACCACTCGTCAGAGATCACTAACCTTGCTGTGTTGGTTTGCCGGGATGGGGCTTCCACAGCAGAGACCAACCCCAGCCTCTCCACCAGAATACCCTCCTGTGATAGTTTACGGGAAGAATGCTTCCACGCCAGTGACCAACACAGCCGCTATCACACAAACCCAGATAGGATTCTTCGCTAGGCTAATGGGACACCGCTAAGGATACTTAGGGTTATAACCTGGGATCCTTCGTAAGATTAATGAGACCCTACTAAAGGTGCATGGTCATTAACACAACCACACACACACGCACACTCACAAGCACTCAAAGGCACTCAATCACACACACAAATGGGCCCAACTTCTGGGATAAACTGCTCCAAAAGAGCGCGGTAAAAATCTTGCAGACAAGAACCGACGAGGGTGAGGGTCGAATATGCGTATTTCGGCTACCAAGTAGGTCTCTTCAGCGAACCGAAGGAAAGCGTCACAAACGCAAGGTTGAAGTGAGGAAGGGTAATGACTTCCAAAATAATATGGCCTTCCTCACTTCAACCTTGCGTTGGAAGTCCCATCCCGGGAAACCAACACAACAAGGTTAGTGATCTCTGACGAGAGGTGCCAATTGTTTACGGATACTGGAGACTCCCTTTAATTTTTGTAACTTGCTCAGCTCGTGCGATTCCTACAAACAATTGACCAAAGAACAATATTACAATCCGAGTGAAGATCGGCTTCCAGATATTGTATTGTGTATGAGGCCAAGTAAGTCGATTGTTGCGACGTCAAGCACGATCAGATTTTTAGCGTTTGTATAGCGGAGTGTATATCTACATAATACAATGCAAGTCATCTCAATGTTGTTAGGCAGGGGGTGAATTTTAAGCAACGTGCATTACACTTTATGCTACCAATATAACAGAATTATGAGTATTAATGTATTTTTCAATGACATAATTGCACAGGGATACAAGAGTTTAAACATTAAATAGAATTTTATACACTAATAATATTAATCGATCAAGTCTCGTACTGGTTTTAAATAAAGGCCATACATCAGTTGAAAGCGGAGAGTGAACATTTCATGGATAAAATTATTTAATATAAAAAAACAAAGAAATCATGTATTATAAAAGGTATTTTGAAGCTTGAATGATACTTAAAAGAGTACGCAGGGAACACCACGAACGAATACTAAATTTTATAAAGGAATGCGCTACGGTCACATAAACGCACGTGGCCTGTTTCCCTTGTTAATATTAATCGCATTTGCCTCAAACTTTCTCTCGGATTATCGATTTTTTTTATTTTACCCCGGATTATGAATGCAATGAAAAGTAGTAACATTAGACGGAGAAGCTGAGACACAAGCATAAACAAAATGTTCGAAAAATATATTTTCCCCCAAAGAATTTTCTTATACGATGGAAATAATCTGAAATACATTACTGGTAAGTTTTTTATTATCATTTCTCGTTATGAAATCACTTCGGATGCATCTACGAACTACTTCGTCCACAATGTTCATGTGGATACAAAAGATCTCAGCCCTGCTTAGACAGCGGAGGTGCTCCCGAAAATGTTACGGAAGCCTTAACTACATACATAATTGAACACAATTTTGTGGAAAGTCGCAGTGAAAAAACCAGAAGGGAAGCAGAAATGGCTGTTTTTCTATCATAAACGCAACTGACGTGAGCAAGAATTTTAAAATGTTTATCGGAACGCTTTCAACAGACTAGTTCGGTCGATCCCTTCTCCATCGCTCTGGTGTTACATCGTCCGATATTGCTGCAACATTTCCTCAACGACCGCTTCGATCACGTCCGGGGGAGAAAGTGATGGAGGCGTTTTATTTCACTTCCGCCCAAAGATCAAATTACTATCGCGGCCCGTGAAATCGATTTCTACGGATAAAGAAATAGGTACCGGTCTTCAATATCAACGAACTAACCCATGAGTCGCGGTGAGGGTACACGGCTAGAGGTGTTAGGAAGGCAGCGATAAATGCAATTGAACCATTAAGACATCCAAAAAACTATCCATGCATAAATAAAAACTTAATAAAATTATATATAATAAATACATTTTAAGGAACAAATAATTAAGAAATACAATGATAAGTCACAATATGGATATTTTTTTACCCAATTAATCATTCCAAACTCTGCTTAGAAATGAGTCATGTTTTTAAGAAACTGAATAGTGGAAACTGGGTTTTTTAGGAAAGTGGATAAATCCTCTTGTAACTATTCATCGTTTGAGAGCTGGTTATATATTTTCGGTGCAATGTATAAAAAACTTATTTTAAATAATGAAGAGTGTACCTTAGGTAAGACGTATAATATTCTTATTTAAGTATGGGTACCAATATTTATTCTACTCCCTAAAAGCCAGCTTAGCTGTGATTGGGATGTTGCGGTGGCCAGAGTACCGGCTTCACATCGTCGAGGGGCCCAATTCGAATCAGTGGCAGTGGTGGAGATTTTTCATTAGAAAGCCAATCCCTACTTGGGTGCTATTTGGAGAGAAATTCAAGTGTAGTACTCCGTACGTCGAGTAGGATTTTAAACCGTGGTCCCCTCGGCACGTGTCGTTAACACTAAGCTAATGCTGACGCCGATTTTGTCCCCACATGTTGCTTCATTCCCCAAAACACCTTCCCTTACAAGCCTATCGGCTTATGGTAAATGATACAAATGTCCCCACTTGTCGTCCTCCTCCCTGAGCCTAGCTTTTTAGGAGGCGCACAGCTTAATTATTGAAACCGTCTCGATACGAAGGGGCTTTAATTTAAACATGTAGGCGAATAAAATTTAAATTTAATATCCCAATATGAAAGCTATTAGAAACATTCTTTGCCCTAATTAATGCATCGGAGAAGATCTACAGATACGAAGATATCCATGAAGATTCTAAACTAATGGATTTCTCTTATTATAAACCAGGCAGTGTATAAAATAATAATTTTAGAATCCAGTTGTTTTTAATCAGTACTTATATTTTTATCATCAACTTTCACGAATAATTTTATGCACTCTAAAATTTAAGAAAATTTTTATTTTATATCGGCTACCAATTGTTTGCAACACCATATCGAACTATTGTTGCATACACTAAACGCTAATTTGAAATAATTTTTCGCAAGTAGAACCAAAAAAGTTGTATTTAATTGAAGGTGATTTCGTACGTTTATGGTGATTTTTTAAAACTTTTATGACCACGGTTTTTATCCGGCACTCGTAAAAGTTGTACCTTAACAGCCCAATCTTGAGCGTGAAATTCAAGCTTCGCTCATTCTACAGCGTAGCCCACCTGAATGCAAAAGGTCGCTGGTTCGAGTTCGTCTTCAATGTATTCGATTGCATAATTTCGATCGGGGGAGGGAAAATTGGGTCACGATTATTCTGCTGAACGAAAACCGCTGGCGATGGACCAAAAAGGTCAGATGCATTACTTAGAGGGTGTTGACTTTCAGCGATTTATTCGATGAGGAAACTTTTGAGGGGACATGGAGTTGCTACCAAATAGAGTAAGCGAAGAGCGAAGAAAGTTAACCACAAGTGTCGGGACGAGGTGTTGGGAAATTAAACCAGTCATTTCCTATATGATTTCCATTATAACCTACGGTTCAAACAAGCGCCATTGGTGTGCGATTCGGTCTTCATATGTTAAAGAGTAGCCTTTCAAACATGTATGTAATAGAGGGCGCATGTCCTATCCTTGCAATGTAAGTGCTTGAGGATCTATATCAAACTGGTACGCGTTGCGTCACACAATGTAAACCATTGAGGTGTTTACATATCTGAGACTCTCTGAAACCCCCTGAGACTCCCAAGCTTGTTTCATGTACCGGATTCATTAGACTTGTTTATTTGCGCAAAATGTTGCCTTAAGGTGGGTTTATACTGACAAAATGGCGAAATTTACTTGCAGCAAGCGACTTTTGACGCAAATTGCTCGTGTAATTGCAAGTCGGCTTTCAAAACTTTCAAATATTTCGGCAAGTCACTTGCAGAAGCGTATTGCTGCCAATGTAAACATCTAGGAATCGGTCTCTGCCTTACCTTATGAAAACTTTAATGTCGGAGTAAAATTCCCCTCACGCTCTTACAGAAGAAACTTGCGGACGTAACTTGCCAGCTTAAAGCCACCCTTTAAGTTAATCTTCTATCGGTAAGGTACGTCCATGTACTATCCCGTTTAAAACAAGCATAATTAATCGCTAATTGGGTCTTAACCATCAGCAATTCTTTTCTTTAATCTACACAATTCCCTAAAAGTTTCAAATGTCCGTCAATAACGCCAGAGATGACAATGATTTTTAATAATAATGATGCTTCTCTGACAGTATTTCAAGGCATTATGGGCAGCATTATCGTGTCTGGCATCGCAGGGCCGGGGGTTGCTCGAGACAACTTTCTCCGCCAAAAGCAAATAATTTCATTCAGCGCTAAACAATCGAATTCTCCCAATTAAAATATAAAAAATTCACTCTGTTCACGATGGTGAATCATGGCTAACTTAACTTTCTTCCACTTACATCGGAATAAATGATAAAGAGGCTCAGATTTAAAATAAGGTCTGCATAAAAAATAAGATTTTCTGCAGAAGCTAACTTATTTGAGGCCTACATTATTCAGACGAAGCAATGATCAGGGCTTATCTATAAGATTTTAGAGTGGGTCAAGTTTTTTACCATGTCTTTTTTAATAACAATTCCTGATAATTCAATGAATGAATAAAGAACTTCTGCAAGAGAATCAACGGATAAAACGACGCCCACCATAATTAATACTTCCAAGGGATTAACAAGGCATCGACTAACCTCCATCAAAAAAATATTCGTTTTATATGGCTTTTGACCCACTTTTCGACACCATAGGAAAGATAAAATCATTAATAAAAAAGTCGCGAGAAATTTAGTGCAGAGCTAATTATAATCCACAACCCTTAATCACTCAACCACCCGTCAATTTGACGTTGAAACGAATACTCTCACGTAAATGTTTTATTCTGATAGATTTTTTCTTCGCATTCTACACTTAAAAGATTCTTGCCGATATGAATAATAAGATCGTTTGATATACCATTGGCTTTCAGGTGTTTAATCGATCCTGACTGCTATGTTATGGCAGATATTTTAAAATAACACATGCGTGTTTGTATGCACTACATTTAGGTTTACAATCGTAAGTCCTTGTATAGATCTTCCATGACATAGATATGTCTCGGTAAGCCTCCCACAGTGTTGCACTTCCTGTGAGGTAAGTGCGTCCGGCTTTCTCTCTTTGTATTTATGCACCGCATACTTAGTAATGCTTGTATCAGAATTTTTTAGTGCAAATGCATGTATCAGAAGTGTAAGCGTGAGATATTTCACTCTGAACAGCAAATACTTTGTTTCCAAAAAGATATACGCTAGTCAATAATAACTTCTGCCAAATAAAATACCACATCATTTCCGCTTTCGTTGTGATAAGCAAAAATGATTTAAAATGTGGCACGATATGGCTGGAGCTTTGAGATAATACTGTATATAAATCACTAAATAATGCGAAGTTTTGTGTTTACCTTCATTCACAATGTATAAATAAAAACAGTGAAAAAGCCAGCCACCAGATAACATAAGCCCACCTCGACCTTAATCTTACCGTGGTCAATCAATATAGTGCTTGTATGCCTTGTCTAGGAATAAATAAAATATTCATTTATGCTGAATTTGTGTCTTAATTTGAGTATATGGCGGTGTACGAAAAATGTTAAATTCAGAGGAAAGGAAAATCAATTATACGCCTATTTTACGTTGGAAAGTATAATTTTTCATGACTTAATTATGTATTGTAGATGGCGGTGTACGAAAAAATGTTAAATTCAGAGGAAAGGATAATCAATTATACGCCTATCTTACGGTGGAAAGTAAAATGTTTCTTGGCAAAATATGAACAGATTAAAAAATAAATAATAAACGTCTTGAATTGGGCCTTCTAATTTGGAAGGTAAACGTCATTTTTTATAATTACATTACAACATTACATTGGCAGGCTCTCCAATACTTCCACCAATGGGTATTTGATGATGATCCCAATTTCACAAATTCCAAAGAAATTAAGTAAAACGTGTTAAAGACTTAATTTGGCCATTGGAAAATATCAATATTTTTGGATTAACCTGCTTAATATTTACGAAGAGATGAGGCCGCTACATTTTTGCCAACTGACATTAAACTATGTCTATGGTTTATTTATGACAAAAATTCATGAAGTAAATAAGATTTTATAATTAATGATCGTATGATATTCTGTTCACAGATGGTATTTATGCCAACAATAATAGCTACAGATACCACAATCACATTTACCTGCAGGCTAAAAGCACAGCGAACAAATGCTACGCTAATAGCATCCACCTCTCCTTCCACAGTTTTTTGTGATGATTTCCTGGAAAATGAAGACATATCCTTGCTGACATTCCTTATGATAGCAAAACATCTCTTTTCACTTTCATTCTCGAATGATATACTCACGTTCACCACATCAAAATGAAAAATCAATTTGCTCACAACTATTCTGTCCCTATTAGAGATCTTATATATTCACTTCGCTTTTAAAACATTGTGCTTCCTCATAAGCAATACAATTACTAACCTCTATGGCAGACAGAATTTGGTAAAGAAAATTGTTTTGCATAAAGCGTAACCCTGATTTGTAAAAATATGCAATGCTCTCACTGTTTGTGTTAAGAGTCGATCACAGTTATACCACTTTTGTGTTTCTTAAATCGGCCATTAACTTGCGATATTGCATACCATTTGATCTTTCTAATTTATTAAAATGTCTCTCATGTTTGAGATGTTTAACCGAAGTAAGATAAATAATATTTCACCCAACAAAAACATCCGTTCATGACATCACTACCGACGAGGTCGAAGGATGTATTTGATGTTTTTAAAGTCTCTCAAAAATGATTTTAGAAATCTTTATACTCGTTAACAAAAAGTAGAAAAAAGTTATAACACAAATAAACACTCATACTCCGTTTGAATAGAACGTTGAATTTAAAAAAATAAAAGTGTTTCTGTTGGAGGCTTTCGCAGCGCTCGCGCTGTAGTGCAGGTATTTGCAGTGCAGGGCTGTAGTGCAGGGCTCCGCTGCGTCCGACTATCTTGATAGCGATAACGTTTCTTGATCATTGCAGGCCACATCTTCAGATCAGATCCAAATGCCGGCAGGTGGAAATGGGCATCTATTTATTCCATACTCAAGGTGGCCTTCCGATAGCGCGGCCAATCAGCGTTGAAGGATCTGATTTTGACTAGTTTCTATTTTTGGCGGACATTTGTTAGTAATCTTTTCCAGTTGTTGTAGAAAAACTAAAGTAAAATGCCAACAGAGATGACGGCCACAGACTCCACAACACCTGGAAAAGACTGCTAACAAATGTCCGCCAAAATAGAAACGCGACAAAATCAAGTTCCTCGACGATAATTGGCCGCGCTACCGGGAGGCCATCCTGACGACGAAATAAATAGCTGCTGATTTCCTTCGGACGATCTGAAGATGTGGTCTGCAATGGTCACGAAACGTTATTCGCCATGAAGATAGCCGGACGCAGCGGAACATGCAAATGAATGTAAAAAAAATTATTTCACTCTATTCTAATATGTTCAATCTCCACTAAAACAGAATTCAGCTGAAAAAATAGCCTAAAATATGCCACTTTAAGTATTTCAAAGCTAAAAACAGAACCCACGATACTTTAACTATCAAGTCAAGTTAGATGCATTCCACTTCAATCAACCGTCTCTTCCGCTGAACCTATTTTTTGCCCAAATGTACCAATTTTACTGCAGTCGATTAAAATATAAGGAAAGTGTAAATTATCATGTTTTCCAGATTATTTTTGACCCCCCGAAAAGTCCCAAGAATAACACATTTCAGCCGTCTCAAAGAACACGACCAAAGCATTGTCATAAAACTATGAATATTGTATTTATTTACGAAAAACATATAACGTCTGGGAATAAAGTGAAATGGAAGGACGGAATTTTGTGAACTTTTCCGCGGAGCATATTCGCAAATAAGGAGAAGCGAGCAGTAACAAGCCAAAACGTTCAAAAATGTAGCCCGTGCATCGCGCAGCGCAAATTGAGGGGATAGGGTAGCGCGCTTCAGCGAAGCATGGCCGCAAGTGGTGCTGGGCTGGTCATAGGTAGTGGGACGTCACGCGGAAAACGCAAAAACTCCAAACATAAGAAATGTCATTTTAAATGAGCTACTTTTGCTCGTAGAGGGCGTGGAAGGTCTCATGACCAGCAGCAAAGATGTCAAGTTTGATTGAATTACGACTTTTTCGGGCTGAAATGATAAATAGTCACAAAAATGACGAAGGTCAAGAGATTTTTTCAAATGTGACATTGGTAGGCGTTCGAAGGTCATGAAACGCCGCATAAACGCAAGATGAATATAGGTACTGCTATAGAGCTAATCCATGCCAATACATAACTTCCCAAAATATTCACGTCTACGAAATATTTTGGTAAGTTGTAATAGGAGGTAATCAACCAGGTATGCAACGCTTGTCCCACTTCAAGATGAACCTCGCACGCTTCCCTGGTCACTAAGTACGAACGGAAAAGCAGTCAGGAGAACAATGCGCGGGTTAACCAGCAAAATGGGGATTACTACGATAGCAAATATGCTAACATACTTTACACGCGTTATCATACTACTAATGATGAGTATTACTAATACTACTAATTCGTACATACAACGAGATACTAATCCATGCGGAAAACAAAATCATGCAGACATTTCAAGCGGAATGAGGTTTAAGTAATTATGGTAAGTTCTTAAACACAGGTACAATTTCTAGTCTACCGTGTTACATTCATTCTCGTCTTCATTTCGTAAGGTAAGCATAAGGTACGTGCCGTTTGCTCTGGTTAGCATGTTATTAAAAACAAGTTTACACGGCAATTAAGTAACTAGGCTATCTTGTTGGAAGGTATTACGGTCTCTAATTGTTCGCCGAAAAAAGTGAAATCTTAAACTTGTTTGTTTGGTTTTCCCATTTCCCTTATTTTATCTTCGTGAACTAATCGACCGTAGTATGTAAGGGTTGGCAAAATGATTCTGACGCGGCCTAAAAATAAAAATGACTGGTGATATAACAACATGCGCATGCGAATTCTATCGAGCCGTAGCGACAAAAATTTCGTCATTAATACGGGCTCGACATTTTCGAAGCCTCTACAAGGCAAGGCCCTTAAGCCCTCTTGATCCTGCACAAGACCTAGTATGCTAGCCGGTACTAGATACTGAGGATGGAATCCAGTATGATTGGTGCAATCCTAGAAGATTTCACTCGATCACGGAACTTGTACTGGCGGAGAAGCGGTATTTTCATTTATTTCTTAGCTACTATAATATTCTACTATAATATTAAATTAACCAATCTATGGCGGCAGGTGACCGAAAAAACAGTTGGGACATTTATATTTCTTGATAATTTCGTATCCTGAAAATTACTGATAGTCAAAAGTAAATGTGGCGCTGATTTAAGAAAGTGAAGATCGCACATCGTCGGTAAAAGCTAACGTGATTGGTCGATGGCTACTATGTCCTACTTTTATCAAGCAAACTAGTACCGCATCAATTTTGAAATCAGGTAGGTATCTCCGCCAGTATGATAGTGATCGTGCTTGTAAGCCAGCAAGGTGGTCCTGTATCACACGATACTTGAGAGCTATCATACTATTCCTCGAAATTGTGCTGAATCTAGTACCGCGTAAAACGGGCTTAACGACTGCCGGAGTTGTCCTATTCCCTTCTCAAGTCTCCAAGAATCCGACTAGGTCTGATCCTCAAGAGTGAGAGAGGAAGGACCCGATGAATTGAGTTGCGTGCTCCGCTGTCGCAGCCCGCTGGCCGCCGCTGACGTTTCGCAAACCATTCTTCTCCCGCCAGGCGGCGCTCTTTTCTCATTCCGTTGGCCTATTTAATGGCTTCTCCACTTTCTCCTCCGCCGTCGAGCGCATCATCGCACGGCATTTCAGTCGTCGCGACGTGTCTCTGGACCTCCCAACAGGGGATCCTTGCCTCTCTTCTCGGCCGAGAGAGATGAAAAGAGTTATGTAACGCTCGCACAACGCGAAAAAAACGACCATGAGATCGTCATCGTTTTCCCGTTTCCACGTCTCGAGGTTAAGCGCTAGATTTATTACGTGTGCAATCACCATTCCAATGCTCTACATTGCAGGTTATACTATCTTGTATTACTATGACTCGATTGCCTTGAATCATTAAAGATAATCAATTCTGTACTTAGGAATAGAGCTGTCCCACTGAGAAAAGCATTCAATCTAATACAACTAAAAATTATTATTTCTATACTCTATAATCGAAGCGTCTCAACCAAACTATTCAATACCATCCAAATACCGCACACACAAATACATTAATAAATAAATAAATATATATATATACATACACACACACACACACATATATATATATATATATATATATATATATATATATATATATATATATATTTATATATAATTGTATGTATGTATACACTCAAATGAAGGGCTTCATGTTAGTCTGGGCTGGCATTAGGCAAGGTTGGCAAACTGAGCCCTTTATAACATAGCTATGGATAAAGTCATTAAGAATGTAAAAAGTAGAAAAGGATGGTATGAAATGGGCGATGAATAAATCAAAATTATATGTTATGCTGATGAGGCTCTCCTTTTAGCCAATAATGAAGACAATTTACGAAGGTTGTAACATATGTTCAATACAACAGATAAAAATGCTGAACATGATTATCTCCAGAAAAACAAAAAGTATACCAGCAGAACCACCTTGATGTAAATTATAACTAGATGGTCTAGTCATCCATCAATAAATTTCCTTCAAGTACTTAAGAATAGAGTTGTCTCATAGTCGAATTATGGAGAAACAAATTAAGAGAACAAGTGATTAAGGCAAATAAGATAGCGGGCTGTCAGAATAATATATTCTGAAAAAAATATATACGTATTAGGAATGGAGACTAAGATAACACTCAAAGAAACAGTGAAAATTACGTTTTAACAGTCGAAATCGATCGATGTACTAAATTGTGTGGAAAAGTACAAATGTTACTTTTCGCCATTTTTAGTTTATTTTACGCATTTCCACTAAGTCACGCCTGAATCTGTCATGTCTAACTAAACGCTGCCTTTCTTTGTAGTATATTGTTTCATTCCTGAATTAAAGATGTCGGTGCTGGGTTCCAAATGTTCGACGCGTACACAAGACGAAGCCTCACGAAAGCGAAACAGCATCTTCAACATCAATTCACTTCTTCGTCAGAAGTACCTTCCCACGATTCACTTTATAAATTCTCCTCTCTGCAGATGTATGCACATTTTTTTAAATATTTTCCTCACCATGGTATCGCAGTAAAATTTGCACTCAGATTTTTTCATTTTTCTGGCCAAGCTTAAATCTTGCAACATTACTGATATGTGGTTGAAGGCGTTAATATTGCAAAAAGTGCATTACCGGGTATTCCTCTATGTTTAGTTCTAAGACTTCACTTGCCTTTGGGGTATCGGGTTCTTGAGAGTGCTGGCTTCCCATTTGGAAAGCTTGCGTTAGAATCCCGGCTTTGGCAGAAACTTTTCATTGGTAGCATTAGGGAATATTGAAACCATTAATGTGCGCAGTAGCCCAAATTGAATGGAGCGTTTGAGCATCCAATACGCTGAAAACATATATATGAGTGGTTGAATCACCGCGGTACCATAATTATATATCTAGAGAAATGGAAAATGAAAATAATTTCCAAAAAAGCAAAGCAATTTCAGTTAATATTTGTGGGTGAAATATGTTATAAATAATTGAAGTAATCTGCAGATAACATTTAGTGCTCCACTGCTCTTGGGTGGTGCCCCGGAAGTTTATTCTTCAACTTAATTACACAAATTTAATTTTTTTTGTCCTAAATTTCCCACCGAAACCGTATAATATTTCCACTCAATGTGGGCAAACGTAGCTAAATTCTAATATCGTCTGTGGATTTTAAACTGAATTTTCCGCGAAGAAACTAGTGAAAGTGTCTCAAAATTACTCTTCCTTTTAGCGAAAAATTATGATTGCTTTCCATGGCACGAGTTTCTCCTCCTATTAATCACTAATGACTTAATAATTGACGTGCAACCACACCTATAAATTGACTGTTTGTGCATGGATACCTCGTACGAGAATATGGCCTTTTCGCTTTCTACCAACGTAGAAAACGGATACGTAACGCTCAAGGTAATACGTATGTGCCTAGACTTCAAATCAATTTTTCTCATCGAAATCCTAGTATCATTTAATAATCTAACGGATCTAAAATGTTCCCTAAAATCAACACTTGAATGATAGATCGAATTTGTATGCTATGGGAGACCGGGGAAAGATAACGACATTAACAACTAGCAAGTGTCCATAAATTTATTTTTAGGGCAATAATTTTTTTACTGCGCATAGATACTTAGTGAGACTTTTTATATACGTGCCTACGTAAAATAATGTTTTTTCCAAACATAGATACTTAGTGAGACTTTTTCTATAATGTGCCTATGTAAAATAATATTTTTTTAATATCAAGTTATATTGTAGTTTTGAAAAAAAATTACTCAATTCCACCTTCCCCCTGGCCCGGGGCAAGATGACTTTGACCAAGGAAAAAGAATAAAATTGTGATAAAAGGAGAATAAATTATTTATTTTGACAAGGAATATGACAGTACTCTTCATTATTTAACATGTAGGTTTACTGTGCATGTAAATAGCGCTTTACTTCATGCCATTTTTAAGGTTAATATGTGTAAAATTTTCAGTTTTTTGTAAATAGAACTATAAAACTTTAATTTAAATAAAAAATATTTAATCAATATTGTTGTGAACTTAAAGTGAGAGTAATCAATTTTTTATGTTAACAGTAGCTATAGACGAACATTCCACCGAGCATTAGCGTGTACGATTCCTCGAAAATAATAAATATTTTAGCAATCAATAGCATTTCAGATATCTCTCAAGCTAAGGGACAATTGTGATAAAGCAATATTAATAATTATTAGATTAAAAAGGAAGACTGAAGATTTAAATTTTACGGATCTATCGGAAAGGTACTAGCATTGCTATGGACATTTAGCGACAACAATGACACCCTGTGCATAGCATAATGTCACTTCAGTACGAATAATTTGATGCTTCCTAGATAGGCGCCTCAAATATTGGACCAGATCAAAAAAAGTAGTCATAGGTTGAATGTATTAAAGCAGAAGGTACTAAAGGAACTTAATCTCACAAACATACTCCTCCGATTGTAACATGAGTGGGCAATAAAATTGATTATCAGGAGAATATTCCATTATTCTTCCGGGATATCTGCCGCGTCGTTGTTTTTCTTGACGTTTCTCCTCCCGTCCTGGAGGCGTCTTCAGGTCGAAGAACCTGGTTGAGGCGTCTTCAGATCATCTTCGACCTGAAGACGCCTTCAGCACGGGAGGAGAAAGGTTGTCAATAAAAACAACGACGCGGTAGACATCCCGGAAGGAGAATGGAATATTCAGCTAATCGCCGCGGAAAACTCCGAAAGAAGATTATCAGTAGTTTCAACAATTATGGGAGCGTTCCATTCGCTCTAGAGCGAAACAAAACAACGCACTTGTCTTCCATTCGTTACAGACCCTGCGCACTACGCAGTGCACTTCTAAACAGATTGAGAGCAGAGTTGATGTACACCAAACAACAAAAGAACCTCGATAATTTCTTTCGCGATATGTTTCTTTCATGTTGATTTTCAGTAAAGGCATGAAACATGCATATTGTAAACTTTTTAATTAGGTACTCTGCGATGACAAGCTTACGTTTTTAAATGCTTACTTTGAACTAATTCTACAACTTTACACAAAAATTTAGGCGGCGGTTCACCCACAGAATTTTACCTAGCGGCAGGCATACATTTCGCCATCGCATATTTCTCCATTCAACGTCGCTCGTGTGCGCTTAAGTGCGTTGGTGTGTTCCGATGTGCGCTAACCTCAACACCGATAATGGACATTTTCCAATAATTAATGGACATTTTCCAATAATTCTTTAAAGAAAAATGATACATTTTCACTCAAAACTGTCCAGAGCCTTAGCCGTTTATAGTTAGGGCTATTTGGGGCTAACCAAAAGGGAAGCCACAATATCTCCCTCCACTCATACACGTAGCAACTTTGTTAACAACGGAAATGTCGGAAAAAGTCAGACAAAACCTTACAGGTATTCCAAATAAAAGTGCTTTTGCTTATGAATCATGGGCTGATAATCCTCCTAACTCAAAGGAAGAAAAATACTCCACTCTGTTCAACAAAAACCCGTAAAGGCTAGGACTAAGCCGATGAAAAGGTCAAGCAATCAGGGACTCAAAACGGCGATCTTCTCGGAATTCAAGGCTGTGAGAAGTTTATCCATTTCCATTACTGATCTCGGTACGACAAAAAAGTCGAAAACAGACAAGTCAGGAAGAATGAAACAAAATAAAAGCCTGTCCTTTCTGGTCTCTGCGAGGGAAAAAATCAACTACGGAGGCTGGGAAAACTGAAGCAAAAGATAAACACTTCCTTAGCGACGAGCATCGTGAAAAGCGACCCGCACCTTCCGGGTTGTTACTTGAAAATTGCCGGGGCTAGGAAGAAAATATGCGAGGTCGCTCACCAAGTAAAAACTGGAGACTGATCGTAAAATGTATATCGACGGCCTCGAGATAACATCATAGTACCGCTTTAAGCTGAAAAAGCCGGCAACATAAAAACCTAAAACAGTGCAGTCTCAATTTTCCTCCGACAACGCAATTCGAGTCAAACCTCATCCGAGACCGTTGACGAGTGAAGGTATCATCTTCCGCATAAGAGTATTAGCATAAGCAAGAATATTTCATGGTTACTGACCGCACTAAGTTTACTGCCGCTGCAGATTGAAAACAGAGGAAATGTGGTATCATAGATGTATGATGGAAACCACACGGAAGGAGAGAATCACCAATAAATAAGTCTTTATTATTGACGATAAATTGAAATAGCCAATGAAATGAAACATTCATTTCATTGGCTATGAGGACTTATCCTCCATAATAGATCCCCTAGCCAATTAAGCTCCCTATTGAGTTACATCATGGACCTCCGGCCAAATGAGCTTAACAAATTACAGACACTCCGACTCAAGACACTGAAGATTGAAAGCAGACACACTCTTGTTGAAGACAAACGCTTTTTATAACGTTGAAAACAATTAAAATTATTCCCAAGATTCTTTAATGCTAAAGCACCAAAAAAACCCAAATCCTACAAAAGTCATACGCGTTGCTAAAATATCTGGGCTGTATATAGATATGAAGCACAAGTATGTTAAAATTTCACACAATGAAAAACTGATAGTGTGACCTACACCTTAAAATAACCAAAAACTTAAACGACTACGAAATAACCAAATTTTTACGGAAAAAACGAATACATTTTGATGGATATTAGGATTTATGCTCGTTAGTAACTCTCTCTCCCAAACTGATGCAATATTCTGATTCTCTCTTTATAATTTGTGCATGTGTTCTCACTATATTTCATTTTATGGAGTTATTCTGTTGAATTTATGCTTTAATGTCATTAAATTTATACTTCTTTTAGCAACTATATTATCTATATAAATTAATATAAACTGATTTAAACCGCGCTGTATCTTAACTGGACTCTTTTGCATGAAATATTCCCCTATTTTGTTGTTTCTGGAGTGTACGAACTCTTCAAACGCAGTTCCTATTAATACATTTGTGTACCTTAATGCATACTGCAGGGCATTTAAACTTTTTCTTCTGGTAGGAACCTAGTTCATGCGAGATCTGTCTCTAGTAATATTAAAGATCAAATTCGAATTCTATCTTCAAATTTAAGTTGCTGTAAGACGCATGATAAATATAGTACCTAATATTAATGGCACCCGAAATTCATATATACTATAACTGAACTTCTCTGCAATTAACTAAATATACATATTCGAGGCTGTATCTTGCATTTGTTTTTTATCTCTCCCTACACTAAAATGGCCTTCCCAAACGACGGTTATTGACCGATTTTAAAAGTGTAACGTTATGTAAAGAATTAGTTTTAAAAATCAACTGATAAAACATTCTTACTAAACACCGTTACATTTATTACGCGATCAATGCGTCAAAATTTCCTAATTTTTAAATTATGTCTATCTGGAATGAATGACTGCACTATAGCCGATGGAAATCGGCTTTTGGCTAATATCTTTAAAAGTAGTGCGATCAGAGGCTGATCTTTCGGTGTCATCAGACAGATGAGTTATTTCTCATTAGATTAAGGCCATAACCATTGAATAAAGGGTACTGGCATAATGTAATATTTAATTCATTCTCTCAGGCATGAGATGCACATGAATATGAACAATGAGCCAGTTAGGTACCATAGAAGGACATTTGCTTGTTTTTAGGGTATTTCCATTTTAATATCATGTATTGCAAAGCTACAAATGTTGATGCATGACAAAAGAAACATATGAGATACATATCCATAGTAAAAAAGAAATTTATGCATAAGATAAAAAACACTCGATGTGGCTATTATTATAGACCAAAAAAATATAAATCTGACAAGCAGCAAAAACTACCTTGATCTACAATGGCAAGGGGCGAGATATTATAAAGACCCTGCCTCTATTCCGAAGCAAAAAGTACACTTGATTTATTTATCAAAAGAATGCGTACAGTGTAACATCAATAAAACGAGACCTCACGGTGTCCAAGAAATCCCTCGCCTTGGGGAATTATCGTCTTACCCGTGGAGCACATAATTACCATTAAACCCATTGTCAACACATTTCTAGGAATCGGGTTAGTGTTGTGGCCGAAGTATTTCCATCCGGTGAGCCTGAGCACAAATCCCAAAAGAATGGGAAATATTTAGCAGTAATTCATATTCCTACTTAATTTACCAACTAACCATTCAATCAAAAAGCACCGTAACTATTCCAAAAGACGCGAAAAGCCTCGAATTGTCGGTAATTTTCCCAAATGCACAACTGACCAAGCTATATTTTTCTAGTGCATTTTGATGTTGATTCCATCATTTAGATTAGTTACACCAAAAATGTAAACCACGATTGATAAATCAAAATTGCATCGCATTTATTACTTGCCTTTACTCTTTCCCTTGGTTGATCTTAATGTTTATGATGAGTATATTGACGTTCTTCGTGACATTTCGCGGAAGCCATTTGGAATAACGTATTTCATTTGTTCCTGCAGACGAAATGAAACACTGGAAAGAATCCTGCCTTGGAGAACGTTTTCCCCCATCCGATGTAATGTCCACATAGAAAAACTATCTGCTATAACATGCATAACAATTTCATTGAAATAGCGGTTGTATCACAATAAGTTCTTTTTAAAGATGTAGTTAGGCCCTCGACGTACTTACAATAATTCTATGTTGGAGAATGCCGACGTATTGAAAGTAAATGAACTAAAAGCGCAACTTCTTTGGCACCGAATGCATCAAATTAGGTACATCAAGTATAGGTCAAATAATAATTTTCAAACTTCAATAATCTCATAAATCATAACATTAACTCACGCAAATCTCCAGCATTGATAAACATAGAGTGAAAAAAAATATTAAAATATTTTAGTAGCTTGTCGTTTTTCCCTTCCGACATACTTAAATACTCAATTATGCTTTGACATTAATACGCGAAAACAAAACAATTAATTATGTACAAAAGAGGCTAACGTTGTTTGTTTTTTTCCTCCAGTTGCACGCATGACGTACTTTTTGTAGTGTCGCTCCCTTGCCGATACACTTATTACATTTTAACTGACAAGTACAGGTCAACAGGACAAGTACAGCTTGACAGTACAAGTCGGGAGGATTAATATAAAAGACAGGATTCCGTAAAACTTGACTGCGTCCTGAATTGAGCGATCGGAGCGATACATGATAATGCCTGGTAAGCACGGTTAGCACACACACCGACAACTCCAAAAACATGTGATCAGTATGAGTTGTTACGAGTGCTGTGATTAGTTGAGATTGAGCAGGGCATTGCGTGACACAGCCAATTGAATTCACTATGCATTTCAACTCAAATACAAAATGAATTTAATACACAACACTTTTCAATGGCAGAAAATTAAGTTAGGTCGTCGGCTGATGCACTGCTTGCCCTGCACTCGATGCTTATTACTTAGAGTGCCTTTAGTATATCTTGTTTCGGTGGGAGGTAAACCACATCGTTATCTGGATCCTCTGAATCGGAACTTGATTCCACACTGTCATTGCGCACCGCAGGTAGAATTGCGTCATCCGTCAGCTCCTCACGAGAGGGGACAGAGTTCTCACATTCCATAAAAGTTTTAAAAAATGCGGACCAAAATGGACCTCTATCACCTCTCAACCTTAAGGGTCCTCAGTATATTTATCCTTCTATCGTGGGCTGGAGGAATAATTTAACGGGGACAAATTAAGCCTCCTGCCCACTGCACTCTTCAACAATATGCCAATTTCGCATTGCTCTATTATTTCCATTTTCTCGCGTAGACTAACAATAAGTGTCTTGCGTGTTTGGGCCATGATGGTGTTTCTCTTTGAAATGCTATCAACTCGCCAAACTCGCTGCCGTGCGAGTGTGCTCTCGACCGCTAAGGGAACAAAGAAGATCGAAAATCGTAGCTGCTAATGCTGAAGCTGCTGAAGTATTTCCACCAAAATTAACAATAAATTAATCGGACGGTGGTTTACAACGTATAGTTGATACTTAACATGCCATATTAATTGCATTGCCAACAGATCGCAAGCAATTGGAGAGTTTGGCCACTCTTGGTGTATGTATACCGGTGATGGAAACTCTCGCAATGGCGGGTGCCAACACCAAAAGGGCCTCGTAAAAACCATATTTTTTTACATGGCAAACATAGGGTCAATTGACGGTGCCCCTGCACTCTCTCGTATTGATGGGGGTCTCGCAACAGGCCATACTCGTACAAACGCGGTTCTACTGTATATGTTTCTTCTGTTCTCCTCTGCCAGGTGAATCCGAGACACCGAATAAGGCGCCAAGAATTCTGGTCAACGCGACGGTGAATGCTACCACGACGGCAGCGCCAATGAACTCGACGGAGAAGATGGGAATGAACAAGACCGAGGCATCGGCGATGGAGAAGTGCACACACAAAAATGAGACTCTTTCCGTTGGCGAAGTTTTCCACGATGGATGCGAAGAAAAGTGCACCTGCGAAGCCGGCGGCAAGGTCTTGTGCAAGCCACGGTAAGAGACAACGATTCTCTCGCATACGTCCAATTAGGCCTGTGCGATTATTCGATTAATTGAATCGTCGATTCATTTATTTTTATAATGGATCAATTATTTCAGCACATCGATATCGATTGAGGAAATTGACTCGATGGTAAATTTTTTCAAGTTTCAATTGTTGTTCAATTGTCAATTGTTATTTAATTCACAATTATTGTCCGGTAATCGATTAATTGACGAAAGGCCACTACTTACCCCTCCCTCCAGAAGTTGGCAAGAATATTTCTAGCTATCCCGGCAAGTAGCACTGCGTCCGAGAGGTTGTTCAATCTCGGTGGGAACACTGTCATCGACAGACGCCAGTCTGTCGGATGAACACGCCTAGGATCTCATCTGCCAGGCTCTCAATAGCGATCTATTCCTTTAATGAATTAATAAAACAAAACAGATTGAATTATTTTGTTGTTTTCCAAATTAGTTCTTTCATTCTTCCCATTTCCAGAGGAAAGCCTTTGAAAAGCACGATCCAACTGAGTCTTTTCAATTAATTGGTTGATGTCAATTAATTGAGCAATGACAATTAAATGACACCCATTTTGACGTCAATTAATTAGCCTCTGTCAATTAATTGAATTACTTCAATTACTTGTCATTTCTTCAATTTCCGACAATTGAATCGACCGCATTTACAATTATTCTTATAATTGATCGATATCGATTTCTTTCGATAATCGCACAGGCCTACGTCCAATACGGCTGGATCCACAGCCTTTGGCGATGGGGGTTTAAAAAACTTTTTTATCGACTCCCTAATTTCGCTTTAATAATTAGGCCGTTTTCGAACTAGACATTCCCACAGATAAATACCATTTAAACTCTTTTGATTTCCTGACGGAACGTGTGAGATCTTCACTTCCATCTTCGAAGTGCTCGTCGACAGGGGAGACATCATGCAGCCATTATCTCGATACGAGAACTAACATCCACGATCAAGTGGACACTTTACGTCAATTACTTCTCTAAAATTCTTCCTATTCTTCTGCGACAATTCAGAAGGCTAAACTATTTACAAAACCTTTCGGCGGATGTTTCATGCATACATACTTAGCAATCACGCCATTTCCTTTCGGGGTTGGCAAAGTCGAACAACTTGGTTATTGCTGTTAGGCCTACAAAATTGGCTGTCTTCTTATGGTTTCCTCCATAATGCCCTGTCCTGGCAGGATTATTTTGCTTCTCTTACAACCATGCATTGCTTCACACACGCTCTCCTATTCTTAGTACCTCTAATATTCCTCCTCTTAAGAATCTCTTCCACCACATTTACCAATGACTTTCTTGGTAACTTCCTTCCTCCCACACTATTCATTCTTCTATCATGTACTTGTTTTTCGACTCTCATCCATTCTTTCAATTTTTATCAACTTCCTTATTTTGCTCCAATAATAATTTCAACTATTGAATAATACGATCTAAGGTTTCCCACTGCAATAGGTACCTATATGGAATTACAGCATTGTGAAAAAAGAACGCATTTTATCTCCTCGCGACTGTGAAGAAATTGTGCGTTGTCTAAGCATAAGTCTGCGAAAGGTTAGAAATAGATGGCTGATTCTACGGCAATGGACACAGAAACGCTCGTATAATGTAACAAAGTAATTTTTTAAAAATGCCAGTTTACTCTAAATTTTAAAATGTTTTGGGAGAAATATGACGCTTTTATCCATGTAAGAACTCTTTTTAAATGCCTCGTGCAGGAGAATGTGATAATAAACGGTATATTAACTGGATCTTGAAACCATTGAATCGTTGTTCAAGTGAAACTTTACTGCGGCCCGATTGTATCGCCAGTGTCTTGTCGGTCGCCTATACACCGAATTAGCTAAACTTTCTGATGCCTCTTGGCGGCAGGTATTTTTATGTCAGCAAATAAATATTTTCTGGTATTGATTTGTAAGGTTAGAGTTACATTACCTACCCGGTGAGATATTTCCTATCATACAATAACCAGTTTTATTGGAATATATTCCCGGAATCCGCCTGATTTTCAGAAAAGTTTACAAATGCAATCGCATGCAGCTATGAGGATTGGGTATATTTTGATTTTGTTGAAATTTGACATGATTAACTAAAACCCTAAAAGGAAACTTTTCCACTTTGAGGTGCACGGGAATTCGAAAAAAGTGCAAATGAAATCGCTGTATTGCACCAGCCTTAGAAGTCAAATTGGCTCTCATAATTCATGGAATTATATAAGTCAAATTGGCCCGCAGAATTACTGGAAAGCATGTGAAATATGCGAGAGCAATTTCCGCAAAACATGGCGATGGCCGTCCTCACCGTTCACAGCGACTTTTAAAAGTAATCGTGAAAAGGGTAAATGCACCCAGTAATTACGATGACTTTCTTATTTTTTCACAGGTGCGAAGAAATGCCACGAAACATTTCATCTAAGTGCTTCTCGATACCAGATCCTCAGGATGTTTGTTGCACCAAGATTCTCTGTGATGTTACCCTAGGTGACCAAGATACCAACCCCAATGCACAAGGTAATTGATTTCTGATACCTGTGACTGACAAGACCTTTAGTACTTTGAAACAATGAATATTCTAGACACTTTCAACCGGAGTGTGTATATATGTGCAGGAGTATTTTACGCACAATTCTGAGGTATTACATATACCCTTACATTTTAATGCATTCATGTCGTAATTTAAAAGATTCGTGCTAAGCTTATGGTTAGCAATTTCGGCATACAATGAAGGCTATTAGAAAAAATTCTCTTTTTCTTGAAGTGCAGTAAATTTTGGGATACCCTCATAGTTTTTGGAAGAACCCTGAACATTGTTGCCAGGTAGATTCTCCAAAATTGAGGCATAAAAATGTTTAAAAAGATAAATCCACTGTAATGATTTATTGACTCATTATAAATGTTGACTGAATTTTAAAGAGTTATAAAATATTCACGAATATTTTCCAATAAATGTTACTCATTCATGATGCCTCAGATAAGTAAAAGGCCCTCAACGTCTAAGTGATTTGACATTTATGCCACTGGTGGATTATATGTTTAGGCAATTCAAGAAAAACTTTGTGAGTACTCAAAAGTTTCAATTACCTGAGTAAAAATTTACTATTTTGGTTCAATACCATCCACAGCAAGACTTATTTCGCTTGAAGCGGTGTGTAACACACTAGTTACTTTATAATAAGGAAAGTAACTTTTTTCTGGAATTTCAGAATCTTCTTTTATTATAAAGTTATGCCGTTGAGCGCTGAGGCATAAAACTCTCCACATTTATAGAGGTAACAAAATTGTGGAAACCTGGGTCGCTTCAAAAGGGATCTTTTTAGGAATCAAGAGATTATACATGAGAGTGTTTATCTACTCCTACTCAAAAGGTTAAGTCCAACACCATAACTTTAGTTAATTAGATGAGTTCTACGACTTGAGCCCCATGAAAATCACCTTCAATGCCAACCAAGGTTGGCTACATGATCTGAAGCAAGGAGGTTAAAATTAAATGGAGGAGGCATTGCCATAAAGTCTTACCGGTGAAGGTGAAACGAGAACAGTGGTGTATGGGAAGGGTTTCATGCCAAGTAGGCATGGCCTACTAACCACAAAATATCGCATTGCATGTGGATTTTAACTTTTTGTTTGATTGGATGAAAATCAAAACACGACCACTATTAACGTAAGCCAGAGTAAGGCCAAAACTGTGCCGACTGTAATGGCGGAATTACCTTTACGAATCAAGCTGAGTTTCGACTCCATTTTTTTCTAACCTCCTTGATTTGAGGCACGAGACGAAGTTTTCTACTTCTTCATTCCATCAGAGACATTTTTGAGCAATGATAATTTTTTTCACAATCATTCTCCCCACAACAGAATCCAAGGGATCACCAGATGCTGCTTCCACCACCATGCACCCAGCTACCCACAATGTTGGCAAAGAAGGTTGTACTTACAATGGCCGCACGTACGCGTATGATCAAGAATTCCACGATGGCTGCCGTGCACTTTGCATCTGCTCCCACGACGGCGAGGTCGAATGCGCCCCAATTCACTGCCCAACGGACTCCGGCCTCGACGTGCTGGATCCACACTGCGTCGCCTGGGAACCAGTACCCATGGAGCCCGGCGAGGACGAAGGTGACAACCCGACGTGCTGCCCCGAAGTTCGCTGCAAGGACAATGGTTCGTGTGAATATGCTGGGCAGCGCTTTGATAACTTTGCTGAGATACCAGCCTCGGTTGGGGATGGCTGCTCAGGACACAGGTGCTTCTGCGAGTTTGGCAACATCACTTGTGGGGGCGGGGGAGGTCCGAAAAAATGTCCCCCAGTTCCAGCCCACCCCCCGTTGACCTTAGAATGTCTGGGTGGGGGTCCGGGTTCTGCCGTGCTCGCACATCCCCCGGGTGACAATTGCTGCCTGGCCTGGGTATGCCCAGAGGATGCTCACCTGCTTACCAGTCACAAAGGTTTGTCCCGCAGTATTGGTATTTTGCCAGAGGACCAAAGTGAATCCTCTTGCATTGTAATGGTTACGATTAAACTCTGCCTTCACAAAAGCATTTGCACCCCAAGGTTGCAGGCTCTCTCACATGATTGCTCGTTGTAAGTAGGAGCTTCTGGATACGTCTGAAGGGAAACCATCACATTCTGGCTATATGAATCATTAAGATGCTGGCTATTAATTAATTAATTGTCTATCAAGATATCATTGGTATCAACGTACCCCTTCGAATATTTCTTAAAATGTGAAAATGAAACAAATAAATAAATACACCTACTGGCGTAAAAGGGTAACTGGGATGAATTTGATTAAACAATCTGACTACATCTGATTTGATTCTCCATTAAATAATTTCTGAATATGGCCTTTACAGTTAGTTGCTCTTCCATCATGCTTTTTAATTAGCAGCATGAAACCTTGAAGTTTGCATCAACAGTGATCTGGAAATGTATATAAGGTAATTTTTTAAACTAAATATTCTCAATGCAGATAATCTGAGAAGCTCCTAACTGCAAATTGTGCACCCAGGATAGCTTGAGGCAGGTTTCCATAGGTTCAGCTGAACCTTGCCAGGGTCCAGAATAAACTTGCATAAGACTACACTGCAGAAGCTTGTTAACAGCTTTGCACATAATGCTACTGCTACTTTAGAAAAGAGACAGGAAAGACCAAAGAGCTGAAAGCCTGCCCCAGGCATGTACATTAACTAAAAATTACCGATCAGAGGAATTATTAAGAGGTAAAGCTTCAAACAGCAAATGTGCAATGTTCCATGCACTTCTTCCTCTCAATTTCACATGCACAAAAGCACCTTCATAACTTCTACTCTTCTAGAGAAACCTCGAGAAAGAGACATAAATTCAAAGAGCAACAGAAAGTTTGCAATGCAAGCACTGAAGGTCAATTGCACCCTAATTATTTCACTTGCCCTTCAGAACTGACCTTCCATTGACAACCATGAACTTATCAGGAAGCAGAATTTTTAAAACCAGAAAGTTAAGAAGATACATATTTCAAGGAAAACATTGAAAGATTCACATTGTAACCCAACATGCTACAAATATACTACCTATATAATTGTAATTAAAACTACTACTATATTTTCAATGTGGAATTACCTCAGGGATTGGGTTAGTAAGCTGAATGCATTTTAGCATTTTCCCACCAAATAAAAATAATTTCACATTATAGACCTGAATTACAAAATAAAAGCTAGATAATTCAAGAAATGCCCAACACCGTAGGTACACAGAATTAAATAATGGCAAAACTTATAACATTTAAAATGCTCTTTACTATAATAAAACATTTAAATAAAACTACTACATCATTGTAAATACCAGAAATACACATGAATGTTTTACTAAGCTGATTAGGTACCTATGCACTAGAAGTACCTACATATATGTCAAATAAAAATGCCATAATTGTCTTCAGTTCACATTTTTCAGAAATCAAGCACCATCATAAAATGAAATGAACCGAGCACACAATATCATTTTTTAAATCTCTGATATTTCCATTATCATGACTCAATAGTTCAGAAAAAATGAGCAGATTAGCTTAAATCACTCTCTACTTACAAATGCAACTTATACACAAATATCAAGAGTGAAATCATAATATGTGCATGAAAAATTTCTTTGAAAGAAATAACCCTTTTCAACAAAAAAAACTATCCTCAATTAATATGCTTACTAGCTGCTCATTTGACTCATGTCAACGTGATCACATATTATATTTCTACTTGATTCTTTTATGATTATAACACTGCTGCTAAAACATGTTCACAAGTTATGTGGCTTTGTGTGTGTACAAATCTTCAACCAAATGCTTTTCCTCATTCCAAATAATTTTATGTTTTCTGTGTTCATTCTCATACAAAATGAGCTTAAGCTCTTTCTCTTTCTTTAACTGCATCATAAGTTCTTGGAATTGTGAATTTTCCAATGGCTTTCCCATGCACTGCCCTTTACTTGCAATTGGTAATTGCAGGGAGTACCAACAGTTCTGCAGAGGGTCCTGTACCTGAGGTTATGATGATTCCTCAAGTGGACAATGTGACTGTAACGACTGACGACAAAGCTCAACCAATGACGACTATGAAACCAAATAATGCCCTTCTGGAAAGTGTTAGTGGGATGGAGATGATCAAATCAAACATGACCAAAGATACAATGGACAAAAGTATGAATGTTGCGAATGAAAACAACATGCCTTCACAGGACTCAACCACTTCTCCTCCCACGACAATGGTTAACATTGATGTTACACAAAACATGCTGACTGAAATTCCTCCACAAAACTCAACTACCTCTCCTTCCAAGACAATGACTGATATGGACAAACCAATGAGTACAATGCTTCAATCAAAGCCCGATATTGTTGAGCATCGAGAAGACAAAAGCACTCAATCTCCCAGCACACCCATCCCTTCCCTTCCCTCTGACACTACCACAGAATTCCCTCATACATTAGTCGTTGTGACCCAAGAAATAAACACTGAGGCATTAACAGGGCCCACAACAATGAGACCAATTGTTGTGGATGAAAAGCCTACCTACCAAAGTCCATGGGGAAATATTGGAGGGAGGCCAGAAGTGAGGGTTCAAAGTAAAAATCCAAAGATTCCTGGCCCCCTACAGATCCCTGAAGAAGAAACCTCAGCAGAGGAAGACCCCTATAGTTTTTGGTACGGTGCAACCCCTGATTCACCCAAGAAAAATGAGTCAACGGTTCAAAACAAAGACCCTCAGATCCCTGGGCCAATAAGGATTCCTGAGGAGGAAAGCTCAGCCGAGGAAGATCCATACAGCTACTGGTACGGTGCTACCCCTGATTCACCCAAGAAAAATGGATCCAAGTTTGAAATCCCATTTTCTCCTGACTATTACGGCCCTTTAATTAACAAGGCAGAGGAGCCTGTCCAGCCATTCAAACCTATGCATGATGGTAGGCACACGACGACCCCCAACAGCCAGCAAAAGCCAAATGAAAGTATCCACAAGAAACCAAAACACCCAGATGACAGCCTGCCAATATTCCTGAGGTATCCAGTCCAATCAGGGAAGAAACAAAGAGTCGATCCTCAGAAAAGCAGGTTGCCAGAACGACCTGCATCACCTAATGTCAACGATTTTGAATATCAAGGCCCGTTCCATGGAGTGCCACCATCTGCCCCTGGGGATCACATAGTCTTTCACTCTCAAGGTGGAAACATCAAACAAGGAGGTACTTTTCCAACAAGACCCAATGGCTTGAGCAAAAGCCCAGGAAACATTTATGGGCAACAACCTCCACCATTTAGGCAACCGAGTGGCAAGTATCCTGTGGAACATGATGCTTTCCCTGGACCCCTGCTGATTCATCCTGGACAAAGGTTACCAATTAGTGGGCCCCCAAACCTACCTCCACGTGTTCCGGGACCAGGAAATCGGCCCATTCATGGTGGATTACCAATAGGTGGCAATGCCGTCCAGCACCACCAAGGGGGATCACCGCCACACGAGCATTTCCAAATTCAGGACTTGGACGGTGGACCAGTGCCACCTGAGATAGCACAGCACATTCTTTGGGCACTTCAGGGAGGCAGGCATCCTGCGGGAGGAGACCAGAGGCCCCATGGTCCACCACAACAAGACCACAGGATACTTCAACCACAGTCCCCTCCCCAGAGAGGCCCACCACAAGGAATCCCCATGCCACAAGATGTTTTCTTTCACGTACCACCTGGAGCCGGTCCAGTGAGTCATCCAGGGGCACAAAATCAAGCTGTTTTCATTTCAAACCAGGACCCAAACAATTACAGGGGCCCGCCAAGGATAACCCAACCTCAAAACAGTCCACCCCATTTGGCCCAGTCCCCTCCCCACGGTCCTCCACACTTCCTGCCTGGAGTGGAACCAGAATTCTTACCTCCTGAACTGTACCACTTAGCCTTTGGTGGTGAGCACCCTGACAAGAACAACAGGACAAAGCAAGAGACAAGTCTTCCATCCAAAACAAACAAAGCACAACAACCTCCCATGACTCATGACCACGACCACCTGACTGAGGATCTTCCCCTCAATCATCCTGGTACAGGTGCGTTCATGTTTTGTTAATCCTTCCAATGCCTCTATTTGTGCTTCGCATGTGCCACCGTGAAGTGCAGATGTGTATACTTATCTTGCAGTAGTTAGTACATCCTTTTATGCAATCTCTTTTCTAATTCCAGAATACTGCATGTTTCTCACTCATGGTCTAAATACTACCACTGGGTTCATATGGTTGGTTACGAAAAAATTACTCTTGGTCACACATATTTATGTCTTTTTTATAGAATTATAGGCTCCAGAACCTCTGCTGCAACCATTGGGTTCATATGGTTGGTTACAAAAAAATTACTCTTGGTCACACATATTTACGTCTTTTTTTATAGAATTATAAGCTCCAGAACCTCTGCTGAAGAAATATTCAAATTGTGTGTAGGACTAACATCAAGTTAGGGCTTAAATAAGTTTCACACGTTGATGTTATCTCCACTTATGAATGAAAATATTCTTACATAGGTTCATAGATGCTTAAATTTCTCAACATTGCCAGCCATGAAAATTTATCTGCCAGCAACTTGAGCCATGAGGAACCCTATGGTTAATACAGTAATAGAAGAATTCCTGGAAAATGTAGGTAATTAGGTACTAAAACAGTTGCGTTCACAAAATTGCAGTTGATGAAAGGTACCTTCAGATTTCTCTTTTTAATCACAATGGTTGGAATTACATAGGGTTTAGCTTTTCAGGAATTTTTAAAACCTGAATGCTATACTGCAAAAGCCAAAATTGTTTCCTTAAAATGTCACTTTGAACAGCTTATAGAGTAAGTACTATTTTTTGGACCCAATATTTGTTGAGTTTTGCTGGTAAAAAATTGAAGAATGTTCCATTATTTCAAAAGTAATTATGTAGTACTTTGAAGTAATAACAGCTTTTGGATTCAATAACAAAATTTGAAATGGGTGTACATTTACTTATGAAAATGGCAATCTATCATTTAGAATCATGGAAAAATTCATTGCTACTGATAAATGAATTTTTTTGGTCATTTACAAGCAATCCCTGCAACTGAAATTGGGCATTTCATAATCACTGCCTGATATATAGACCTTTCTGACTGATTAACATATTTTGCCATTGCTACCTAATGTCCAAGTACACTGACAGTGCTGGGTAATATTGCACGCATTTGTAATCTAGACCAAAATAATGGAGAAAAACCAAAGTCACTAAATCATTAAGTTGAAAATAGCATAGCTACCAAGAATTATGTCATACACTGAAATTAAAACATTTTCCACCAGTAAATTCAAACTCCGTGTAAACACCAATTTTTCATCCCCAAATCTCTACAATATTTGGAAAATCACAATGGAAAGAATATATACATATATATGTACATGAGAAAGTCATCTGACACAGCTTCCTTAGAACAATGATTAGAACCTATCTGCTATCACCTATCATATTCATCTAAATGAATTCTCTTCACATACCTAAGGCTAAGCTGCTCTTTCTTGAGGGAATTTTCAGTCTCACATGACTTCAAATATACATATGTACCAATTAATCAACTAACTTTCCTCTAAACCTTTCAGGGCCAATGCCTAACAGGTTACAATGGTACTCCTGTGGTTGATATAATAATGCCATAAATCAGTGCATTTACAATTAGCCTCATTGCTACTCATGAAAGGAAAGGTATTGAGAGAAAAATGCTAGTCTGCAAACAAATAATTGAAAAATACTTTTTCCTGAAAAATTAAGGTTTTCTGAAGAGGTATTTTACAAGGTTCTGAGCCTGTATTCTGAGAAAACATTAGGTATGTGCTTAATTTGGTGTATTTTTTGGGTTAAGTAGTTGCTTGCATTAAATTCACATCCTTCTCTTGCACTTTTACAGCAGTCCTGAGCCTGTATTCTGAGAAAAAATTAGGTATATGCTTAATATGGTGTATTTTTTTGGGGTAAAAGTGAAATTTAAAGCTTGAAGTTTATGCAACAATATTCCTTTTTAAATAATAGACTAAATTTTGAATGCCAAAAACTTTACTTTGTTTAAATAAGATTAGATTATATGACATAATATATATGCATGAATTTAATGTTTTGTTATTTATTTCATGCCTTTGTTGGATTTTCAAAATATTACCTAATATATCTGAAGGTTTTTCTGCAACCTTGCAAAGAATATAGCTTTAAATTGTTATTTCTCTCTGGTAAAATGTTTGGGAAAGCCTAGTGAATACTAAATTATGGAGTCTGAGTGAGAAATCAAGAGCTATTGATTTCTTGAAAACCACATACACTAAAAATAATCTGTTGATCATTCACTGAGCTTTCCTCATGCAAAAGAACCCAATTCTGATATATCCTACACCTTCAAATGCTTATGGAGAAATAGGTTTGTAGCATGTTGCACTTGAGCATAAATAAAAGGGATAGAAGACATTCTTTTACTCAAAGTAATGGCATAAATTTTGACTCATGAGCAAAATTTATATGAATGCTTGTAGATTTTGGACGCCCTCCACCACCGCCACCATCAAGGTTTCCAGAAGTGCCCCTACACCCTCAACTTCATCCACAGCTACATAATGGTTTGTATATTTTGTTATAGTGAACCTAATTCTGCCTTTTTATTAGGTGCATTAAGTAGTGCTAAGCTTCTCATTGCTTCAATCGACAAATTCACCTGACTTAAGAAAAGAGAAAGATTATCTGCAAAATCATACTTAGGTTTTGTCCCTGAAACTGTTTGAGATAAAATCTATCAGGTGATTAAGACATCAAGAGATACAATAGTGACTGGTTGAAGAATATGGTAAGTGTAAGCCACATATGAAAATATCAGTCTCTATATAAGGTTAAGTTTTCTCAACTAGGAGGAATTGATCGCTGATCAAAGATTATCTATACATCAATCATCTTACAACACGTGTCATCACCAAGTATGCCTGTATGTTTTAAAACTTTTAAAGGAACTCTCTAACAAAACTTTCTCTAATTTTTTAGAATTTACTTAAATCTTTGTGATTGTGACGAGTAAGCCTACTTTCTTATTCCATAAAATATGGAGATAAATCAATCTCTATCAACACTTTAAAGACCATACCAAAGTATACTTCCAAGTGTAATCACACACCTTGGAGTGTTATCTCGGGCTGGATCATTACACCCAATATCCCAAGCCTGAGTGCAACTTGAGCTCCAACATTTGATTCTATACATAATGAATGCTTAATTTTTCATACTTGGGCTTCCTAGGTTGTTGCCTATTAAAGTTATATGTATCATAGTTACCAAAGCTTTACGTTTATCATTGATACTTATCCTAATAAAGGCAATTTTTGTAATATTAAAAATAATGTTATCCTTACTGCATCACTTCTTTAAGAAAGGTCAACAATTGGGGGTGGCACATGCCTGGATTGTAAATAAGCTTATGTGGCATGCGTACACATATCTTTCACTGACCACTAGCCTAGACCATCTATATTAGTCTAACTTTGTTTTTGGAATGGCACTGTTATTTGAGCTTGATAGAAGGACTTTTTGATGATTAGTTTATGGCAATTTGTAAAAACCAATGAACTTCAGGTATTCTAAGCCCAAAATGTTACTTAACCCATAGATTTCATCCGGGGTGGATAGCCATTTTGGGGAGGGGGGGGGGGGAAGAGTCCTACTTTCCAAGGGTATGGAATACCTTAGGATTACAGTTTTATTTATTTTCCCAGGGTCGGCCACCCCCCATGAACAACCCTTAGTCCACCCCTGGATTTCACAGGGTCAAATCATTTCCCTCCCATTTCTTCCGCTGAAAATTTTTGTTGAAGGTGTTCTTTTTTATCCTCAGTTGGTGTGAGCAGTCCATCAGATGAAATATCAATTGATTCAGCAAATGTGCAGCCAGATTCATCTGTTCACCTGGTATTCTCTCTACCATCATTGTTCGTGGGGTTGCACGGCCAAGTAGAGATTAGCTATACACAAGACCCATTGTGAGTTGTGAAAATAATTTTCTTTCTAATCTCTCTCCGATATATAATTTTCTGTTGCACAGCCTGTTGCATGTGACTCATATTTTCATAATTTACGTGGTATAAATTGCTGTCATCTCAATCTCAATGAGGACATGTTCTTCCTTTTTGGAAAAGTTTTGTATTTCTTAGCTTCTGTTATTACAGAGAATTATGCTATAGGTAAATGTTGCTGCAAATTGATTAAAATGTTTGCTTTGACTAAAAATAAGTACGTATATTTTCTATAAAAAGGGTTAAAGGTTCCCTGTATTGAGGGATTGTGCCAATGAAAGAGATAACAGGAATTATTTACAGGTTTTTTTACTTTCATGATACTTATAATTCATGGAAACCCATGAATTATTTCAATTAAATATATTTCTCCAAACGTGTTCCAATTCTAAAATGCATGCATATTTTGTAGGAAAGAGGATCCAGCAAATTGGGAAGGAAAGGAAATAGTTTCCACACCAGGGGATTTGATTGAGACAAGGCGATTAGAGTATACCATTCCAGCATTTAATGGAAAGACTGGTCTCCAGCCAAACAAAGTCTATAGGATACGAATCATGCTGCTACTGAGAAATCTGGAAAATTCTCCATCAAGCCGCATCATCACCATCCATACTCCTTCAGGTAAATTTCTTCATCGTATGCAATTCCTCCAGAATGACCAGTTGTCACTGATATGTTGAAATAACTTACAGTGCATATAGTATAAGAATTATAAATACACCTGAATCTGGCATTTCATGATGATATATGACCCCTAATTTTGCAATTGCAACATCTCTCCAAATTTAAAGGTAATCAAGTAAATACAACGCAACTACCTGCCCAAATCGAGGTTGATGCAGAGCTGGGAATAGCAGAAGTAAATTCAACATGGGCTAGATTTGTCTGGAGGAAGTTCAATGACTTTGAGCTACAGTTTATTGATGGGGTACAGCTTAGGTATAAGGAAATTGAAGGAAAGGTGAGTCTACACATATAACAATAATGATGAAATACCTTAGAATTAAGGCCATCAATCAACCTATTAGTCGAGTAGTATTGTTTTAGCAAAAAAGCATATAGAAGTTTCTACATGTATTTATATTGTTTACAATAACTTTAAAGAAGGTAAACTATAGTATATATAAACTAAACTAAACTAAACTATATATATTTTGAAAGGCACACCATTAATTTATCAGTTCCTTGTTGATATTTGGGCAATCAATTATTAAATAATTTATACTAATATATTTTACCAATGCAATACACTTTGAATGGAATTTCCCATATCATAAGCAAATTTTCCTAATTTTTACTAATTTTTTGACTGAGCATTAAGAAAAGTAGATTTATGACGTCTGCTAAATGAGACATATGTATGTATGACCTTAAAAATCTCAGGATGTTAATCTTTAAATGCCGAATTTAAATGTCCTTCAAAGTCCCTCCCTGCCGGATTTAAATTGGCCCTTTTTAAGGCTTCTTGTTGTGTCTCAGCCAAAAATGGCACTTTCGGCAGTGAGAAGAACCAAATGGCGTGTCAATATTGGCACTTTCGGCGTTTAAGGTTAATGGTGCAACTCTTACTCTAGAACTGCTATACTTAACATTATGTACCATAAATGAAGACATTATTTTAACTTGCATAGAACATTTTCATATTAATTTGCAAATTGTAATGCATACAGAATTTTAGTTCTCACTTGTTGTCCATTTAAATTGAAGGTATACTCAACATCACAACTCCTGCATAGAGCAACTGCTAGCCACACATTGGAAGGACTAAGGCCTAGCTCAACATATGAAGTTTCACTGCTTCTGGTACCTTTCCCTGACCAAAAAACTGAACTGATTGCAAGAGAAACATTGCACATCACTACAGCGGCTGAGAAAGGTAAGGGAATTTGCAAATTTAAGCATTCCCCTTGAATGCAAAAATGCAGATTGCACATGAATTAAACTTCTATAGAGAAATGGATGAAACCCAATATAAAAATAAATAGCATTTTATGCCTCCTGGGCTAACTTAGAGGGAAAACATAATAACATTAAAAATAAACTTTGAATTTGTCCTAATGAGTAAATTCTGACCCAACCAAGGCTTCAATGAATAAATATTCATCAAGGTTAAAACCTGACAGTACCCTCAATTATGGTGATTTTACACTGAAACCACTTATGAGTCGAATAAAAGAAAATAATATATCCCTTGTGTGATCAAAACAGTAACTAATGACTTCTCTAAGGATATTTAAGCATATGGAAAGAACTAATTTGGTCCTCCCCTTTTATTTCAGATCCATATGGATTTGATCTTAAGATCAAGGTCGATGCAATCAAAGTCTTCTCTGCAGAAGTCAGCTGGTCTGGTGTTCCTTATCCTGAAGACAAATATGTCAACATATTCCGAGTTATATACCAGAGTGATTCAGCTGGTACCAAAGGAGGAGAGGGGTCTGAAGGGGGGCCTGATGGAGAGGAAAGGAGTAGTACCTTCAAGATTGCAAAGAGAGATCCATCTCCCTCAGCACTTGTTACTGGACTTAAACCTGGCACAAGGTTTGTAGATCATAGCCTTCAATGAAATTTATGAGACCTTATTGAAATACCATACACATATACTCAAGTATAAGTGGAGAAATTTCTTCCTTTTTTTGGTCAATGAAAACCTACTTTCGATATATACTCAAGTCACTTAAATAACACTTTCAACGCGGCGGCATTTTTTTTTCGAGTTTTGCCAGTGACTGAAATTTAATGGCCTTTAAAAAGGTAAAGCGAGCTTCAACGACAATTGTCGTCCGCAGTCACCGGACAAGTGTCGTCAGTCAGCGTTCAACGTGTTAAGTGGCTTTTTTGGGGTCAATATTTCTGCGTATTGGAGGCATAGGACAACATGAATCTCTGTTACTGATAAGCCACGGAGAATATTCGCAGAGAAATTTGTTAGATTTACATTTTAATTTTTGTATTAAGACCTACCACTGACAAACACACTTGGTAATTCAGCTTTGAGATATTATAATAATTTCAATGAGGTCAATTTTTTTGTACAAATATCACATAACCAACCCAAATCACCAGGATTTCCTAATTAGCTATGGGTAATGATGCTGGGCAGTAAATCTCTGTTAATATACTGATCGTTAAGCTTTCGTTACTCATCTCCTCGAAAACTACTGAACCGATTGGCCTGAAATTTTCCATAGCATGCTATAGGCTATCTACTAAGGAGTGCTATAGGCTACATAATAATGGCCTCAGAGCCATCAGGGCCCCTAAAACGGGTCCTTTTTTCCATATGCTTTTACACTTTCAATTCCAAAATTATCTCAATCAAATTTATTTCCAAAATTATCATTTTTTCTCTGATTTCAACGATAGCATATTTCCTTCACAACCTGAGCAATGGCTATGAATGGGAAATTTCACTTGGGCCTTCTGTGGATTACTACATTAAATTAAATTACCAATATCAGCAAATTTCAGTGAGATTTAAGTTGGGGTATTTTGTACCCCAACCTCTCCATGTGCTATTAACGGGTTTTACATGGTATCTGAATTTAGCACGTCACATTGGTTCTTATGATTAGGGCCCATCGGTAGGCATAGTATATCCCTTACTACGTTGAACTTTGCAAACTGCAAGAGACATATGTACTACACCTAATAAACCTTAATACAGTCCTAGAGCTCAAGAGGGATGGTTGGGGTTCCAATGGGCTTTTAGTCCACTAATCACTACTTTCTATTTAGCCTCGGAATGAATAAAGTAAAGGGCTGTTTGTGTATTTAGAAATTTTGCATGTAGGTAAATGATAGCTGTTTCAAATAAAAATTCGAATGTGGTCTCTATTGGTAATGGAAAAAAATATCGCAAAAAAAAATATTGCTCAAACTCACTCAACGGAAAATATGCTCAAAGTATATGATGATCTTCCCCATGACCCCCCCGAAAAACTGGATAATGTACTTTTTTCGTTTTACTGTTTTGAAAACAAACATTCGCAGTAAAATTCCTTCATACTTTTCACCATTAAGCGACAAAACAGGCAATTTCCACATACATAGTTAAAAAATGAGAATGAGAAAAAAGATGAGAAATGAGAATTCAGATTCTCTTCTGTATGAATAGGACTATTATATATAATTTCTTACTTTTATTCCTTCCACTGAGAACTAATGGGCAATCAATGGGCTAGTCAATGGTAAATATACTGAAATTTTGTCTTTTTTTTCAATGTCCGTCACTCTTGATTTCAATTTTCATCCATATGTCTTTAATGGTTCGCTTTTTTAATTGCAAAACAAGGAGATCAAACGATTTTTTTAACCTTGACTTATACACAAGTCACTGATTTTAGCCGATATTTTAGGCCCGAAAATAAGGTTTCAACTTATACTCAAAGATTTACGGTACTTTCATGCAACATAGTTTAGCTTAATACACAAGGATATGTGTTACTTAATTAAAAATTTGAGAGTGGCATAAAAGTTTCGAGCAACACACATCAAAGTTGATAAGAATGAATAACTTTTTTATCTATTCCTAGAATTAAGGTATCCCAGGTGTATTATCCAAGTTAAAATTAAGTTTAACGGGAAATGTATCATGTGAAATCCTGCACTAGATTTTGTACTTAAATTAATTTTCCCTCAAATCTGTAATAAATCATTCAGTTCAACCATAAATTCATAAGAAATTACTACAAATTATGTGCATTATGTAATTATGCTAAGTACTTTTCCCTTACCTATTGTACCAAAGAAATGGGTGTGAGAGTTTCATATAATGTATATTACACACAGAGGAATTTCACTTACTTCAGGCTTAAGGAAAGAAAGAATTCAAAACAAGAAGCTAACCCATTTAATATGTTGTAACTTGTGTTTATCCATTGAATTCATTAACAAAAATGTTGATACCCAAATAATCACACATTTGGTCAAAGTGGAGGGTGCTAAGAAATTTTTCCTGTACACAAGATAGGACCCTCAAATATTGTCACATATTCTATTACCACTAAATCACCAAATATGCAGCCTGTATATGAAACAATTATTAGAAAGAATAATGACATCTTTGAGAATTAGAATTTCCTGATATAAAATTTTTAATCATTGTCTTACAGGTACAGGATGTGGCTTGAGGCTTATCTTACAAATGGAAGAATAAAGAAAAGTGATGTGAAGGACATAGTAACCAAGCCCTCGTCATCATCAAGTACAAAACAAGGTGCGTATCCCATTGAGTATTACTATAGAGTAAACACATTGTATGATGAAAGGGTAGTGTAGGCAACTGAAACATTTGTAGCTGCTTCTATTAGGGCTGATAATTGTGAAGTCTCAAAGAAAAAGAAAAATTGGTTCTGTTAGAGTCACTGACTAGAATAATAGTTGAGGGCAGGATCCAGACAAAAGGTAAAATCATCACAACCTCTGATCATACATCGGCAAGTTGAGGTGTGCAGAACCCAGGTTACTCTTGCTCGACTACTGAGCAGCGTGGTTACAGGATCCCAGCCTGAGGGGTTAGTTGCTGAGCATGCATTAGTCAAAATGGTAGGGTGGCATGAGTGCAGCAGGGTATTAACATGAGTTAATTGGCCAAGCTTGCCAGAAGTGTAAAGAGAGGGAGCCTCTTGTGGGAGCGGGCCAGTCTTGTCACTTGTCACCCGAGCAAGTTATCATAGGTGCTGTTTGGATTTTGGATACATATTGAGAAGCTGGTAGAAGGAAGGAAGCTCACTCTTCACAAGCACAAACAAGGCACTGAAATGGGATGAACTAAAGACTGCTTTACTGTCAGCACTGAAATAAATCAGCACCAAAAACTCAACACCAAATTCCAAACTTTTGGATTTGGATTTTGGAACCTTGGAGCCTGAGTTTCAATGATACTGATTTAAGAGAGCAGTGGCAGTTCAGTGAGCTGTTTGTAACATGGGAAGGCATTATGCAGCCTTTGACCCTGTGGAAAATCAGTGAAGACCTTCTCCTACTGCAAGACCAGGACAGCACCAGGTTTAAGGGGAGCTGTTCCCCTGGGCCATTGCAAATAAAAAGCACCCATTAGTGATATTAAGAGGCAATGAAATAGAAAACATGAAAAAATTCCTATTCTGGATATCCATAGATACGTGACCTTTATTTTTTTTAACTTTTTTATGCAATTTCAAGGCTGGTGAAATCGCCCATATTTATTTACTGGTGAATATTTTTTGCAATACCAAGTAAATATGAAATCATAAATGATAGCTAAATCTAACAAGATGCAATAACTGAGAGTAGAAGAGCATTGTGTCTCATAGCTGGTGGCTAGGTTAAATTTTTAAAAATTAATATATGGCATATTAATGAAAAAAATTGGCAATTTAATAACATAATATACCCTTTCATGTAAATCTTAGGATCTTCAATTATGCAAAAAATAAAAATTCATAATTAATTGGTATTAGCTTATACATTTATGTATTTTATGCTTTGCTTGTATGTTATACTTTCAGCCAATACTCATTTCGTGCATCCTCATTTCAGGTAAACTCGAGGCATCAGTGGGGGAGGTAGGGAAGAAGATAACAGAGGAGAGTGGGGACTATTATGGGGGATTAGTGGGTGTGTCAATACTGGCAGCCCTGGCCTTTGTTGCCATCCTCATCCTTCTGCTGATGCTACTCAAGAGACAGGGGCAAGCTAAAAAGGCAGCCATTTCGACTGCCAGAAAATCTGAGTCAGCCTACGACAACCCGACATACAAGGTAGAAATCCAGCAAGAAACAATGGGTAAACATATTGCATACATTTAATTATTCATAGACATAAAAACCTCAAGTGAAGAAAAGTTTTAAAAAATATTTATTCCTACTGGTAAAGTCATATTTATTTAGAAACTACATAACTATTTTAAAAATATTTATTCCCACAGGTACCTATAGTCATATTTATTTAGAAACTAACTCTACAAACACCCCAATTGCTTTTATTGAGTTAATCACATGATATACTTAAATGAATATCTTCATTAATATTTCACTTGATTGCACTTTTTATCCATTAATCAATGCTCCAGACAAATTTGATATATATGTATATATTAGATTTAAGCTTAAAAATAAAAAAGTAGGTATTCTTAGAACTAAAAGAGTACCTATGCTTCTAAATAATGTGCCACATTAACAACAGATTACACTTAATTCCCATAAAAATTAGTTTTATTTCATTTATCCCCTCATAAAACTCGCAGCTATATTTGTGCATATTGTGTACCGAATGCATTATTTTCAGGGTACAACTTAAATAGAATAAACACAGTGCTTCAAAGGGTGCCCACAGATTTATTTGCATCTACTAAGGTATCATTAATAAATCCCAGAACACCCTAAAAAAGTACTTTTGATTCATTCTGTGCTGTACCCAATAAGGGTATAACCCATAGTTGCAATAATCTTGCTTAGAGAGTTTTACAGGGCCACAAACAGAATAAAACCAATGTGAATTAAAAGAATAAGAATGTATGCCTATCTTCCCAAATTCAACTAATTACATCATTTATTAATAGTCAATTATTCACCAATGGATTGAAAATGGGGCCTTAGTCATTTTCATCCAAATATCTCCATCTGCTCAATTTTTTCGTGGTAGCAAATTTAAAGTCTTATCACAATTTATGCATTATAATTAAAATCACAGCAGTAGTTTGCAAGGACAAATAAACCTGAACAATATAATTTTAGAGTTTGGCCTAAAAATATATTTTAATTTTCAAAAGCTTACTTATGTCTGTGTATTTGGGGTGCCTCATAAATTTTTCAATTACTATTTTTGAAAAATTATTTTTTGCTGCGCATTTCGAATCTGTTACAAATAGCTGCATATACAGTATATGTAACTGTATATACTGCCGGTATATGCAGTTACATATACCTGCGTATCAAGTCTCTCCTTTTATTCATTTTTTTTAAAGATCCATTTCAAAGAATGAGAGGAAAATTGAAAAATATTAACTCCGAATTTTCAACCCCTGGGAAAGGATGAGAGGGTGATTTTTATGGAAAAGTCACAGAAAAGTCACAAGTATTTTATTTTGTGAGCCAGTCAGCAATGCAGTTTCCCATTGGCTCACCATCAAAACTAACTATAGATGCATATTCCAGGAAATAATTTGGCATACAAGATAAAAGCAAAACCTTTATCATGCGCCAGCAGCCTAGGACATAGTGAGTGGAGTATTGCATACCCAAATGTTTAAGTGTGTTCCCATTCAATAAGAAGTTGGGAGCATTAAGAATTGAAATTCAGATCTCTCTCCAAAAGTATTTAATAGTACAAAGCACCTCAAGCATCACCTTACATTTATCTCCCCTTAGTGATTGCTGTGGTCATTTTAGTAAAGGCTGATGTCCAGAGGGCAGGTGCCCACAGAAATGTAAACAAAGAGTAACAGTTACTATTGACAGTCACATTCATTCTCCTCTATTGTCCCTGAGTCACCACACCTCCTTGAATCCCATTCCAACACACTAAGGTCCATTGACACATTGAGAACATTGATCCTTGCATAACAATTTGTTGCAGGTGAATCGCAGTTGATTTGTATGGTAGACCTCTACAAAAGTATCTATGCTGGCCAAACACTCACAAGTAACATAGAGAGTGAAATTAAAACTCAATTTTGGTCATACAAACATGTTATATTGTATAATTGTGTTCCTTGTCCTACATACCTAGATATAGCTTTGAATACATCATTTTCTATCTGTAAAATGGTATATTTTAATGTTAATTCAAAACTTGCTATTATAAGCAAATAAATTTACAAAGATAGACAGAAAATTGTATTTGAAGGATCGAGGCATCATTTGTATATTATGTATGTTCCTATAATTTTTACGCCATGTGGATTAGATTCTTTAATGGTGTGCCTGGAAAAATTCCAGGGCCTTCTTTCATTCCTAAACTATTTTTATAACCTGGAAATATTTCATTTTCTGTTTACTGTTTTAACCCCTTTTATCTTGTATATTTGCAAAAAAAAATGCCATGGGTCAATATATAGGCCAGCATTTTTATGCAAATAAATATTTACTGATTAGTTTATTTTAATTACCTACAAAATGCAATCTAAAAGCATTATTTTTCAACATTCAACTGTCAAACATGTAACCAATCTATCAAGTATTGAAATTTATTGAATAAAGAATTTAATAATTTTTACCGATACAATAACCTGTACGTTAAAAACTATGCAAAAATGGCCCTGGCAGACTTAACACACCCTATCTATAATAGGGTTAAATAACCTTCAGTTTAAAAACCTGCTCTGAGAGGGGTGGCATATAAACGTATACAGGATTCTATTGAAGGATAGATAAAATTCCATATACCTATGTACTGTATTTTCTGACCCATTAGATGCACGTGCTTACTTGAAAATGCATTCTAAAATCAGCCTGTGTCTTATGTCCTGAGGGTAAAGCTACGATTTTATTTATCTGATTTTGTGTTACTATCGGAGGTACACATCTCTCTACTGTCACCTCAGACTGCATTGAGCTGTGCTCTCCATCATTCAGTTGTTTCTGAAATTCTGCAATGAATCACTTGAATACAGTTGCTATATTTTTTCATTAACAATCAAATTTTCTTCCTCTAATATTTGGGCACTAACACAGATATTGATAATTATTTCTTTCTTGTAAAATCTAACCTGAAAAAAAAAAACATGTCTTATGGGTGCATCATATGGTCAGGAAAATGTGGTACTAGGTAGAGTCACATCTATCGCAGAAATGAGTAAAAGTAAACTTGTGAAAATTTATAAAAATAGTGTGGCACTGGGATCAGTGACGCAGCCAGGATTTTGTTTTGGGGAAGTCCTTGTTAAGTATAAGTGGGGTGGGGGAAGGAGGATGAAAATGTTGAAAATTTGTGTGTATAGGCAATTAAGAATGCAATGGTGACTGCAGTGTAACAGACTTATGTGATCAAATATGCTTAATGCTGCTACCTCAATGCTGCTTAAGATTTAGCTGTCCAAAATTTTGAAAGAATTAAAAACCCACGGTTAAAAGTTGTTCAAAATGTAGAGTAAATGAATTCAGCATCATTTGTTCAAAAGAAAAAACAAATATAGCTTTCCCCTTTAGTGCCCTTCTGTTCAATAAATGAAAAATTTTGGGAGGGGGGAGGTCCGGACTTCCATTGAATTCGGAGCCTGGCTACGTCACTGACTGGAAGTGGATCTTCCAGAAATACATTTTTTTATGCTGAAAGTTGTTAGCAATGCAGTTCATTTTTCAGTCTAACTAATAATTGCTGTTTTTTTCAGACCTCTGACCACGATTCAACAAACGGAAGGATAAAGAATTCAGCTCGCCTCCAAGAGGCTTGAAAAGTTAGACTTGCTACAACCAAAACATCTCTCAGCTACAATCATCCCATTTATAATCATCATCATCCTCATTGTTGTCATATCATTTATCAAAATGTTTATCATCATTAACCTCATCATCAGAAGCATTAACTTTATATCATAATTAGGTTTGTAATATTTCTTCCATTTGTAAAAAAATATAAAAAAACAACATTTGAAGACTCAAGGCATTTTTCATCATATAAAGTTCAAATATTTTCTTAAGATTTTGTTGAGGTTGATTTTTGTCTTTAGTGTAATTAAATATCATTAGAAAATAATGTTTTCTTGAAGACACCTAACATTTGTTTTGTATTTAAATCTTCATCATGACAGAAGAACAATATATACATATTTGTACATTTGTAATATTTAAACATATTCATAGAATAATTTGTCACAATTTTCTTACATTTTAAGGTGATTTCTTTTCAAATTGTGTTCTGCTGTGCACCTCACTTTATTTTAATGGCCTGAGGGCCATTACGCATGATAATTTGTACATAGTATTGTTTTCAGCCACATCTGGAGCTCGTACATAGGTACACCTATTCTGGTGAAATCAGTTATTAATGTTTGTGCCATTACTTGTACATTGAATGTTGTAATCTGACGCAGTTAAGATAGTGTGATAACTACATATAGTTACTCTGTTGAAAAAATTATAAACATTTCTTTTCTGACGTTAAAATCTTTTTTTCCTTTCCAATGATGCAACTGATTTCTCAAAATCAGAAATAATGTTTTGATGTCATAAAGAATTCAATTAATGCTGTGATAGGACCTGTTGTGTACCACTGAATTAATTGCTTTGATTGTAATTAAAATGCTTAGATTAAAACCACAAATTTGAAGTCAATTTGGTCACCACAATGATGGTCACTTTTGCATCCAAAAAAACATGGATAATGTGGAAGTACCAAGTGGCATAAGATAACATACATTCTGGTGATCACAGAATAAGAACTGTGCACAAGGTATTTTCTTATAAGATGAACTTCCTATTCCACCCAACAACTATGACACAAACCACTGGTAAACGGAGAGTGACAATGTTTTTCAAATTCCTCTAAAATCATTGGATTCATTACACTGATGACTGTGCCTTCCCATATTCTCTTCTTTGATTGAGGGATTTAAAAAAAAAAGTACTGAAATGCATATAAATATCTAAGGTCATGAACTTTCATCTTACATTTTCATTCAGATATGAGTCCTACAATTTAGCAATGGAGCTTAAAGCATGTGGAGCAGTAAACATTAGGTTAAAGACTGACAATTCTATAAATGGAATCAATTGACTAATTAATTTATTACCACAGTAAATGAGGGCTGCTACACTTTCCGGCAAGACAAAAATAGGCAAATTATATCATTATGAGATATATGAATACCATTCCTCGTAAAATGACTTTGAGACAAAGAAGCAATTGCAAAGAATACTTATGTTCGATTCTAACTTCCTCAGCTTATCATATGAAAGACACTTCAATAAAAAAATGAACAAAGATTCAACCTCTTTGCTTTTCTAGTTAATTCATTATAGTCAATAACACTTAAAGAGATCAGAATCTCCAATGAAAATTTAATCTTTAGTAATCTGCTTTAAACTTTGTAAGGGAATAATGCACCATTAGAAATCCAGAAAGACATTACTTATCCTTCCATTCCCATGAAAATTCTACACTATTCCCCTTACCTACACAAAGTGGAAATATTCCCCTGGACACCATTAATCACACGAACAAGAATTAGTCCCCTGTATGTTTCACAAAGAATCATCAAGAATTACACTTCTTTATGACTTATAACGAATTAGATCTATTCTTGGTCATCTATTTACCCCTGGGAATTTCTCTGGCATTGGGACATGTCCGTCACAAAAATATTTTAGAGCAAGAACCTATTCCGAAAAAATGTGCTGGGAAAAATAATTATGGTAAGAACCAGTTAAGCCCACTTTTCTTGATCCAAAAGGTAAAATTTAATATTTTCATTAAGATGCTGCTGCATTGCAGCATCTTAATTGCTAAAATAAAAACATCAACAACTGACTAATATTTATTCTCTTGTACAGGATGCACAATGTTGTGTCAACCTAACCCAAGCTTACTATTAAGAATTATGTACCTAAATATGATGACTGGCAGACAAAGGTCATTGCATGTACTAAAGATTTTATTGCAGTCAGTTACGATCTTTATTTCAACTATCCTTATGAGCCTTAATAAAATGTAGATACACACAATCATAAGTCAACCTCATGTGAAATAGGTACAGAGAGGAAAATTTCCACAACGCAATACAAAGCCCTATCAAAAATATATTTTCCACAACAGAGATCAATTCAGGATACATTCTTGCCCATGAGCCTACATAGAAACACGTACATTATAAATTATAGAATTTCACCCACTAAGTTAAGTCTTGCACCAACATCACAAAATATAATTTGGGAGCTACAGGTTTTGTTCCACAACATCAAACTATAGAATGGTTAACAAAAAATTACTGCTAATACACTATTTCAATTGAAAGGATAACATTACACATATAATGCTAACTATTATTCCTAAAAGGGGTAACATAACACTCAATAGCACCAAGAAGGTACACAAGAGTATGTAGGTACCAAATTAATGAAGTAGATAAGTACCTACATCCAAAAGTTGTAGGAGAGAGAGAGAGGTATAACCTCTATATTGACTTAATATATTGCATTTAGCATCCAAAATTCTATAAAGCATGCCCATCATCATCAGTAGTCATCAATCTGAAGACTGGTTTGCAACAGCTATCCACTCCACTAAGATTTTTAAAAACAGGTGACTGAATCTCACTGATCTACAAATGAAGGCAGAGGATAGCCAAAGAATTATACAACAGGAGAGCAGCTATCCACTTAAATGGTTTATGTATGGTAATGAGAGCAGCTACCCAATTGCATGGTTTATTCATTTAAGTATAAGGTCATTCATTAAAGGTAAGTTTTTGATTACCCTAAAAAGTTTGAACTATGAACATTTAAAAAATTCTCTTTCATTTAGTAACACTGTCTGCTTCACAGCACTTTCATTGCCAGCTCCATACATTTCATATTCCACCTCGCACCATTTAAAATGATTCTTTTACCCTCTCTTCTCAGCCGGCTTGCTACTGCCATCTCTCTTGCAGACTTCATTAACTGTCTCTTATTAGGGCCTTCATTCACTTGTCCCATCTTCAAATTTACCAAAAAGATCCTCTTTTTGTCATTCATTCGTATATGTATGTACCTCCTTTACTTACCCTTCCATCTAAATTGACTTTCTTCTACATAACCTCAATTGTAAAATCCTCCACTCTACCTTCATTCTCTTTCCCTAAAATACAGCATTTGATACCAATTGAGTTGATGGGTCACATACAAAACCTCATGAATTTTTCTCTGAATCTTTACTCACCCTGTCGATTCCCTTCTTTCAGGAAATGCATTCTTAGATAGCCTAATTCTTTTCTAAGAGCTAGAACGACTATGCCTTGCATCATCTACAGTGCTCTCTGAATTAATTCAATTTTGCACATTCTTTAATTTATCTGTTAAAATATGAAAAGCTGATCAATTTTTCCGAGGGATCCAAGTGATTTTTTTCCTCTAATTGTGCATTAAAATTTCTATGTACAAAAATCAGCAATGTAACTGAAAATCACAATTTCCTGGAAAAAGGCAGGGCATCAACTGACAGTAGTGTACTGAAAGAGAGTTGCTAGTAGAAAAAATTGGTTGAAAATAGTAATGAACCATTAAGGATGGCTTACGTAGTCATACACCATTGGTGAGAGTGCAGTACAGCTTCTCACAAAAGTACTGAATATACACTGTACAGTCAGATTACATGTTTAGATTTCTTCCATTTTAAAATGCCATTCACTATTCTTATTATGGCAATGATGTTATGCAGACAAGGATTAAACTGATGTAAAACAGGAGAGCAGATCCTCTCACCAAATGATTAAAATTAAAAGAATGATATATGTCACTTGATCTTAATTGAATAGCAAAATTAAAAATATAAAGTTCATTGGATGGTTTGTAACTGCAAATAGATATTTTTAGTTAAAAATATATATTTTGTGCAGAATAAATACAACCTACAGTATAAATGTCAACCATGAGGTAAAAAAGAAAAGTAAGGTTTTCTTGACATTTCACTTGATTCCAGCAATATCTCTCTAGATTTCCCTGAGTTTCCACAGCCACATCTTGAATTGCAGTCTTATTTATCTTCGAATCCTCGTAAATTTACGAATTTTTGGCAATCGGTTTAAATTCCTTCAAAAGTTAAAAACTTTCCACAGTCAATTGATAAGGTACAAGGCTGTAGTAGATGGTAGCGATCGAGTCCGCAATCCAATGTTAAATTTCGAGAGCGGTAGGTAACTTTTTATGAAATTCACTAGCTGTAGACTAATTTATATACGAATTTCCTCCACTTATCTGTATATTCACAGATCGCTAAGAAATTCCCGATGCGTTAGGCCTGTCAGCACCTAGTTATGATCATGAACGCGGAACCTCCTTGTTTACATGTATCCACGAAGATCCCTGTGAATAGACTGCCGGACTGATAATAATCACCCCTTTCCGTGCGTTTATAGAAACCAACCGATCGAACTTGTTTAATCGAACGCGGGGTCGAAGCGCTGGTTCGAAATTTCTCCGCGAGGTGGACAAAGCGCGCCGACACGAAGACGGACTTCCATGGCGTCGTCACTTGCTACGGTGAAGCTCAAGAGTGAAGTCGAGCTATTGTCAGTCTTCAGCACAGTTACTGTACTGAAGATCCACCTTTAAACACTCCCGGAAACCCCACAAAGGCCCTACTGCATGGAGAAATGGTTCAGTGAAAGACGGTTCTGGCTCTTCGGCAACCGCCTGCCTCTCCTACCTCGACGGTAAGTCACACTCACTCTGTTTTCTTCACCATCACATTCACTTTCTAGAAGAGTTAGGTAGAGATAGATATTGCAAATAAAAATGCAAGTCACCAATTCATATCCTCTCCCCACGTCGAAGCAATTCGTACAAATTATGCACGGGTAATCCAAGCAATGTGTGCACATGTATATAATTCTGCTCGCAACTCGAAGGAAAAATGTATCTATTGATCAGCTGTGATTTCTCCGGACAAAAATAAAGGCGCCGAAATCCTACGCTTTAAATAGGATTAGCTTTTCACTCGGAAAGAAATCATTGCAATTCATCAATGGTGGCAAGCAATGCTGGCGGGATAGTTAAGTGATTTTATCGGTTTTCTCATCCCCACACATCGGTGATAACATCGCGGATCACGCAAAGGCCAAAGGTCGACCGGAGACGAAGATTCCAGCGTTAAACGTTACGTTCTACACCACTTTGCAACGACAAATTCCACGCAACGTATAGTTAAGACCATAGCATCAATGAATGGAGTGAAATATTGAAGCTGCACCACATAAATTTCTTATAAAAAACAGTATCTAGTGATGTTGTGACCAAATTGAAATCCGGTAGCATGTTTTGATGACAACCGGGTAAAATCCGGAAACATTCTACGGGCCAAGAGGAGAAAGAATGGGAAGACAACTGATACGCGAGAACAAATTTTCGCGAAAACCTCGTTTTTCACAACATTACGGTAATGTGCGAAGGGCGAAAAATACTTTTGACGATTGATCACTGAGGACTGAGGAAACATTGAATTTCTCCACATGTGAGACGTTGAGATGGAGATTTCTCGTACTTCAGATATTTTTTTATCAGGCAACAAAAATTATATCGCTAATTGCTTAACCAATTGCAAATTTCTTACCAGGATAATTTATGAAAAATTAAAATTTTTATTTGCCTGTTTTCATTAATAACTCGTATTCGTTAATTGATACGAAAATTTTAAAAAAGCAATACCTTCCAGTAAACCTTGTACAAAATCTACATCTTCAGAGTCAGTTTCGGCATATTTTTTACTACAAGACATTGAGGAAACCTAAGTTCAATTATACCCCAGGCTCGCTGTCACTTTTCCATTAACATCCAAGGATCCCTTCTCAAAGTATTGCTTAGACATCCAGCTCACCGTTTCCATCTATCCAGAACTTGGAAGTACACTACGTGAACTTCACGTGGATAGTGACATGCTAGTTAAGTAGCACAACAACAGTCAGTTTAATTAGTCGACCGCCGATTATTGTTAAATTTTCTTATTGTGTCACTTCATACCTTTTTTTCGCATTACTTTCGAAATATAAGTCGTTTTAGAAGTGAAATAATGAGATGTAGAAAGCATGTTGGGTTGCTGTTTAGCTCAGAGATCTAATATTTCTCCCTGTTGTCACTAGCCTGTCCTAACCATTATAAATAGGAATGATCACAAGAATATCAAAGAAGGTCAATCCGGGTTCCAAATCGGAATATTACTCACGCTTTGTGCAACCGATTTTTCCGGTGTGAGACCGCTTTGTCTACCCCGTAAGTTAACGCAATGAAAGATATATGAATGCAGATTGTGTATAACTCCCAGGATACGTAAGAATGATCGCATCAGTCGAAAATTATAATAATGTTATTACTTCCACCATGTTCAAATACATGTTGACAATACGTAAGTTTTACGAAACACGATGTCATGATACGTAATTTTTACGATCGGGAATCCGGACTGTTGACTCCGGATAAATTTAATAGGTGCCCACGGTGCACCTATTAAACCACCACGGTGCACGCGTTGAGTGACATAAGCTAATGAGAATTTCAGAGGCACAGTGGTTTAACCGATTATTGGTGAGAGAATTTTAATAGAATTGCACGCGGAGGTACAATAAAAACAGGTCTAAGACAATAACGGTTTCCCAAGTCAAGTAATTATATAAATGTATAAATGTGTACATTGTACACAATGTACACAATTTCCATACAGAATGTGTACAATGTACACATTTTATATACATTTGTATAAAAATGTGTACATTGTGTACATTCTATACAATGTACACGTTTTATAGGGTTCAGTAGTGCAAATTGTATACAAAGTGTACATTGTACACAAATTGTGTAAAGCCAAATTTGTGTAAAAATGTACACATTTTTTATACAATTTGTACACAATGTACACAGCGAATTGTGTGTACAATGTGTACAAATTGTACACAACATTTTCATTGGGGAAGTTAAACGAAATTATACGAGTAAATATCACTTTTTATGGCAAACTCATATGTACGGCATGGTATTTTTCTCCACCTGCAAATAACAAGGTCAAATTTTGGAGGAAAAATGCTCCTTCTCTACGTAGCGACGGTTTCAAACGTAAGGAATTTCAATGTCGTCCCATAATATCTTTTGGACAATGATCAGTTCCACAAGAGCTTGGCTTTGACTTGATTTTCAATGGTACTCTTTGGCAAAAATGATATCAGAAAATGCGAAAGTGTTATCCTAAATACTAAAATATTACATTTACTTATGTCTCAAGTGGAAATAATAAATGACGATGTATTTCCAGCACAAAATTCAATATTTCACGCTTCTCACACAACTTTTCATCGCAATTACTTCATAAACGTCACCATTCAATATGTAAATAGCTCTGTTTTAAAACAATTTTAATAAAATATCTGCAGAATATACAGCATAACTGTAAATTTTATTGAATAAATCATAGTAGAAAATCTTCCACAGTAGAGGAACTATCAAAATAATCAAACATTTTTTGCAATATTTTCTGGCCTTTAGTTACTCAATTTTCTTTATCATTATTTAATAATTATTAATTTAATGCAGCTTGCCCATATCTATCATAAGCTTCGCGTAGACTCGTAAGTGATTCCTGAACTGGCAATTTTAATTATCATGTAATTTGAGATAATAATCTTCATTGATATCAAAGTAGCTGCATAGTGGGTAGTTATTGTTTTTTGGATAGAAACCAATACAGAAACTTCAAATGGTTTAAGATTGTTTAAAAGTGTGGTAACAGAAATGTGCCAGAACTAATTTTTCGAGAATGGTACAGTCAAACGAAGCTTCATCGAGTTCATGAAGATAATCTACGGCTAGCTTTGAGAGTTTGAACATGTCTTCCATTGCACTCTTTAAAAACTTTCTCGTAGACGTAGAAGATGTATCACAAAAACCATATACAATCAAACCATGCGTATCATCAATAATATATATTATACGATGCATCATCAAAAATATATATAATAATATACATCGCTAATATTACATGCGTCATCAATAATATTTGCGTTCTCTACCATGTAAATAAACTTCGAAAAAGCTTTTAGCACATTAAATCGACGCGTTTTTGCCAAATTTAACCGACGCACAACTACAATCGACAAACGATCATTTGGTATAGGCTTATAATCAATCAGAAATTAAACTAATAAGTGTTGACAAATTCAATTCGAATTTTTTTTTTTTTTTTTCAATTTATTAAGTGGTTCACAGATAAAATATTGATTTTTTCACTGCGCTCAATTTATTCATATAGTTGGCTAAGAAGTACCTTAAGTTACAAAATAACTTAAATAACAATTTTCCAGAGGATTAGGTTGGTGTAATGACTTTCCATCCCTTAAGTCCGGGTTAGATTCTCGGCGGAGGCGGTAATTTTTCATCAGCATTCCTACTTGTATGTCCTGCGGAAGGCACTTCAAGTGTAGTACCTACCCCGTCCGTCGGATAGGACCTTAAACTGTGGACCCCTTGGCACCTTTCTTTCAGAGTAGGCTAATGCAGACGTCTATGCAATGAATATTGGTACATCGCCAATTTTTCTGTCGGTATTGACAGAAAAGCGATGAACTTAGTGAGTCCAAAAGGCTTTTGGGGTTCCACGACAAAAATGCTACTTCTACGGTTACCCACTTACCGTTCTTTAAATTCTCAAGTCGCAAGACCTCTGATCCAACTAATGCCAGATGCCACCTCATACAACAACAACTAAATTTCCATGGCCTTCCCTGGCTTGCAAAGACATGAATACATATACACTTTTGTTCCGGAAGACTTTTTGTCTTCCGAGCAGAAGCAAAAGTATTCCTCAGGAATATTTGCGGCAAAGTATTACGGTTACGCGAAAGGTTAAAACCTAGAAATTTTAATTTATCGGCCATAAATTAACACTCATATATCACTATTTATAAAGTTAACGCTATTTGACGTGGTTAAAGCCTCGTACACTAAATATAACGAACGTGAATCATTGATAAGACACTACTAAACAATGGCTTTCCTTAAAAAATTAATAAAACCAAGCAACACAGAATACAGCCTTAGAAGAGAACTCTAGCAAAAAATTACTCACATTCATCTTGATGAAGTATTAATTTCACACTGGTTTCGGCGCTTCCACGACAATCTTCGGACATGCTTTACTGACATTAATGGTGGTAGCGTGTCCATTACATTAAAATGTAATATGTCAATCCAATTAGCTGTTAGAAATCTGTAATAAAGAAATTAATAAAATATGTTCAATTAATATTATCAGTAAATATGCTGACAAAGTTTCATTTGACATCGAAACAAACAAGAAGAACAAAATTCACTGAAGTGACAACGAAAAACAGGCAAGAATATCAATCGCTGGTTTTCCCACCAGAATCCTAGCAAGAAATACTTAAAAAGCTTCGTCTTCGACATCATTCACAAGTACCACATACTCGGAATACCTTATACTTACTAGTACTTTAATTGTTGGACGAGAGAATCATCACGATTATCGTCAACACCGCCCACCTTCAAACAACTTCATTATCGCCGATGAGTTGTTTTTCAAACAACCACCAGCGCCATTGTTTAGCGTCTCTACCGCTACTCGCGAGGGGCTTCATGTGAACCTCATCGTGAGTCTCACAAGTTTTATTTTTCCCCACTGCTCCTTTGGATTGGTAATCTTAGTTGCGCCTCACAGAGCAACACCTCGAAACCTGAACCTTGTCACACGAGACGGTGAAAAGTCAAGGATAATATTTCGAAAAAGGGAATGAAAAAAAACGTGATTACAGACGATCTTGCATCAGAAGGCGGTGTAGAGTTACAAAGGTTTCCCAACAACTGTGAGTACAAAGCATCAAATTATAAGAAATATAACATATACTTCATGGTATCACCATACTCATGGAACCAATAAGGGATTCAAACCTATGACCTCAGGATTCATCCACGGTATTGCCAATAGAGGCAATTCGGAGGTGTAAGTATTATTTTCCAAGAAAAATAAATGAGCCACGAGCTAGTTTTATTGTGCATTTAACGTTTCCAGTATCATAACTATTCATTCAGAATTATGTTAAATATTAATAATAAACAAAACTTTTAGATATATGATAATAATCCGCACAGCTCGAATGTATAAATATTTGTATTTCTTTTCAGTAATAATCGCTTAACATAGCATTGTATTTCTCTCACTGTCTTTACGTTTAACAGCCCTCATGAATTATACTAGTCCTAAAAATAAAATTATATCGCATTTTCAAATCTTAATGCCACAGAATTTGCATACCTTACTCGGAACTAATACTTTGAAGTTCTTCTAAAACGGATGAGGTGATAAATAGAATCTTTTATTGGTCAGTTTGAGAGGAATTACGAGGGCCAAAAAGTTGGGAGTCAAAGTAAATTATAGTACTTTCACGAGGTTGATGACAAAATCATAACTTTAAAACACTGCCAAAACTTCAAAGTTCTGTAACTCTGATATCATGGTCATGAAGCATATAGTCAAAGTTCACTAAAAATTCTATTAAAATAAAAATTAAATTTAAAAAAGCAAACCTTCCAGCAAGAATCTTAAATACGAGTTAAAGTAGCAAGTCTCGCACGCTTCATTGAAATAAACAAGGGTGAAGCGAGAGAAAGTCAACATTACTAGCCATTAAAGAGCCCACAAACAATTACAAACCATAAAAGAGATCGTGTACAATAATACATCCATTGCGTTAAGTAAACTATAACAATTCATTATTCTCTCAAAGTTTAAATCCGAAACTTAATTGCTAAATCTGGTTCTTCTTTAATCTCAATATCCCTTAGTAATTGTAGGTATACCACTAGTTATTCTCCGTAAAATTCTGAAGACCCTGATGGATACAAATTCTCATGCTTCTTTTTTTCAAACAATTAATTCTTCTATGACTCCTTTTTGTAAATTTCTTTAACATTTTCCCGCCGTTCATAGTCCTCAAGAACCATTAAGTTTTGTCAAAGTAATCATTCTGCAACTCTCAATAAGATGTCAAATTTCACTCCAATAAATTTCTTTTTTTAGTTTCTTACTTTGGTTGAAGTTGAATAATCCACCGTTACGCCACATGCAACACGCCTATTATCCATTCGGTATTCAATTTGAGTGCTTCCTCATGTCTGTATATCGTATCGAAGGACCTAAACAACGCATAACTGCCCGAAGGTTTAAAAATGTTGATTCCATGGTTTCAGGATCGTTTCTTGGAGAGCAATAGTAGTATCTTCAATATTAGTTCCATCATCTCTCGAGTTATTTCTGAGTAAATGCTGAGTTTTTGAAGTGGAACTTCTTTACTGTTGCCATATATGTAAAATATGGCGGGCCCACTATAGCGTCCGCTGTAAACACGTTCGCTTAATGAGGAGTAAAAGCATCTCATGAACGACACGTGACACGAAATGGAAAAATGTCATATGACGTCAAATCTCTTTCATACAAATTTCTGGGCATTTCTAATTGAACTGGAGGGTTAAAATTTCAGGGAATGTTTCTAATCACTCAGTGAGTCTAGAAAAAATCGAAAAATATGGGAAATTCTCCATAGTTTAAGCATAGGCAGAATTTCGTTTTTCAACGGGATAATGGGAGAAATGAAAATTTTCCTTACAGATCAATTTTCTTTCGCTCATTAAAATATGAAAATATATACCTAAAACGGCGAGACTTGAACTGAAATATGTCTAAAAGATTATACTTTTGTTTTCTTGCATCCAAGTTTTACCCAGTTATCTCTAAATTGCGAAATATTAGTTGAAGCGTATAACTTTGGCGTTTTTCCCTCCCTTCCATGATTATAACTATGGAAACGACCATTATTGGCCTCGAATGTTAAGATTTGTTAATTAACCAAGATTTTTGTTTGAGTTGTAGATATTAGAACGATTTTAGGAGCTAAATTAAGTTTAATTGTTTCAGAGTTCATTTTGAGCGATAATATTCCTTTTGCACCGTGGATCCCCGATACAGTGTTTTAAAATTAATAAACATTTGTTTTTTTTAATTTCTGTGGTTGTTATAAACAACTTAATGAGAAGCCCATGAGAGTTTCACTTCCATCGCACGTCCACGAACCGACACACCCAGTTTTTTCAGCCAAAATTATCGTCTCTCTAAGTTAATCTAAGGAATCCTGTGGAGTCAGTATTTCCTTTCCTCGCTTCTAATAATATATATTGCGGACGGGAAAATATAAGGTAGGCAGGTAAGTTATAGAATACGTATTTTCAATATAAAGTCCATCTCCACCATCAACCACATCCTAAGATGTTTCTCCATTTTCCTGTCAACCTTTCCAATAGTCAATTTGTTATTCGCCCCACGAAGTATTTTGGCATGTTTATTTTTGGGGAGGTGACCGAAAGATGAGATTATTTCCACCGTTAAAAATATAAAAGTAAGGTGATGAATGCATGAGGAATGGAGGAAGGGTTTAGATAAACCCAGCGTTGGTCTTAGGCTGCTCTTAACGATAGTCGCCGAGGGAATTACAGTTTAACGTCCAACCAACGGGCGGAGTACATTCTGCACTTGAAGAGCTCTCCACACAGCACCCAATTAGGAAAAAGGTTTCGAATCCAAAAATTCTATTTCCTTTTTTTTCCTCCTCCATTTACCCAGTATTTCCAATTCCATAAGGGTATTTTGAATCCCAATGTAAATAATTACTAGGTTAATTTCATAATTAATTTTTCCGCCTTAATTTCTCATCCATTTCCTCTAACAAATTCTTGCCATGTCAAATACGTCCTTGTCCGTCATCTTTCGTGACCCAATTTCTGATTGCAACGCATTATATAAAAAAATAAAAAAAATTCATAATGCAGAAATTCACAATAGAACGCAATGACGAAAAATGTCTCATTCTTCAGACACCGAAATCCACACGTTAATGGAAGAACTGGTGAATAAGGAATTGATAAGCTTGAAAATTTGCCATTTAGTATTGATCGCCTCAAACAATAGGTGTTTTACAGGGAAATTTCCACTCATATCTTTCGCGAGAAACTTGCGATAGACAGAATCAAACCCCACACTCATCGAATTCCATTGATTATGAAACAGCGAAATAGATCAGCCAAATTGTGTAGCTATCCTTTGATCACCGGCGGCCAAGTCACGAACGTCAATTTTGTAACATTGATATCCCATTTGCATCGAATTTGACCATCTTTTACATTTTGGTTCAAAAGAAGCAATAAAATGCAAGTAGATTTAGATTTAATGACTGTCTAATCGGGAAGCATTAAGTCAAATGACACTTAACATATTTCCCACCTTCTTTTTAGTGCCCGAGAACGTAAGTGTAGATAAATTCATAGAGGTAGTCCGCTAGTTAAGTGTTCTCTATCATTAAGGGCTCTTAAGGATTCCTAATAGCATAATGTTCTCCAATGTAAATATTATTGTTAGGGTATTCGACCGGTTTATGTAGTTTTAAATGGAAGAGAATAAGAATCCTCTAGATTTTTGCATGCGCAGGCCCCTATCCCCTTATAAGATTTCTTTCTTCAGCATTCGTAATTGACATGAGAATATATCGGCCTGGAGCAGGTATCGAACCACGGAGCTTTAGCTTTCCGGGCCAGTGCGCAGACCACCATGCTACCCTGGCTTTCTAATTCTTTTGGCAATTTTGGAGGATGCAAGGAACCAGATGTACTAATGCCCTTACGGTCCATCAATGATCGGAACGCAAGGAAGAAGAGGACTTTAAAGAAGCCACAACCTGTGACTTCTTTTAGGTCCTCTTCTTCGGCAAGCCAAATGTCCGTAACTCGATTCCCGATCCGGAACGATTTTTTATCACGGCAATTTATGGGTAAATCCGCCTAACTTGAGCTACCTATGTTACTCTGATTTATTTTTTGACTAATCCATAAATTATAAGCTGAGACCATATGTAATTTAAAATTATATAATTTTATAAGCGTACAACAATTTACAAAGTTTTTCGTTGCTAAGTAACTGAATTATTGTACATTATACTAGAAAAATCCCCTAATTAGTCAATTTTAACATTGTTACTGGTAAAAAAATAATTAATATTTTCACTATACCATTTCCAGCATTTAATTAATCTATTTGATTTTTTCTGTAATACTATTTTATAGTTTCAGCTATTATTCGCATCTACTTTCATTGATGTGCCTAAAAAAATGAAGACGGTACATATTCGAGTTAGAACTAGCGTTACTGCATTTGCATCGATGGAGAAATCTTTCGGTTTTATCGCTCTAAATTTTTCAGCATTGATATTTTTACACTTTTTATGAATAAATCGTGTGTAAGACATTCAAAGAATGAATTTGAAACCTTTTGAAGAAGTGTGCCTCAATATTGAAGCATTATTTATGTCTAATTTTTGAAATATCTCTATGCGTAACTGAGAATTGATATTGACTATTTACGCTGGCACAATCACATAATACGTGTAACTGATGTATTAACTTAAGTAATTGTTAGTGTCTGTACCACTGCACATTCCTGGAAAGTGCTAAGTGTAGGAATAAAATATTAATGTTAACTGTCAATCACGCAAAAATCTATGAAATATCTATACAAATAAATTTATTAGACTAAAACCAATTTTTGGAAATTAGTTAGATTAAAGTCACAAAAAATAATGCAACTAATCATTTTCCATGTATTTTAGACCTATTTTAAGACCTTTCTGACTTAATTACTTGATTGAATTGAATTACAAGCCTGCGATAATCGTTCCTTTGGTAAAAAATTGCATAAACACGGAATTTTCACATTTTTTTCTTCTTTTTCGAACTAGTCTAATGTATAGCTATATTATATACACGGTGTTTCATGGGGAAATCCAAATATTTCAGGAGGAGGTAGGGAATACGATCTTAAGCATTTATTTTCCTATGACAGGGGGTCACAACTTCTTAGTTACCGAGCTATAGCAACGCAAGCATTTCGTGAGAATCATCCTACAGTTACCATGAAAACGCTAAAAAGCAGTGGATTACACCTATGATTTTGAAGTAAAATTATCTATGTTATTTTTTTAAGGTCTTCAACTTTCATTTCCTGCCAACAGGTATGCTAAATGCTTCCAATTGCCTAGTTGGTAACCGAAATTACAAAAACAATTATTCATTAATTTAAATTATTTTTGGGATAACTTTTTTATCATGAGATACCATAATCGTATTAGATATTTAAAAGTTAGTAACTTGTATCTACTTTCTGAAACTGGTAGTTTTATTATCCTATCACATTTATTAGTGGAGATATGGCATCAAAAGTGATAATGTTGCACGATCTCGACGGCTTTCTCCCCATCATGGAACTGACATTCATTAAATAAAACGAAATTAAAACAATCGAGATCAATGGAATTCCTAAACAATTAGGATGGTTAATAATCAGGGCCAATTTATAAATAATTTTGATTATGAAATGTAGACGAGATCATAGATAACGTTATATTTAGTCAACGCTGGGTAATTGGAAGTATTCTTGTTGCAATTGTTTGAAAACAATCCTTTCGAGAATCTAATTTTAATCCGTGAATGTGTTGAGGGTACATATCTGTGATTTATAAAAAGCAATACAAATGTATGCCAAACCTTCGATTCAAGTTACATATTCTCAAGAAAAACGCCATCGTTAGTTACCCTTTTGGTTTCAGAGTGTGAGTAGAAAATGGTGCAACAGCACCCTGCTTCGAAAGCAGCATATAAATGGCAAATATATTCATTGTTAAAATAATCTGATTGAGCTAATTAATCATTTGTATCTTAATCAATCAGTTGCAATGATAATTATTGAGTAAGCAGTGGGTGTGATGAAAGATTACATCCAGTGCCATTGCAACAAACTCACTCCAACCTCAGAGGCAAAAGTAAAATTCGAAGAATTTAGACTCGGAGACCTCGGACAACAATGCAATGCCTAACCGTACCCAATCCAACCCCAGAGCACAGTTCATTTTGTTGAGTGACGACGGAGGAGGAACGATGAGGATGGCACCGTAATTTTGACCGGACATCAGTTGCCTCATATTCAATGGAAAATCTTACTTATGAAAATAAGGCTTACTGTTGAAAATACAAAATCTTATTAATCTTTTTATTGATGCAACAACGCTGCAAACAAAAATAAAAACGCATGGAGAAATACCTGATAACATTTGCGATTTGTGATTAGTCAAATAAATTACAATAGTTCTGAGTAAATTTTAAATACCCTACCACCGACTTTAATGCAATTTTCAGCTCTCTTTACAACAGCATGTGTAGCTCGTATGATTTCGTCTTTACGTTCTTTCATGAGAGAAAAAATGTCCCGAATGCAAGCAACTAACCCTTTTCGCGTGTTTTTCATGTTTATGCGTAATGCCAAAGAGAGGCAGCAGCCACTAGATATAATTTGGAAATTGAACGAAAACAGATATACAACCATCAGCGGTGAATGGAACACAAATTATTTAAAAAAATAACATTGCTCGGTAATTTTTTATAAAGCAATGATAAATATGAAAAATGCCAATATAAAAAATAAAACAGCGAAAAGTGCTGGGAGACAAAAAGCAAAGTACCAAAAAAATTTAATCCAAAGCTAATCTGAGAAAAAAATGTGAATAAGCGCAAGGTAAATAAGAAATTATAACAAATTATTATGCGTTCTACAAAAAATTAAGGTTAAACGGTGCATTTATGTATTTAGTATTATTTCGATTCATAAGTTATATGAATGAATATTATATTAATGTGTAATACGTATATGTAACAAGATATATTATATTATTATTGTACATGACATATTATATTATTTTGTTACGAGGCATGCATCGTAATACATAATTGTGTGACATATTATGGTTGCTGATGTGAATAGATCCAATCTTCTCTATATTTAAGTTAAAATTAAAAATTGCATGAATAAAAATATTAATTCCAGTCTAGTTTACCCAATATACTATTAATTGAAGTAAAATATGATCTTCTTTTAATTAAAATTTATTTTAAATGAATTTTTAAAAATATTTTTACTAATTTCTCTATACATATTTCAGCAATTTCCAAAACTCAGTTACACACATGTTAATCAACCTTAGACAGAAGTATTCAAGCAAGGAAAAAGTTTCAGAGATGTGCCTATAAAATTAAAAAAATAAAAAAAATTATTGTAAGAGCTCAAGTTAGGCGGATTTCCCCTTATACGTATTTAATCGTCGTACTTTCGGCGGGGATGAATATCATCGTATATGTATGTCACCCATCTTTCTTCCCCATGTCTTTCTTCCCCTGCCCTGCTTACCTGACATACTTCCCTCTATCACTAGGCCTTCCGCATCCCATCGCCTCTCATTACCTAATTCAATTCAACCACCCACTCTCCCTACTCCTTATCTCCTCCAGAAATTTCCTCTCCTCACCCACCATATCAAATACTTTCTAGTTCGCTTTCCTTTCCGTCCACAGGACATTCTCCATTCTCTTCCATGCCTACATCCCAAAAGCCTACAGACCATTTACTGGGAGTCAAGGTTTCTGCTCGATACAACGCAGCACTCCATATTCACCAGCCTTTTCGCCGTTATCAGCTTCCTCCTTTTTCTGAACGTCTCCTTTGCTAGCGCGATTCCCCTTCTATGAAAATATGCCTTTATGCTGTTCTTTCTGTAGTTTATGGTGATTTCTACAACCTTCAATTAATTTCTTTAGTAGGTGCTACAGCCTTCAGCTTGCCAAAACCTTTCAATCAACTCTCAAATCGCTTATTTCGTCTTCTTTGAATTGCCTCCAATAGTACCACCAATAGTTACTCTAATTAGTTCTTAATTTGCCAACTTAGTTCACCTCCTGCTATTTTCTCTATGCCCCACGAAGATAATCCTTTCAATAATTTGCAGTCCTTACTGTTTGCAAACACGCCATTTTTATCAACCAAAAAAATCCGCACCGCATATTTGCCGACTTAGGCCAAGTCTTTCCTTTGTCTCTCAGGAGTTTGGGCAGTAAATTTACTCATTAACGTAAATACTTTCTTAGTTAATGCTTCACAAGCTCTTTTTATGATCTTATTTCCCTCTTTTATTATATTTATTATTCTGAAGTCTAGAATATTCACTGAATTACCCTTGAAAGGAAATATGCCACCTTCGCTCGGATGTTGCTTGCATTGGAAATAGCAATTGGAAGTTTTAATGTGTGTCCTTAAAACCGTGGTTGGTCTATCATTCACAGTCGTATTTTTTCAACAACACGTTTTCATTTATACAAAAAAATATTTTACTCATCCATTTATAAACCAAAACAGCCTTATTTGTTGTAAGTTTTGGATCTATCAGCCACATTAAAATGGTGAAGCTTTCTCGGGTTTCCAACCGGGTGATGATCTCCATGTAGCCCGACGTTTCAATGTCTGACTCAGTCATCGTCATCAGGGCTGATGAAAGCATGTCAATGCTGCTTGTTGGTCGACTTAATGAAATTACATTAAAATGAATTGTGAAGCCGTTAAGTAAACTTAAAATGAATTTAATTAATCTATAAAGTACTGTACAAATTTTTCTTTTGCTTCATATACTATGATATTGGAATTTTAACATCCTCAACGGTCAAAATACCAGTCAAGTAGTTTCACAGGTAGCGAGAAGGCATTAGTAGAGCCAAAAATACATCCTGTTAATAGCCATTACCTTGAATAAACAGCAGCAGCCCACATTGATGCAGGCTCAGAGTCAACAGATTTTCGCCATTACAGAAAAAGAGAGATTATTTTATCCAATTTTACCACAAGAATCATCTTCAATTGCAGTAATAAATTTGACGTAGGATTTTTGCAACCCTACATCCCATTCTCTTTTCAGTTCGACAGCTTTTTCCACATGATTCCTCGCTTTCGTATCCCTCTGAATACGTAATTTGATGATCCCTCTGACTATTGATGTTATCACATATTCCATTCTTGGTCTCCCCAAGTAGTTGATACCATCAATTTTTTCTTTTATCATGGTTTCCAGTGAACGAACAATCTTCAAATAATCACTGACTTCGAATTATTTACATGCCGAAATTTTGAGTCTTCGTAAAATATCATCAATCGCTTAGAACGCCACGTGACTCTCCAAAAACGAAATAGAAATGATTTCTTTTATTTTAGGTACAAAAAAAGGATTTTTCGACCACTAAAGCCGGCAAGCTCCAACCAAAACCCCTAAATAAAACCATGGAGCAAAGTTTTTACTTCAAGGAGCGGCCGTGGGGAGATTCCGATAGAGAAGCACCTATCAACCTTCGTTCCAATGCCGTTTTAATTAAGAGATAATGGCGAACGATTTAACCACCGATAGCCTCGGGGAAATTATCAAAAATATAATATCTCAAGCGCTAAAATTAGGGATTCAGATTAAGAAATCCTGACGGGATAAAATGTGATAATCAGATGGGCTAAATAGGCCAAGGACTTGCCTGGAATTGGGTCACGAGAACTTTTTCCAACACTCATTTCCATATACCTTTAGGGTGGAATTCCAACTCGGTGAACAGACTCAACAAGGTAAAGTTTTCCATCGCTTTTTTGTTTTTCTATACCTGGAACTCTTGGTCGGATAGAAAGATCAAGGCATAGGTGGAATGATGCCACCCCCATAGAGCTCCCTAAGAACGAAGTCTAAGGAACAGAATGCCATTTAAAATGCATAATACTAGTTCATCTACTACTACATAACAAATGACTACGCACCATAACCGTTAGAGCAACATATGAAAATATAAGAACACCTTCGCAATTACAACTACTCCGGTTTTAGGGTGACACGGGCGATATTGTTCCAACCCCGCATTTTATCTCTATAACTGATGGAAGTGACACAACAATTGATTAACTGCGGAGCCGATAGGAAAAAATACCTTCTTCCTAAGAAACATAAGGGACTACTACTTAAGCCCTAATGAACACCGTTAAAATATAATTCACTTTCTGCCTTTTCTTCTTCCGGCTTTATTTTCCCTAATGCAGCCTTTTTTTCATGGCTGGTCTCCTTACACCTCCTGCTACGACCCAAACGGCGTCTCCCACGGTAGTATTTGGATGCAGATTACCTACAAAATGCCTATTCTCTTCCTCCGTCCTCCCCGCTTATTTCTATCTTCCAAAACGGTCTTCAGTATCCCATTCCCTTTTCTTACTTGCTTCATCCACGTACACTCCATTGTCTTAATTTCCTTAAGCAACTTTTATTCTTCCCCGACCTCGAAAAGTACTTCTTAATTTGTCATCGATTCGGTCCATTGTACTTTCTCCATCCTCCTCCTCACCCTCATCTCGGACGCCTCCAATCTATATACGCTCACCCTGTGCACAGTTACAGGCGTCACTTTTTGGAAGCTATTCATGATAAGTGTGTCATTAAGCATTGCAAATGCAAATAATACTGTTCTACACGACACGTACTCCAACTTACTATAGGAATCCTAATGATAGTTTTGTAAGCTGGAACACGTGTCGCATTATAAAGTTTTATTTGTTCAATGCTATTTCATTCTATCCGCAACATGCTTAAGGTTACACTACCAGATAGCATTTTCTTTCATATTAAGCTTCTTTCAAACCTTTTACCAGCGCATTCAAATAGTTCCCGTCGTTAGTTATATTTTTTTGACGCAACTCTACAAATATCAAGTGTACTACTACCATTGACCAAATTCTATCATATAATGAATGTAAAATAAGTTGTATATTTTATTAAAACTGCATATATACTCCATTATGATAAATAGTCAACCAAGTAAAATCTTTTCTTTCCTCTTTATAGCTGGCAAATTTCTAGTTCTTTCTTCGCCCCTTCGCCTTTCATTCTTGCACGACGGTATGGTTATCACACCATCTTTTGTTTTGTTTCCCATTACTTCTTTTCCTCAATGGTAACTTATCATGGGCTATTATTCACTATTCTTTCTTAGCCCATGAATTTTATACCTTCAGTCCATTTATTCTTTGTTTTTAAGGTCCACTTTTTTCTTTCTACTTAGCATTATTTTCTTATAGCTTTATTTCGTTCTTAGTCCAGTAATGTTTTGCCGGTGATTTTCTAAAGTACTTTAATCTCACCATTCTCCAGTAGCCTTCTTATTCTTGCTGTATCTGGCTGAGTCTTCACCTGTGTAATTACTGATCTGATAGTAGCTTCATAAACTCTATATTTTACTTTTATCCCTAAGTATCTGTCCAATAGTTTAGTTAGTTATATAGTTTCGTTCGAGCATTCAGCTATCCTAGGATATTTTTGTTTGTGGTCTGACTTAGGATATTCAGACAGTTCTATACTACGGTATTCAAATTTAATTTCTTGCTGTTTTATTTTTTCGTCTACAGCGAGCTTGCATCAAACAGGTCATTTAGCCGGGAAAACATTTTGTCGTTGAGTCAGATATCCTTATGTTCACGGATTTGCCTATATTATTGAAATTATGCAACAACCTCTGAAAGTCGTCTTCGTTTTTGGCCACAAGTACAGCGTCGTCGGCATAGCATAGGATTATGATGTTGCGGTCCCCCATCTTTTAGCCATTAAAATTACACACTTGCTTTATTATCTATTCCATTATGATGTTGAACAGAAGCGGGTAACCCTGTTACCCTGCCAGTTTCCTCTTTCAACAGGGATTGTGCCGGTTAGATCTCCATCGATTTTTGCTGGTACTTTATTGGCAATGTATATATATTCTCTAACATTAATCATATTATGTGGAATTTGCCTCTTATGAAGTCAATTGTAAAATATCACTTAACGGAAAACGATAGAATGCATTTTCTAGATATATAAAACAAATAGATACATGCAGGTCTATTGTATTCGATAGATGTTTTAGCAATTTTTCTTATGGCGAAGACTGCATCTGTGCAAGATATTCCTGATCTAAACCCTTGCTGTTCATCTGAGAGAGTTATAATACTGTTTATTTTATTTGTAATGATTTTGGTCGTTAGTTTTAGGGATGTGCAGAGTAAGTTTACGCCTCTATAATCTTCTGGCATTTTCTTGTCTCCCTTCTTAAACATAAGAATGGTGATGCTCGTCCTCCATTCATCCGGTATTATGCAGTGTACGAGAATAGCACTGATTAGTTTCGTTAATGGTTGGTTAAGACGCTCTCCTCCCTATTTCAGAAGTTTTTTCGGGATGTTGTCCTGTTCTACACTTTTCCAGTTCTTCAGTAGTAGAAGCGCTTGTTGTACGTTCGTGATGTCTATTTTTACCTGGTCATTAATAGTAAATATTTGTGAGCCATTCCTCTCAGAAATTATAGTCTTTTCTGTAAAGGTCTGTACGGTGCCCTACTCACGTCTTTTTAGAATCTGCCTGCATGGTTGCTGGGTGGATTGAATAGCTTATCAATCATGTTGCTGGTCCCAAGCCCGGTTAAAAGAGAAAGGTCAGGCTAGCCCCCTACCTGAGGTAAAAACCATCACCGCCGAAGCTTTGCCCCAGAACAGGACCAAGTAAAATATACCAACTAATTCGCTCCTGTTGTTGACCACACTGAATAATTTCATAATAATAATTTTCGAGTATTTGGTCCAAAATAACTCAACTCACATAATAACTTGGTAAATGAGTTGAGCTATAGTGGGATATACATTAGATGAATTCCTAGATTACTCCCACTTGGAAGAGATGACCATGATTTGCGCGAATCTTATGGTTGTCCTAGAATGAAGAACTTATGGCGCGATTATTAAAATAAGTTAATTATTACTACCATCTGGTATTCTATCGGTCAAGGTGGTACTGATGGATCCTTGTTATTCTATTTTTTCTTATATTGTATTTATATTTCTTCAAACTTTTGCTTTCTTCACTTGAGCATTCTTCTTAATTCTCATCAATTCTCTTTCTTCCCCTTCCGCGCTAACCATTCTCTATTCCATTAGGGTCTCCAGCGTCCTATCGCTAATAATAGTTGCTCTATCCACCAACTCCGCCTCGACTTATGAGGGGTGGTTACTGCGCCAGAAAAGGCATTTCAGATTGCTAGGGTTCTCATCACCACATTTGCATTCCATTAAATTTATAATAACCTGTTTTCATCATTCGGCGCTTAAAAGACGGAAAAATAGGGCAAGCGTTTGTTTTTTTTTAAGTTAATATCAATTATATCGGTAAGAAAAAATCGATAACTTTGTTATTAATGCATAATTTTCAACGGAGTAATTCTCGGTGATGGGGAATGACACGAAAACTAAATAACGTGGGGGTTATCCTATGATTTTTTACCTTCGAATTCAGTCATTCCTCGAGAACGTAAGTTTTATAGAGTTTTTGTAATCATGATAACCGATGAGGTTGTCGTTCACCTTCCTCAGCGGGCTACCGTTCAGGCAGCGATGTTTTCCCGCTAAAGCCCCACAGTCCGGCCGAATTGTCTCCCTTCCACCACCCCCGTATCTCCTTTGCGAAATTGTTTTGTATTTTGGCGGATTTCCATTTGCATTTTCGACATGATATATCGAAATATATAATATATCTTTCGGCAGAGGATATTATCCTCTCCCTTTAATTCCCTCCAGCAACTTCCTTACCTTCCCAGCCTTGCAAAGGACTTCTTCATGTGTCTTCCGTAAGGAGCATATTTATTATTGCTTTCGTTAAACTTTAAAACCAAAATATTACCGTAATAATAGCATGTGAGCACGACGAAAAACCATATCTCATTCCCTAAGTGCAAACCACGCATAGATGGATGAACCAGCGAATAGCAAATTAAAAATTGAGGAAATGCGCTGTGGAAGCACCTAAAACCCAAGAGTAACACTGGGTAATACTTGTGCTAATAATAGTATTATGCACTAATATTTTTGCAGTCGAAAGTTCACGTTGAAAAAAAAGTTGAATGAAAATATGTGATGATAACTTATTCGTCAAGTTACCAAAAGCACGCTATGGAAGGTCATATATTGACGCTGCCCTTAAAATGGCACGCTGCCAGGTTGGCTTTGATTTTCACGTCACGAAGCAGCAAGCACTGTACTGTGTCAGTTAAAATATTGAACTTATACGCATAAAACAGGCGCAAAGACTATATTAACTATTTGTAACTCATGAATTTGCCTTCACTTCCCTAATTTCGACAACGTTCAGTCTCTCAACATTGATCTGGGAACTCTATTCTATTCCCATTTTTCCTTTCTTTTTTCTCCTCATACTCTCTTTTACCTCCATCGCCACCTAACCCACCACAGTCAATCATCACTCCCATCAGAACTACCAATTTCTTCCCCAAGATCTTTTCTCAGCCATTTAATTTCCTCGACTAAATTCTTCCTCCCCACGCAATATAAAAATTACACCAGTCAAAATCCTCTTTTCAACCCATTTTGGGGGCTTGAATATTAAGAGATTTTTTTCCGTGTTATGTTCAACGCCATGCCTAAAAATAGTAGTCTGGATAAAAAATGTGAGGAAAACTTCGCGGTTCATTTCATTGATGTTAGACTACTCTATTGACTTCTAGTCATCAATATACTCGGTTACTGAAGTTAGCAATAATAGCCGCAAAAAAGCTCGCGTTTCCCAGCGTAATCCTGTTTCCAGCTATTTTTTTATTTTGCAAAGTTTTTCGAAATTGAATTTAAACCTTTCCGTTTGGGGGGGATACGTAGGTTAACAAAATTTTAGTTCAGAATACAATGAATAAACACAGCATAACAGAAAAAGAGGTTCACATATCTCGCAGTCATTCCATGACTGTTCATGGCTTACGTGCGCCCGCCTGACCACAATCTTACGCCTCTAAAATCATGAATATGGCCTCTGCATGGCAAGTGATTTCTTCAAGGGTTGCCTACAGGGTCAGGAGTTCAGGTACCGACGTTTCAATAGCAAGCTTGGAAGCCTGTTACCCAAAGAATAGTCACGAGGGGTAATTCACTTTTAAGAGCGAAAAATGCACATCTCAACAGCCAATTAGAGGCGTACTCATCCAAATCCTAGAACACATAATACGACAAAATCTAGTTCTGGCATCAACACCCTGAAGACAATAGCGGAGCAATTCATTGAAACGTCGAACTGAAATCCTGACCCGGTGAGAGACCCTTGAAGAATCCACCCAAGGAAGTTGCCGGGAAAGATTCGTGAGCCATGTCTATACTATACATTAAAATACTTTGAGCAATCGTAAGTCAACAAAACTCAGCCCAGGACCAGCACAGGACAGTGAGAATAAACAAAATATAATTCAGAAAAACGTTCCTTCCCACCACCATTCATGAATTAAGAACGCATGCCTACCCACGACAATGCTACACGCCTTTCAAATCAGAAATATGGTTCTTGTAACGTCTTATCAGTCAACATTTATCATTCGGAAGTTTATGGAAATGAGACCCAGTTCCCTTAATAACACAGGAGCTAAAATATATTCCTTCCCTTCCCAACAGGTTTTATGTTGCAGTCAGAAATGCGCGCAGACGTTCCTGACTGCGAAAAGGAAAACATCAAAATTAGGAATTCAAAGTTCTTGAGCGGTACTTACGAATATATATATATTTTCGCGCGCTTTCCAACAAGCTTGTTCTTCTCAAGGTTAACACGAAAATAGTAGAGAGAAGGAGAGACAAGAGAAGCTGGCCATGGATTTATCGGATTTCGCTTTTTCAAAAAATCTAGTAATATCGCGTGCACCGCAGCGACTTTCGTGACCCACGAGGCAAAGCGAGCTCTCTCGGCTCGAGGAATAATAGCGCCTCTATTTCTCCACCGCAAGACATATCTCCGAATCCCTATCCGGACCTCAAAATTGTCACACTTTTTATTTCTATAATCTGGATTCAATTTTTTCTGCTCCCCCTTATAAACTTCTACTTCTCTCGCTAAACTTCCGGGCTTGAACGCATTTGCGTTAGAATCGAATTGATCGGTGGGCCAACAAGGAGAGCAAGGTGAAGACCAAGCCGATGGAATTGGTCGAGAAACGACAAAAGAGTCCCCAGGGCGAGTTATAAGAATAGTATCTTTTTATTTTCGTCCCACCTGTCAAAGACGAAGTTCAAATCACCGACCGACTCTTGTCGTAGCTCATCGAGTTGCTTCTTGCTAAGGGGCCATTCAATTAGGTATTACGTAATACTTTTGGTGGAAGTTGGTTGGGTTCATCATACGTGGAGGGGTATGAGGGTCCAAGATCATCTCACGTAAGATTTTGTGTTACGCGTAATATTGCATTTGTACCACTTCTGTTATTATTTTCGGACAAAAAATCTTAGTTCGCATTGCTTAAAACAGCGCATACTTACCCTCCTCAATGTATGTCCCCAAGACCCGTCGCTAATATAGATCCTCTTACAACATCAGTTCATAGCTCAAGTGATAACCCTCGATACCTAGTGCAGGGTATATCTATCGGTAGCCGCAACTGCAAACATCGTTCGTGGACAAGCTCATCTATGTTCATGTTGGAAAAAATCTACAAAAGATTACATACGATTGTAAAGGGAAGGGGAATATTTTATTAAATATTATGATTTCTCAAATGGGGACGGGAGGGGTTAAAAAATGGCTTACATTGCATTACGTAATACTTGAATCGTCCCTAAAGACTGATTTATTACTGGCATTCATGTCATGTCATTAGCCATTTGTGCCATTACATTCATACCGCAAAAAGCTTCGTGAGAAAAAAGAGACACCCGAGGACAGTTGTTTTTGGACGGTGTACGACTCGAGAATGTGGAGGAGCTTAGATACCTGGGAAGCCTAACTACATTTGATGGGGGTTGCAGTAAGGAGCTCATTAGCCGTATCAACCAAGCTAAAGGGGCATTTAATAAGAACAAGGAACTATTCACCTCTAACAACAATATTTGTCTTGAAGTCAGGAAACACCTGGTCAGATCGTTTGTATGGAGAGTGCTACTTAACAGTAGTGAAACTTGGACTCTCGGTGCACCAGATCGCAGACGGCTGGAGGCATTTAAAAAGTGGTGCAATCAAACAATTCTGAGAGTCAGATGGGGGGACAGAGTTATAACTACAGAGGTATACCCACGTGGAAGTGCTGAGGAGAGCAGAAGCATGTCTGAGCCTGTGGAAGTTGCTGAATAAGAGACTTGCCAGCTGGATAGGACACTTGTACAGGTACGGGAACCTGGGAGTGGCAGTGCTGGAAGGCTCTATGAACGGAAAGAACTGCAGAGGTGGACCCAGGGTGGGCCTTTGTACAACAGATAATGGAGGAAACCGCCTACTGCTCCTACACGGAAATTAAGAGGATAACACAAGATAGGAAAAGATGGAATGCTGCTACAAACCAATCTGCAGATTGATCGCCGAAAGAAGAAGAAACAGCTTCATGGTGAATGAAACACTTCGCAATCTTCCACAGATTTATTTATATGGAACGACGCGTTTCACCACACTGTGGCATAATTAGGTGTGAGGTACTTCGGTTTAGGTCGTAGATATATATAGCCCTAGACCGAAGAGGGAGGGAGGGGAAGGATAAGGAGGTGAATGGGGTGGAGAGGGGGAAAGTGAAGCGGGGGAGTAATGCCTCGTCTACACTACAAGTGTACTTAAGTGGAGTGTAATTAAGTGCAGCATTTAAATGTAGGGGAGCGTCTACACACAGAAATTATATCTACCACAGCGCTACCTAGTGATGATGGAAAGAAATTTGCATCGCTCAAACATTATGTGCCCTAGAAGTAACATAAGATATTTTCTAGACTCGTGTAACCCTATAAACAAATGTAAAAGAATTATAGAACTTGCACAATCACCCAACTCCTCATATAAACGATGTAAACACATACATGATGTGTATGATTAGCGAAACTCCTCGACCTATCGATGACAGGACTTCGACCACCTCGACGGTACACTATCGATATCATCCAAGTCCACTTAAAAGGGGGTCCCCGGGTCCACTTAATTGGACCCGTTACTTAAGTGGTGAAAGGGCGTCTACACAGTGTACTTAAGTGTAAAATACACTTAAGTGCATACTTAAGCGGTCAGTGTAGACGCGGCAAAAGGGTTTTGAGTGGACCGAGAACAAAGGCAAGGAAGGGCGGTTGCAGGGCTTTGGGACTGGGTGGTGACGGATGCCGGGGTGTTGTGAGGACTCCGGGCACTCCGGAACTCAGCCTTTGCCACAAGAATCGATAGTATTTAGGCCCGACTTCAATTTTATGCTTGAGCTAGGATCCCTTCTGAAACGACTACCTTGAGAGCCAGCATACTGTCACCCGCGATCCACCACTACGCAGCGCATATGCAGTGTACTGACACACCGGGACGTTGGTTTGACCATTTTGAGCGAATTGATGAGAGTCTAATAACGAAACAGATACATGATAGTAGAGTGATTGGTGTGATAGGAATAATGGTGGGTAGGCGTCGAAAGCCATGGGCGAATGTAGTGGAGACGACTCCAAAGTGGAGGAATATTAGGAATCTTAAAAATAGAAGAGCGTGCATGCAGCAATGCATGAGTGTGATAGAGACGGAAGAGGTATGCAAGGATAAGTCATTCATCATCATCAGCTGTCATCAGTCCGAAGATTGGTTTGCAGCAGCTCTACACTCTCCACCCTCATCTCTGCCAACCTTCATTCCAGCATAATTATTTACTTTGACGTCCTTCATGATTTCTATTCATGGGAAGCCCCTCTATAATTCTTCCCGTTTAGTTCTCCTTCCAATATTTTTTCATTAGGCTGTTGTGCCGCAAAATATGTTCAATAAGTTTGCCTCTCCTTCTTCGCGGAGTAGTCATTATGCTTCTTTTCTCTCCAGCTTTTCGTAGGACTTCGTAAGTCATTATAGAGGAAATTATAAAAAGACAGCCAGTCTTCTAGGCCTAACAGCAATAACTATGTCATTTGATTTTGCCTTTCCTGAAACAGAATGGCGTGATAATTATTTATTTATGCTATATGGGAAAATAAAGTGGAAAGGAATGATTTTATTGTTCACATCAAACAAAGAACAGTTTTCTTCTTTAAGTAGCCAGAATATGACTAAAATGAAACTTTAGTCAATTTACGGGCTAACCAACTTTAACCGGGCAAGAAGCATTGTCGGTGTACGCTAAAATTCCACTCCCAAATCCCGATGCGCAACAGCACGGTACAAGGAAATAATCTAATATACAACACTGTATCCTTTCATTCAGACGCAAAAGGCAAAAAATGTTAACAAAAGACTCCCGAAACAATGCATCAGTATGGCCAACCGCAAAAAAGTCATGAGTGTAGCATCTGCAAGCATATTACTTATTGTTAGAAGGGCAAGATATACATTAATAGTGATCTTCGAGGATTAATTATAATGATATTTGGCTATTGGAACTATTTTATAATACCTACTAATATGTACAGCTACTTTCACTAGGCATATAGTATTTTATTAATTTCACGATAATGCACCTCATAAGTTGCACATAACTGGTACCTATGTATCCACTAGGCTTAAGAGCCCAACATCATAAAGATACCGCACATCTCAGAGAATTTTGATAAATGTATATCGACTTCTCTGAAAAAGTTAGGGCAAAAAGTCGTACTTGTATAATGCTGTTTTCGAAATAAACTTTAAATTTCAAATAATAATGATAATTCAGCTTGAACTAAGAGTAGCCTCACATTTAAAAAAATTGTATCACATGATTTTATTTTCCGATAAAGAAATTTGTCTTTGAGAATGAAAGTTGCACACATCGTGTGGAGATAACGATACCCTTTTGAAAGCATAAATTTATCACGACTTTGAATCATAAAAAAATATTCTGTGAAAAACGTTACCTACAACTTAAAAATCACTGCTTAAGTATTAACATTCCCTGTAAGAAACAACTTTTAGTCATAGTCTTTGGTTTCTAAATAGGCCTTTTTACCTGTAATAAAGATGACGCTCATTTTTGCTTTAAACTAACGCCTTGCACCTAGGTATGATACAGATTTGCAAGACATAACCCCATCCACAATGGCATTATGATCAGCACAAACGCAATCCATAGCAATGCGAAGAGCAACACTATCACATGCACATGAAATTTGTATGAGTAGGTGCGACACATTCATATAGACCGCACAACAGAAGTCGCGTTGGGAGTAGTAGTTGGCGTAGTCAGAATTACGCCCGTACGACACAGTAAGAAAATATCGAGTCAACCTATTTTGTGGTGAAAGAAAATATTCGCTCACAAGGAATTAGTGTTACCTGCGAGATTGCAATCATTCACGCAAAGAACACAAATTATATAATGACAAATCGCCCACGTACATACAGCTCTCAACGTGACGGCATGATAAGCGGACCTTTACAGGAACACTGATGGCCGGTTGCACAAACATTAGAGCATTGGGTCGATAGTTATGAAATCTATAAAGTTTAGGTCCCCATAACTGCATTCCATTTGCAGTAACAATCAATTTTGTAACTTATCCTTCAATTGTCATTGCTTCCAATATTTGGTCTACTCTCCTTCCACTGAATAAAATTATCTATGCTTATTTCACGTATAAAATTACTTATGTATATCATTGATAGTAAGAATGAGTAAATAAACTCTTCATTCGTCAAGTAATAATCATTTTATCGTTTAATTAAGCCTACAAGTGGTTCCTTGTGCATCCGCCATATTGGTTACCAATTGGTTACTCATAAACCCTCCACTCCATTCCACCAGGCCCAAGTTATGAGGCCATTTATGGATAAAATAAAGCTATTCAATTTTATCTGCAGCAAATACCTACTGATCATGAAATAAGTCACGAATATCGTGACTTATGGATTTCATAGCTCTTTTGGATAAATATTTGTCTATTCTGCAACCGGCCACGAGGCATTGAAAGCACTAACGGACACGTGACACCAAATATTTTGTTCCAAACACATTTTCTCACCGTAAATTGATCGACGAAACATTGGTCCACTTCCACCAACCATCACAAAATACACATTGGTGCTCACCAACGCCACACGTTTGAAAAACAACTCATTTTAAAGGCTAAGTGCCATAAGGCTGCTGGAATTTTTCGCACGTCTTAAGATTATCCAGAAAACGAGCAAGTAAAAATTCAGCATATGCCATTTTGTGTCAAAAACACTATGGCGTTGCAATAAAAGCATTTTTTGTTATTAAACGCTACAGGATTCGCACAGTAACACAGCAAAAACATTTCTTCAATGAACGAGCAATACAACCGCAAAATTCATATTTTTTTCTTTTAATATTCCTAGGTATTCTTCAACCCTGTCGGTCATGGCTTCCTTAACCATTGACATGTTTTTTTATGAGTTTTTCACTCTTGTAAAAAAGTACTAACATTTAGCCATGATTTTTATTATAGGGAACCCCTAACCGTGACTACGTAAGTTTTTTGTGACCAGGGCCCAAAAAAAACTAATACAAAACCATGTCAATATAATGGAAGCCATAATCAACAGAGTTAATAAAATATAGACCGCAAACACTTCATATATATTGAATGGTATTTTTTTCTCGAGGTATCCCAATGAATAGAGCTATTGGCTACCAGTAGGAAATCCTGGGTTAAAAAATCGGGGATATTTATTTTTAATCACTAAATCAGACATCCAAGATAATCTGGGTACTAGATCTTGCTGAGTGTACTCAGGTGGCACAGAGGATTTCCATACGAGAATATTACAAGTCGCAGGGCTTATCGCCTGAACTTAAAAACAGATCTTCGTGTTGTCATCAGCATACCATAACTTTAAATCGACTCGAATATATATTTAACAATTCTTAACGATTAATCTTTATGAATACAAGAATTATATCACGACACTCAACACTTTGGAAAATTCAAAAGGGATGCCATATAAAATTAGGGTCTCAAAACGTTCAAATGACAAAGGCATATATTCACAAAATTTAGAGAGGAAGACCAATAAAGACGAGCTGATTACCTATCTTCTAAATGCGATTACAAGCTAGGAAATAAAAACACAAACCAGCACAAACGCACTCGGTAACTATTTCATGGAAAGCAATTTCTTCCCTAAATGTAGCACAAAAAATTGATTACGACGGTCTTTCAACATCGCACATGAATGAATACATGTTTTAACTATGTAGAGAAGTAAATGTAGCATAAAGGAATTAATTACGATGATCTGACAACATCGCACATGGATGTAATTGATGTTTCAACTATGTATAGATGTTAATATAACACTACGATATACATTACGGGAGTTTCATCAAACGCACAAGGATTTTTAGATGTTTTCAACTTTGTAGCGATGTTACCACCACGAGCACGTCACAATCCACAGTATAAATTAAATAAACGTCATTGTTCTCCAATACTCATCTCCGTCTTTTCCTCGCAGAGCAAATTTGCAGCAAGAGAGCCAGCAAAATCAAGTGAACAAGTCTCCCATAAGGGTTCCAGCGATACAGCAACACCAGGATGACACCAATCAGGGAATCGATGGTTCACCTAACGAGGAATTTTCAGGCGAAGGTTACGCAACCAACGGGAAAATCCATGATCGATATTATAGGTAATAGTACTTGAAACACCAACCACACAGCAAAAGGAAGCCTCGAAATCTGAAACTTAAGTAAAAACTTACTGGTACTTCATTCAAGAATTATATATAAACTATTCATTTGGAGACAGTAAAATAAAAAATAAATAAATGATATCGCATTCCTAATTTTAACGCCAATTTACCTATCATCAATTTAACTTCCATATAAGTACCTGAAAACATCAAATTTATTTATAAAAATGTAAGTATTTACAAATTACGATGGCAATGGGAGATGCAAACTCACTACCCTTACAGCTGTTTTACAACATGAAAAACATTTTCCCATGAATTACCGGGGAAGCTCACATTTGATGTCTCATCACAATGGAGTTTTGACGCCTATAAGAGCAACTAAAACAGCACCCATCCAACGGACTGAGGAATGTGCGGCTTTCAATCTAGAATCACTCACTCCTATTTTGCTACGTTATATTTTATTAAAATTTCACGTTCATGGATTTAATTTTTTCGGAAACAGACCACCTTGTAAGATTAACTTCAACTACAGTATGAGCTAAATAGCATGGTTTACGACATGTCTCCCCAAGAGACAATACCGGGCTCGATGAAAGTATCCAGAGGACCGTCGTTTGAAGTCACACACATTATTTCTTGTTTACAGACACGAGGTAGATCAACGAAGTTTAATGTGATAATTCGTAACGTGATGTAAAAATTCTTCCGTCCGTCCAGAATGATAGCGCCGTTGAAACATGCTGATTTGGCTTAGAAAGAAATGAAAATTTTAAAAAAAATTTCACGATCGTATGATTTAAACACAGATCACCTTCATGTATTCTTCGGTCACGTGATTCCCTTCCCCAAACGGCCTAGTACGTGTTTACTAATTCGATCCATTCCTAACTATCAACTGCGCTATTATCATAGACGGACTCCAGTTCTTTTCTCAAGGCATAGCCAAGGAAGTGCTTATTTCACATACGCTGTTGTTCTCAAACATTTTACCTAATTCCACGAGTTCGTTTTACCATGGCGGCCCAACCCTCCCTCCAGAATGCATTGAAGAAAAGAAATCACTTGCTACTATTCTACTTAGGTTCTTTATTCCGATTAATTTAACCATCTATTCGTCAATATTCAAGGTAACATTAGGTCAATGTTTTTATAAGCATATTTCCACAAGGTGTCGCCAACCTCCATTAGTTTACTCCCTTCAGAAAGTTAGCCCGCAACTGCATTTATCAAAAGCCATTGAAAAATCCCACCTTTCTATGAATGCCGTATCAAAAAACAGTGTTAACTCATAGGTTGGCAAATATATTGCAGTGGATTCTCAAGGCAACAAGTTACAGATTAAATTATGGATGCATTTTCCAGATATTACTTTTCTCCGCCCAAATGCTGAGTCATACTCGAGAAAAGCGCATTTTCTGACTCAAAAACGCGTTTCGCCAACAATAACTGAACTAATTCACAAGTTTATCAAACATTTATAAACTTACATTCATTTTTTACTGCACAATAATGTTATGAAAAGGTACTCGTGAGCTTCAAAAATAAGGTGACTTCTTAGTACGATAATTATTTTTCTCTGCAAAGATCAGTTCTACACTAAAGTTCATGTACTTTTAAATGCATAATAGACGTAAATTGTAAGTATACTTCATTTTATAAACGATTGATTAAAGAAAAAGGAGAATGGAAAGTAAAACTTCTATAGTTTGGAACATATACGAAAATGTTCTGTTCAAATTGTAGTAAAAATTTCAAATAAATGTCAGTCATTTTTCTGCTGTCTTAAGCGTACGGTGTGAAAAAAATGAGTCAAGTTAAAGACTTATGTTATGCATAATTAGCTGATTAATTAGAATTTCATGTAAAACAATATTTTTGTGCCATCAATGTTGAAATGCTTACTTCATACTTCTTACAACTGCTGAAATTAAATAATAAAATTCGAATATGGTCTCGAATGGGAATTGGAATGGGAAAAATCTCTCTCAAACCACCTTAACTAGCAAGGATGATGATGATGGCATGCTTTCCATTCACTTTAGATAGTGCGTCGCTTACTTCGCAGTAGAGCAGCTCAGTTGATTTCCATTTTTTTCAAACCCTGTCCACTTGGCAGCGCACTTCAAAGCAGATGGAGAGCAGAATTAATTCGCGTTAGGCAATAAAATAACTTCGAAAAATGCATCCGCATTGCGTTTATTTTCAGTAAAGTAGTCAAACATGGATGATGTTACGCTTGTAATTAATCTGGGGTAAAATGCTTACGTTTTTAAGTTCAATTTTGAACAAATTCGTAAATTTAACACAGTAAAACCTGTAGGACGCATTCCATATAAATACAACTTCTACACTTATTTTCTTCTTTGTTTGTTTGAAATAATATATCTGAATATATTTCCTGTAAATTTTCCTTCCTGTGTGTAATACACTGTGTATCAATAATTTACAACGGATACATTAGGTGAGACAAATGTGCTCCATCAATATCGTAAACCAGAGTTAACCCTCCCATTTCGGTATATCCCGCCCTATTAATAAATTATTTGTGTCGTTTGTATAATCACTCTATTCCCTGTTCTATCCGCGGTTGGTCCCTCAGCTCGCGTGGACCGTCGCGCGCCATGGAGCGGTACGAGAAGATCTGCAAGATAGGGGAGGGATCGTACGGCGTCGTCTTCAAGTGCCGTTGCCGGGAGACGGGTGAACTGGTGGCCATCAAGAAGTACGTCGATTCGGAGGACGATCCCGTCATCAGGAAGATTGCCCTCCGAGAAATAAGGATGCTCAAGGTGAGTAGAAAAAATAAAAAAGGACTTCTCAAAATATCAGCGAAATTTCTTGTTGAAGTAGTTTCACATTATTAAGCTAGCACCAGGCACGTAGCCAGAAATTAGCTTCGGAGGGGGGCTAAGTCTAGCTCAGCGCATGAGTGCTCCTTGACTAGTGGTCGAAAGACAGTCGCCGCACGGGGAAAAAATTTCGGGGCGGGCTAAAGTACGCCTGTGCGGTTATCGAAAAAAATCGATATCGATCAATTATAGAATTTAAGAATTGACAATTAATTGAATTCATTCAATTAATTGACAAAGGTCAATTAATTGACATCGAAATTGATGCCAATTGTCATTGCTCATTTAATTGACCAACCAATTAATTGACAGGGCTCAATTGGATCGTGCTTTTCAAAGGCTTTCCTTTGGAAATGAGAAGAATGAAAGAACTAATTTGAAAAACAACAAAATAATTCAATCAGTTAGCTTTCATTAATTAAATAAAGGAATAGATCGCTGTTTGAAGACAGGCAGATGAGATCCTCAGCGTGTTCATCCGACAGACACTGGCGTGTGTCGATGATAATGTTTCCACCGAGACTGAACAACCTCTCGGACGCAGTGCTAGTTGCCGGGATAGCTAGATATCTTCTTGCTAACTTCTGGAGGTAAGGGTAGGTGGTGGCCGTCACCACCGTCAATAATCGTCAATTAATCGATTACCGGACAATTATTGTGAATTTAATAACAATTGACAATTGAACAACAATTGGCACTTGAAAAAATTGACAATCGAGTCAATTACCGCAATCTATATAAATGTGCTGAAATAATCGATCAATTGTAAAAATAATCGAATCGAAGATTCAATTAATCGAATAATCGCATAGGCCGAGACTGAAGCCCCTAAATCCCTCCCCCAACCCTGGCTACGTGCCTGGCTAGCACTGAGGCCCAGTTTTCCCATCTCCCGACAAAGCTGTCGGCAACTCTCCAGCAGAAAAGAATATCTTGCCAACAAAATCATTTGTGTTTAAGTTACCGTAATTTTCGGCAGGACAATTATTCAGCCTATATATATATATATGACCAACATCAATTCCTTTTGCATTTACGAGTGAAAGATAAACAGCGAAATGTGATTGGTTGAAGATTCAGTAGGTCCGACCATCCTTAACGAACGTAAACAAAGGATGACAGTTACAGGAGATATTTTTATGCATTCTTGTGTTTCATTCCGGGTGCTGACTTTGACGTAATTCATGAATCTATGCCCTCCTTTGAAAATATCAGATACAACGCGAAAGTTAAAGCAGAGGTATTATTAACGTAAATTTTTAAACAATCTCAGAATAATACAGTGCCAAATGATGACTCACAATATATGGATTCAGTTTGGTTAACTTTTGAAAACTGGAAGAAACGGCACTTTTTACTCTTGTAGACAGTATTTGTTTGCCTCATAAATACATATAAGTAATTTTTTAAATATCCAGGAATGCCACATCATGGACAGATAAGTAGCAGGCGTAAATAGTAATTCAATGCCACTGCTATATAAGTATTTAGTTTCATAAATGATTAATTGATTTCATGATTAACATTTATTAGTGCATTATTATATAATGTTTGTAAATATGTCTTAACCTCCCGACATTGTTGCCACTCAGCCAATTCTCCGGATAAGTGGTTGAGAAATTTGTTGGAAAGATTCTCGGGACATTGATAAACAGTAAAATAAGAGTTTTTCGGCGAATAACCTTATCGGCCGGGTATTTTTAATTGCCTTTAGACTTAAAAACTGGGCCTGAGAGCGGTAATATTTTTTATTGGACACCGAGAAAATACTCATAAATTCGATTATTAATTAATAATAGGGATTAGGTTAAAACTCAGCCTTTACGGTTAAAACAAGAAACATTGTTCTCCATAGAAAAATGGTTTTTAAAGCTAACGGGAAGTTTTTTTAAAGTCTGTTTTAAGTTAGGGCTCGATCCTAGTCTAGAGAATAATTTGTTTATTGTGAATTTTTCGTACATTGATAAATCTACTCAGCGGGTGATTACCTTTAAATTATAATACGAGGGCAGACTTAAAAGTAAGGTCTCCAATTTTTTTTGTCATAGAAATTGACATTTATTTACATTGTTTGATACATCGTTGGAAAGGTCATGGCTTCAGCTATTTTTCGATGTAGTCACCCTGGCGCTCGATGATTTTCCCCATCCGCATGATGAACTTTTGGATACCGTCGTCATACAAGCTTCCGTCCGCGTTGCGAAGGCGTTGACCTCCTCTTGCACCTCGTCGTCCGTCGCGATCTTCATCCCTCCTAGGTGTTTCTTCAGGGTAAGGATTATTGTTGGTGGATTTCATGCCCCGGGGAACCACTATCAATAAGGAAAGATACTGCCACACACTACAAAAGCTTCGGCGCGCCATCAAGAACAAACGTTCAGGAATGCTGACGAAGGGGGTCTCATTTCATCACGACAACGCGCGACCGCATACGGCTAGTCAGACGCAGGAACTGATCTCGAAGATTGGGTGGAAAGTGATCGGTCATCCTCCGTACAGCCTCGACGTCATACCAAGTGATTTCCACATGTTCCTCACCCTGAAGAAACACCTAGGAGGGAAACACCTTACTTTTAAGTCTGCCCTCGTACTTTGAATTTATTATTAGAACATTTAAATGTATGTAATACCCTGCCAACCACCTCAAGGGTGTGTGGCAGGGGGAGATTCCTCTTCAGGCATGAACTAACCATTACACTATCATAATGTTATTCAGCATTATACTAATTATGCAGATGAGTAACGTATGTATTATGCCACAAAAGCTTTTTTCACATGCAATACGGCTTCTGACTATTATTTTACTCTCATGCGGGATGGACGCTTTACTAATAGGTCATGATTTCAGTCATGTTAGCATGAAAACTAATTACAAAATTACAGCCCAGTTAATTTCAGTCGTGCTCACACGCAAAAGTTTTAATAAAATCGCAGGCAAATAAAACAAATTTAATTATCATCTCATGCAAACGTTGAAAAGTCAACATATACAAGGGAGCGTAAAAATTACGCTATCCATTGCTGCCAGTAAGATTATTAGCGGCATCGATTATAGCTATTGTGGTCCTTCGGGTACGATCACAGATACACCGTCATCGGACGATTCGACCGACGCCCGACGTCGCCCGAACAGAAAAGGTATTCACGTGGTCTCAGTGCCTCCGACCGCATCGGCCGATCACACCGACCGCGACGCCCGGCATCCATCGAGCGAACTTCAAATCAGTTTGTTTTTCTTCAGCCGATTGATCCGACAGAGTTCATTCATGAGCTGTTGGAGGCCCTGTGACCACTCTATCTACCGACAGCATCGGCCGATGTAGGAAGAAAAAAGTCTGACGACCGATGCCAGTGTCACTTTGACCGTAGTCTTAGGAAGGTTTCAGAGTAAATTGACTTAAATCTCACTTAATTCATATTCTGGTTACTCATAGAAAAAAGGTGTCCACTATCTGATATAAACAGAAAAATTCTACCTTTTAACGCTACTATTATCGCAATTTGAACTTATAATTACAAATATTCAACTGGGAAAATGAGAGATACAAGGGGGGGAATAGTATTGTTCGATATCATATAAATTTCATTTTCGGGAAAAACTGTTGGGTAGAAGAGAATAATTCAGAAAAATCGAATAAAAATTATATAAGAATATAAGAATCTTAACACCATATATTTTTAGTTATTAGCGAATTATTGCCGTAATAGCAGTCAAAATGTGGTAATTCCATTCAAATGGCGCTGCAGTCGGGTCCTATGGCCGGAAGAAAGTGTCCATTAAATTATATTCGTGGAATTATCAGCATATTTTGTACCTAAATTTTGAATTTCTAAAATTAGTGCATTTCATCAGCAAAAGCAGGATTTTTAAGGGAAATAAACAAAAATATGGAACAGCAAAGTCTTTTTTCTTACCCTTTGTGCATCATGAAGGAGTTCCACCATGTTACGCCACCCACCATCGCATTAATCAAAAATATGGAATTTATTATTTGTTTTGACTCACACAGTCGCGGTGTAAACTCCAAAATCGTGCGCGGAAAAAATGACATTTTAAACCTCTCCGTCCTACAACCTATCCCTCCAATTTTACGTAGGTTTCCAACCTATCATAATAGAACGAAGTTTTTAATATGTCCTTTACGTCTACGTATTTAATATTCTCGTAGAGCAATGTCACATCGGCGCCCCGTTTCACATCAGTTCTGATTTTCTCTTACCGTTTCAAAATTTACCTCAGCAAGCCCCTTTGGGGTACCCATTCGCCATCTCAGATTCCTTATCCTTCTTTCTCGCATACGCAGCCTTATCAACGGCCTTCAAAACGGCAAGGCCTCGTGCCTTTAATTACTTATACCATCCATTCCCCTTTCTTCTCCTTCAGCAACTTCCTAACCTCCACTGCCATTGCCACCTACGGTGTTGCCACTGCCCCATTTCTCATGTCATTGCTTGAATCTCTTCCTGCCCATCTTAGCCTCACCATCTATCACCAAACCCCAATTCGCGGAACGTCGAAAATTGGTGGACTGGAAAATGTATACACCTTTGTCCATGACGAGACGAATCTGTAAATAAGGTGGGTCAAGGAAGGGCAGAAATCGCGCAAAATTCGACGCGGTCACGTGACTTCTACGCGGCCATTTTCACTATAACTGTGGCAACTGCGATTATTATCGTGGAGGCAGGCGTTTTAAGAAGAAGGTGGCGGATAGTCAGATATTAGTAAGGAGAGAGTTAGAAATAATTAGCGTTCTGCCATTTAAAAGTGGAATATTACAGGAAAGTTTCTATAACCGTCCCATGTGGCCAACTAATTCCATCTTCCTGAGAAAACTTCCTTCTGAATCCTTTCATGTCAGGTGTTCCTTATTCGGCACACCCCTCGAGAGTGTTCTGAGCTCACTTACCAACGCCTTACGTAACGAATACGGTATGATCACGAACTTAGAGGTTCGATCAAACATTATCAAAATGTTTTAAAATGTAATACTTCCAAACGTTTTAAAATGTTTTTCCTCTATGCTATCTGGCGCTTGATATCGAGGATTATTATTGTAGACTTCCTCGAAGCATTTACACAATCATTCGTGGAGCATAGGCGTGCCCTCAAAATGCAAATTGAAGACCAGATATTGAATAAAAGATTAAAAGTTATTTTTCGACAGGTACTCGTTCCTGCCAAAAGCAAGGGGCAGATAAGGACTGCAAAAATCATAAACTCAAAGGATTCCAGCTAGTACTAATAATAACGGTTATGCGGGATCATTATCACGATGGTTCCGTATCACACGATACTCCAACACTATCATCTTGCGACGCTAATAATTTGTATACCAGCTATTACCTGGTGTCCACTATCCTGTAAACCTCGAACAATATCAAGTATCGTGCGATGAGGGCTTCTATCTTCTGCACCCTTCTCCAAGCCCAGACCTCAGGATGATGAAAAGTAGCGGAGTGAAGAAAAACAGCTCGACCGAGATAACGGCTTGAGCAACTCAAGAGGGTGAGGTAGAGGAAAAAGCGCGCGAATTTGATGCGGTCACGTCATCTTCTCGCAGCCATTTCTTGCGATAACCGCAGCAAATGCTGTCTTTTTCGTAGAGGAAGGCGAGATGAATAAAAGCAAGGATGCAGCGAAGGACGGAGAGCGAAAGACAGAAATAAGAGATATACGGAAAGGTCATGGGCATCCTGCGATTAGCAATAGGTTTTAATGAATGTTATAATTTGTTCCGTTTCACGATCAGGTATCTCCTCCAAACTATTTCATTTTTAAGATCAGAATACTTTCACAATCCCAATATTCCATCCCATGAAAAATGGATTATCCTCCTTCCCACTAACATAACGTCCTACCTTATATCACGGCCATATCCTACAAATAAGGTCAATTTACCGAATCTGTCTCCTCCTATATCGAATCCTGCTGCGTGATACGTAGGGCTCGGCGGTTTTCCAGTGCACCGGTTCAGCGGTTCGGCATTTCTCAGAACTGGCAGGCCGGTTCAGATTTAGCAAAAAACCGGTGCACCAAGAAATCGGTTCTGAACCGGTGCACCGGGGAAGCGGTTCTGAACCGGGGCACTTTGGCATCGGTTCTGAACTGGTGCACCGGGGAAGCGGTTCTAAACCGGTGCACTGGGGAATCGGTTCTGAACCGGTGCATCGGGGAAGCGGTTCGGAAAAACCGATGATCGTTCGCTGCTCGGGTTTAACGCCACCGCGTGAAACCCGAGCAAGGAATATTATCATAGGTAGAATTATCATAGGTAAATGGTATTGTAGTTGCAAAAAGATAGCAGTATTACTATTAAGTAGGTGAAATACTCCGATAAATGAAAAGTGTTGTTGTACCCTAATATTTCGTGCAGTCAACAGTTATAAATAATTCCGGAATGGTACCCTTAAAGAATATAGTGGTAGTCATGACTGCAGAATAAGGAAATGTAATGTATTTAAATAGAATTATTTTGCATTTAGCGTACTTATACATACACTACAGTGTATTTATAAGTACGCTATATAAGTAATAGTATAGTATACGCTATATAAATATGTCTATTTTTTACTTTTTCCATGAATACTAGCTATATACACATATATTTACTGTTCAGTTTAGAAAAGAATGCCGGCGTTTAACTCCTCAAGAGTATGCGACGCAGCATTCGCGTCCACTCAATTCCATGCCTTCGACGTAACTTTAATCGGAGGTATTTTAATTGATAAGGGTGTTTTAATTGGGAAGTCATTGTAGACTTAAATTAGACTTTGACGTAAACGTCTTAGCGGAACAATTTCTCTTCAGATATTACAAAAAAATTGTACGGACAGTTTTTTCAACTATATTGTTATACATTCATACTTGCATTTTGCCAAGCCGTTTCCTTTATCCTGTTACCAATATTCAGTAGTTGGTAGTTGACCTTAGTGTGGTATTGGTCGAAACAGGGGTTTAGGTAGAGTGACGGTGTTTCTGGGTAGTTTTTACACATATATGTTGTTTGCCTTTCCGTTCTTTTACACACTACACACTCCAGTTTTGAATTTTCTTGCTGACTTGTTAATTTCTTGCATTCCATTTCGCTATTCGAGGGTTGTCCTTTGAACTTTCCCAATACCCACCATTCCTATCAGTTTCTTTCAGCAACCTTAATTGAAATAAAACCGTCATCAAAAATAACACGAAATATTTCAGGACACTGAACCGGCCAACTAAACCAATTATATATTAATATTTATTTATTTACCAACTAAATCACACGTGAAATACAAAGGATTAGCCCTCTCGATCTCTTTCAAATTATTTTCTTGATATAAAAAATTTTCTGAGAAAGTTTTCCTCTTCCTCCAAGGAACAGGAATCAATGTATCCAATTGGATCCTTGGAAATTGTATCTGCACTAACTCCTCTCCACCAGAGCGTCTTGCAATTGCTTGTCGGGCAAATCACGTGAGCTAGAATTCATGGCCAATTAAAGAGTGATTCAGCAAAGAGACGATCCCTAGGCAGGAAAGAAAGCCACCAAAGCAAACACAAGGCGTCAGAGTCAGACCCTCGCCTCGGTATCGTTGCCATGATGAAAGAGAAAGGAAATGTCGAATAAAAAGGCAGATAAATATTAACCACAGACAAAAGCACACATATTAGCTCTCTGGAAGCACGTAAATCAGATCTTAGGTGGAGAGATTTCGTCCTTACGCAGACACCAGTCGCTCTGCCTCGAGGGAGTTTTTCATTCACCTGGCAGTTATTAACTTAGCACGACGCGTTTTGTTGTTACAACAGCATTGCCATCAAGGCTGATCAAGGAACTTGATAATGTTGTTTTAACAACGAAACGCGTCGTGCTAAGTAAATAAATATCTGTGGAAATTTTGCAATGTCTTCCTTCAACAATAATGTGAATTTCATCGCCGATCCCGCGGCAGGATCGAATTCGGCAGATCAACATTTAGGTGCATTTTTTGACATTTAAAAAAGCCAATTTATATGTACACACAGACCTCGCATAAAAACCATTGGCTCTCGCAAACATTCTCACTTATTACTGTTCAGTTAAGGAAAGAATACCCGCGTCATTAAAAAGTATCCTGTTTAAGGAAAAAAAAAACACTTAAAACATCAGGTTAAATAAACATTTTGGCAAAAAAAACTTGGATGATAAAAAAACTCACCAAAAAAACGCGCGTTCACAAAAAAACGGTTCATTAAAAAACCGGTTCAGTAGAAAACACCGGTTCAGGAGAAAACACCGGTTCAGAAGAAAAAAACCGGTGCAGTAGAAAAAACCGGTGCGATCTGTTGAACCGGTACACCGCCGTCGAAAACTGTTTTTTTTTTCGAACCTAGAACCGGTTCAGTATTTCCTGCACCGCCCAGCCCTATTGATACGGATCTTCATAGCGTGTGCCCTCGCGTTATCGTAATATTGTCACAGCTCATATGGATGATAAAAATGCGATGTACGTCTTCAAACTTGGGCTGTTTTTTAAATCACTGTTCTCGCATTTTTTGGGCGAGTCACGTCAGCTGTGACAACGAACAGTTTTCAACAATGAAATTTCGTCTCTCGGATATCATTAGCGATGACACGCGGGACAGATCAATGATCGCGCCTCTTCCTTTCATTCCTTCACCACCAAAGCTAGAACACATGCATTTGTATTTATTCCACTCTCTTTATTACTGCCATTCTACTTAAAACTTAGTCCAGTAAAAATCAGCGAATGACGAATCAAAGAGAGAGAAAAATGGATATCATGGGCAGAGTGCCGACCAAAAATAGGTTTTGAAGGACTTACAATCATCAACAATCGCCCTCATTAGAAAGCAAATGCCAAACTCCACCAACAATCGAGAGTGCGCGGTGAGGAAAAATCGCAGGAATTTAGCTGCAGTCACCTGACTTCCCCGCGGCCATTTTTTGTGACAACAGCAGCAGTGGTGGTTCTTTTCTCGAAGGAAGGAGAAGTAATGACGCAGGTGAGAAGAGAAAGAGACAAGGAGGGTGACAGATAGGTAGAGAAATAAAGAGAGCACGAGAGACTGAGAAAAAAGCCATTTGCGTGAACATGTCAGGATAAAAATGGACGGCGGCACTATAACATAAGTCTTTCTCGCGCGACACGTGAAAAGCGCCCTCGACGTCGAGACCTTTTACTTTTGGAAATCAACTCCTCGCGATCTCGCGTGGCGACTTGGCGGAGAGGAGGGCGGAGCAGGGGCCGGTCGTCTTTGAGAAGGGGAAGGTAAGGAAGGAGAGGGAGAGAAAGAAGAAAAAGGGAGCTGGGGAGGAGAGGAACGTATAAAATGACCGCACACGCCAGAACCGGGGAAATACCGCCGACCTCACCTTCCTCGAATCTCTCCACAAAACGTCTTGCCCGTGCCCAAGGTGGTTTATGGCTTCTACAAATTGGGAGGTGGAGATACTCTACCTTTCTTCGAATCTGTATGTGGGACCAGCCAGCCGGCCTCTAGGAGGAGAGATGAGGCCGGTTCAAATCGTACATAAGAATATAACTTAATAACATATAGATCAAGTGCATGTCAATGGTAGCTCACGTTACACATAGATATTCACTAGAGACTAAATTCTTGTATAGCACCCAATTTAAAGACAAAATGTCAATTTAGAACAAGTAATGCGCATCTGTAAGAAACGTAAGTATCGTATTCCAACGCCCTTGTAATTTTTGTTTCATTATTTATAGGGCTGAGCCGATACTTAACTCCGATATTAATACTGACCAATATATTCGGTTATCGGTATCGGCTCATATACTAGGTCATCTGCAGAATCCGATTATACTTTCAAATTCAAGACTTTCTCAACATAAAGCTGTATATTTCCGGATAAAATATTTTGTGTACTTTTATATACTGGAAACATTGTAAAAACATATGGCCACCTTTCCAAAGACGGCTATATTTGCAGCTCCACCATCAGGATCTGACGGATCAGAGAGGTTTTTCAGCTCATTAAATGTTAATTCTATTAAGACAACGGGAGCATTAAACCCAAACAAGTTAAAGATTTTTTTTTCCCAAAATTTTTTACTGATGTAGAATAATTCTGAAGATGTACTTCATTTTCACACCAAGTATTTTGATCAAATTAAAAAAATGATTTTGTGGTGATATTTTCAGCCCTAACTACGTCTCTCCAATACTTTATTAGGTGTACAATATTTATCGGGTTATCAGAACGAAAATGTTGGTTATCGGAAAAAAATAAGGTTTCAGCCAACCCCTAATTAATGCTAACCATTTTGTAGTTAAGTCTGAAGTTACGTTCTAAGTGAACTGAACTTAAATTGGGAGGGATAGAGATAAATGACGCAGAGAATAAGACGATATAATTTTTTTTTCTTCTTCCAAGAGATGTAGCTCTATTAATTTGTACATTATTTTAGGTTAACGTGCGCTTTTGTCCCGCCAGCCCAAATTCTTTTTTAACCTACTTACCAACTTTTCGCATTTTTATACATGCTTCTTCAGGGCTACAATGAAAATTATTGGGCGTATTGTACATAAATTGAATATGGTTTACAATGTTGGACATATTTATGTTTAAAAGTATACATACATATGATTTTACAAGTTACCTTAGAGAGAGTCCCTTCTGAATTTATTGTTTGATGATACCTTCGTTTCTATCTATTGTTTGTTTGTTTGTAAATTGTTGTAAATTTAAGTGCTTTCAAAAAACCAAAATTAATTAAACTAAGCACATAAATTAATCCAAATTAATTTAAGTGCTTTCAATTTTGATTTTTGAAACCACTTAAATTTAGAAAAAAAAACAAACAAACAATAAAAAGAAACGAAGGCATCATCAAAACATATATTCAGAAGGAACTCTCTCTGAGGTAACTTGTAAAATCTTATGTATATATACTTTTTAACATAACTATGTACCAAAATTGTAAACAATAGATATTCAATTTATGTACAATACGCCCAATAACTTTCATTGTAGCCTTGTAGAAGCATGTATAAAAATGCGAAACGTCGGTAAAGAGAAATAAAATAATTTACAAATTAATAGACCGAAATCTCCTGAAAGAAGAAAAAAATAATAAAAATTACATAGTAAGAGGTCATGAAGAGGAATCACCACGATATAAAATGACCGCACACGCCAGGTCCGGTGAAACACCGCCGACCTCAACTTTCTCGAATCTCCCTCAAAACGCCTTGACCCCGGTGTTTTATAGCTGCCTCAAATTGGGAGGCGGAGAAAACCTTTTTCTTCCCCCGAGGCTGAGCCATTAAATGCCCCACAAGAGCCCTTTCAAGGTACCAAACTTAAAACAAAAGTCAGAGGAGCATAAACTAGGACAGGTGTCATATTTTGTTTTAGCAGTATTTTAGGGGAAAATAGGCATTGAACTAAAACTTTTATAGTACAAAACATAAACTACAGCATTTTTTTCGCGTAGCCTTTTGTGGCGATTTGCTACTGCTGGGTAGGTTTCCGAGTTGAGCTACAAGGAGAGAAATTTACTGGATCACAAAAGAGGGTAATTTCGTTATTGGACCTATAATTTTTACTACGTATCGTATTGCAGTTATTAAAATTCGATTAGACCACTTGAATACTTGCATAGGTGAAAGAATTATTTCCCTTACAGTTAATTGAGAATAGATGACTGGAACTCTGATTCAGCATAACCTGGCACATGCGGAAAAACTTCCTCATTTGATCAGAATAATTGCTCCAAATATGCATTGCAATTAATAGTGCTTCAATGATATTATTTGATAAATTGCGTATTTAATAAAATACAACGCATTTCGACGTTTTAACCTCATCTTCAGGTGCATATATCCTGTGGAAAATTATGACTGTGACTCATTGAATATCACGATGAATTTCCACTATATTTCGCCAGAAAACGACAATTTTTACCAGCAATCAATTCTCTATATCGCGGGTTATTCTCCTGCTTTGCCCTAGGAGAACTATCGTTGCTCTATATTGAGCCCTTACTGAACACTTTATATCATACGCCTCCATGCCGCTTCCTTGCTAATCCAAAATTCTCCCATCTAACATCCTGTTAAACCTACTACTTGATATTAATAATTTGTCGGTACATTTTTACTGTTTCTTTTGAGTTACCGTCAAAAGTTTCATCCTGGCAATATTGCTTTTAACACAATGAAAACTCTAAAAAGATAAAGAGACAAACTCATTGCCACATATTGTGAAACAATATTCCATTTAAACCAATAATGGAAGGAGAAATAAATTGTGATAATTACAGAGGAAGACTAAGAATGGAATACATCAGGAAAATTACGAAGGACGTCAAAGTGAAAATTTATGCAGGAATTAAGAGTTTGACTGGTAGGAGAGTGGAATGGAGAGCTGCAGCAAGCCAACTAGCATCTTCGGATTGATGTCAGCTGATTGGTACATTATTTTAACGCAGTTCGACAGCTAAGACCAATACACACTTACTGTCTGCTAGCAGACGGTGGGGGGGGGAGGAACTCGGACAAGTCGGAGGATAATCCTTCCGATTGCGATCGGATGCTTAACTACGTTGACTGAGCGGTAGCCAGTGTTTCCCTTATGACAAGCCGACTAAGTTTTTAGACTACAAAGAGCATCGCCCCATATAAGAGTTAACATTAATTTTTTCTGATTGTTTTTGGCCTTGCTCCCTAATCAATTTACTCTTAGGTATTTGTTAATTATTTCTTGGTCAATGCCATTCTTCGCTTAAAATCCTCACTGCTAAAAATTACTGATCGACAATGTAAAAGAATACTAGTTCAGATTATTTTCTATTTTTTATTATTTGAGATCATAGGACAAAAAACAGATTTAGACAAACAATTTGCATATGCACATTGCACATATTCGAAAAATAGATCTTCTGGAAAGAGGATTGGAATTGATTGGATATGTTTCACATGTGATATAATATTAGACTTTAAAAGATGAAATGGACAGAAAGGAGGCAAACGAAGAAGGGCTAGGCATGGTGGGGAAGAAAGGAAGTTGCTGAATGAAATTTTGGGACGTAATTGGTGAAAGGAGGTGATAAAAGCAGGCTATGGAATGATTAAGGGCGTTATATAGGAAATAATGCCGGATAAGCGGAATGAAGGACGAAAAGGATAGGCATTCCACAATGGTTGAAGAAAAGACGGAATTAAGGGCGTGAAAATTAGTGTTTTTGAGAGAAATGGAGTGTTTAAAAATAGCTTTTATTCTTTTCGCCTCCACCGAATCTATATTAAACCGGAAGACTAATAATAGTAATTACTTTTTTAGAATTGCCTTCCCCGAAAAGTTACTACGTTAATTGTATATACGTTCAAATTGAACAACTAACTTTTTGCTTTCATTTCCATATATTTGCACAGCAAATTCCATAAAGTTAGGTACGCCTTGAACCAGAAATTTCCCTGGATAGGTAGCACTCGAAGCTGAAGAATTAAATGAATCATTAAAATACCTGTTGGAAGGTGTTACAAAAGGTTTATAAATATCTTTGCGTCCATCAAAATCTACTAGTTCATAGGTAAACTACTCAAATGATAATAATGTAACGTGGCCTTTGTCGAGCTACAGAAAGGCCACGAGATAGCAGGCGTTAAGTACCGAATTAAACATGAAGGATTATTCCCGCATTGGCCACGGCGTCGTAATCTTCAAGTAGAAATATTACGTGCTTTCCGTCTACCCCCATTTTCATTGCATACCGTGACCCAGGTTGCCAGAGGGGATCGTTAAAATAATGTAGGGGGTGTGGCAAAGAAAAAATGTTTTTCTCAAGGGTCGAGCGTCAGGATTTGTTTTTGTTGAGGCGGAAGAGAAGGTGAACAAAGCAAAAGACCTTTATGGCGCATGACTCCCTAGCAGCGCACCACTTAAATGTTGAATGACCGAGCAAATGAAAAAAGGTTATTTTATTACTGAATTGCCTGCCGGGAGAAAGGTGGACAGGTCAAAGGTCGAACAGATTACCTGGGAAAATAATAAGCAGCTGAAACATATAAAAAAGATATTTTAATTACCTACGACCTAGATAACAGATGATATTGATAGCAACTTTATAGATGATTACAACACGGCGTTATCTGCTAATATGAGTAGTTTGTTACTTATAAATTGTAAACTTATATTTAGTGCTTATAAGGATGAGAGTGGTGCAAAATGACCGTAGAAGTCGACGCACCCAAAAAAAATAATACTACTACTACTACGTTATCTGCGAATACGAGTAGGTTTTTCATGGATCAATGCTAATCTCCCATTACTTTGGTCTTGAAAGCACTAGATTCTCACACGACACCTCCCTTCAGTTCAGCTTACATCTACATACTAGCGTCGCGTCTGGGGCGTCTGGCAAGGAATGTAAGGACACCTCCCACCAGCCATGAAAAGGGGTGGGAATAGGGAAATGGATTTAGAAGAGGGAAAGTCTGAAAAGTGAGTTTTTAGTTAACTACCACGACTGTTTGAGTAAAAAAATACTTCATCCTATCTTATCGTTAGCATTGATTTAAAATACTGCTTTCAATGATAGAAAGCCTTAGAAAATTAGAAAAAATATCAGTACACAAAATATGGAGATTATTCGACGATTATATTTTTGATGAACACTTTTTTCCAGCCATATGAGCAAAATGCAGCGCCATTTCTGTTGAACCAATGCAGTTTGACTTCAATGCATGTAGTCCTAACAAATAACTTAAAAGCCTAGATTGATTGGTGCCTTAGTGCTATCACCATTCAGTTCACTGGAACGATTCCCTTCTGATGAAGAGTTTTTCGCGGAAATAGAATTTATATTAGATAGACAAATATTATTTTTTCACGTTTCACCCGTTCTCGCATTTAACTGCATGTAATTTAAGGTACAATTTAAGAAAAAAAGAGCGTGTAAAGATGGAATTTTGTTTTTCACATCAAATAGAGGGCTCTTGACTCAGCAACTACTCAGAATACAAATTAAATGACAGAAGTACTTATTGTTAGTAGGTATCTACCTCTTTTTAATCTACGAGTTCGGCAGCGTAACTCCCTTATTTTTTCGCTTCTATGAGTCCTAGACATACAGCACGGTGTCAAAATGTCATCCCCCGTGTCATACTGTAACTCGCCTGGTCTGAAATGTTTAAGTAATCTAAAAGCCTAGCGTGCAGCCTCTCAGTCTCTAGCGGTTCCCAACCTAAAGTTTCCATCAGCGGTGTAACACACTGGGTTCGCCCTTCACAGCTTTTAACGAAGCGTGCAGCTATCCTTAGCATTTTATTTATTTCACTGAATACGTCTTTCCGTATAAAATGCCACATTCTCGCTGCATATTCGAGGTATGGTTAAACTACAGCAAAGTAACATCTCTTTCACTTTTTCATCTGAGAACCTTCTTACTAATCCATTGATAAATCCCAATCTAAATTATTTAGCTTACTTTCTAGTTTCTACCTCTATTCATTACAACCAAAATGCCTATCCTTCCCCCGTGTCTTTCTAAGAACTCTACTTTTCCAGAACTACAGTCATTCCGTTTTACCTCAGTACTACTTCCATCCACCTACTTTGCCCCATCTCCATTTTTTCAAGCAATTTTTCTCTCCTAACCCACCATTCTTCATTTGTCTTCCATTCCCTCCATCGTTCTCTCTCAATCTCTCTCAATATAAACATCCTTAACCCAGGGTGACAGTAATTATACCAATAAACGAAGAAAACAGTACTTTTTGCAATTTTTCACCGTGATAAATATTCAACGCGTTCGGTGTCGACGTTTTACGTCATTAACAAGCTGTGTAAAACATCCAAACCGGTCCCATTAAGTAGTTATCACAGTAGCAAACTGCAAAGAGTTGTCTATTGACTGCGCAAGTCCCACCACATCAGACCTGAAGGTGAATTTGCACTGGCAAGTTTATTGCACAAGTTACCTGCATCATATGACTTTTTATGTGAATTGCACTGAGTCCGGGTTCACACGAGGCCACTCATCAGCGCTTTAAAGTGGTTGGTTATTGGCGCTTCCACAGCGCCAATAACGAGCGTCGAACCGGCGTTTTCAGAAACGCGCTTGCGTGGCTCTGCTAACGGGCGTGAGAAGCGCTTCTAACTAGCGTGAACCTGCAACCTTTGCTTTACTTGAAATTCGAACGCTCGTTAGCAGCGCTTCTGCAGGGCCACGAACGCGCTGCTTGAACAGTGGCGTGGCAGCCGCTCCGTGAGAACACCGCCATTTAGCTACGGCTAAACTCACTAGACGAGCCACTTCTCTACGCCGGCGTCTCAGGCGGAGGGAACCACTGAAACCGTCTGTGGCGCTTCTATCTAGTGGCTGTGGCCCTGTGTGAACACTTCCATTCTACCCCATTATTAGCCAACGGCAGCGATGCTGAGTGGCTCCGTGTGAACGGGCCCATAAACGTCGCTGCAAGTCCAGTTACAGAAGCATATTGTTGCCAATATAAACAACAATCCATTAGTGTCTGCACTAACATGTGATCAAGTTTCGTCAGATTAATTGTTAGTCAGAAAATGTTGTCAGTAAAATTCATCACAAGCTTTTGCAGAAGAAACTAGCGAACTTAATTTGCCACAGAAAAACCAACATTGAGACAAAATTATTAACACCAATAAAAGCAACTTAGGAACGGGTTGATGTGACGACTAGAGTACCGAATTCCCATCCTGAAGTGCCGTGGTTCGAATCCCGATGATGGCGGAGATTTTTCAATGAAATCCCAATCACTACTTGGCTGCTATGAGGAGAGTACCATTACAGTAACCTCCGTCCGTCGGCAGGGACGTTAAACCGTGGTCCTCTTCAATAACAGCCACCCTTTCACACCACCTTTTTACCCTTTCTTCACACACCATTCGCTCTACTATCATATAAGTACCTGTTCCGTTACTCGACGCTCATCCATTCACTCAACATGACCTAACCAACGAACCACACTCCCTTCATAATGGGTCCATTAATGGAGCATCCAACCTACATCACTTCATCACCCACTCATTCCTAACCATATCCATCCTACTTTTGTAGCAAGCACTTCTCACGTACCCCATTCCCACTGCATTCAGCTTCCTTTTATCCTTATCATGGCATACACAGGTTTCGCTGCCATATAATAGAGTTGGGATGAGAATACTTTCGAATATTGCAATTTTCGCTTCCTAAGACAGCACTTCCTTGTTCATTTTCATAATAAATAAAATACTGAGTACTTTTCTATAATCATTTAATAGCACGACGCGTTTCACAGATTTATGGCATTTGATTTTATTATTTGAATACGAACATGCAGAACTTCTACGAAGTGAAGCATGCAACAGTAAAGCTTACTCATTCCTCGAATTTTATTACTGACTTATTAAGGAATGATATAATTAAACTTGGAGATTACAATTAAGTGGAGATGAGTACACTTAAGTATAATTACTCCATAAAATTGGGAATTTCTGTGTTTTCAGTAAACCGTTCGTTCCGTTGCTTGGTAAATTAAAAAGGTCCATTTTCCTCACAGCATCACAAGTCTCCAGTCTGCAGATTGCTTTTTTGCAGCTCTCCGCTTCACTCTCCTCTCAGCTTCCCATCTTACTCAATATGCAAACAGTAGTGCTCTTGGGTTGCAACAAAAATCGAGATTTCCGTAAAATATTAATCAATATATTCCCAGTTCTGGAATAGATTGACGCATGTGAGGAGATAAAAAATTCACTCATATAACGGGTTTCTATTAAATCCTTACATTTTAGGAAAGCTTTAAAAAAATTGCTTACTTTAAGTTCACTACCTCAGATTTTTTTGCTCTTTTGACGATGAAACAGATATAAACTTAATGAATGAAGCAACAAGCACTTGGTTATGATTTCACACTTTATATGAAACAACGTGACCTAGGTTTCGGCATATCATGCCATCATCCGGTCGATGATGGCATGATATGCCGAAACCTAGGTCGTGTTTTTTCAAATAAAGTGTGGAATCATAACTAAGTGCTTGTTTCTTCATTCATTATGAAGGAGTTCCACCGAGTAGCGCCAGAGACAGTGTCCTATATGATATAAACTTGCTTATAATTCGAGTCTTGGGGTGATTTGTATTATTGGGGAGGTTGCTAGGTTGGGGAAACATTTATGTTATCCGGTTTAGTCCAAATTAGATCTTAACGGCTTTCATTTTGAGAATATTAAGGTTGGATTATAAGGCAAATTGCTAAATATCTGAAATATCGGGGACAATCTTGGAATCAAAAGTTCCCCAAGGATATGGGGAACTTTTGATTCCAAGACCCCATGAAAAAATTATAGATACCTGGAATTTTGCTGTATCGTGTGGCGTTACCAAACAAGACTTGGTTGACATTACGAGTCAAGGTACTAGAAAGAAAAGGAGGATTTCAGGGCCATTGCCGTCCCAGGCATAATCAAGCCAAAAAGAAAACAAAAAACAATGGGAACACAAAAGCGTTTCACGCATCGTGAGAACACACGGACAGAATCGTGCGAGCAATTGTGTGCTATAATATTGCAGAGAAACTTTCGTATCCCATGAAAGCCATGCCCCATCGCACAGTTTCTCTTATGGTCTCTCTAAAACAATGGCTCGCACCAAATGCCTTGCACGATAACTGTCGTGCTTATCTGCGGTAAGAGTAACTCCGGGAGGTAATCGGAGCGATCTTCAAAATGATGATAGTTGGTATCGCTGTTCTTACAGGCACAGTTGCTTCCTTGCCCCGCATAGTAATAACTGGAGGCAGAACTGCGAAGCAATGCTGCTGAACGCGTACTCAGAGACCTTAGTCACTTAAAAGTTGAGTCACAAGAAATAATTGTGAAATGGATGGACATGGTGATTTTAATTTGTTACTAACTAAATAAAAATGTTCTTTGTACGAATCTGATACTGCCTTTTTTCCTATTTCTGGCTGGTAGTTGAATAAGAACTATATTAAAAATATTAGCCCGTCTTAAAATCGGACTTCCAGGGAATTTCAGTGGGAATGGAGTACCTGGTAAGGGATTGCGGAAAAAGTGAGAGGGATAGGGTTAGGAAAGAGTGGGTGATGAAAGAATGTGGGTTGGATGCTCCAGGAATGGGCATATATGAAATGATTGTGTTTCATTGGTTTGGCCATGCTAAGAGAAAGGGTGACAATCGAGTAAAGGAAGAGAGGTAATGATGTGGAAGAAAGAGGTTGACTGAGAAAGTCATGGGTGGATTTTGTGGAAGAGACCCTTCACAGGAAGAATACTAGGATTCTGAAGAATAGGAGAGTTTGTATGAATGTAATAGAAGCAAAAGAGGTAGGCAATAACATGTTATAATGGAGGAAGTTATCAAAAGAGAGCCAGTTTCCTAGGCCTAATAGCAATAGTTAATTTATTTCACTTTGCCCACCCCAAAAGGGAATAGCGTGGTGGGTAGGTGTATGTATATTATATGTATGTATGCAGGGAATTGCGTAACAGAAATCGTTCGATTTCTATGTCACACAGCACAGTTTTTTGCTAAGGCCGTCGTGCGAGATAAACTCGCAGAGAAACTTTTGCCGTGGAACATGGTAAGGGTTCTTTCCTTGAAAGCATTAAATCAAACACCGAGTGTTTCAGCCTTTCAGTCAAAGCAAAGCCAATGGTCACGAACCCTTCGGCCCAGACACGCCCCTCCTCCTGAGTACATTACACACACACCAACAATTGTGTTTTCTTCCTCGAGTTTCTTCTTCAACTCAATTCTTTCGTGACCACGCGCACCCTCAATTCTGCAGCGCTGATTTGGATCCTAAATTGCCACCCTTGGACTTTTGGAGTCCACTACCTAATTTTCCACTGCCTCAACTCACTGGAGACCAGCGGATATCTGATTCCTGGTCCTCCAAGGAATGAAGAAAAAAAAGAAATTAAAACACAACAACATCGTTTGCTACTTCGATCGCTTTCCGCAACAACGATCGATTTCCTGTTCGCTGATTTAAGTGCAGTGATACTCCTTGGCAATGGAGGTATTTGATGCTCTTCCCGACGAATAAAACACCCAAGAAAACGCTGTAATCATCCACGTTCTCCTCACTACAACGAAATTATTTGGACAAAAAACACAGATCATAAATGCAGATGCGAAATAGTTTCTATTGATTCGCACCAAAAAAGGTAAATTTTTACCGAAGGTAAATAAATAACCCACAGTTGTCATCAACACGTATTGATTATTTTAAAAACTGCAACTCCACACGAAAGACTACGGAATGACCAAAACATTCTAGGGCGAAGTTCATTTGGAACCCTAAATATATAAACATGAACACAGAGTAACAAGTGACGGTAAACGTCAACAAAGTCACAGGCCTCAGTAGAAATGAGCAAAAGGGTTGCGCAGAAGCATGTTAATATTCTATTTAACCTCGAAATATATGGCTGACGAGTAAATGGACTACTCATAGCTTCGAGTGATTTATGAATCATTACTCCTAAAATCCCCATTTTCATTGTTTGCTTCTTCAGCGTATTTAAAAATATGAACCACAAACTAATTGCTCCCCTTTCCTGAATATCAGCATAAGTCAAGTTCATTGTGATATTTTGCGTGCGATTACCTAATAATTAAATCTAAGTGCAAAGTAAACAAATATGCAAAGCAAGGGAGAGGGACAACATAACGTGTGGGTGAACAACGACGATTTGAGAGTATTGGAATGGAAGGATAAAGAGTTCATGAGAACAACCAAGTCATGATATTAAACTAACAATGAACGTTTCTCATGTTTATTTTTATAAATTGTTCACTTTTGCCTTTAATCTTTAGTTAATCAACCATTAGTGATTATAAAAAAACAGCGCCACGCTAACATAGTTAGCACAATAAATAACATAAGCCACATAGTTAGCACACATGGTATTTTAATGGTGTGTCTTATGCTAGTTATAATCATCAATCAGAATTATTCACCTCAGTCCTCTCCTCCTTCATTTCCCCTATTCCATTCCATTTCTGCTTCCATGCTTCCGGAATCCGTGGTTGGTGCACGAACACGCCTCTGCAGCGGCTCGCAGGGTAGTATGTACATGTAGAACTGCGTTTCCTCCCATTGCCATTGCAAAATTGAAACTGAATCCCACCAATGAGTCACCAAAGCGATATTTAGTCGCACAAAATTTGATCCGCCATATTGTGTACCCGTGCGTTGCTGCCCTAGGAGTGAGTGGCTATTTGTTGACCACTGATGCCCATTCGGCACTCTAGCGGTCAGGATTGACTCTAAGCGGCCATGAGTGCCCTCCATGGCTGACAATTCGAATATGGATAATTATTTTTTTCTCACTTAAAATTGTTGGCCACCCCTTAGAATTAGAATCTCTCGCTATTACAATGGCGCAAAGGACAGTACAACTTTTAATACCAACTCAATAGTAGATAAGACTTTCCTGTAAACATTGTAAAGCGAAGAAAATAGCGCATTATTAAGTCACAAACTAGAAAATGAAGGCGATAGTATTTTATCTATCTACATTAAATGTGTAGCGCCATTTACACTAATTAAATATTTAAATTATAAATATTTCTTCAGCCGATCGACAAAATATTTTAAATATTCGTTTTACTGATAGCATTAATAACGCAAAACCGTATTCACAAACAAACAAACAGAGACCGAAAAATGTTCTAAACTGTAGATGTATCGTAATTATCTGAAAATGGAATCCATTGACTCAATATTGAGTCTAGACAGTATTGTTATTTAAAAGATGGTGGAGATATTAGAGACTTTTATATGCAGGACCGAGACAGGAAATGCGGCACCGTGTAACTCATAAAAACCAATGGCGAGGAATAAGGAGGAAATTGCGTGCCTGAATACAAGATCGCGAAGAATTTATCACTTCGCATATTTTTCTCACGAATCTTGCGCGATTAAGGTTTGCAGCAGTGATTACATTGGATACGCTGACCGGAGAAAGCGTGAGATTAATGATATTCATGAATAATTCAGATATTGATGTCATGGATTTTTCGATTACGGTCGCAATTTTCATATCCTTATTTAATTTAAAAAAGCTCATTCTTTATTTAACGCATTGGCCAGAAGCCTTAATGCTTGCTTTTACCTACCTGGAATTTAAATTCACGCAAACTTCTTCCTTTTTACAAAACAAATTACACTATTATCAACTTTTTTAATGTACTGTTCAACATTTTTTGAACATTCCTGCCAAAAGTGTAACTAATCTTATCGTTCCATTATTTCATGAAAAATGAGTTCATCATTTTTTATAATTCCCTCCTAGCAGTAGTATAATAAAGTTGATCATGAAATAATATTTCTTCTTCCTTCGTCGCAGCCATTTTGCCCAAACAGGGTGAAAAATTGCACAATACCTGTTGTATATTGGCTAGATAGGTTATATGGGGCCATTTTATTTTCAAAAATGGCTTAGGACGAATATTTTGCAATACATCTTCGGAAACGTAATGATTAAGAAATTAACCGTGCAATTTTCCACAATAAATATAATTTACTTTCATAGTAAATTATATTTTCGTGGAAAACTGCACGGTTTATTTCTTCATCATGTAAGAATTCCACTCAATTTCGCACGAATCTTCTGATTTATTCGATAACGTATTATACACTGCAGATAAAAGAACCGTGATGAAATTAATATATAACACATTATAAAACATATATTTAAACATTTTTACTTATAATTGGGGTAATTCCGGATAAGGTAGATTTAAATGGAAGAGGAAAAATCCTTTCGAGCTTTACAAACACAGGCTCCTATCGCCTAACACGATTTCTTCATTCATCTCAGCATACATTCTACCACTCATCATTCCATCCTTAAAGACTATACTCTTTCTTCCTTTCCCCTCTAACACAACATTCTCCCCTTTAGCACGGTCATCGGTATCCCTACAGTCCTTAAAAAATCATTTGTGAGTAAACGCAAATACGTAAAATTAGCGATGATGCATGCGACGATCAACGGCGTGTCAATGATAATGTTCTTAACGCAAGAGTCAATTTTTTCCTCTTGTATGATGGTTTCTCAACGGTAGTTGCATGAAAATTGAGAAAAAAATTGTTCTGAGAATGATAATCAATAAAATTATGGTTAAAATCAGCGTCCGAGTTTCATGATCACATTTTAGTACCTAGGTATACTACTGAAAAATAGGTCCTTTCAAAAATACATCGATGAATTTGTTAGCAACTGACGAGTAATGCTAAGTATGTATATCACAGAACCAGGGATCTTACTCCCATGAGGACCCATAGTATGGGTTTTGTCTGTCTCTCTATCTCTCTAACGACGATGGCGGCATCACGAGAATGAACGTGTGAGACTGAAACTAAAAGTGTTCACAATCGATTGTATCAGCCAGAATCGATTTCACCAGCCATAATCGATCATTGACTCCCTGGTCGATTGTGGACAATCATAGCGTGTGCAGTTGTTTTGGTTGATTGTAGATGCATTATTAAATTTTTAAGCTGTTTTTTGTTGCTAATAATCCCGATATTTGCAAAGATTACGACGTATTGGGTAATAACTCTGAACAGAGGGAGAGTTTTCCAGAATGTAAGGTTGAATTCCGTTGTGTCAATGTTATAGGAATATGCGTGACGGTTATGATGTATCGTAATGCATGAAACTTTATCCTTTAATTTTCTCACTAACTATATGTGACAATGGGTGTTTGATAAACGTAATAAAAGGCGAATGGCTTTAAAATCACCAGACATCAGGTATGACTTCAAAGTTTTACTGTACTCATCGTCGAGACGTGATTCAACAATAGATCAATGTATGTACCTAATCTCTTATCGGGCTCTCCACCGGTTTAAACTAATCATAATTAGTACTTAATCTGGCTGAAGTTTAAGATTTGCGACATTCTTGCATTGAGAATGAGTGTCGAGTCGTCTCTCGAAACATCGGCAATTATGAATAGTTTAAACCGGTGGAGAGCCCGAGGAGGGTTTACTCATATTATTCACCGGGAAAGTGTTAGAACCTTCTTTTAATAGATCAGTATGTTCGCCAATAAATTTGATATAATTAATATTGAATATAATCTTTGATTAAAGACACAGACCGATTACCCCTTCAGAGTATGCTCATTCAGCTATCATTAATCAATGACCCAACCTGGAACTACAGAGACCATTATTAATACTTCATGGCCTGCTTTCACAAATTCTTCTTGGGGTAGTACAGTAGCTGACCAATCAAAGAGTGCCTTCAGAGAGCACCTATATACATTAAGCATACTTCATAATTATTGCATTATTTAATACACACCTACCACAAAATGACCTGTTTCATCAAAAGGGTCCTTGGGTTTCTCTTAATGAAGTCCTCAAAACTGTTCTCATTGCCTTCGGTTACGAAGGGTCCCAATGTCTTTCCCAATTAAATCCTCCCTTAAAGAAAATCTGACCCATTTCCTTCCCCTTAAATAATTGAGAACTGTCCCTTGACAGTAGTTGAAGGTGAAGCCTACATTAGAGGATCCCTCTTGAGCAGTGCCGTCTTTAGGACTGGGTTGACCGGGCCCAGGGGCCTCGGGGTATTAAGGGGCCACAAGGTATCAACCATAGTCAAATTATTACCAAACTTGATTTTCAGACTTGAAAAAAACTTAAGCTCTGAATTTTTATTCTTCTTTTATACTTTGAACCTAGTAGGTGCAAAAACCGCAGAGAGCATTTCACAAGATACCTCAGTTTTATTTAGTCCAGAAAATTTACAACTTTTTTCCACGTCAACTCATAGATGGTAAACATTACTTACGTATCTGAGGAAGCTGCACAAACAAAGGACACTAAAATTGAAGCTAAATAAATTTTAGAGCGAATGAAAAAAGTGAAAATATCTTTATGACAGTATTATGGTACGACCTATTACACCGGATCAATGATAGAAGCAAAGGATTAAAAAAGGAGAATTTAGATTTACACATCGCATTTAGCCTCTTAAAGTCTTTAGGAATATATTTGTCGAGCTTGAGAGAAAAGTTCAATATTTATTTAGAGAAAGCCAAAGGTTTAACCAACATATGCAAACTGGCGACTACATCAAGAAATCCAGCGAGAAGCGTGAGGCTAACTCACTTTGAGGTTCCAAGAAGTGATATGCATATTTCTGAAAAAGAAAATTTTTAAATTGATATTTTTTACCAAGTGTTCATCTCTCTTTGTTTCAATTTTAATATAAGAGAGGCCGCATACGAATCAGTACACGATAATTTCAAGTTTTTCACAGCACTTCGAGAAATGGACTATGATCAGATTAAAAATGTTTGAAAAAAATTTGCCAAAAAATATGGCAAAGACATTTCTGCAAACAATTTAATCTCAAAAGCTTACATTACAAACATCATCTTAGTAAAACTCAAAAAAATGAAGTGATATTAATTCCAAAATTATATTTGCAATTAAAAAAATCATGTTTAAGTTGCATTTTTTCCAATGTTGAAATTAGTTCTAGAATATGTTTGAGCCTTATGATGACAAATTGCAATGGTGAACATTCGTTTTCAAAACTAAAATTATTGAAAAATGTTCTACGAAATTCCATGGCTCAATCAAGATTAAATCATTTGGCTTTAATGAGTATTGATCCAGAGTTATTCAATTTAATAATCTTTGAAAGTATCATTGCTAATTTTTCTGCTAAAAAATCACGAAGAAAAGTTAGTCTGATTTTTAAGCTTTCCGTGACATAATTTTTAAATTTCCATCTTATTTAAATCATTCACCTTTAAAATAATATTTTCACAGAATTTATTTTATTAATTATTCATCTTGATCGCGTGGCCTTTTATTAATTGAATTTATCTTTTAAAAAATTATACATTTTCTGCCATAGTATGCAATGTCATTTGAAAATATATAGGTTTTGTGAGTATGAATGATGAAAAATTGAATTATTATTTGAATTAGCAATCTAAAAAATAATACAATTGCATCTTGTGTAATTATATGAAATAAATTGTGTTTATGCTGCCCTTAATAGGGCCACACACTATTTTGGGCCCAGGGGCCTCACGATCCCAAAAGACGGCCTTGCTCTTGAGGCATTCTTTCCAGTAGTCAACCATAGTAATTATCTACTCAACTTATTAAGAGAGGTTGTACATACCGAAAGGGCTACAGTAGAGCAGTCGGTCCAAGGTGTATGCAATAAAAGCAAATTTCGAGATTTTCTAAAGAAAAAACCGAAATTTAATTAGTAGCAATCTAATGTAGTCTTTCAATAACATATACCATCCCGGAGAAATAACTCGTGACATGAAACCCATGAGGTCGTAATTAATACATTTCATGTCCTTCTCCAGTGTTAATTCTACGATATGACAAATTGCATGAAAATTTTAGTCACGAAAAGTAGCGAAAACTAGTAACTCTAAGTAGGTAACTATATATATCTACAGCAACTTCCCTGAATATTACTGCACCAAGCTGCAGCACAACTATTACCTGCATAGGTCATTGTCCACAACTGTGGACAACAAGGTGCCAAAATGTTTTCAATTTCCGTAAGCAATGACCATTAATGGGATTTCCTGTAAGGATTCATACAGCGCGCGTCGTCGCGACGCGTCGTTTCAGTCCCTGCCGTAATTGGCGCTGTAAGCGTAGAGGCCCTCTATTAGCAATAATATTAAGCAATATTGCTAATAGAGGGCCTCTATGTTAGCGTTGCACATGGTGACACCTACAGTCAAACTCTTGCATCTAAGGAGTGAGCGGGGCCTGGCAGAACTTTCAGAAAGACGTCGAAAACTTCAAATGCAACTCAAAAAGTCGAGATTTGTCGAGGCTGTAACGTTATGTCCACGACATTATCCAGTTCTATTCCGACCTGAATAAGGTCCCAGGAATGCGCAAAAACTTCTTCGTCAAAAGGAGCTCATTAATTTCCGTGAGAATGTACTACCTTAAGGGAGGTTCATCTCCAATTTCAGCCTTTGCTAATTTTAGTCTCTACCTAAACAAGGTTTTCCCAAAAAATAACTTAGAAGATGCAATTTTCCACAGATAAAAATTTATTCGACCCGGGTTTCGATGCACTGCATCATCATCAGGTACATAAATTTGTAAATCAAGGTATATATACAAGAGTTGGTGGGTGGGGGAGGTTAGGAAAGAGGAGGGAGGGAGTGGGGAAGGGGAAAAAATTTCAAGTGGGGAGGGAGTATTATTTACACAAGAATATCGTTAAAATTTTGTAATTGAAAAAACCAAAAGTTCGTTGGAGTGATGTCCCGCGGCGCGTCGAGAGAGGGTGGAGGAAGGAGAAAGGGACAAGCATTGGAAAAATAGTCACTGTTTATTGGGGAATTTTGGGGGGTACACAACAGTAATGTAACACTATGTATGAAACCAAAAGGGTTTTCCCAGACCTTTAAGAGGTTCACCCAGACGCGACGTTGTTAGTCAAAAAAAATAGATACTCAATTCAACCCTTTTGTTTGCTATGATAAAAAAAAATTCTTTTAACAATGACCTTCTTAGCTATCAAGAAACGAAGTTAAGGTATGAAATGGGCATATCATATAACAATTACATTTCTGATTAGGACTTTTTTCAGTTGTAAGAGCCGACTGCAGCGCCATTTTAATTGAATTCCTTGAGAAAATTTGAAATTTTTGAATTCAATTATTGCAGTTGTTTACTAATAGCAAGACACATTGGATGGAAAGGGTCCCTATATTTTATTTTTATTCGATTTCCTAAGAATGTTGGCATTTTATACACAGTTATTCGCGAAAATGGAATTTATAATAGAAAAATAGAATTTTCCCCATGGTTCACCCATTGAATCATTTAAAACCATGTTCAATTTGAGAATAAAATAGCGAGGAAAGGTCTGATTTTGTTGTTCATATCAAATAACGGACACGTTTTATATATAAGTATTCAGAATATGAATAAAATGACATTGAAGACACTTTACGGAGCAGCCACCTTAAATTTCATCCTTCAAAAATAAGGCACACCGGAGAACTTCAGTTCATTAGGTGAGAATTCATGTGAGGAAAACAACAACGAATGACGCGGCAGTTAATCAATTTGCCGGAATAAATTAGCAATATTCCAAATAGCATCATAGATTCTATCCCAGAGAACTTCAGATAGCCTCACAGAAACTGTTATAGTCGACTTCCGCCCGCTGAAAGCATAACCTAGCCGTGAGCATGTCAGATCACGTACACGGACTTCGAACAATTTGTTTTGCCTCTCGCCATCGGATGACAGCAGGCGTACTTAAATGCAAATTTTGCCTTACGAGTATATTTCACGTGCACCTTTCCCATTTCCTAATCCACACGCGAATCGGAAGCAATAAATGCGAAAATGCGATCTTGAGACTCGAGTGACCAAGAAAGAAAGATTTCCATATGCTAGCATGTAAGCACTAGTTTCTTATGGATTCTTCACACATAATTTCTTCATCAGAGAAAAATGGATTCATTATTCATTGATCACAATATTTGTCGTCGATTACATTTGTAGTTGGTAACTTTGCCGCTATAATTGGTCACTATGTAAAACTCTACCAATCTTCACTGATAAAATTATCGGAAAACATCACTCAGACACATTATTTCGTTAATTTTCCAATGGCCATCTAATTTTCCCAATTTTCACGATAAGATCAGAAATTGAAATTCTCTTTTCCTCATTATTCATGATCTTAGAGGTTGGAGGACTTAAAACAGAGCATGTGGAACGGTTCACAAATTGGTTTTGTAATGAAGAGATAAGATGAGTGGCAATATATTAGGATGTTTTTACGAAGGGAAGGAAACTCGTGAGGGAGACTGAGAAAAGAAAAAGATTGTTTTAAGCTTACATATAAAAATATGGAGCATATAAGCGCTTGTCTCAGAAACTTGGTCTTGGTGGAAGGAGAAAGCTCGCTGGATTGAGGCTTTTTAGATTCTGGTGTGGAAAAGAATGGAAGGGGGTAAGCTTGATGAAGAGGAAGACAGGTGAAGAATTTTCAGAGATGTTAGGGGACACTGGATAAACGTGGAGCGCGCCACCGCATGGCTCGGAAACATGGTATTGACGGAAGGAGAAAGATCGCTGGGTGGAGGGATTTCAACATGCGGGTGTGGAAAAGAATGGAAGGGGGTAAGCTTGGTAGGAGAGGAAGACCAACGAAGAAATGTAATAGAGGTTAGGGGAGACTGGCGAATATTGGGAAAAGGGAGCAAGAATAGACGAATAATGTGTAGCAAAAGCGGCAAGTTGAAGAGGTTAATAAAAAGGGAAGTTGATGGGTAAGCTTGAAGAAGAAGGAAAGTACTTATTATGAATTTGGACGACACTAGCAAGGACAAAGATACTTCGGTATTAATAGAGACTTAATGGCGAGCAAGAAGTGTGAGAAAGTTTAAACGAATTTGATCAAGGGACTGTTCAAAAAAAAACTAACAGATCAGAAAATACCAAGCGGTGATGATATCGCCGTATTGTCTAATGCTTCAGGAAAAACCTTCTACCCTAGTATATCATATCTAATCTCCGTATTTCATCCACCAAACTTTTCCCTTCCCTGTCCAGATTACCTCTGGAATCTAAGTTTAATTTGTCAAGTGTGCTAATGTTCACCAACATCCATTACTTAGTTTCAACTATGAGTGATCCTACCTGAGCATTCGCATCCCGAAAAATTTGTCCCCTCTTCTTGACACAATTCCAGTTTTTTTTCTTTACCAACCCTTTATGAGCCCTTCTAAGAGCCAACTTTGAAATTCGCAACCCATATACCTATCTTTTCCCTAATTTGTCTCCCCAAGTGTAAAAAAATAACCCACATCATTTTTCATTTTTTTATTACCTCAGGTTATAATCATAGTCGTTATCTAAGGAAATTTTTTCACTACCTACCTCTTGCATTCACCGTCTTCAATAAAAGCGCAGCCGAAAGTAGTATTTTTTCAAGCTTACGTCCCATTTCTTAGAGAAAAATACCATACGGTTATGTATTTTGATTATAGACAATTTTGAAATAACATTTATAGTTCTATAATTATTTTTAACAATCACTATCATAGCTAGAGTGATTATAAGGCAATTAATATTTATTATAGCCATTCCCATTGAGATTAAGGAAATCACTGTATTACAGAAATCTTACTATCACTATCTATAGAATTTTTTCTAAGGGTACTTGTAGATACGGCTCATATGTTTCCGTTTTTGTAGGCGCAAAATAACGACTTAGAAATTTTCACCAGTAAATCCAAAATAACAATGATTTAAAATTAAAGAAATACAATCTTAATAACTCTTTTATAGGCAAGATACTATGCAACCCAAAATAAATGTTTCCTCCATTCCAGTGATGTTTCCTAATGGCCAAGTATGATCCAGTCCTTTGGATTTAAATGTTACGGTCAATGAAAGTCTTCGGATTTTTACGGCTTTCTGTCAATTAAAAAATTATTACACCGTTATCTATTCTATGGCGATTGTTTTCATTTCCTCTATCGCACCAAACCTTCCCCCCAGGGTTTACTAAGGTTCGTCAAAAGTAAACGAAATATTTCAACCGTTTACAAGTTGTGATACAGATATTGGCATAAGGGCAGAAAAAATTGAAAATAAAATAATTTAATGCTACTGCGTTTTATCGTTAAAATATGATACTAAATATTTAAAAAAACAATCAAAAGAGGTTTGAAAAGTTGTTCCATTGTTAAGTAGCCGAAACCGTACATTATTTAAAAGTTACGGATACGTTCTCAAGTGTAAAAAAGCATACTTAGATTTTACCATGATGCACATAAAAACTTTCACAAAGAAAAGCCAGAAATATATCAATGACCTCAATCTGAAATGTTTAATTGCCCGGGGTTTATCACCCTGAAAAAATCATGCCACCAACATTCCTTTAAAAAGTCTCCAGAATTATATTATCCAATAAATGCAGGGATATATTTAGAGAAAACATTAAGTTCTCCACGATGAGCCTCGTGAATCCCGCGGCCGATCAATAATTTTCCACCAATCCCAGGCCAAGTGATTAATTGTTTACGTTGCCAACGACCGAGACACAAAATAAATCCTTGCATGTGGCGGCATCACTCGGACTTTATGGGAGTTGCACTCTCGGGAATGGGGAGGGACGGAATAATGACGGCCATCACGGAAAATATTTATCAAATGTCTCCGTCGTTTCACCTCCACAGAAAACTTCCACATCCAACTCCAACTCGATTTTGTACATCGCTACCGAATGCCTGAGACTACTCGAGGTACGGTCACGCTCTAGAGGTCGTGAACTATTAGCGATGCGGGGGCAAAACGACGAATCTAAATGCAAGAAACGCGAGGCCGCCAGAGGTGTCAGGAGTGATTTGCCAGACGACTTCGCCCCTAAACGACTCTGGCAACCGCAGTCACTTCAAATCCAAGGAAAGTGTGTCTTCCTTTCACGGTGGGCTTCTCTTATTTTTAACTCTTTGTCACACGCTTTGCAGGTTTTCCCCTCAGGGCTCCTATTTTCATATGGGGATTCTATTTTCATTCCTCATTCGTGCTAAACTAAAAATATATATTGAATGTCTCCGTTTTGCAACGAAAAGGTGAAAGATCGATGTTTATTTTCCCTCATAAGAACTCTTTCAGAGCATTCCGCTAGCATATGGGACCCATGCGAAGTAGGATTAGTCTCAGAAACAGATCGAATACAGCTGTTGTAAAATAAAATTGTACAACTAAACTTGACAGTGTGCTCGAATTGTTAAATAAATAAGAGATGGAATCTCTCACTGATCAAAGGGAAAAACATAGATGAGATATTTTACGTCAAGTCGTATCAGATTACTTTTCGACAGCCGTTCAACGTATTTTTCTGGAGCCTACGCATTATGGTAATAACAATCACAAACATAAGATGAAGAACATATACTGCAGAATCATAAAGATTTAAAATGTCACGTTTCCGCGGACAATAATGGACCACAATAGTTGTGATAGATCATTTATGTGAAAATTTCCACTCTCGCTGGGTAGAGTAGACTTTGTAACTGTGTTTAATAACATATCATTATTAATAACACTTCACCTCCCTCGAAATTCTCCGCATGATTCCGCTTTCCTCGTGACTTAGTATCTAGGGGTATCCAACACTTAATTGTGAGGATGGTTCGTGTTGTTTCCCCGAACATCCTACGAACAACAACTGTCTCAAATTGAAGGATGCATGCTTTCGGGTGTTTCACCGCGTCGTTGTTTTTGTGACAACAGTTTCGCCTGCGTTCCAGCAATCAATGGCACGATGCACTCAAATATTTGAGTTTTAAACTACCTATGGATTGTATCGTGATTGGCCATCAATGCAACAGTTGGATTAAAGAAATACATTACGTTAGCTAAGCTTAGCTGTTAGCTTTCAAAATATTTTTTAATTTTACTGACTTGTGAGCCTGAGGGGGGGGGGGGCACCCCCTGGCTGGATCCACGCCTGATCCATATATTCTTCATTTATTGTTCTCAAGAGGCATGTGTGTCGCAAAATATGAGCCGTTGAGAATAAGGCTGGTTTATTTTCCCAATCATTGCGAATGATATGGTACGCAATCCCGGTCAAGTCAAATTTGTTTATGGCGAATTTCACCGTCTTCGGTACAAAAAGAGTTTTAAGTGAAAAATGCGGCTTATTATAAAATTAGTCTTGAAATAAAATATGCAAAACGTTTAGCCCTATGTGCTGCTTTATAGAGTTAAACACAAAAGTCAGATTCCCACCACTCCTGCGAAAAACATATTACAGATGCTTCTCCGCACCTAACTACGATATGGCCACAAAATGACTTCGCTGTCAATGGCTGGTACGAGCAATACGTTTATCTCTTCTTTTTCTTCTTGGAGTTTTCATCATTCATCGCCTCTCTCCAACACTTCGTATGACTTCTTCTTGGTGATCCTTCCATCCATTCAATCTTCATCATTCTTCGAAAACATCACGTTTCCATTGCATCCAATCTTCTTTGCACTGTATCCATTACTGTACCATATAATAGCATGCTATAAATATATGTTTCAATGCTCAATCGAGTATTTTGTCAACCTCCGTGTCCATATTTTCGTGAGGGCAATTTTCAACCATTCCCACCATATCCAAAGCTTAAAAGTCTGTTTTCAAAATTACAATAAAAATTTCGCCTAATTTTTTTAAGTTCATATCTTGCAAACCATAAGTTTGAGAATTTAAGTATCAACACCTAGCATATTTTCAATTCCCTGGCTCATGTAGTAGTGAGGGCAGTTTCCGTTCATTCCAAACTTTTACTTGTTCTCTTTTGGTAAACCACGACGTGCATATATATTCCCGGCATGAACGAAACGAAAAAAAAATATATGAAAATCTCACTGGAGTGACGAAAATTAATCGCACCCACCAGCGAAACCAAACCTCAGATATCCCAAAATAAAAAAGCCGAATTTGCGGCAATACATTGGTTTAATTCTGAAAGACTCCGTTCCCTTGGTGGACAAAAACACAAAGAAATTAAAAACAAGTGGAAAGACGAGAGGGGGGAAACAATAAAACAACTTGTTTCTCACTTCTACACGCACCGGAAATTCGAGTTGGTAAAAGAAAATAAAAAAGATAAAATTGAGAAAAGGGAACTACCTCTTTTTTGTTCGTTCTCTCGTCAAGGAACCGAGGTTAATGTATCCAGAGTCCACACAATTAATTAAACGATTCCCAGATGGCACGGGCCTGGACTGAGAGGGAGTTAAACGAGAGAGGGGAAATAAAACCAGCTTATATTTAGAAAGGAGTAAAAGGAAGGTTTGATGCGGGAGGGTATAGGGTAAGGGTTAATAACTACCCGATATTGCGAGGATGGTGGGGGAGAAACAGGCATTCGAAACTTCATGAGGCCACATTTAATGTTTCCCTTTGGAGAGGGGTTTTAGAGGCGAGGGAGAGAGAAGATAAATGGCTGCCTGATGGAAAGATGAGATAAAAGAAGCGAGAGTTGGGGAGGAAGTAAGAAATGTTCGGTGAAGGGTTTCGCCTTGGTTATGGGGGCCTCGGCCAGCCGAAGGAAATTCCCCACGCGAACCCTTTTCTCAAGTTCCAAGCCCTTTCTCTCAACTCTCCTTCCCCTGATTTACCTATAATCCTCTTCCTTCGTTAAAAAATAACTCTCCTTCTCGAACCCGAGCCCTTCTCCTCATCTCAAGGATACCGCCTGGTGAAACAAAATGAGGCCGGGATTCTACACCCAGCATTGCGATCCAGGAAGGCATTTCGCCCGGAAACTAATTATGTTCGGAAGCAGAGAGACATAGTTACACAATAACTGGAGGCCGATCTTGGATAAAACCGAAAATTTTCTTGGGCGAATTGATGAATAAATCACACCTGCTGAGCAACTTAATTCTTTGTTAGTCGTTGAAAATCACTCAACTGTATTCGGCGAGACGTGGTGGAATAGCATCTTATAAAAAAAGACCACAAGTTGTACTTCCCACTGAATCAATTTATTGAGCAGTTTGTACCTGAATATGACGCTGAGGCGTTGAAACGCGTGTTAAATTAATTGATTCCGTGGTCACTACAACTTGTGGTCTTTATTTATTCAAGTTGAAAATCACGTTGTCTCAAGTCCAGAAATCGCTCACTTCTCCGGCTACGGCTTGTGGCATCCTTTATCGTATATAAACAGACGAGTAATCACAAAACATATATATATCTATATGCTCTAAATGTCGTTTGAAGCTTAAGTATCACCTTAGAGTAAGCATATACTAGAGGGCTCATCCTAGGAGCCTTCAAGAGCTGGAGGGATGAGTACCGTTCCCGTTAACAGGACCGGTCATCACAAGAAGATATACTAGAGGGCTTACAGTATACCTCAAAGTTATTATCATGAAATAACCTCCCCCAAATCCGTTTGATGGCTCGGGAGTTGTTGGGGGGAAAACAAAGGACGTCTACTCTCTCTCTCGGTTCCTGAAAAACGCACAGGTCACTGAGACACAAAATCCTTTTCGCCACCCTCCCCTCTCCCCTCATCGTGCTTTCCTCCCAGTCATCAGAAATGAATGTCCTACGACATTTATTTCTGATGTACATAGTGACGAAGCATGATTGGTGCGCCTGGAAGATGACAAATCCAAGAATATAGAATTCAAAAACCGATTAATGCTCCCGTGACGTCTAGCATGCTTATATGACACATGATTACTCTCTGGTACCACTCATTTATTTAAACCGAACAATGAAAGTTACTATCGAAGCGATTTTATCGCCACCAGTGTTTACTTTGGCTTGGAATTTCATCGCATAATTTCTAGGTCTCGAAGAAAAACTTCTCAGACTCCTCGGCTAACATATAGGCCAACTAGTCATAAGACAACAAGGGTTTAGAGCATAATGAAGTGTTCAAGTCAGTGGCTTTTCACATTAAGCCTCCGCTTTATTTAACAAGGGGTAACGGTGTTTAAATGCAATTCAAGACTACATTTTCGAATCGCGATGAAAAATTATCACCACTTAACTGGCCATTGAATAAAGCTTCAAACTTGTAATATACATCACTTATTTCTCTAGGTGTAATCTAACTCAATTACTCGTCTCACTCTCTCCTCCGCAGCTATATCAGCTATTTCAATAGCCTAACTGAAACCAGAAACAAGGGCGGAGATATAAAATACTAAGAGATGAATACCATAGAGTATACTAAAAAGATGAGATTGCGAAATATCAAAAAATTACTCAAGAAACACTTCACTGAGATGCATGGGTATTTTAATTCTACTATCACACCAGCCTTAATAAGGTTCCATCGCGACTGCTTAAGTCAAAACAAATACTAAATTTCACATTTGATTCTTTTGTTCAATAACAATGCATGACCAAGCCATAAAAAAACAAAGTTAAAGTACAAAATAGGCAGACTATTTGACGAATACATTTTTAATTAACACATTTGTCAAACCCCAGGAGCCGACTGCAGTGCCATTTCTATCGAATTGCCGCATTTTGAATTCAATTATCGCAGTAATTTACCATTAACTGAAAAAAAATAGTTCGGCAATTACATTTTATTTTTAATCAACTCCGTGGGAGTTTTTACTTTTAATAAACAGTTATTTGCGATAATGGTATTTATATTAGATAGAATTATACTAATTATTTATCGCCATGGTTCACCCATTTTTGTATTTAATACCATGTAATTTTAAGTTCAATCTGAGAATAAAATAGCATTAAAAAGTTTCATTTTGTTGCCCATACCAAAGAGAACACTTTTTGGTCTTCAAATCGTCCATATGAAATGAACTTAAGGGCAGAGGAACCTGTATAACTAATAAACCTCGCACTAGAGCCAGACGGTTCTCCTAGGAAGCAATCGCAGTCCTATGATTAATTCCTCATAGCGTTGCGCCGACCTTTGTCCATAAACGCCACTATTTCGAGGGATCATGCAATGGGTAAGAGAGAGCCCTGACGAGGCAGAGTAGGCAAGCGACTCGTTGGGTCGAACTGATCGTCTCCCAAGATAACAAGCGAGAGAGAGAGAGAAGGAAAGAGAAATAGAAGAATGTCGCCACCCGTAGCAGCACGCACGAAAGCCCACAATGGTCCTTCCTTCGTCCACACGAAAGTCCTTCCAACCCATTCGAGGCAGCGAAGATTTCAAAACCAGCGTTGCAGAGTGGCAAACCAACTCTTCACAGCAAGTAACGAGCCCTACCCTACCCACGGCACTGGGTCAAACAAATCTTTCTTTTTTGCTTCATTCGTTCGATTTTCGTCATCGATATCTATCTTTTCGTTTCAACCTTCCCTTTTGCATGCAATTTTTCCAATGTACAAAAACAATCGAGACGGATTTATCATTTTTTCCTTCTCCACCTCATCGGACTTCATTTTTTCGTAATTTTGTTTTCGGAGGGCTTTTGTGAAGGAGAACCTCAGAAGAAGAAGGCTGGGCTATGAAGGATGGGATCCTTCCCCTCAACCGGTCGCTCGAATGAATCGCTCGAATAAAAGCTGTTATACGTACCCTTTCTCGTTCGCCCTCAACCGCTCAATTATGCATATTCCTGAAATTTCCCCACCTCGGAGGAATGAAAGGAAAGGAATAACCTCCCTCACAGTAATGTTTGAAACGGCGAAGACAGACATCACGCACCGAATTCGGAATGTTGGTGGTAATCGAATTCATATGAGAAAATGTTATTTTTAGGATCAAAACTAAAATAGATACATACCCATCACGCCTTACGGAGTAAATACATAGCTTAATTATTACAGTTAGGCCAAGAAAACTGACTCTCTTGTAATAATTTCCTCCTTAATTACCTGCCCTTGCATACCTCTTAAGGTTCTATCATACCCATGAATTGCTTCATACACGCTCTCCTATTATAAAGACTACCAATACTTCTCCTCTCCGACTACATTCACTCATGACACTAGCCAAAAACTCCTAACTTCCTTTGCAGGCATAAGTTCTTTGCAAGATGAGATTTAAAATTTGTCACTTTTGAAAAGACTAGGAGTAGACCCCATACCATTTTCAAAAAGTTTAAGCTTGATTGTCAGCAGTCCTCTCAGTTTAAGTGTAGCCTATGCGTAGCGTATTTGCGCCTTCATGATGGAATAATATTTAGTATATCTATTCACACACAAAGACGCATGTGCGGCTGAAATTGATTTAAAACTTCCGCTTGAAACAATTATATTTCTAGCAGCATGAAATCCTGGATCACAGAAAAAATCGTCAAGGGACAACCTGAACATCATATAAATGATCACATATTATTTCTATATTTCCATTTTACTACAACTTTATTACTTTTTTGGGTAAATTTCAGATACAAGGAATCACAATTTTGCATCTTTTTTAACCAATATGCAAATGCGATACGAACGGTGTTGAATACACCATAATAAAATTGAAGGTCACCTCATTTATTATGTTTTTAAATATAATAGAAAAAATGCCTAATCTTATCGATCTTTTTGCCAATTATGAATACGACCAAATTAAAATTGTTAGCACCTACACGAGTAAAAAGAGCTAACATCCTTCCTACACTCAAAAATACCCGAAAAATGGGACCTTACTCCGAAATATCGTATCCGCCATATACGCTAACAATCTCTAACATTAGCTTAACTTGTTGGTTGATCATTTGGGGAGACGATCAGATTTCATTTGCAACATTGAGGACAGGAGGGAAGGTTATAAACATCCCATCTTATCATCCTCAATGGAATCACATCGAGTCAGGATTCGGGTCCCTAAGGACCAATATAATAGTCGTTTTATGTTTGCATGTTACCCATTGTGTAAATTGTTGATTTTTTATCTCTCAAAACATAATACTACCAGAGGAAAAGGTATAAAAGAGCTTACAGAATAATTACAATCACTTACAATTACTAAAACATTTGGAATTAATGACGCAACAAATGGAACAGGAATTAGCTTCTTTTTATTTAGGCGGTAGATACGAATTTTTGAAGAGGGTGTCCTTCTAAAAGGACACCGGACCTTTATCGGTAAAAAGGCTACAATCGGCATTTCCTGAATGGTTGTCTTGCATCTTTGAACGTGCATTTTGGATGTTTACTTCTATATATTTTAAATTATTCCCCATAGCCTTTAAAATTTTATGGTGAAATGATTATTCCACCTCTCCCGCCTAATTCACTTTAATTGACTCGCAAGTTGTGCAGTTCATTGAAAACTATATTTACACCAATTAATATCTGACTACACAAATGATTAAGCATTAAACATTAAAAGAACCCTATATTTTTCTAAGAAACTGGACAATTTTGGGGAATTATTTAGTCAACACTGAGTCCATGTCAATAATTTGTATAAAAACTTATCGGGGTATTTCCCACGTCTAAGGATTGATAAAAACCCGAATGAAAAACTTTTTAGATATCTGATCATCAGGGAGACAATAGGAATACGCAATCATCCGAATAACTTCAACCGGCATCAAGGACAGAAGCTCAGCGAAACAAGGAACCCCGCGTTTTCGAGAAGAATCCATAACCACCCCGTCCTCTCCCAGTCTCCCATCCCCCCTCTCCTCCTATGCCGCCGTAACAATATGAAGGAAACTAGCTAGGAACCCTTCATCAAACACTTGAAAAAGCTAGCGGCATTAGAGGGGAAACGTCGGATTTTAACCAATCCTTGACGCGATAAATATCCCGTAGGTGTTATTTTAATCAATATCTCCGATGTCTCGGGAGAGCTCAGAATAGACACATTCCAAAGGATTAGAATTTTTATCCCTCTATCCGTCGGTTTGTCCTATATCTATTACTATTAGAATATTCATATTTTGCACCAATATTTTTACAATCTTCATCGACTTTGATGTAAATCCTTAGTTGATATTAACAAGTTTTTTTGAAGCGTTTTATTGGCCGGTCTAATAATAAAACATGGCTAGGGAGCGATAGTGGAAGGTATTCTTAAAATTGCCAATTGCCAAGATAACGTTATCTCTCGATTGATTGGATACAAAATATCACCACTTTCATAGCCCACGCAGTAAATCTCCAAAGCGCAGAGAAAAGGCAGGGGTGCAAACAAAAATGACGCAACACCACCACTACCAGATTAAATCATATCCATGAAAAGGTGCCGGAAGATTTTCCGATATGATACAACTACGTCATTAGAAGAGGTTAAAGGCCAATATCCGCCACTCATTATCTTATAAAAGCACTGATATATAAATTAGATAATGCGGATTAGACATAATTCCATTTATACTCCTGCTTGTAACTTCTTATCTCAAGTTTTACTGCTATCCGAAAGGCTGTATCCCAAAAGCATAAGTGAATTCGCCTTTCAACAGCGAGTCTGAAACCAAAAGGATAGGCTCAATATTTACGATTCCGCTTATAAATTCGTAGCGGAGCTGGAGAAAGGAAATGACAGCATCAGTGCATCAAGGTGGGAGGATATAAATTAGCAAATTTGGGAACACTTCACCTAATTTAAGTGGAGTGTGTTCAGGACCAAAATAGTCATAGCAGAATAGGCAAGCTGTGGCGGAGGGAGGATCCGGATGTTAGATCAGCTAGTGAATGGGCAAGGGAAAGAATTCTTATCATTAGAGTAATCTACCTGTTAAGTTAGGTTTAAATGGAAGAGTGAAACTACTCCTAGATTTTAACTGGCACACACCGCTATCTACTAACACAATTTTTTTCTTCACCTCAGTACATGTCCTACCTCTCTTCATCCCATCCATTAAGCCTATTCTCTGTCCTCTCCTTCCCCGCTTACTCAACATCCTCCCATTAATCACGGCCTTCGTCATCCCTTTACCCCTCCTTACCTGTTCCAACCACCTACTCTGCCTCCTCCTAATCTCCAACAGATTTTTCCGGAGGCCAATTCTCGTCTTCTTTTCTCGGAGTCCCCGTTTTTGTACCACACAACGCTACACTTCATATTAAACTCTTCACCAACCTTTCCTTTACATCCTTACACAAGGTCCCCGTCATCATCTCTTATCTATTGCTAAACGATTCTTTCGGTAGTGCAATTTTCCTTCTTATGCCTTTTGTACTATGTTCCTTTTCCTCCAATGAACGACCGAGCAAATTTCAAAATTTGAAGAGTATGAAGGGCGATACAACATACGAAATGCTGAAAAATAAAATCGAAATGTAACGGAAAAGGGAACCACCGATACACCATGACGCTTTATCAGAGATCTCTAAATCTATCAAAAAATTATCATACTCAATTTTAACACAGGTGGTTGGCTACGACAGAGCAGAAGAGATGGAAACTAACAATAAGTTATATAATCCTGAAAGCTATGCTATAGTAAGAAACCCAAATAATCCGTTTTAAATGCTAAAGATTTGAAACATGATTTGGAGATGGATGATGTATAAACTATGGTAAACTCTTTGCAGTAGGCATTCTAGCGATTAGAGACAGGACGTCGGACAATTCCGGTCGGTGAATTATTCTTCAATGTCCGGGGGCATGTGAAGCACTTCCTCTCACGCTACTCTCCTAATGCCCTACATTTGCTCCCTCTCCTGCTATTCATATCTTCCACCTCTGTTCTTGCAGCTCGAAATGCTAATTCTCTTCCTCACTCCCTCCCTTTTACCCAACAATTTCCCAGCCATCGCATCCTTCAAAAATCTTTACGATCCTCCTCCATTCACTACTGCCGCCTTCGATTAACTTAAAATGGTTTACTCTCATTCCCAACTTATCTCACTCCTTCGGAAGCTTCCACCTCTTTCCTGTCTTCTTCTATTAAGATCCTGTAGACCAGTCTCTCTAAATCTAATTAACAGCTCTTAAAAATGGTTAATGCAGTGGCTTAAATACTTAATTCCTAATCCGAGGGCCCGAGACTGGATTCCGGTAGCGGCAGTGACTTTTAAAAAAATGCTGAGTACTATATGGAAGGTACTTAAGCATTTGACTCAACCGACAGATGCGGTTTTAAACTGTGGCCCTGTAGACTCCGGTAGGCCCGGCTTTTCCACCGCTAGCGTTTGCTATAACGTTCAGCCGACACAGCAATTACTAAAGAGTGCGCACGAGCAACTGGCTAATACAAACAAAGAACTGTAGTTTCGTCGAGACAGGAAATCCGACAGATACGCTAGTGTTTTTTAAAGAAAGCAAAGGAAAATATTCACTGTTTCTCGCAAATTGAAAATCTGCTTGAATAAAACTATTGACTTTCGTATTAAACTTTTACACCTGGTTCGTGACGATTCTCTTCCAATCACCCAGTTTTTCATCGCTTCTTAGCCACAAAATATGCAACAGTGAAATAAAGAAATGGTAATTCCTCGTGGGGGGGGGGTCAGGTTCGTCGTTTCAGCGAGAGACGTTGTCTTTTCATCGGTATTTGACTGAAATAAGAGTGAACCAAATATAATACGCATAACGTCAGATTATTTTTCTTTGAATTTCAAATAAAATGTAGCAACTATTTACATTTGTATATTACAACTATATATAACTTGAAAACTGTTTCGCTATATCTTATTTCAAAAAGACGCATTTCGGCGCTTAAAATACAATTTCCCAAGTTTAACTGATTTCCATTCTTTCTTTTCAACGTATTAAGGAATTAACTTGTGATTTTGATATAAGTGATTCAGGAACGTTTCCAACAAAAGAGTTGTGAACCAGTCATTAATTTTAATGGAAATAAGGGAAAAAATTGAAATTTAGCGTATAATTACTCATATAAGAGTAAATTAAAATATACGATGGATTTCGTTCGCCAGATTAAGATTACCAAAATTTCTTGTCCAAAAAATGCGGGTCTTTAGTGACGCCACTGAGTAGTACAGTTTCAATGTGTTTGTTCACACTGTTAACAATGAAGTTACCGAGAATTTAACAGCTTGCACAAAAGGCAAATAATTTCACTGGGCATTTAGGCGATAGCTCCCAGAAAAGTGAACTTTGGTAGGAAAAAGACCAATTCTAAGACTATTCCAGAATTACATACTTGGTAACAGAGTTCTTAAAACAATGAAAATTAATACACGTACCAGAGATGAGAGAAAGAAAGCCAAGCTCGTAATTAATATACAATTACTATAGCCTATTCGAATACAGAATTAAATTGCCTATTTATAGCTTTGCTTTATATTTTCTTGCTCAGGGTATAATAAATTTAATATATTAAAAGTTATATGGTACGGTTTTTAGTGCTTTATGACGTCAAAGTCAAAGCGAATATGACAGTGAGCCTTCACAGCATCAAAATATATTCTTTGTAAAGTTTTGCAGATGGTTTTACGTTTGAAATTTTACCACGAATTTTCATCAATATTTCTATTTCCACATGAATTTTTGATTGAATAAAAAATTTAAAAAACAGTACATAGCAACATTTTTTAAGCAGCAAAACATATATACATGCGTTGAAATTCCAGCGAAATTTTGCTAAAGCTGGAATCATCCGCTAATTTCAAAACAAATGACGCGATTGAAATTACAGCCGAGGCTTGTTATCTGAAACGCCGATACCATTGTGAATACGAACAGAAAGATCAGTAAAATGCAAAAGAGCTGGTCATGGATTCTTGATTAACTTTACGAAATTCTTACTTCTAAATGTGAGCACATATTTTGGCAAGTGACCAATAAACACAGGTTAATTAGTTCCTAAAACATAGAATAGCATCAGGGGTGCAACAACCCCCCGAATCGTGGGGGGGGGGGCAAACTCCTTGAAAAATCTGTATAAGCTAGCTAAGTTGGGGGGAAAGGAGTCTGAAAATAAAATTCGAGTTTATAGATCATATAAATGGGAAAATAAAAACTTCCCTGAACTCTGTTCTATATAAGGGGGCAGGGGGGGTTCCATCTTCTCCATATAAAATTTTGCGCAGCGTTCAAAATCATAGTGGAGTTGCTAGGGATGGAGGCGCAAATAATTTTGCAAATCGGGCAGCGTCCATTAAAAAGTGAGCTACAACCTCTGATTTCTGGGGGGGGCTAGCCCCCCCTCCCCCACAATCGTGCTTGGGGGGGCATTCGGCACACACCCTTGACGTGGCTTCCAGGGTGTCATGTTGATAAGTATACAAGTTTATCTTTTTCGCCGTGATTTGATTGTAGACTAATAGCAAATCACGGTGTCTGCAACCTAGGATAGAGCAGTTTTAGGTCTAGCAATAAGAGAAGATAGGTGCCGCGAGTAGTATTTCGTCCTCTGTTTTCCAAACGACAAATGTGGAAGACGATAGAATCAATAGAAGCAAATCGTCACAATTCTTGTATACATATCGCTGAGATGTTATCTCATACGTCACATCTCGACCCATTCTTGGGGATTTCGTGACTTCTTGACTGCTATTTCCAACCGGTGAGTTTTTCTGCGAAAAAATATTCTCCAGATTGACTTTTATTGTCTCCCGCGAAAGTACTGCATCACTGGACGTACAGAGGGCATGTAGATACACACATACTCTCCTTTTCGGAAGTAACTGTGAAATGTATCGCTTCAATTTCTCAGGGGACAGCTGGATCTATAACTGCTGTTGACCTGTTTTTTTTCTGCGCGAGTTTCTTCCTGCCCGTTCCCGGGTGTTTTCAAGTTTCCTTGTTCCCGAATCACTAGGAAATTAGGTCAGAAAACATGGGAAAATTGATCCTTAACGTGGGTTTACACAGGCAAGTTTATTGAGCAAGCTACTAGCAGCAAGCAACTTTTAACGTAAATTTCACGTGTAAACGGCTCTGCAAGTCCGCTTCCAGAACTTTGAAATGTTGGCAGGAGGCTGGTTAAAAGTATTGCAGCGACACATGGACAATAACAGCTGCAGAGCAAAAGATATTGAAAGCAATCTCGTTGAAAACTATTATGAAAGGAGAAATAAATGGGAAGAGTTACAGAAGAACACAAAGAATTAAATAAATTTGAAAGATGAAGGATGTCATAGTGAAAAATGATCTACTATATAAAAGGCTACGCGTACGTACATAGGATTCAGTTGCTAGCCGTAGTGATTCAGATGTGCGCCAATATGTGGCAAGCGAGCTCCCATATTCGTTCCCCACTAACTGACACATGGCGCGGGCCGGGCGTATTCGCTTTTCAAAATACACACAAGGGAAACTGCTTAGTAACAGCTCTGCTTGATTAACCAAATACGTTGTATGCTAAGAAAACTCTGACATTTAGATACAATAGTTTACCATAGTTACAAATATTATTTTCATTAAAAATAAAAAATCACACATTAATTTATATTTAATTATTTACTTTATTCATTACCTTTTGGCTATTTCACCAATATTTTAGCGTTTCAGCAGGCATTTTAACTAGTATAGGAATGAAGCGGTAGGCGGGGAAAGTAGAGGGGAGAGCTGAAGCAAACCAATCTGTGGATGATGATGGCGAGTTGATAAGACACGATACAAGTCGAACTCATTCATGGCAAATATTCGACGACCGGCACACATCAAATCGGCTAGAAAATTTGGCACTCTGCTCAGAAATATTTAACTCGCGAAGTAAATAAAATAAAAAAGCCTTACACTTCGTTAAACACTGCTACGAGAGAACAGAAAGTGTTATACATTCGATGGAAGGACATGGTTGGGAGCCGTTAGAAACCCGGATACTAGACGCTAGGCTTACTTAAATTACTAGTAAAATACAGATCACGCGAGTTTCAGTACGACGCGGAGGATATTATTTTGACCCCGCGGAATATGACCAGAACTGACAGATCCACAAAAGAGCTGACATCTTGGTTGTGGCACAAAATCAGAGAGATACATTGCCCAACCGATGGCACCAAAATTCTTTCTTTCGACGCTCCATTAGTGACTATAACAAAAACGGCGTTACCATAGCATAAAACATATCGTTTGCATACGATTCTCCTCTGCCCTCTCCCCCCTCCTTTTCATATTCCCTTCTCTTTCATGGCTGGTGTCCGAACACCCCCTGCAACACGCCTCTGCGGGGGCTTGCAGGGTAGAGTGTAGATGAAGATGAAGGACGAGAAAACGAGTTACAACAGTCGCGCGGAGGACGAACCGTCATCGGAAGTGAATAAGAAATAAAAAATTTTAAAAAAATTTAAGCATGCTTTTATTTTTAAAAAATTAAACTTTATTGAAAAAACTAAAAAAAACATCTTAACATCGTACTAACAAAAATATTTTCTCAAGTTAATGAAAGTCTAGCCTAGTACTGGAAATAATAAAATACAATTCAAGGAAATTAGCTATACAATGGACTACCTATGAACATAAATAGAAAAAAATTGTTTTCAAAAATATAAAATGTTTAAAGTTGTGTATTTATGCAAGACCACAACGAAAAGCATCGGGCGCTCATTCATATTCGATATCAACAAAAATGCATAAAATATGAATATTTAGGTGTTCAATGGAATAATACACAATTTTCAATTTCCAGAAAATCTTTAAATGAACTAAAGTTAAGGTGCGAAATATAAATGAGGTCGCGCCCCATGCTTTACCACTATCCCACCTGGAATCACAATTTATGGAGGTATTTCATTATATTATTATTTAATTATAAATGAAGTGGAAACCATGGATCCATGGAGAAGCGAGTTAAAGAAAAGCATGTAAGAAGAAGCCATCTTTCCAATTCCTCTTTTCGACAAATGCTTAGTCTTTTCGTAGAATTCGATATCATGGGATGAGTTTAGGCCGCAACCGGCGAAGCATTCAGAGCATGACGATAGATTATTGATAATATAAAGGCAGCTATCTAGGCCAGGAAAATATTGACCCATTAAACAGGGAACGCAGGCATAATTGAAAACGGGTAAATGGGAAATTTAGCTCCATGAATATTCCAAAAAAACTGATGAAACTGTTTCCTCTACCAAACGATAAATTTGCTTAAGGTGGTTCCTCCGTAAAATGACTTAAATGTCATTTCATTCATATTCTAGCTACTTGTAGAAAAACTTGCACTCTATCTTATATCAAAAATAAAATGTTACCCTTCCACGCTATTTTTTTGTAAATTGAACTTGAAATTGCATGGTGCTAAATGGGAGAAAGGGAGAAACACGAGAAAAACTAGTATTTTTCCATGTAGTATAAATGCCATTTTTACGGAAAACTGTTTGTATAAAGTGAAAATCCCGTGGTATGCCTTGTTCTTTTAGCTATCATCAATCTGCGGTAATTGAAGTCAAAATACAGTAATTCCACAGAAATGGCACTGCATTCGGCTCCAACGGTGGCAAAAGAGTGATCATTAAAAATATATTCGTGAAATAATCTTCATATTTTGTAACTCAATTTTTATTGCCAATAAGTACTGCACGGCATCGGTGAAAGCAGGGTTTTAAAGCCAAATTAACTAAAAGGTGGAATTTAGTATTTGTTTTGACTCACTCAGTCCCGGTGGAACCCCCTTATGAGTGAGTGAGTGACTTTTTTGTTTTGGGACACATTTAATGTCATTAGTGCCCGTTCGGTGTTTATATCATCAAATTTAAAAATAGAATTGAAGCTTATATAGATCAGTGGATCTAGACTATTCCCAAAGATACATTTTAAATGAGCCAAAAGGCACAACAAATTGAAAAGTCCTGCTGATTTTAAAAACTCTAAGACTTTTGTTACCAAAGACGAATTACTGCCGAATTCTGACCAAAGTTTTCCTGGTATGCCGAACGTGCCGATAGTTGGAGGAATTTTGCAGAGTTAATCGTGAATACTTGAAATCAGAAATATCAACTTAACGAAGTAAATCGCGAAAGAAGAAATGAAATGTTTAGAAAAGATGTCTCATAAAAACTTCAATTAAAAAAGACTAACTTATTGGACATATTCGAAGACATATTTAAATTCTGCCTGCAAAGTTTAAGTATGATGAATTGAAAACACTTTGCATAATCCCGCTTAGGTTATTCCTTATACTGATCGATTGAACGTCATTTTCAAGGTGATATATAACAGCATCCATTTTCACTGTTCCGCTACTATTACTTTCTTAGCATCACTGACATATACTTAGTAACTGTCATATATAGCGTCACTGTCGTCACTGTCATGACCCATGCCTAGGCTTTAATAAAAAGCTCCTTGACTTTGGTTAATAGACGAAGGTTGCTAGACGTAAGTATACACTTTGATAAAATTTGTAATTACTTGAGCTACTCCGGCTTTTAATAACGTCAATTCAAATTATGTTAGCACTAACCAGGCCCAAACTACTGCGTTCTAAATTATATAAGATCAAGTATACCTACATGCTACTGTGGAAAACATGGAAGCGATGAAATATCCCATTAAATTACTTAGCATTAGCTTGGAACATGCATCTAATGTATGCATTCATGTTTTTTGGGAACAAAGCCCATGCTTAGAAAACCTTTCAGGTGGTCGTTATTTCCTTTCAGAAAGATGCACAAGGGCGTTTATTTTCACATGGTAACGAAGATCAGACGATATTCTTTTCATGAAATCCAACAATCTTAGGTCACGCATCCAGTGAGTGTAGGTCATTACATGTGAGTTAAGTTCACAGGTTAACGGCCAGCGCTCTGAGAGCGTTGACCCACGAATGTACAGCGAATTACACGTAGGCTAAAGAACAGTTGATACACCCAAGCATGGATAACAAAAATATTTAGGCAAGACAGTAACTCAGAACATATGTCACTATTAGGGGCAAAGTATGGTCAACGACACATCATTGGAAAGACAGTAACTCAGTACAAATGTCAATACTAAAGGTTTTAATTTAATGTATACTAATAGCGTACAGCATTAAATCGCGTAAAAGTAATTTTTACTAGCGGCTTACCTGGAACAAGGGGAAGGTTTTACATTAATAGAAAACAAAAATCATGAGGACTATTAACAAATGCATATATTTGGGTATCCACAAAACACGCTCAGGAAAGTTTAACGAGGCAATTTATTTGCGTGTCATTATGCAAATGAGCTCATGTTATTTATTTTTCAAGCCTGACGATTCCAAAAATAATCAGGTGAGGTCAACATGCCTTCATGTAACTTCAGATCAAAATGGGAAAAATTCTAATTGTATTTTAACGGAATCCGATCACGAATATTGGTCATTTATTGGCAAGTGGCAATTCTATCATAAAGTCAGCTAAAATTAAAAAATGGTAGTAAAACTAGTGTATTTTTTGAATTTTTTATCGTTTTTAAATAGAATTAATAGTTAATACACAAAATACGGTGAAATTCGCAATGAAAAAATCTTTATGGCGAATATCACCGTCTTTGGTGTATTAAATTCGCACCCTGGCGCGTGACTGCGTACCACATCATTTGTGTAAATGCAATGATTAGAAATTTGGTATTTTTAGTATTATGCAATCAGCGGACCACACATTTATACTGACTTTTTATCAAAAATGGTTAGGAAATAACCAGCGAGGAGAAGAAAACTGAGTGCTTTCAATTTTTTACCTGTCAACTGAATACAAACAATATTCACGCATTTCCAATAAAACAATGAGAATTTTAATTCTAGTGTTATTTCCTTGTGTCTATTTTTCACGGAAAATTATCCGTAAAACACTTAGCAAAATCTAATTTAAAACAGCAAACTTTAAAAACTGTTTGCTCACGGTTTAACCTTTCCGTAAAACCTGTTTATTTAATTTTATAAAAAATCTAATGTATTTTAATCAAATCTGTGTATACAATTTTAGCAAATGTTTTAATAACCCTTTCACGAGCATTTTTTTATGAGCAGCAGACTGGCAGATGGCATGAGAAGAGAAAACTTTTTCTAAAGAAAATGACTAAGGCAACGGACCAGAGTGCATAGGTGGTACTATTTCTTTTTTAAATTCTAAGTCGATATAGAGGAACTGGGAGACAAGTAATGACTCGTTACGGGTAAGCCTTATTGGGTGAAATATAATCCGTTTATGTGGAATACTAAATTATAATTATGACAACTCAATGCTGTCTGCAAAAAAAATTTAGTCCATCGATTTCAAGAAACTATATCATCAAGTTGAGTCAAATTTGTGATTCGGATGTAAGTTATCGAAGAATGATTGCAGATCTTTACTGAAAAAAGTTGTTTACATCCGGAATTTGCACGATCTATGAAAAAAAACCTCTGCTAACCTCTAAAGAAACGATTAACTTGAAATGCGTTACCTATGTGGCCGTAAGGCGAAAGAAATACGAATTTGTACAGAAAAATTACCAAAACATACAAATGACATCATTCTCGCTTGTTATTTATTTTCATGCATCTAAAATTAGTAGTATCTAAAATTAGGGTATGGCTTTGGTGGATTAAAGTAATGCGGTGCTCACATCAGTGCGATGCTGGGAAATGTAAAATATCACCGTTAATTTACATTTAAGGGTCGTTGCTGGAGAAAATTCTAAAATTGTTGTCCCCCTTAAATAGAAAAAAACGTCTCAAAATGTTTATATGCTGCACATTCTAAAATAGGTACGGAAGATAAAGAAAAAGACATTAAATAAGTAACAATTTAAACATTAAACCTATTATTGCTAACATTAAATTGTTTAAACAAATAATATTTTTTACTTTATTTTGCGCCACATTTAGTTTTTTTTAATTGAAATAGTAGATGAGCCATTAAATAACTCTTTAAGCAGATTCTTTCTTGTCATATGTAATGACGAAAATTTCGTGAAAGAGAAAATAGCCACTTGTGAAATAGCCGTTTTTCAGCTGGTTTTCTCGATATTCGCAAAACGCACGTTAAAGTATTTATTTGGGGAGGAAAACGTTTCATCAATTTTCATCGAAATCTGAAAGGTGAAGGGTTTACTCCTATTCGAAGAGGCGTAGAATGACCCACCTATATTTTCGGCGTATTAACCACAAAACTGATCCATACAAGATGGCCGATTGAGCATTATAATGACACTTATATTCCCCAGTGCTATTTAATTTGATGTTTCCCAGTGCTATTCTCGTATACGGTTTCGCCCATACGTGCGCAATTATAAAATAAGTTCAGGGAAATTTACTATGGACTCATTTAATTTATTATAAATTCGTAAATATTGTCAATGTTGCAGCCCCCCAAAGATATTTAAGCTGCTTTACAACCCCAAATAACATCAAGCATCGTCATGATGGCGCAAAGGAAAAAGAAACGAAGCAATGAATGTTTTAGGAGCAGCCATATTAATCATCGAAACGAATGAACACGTGTCCCCGCTCGATCAGATAGGCGGTTGCCGACAGCATGAATAATGAATGGGCTCTTTGGAATAAGAGGAGCTTTATTGACGACCACCTAAAGGAACGGTAACGACGGAATTCATTTTGCTCTAAATGCATGAATTTGTCAGCGGGGGAGATCTCGTTACAAAGAAGAAATCGTAAGTCAGCAAAAATTTTCGTTTTTCTTGCATCTACTAACGGCGGAACAAATCACCTGTGCCTGATAGAGAGGTTCACTCAGCATACCGTCCAAGTACGCGTTTCATAGGGTACCTAGTGTTATATCATTCTCCACGTGTAGGCTATGGATTCGTCGATTATTATCAGTAGCCATCAAACCAAATATTGGTTTTCTGCAGCTCTCTTGTCCACCAACCGCTTCATTCGTGCATAGTTTTTATCCTGACGTCCTTCATGATTTTCCTGATGTGTTCCATTCTTGGGTCTTCTGTAATTCTTCCCATTCATTTCTTCTTCCATTATTTTTTTCAATCGACTGTTCTGTCGCAAAATGTGTCCAATAAGTTTTCTATCGTTCCTCTCGGAGTTTACGTCATATTTATTTTCTCTCAAACTCTTCGTAAGACTTCGTTAGTGATTTTCTCTTATTTGATCTCCTTTATTTATCGATAACGCCCCATATCCATTGCTTCCAATCCCTTTCACTCTGCAGCTGTTGTTTTACAGGCTGTCCCGCCATATAAGAGCATGCTCTAAGTATATTTATGGAAGTACTCATGATTAATGAAAATACTTAGTACTTTTCTACAAAAATGTTTATTGTACGACGCTTTTCACCGATTTACAGCATCCTCAGGTACATAAACATTGCTACGCGTAGTACAATAAACAAAATTGTAGAAAAGTACTAAGTATTTTCATTAACCATGAGTACTAGCATAATGAACTTCTACGAAGTGAAGCCTGCCACTGTCCAGTATATTTTTGGGTCAAAAAATGTAAGTCACCGCAAGATGGAAGGTGATTTTATCAAGATACCTCGTTTAAAACTCTAGTATTTGTCATAGCTTAAAATCTTCCGTGCGATTAAGTAAAAAGCAATTGCAGCATATCAAAAGGCGGACCTTGCTCCAACAAAATTGATGGGTGAGTACAAATGTATATTCAACCAACTACAGTTATTTAGGAATTTAAATTCCCATAGATACCGATGATGATGCTAATGATCGCGCAACTGGTTACGCTTTAGATGTCGTAAAAAGTAAGCAAATAGCTTCCTTACATACTAAGTAGTACATAGTGACGTTGTTCAGAACTAAAGGAATGGTTGAATACAGTTGGTATATAGGGAAACTGTTTCACTCAACTTTCCAACAGAAGATGATGTCATAACATCGACACAGAGTTAGTAATTAAAGCGGAATATATTTGCGGAAAATTGCAAATCTTTTTCAATCATAATGCAGAAAATACACGCATCGCTGAAATTTGCTGAATTTTACTAACATTACATTAACCACGAAAACCTAAACTACTTCAGGAGTTTATATACTCCTAAAATACCTACTGCCAGGAGGTGCAACATTAAACGTGCGAAAGGTTAACCCCGAGAAGTCGTTTTTGTCATACACTATTGATAATCTTAAATCCCCGGAAGTGAAGGATTTGTCGAGGCATAGGAATCGCCAATGAATGAGTGGACTGCATTTTATACGATGCCGTCAATCGAACAGAATGGGCTGAGTGCTCAACTGCGATGGTCGTTTCACCTCAGCGAAGAAGCAAACAGCGAAGAAGCAGAATACAAGCATGAATTAGCAATGCCAGCTGTGTCGCAGTGACAGCCAAAAAGAAACTTTAATCGATTGCCTAACATTTTTCACCCTGTATTTAATAAAACAGCTTCCAGAAATGATATTTCAGCATTAATTTCCGCAGCATAAAAGCGAGCGAGAATCCGACCCCTACATTCAGAAAAGGGAAATAAAACTCTCCTAATTAATACGAAAATATTGTAAATTTGCTACTTAGTAAGTAATACAAAGTCCAAATATTAATAGGTACCTCAAACAAAATAGTGTCAACTTTACGATCAGTAGTTGATAAGGCTATTAGCGCGACCGTTATAATGTGTGCAGCGAAGGGATGCCTTAAACATCTCAAACTCGGGTATCCCCACTTTGTGCGCGCACAGTAGAAAACGATGACAGACAGAATTAAAAAATAGAAATGGTCCGAATGAAAGCTATCAGGGTATGGAAGAAAATATAAAAATAAAAACTTAAAAATGCTTGAAAAATTAATAAATCCTACGAGCCTTTAGTGGATTTCAAGTAAGAGAAATGTACAATTATGAGAAGGTAAGATCAGATAGGGGCGCTTTCCATTCGCTCAAGTGCGCTGCTTACTTCGCCACACAACGGAGCACTTGCTTTCCATTCGTTTCAGACCCTGCGCACTTCAAAACAGATCGGGAGCACAGTTGATATGCGCTAAACAACAAGAGAACTTCGACAATCACATCAACGATTGCTGTTTGTGTGTTGATATTCAGTAAAGGCGTCAAACATGAATACTATGAAATTTAAAGTTTTTAATGATGCTGTGATATAAAGCTTAAGTTTTTAAATAGTCATCTTAAACGAGTTCCTTAACTATACCCGAAACATTCTGCCGTAGCTATTGCTACCATTGAAGTATATGGAGAGGGCGCTTGCTATAGTGGAAAATGCATGTAAGATAATTCTACTGATACCAGTTCGAATGGGGGAACAGTTCGCGGGAGGGAAAAAAGAATTGAGACATTGTAGCAGTGGTTGACGGATTTTTTGTGGAGCGAGGCGTGTATCGAAAAGGGAAGAGAAGCAGATTGGGAAGGGTTCTCACAATTAGAGCGGTGATCATTGATGCGCATGCTGAGGAGAGTCGAGGATTTGCCAATATAGAAAGCCGGGCAGAGTTTGCATAGCAGGTGGTAGACCACATTACTGGTGATGCAAGAGGAGGGTGAGGGAGAGGTGATGGAGGCGTTGCTTGGCTTGGATTCAGATTTCGATGCCGGTGCATCCTGTAACCTCTTTCTATGAGCATTTGATTCCTTATTTTGGAGATATTTAGGCATTTTACCTTAAGTGTACAAATTTTTCAATATTTTACAAAATTAAATCTCGCAAATACTGTAACGCTTACTGAAGTCATTTTGTTTTGTGATTTAGAACCCTTGCGAAGATCTAAACGTTTTCGAATGAACCCACTCACGAACTTATCTCACGATTTTACGTCGGGCCACACTACCTAATTTTACCCAGACGGCGACACGTGATTTTGTACCGGTACTTGGTGGCCATCTTATTTTTCTGTATTTTGACGTAATCAATCAATTTCAAAAAAGGCTATTTTTTTCTTTTTTGACCTTCCTTTTGCTAATTAAACATTCCGTTTGATATCTCTTACAATTTCTGAGTTAGAATTAAGAAATATTTTGCACACCCAATTTAATTCCTTTGCCGCCAGCCATGCACGTACCCCCTATCCGTAATTATTAAACGTTTCATGTCATGGTATGGGCTAAAAAATCAAGATTCTGAACAATCCAAAAACTTCCGTTTAAAGTCACCAATAGGGAACACTCTCTTAGATACGGATATCATCCAAGGTCTTTAGACAGGGGTAGCAACAATTTCCAAGATAAGGAGGAATGATACACATGAATTCCACAGAGAACTCCAAGATCGATGTATTTAATTGGACCCAGAGGCAGGAATAGAACAGACACCGGAGGTTTAATTAAGCGATCCAGCGCGGTTAGCCCGTCCCCCTGATACCAATAACTGCTACCCTTTTGTGAATTATCGGAGACGGGTTCCGAGAGAAACACGAAAGCGACAAGAGCGACAATTACAGCACGCCATACCTATCAAAAAATAAATTCTACACACAAAGAAATGACTTCTGGAAACGAACTTGCAGTGTCTAAGGTCGTTTTACTCGGCTCTCATTTAAGTAGGTACAGAAAATCGAACCGAATTCAGTATGCTCCTTATTATATCGAGTAAAATACTTAATCATATTCCATGAATGCGTCGAATGCAATTTTCAGACTTGATAACAGAAATAAGTACGATACTTAACTTTAATTCTAGTTCCGTATCCAACTAATTACAGACGAGAAGAACGTTTCAAAGAAATTCTGTTGCGAAACTAGTGTCAAAAAACATTGTTTTCATCACAGAACGGTGTGATATCGTGAGTGGTGCGTTTTACACTACTCGTCAAATTCTCTCTAGAACCAGATAAGATAATACTAATATTGTATCTATAAGTTTCGGCCGAAGCCTATTACTACCTATTTGATATAATTATAGACGAACACACAACCATACCCTGGGAGGTGAAAATCCTGCCCCGGCGGGATCCGAACCCGCGACCTTTGGTTCGACAGGCGAGGAATTTACCCCGCCACCACCGGGCCCGGGGTAACTTAAAATTTGAAGTTTTTGTGCAGTACAAATAACGTTAATCGTGTATCTATGAACGATATAAACAAACGCCGTAGCTTCTACGCATGCGTCGATCAGAAATTTAGACGGATGAAAGGGTCCATGCGAGAAGTTTCCAGTATCCAATTTTGAATATTCTGAATTGAGTTCGATGAGCAGTATTGAAATTTGTGTCTTGTGAAAGGCCTTAAATCTCACGATTTTACACTGTATTAACCACTAAGATGAATCATCTAATGGGCTTAAAAGCTTAGGCGGTCAGCAAAAAACGAAAATACGTAAAGATATCATTGAATGCCTTGTACACGAGTCTTCACTCTCAGAGATCCGTATGGACGTCACAGAGATGTCTAGCGTGCCACTCATATCCCTCTGAGACATTCATCAGATATATGTGAAAAGTCCGACGGAAACACCGCAGATTTTTCAAGACAAAGTGATTCTAATCAACGTCACATAGACATCTTATACGCCACACATAACAACTTCAAACGTTAAATAGATACCTGTGAAGTGTTTGGTGGAAATCACAGAGGTCTATTAATGGATTTGAAAGGTTACTTTGAGATTAGTAGAGACTTTACACAGACCTGTTGAGTGCCACACACAACTCACAAGAATATCTACCAGCTATCTCTGGAAAATCCGATAGTAATGCTGGATGTTGATTACCATTGAGAGGACATGAGCCATAACAAATAATTTGGTAACCGGGATCGGTATCCGGACCTTCGAATAATAATTATTTGAATTTCTCAGCGCAAATACTTTTTTCTCGAATATATTCCAGGTATAACAGATAACAGCCTGAAGAGCTTGACCGTATATAAAGGTTATTGTGCATTTCGAAAATTAATTATTGTGTTGGACGTTTTTAAGGTCTAAAGGGCAGCTTTGAGATCCTTACGGACGTCTCTCAGACGTATTTATGCGTCAAACCATAGAGTAAGCATATTATATACTTACTCTATGGTCAAACGTAACCACTTGAAACTTATACCAGTCTCTAGCCTGAAATATCCGACGGAAATACCGGTGATTTTCCGATGGATATGAAAGGTTACTTTGAGATTCTAATAGAGGTTACTCAGACATCTTATGAGCCATGCATGGTTCACGAAGATGTCTAGCACAGCGATTGGTAGCACACGTGGAGGCACGTGAAAGGTTTTCTGGAGGCAAGCTAAGAAAATGACGATTAAATTGAACTCTCTGATCTTTTATGCCCTTACTTTGCGGTGAAACGTGCCCGGCTTGTAATTAAATGTCATTCAAAAGGTGGCACGCATTCGTACATCGGTTTTCGATGACTGGTCTAGCAAATACCATGTGTAATTATGTGAGAATAAGCTGCACTTTTTCACAATCAAATTTTAGACAAAAATCTGGGTGCGGCAAGCACTCGAGATAATGAAGTTTTAACATTCCTTAAGATTGTCAAAAATATAATCCATGTCTTCATTAGAATATAACCGTATTTTATAACAAAAATGAAAAAAAATTTCGTCAGTAATGTAGCAATTAAAATATCACATTTTATAAAAATAACAACCTGTTTTTTTAACAGAGTTACATCTTCCCATAGAGATTGAATCCTATTGCGAAACCGGATGTTTTTATAAATTTAATATGAGTGGAATTGAAAATTAATATTTTTCATTTTTTCATAATGAAAAAATTCAATAAAGTAGAGCCTGAGTCGGTTTCTTGCGCGAAAATAACTTAGAATCGGGAAAGTCACCGATGATAGAAGATTTATAAAAGCCAGGAAGACTTCTGACATTATTCGAGTGGAAAGTGGATTAACTAGAAACTTCCTACCGTGTCAGAAACGGGGTGCAGCTTACACACGCATGCGGCCTATAAACATGTAAATAATTTATCCGTGAAATGTACAAAAGAATTTCTAAGGTTATTTTTTTCAAGGAGGATCTGAAGGGTCACTTTGAGATTCTCATGGACGTCACACACGCTTCTCGAGTTCCATACATGGTTAAATACCTGAGAAGTCTGACAGATATGTATCGAGCGTCCGGCGGAAAATCCTCGTGGTTTTTTTTTCAAGGGTTCTTCTGAAGGGCAAGGACGGAATAGGAAGTGAGATAGATTCGAGTCATGATTGGGTGGTATCGGGGAGTCATTAAAAGATAAATAAGGTGGAAAGAGAGAATTATGGAAGAGGGGAGAACTTTCCAGGGACACGGAAGCGAGAGGCAGAAGAAGACACAAGACGAGCGGAGAACGGCACAAAATATTCCATGAATAACGTGGAAGGCGGAAGGAGAAGGGTCGGTGGTGAATTATGCGTGGTTTGTCGATGGCACCGTTTGGATGAGAAACGGGAGGACAAAATTCCCACCAGCTCTACCATTCCACTGAGAAGGTTGTACCGTCAGATGAAATGTGAGTCATTTCTTTTCAAATTCAAGTTACAACATCCTTTTTCTGATAAAAACAATAAAATACTACCTTAACACATTTTTCTTAACTTTTAAAATTTAAACTTAAAAATACAAAACGTAGATATATATTGATAATAAACATTTACCCATTCCCTCTGTTCCCTCTCCGGGTGGGCTCAGTCAAAAAAGTTAAATTCTCGGTGATAGGCATGTGAAGCTGACTCAGATTCAATAACTTCCTCCATACTGCCCTATCCGTGTACACCTCTTATGCTTCAGTTATACTCGTACATAACGTCTCACACGCCCTCTAGTTCTTAAAACTCCTTATGTTCCGCCACATTCACCCATGACTTTCTCGGTCTACCCCATCCTCTCACACCATCCACTCCGCTCTCATTTATCTGGCTCTTGATTCGACTCTCATCCATTCTCTCAATATGACCAAACTGCACAATCCTTTCACATATGTCCATTACTAGGGCATCCAACTCACATTCTATCATGACCCACTTATTCCTTATCCTATCCATCCTACTTTTGGCGCAAGCACTTCTCAGGTACCATAATCCCACTACATTTACCCTACTCTTATGCTTATCCTGATATACCCAGGTTTCGCTGCCATATAATGAGGCCAAAACCTTCTATAATAAAAAAGAATAGTAGCACGATAGTGGAGTGAATAGTGTGAGATAAAGGGGTAGACCAAGGGAGTCATGGGTGAATTTGGTGGAAAAAGCCTTAAGAGGAGGAATACTAACAGCCTTAACAGTAGGGCAGCATGTATGAAGCAATGCAAGATTGCAAGGGAAGCGAAAGACGTACCTATGCAGGGATAGGGCAGTGAGGTGGCAACTATTAAATTCGAAACCAGTTTTCTATGTCTAAAGCCGAGAATTGAACTCTTTCCACTATGCCTTCCCCGAAAGAGAAAACGTGATGGGTATGCATGTATTTATTTAATCTTAAAAATACGAGAATTCGAGAGCGTAGAAAGAATGATCTTTTGAATTTACATTAAAACTGGTTTAAACAAAAAATTTATTTTATACGCCATTATTCCGGAAAATTACAAAATTGCCAAAGTTTATTACCGGCATTTGTTACTGGTATATTACTACAACTATGGAGGGCAAACTGAGGTACATTGTTCTTCCATAGACACGTGCTTTCTTAAAAAAACTGATACTAATAGCAAATTAAGTAATCATATAAATGGTAATAAAATGGAGGTACTAATTCACTGCCAGCTAGTTGACGGGAGTGTTATTGATAGAAGAACCTGTTAATTTCGTTTTTAATGCCGGGAAAATATTTAACAGGATATTATAAAAGCAAGTCTTAGTAACTTAAATTTTATAGCCACTATCTATAGGAGGTTATTTGTGAGAGAAGCATTTCAGTTTAAGTTAGTTTAATGTCAACTGAGAGCTCGGGTTTTGTATACTGTACACTTAGCTTGATGTCAATCAGACTGCCTTCAATGGGAGAACGTGTTAACTTTTCCATGAGAATGAGAAAAGATTTAACGAGGGATTACAAAACCGAGCTTTAGTATGTTAATATTAATAACCATCAATCAAAGAGATGCCATCAGTTAAAAGAAAAATGTTTAAAGCAACACAAACGAAAAAGTGGGATTTCTCATTTGTTTAGATCCACACACTCGCGAGGAAACTCACATAAAATGGTTTCACCGTAAAATAACTTGAATGCTATTTCATTCATATTCTGGGTACTCATAGAAAAACGTGCCTTCCATTTGGTATATACAAATAATCCTACCTTTCGACGCTATTTTTATGCTAATTGAGCTTGGATGGGGATATATTAATTTTTTATCTATCATCTATGAATATCATTATTACCAAAAATTACTATAAGAAGCAAATTCTCTCAATATATTGAATAATAACAAAATTTAGGCACCTGTCTACATTACTTAATGTGTTACTATCAAATCACTGTGATAATTGAAATCGAGATGCATTAATTCTATGGATATGGCGCTGAAGTCGGCTTCGGTGGCTGAATAAGTATTCGTTAAAAATAAATTAGCCAACTTATTCGAATATAATGTACCTTCATTTTTTATTGCTAATTGATGAGACGTGTAATCAGCCGAAACAGTGTTTTTTCTTATGAAGAATACGACACAAAAGGTGGAATAGAGTACTATCTTTGACTCACAGAGTCGCGGCGAAGCAGCCTTAAAGGCTCTAGAGGAAAGAAAGAGGGTTGCGATTACGATTTCTCTCACTTTTACTCCCCACCCGCCGCCCCCTCGTATGAAGGGGAGAGGAGGGAGGGAGAGGGGACACATGTCGGTAGTCCCGAACCAAGGCCGGGTGGCGGTGGTCTCCCGAGACAACAAACAACTCTTGTCGTTTTCGAGTCGACGATCGATTCGCCGCCACGCGTAAATAATTCGGTCTCCCGGGGCAACTCGAACCGTGGGTTCAAGAGCAGTCTCAAGGGAGCGTCTCGCGCTCACCTTTCAACTTCCCCGTCCTTACCCCTTTCTCTCCCCCCCCCCTCCCTCTTATTTCCGCCCGCCTCATAAAACCAATAGGTAACCCCTTCCTTCCTCCAAACTTTTTCCGAATTATTTCCACGCGTTGGAAAAAAAATATCACTCGAGATGATTTCGGAAAAATTTGTCCCGGGAAAATTGTTCCCATTAGCTTCAGCGGCAACTGAGCGTCATGCTCACGGGAAGAGTAAGGGCCCGTACACATGGGAACATTTTCTGTGCCAGAGTTGGTCTGCAATGCCGCGCTCGGCCATGTCGGGTGCCGATGGAGAGCAACATTTAATGGGTCGTCGTCGTGGAAACAATTTATCGCGGGTGACTGTTTTGCCTATTCAATGGACGTTCAGATTGTTTTGGCAATAATTAGCAATTATAACTGATTAAACAATAAATAATTTATTTGACTAGAGTTAATTCATCATTATTATTTTTATTATCATTCTTTGTAACGGGAAACGTACTCTTTGACTATGTATCTATGCATAATTACTCAGGAGAGTAAACAATATCACGCAAGAAATTAAAAAAAAATTATTTTTACACTCGCTGATTAGTTGGATCAATATTTGACACTTCCGCATCAAAATTACTCCCTTCATACAATTTCATTTATCTAATCACGAATAAATATAGGCAGCAATACGAACAACTTTGCTGCCGGATCATTAGAAAGATTAAACGTGATCTAATCCTTACCAAAGCAAGGCAATCTCAAGCGATTCTATCGAATGCCAGCAAACAGCATGCGATTTGGCTGTTCATACAGTGAAAGTTACCACCAGCAACATTCCGCGCCATCTCTGGCACAACTACTGTCACCGTGGGTACAGAGCTAAAAGAAGTATTCCTATTCGTTCCACATTTAGGCCCATTTTCAAATGTACGCCGTTTTATTGCCTAGATAACGTTAACCGCAAGAGGACATCATGGTCTTTATTTTAACTTGATTTTGATTGCAATTTTGTTTTGTATGTTACATTGGACTTTCGGTTAGTTAATCTGAGCGCTATCGATGGGAGAACGTATTCTTATCGGTTTTCATACCGAAAACATATTAAATCATATATTATTAAACCGGGCCCGGCTAAATATAGTACATTAAAGAGCCAGTTTTAAACTAAATGAATAACACTTCGTGTATTCCACACTTCATTCGAGTAACTTGAACGGCTTCGACGCTATACTCGCGTCACTGGGAGATTTTCTTTCAATGTGATAAAGCAAGCACATATCAAACCAAATCAGTGCACACGAACGACGATGAATGGAATGATGTCCGCAGGAAAAACATAAGGTACCCTGTCAATAGGTAGCATTCCGTAGATTCAAAATAGTCAGAATGTTTTGCGTATAGTTATCAATTCATTTTAAAAACTTTACTTAAAAACCCAACCTTTATCACAAGGTTATTAAAAACTTTACATTATCCATGTTTGACAACTTGGGTGTAAATTTAAAATAAAGCTTATGTAACAATCGCGGATGCGATTATCGACGCTCTTTTATTGTTTAAAGCACATCAACTCTGCTTCCGATCTCTTTTGAAGTTCGCCTAGTACGCAGGGTCTGAAACGAATGGAAAGCAAGTACGCTGTTGTGTTGCGAAGTTCTTAGCATAAATCTCCCACTGTCAAGAAGTCCTCTCACGTCTCAATTACACCAACTAAATTAGCCCACCACCAACCTAATGCCAGTTAGTTGACGTGAGCATTATTGGTGAGAGAACTTATTAACTTTATTAACTCCCGATAAAATATTTAGCCAGAGATTATAAAAACGAACTGAAATTCTTGAAAAAGAAGATAATCTTAGAGTCATGGAACGTAGCGAAGATAGTATTCAAAAGTAAATTGTTGAAGTAAAGCAAAACGAAATATTCACTCACTGAACTAAAAACACGGCCAATAAAATTCCTGTAATATACTTGCGACAGTGCGCAAACCGGCAAAGCAATTAAATCTATTTTAAAAGTTGAATCACAGTATGAAATTCACGTAATTTATTTAATATTTCAGTGCTCGCAAAGAACCGTGTCTTCAGTCCATAAGTGCAACCTGAGTTATGTCATATCCTACCTATCTTTTCTACCGATTACGCTAGACATTGTGGAGTCCTAAGGGAATATATAAGTAGCATCAATAAAAACACCACAGAATTTTATTGTGGCGTTAAATTTATGTATGTGAGTAATGCAAGAGTTAAGTCAAGCTGCCCCATGCAATGGGAGCGACAGACACATGCCATAATTCGAGGACACACTTCGAGCATGAGCACTGCTTGCCACGAGCATTGAGCAGTCGAAAGCAGTTCCAAAGTCAATGGAAAACAAAACATTTAGTCATAGACTGTTTCTATAAGTGGAGAGTATCCTGATTGATATGACTAATCAGAAACAGGTCATTACGAATGATCCGCGGGGATTGGGTTAGTGTGGTAGTTAAGGTTACTGTCCTCACATCCCGAGGGTCCGGGTTCAAATCCTGGGAAAGGCGTAAATTTATCTGTGAAATCTCGATCCCCACTTGGAAGCTGTGCGGGGAGAACTTCTAGTATACAGTACTCCGTTCGTCGGAAGGGACGTTAAACTCTATTCCCCTTCCGTAAAGAGACAGCTAATGCCGTCCCCTAGTTTCACTCCACCCATGCTCCGGTTCCAGCATAATCCCACCCTTAACGTCCCACCCACCTATCCTAAAATGGCGCAAATTATCTTGGCTGTCGGCAGCCTCCCAAAAATAACCTGACCAAAACCAAATAATTATTCGCGAATTTTCTTTTACGATTCGTTCGAGTTCTTAGTTTCTATATTACTCTCTACATTGGTGTGGTTGTGCCACTGCATTTATTTCATCACGAGCAAGGGGTTGTCACGATGGAAACATTGGCTCTCCCTTGATCACCTATGTTAAGCATCGCTGTGATTTTTTATCGTCCATTTGGTAAGAGTGCCCCTGTCCGCTATTGGCGGACATTATAAGTAACATTATCTCAGCTGCCGAAGCACGTTGAATAGAAATACTCCATTTCACCACTATTCGTATGATGATAATAACCATTTTTACGAAGATGCTGTGACCAATGCTGAAAAAAGGAAAAGTATATGCTGAATTATTACGTATGTTGAGTTATTACGCTAAGATACCTTACATTTAATGTGAACCGCAGTTCACGGTACCGGTAATTATATGTTAAATCAGTTTTCACCCACGAAAATTCAATACATTGCAGAATTAATACTTTGAAAATAACAATAAAAAATAAACGGATTTTTCTTACTTTGTCGCCATCGACGCAGCTGAAAATTTGCACATTACTATTCGCAAACGAGGAGGGGTGTGTAACGCACAATAATGGAATTGCCGTGTTTCGAATGTTTGGGCATCTTTAGATACTGGTCAGGGGTCGAATAACCAAAAGGGGCCTATAGCAAAACAAGGAAATAGTGCTCGACGAAAACCGAGATTATCGAGAAATCGAGACAGAGGTTAAAACCGAGATAGTCATGAGTGGATACGGTCAAAATGACACAAGTAAAACATAATGAGTATTAACGCCTAGTTTTATAATATCTGGGAAAATATTTTCTCATAATGAAAAATGTAGTAAATACGTTCCACCATCGATAATGCTCACGTCAAACAAATGAAAAACTAGCGTAATATTGAACACCTGAACCCTCAGTTAACACCAAGTTAACTGAAAGGGCATGTCATCTTGCAGTTAACGCTAACCAGGCATTATAAAACCTGGCCTTAAGGACAAAACCGCATAATTAATCGATACATGTTTTTTTTTAAAAAAAAAGGTGATACAAGAGCTCAATAATAGAGTATCATAGAATCTTCAAACTATATTTTACCCCGCGATGTACCCCGCGTACTATTACCAGGTGTGATACCTGACGTTTTGTGGCCGTTGCTGGTCACTTTATGAAATGGAATGAATCAGTAAATATGCTTTTCACTTTTCTCGCAAGCAAAAGGAAAGTTAGGATGGATATAAAGAAGGACCTGATCTTGCGAGTGATTCATGTATCAGTGACATTTCAGAGCTAAGTAATCCTTCTCAATATTGTGCTTTCGCTATTCTGCAGAGTTCTCTTTTATGCTCTTAATTTAAATGTACCTATAATAAGTAGCAATCAAATTAACCCTACAAATCTACAGCCCCAATTGCATGTACAGGGAGTTACTTCGCATAAATAATAGTTTAAACAGTATTTTGGTCAGTCTACAAATGCTCCATTGTTGCTGTGCCTTTAATCCTTCCTCTAAAATTCCATTAACTCGTCACTAATTAACATATCAAGCTGACACCTCATTTTACTGCCTTCGAGTAGTCTGAAACGTTTTATCCATCACTGCCGTATTAAGCTACTTCTTTTTACTGACAAAACCGTCCAATATCTATTCGACTTTTAATATCTCGCCAATCAATTTTCTGCCTGCCTTGCTTTTTTCAAAAAAATTCCTTTCTCACTTACCATGCATCATATATCTACTATATTTTTCTTCTGGTCTTTATTTTACCCATCCTTTACACCCACAACTCATCGATTGACATCTACTAAAATCCTCTTCCCTTATATCCCATGTTTCGGAATCACAAATGTCACGTTTCATGTAAAAGTCTTCGGTTGTCTTTCTTCTGTTCACTACTTTATACCTGGGGTCATTATTGTGAATTCATCGGCTCAAATATATAACCGCTATCATTTCCGTATAACCTGTCCATAAAAGCACGCAGCGATTGGTCCATATTGCTGATTCATGCGAGTTAACACGCACCTTTGTTTGGAAACACTTTGGACCTCTTGGATCGGAGGGGAAAAAAAACTTCAACTACCTTCCGAACGGTTTTGTGTTTCTTTCGTGAGGAAATGGAGTCATTTCGGAGAACCGTATTCCCCGTGAGAGCTCTGCGAAAGAGGCGAGCGTAATTTTTTTCCCACCGTCCGTAAATCTTTGACCACGCCCCTGACATTGAGGGTGAAACCTCTATTCTCATAAGCGACCAGACGTAAAGGAAAAAAATATAAATTCCCTGTTTTCGCAGTCCTTCGGCTCCTTTTCCCTCGCAATAGGAAATACTGAACACTTCCGAACCATTTCCGCGGGAAAAAATTGAATTTACAGCGAAAGAAATCATTTTCCGGTAGTACCGGTGAATTGTAGTTCGATGGCACTAGGATTTGAACCCAGAACCGTAGATATGGAGCTATTCAAACGATAGGTATACGAGTGATATAGCACGTCTAATGATGCCGCATTTATACCGCAATCAAAACAAGGTCCTACTGAACCAAAATCGAAGATGATGACGAGTGAAGAGTGGCAACAATGGACTTCGCATCACTCGATACTTACCGATCGAAGAGCTCCGGAATAAACGCCAGGATTCACTCTTAGTGCTCTAACCATGGCTTTAACCATACCAAGAGTCCTTCCCCACTACAAAGAGGCTTTTAAGGAACTAGATTTCCTCACGCGTTACTGTGATTATAAATAACTTGAAGTAATCCCATTCGGTACCACTCACATAATTCGTTAAATCAACCTGCGTAAATGATGGAGATGAGGCGTTATTCAGCAAGGACTCGTCACTGTCGAGCCTCGACAATGACGACATTTCGACATCACAGCCTCGAGAAATCTCAAATGATGCGTTACATAAGTGGAGTCAAGTCAAAGATGTGATGCCATTTCGAGCCTTTTCTAAATAAAGTTCTTGTGATCGCATTCCATTCTAGCTCATTAATTGTTTTCACTGAACATGTAAAGCATTCGCGGATCATAGCAATTTTTTGGAAAGCAGAGGACTGCTACAACTATCCTTTTCCTTGGAAAGCAGATATTACTGCTACAACTATCCCGCAGATCCTATGGCTTGTTTCACTAAATAGGTGGAATTATTAAAAACATGAATTTATTGAGTACGGATATGTTCCATGTGAAGAGCGACATTTCTTTCACTAGATTTTTCTAGACTAGATTTCACTCCCTAACATTCTAATGATACTTTTCAGATTATTGTTCCAATCTGAGGTTAGGAACTTGTTGAGAAATATGTGAGCAACATGAGTTCATCTGGAATAACCCCACAGAGATAGTCCAGGGTAGTTAAGAAAAGAATTAACTACATGAGCTCAAACAGATTACCGTGAAAAGAAAGGAATGGAGCAATAGAGCTAAAAATTTATGAACAACGTAAAATTATACATAATGCAGGAAATTTTCAGGAAGTCACAATTTTACTGAGAAACTTATGAGCAGTGTGAGGTGGCATAGAACACCAAGGTTAGACAAGACCTGCACGATATTTTTTATTTATTGTTTGAGCACCAATTCAGCAGTAATATAATTACCTGCACGGTGATCAATAATAAAGATAAATGATTACTAATGTACCTGAAATTAAAGAAGTTCTTGTATTTGCCACCGTTTATTATAAATATAACTATTGGCAAAATACATTTCAAAAGTTTCTTCCAGGGGTTCCTTTTTCACATCATTTTTAAGTATTTGACTAGAAAATAACCTTAATCGTCGAAACTTATTCAGTTAGTTTTTATGATAAAAAACCTTAAACAGTAGAAAAAATACTTTCATTTCAACAATGTTGAAACGGTTCCACAAAATATCTCCCTAAACCATTTAATTATTACTAGTATAATATTTACGGGTCAAATTCGGCCAAAATAGATTACATAGGTGTTTACATCAATTTAATTAAATGTTGAAACAACAGTTTTTTCTCAGATTGATAATGACTCATTTGCAAAATTTCTCTAAATCCTTGAAAAAATTTATTTGAGAAAAATAGGAATAACATGAACTATTACAGAACAATATCATGTCATAAACATATTCTTGGAATCCATGATCATGCTTCAGGCATGTAAGCCTGTCGCTTTCTCCGTTTTTTTAGGTAAACGTCGGATATAAAACGACCGAGCGGAAAAGTCTATCGTGACACCTCATCGCTTTCTCTCGGTTTAACGTTGGTTCCCCAAAACCATTTGCATTTTCCGGCCGTTCAGCGCTTAAAGTTAAAAGAAAAAAAAGCCGTTCCGTCATTTTTCCGGGATCTTCCCCGGAAACAGAAATCGTTGGTGCACGCAACGTTGAAATGCTCACCATCGTTCGCACGAAAAAATATACCGAGGACTTCTGAGTCTCGGAAACCCTAAACCTCTTAATTTTCGTTTCACCGAAAAGGCGAAACTGAATACGCAAGCATTTCTCAATACCAGCAAGAGCGTGACCAAAGGACGATAAGGGAGTAATGTATGACAATGAATTTAAGGTGATTATTCCCAAATAATGTCATCATCTTCCCTGCCTAAAATATTCAGCGCAAATTTCCCGCTAAGGGCTTGAGTTAACTTCAAAAATAAGGATAAGTTAACCCAAATTATTAATGATAACTCGTAAAAAGTAAATGCTACGATAAGATCCCGATTATGCTTATTCTATACACCGTCTCAGGCTCTGCTTTATGGGATGTTTCATTGCGTAACAATGAAAGTATCACTCCGCAATTCCATACAGGTCTATTTAAAATAACGACCGAATATCTATCAGAGTTACAGGAAAAAGTCTCTACCAATTGAAATATTTTGCTACCACTATGACACCAGACGACGTGGGAAGAATGGAGACATTTGAGATGTGGGTTTGGAGTAGAAAGGAAGAGGAGAGACAGATAGAGAGGAGGACGAGTGTAGAGAATTTAGATATGGTGTGGGAGGAAAGAAAATTATTTTCGGAGATTCGGAGAAGAGAAAAACGGATGGAGGACTTTTTGTGAGAGGCCAGGGGACGTTGAAGTAGCTGACAGAGGTACTAAGGAGTATGTTTGATAAGCGCAGAAAGTACGAGGAATTTGAGAGAGAGACCCGATGGGCGGCGACAAATGTGCAGGAAAGTTAACAGGTTGACCCTAAAAAGGGGAAATTAAGGTAGGAAATGTCCAAAAAAAACTCCAGTGATCAGTCGCTAGACTACCCAATGATTATGACCACAGCGATTTGAAAGGCTTTTGAACACGACACCTAGGTCAGCACTGAAAACAGCACCAAAATCTCGGAACCAAATTCGGAACTTTAATCGCAGTCGATGCCTCGAAGACTGTGTTTACACGATGCTAATTCCAGTGCGCAGTGGTGCTGTCCGGATATTTGCTGAACTGGGCAACTTAAATAAACTGCGCCATATTTTTTGGAATACGCATGTATCCTTAACAAAACATTCTATACAAGATTCAATAAACCACTTCCACTAGTCCACGAGCTCATTTCTCCGATTAAAGTTCCCACAATTCCTCCGAAGATTATTTTGGTAGATTCCAGCTCCACCACCACTATACTCTCGAAACACTCGAATCGCCAGCTTGCCTGTTGGACGCTGGATCCAATAATAATCGGATTGAAAATAAGTATCGCACTAATTTTTTATGTATTTCAATAGTGATAATAGAATTCAATTCTTTCGTCGGATGCAATTCAAACCCTACTAGAAGTTAAGGTGATGGCTTCAACAGCCCTAGAAAATTACCTTTCTGGAAGCATGGGTTAAAAAAGGAAGGGGCTGTTGATATATTTACGGGGGATTAACCCGCGCCATGGATCAACTCAACAATATGGCACACCACGACACCGGTGTGGTAATCAATCACTAAACTGGCTAGTGTTTTTCTAGTGAGGAGTAAAACCCTCGTTCAAGAGAAACCCACACCGGACCAACTCAAATAAGAGGTTTAGGGGGAAGTGAATCCCACGCCAGTGATCAACTTACACCAGGCACAAACGACTTCACAATGAGGTTCACGAGGTTGTTAATCCAAATCGCCGAATTCGTGGAGTACAAAACATACATACACTAAACACAAAAAAACACCAAATGGATGGCTGATGCCACAAGTCAAGGGTATAGGAAGGGTAAAAGGAGGAAGGCGAAAGGTGAATACGAATACGGATATATAAGCCTCTTATTGGCCCTCTTCAGCGTACTGAAGGTAGATCGCCACAACACAACTATGGGTTGAGAATAGGCGTATTCGTACGAATTTTGTATTATTAGGACGAATGCCATTAAGTTTTTATTGAATTATAGACAAAATTTCAACCTAGTCCTCTCCTCATAACTTATTAATAACTAAATTTATACTCAGCTGTAATACTTTCATGACCAATCCTTTATCAATAAGCTACTTTTTCTTCCGGAGAAGATAGGTCTCAGGAATAAATAGATCGTGATTACCTCATCGCCTATATTTCGCAGTAATATATAGCTTAATCAGGGCTACAACGAATTCACAACATTAAAAAAAACTATTATGCACTTTTGGTAGAATATTTCATCAAACATTTACCTTTGAAAAATTCTTTTCAAGCAAGCGTACTTATTTTTTGCTATTTCCTCATATTTTTGCAGATCGGTTTTGTAGTAATTTTTGCTGCTGATATATTCCTATGAACAATTAATGCCTTCAGTAGTTACAAAATTTTAGAGATAGAAAATACAAAACATTTCAATTACAGTGCCTTAAATAAAAAAGAAGCACACTTACTTTTGTAAAATATTCTCAAAGAAAAATGTTTTTTGTACGTAATTATGATGAAGTATGATATCAAATGTAAATTACCAATAATTGCAAATGCTGTGAATTCATTTCATCTCTGAAGTAGGAAGCAAACATATAATTACAATACGTTGTCGAGGGGATAATAACGATACATTGATTCCAAACATCTATCTTCAACTGAAGAAAATATTATTGATATTATTACCTTTTGGACCGCATTCATATTGCTAACTGGGAAAATATAGGGAAGAAAGTTCCCCAATGACAGCTGAGCTGCGGAGTTCTCCACAGCAACAAGGTTACAAATCCTATAATAATGCGATATTTCCTTCGAACAATCCCGCCCATGTGTCAGCGCGAGCGCGTAGAAAATTGCGAGAAATGGAGGGAAAAAAAGAATCGGAGCTTTCGATTGATTTCTTTGAAATATTTATTGAACGAGCAACTGGTTAGGACAACCCAAGTCCTATCTCTTAAAACATCGCCTGACAGCAAAAACAGAAACTTGTCACGCACTTGAAAAAACACAGGTACGTGCCCTTGGCCCATGGAATGCACATTGAACGGATATGAAGGCCCCGACACCGAGCGGCTAGCTCAATGTGAATGCTCATGCAATATAAATCAGCAGATGTGGGACTCTGACGTTGAATTCAATTTCATAATGTTCGTATTGCTCATGTTGTTCGGGTGCACCCCCGTACTTATTCAGGTGTGTTGTTACCCGACGTTTCGTGGCCGTTGCTGGTCACTTTATCTTAGGGAATGAGGCTCTGTCGATTTAGGGGGGTTTATATCATGGTTCATGGAGGGAAAAGGATGGGAAGGGTAGGGGTGGAAGAAGTAATTGAAAATGTTTTTACTTTTTTAATAAAAATTCAATGACTACTCCTTCCAACCCTTCCCTTCCCATCCTCTTCCCTCCATGAACCATTATATAAACCCCCTCCCCCCCAACTCGACAGAGCCTCATTCCCTAAGATAAAGTGACCAGCAACGGCCACGAAACGTCGGGTAACAACAAACCTGAATAAGAACGGGGGTACACCCAAACAACATGAACAATACAGCTATAATAACCCGCGAAAGCTTCAACCAAGAATTCATAATGTTCGTTTCAACATGAGGTATAGAGGTAGTAGTTGAACCTTGTGGCAGTTGCTCAGAAGGCCCTGAAAAATATGTCAAATGTAGGCGCCTACATTTATTGTCACTCAATGCCCTTGGAGAATTAGTTTTTTCCAAATAGTTTTTTGCTGAAATGGCAATTATGAGAGATAGAAAAATACTAACTTCTCCAATGCATAACCTATTCCGTCTTTTAACACCATGTAATTACAAGCTCAATTTGCGATTTTGAAAATTGCGTGGAAATTGTAATATTTTTTCTTCATATCAATCAGAGAACGCGTTTTTCCGTACGTTTAGTGGCAACGTAACATGGTGACTTAGCGCAGAAAGCCTCAATCAGTAAAAAGGACCAGTACCTAAAAACTAGCTCCGCACGGAGAAGTAAGGTAGTCTATGCGTTTAACTACCCAGTGTTCCCAAGGTCGCAAACTTTCATTGCCAACTTCAAAATACTCAATCTGTTATTCCCATCAACTAAAGTGCTCGCTTATGAATCTTCATCCCTGAAGATGCAAGCAGGATGATTGGAGATACTGTTGTCACCAACGGACATCATTACGTAGATGAGCGCCAGAAAGCCGTTACTAAACAAGTAGAACCCCGTGAGAATATGTTCCATTACTTCTTTCGGGATATCAGCCGCGTCGTTGTTTTTAGAACAACGTTTCAACGGAATCAGTTGGAAGAATACTGAAAAAATACAACGTCGCGACCAGGTTCTCCACCACAAGGAAAGTCGGTAACATTATGCCGAACTCCAATGAACAGATCCCCAGCACCATGAAGGAGGGAGTTTACAAGATCAACTGTTCCTACGGGAAATCTTACGAGGGACAAACAAGGAGAGCTATCTCATTCAGAGTGAAGGAACACCCAGGACCGGGTTAAGGCCTGGGCGACACGGGCGACTGCCCGGGACGCCGTGATTGAAAAAATATTTTTTTACTACGTTTAACTGGTGAATAGGTTTGATAAGCGGAGCGGGGGGGGCGAAATCTCTCGCCCGGGTTAAAATTTTGTTTTAAGCCGGGCCTGGGAACACCAGAAGGTGACAGTGAAGAAGCTGTTCCGCCTATCAACAGTCGCCGAGCATGTATGGTCTGAACCTGGCCATTCCATATGCTTCGAGGAGACTTGAAGTCCTGAGCGGGGAAAGCCGATAATTCCGTTGCTTGATACGGGAAGCTATAAAAATAGCAAAATGGCCGGAGAACTTTAACCTTACGGTTACAACCTAGCGACTACGTGGAAGAGAAAGTTGGTGCACATCGGAGGAATCAAAAAGAAAAATTGCGCGAAAACTTCTCTCGGCGCCAAAACAGACAGCCAATCCAACGCGACCAACACTAGTATATAATTTGGTCAAAATGCAACGCGGAAATCTTCGTACAGAAGACGCCTCCAGGACGGGAGGAGAAACGTTGTCCTGAAAACAACGACGCGGTTGCTATCCCGGAAGAAGAAAAGGAACATCTACCTAGTCGTTGCGGAAATCTTAGAGAGAACCCGTGGAAATATTGACGGTTAATACAACACATTTTTAATTCACAAGAATTGCAGGTACCCTAACACCCCCAACCACATACCCTCGTAATGGTACGCGGGGTAAAACGGAGATTGGATTGCAAAAGGAAGATTGTACCATATAAGGTGCTAAGTAGATAGTCATCCACAATCTTCACCACCCTTGGTTGATCTGTCCCCCAACAGGTTTCAATGGGAACATCGCACTCGGTCTTGAGAAATTTCCAGTAATTTCTGCCATTTTTATGCCATCAAGAAGTCCAATCCTCCTCATTCATCTCCCTCGCTTTCCTTCGATTTTTCCGCCTGTGATTATGCTTAATAAGCAATTTCGGCGTAATCAATGCCCCAGCCATGATGCCATGCACATTAATTTCTCTCAGCAGTTTTCTTTCCTCTTCTATTCTCATTAGTGCACCCTCTTTCTTAGTCTACCAGTCCACCTTAAGCATTCTTCTCCACAGCCATACTCATAAATTACCCAAGAACTTTTTAACTTACATTTTAACTGCCCATGTTTCGTTGCCATTACGCACCACACACTAAACAAAACATAAAGCGAATCTCTTTCACAGTTCTAGTGGTATTCTACCTCCTGTCAAAAAAAAAGTCCTCGCATCTTCTTCAATGTCGTCATTATTGAGGTGATAAGGCGATTAACATTTATCTAGAGTGTAGGATTTCACAGCTGTTATCAGATACTCATGAGACTTTCGAGTTTTATTGCTTTCCGAGGCTTTCTAACTCAACGTTTCACTCGCGTTGCAGCGAGCGTCTTCAGGAGCAAAGTGATTGTTGCTGTATGTGGTCGTCTTAGAGTTGCGGAGGTTGGACATCATAGAGTTATAAACTTGAACTATATACTCTAAGTTGGACATCTATCATACTCTCGTCATTGGTCGTGGTGTCTCGTTTAGCGTCCAACTGCTTCCTTTGTCTTCGTCACGGTTGATCTCGGCAGAGTCCGCTGCGTCAAGTTGTCTGGCCAGGAGGCGTTTTCAGGAGTGGGAAAGTTGATAGCCATCGTCACGATTAACAGTATTAGCCCGTTTTGCGATCTCTATACTATCGCGGATTAAACAGGGCAGATAAAATTCATTTCTTGCTGACACCTTTGCTTTCTAGAATTCTAGCAAGAAAAGAATTTTACCTGTCCCGTTTTATCAAATCACTCCGCTCACAGCAACGCTAGTGAAACGTTAAGCTAAAAATTCTCGAACCGCAGCAAAACTCGAAAGTTTCATCAGCATCAGGATCAAAATTGATAATGACATGGTCGGCATAAATGGAAATTGTGGAATTTACAGAGTATGAAATCATTCCATTCTTTTTCTTATATCCTCGATATAGCTTCCGTTCTAAGTTACTTAGCTTTCCAAATACTGAAAAGTTTTCACTTGTTCAATAATTTTTCCTTCAATCATCGACAATATTATAGTTAAGGTGGCCAAATTTCTACTCCGCTAAACCGCAATAAACTTTCGGTTCACCTGGACCACAGGCAATTTTCCATACCTTTATGTCTCTCTACTCAAGTAAAACTGGAAACTTTCACTCTTTGGAGTCACTTTTACTAACCTCATTTGGTGCAATTTCCTTCAGAGGTTTGAAAAAATATAGGAAGGAATATATATCAAGCATTTGTTATTTCAATAAAAAGAAAAGAATAAATAGAAATATAAATTGATTAAAATTATTTTATTTTAATAAACGTGATAAATATTTTAGTAATTAGCATATTTTTAGTATTTTTGAGGGTTTGGTCAACTGAACGTGAACACAATTACAGACAACGCAGAAAACTCACAGGTTACGTCATTTGACTCAAAACATGTTAATATTGACCACTTTTATTCTATCATCCAAATGTCCTGAAGAAGATTCATAAATTAATCGACACGTATTTTAATCATTTTTAAATTAAAATCACGATAAGCTACAACGACACTAATTTAAATTGTGATCGATAAACGGATAGGATACTATTTTTAGTTCAAAATTTAAAGAAGATTTTTCTTTATTATAAATTAAAAAGTATCGTAGCATTTCCAACGTGTGAAATAAATTATTGTTCCAGCGGGACGAAAGCGCTTATTTACCAAAACCGTTACTGCTACTGGTACTGTTCCGGCCAAACCGGTACGTATGATCACCTGAACTATAGCACGAAATGACGTGAGGCTAAACGCAGCTCAAATCGGCATGACCGTGACCGAAGGAGAGCACATGGCCTTCGCATGAACCGAGTCACAATTTCCCCGAGGCCTTTGGAACTCCTCAATAAAACATGCATCAACTGTAATATTCCACATCCCTCTGAGTCACGTAAGCATCACGCACAAAAGCACTCAGATCTATAATCAAGCGTTCTGCGGCTTAATGCGGTTAAAGCATTTAAGCATGCTCGCTTGATTTAAGCACCGCATGATTTTTATCGGAGATATGTTCTCCCAGCTTAACAAGAAAAAGACCCAATTCCACGGGACTCTCCTTGATCTTCAAAAAATCATCAAAGGTTAAACCTTGTCATTAATCAACTATAACCAATAATCGATCTGCCTCGTGATCCATATTTATCGATTTTTTTCTTGCGTATTTTTTTTGACCGGTGCTGTTTTTCTTCCGCGAAATATTATGAATTCACATGGTAATTACTTTTGAAATGCAAAACATTATCTAGAAAAGCATTTTTCTGTAGACCGTACAGTGGAGTCCCCGCGCCAAAGGCACACTTTTCAATAACGAATCGGTGGGAAAAGCCCACCCCAATCGATCCAATCACATAGTACCAAGCAAAATTCATGTGTGTTATTGTTGTGTTCGCGAGAAAGAGAAACTTAAAATAACAGTGAAAACTACAGTTGCAGGAATATCGAGCAATGTTACAGACATAGAATACAAAAATAACTGTTTGATCCATCAATAAATATTTTTTATGATATTTTCTTTTATATAGTTTTCCCTAATTCCAATTTATTTTTCTTTTTAACGTCGGCAGAAATGGAGCAGAGTTTGACCCGGTCGGAAACCCGAAGAACCACCAATATCGCTACACGGCGGGAAAGCCTTAGATATATCATATTTTTCTTTTCTTTTCTATCAAGTTTCTTTTTGTTTCACGAACATTTGAAGCTCTTATTACACTTTCCATTATTTAATGTTATTATTTTGTATTTTTTTTTCATTCTTTTTCATATTAATTTTTATATTTATAAGACCAAGTTGACCCTTCACTATAACTTTACTAATTTTTGTTCAAGAGAATCAGTACCGAAATATTTCAGACGAAGTTTGCAGCAATTAATGCTATATATACAGTCGATTATTATTGCAACCTTTAATTGAAAATCAAGCGCTTGTTGCCGAGGATGGGAACAGATTAAGGCGCCGGATATGTGATGTGTGCCACATTTTTGGGCTCAAAATTTCAATTGCAAGCCGCGTGCACGAATTTAACTACAAGCCGGGCGTGTGCTACCCCTGAGTAAAGGAACAAAATATCGGAGAGTTTAACCCAATCGTAGTTTTCTTGGCATGCTACCTGAATAGATGCCATAGATTGCCGATTGCTGGACTAACAATAATTAGGACAACTTTCTGGAAATATGAAATACGTATTTTCAACCTTTTTGGACTCGCTTCATTTCATTCCCAACAAATAGCAGAGGGGCCTTTTTGAACCGAGGTCATTTTACATCTACATTTTACATGCTGCGTTCATTATTGCATCAACTGATTAGAATCATAACAGCTGAAAATACGGTGACAGAGTTTGCGTGTAACGCAAGCATCATTTCCCAACGTTTTTCAAGATATCATATCAACGTACGTGCGTCGACCAAGGCATCTAGGTTCCGATGACCACCACGAATTACTAAACATCCAGTAGAAAAACATCACATCACGCCAAAATAAAGTGTATATTCAGGTCATTCAGGTTTATCCGGCCAACTATAATGCCTTATTGCAAAGATCTCCGGGATTTCATTTCTAGAGCAAAAGTTCACCTTAACAAATATGAAAGTTAGTTTGCTGTCTTATTTCGATAAACCTTAGAGCTTGCATGCAACGTTCAAGCGTCGCGGCCAGTGGTTGCAGGGTTGTACTACAACACGCAATATTGTAATTAAAGAAGAGAGCAATTGACAAGTAAATTTAAAGTTAATATTAATCCAAATAGTCAATGAAAGCAGAGGAATCCAAGTAATAGGACTTTGAACCTCACACAACACGCACGTATTTACAAGATTTAAATACTCCCTGTCGATCGGTCACCTGGATGACCGAAATGCGTGCATAAGATTCTAAATTCCTCTGCTTTTATTGACAATTTGAATCAACCTCATCCCCTAACCCAACCCAACCCTAGAGGTTACCTAAGCGACAAAATAAGAGAATCATTGTACACTGCCGAACTGATAGGAAAAAATCCCTTTTTTCCACGGACCACTGATAGCTATAACAAAATCAGAGCGTGACACTAAGAAATCCCTTTAACGTACAATTCATCTTCGTCCTTTTCCAATTCATTTTCCCGATTCCCTCCGTTTTACAATGCTGGATTCCTTACATCCCCTGCTACACCCCCCCCCCCCCCACCAGTGTTTCAGTGTTCAAGTGGGCCAAGACTATCGAAGAGAGTGTTGAGGAAAACGCGTTAAAACTACATATATTCCTCCCATTAATCAGCTGTACTCAATGCTCTCGAGACCTACTACTAGGTAGATGTAAATTTTCAAACTTTGGACTAAGTTCTCTCTTGCATTAAAAAAATATATTACTCTTTCCATTCTATTACGTTTCTGGTTAAGAAATGGAAAAAAAGATACTTTTCTCACTTTGACACTAAGCCATATACCTGTTTTCGGCGCATAAACAGCATAATTGATCCATTCAACATAGCCGAGTGCGCATTTTAGTGAATTCAATATTCTCCTACGCTATCATCCTTCATGGTCACATGAATTTTCTTCTTCTGCTCATGGCATGAACGTATATGTGGGTAAATAAAGTATTTGAAATGCAATGAAAAGTTCGACATTTGGTCGATAAGAGCACGTGCATCCTTCCTTCGGCAACCATTTCCCTTATCCCCATCGATATGTGTGCATGACCTTCCCACAATTCCCTCGGCCTTCACCGCTTCACCACTTTCCCGCTACCTGTCCTCCTTTACTTATTGATGTGAGAAAAGGAGGATTGAACCGGCCACCGGGTGCCTATGTATACACCACCCTTCGAAGACCTTCACAGGGGTCGCATGCAAGGGATGAAATTGCGCGGCTTCTATTTGGCCCTTCCACTCATTGGCTTCTCAAAAGGATAATTAATCCTCCGGGTGTTCGAGAATCTTTCTGAGATCGTTATCTTCCAAAAATGAAAATTCATGAGACGGTAGGAGGAGCCGGTGCTTTGGAAGAGAACGAGATACCCCTTTAATGACCCTGTGGAAATCACGCTCGACAGTTAACCATTTACTGGACGATGCATACTATTTAGGAGCGAAGAACCAAATTACAGAAAATATACATTATCCTAATGAATTCGATACGCTGACCACGAACCTGGGGCGCGATAGCGATTCTCAAAAATGCGTGCGCTCGCGGTATCGTTATGTTTTCATTAAGCTCATGAAAGCGAAAACGAGATCGTCATTCTTCAAATTTTGTCAGGTACTTTTAAATCATAATTTTAGCTTAGCCTCTTTCTAAGACATTTTTATTGATTTAAAACCATTTCCTTCACTTTCCCATTTTTGTTAAATTTCAAAGTTTAAAACTGTTAATAATGATTCTCTATTACTGCGAAACTTTGTTTTCGTAAGTTGTACCTATCCAACTCACTATCTTGAAAACATTTCCCAAGGGGTAATTCATATCCCAAATCGTAAATGCCTTTATAAAAAGTATATCATTGCAAACATCCCAAAAAATGAATCATCAGTAGCCAACAATCCGAATATGGGTTTTCTGCAGCTCTCCACTCCATTCTATCGTCAGTTAAGCGACTCATTGTCAGTCCTTCATTATTCCTTATTTTGTCATTCCCACAGATTGTTTGGTGTACCCTCTCTTTGAAGGGCAGCGGTGGACTGAGGCTAAGGGTAGCGAACCCGAATTTTGATCTTAAGATCGTATATTCGAGACTCGATGTGGATGGAAAATATTTTCTTCTTCAATAGAATCGGCCAACTACGGACAACGTTGATGAAACTGTTTTCATTTCGTATACTTTCTTTTTTCCTCTTCCAATATTCCTTTATTTGCTTGCTGTGTTTCCTTTTCTTATCTTCTGTCCATTTCTGACCTATCCTTGAGTTTTCCTCCCCAAATTTTCCACTGCCACCTACCACTTTTTTTCCGGAGTAAGTCACGTTCTTTCATTTTCTTCCAAGTAATTCCTATTTCTCGCAGGTCCCTTTCCACATTCACGAACCAAGCACCCTTTTCGTTTTTATCTAAGAAGTATGTACTACCAAATCCTACTGGCTAATTTCGTCTCTTCTATTCTAACCAAGTGCTCATTAAATGTAACTCTCCTTTTCCGCAAGGTATCCGTAATTTTTTTCTATATCCAGATGCATCTCCGTAGAAATATGTATCTGCTTTTAAGTAAAAGAAATACATATTTCCCGAGTTTTCCGACACCAGACAGCAAAGAGACACCTCTCCGCCCTGCTATGTTACACCATTGGTGAAAAGGCAGCAGTTTCACCAGAAGTCACTGATGGCGCAGATTCATAAGATCGATCCTTTATCAACTACCATTCCCGCAAGCAATAATGATATTCAGGGAATAAGTTACTGGGAGGGGAACATCAGTGAAGGCGAATAAATGTAGGGTTTGGACATGGAACGTGAGGTCCTTTGCATTGAGTGGAAAGGAAAGTTGAAGAACGCTAATACAGAGATGGACATGCAGGGTATACACATCCTCCGAGTAAGCTAAATAAAGCGGGCCAGGGCAGATGACTTCTGGAGCGACGGATACACAGTTATATACAGAGATATATGCTCAAGTAGACGCCCGGAGGATAGAAGGAGGGGGGATCATTCCTGCCGTTGGATGTATGTACCTTCCATCATTGTTTTTAGTAGGCAGATTTTCCACAGAATTTGCGCAATAAGTTTGTCTCTCAAAATGATTAAGACAAGCGAAAATAATACGCCGTAAAAGTCAGATTTTGAGTATACCACACACTAGCCGAGGTATTACTTGTACTGTGTTACCCTTAAGTGCACATAAGTGTGACAATTCCACAGGGGAAAACCAGCTGCCTTGACCCCGGATTCCTCGATATCACACAAAGTTCTTTAGCCAGTCATCTCCACTGAGGATTTTAAGGTGGATGCCTCGGTAACTTGACTGGCCTAAACACTCTGTGCAATATCGAGGGACCCGGGTTCCTGTCCTGATCAAGATGGATGATTTTTCCTGTGGAATTTTCGCCATAAAAGTCATTTTTCCTTGGCCTCGCGCCTAATAAAGCGGGGTATCGCACGGTACTGGATCTAGATAAAGATCTCACCTGGTTTCCTTCTTGCGCCCTCTTATTTCAAGCCGACAATTTATCTGGCTAATCTAGACACCCGGCCTTAATGTATTCACATATCCCCATCTTCCTTTTAACGAGGCCGCGTCACCTTGCGGGCACAAGGGCCTGGCGGCGATCACGCACATTAGCACACCCCTATCGACCTCATCGGCCGCACGAAGGTCGCGCAAAAGCTACCGATCCCCCATGAGGCCACCAAGCTACGAGGGAGAAGGGGGCAAATCAGGAAACGGTTACTGTCACCCACTCAGCGTACCATCTGCTTGTCACCATGGGAAAAATAAGCATTGAGGCACGGCGAAAAAGCAGTAATCTTTCTTTCTTAATACGTTAATTCATACGATGCATTTCTTTTGGCAAGGCTATTTAAACCACATTCGATAAATTTAAACAATGTTTTACATTTTTTACTTTTGCACGAAACCAATAATATTGAACGCATGGAACATGCCTTTCAAAACGGTTCTATACCTGGGCTAAAAAGCTCGCTTCACATGTTTACCCATTCCCCGGTAGCGCCTTTACCGCGACAGCTTAAGATTTGAAGTACTTTTCCTCTGTAGACGAAGAATCATTTATTGCTATGAATGGAATGATTTTCTCATAAAGCGGTTGCGTTTTGCATGTAAAAAATAGCGAAGCCTACCATTATTTGCTTTCAAAATTAAGGACATAGCTAAGGCTAGAATTAATAATAGAAAGGAATCCAGAACGAAGATTTTTAACCAACTCGATGCAAACACTGTTCCTTCATCTACACAAACAATTAATAATTAATGATGCTGTTTAGTATCAAGGCCAGTACTGATGTAGTCCGTCACTGGTCTTTCCATATTTGTCACCGCGCGCTGTCTTAACGGTTCCTCATGGAACTTCTACCACCCCACTAGGCGACGGCCGTTAAATTTTAGGTGGCTCGGAAGTTTAAAGCCACCTGAAATGGGAGTATAGTAGAAGTATATGGGAACACTAAAATAAACATTATGAATTGCAACAGCAATCGAAGATGTGAATATCGATGTTCTTTTCTTCCCATCCGCACATCAGCGCGTATCAACTCTGCTCCCAGCCTGTTTTGTAGTGTGATTTGCATAGTGTGCAGGGTCAGAAACAAATGAAAAGCAGCTAATCTGTTGTCTTGCGAAGTTAGCACTGCACCAGAGCGAATGGGAAGCACCTAGTGACTTGAACAATTCTTCCTCTCCAGATCTTCCATCACATTCGCATTCCCTAGAGGCACGACGTAAAAGCTATAATCTCTTTGCTCTCTCAATATGCTGTTTCTCACGGTGTATTTGATTGCGATTTCTGATAAATTGCGAAGAGTATATATGATTGCTTGAACAACAGCGAGAATCCATGAATGATTGCCTTCTCATCCTGAGGGTTCGAGTTTGAGTGTCCGGCATTTCGGAGATTTTTCAGTGGACTTCCGAACCCTAATGTACCTCAATCTTGAGAGCACTTCACGTGAATACTCAATCTATTGGATGGGACGCTAATTACTCCAGGTACGGACCTCAGAGGAATAACATCGAATCCGAAGCCAGGTTCCTTAGGGCCCATCAAGTAAAGTCGTTCTTTAATGTCGATTTTCAACATTCAAGTAAAATATATAGCATCTAGTGAATGAAAAATGAAAAAATTCAAAATGAATTGTAGCAAATTTAAATGCATAGTTAAGAATCAAAGTATATATTAAATATTTCTGTCGATGATTCATTTTTAATAATACCGAATTTATTTTTAGGATAAATTCAACTAATATGGTTCGGTTAATTTTGATTTCATAGGATGCAGCTGAGTTAGAAATTCAATTAATAAATATAGGAGTCACTTTCTTGGCAAGTTAATTTTGACAATACTGACAGATTCGATGTTAGCTATGTGAAAAAAATTGCATCAAGTTCGAGCAGTTTATTACTTTTGCTAGAAACCAATACAATCGAACACATGGAACTTTTTCTTAAATAAATGGTAACACCTTTCAGGAATGAACGACAAACTCTAATTAGCACTTTTCTTAGCGCCCTACATTACTGATTGAACCACTCTCAAGCAATTCAAATTTCTGTTAAATAGGTTACGCCTCTCCGTTGACTAAAATTATTAGCTAAATTATGAATATGAATAGTTATTGTAACAATAAAAGAAAATCAGCTCACAGTTTCACCAACGTAGAATAATATTTCTCCAGCACATCAAAATTGCCAATTAATTTAAAATAAATTAACAATTCTATCAAAAGCCTGCCCGAGCAATATTTTCCTCTCACTTCACCAATGCCTGCAAGGTATATGTCTCTAGGAAATGCTTGTGAGTGACTGGTAGGCACTTTATCACCTTATCTAAATGCCATCTCGAGGAACAAAATCTCGGACGACCCCTGGAGTTATTGATGGGACTCACGTGACTGGTCTTATCCTCTCGCTCTCTCAGCTCGGCTGAAATTCATAGGCCTTGTTCTACCACGATAATTAGTACCTTTCTAAAAAATTGCTTCCCTTGATATGCCCCAATTGCATCCACCCTCTTCGAAATCCAATGCAGAGGTAAGACTCTTCATGTACCCGGAAATTTCTTAATGGTGCACTCTTGATCAAGTATTCACAGCAAACACCCAGCATTTCCCCTTGAAAATGGATCGTTATTAAATAGCTGACCATAGTTTCACCAAATTGTTAATACTCTCTCGGTCTACATTCGTAAATATTCTTCTTCAGGGATTCCCCGCGTATTGATTCTAAAATACCGAAATTTCTTCTGCTTCGCTGAAGACCTATTCAGGATTAATGAATGTTAATTTTCGACACTCCAGGGCAGAAGTAAATCCACAGGGGAGAAGGATGCCTCGGTAGCTTAATTGGCTAAAGAACCTGGCGCGATATCGAGGGATACGGGTTCGAGTCCCAGTCAAGGCGAACCATTTTTCCTCGATGGAATCATCACACACTTGCGGGTGACTCCATGAAGGCAGGTAAATACTGTGGCTAGTCCTGGTATCCTCAAATATTTTCACAAGAGAACATTCACCACAAACAAATTTACCACAGTAACACGTGCTCTGATCCGATCGATCAATCCAATATCCACGCGGTATCTTCAATATAGAATCTTAGGAAGTCAGTGGCAACATGCATAGCTTGGAAACGGCGAATCCGAGGAGTTAAGGTCCACACCACTTGAACAATCCAACGGAGTCACGGCATTTCCAGGTCCCGCTGCGCGATCGAAAAATCGAATTTATTTTCAAACATTTTTCAAGATTTTTTTTCAGAATAACCTTAATATGTCTTCAACTAATACTCTGTACTAATAACCCGGTGTACATATTCGTAAAACCAATTAATATGGCTACTTTGTGATTTTTTTCCTGAAAAAAAGCGTCCGCCATTGCGTTGTGACGTAATAGCACACAAATATAGACAATTATCTCTTAAATTTATGCATAGGATAGGAAAATCACCATTGTGACAGATGGCAATGTTTTTTTTATTTCATTAAAATCCTTCCACAACTCAACTACCTGCTTAACTTTTAAGATTTTCGAATAAAAATCAAAACTGGTGCTTATTTTGGAATGTTGGTCATGCTTGAGCCTCCGTATCTAAGTAGCGGGAAAATCTACGAATAATGACTGACTTTTCCATAATAAGTAATCATTTGTGAGTATATGTGCCAAGTTTCAAGTATTTATCTCAAAAAAGCAATTTTGGACTTTTGTCCTGCTTTTTTCGATTTCCGACCACTGCGCGTCGGGAATCTCAAAAGAAGAAAATGTCCATCCGCCAATATATTGAAAAACTAAAATAAAAAAGCAATTTTACACTTCAAAGATTAATTTAGCGTCTCTGAAATAAATTCGACATTTAGGCTCAGTTCTATATCCTCAGGTTAAATATTTTCCTTACATAAATACCGAAGTTTATATGTCCTCCCATCGATAATGCTCACGCTAACCTACCGACAGTCTGAGGTAATATATTAATCCCAAACTCTTTAGCAGATTATGTTAAGATCATTTCAATTAAGCGGCACGTCATCTTGCGGTTAACGTTGGCCATTTTCAAATACAAACATTATAAGGACTATGTGAGAGTGAAAAGGGTCGTAAAAAGGTTTCCGAGAAGATTTTGAGGTGGCTGGAGAGGTTATTGTCTATGAACGGATCTGAGTGAAACTTTGCATACGTGATCTAACTACTGATATCTACAGGGACAAGTGAAAAAATTTCATTTTACCAAATTGGGTTTAACGCTATTCGATGATGTTGTAACACGTAGCCTTATAGTTTATGAGGTATATTTCGTAATAATTCGATTACATATGTTCAGATTTTATTCCTAACACGAAATAATACATTTCATATAATTATAATGATTGCTATCAATTTTCATGGTGTCCCAGAGTCAAATAATTGAAAAACATATCTCCATTACTGCATGCAAGGTAAGTTCCACCGCATAAACAGATGTTCTTAAATAAAATGTGGTCCTCATAACTTTTCAACTTACTAGAAAAAATTTTTACATGTGCACTCGATGACCCATCATTACCACTCTAGCCACCTTACTTAGTACTCTTTTTACGTGGCGTTTCTCATTAACTCGCGGAAACATTTCCTACTCAAGCGATAAAGATTCACGTATTTTCGGTTTCGTGCACAATGCCCAGAACCACTTCTGACGCAGTGATTAACATATTCCCGCAATGGCCTGAACACTTCTCTTAGCGAACGCTGCCAAGTCTGAGGTCTTAAAGGTCATCGCCAAGAAATAAATGGCACGTAAAGAAGCCCAGACGACAGATAATGACCTTGGGGAACTCTCGCCTAATGTCAAAGTGGCATCCTACTAACGTGCAAGACCTTTTAAGCACACGGAAGCCCAGAGAAACAGGAAGGGCTATATTTCCAGCATCATCAAAAACACTAGGGTAAAGATGGAGGTGAAATGCGAAGGGAAGGAATAATTAAAACTGCTCTCCTCTTCAAGAAAAAAAATTAGACTTCAACAGCCCTCGATAAAAAATAAACGAGTCAAAAAAGAATAAGTGCCATAAAGCCCTTGTTAAACCCCCCCCCCTCCCCTCCAAAACCAATTGTTTACACAATGCTTTTCTCTCCATTGTATCACTTTGTTAAAGTCCCTCCTTATCCCCACTGTCCCTTCTATCTTCCATACTCTAGTCCTCAGTGATCCCCCCTCTCCAAAGCACCACATAAAAAGCAATTTTACTCATTTTCCTACCTTATTACGTATGATTAGGCACCGGAAAAATAGCATGTTGTGATAAACGCGAATTTTCTGAGAATATTAGGGATAAAAGCGAAATATCTGCGAAATTAGTAAATACACGAAAAATATGCGAAATAAGGTTATGAATACAAAAAACTAGTAGGAAATTACTAGGTAGGTTTTATTGTGTAATATCCCATTTTTATCCATTAAAATTATGATTATTATCACATGTACGCAACAAATAAGCCTATGCTCAAATTACACGTAATAATATACGCGTGGGTGGATTGATTATACCGCGCAATTAGTAGACGAGCGTTGTTGCGCATTTCGTTTTACCTTTGTCAGTAAACAGAAGTGCAGGCCGGTGACATTTCCTATCTTCACTGTTTATTTGTGAAAGTGTGACGAAGGCCCGTTTTTAACACGTTCCCGACAGGTCACGGCCGTCTCTCCTCACAGGCGTCGTGACCCACCGGTGGTGCCCGGGAGATCGGCTTCAAAGCCGTCGTGTACCACCGGTGGTACACGCCGCAACAGCTTGGAATGCCGAGCCCAGGCACACACGCCCCTCGATAAAGATCTATTCTTCATATATACGCTCAGAGAGGAAGAAAAAATTTGAGTTCGGAGTTTTTACGGAAATAAAAATAATTTTACCGTTCATGGAAATATAATATTATTCCCGTTCTCTATGTTGAGGGTTAACGGCATATAACAAGGCTCCAAAAACAATGGCAATAAGCTTCCTTACTCTAAAAAATTACCTTACTAAAGAATTTGCTGCCATTGTTACCATGAGTAAATGGATTGCGGGAAAATTCTAAAAATAGATTGCATAACTCCCAGGGGTGGAAACAAATATGTAAAAATTAAAATATAAGGAGTGAAATATGCTATTAATAATAAAATAATAAGTGACACTGGAGTTCTAAACATTCACATTGAACAAAAATCTATTATACATGTTTATTTTTAATGATTTTGAACAAAACTTACATTTTTAGATATATTTTCCTTCTGAAATCAGTGAAAACATAGTAATAATATCAAAATGTGAATTTTTCATTGTTTTAGCATTAATTTGTTGGTACTTAATGTAATATTTTATTATATCACATCAGTAAATAAACCAATTATTTTAATAACGTATATACCTTTTTTCATAAAAAATCACACATGCATTTACCAGGACACACTACTAAGAAAACATATCAAAAGTAGCACTGCATATATAACTCATAAATGCGAAAAAGAAATGAAAAAAGAAAGATAACAAGAAATTCAATGCTATGAAGCATATAAAAAATAATGTGTAACATTCTTAACACCGGCAATTCATAGAAAATTGAAACAGTGGGATTTTCTAGAAGATGCATATTGGAATTCTTCACAGCATTTTCAATAATACGCAAGATAGTAACTTAAACATACAATTATGTATAAAAAAGCTGTAAAAATCCAATCGATTCGATTCCAAGCCCACAGAAACTGTAAGTAAACGGGAATTTAAAGTCTCCCTTCTATTTACTTGCACAAGTTCCCCTTTCCTAAGACTGGCTTGCTTTACGTGTACTTGAACGTGGAAACAATCTTTGACATGATCGGTGAGTATTAGCATGAAGTCGTATTCAATTCTAAAATAAATCAGCCGTACACTAGACGACAATTTTTTTTAAATAATCATTTTTTTTTCGAAAATAAATTAGCTAAAAACTTCGTGATAATTTTTTGAACTCTTGATTTCTTTTATTTTATAAAAAAAAATTTAAGGCCAGATTAATTTATCATTTAAGGGGTTGCATGATTTTAAACGAACTTATTGATTCAAGTAATGATATATTTGCATATTCTGCAAATAAATGCTTAAGAATTGATAGTTAAATTCAAGGTTATTCGATGATAAAAAAATAGATGCTAATTTCAGGAAAATAGATGCTAATTTCATAAAAAATATATGCTAATTTTGAAAAATATGCTATTTTTTCCGATCCCTATGTATGCTGTAATACAACGAAATCTTGGTCGCATTAATTGGATCTGAAACTAGTGGAAAACAACAACGCTGTTGTGTCACGAAGTAAGCAGCGCAGTAAAGCGAATAGAAAGCGCATGACTTCAAACACTCTCCCTCTTCGGATCTTCCATGAAATTCAACCGTTAAAATCAAACAAATGGACTATTGCGGGAATTAAATTTTTATTAGTTTTTAGGAGCTTATTTTTATTATTAAAATAGCTCCATTTGAATTTAATTTTCTCGATTCGTCTGAATTTCCCTTAGGGAAAGGAATACTCATCCGATAGATCCTTTCAGTGCAGACGACTCACACGAGTGAGTCACGGATGTATGCTTTCACCGCGTCACCCCAGAATAGTAGTAATGCCATTTGTGATATTCCGCCCTTAGAAACACCCTTTGGAAAATAACTCCAAATTGAAAAGGACAACGAATTAATTTTTCCATCAGGGCAACCGGATGACTATCCTGAGGTGTATGCTACCAGCAACTCTTATATACGTTGAGAATAGTGTACATATCAGGAAATTCTAGCAATGAACATGGTATGTCCTTGAAGATTTTCAATATGGTGAGCATACTTATAATTCAAACATGGCAAGATGCCGTAGAAACAATTATCACCTCAATACTCACATTACACCAATGTCAAACAAAATGAGCCGATTTCCTCACATGTATACACCAGAAGGCCACTTTTTCAAACGAAGTGTCACCGGATGGGATCATGTCAGCAAATATTCTGAATATAACGGTGCTTGTACAAATGAGTCGGTTGACATTTTCTAATAGGAATGCCAAACTCGTCATTTTTTTATAAGTAAAACTGTGTAAAGCCCCATAGCATGGCGTCTCCGCAAAGCCAATAAGTCAAAAATCGTGTATGATCAAGTATAAATGCGTCCAGATTACACGAGTCATAAAATAATCGCAGTCGGACCGCAGGACATTGCAAGTACACATATAGAGTACATTCATCGATATACTAAAGGAGAGTTTGAAAGAGTTTGGAATGAAAAAAGTAAGATACGCATGTGATTGTGATAACTGCAACGCTGAGGCGCTTAAAAGTCAAAAAGTGTTATTTATTTTGATAGTTCAAATGGGATTTATTGAAGTGACTCAGGTCGTTTTATTATCCCTAGTCAAACATTTTTTTCGGTATTAAAAGCAATGTTTATACGTTTTCCCATCGAAAACGCTCACGACAACTAACCGACAGTCTGATGTAATACACAATATCCTAACTCTTAGTTATAACAAAGTTAGCGAATAGGTAACTAGATGTTCTAGTTATCTTAATCCATACACTATAATACTAGGCCTTAGTAGTATTTAATGTGCCCTGGCAGTTAAGGTGGCTGGTCGGGTAATCGTTAGTCATTGAGAAATTTAGTTACTTAAATTTTAATACTGGTTTAAAATTTAAATAATAGGTCGTAGTTATACTATATTCAGTAGGAATGACTTATGTCTTACGTACAGTCTGAAATATTGTCCTTTAAATTTACACATTGCCATAAAAATTTGCTTAGATGCAGACTTGATTCATTTCTTAAGTCATTTTTGCGAAATTAATTTTCCGAAAACAGTTACACCCGTGGCCATAGAATTCAAAATAAGTATTTTAATGAAGATGTATTGTCACTCGAATGCGAACTAGTATTAAAATGATTCTATACATTATTTTATCTTTCGTTTTTAATCCGGCAACAGCGTCCATTTTGCAACACGCTGCAACACGTGTCTCTGCTTAGCATGTCCTAGAGGCCCTCTAGAGGGCCTCTAGCATGTCCCGTACTTTCGTGTGCCACGTTGCCAACTTTACACCACATAGCCGCGCGCGACATTTGAAATTCACTCATACATATTTTTAAATCGTATTTACGAAAAATTTCAGTCGATAGTATTAAATGATTTTTTCAGAATAGATTTTAATTTATTAGAGCTACATTATATCAGTTTTTGGTTGAAATCTGTTCAGTAGGAATGGAGAAAGTGCGTAATTTATCCTATTGGAGTGGAGAGCGCCATAAGGCTCCATGTTAAAAGAATCCAAAATATCTCAAAAAGTATGTCGATGATCCCCCGTTTTTTCTTCGATATTCCATAGAATATCCAAAAAGGAACATATTTGGAAATTTTTAAGAAAATCTGTTCACTTTGGTTTTTTAGACCAGCCACCTTAAAGTAATTTTGCTCTTACTGTCTTAAACTCGAACGTAAGTGCAACAACAATCGCGACGAATTTGACGATAAACAATTCCAATTCGGGCCGAGCCCAACGATTCACATCTCACTTGACCGAGCGGGAATCGGTGTTCCCTTCGTGGAAGGCTGTTACCTACAAGTTACTTTCTTAAACTACAAACAACTTATCATTCTCTCCTGGAAATAAGCTCCGATTGAAAGAATTACACTAAATTCATCTATATAGAAATACGTACTCATCATGCCGTTCCCTTTTGGAATAGGCGCAGTCAAAAAGAGCTCACTTCTCGCTTTTCGACCGATAAAAGCCGGCTTTGTTTCCAGTATTTCCTCCATACTACCCTATTTCTCTATACCTCTTCAACTGTCATAATATTCATTGCTTCATACGCATTCATAGCTTCATAGCTTACTCATATTCATAGTTTCATATATTTCACATATAGTTTCATAGCTCATAGTTCACATATTCATAGCTTCATACGCACGCTCTTAAAATAATGACTCATCGAAATTGCCTTTAAAATAAAGGAATTTTGACTCCTATCCATAAATTTCGGTCATCCATGTGACCGAAATGCATGCATAGGTGACAAAATTCCTCTTCTTTCATTGACACTTTGTATTAACTTTAATTTAAATTTATTTGTCGACTGCTATCTTCTTCAATGACTCTCTCTCGCTCTCTTGTTCTTCAGACTCGTAGTATTCCCCCAGTTCATAGTCTCTCCCACTACAATCACCCCCCAGTTTTTTCGATCTACCCCTTCCTATCACACCATTTACTTATCCACCATACGTCTGCTTCGTTTATATTTATTAAATTTGATAGTTTTTAAATATAAAATGATTGAAATCAACCTCATGTTAACCTGAAAAGCAATTTTTCAACTTTTCCCCGCGTGCTTATTTTACCCGGTACAGAATTTGCGGCACCCGAACCTGGTGAACCTGATCGAGGTGTTCCGCCGGAAGAGGCGACTGCACCTGGTCTTCGAGTTCTGCGAGCGGACGGTGCTGGACGAGGTGGAGGCCCACCCGCACGGCGCCCCCGAGGAAGTGGCGCAGATGATCGCCTGGCAGACCCTCGTGGGGCTCAACTACATCCACAGCCGACACTGCGTCCACCGGGACATCAAGCCCGAGAACCTCCTCCTCACCTCCAACGGCCTACTCAAACTCTGCGACTTCGGATTCGCACGGTCCATGTGTAAGTCCACAATCTCTGGCCTCTTAATCACTATAGCGGTAGCGAAACGTGGTGACAGTCACGTGCGCGAGGCGTGACGTTAGGGAGGGAAAGGCTCGTGTGGAAGGGGTCTTTTAAGGAGCGGAGGGGAGAGGACGGCACGTGGGAGAAAACGTAGTCAACATAAACCCAATTAACTTTAGATGGCGGGAAAGTGTCAGTATCGCGTATCACGACCTTTACCATCCAAACAAAGCAGGATTAAAATTCAAAATACGCTGATACTGTTCGTAAACCACCGAGAAGCCCATCAAAACAATTTGATTAAACGCCATAGAGATCTATAAAATTTATATGAACAATATATTGAGCATTTTGATGTTGGCGATGAAGATTTGCAACCTTGGGAACCCTGGAAGTCAAATCCGGAGACTACCTTACTCCCCCGTAGGTAGCCAGTTCATAGGGAATGAACTCTTCCACTGAAAAGGGCCTTTACGCAACTGCCACTATTTTCCGCTGTTACTATACACTGAATATCGATTCATTCATTCAGAGTAAATAATTTAGTATAGCAAAATTCATTCCAGAAGTGGTTCAACAGGATTTTGCATCCATTCACGCACACGTGTGCAAGATTCTGTAGGATCTTATGTTTTGATACAATTATCAGATTTTTATTTAATTTTAGCTTACGCTATTCAACATAGAGGGTGTTTCGGGAAAAATGTACGTACCTTCTGGAGGTAATACGGGATGTGATATCCAGCATTCCCTTATGAAAATATTGAAGTATCAGGGATTCGCAGAGATTCCAACATGGAGGATTCACCGGGAATCCTAAAATTTGTCGAAGGAACGGGAATCCCTGCGAATCCTGGCGAGTCCTGGAGAGCCTCAGGACTGTATTTAATGCAATTTATTACAATTGACAGTATTTATTGCAATAATGTACAAACAGTGGTGGTTTTGTGCCTAATATTCATCACTACCCTGCTGGAAATTTCACCTACTGTTTACAGTAGCCTATAGGCTTTTTGGAACGCTCTACTGTGTTCAGTAAGTTTACTGTAATCCTACTGTTTTCTACTGTTTACAGTAGGTCTGCTGCACTGCTACTGTTTACAGTAGCTCTACTGTACTGCTACTGTCTTTTACTGTTTACAGTAATTCTACTGTAAAATGAGACAAGGCAAAAATATAATTTGCCATTAATCACTTTGAATGTGCTATTGCGCATTGGCATGATTAAGTTCGTCGTAGTATACTATCTCGCATCTACCTAACCTTACAGTCCCTGCATGACTAACAAATTTACGACTCTAAGCACCTATGCTCGCACCCATTACTGATGAGTTGGCGTTGAGAAAGACGTATATATGCTATGTAGTCACTTTCGTAGACGTATAACGCTATGTAGTCACTTCCGTGGATAAATGTGACTTCGAGAACTATAATCATTAAATGAAAATTCCGTGATAGTTTGAGGAAATACCATAAAACCTTGATAAAATTTAATTGCCATTAACTAATGCCAGATAACTGTTATTCTATGTTGCCACATAGTATGAATATAAATGCAATATTACTGAGAATAAACAAGATTTTTCCTATTCCCGCACTTCAGCTTCAGCGTCGTAGCTAGGGGCTGGCCAGGCGGGCGGCTGCCAGAGGCGCAACCCTAAGGGGGCGCACTTTGCAAACCCACAGCCTGTAGGCCATCAATTAATTATAAAGTACCTGCAGGTACTTTATAATTAATTGTTGGGTTCTATTATGATCCTTTTTTAAATTAAATCAATTTTGCGTTCTTAAAAGTAACATTTTTTTCTTTTTCATACCCCATTGAATATTATTTTTCACATTGTTTTGGTATTATTATTATTTTAAACAAGGTATAAGCATTATCTGGGAGATGAGTCGAATTAGTGTCAAATGCCTTAATAGTATATCAAATTTCTAAATTCAAATTAATTGCATGGATTCCATGAGACAGATTCCTCATGACTCCATGGGACTCCCATGGAGTCCTTACAGAGACACTGAGAATCCTTGCGAATCTCTTGGACTAATGACATGAATTCCTCTGAGTCCTTGTGAGTCCTATGGATTCTGGGTGACCCTCTCTGAGTCCTTACGAATCCCCAGGACTCCACTATTTTCATAAGGGATGTTTGGTCAAATAGATATGGGATCGAAACTCCGTGTCCACACAACACTGGTCAGCACACCCATTTGTGAGTGTTCCCATGAGGAGAACCAAATTGTTAAAGTAACAATAAAAAATGGAATGAGAGCATGTTATTTTTATTCAATTTCCCGTTACTTTACAACAGCCATAAGTCTATTACAAGTAGAATCTCGAACTTCAAGTAGAAACTATACGTTGTACTTTGATATATCTTTGTATTCTATAAATCAAATATTTTTAATGGCTCCCCTTACGAAGATAATGAGGTGCAAAAATGGCTGATTTTGAGCGCCAAGCTAGTTTACAACTACTATATTTCTCATTCGAGTATAAGAATCACAAACTCCAAGCTTTTACTCTTTTGTGGACTTTTGCTTATCTTTATATATTGTAAGCCACATATTTTAACAGCTCCCCCACCGAAGAAAATAAAGTCTAAAAATGGCTGATTTTGAGCACGAACCCTTGTTTTCTTCTAGAATAAAAAGGGTGAGTTCCACATGTATAACAGTCTCTACGATTATTCTTCAACTTTATTGCTTTTTGAACAAACACACTCAAATCTGATACTTCCCTCCTTTGCGGTACAGCCAATTAATTTTTTATTGGATCACTTAGCATAGCATGAACCGCTGGATAAAATGTTTGTATCACCATAACTCCGTAAGTAAGAAGTCGCGATAAATAAAAAAACTTCGCTAATAACAGACCATTTTCTATGGAGCAATACTCAGTAAAATAGGGCGTGATATTAAAACCAACAAACGTATATGCCATGCAATGATCCCACAGCTTTAAATGCAGTCACTTCTCAAGAATATAGGTTTTATATAACTTTTGTTATCGTGATAAGCGAAGAGGATGGTATACGCCTTCCTCGGCGGTCTACTGTACAGGCAGAGCAGTCTTCCAGCCAGGGCCTTATAGCCCACCGGAATACCCCTACACCACCTCCATAGGCTATAGCTCTCCTGCCAAATTCTTTTGTATTTCGGTGACTTTAAATATACATTTTTGAAAAGAGTCTACTTCCTTTAAGTTCATCACTTGAAAGTGTATTGCTATATTTTCAAGGCACTACTAAATCATACAAGTAAAACAACTTATTACTATAACAATTCAACAAAAAAATTTAACATAGGAATTTTCAAAAAGCAAGCATTTACGGACACATCACACATTTTAAATGCAAAAAACATATATGCCTGTAAATAATAGAACTAATAAATTTAGATATCCTGGATTTAGTATGCATTTTTACCACCTCAAAACATTTACTTTCCTATGTTTATAAAAATTTACCACTATTTACCTTGCTTTGGCAACATTATATTCTACCTTAGCTACGAATCAAAATTTCTATTGGTTGATCTTAAACTCAGCCTTAGGAAATTTTTTATATAGGTCTCTGAAATAATATCACAAGACTTAACTGTCATGAGAAATCCATCAATACTTTACTTAAAAAAAAAAAGAAAAAAGAAAAGGCTTTTACGAAAAAGGAAAAACTTTGCAACAAATGTGAGACGGAGTCAAAATCACAAATATTTTAAAATGAATGACGCATAATGTACCTTAAAGCCAGTCCAAAATGTGATACCATCAAGAGCATCCTCCTCTTACAAGGCATCATAATTAAGCCGTTATGTTCACCATTAGAAGCTGCGTATCAACTATTGAAAAAATAATGCTGAAAAGAATATAACAAAAAGTATACAAAACTGTCGGAGACATTTTACAGGCATACACTTTGTTTTTATTCAATAAGGAAATATCTTAGCTAACACTTGAAGGAACATGGAATTGATATTTCCATTAAAAGTAACTTTAATAACCATAAAACAAGACACTGATTCATCAAAGAGTATCTGGCATCTTTTATTTCATGGGGTGCAGCAACACCTAATGGAGAGATGACAGAATATGTTGCTACTCGATGGTACAGAGCCCCAGAACTTCTTTGTGGCATGACAAACTACGGACCTGCTGTGGACATCTGGGCTGTGGGTAAGGGGTATTCTCTACTACCTCAGTTAGCATTAAATATCCATTAATTTTTTGTAATTCACTACTTTAAATAATCCTATGAGTGCTCACATTCTCAGCTTCTAAGCATAATATTCCCTAATATTTCTTAATATATAAAAGTTCATGAAGAAAAAAACATGAGATTTTGGGAGAGATTGGATTTTGATGAAAAAGAAAAAATGTTTCAGGTGTATACGCATGGCAATAATATAAATGACACAAATTAAAAGATATTAGTGCTTGCCATTCACTCTCCACTCCAAATCTCCACTTCCAAAAAGATACTGTTTTGCCGGTCATCCCTTACAACAATTTCTCAAGCCCATATATGCTTATTATACATACTCGTATATGTCCATAAGTATACATGATCATTATTATAAATGTACAGTTATGCGTTCTTGAAACTCATAAGAAGCTACTGGTATCCAAAATGATGTTCAATTCTTTCTTCTTAAGGTTGTGTGTATGCAGAACTTTTGAGGTCAGCAGCCCTATGGCCAGGAAACACTGATATGGACCAATTATTTTTGATTCAAAAAACGTTAGGTAAGCCTAAAAAACAGCCTGGAGGAAGAGAAAATCAATTATTTCCCATTCCTAGCATGTAATTAGTAGACTCCTTCAGGGAAAATCTATTGAATGTGGTATTTAGAAATTTAAAATAACTGGTACTAGGTAAAACTAGGTACATTTGTGTACAAACATTTCATCACTGAATCAAATTCTTACGTGAAAGTAAAAAGTTTGCCTTCAAAAGCATGTTTTCCTTCAAATTGTTCAGGAAAAAGATGGTGTTTTCAATTAATTTGAAACGGAATAAACCAACAAAGTAACTATCTAAAGATTAAATACATGAACTATACGTGCAATACCATACAATGTGTGTACTCTTCCTAATGCTTATTAAATAATAAAAAATAATAAAACTTATTCGAACTATTTCTCAAATAAACAGATTCCAGTTGGTTAGTTTCATTAATTTACTTAAATTATACCGAAGATATTTAAGAGCTCAAATTATCATATTTCCTTGAAATAAAACATCATTACCCACATATAACCTGTTTCTTTTGGACCCCCATTTATCACCTCAAAGTTACAGATTCTTACGAGAATTTAATAATTACATTATTAAATAAGGAGAATTAATTTTGCTTTAAAACTCATGTTGAAATGGAAGGGATCATTTGTAACATATCCACAACATTTTTTCCCTTTTTTGTTAAAGGTGATCTCACTCCAGAGCAGATGCAAGCACTGAGGATTTCAGAGTCTCCAACCCGTAAATACCACAGCTCCACAATCACAAGAGAACCCCTGGAGAAAATGCTCCCCAAGAACCTCAGCCCTCAAGGATTTGACTTCTTAACGGTAAGGCACTCCAAAACTGGATGAGACTCACATATAAGCTACAGTTCTTGCTTCAATGTGAAATAAGAATATATTTAGGCATAATTTGAACGTTGTATATTTGTAGTGTACCCTCCCATCTTAAGAGCTAATCATCATCACCAGTCATCACCCTGAAGATTGGTTTGCTGCAGCTCTCCACTCAACTCTCCTATCAGCTAACCACTTAATTCCAACATAATTATTCACTTTAATGTCCTTCATAATTTACCTGATGTAGTACAGTCTTGGTTTTCCTCTATAATTCTTCCCATTATTTTAATCTTCCATTATTGTTTTCAATAAGCTATTGTGTTACAAAATGTGTCCAATAAGTTTCTCTCTCCTTTTTCCCAGATTTCTCATCATACATACGTACTTTTGTTATCTTCAGCTCTTCATAGTCTCAGTCAACTTATAGTCTATAGAAATTTTTTCAGGGTATTATGATATGTTAAAGTTACTTGATAACTATGAGAATCTCCCTCCTATCTTCCAGAAATGCTTTGAGAAGAACCCTGCACGGCGGTATACTGCAGAGCAGCTTCTAAAATTACCATACTTCAGTAACTTCCACACCAGTGAGCTTAGTTCATTTACAGGCGACTATGAGATTGGCAGTAACCCAGCAAGACAAAAGGTGAGAATCAATAACAAAAGGAAGAAATCTTCAATTCATACCCACATGTCCAGACAGATATTCATTCTCCACACTTCAAAATGCTCAAAGCAAACTACAAGAAATCTGATGAGTGGGTTTCTCACTCGCTATTAGTAGCCAGGATAGTAACTTTCTGAGTTTTCCACAGTGTAAATGACATTTTTTAAAAATTTTTAACAATCTCTCATGATTTACACAATACATATTGCCATACATCGTGCATGGTACTGCAGGATCATGATCAGGATTTCCTGGTAGTAAATGAAATTCATCATTATGCTCATTAATCATTTTACAAGAGAGGGTAACATTAATTAGCAAGTGTGTACAAGTTGCAAAAGACAAGTAACACTTAACAACACTCTTGTAGGCTTTTTCAGCATTGTCATGCTACTTATTTGTAGTGTAGTTGGTATGTTAATATCTATTTGATGTCAGTAACAGTGTTGTAAAGTGGAACAGAGTTTCTCAGCATGTTTAGCCACGTCCAATCCTCATTGCGGTGATGACGTTTCCAAGGCATTGAAGCGTCCATCTTCAAGTTAGAAGTGTGGATGACAGCAAAGGTGCTCACTTATATTGGGAGCTCAAGAAGCCTCACTGCCTCTTAGGTCAATCAGAGCCGTTGCAGTGTTTGTCTCATCAGTGATTCTTCTCACCATCTCTCAGGGAAAATGTGTTTCCAACTGTTGGCCAAGATGTATAAGTGTTCTCAGTTGAAATTGTTGGGTTCTTTGGCCTTCACCTTCAACCAAGAATACAGATACACCTTGGCCAACAGTTGGAAACACCTCTTCCTGGAGATAAGAAGAAACTGTGATGATACAAAACACAGCAATGGCTCTGATTGGCCAAAGGGACAATGAGCCTCCCTGAGCTCCCAAGTGTCCACCTTTACCAACCTCAACAGTTCTGACTTAATGATGGAAGTTGCAATGCCTCCAAAATGTCATCACTAATATAATTAATACAATTAAGACCTGATACGGCAAAAAATCCCAAGAAACTCTGTTCCACTTAAATACCCTGTAACTGACATGGGTCATTCCACCTCAATTCAACAAACGTTTGTCCCTTAGGGTCTCAGATTTTGATAAAAATTGGTGTATGGGTACAATATTAACTCAAACTGAATATCCTCAAACCGTTTTGTGAAAAAAAAATTTTTGAGTGAATTATGCATATTTTAATTTTTTCGCATTTTTAGCAAAAATCCGTGCCTTAAATCATATTATCACTTATATCTCCGCTTGTAATTGTCATAAAACAATGATTAATAGCTTTTATTAAAGCTAAATCTTTATTGAATGCAAATATATCAATAAAAAATTATTTTCTTCTATACCCTATTGTTGTAAATTACTAATGTTTAAAATATTGTTAATAAACTTTTCTCAAATACTCCATCTCAGAATCGGCCGAAACTTTTTTTTCGTTATCTAAACATATTCAGCTAACTAGAAAAAAAATAAAATTTAGTGGCAACTCATAAATGCGTTTTTTATAAATATTTAAACATTTACAATTTTCTCTCGCGCGGCCCGTCAGCTTCCCATTTGGAATACATGCAGCAGACACGTGATGCAAGCCTAAACATTTCCCTAATTGCTCAAGGTCGTGGCTATATGAGATAAAAATATATTATAAACTATGAATGTTAACAACAATTGTTATTTTTTCTGTTAAATGGATGTTTGCAAAGAAATAAACCATTGAGCCCCACTTTCTCTGCGTGAAGTTTTTTCTAACTACTCCGACACAATCGATTGAAAACTCTTGCTCGGCGTTAATGACAGTGGAAAACGGACACATAAACAGAAAACTAATTTTAGGAAATTTGAAAGAGATATTTTGTAATAAGGAAAAATATGCCGAAGATACTGTTTCATTTTCAAATTTTGCAGAGCTCAGACCTAAGAAGTGCGTTCTTGCGGGAGCATCAGGAACTCACACCGTATGCGTGTGTCTGGTGCATCAAATTATTAAATTCATGATTTTAGGTGCTAGGTTGTCACCACTAAATCCAGGGGATAACACCGAGCCGTTGTTGTCATATAAAGACTTTTTGTCAGCAATGATGTGTTTCCCTGCGACCGACCGAGTCATGCCATTTGAACGAATGTAAAAACTGCCCTGGGCCGAGCAAAATTTGGAATTCAGTAGAAGAACACTTTGATGGAAATTTAATTGATAGTATTACTTACCACCAATGGGTGCAAGCTAACCATTGCTCCCTAGAAAGTTTTACAAAATCTACCGATAACTTTTTGAAACTTTTATTGAAAAGTTACAGAAACTTCAGCCACATGACTACATTGCTAAAAATCAATCTGATTTTCTTAGAAATGTAAAGCATAACATCCAAGTGAGGCAGGTTCTCGTCATTGAAGATTTTCCAGAAAATTACGCTTTCGTTTTACAGGACAGCATGCAAGGTATGCTTTGGAATAACGGCCAAGCAACAGTTCACCTCTTTGCTTGCAATTATCGACTTAAAGTCCAGGATAATGTAATCCCATTGAACTTCGTAATCATATCAGACAGCCTGAAGCATATACCATCAACTGTACATGTTTTTCAAAAACTTCTTCTTAAATTCTTGAAATTGAAAGTTCCGAAGCTTCAAAAAGAAAAATATTATTCAGATGGTTGCTGCTCATTATAAAACAAGTATAAATTCAGAACTTATCTCTTCACAGGAAAGATTTCACAGTCTCTGCAGAATGGCATTTCTTTGCTACATCGCATGGTAAAGGGCCAAGTGATAGACTGGGAGGAACTTTGAAAAGACTAGCAGCAAGAACAAGCCTTCAGCTTCCATACAAAAAACAAATACGTACACCTATAGAACTCTTTAAACGGGCAAAAGATCATATTTTAGGAGTGGATTTTGGCTACGCAAAGAAGGAAAAAATTGGAAAACATTCCGATGTACTTGCGAAAAGATTTCGTCAGGCAGTTAGTATACCAGGCATTAGGGAGTTTCATGCAGCAATACCCGAATCAAATGGAGTGATTATAATGAAGAGACTCTCTTCGTCCAGCAAGGGATGAGGATTCAGCTGTAGTTGCATGCAGGAGTATCAGGATCCTCAAATAAAATATTTTGGAGAGGACCCCTTCCTACATGGTAGGACATCATATGTTTACGGAAAGCATGCTAACTTAACCATTTTACATTTGTTATAAATACAAGGATTTTGCTTTCTCGTTAGTTTTCAATCGATTGTGTCGGAGTAGTTAGAAAAAACTTCACGCAGAGAAAGTGGGGCTCAATGGTTTATTTCTCTGCAAACATCCATTTAACAGAAAAAATAACAATTGTTGTTAACATTCATAGTTTATAATATATTTTTATCTCATATAGCCACGACCTTGAGCAATTAGGGAAATGTTTAGGCTTGCATCACGTGTCTGCTGCATGTATTCCAAATGGGAAGCTGACGGGCCGCGCGAGAGAAAATTGTAAATGTTTAAATATTTATAAAAAACGCATTTATGAGTTGCCACTAAATTTTATTTTTTTTCTAGTTAGCTGAATATGTTTAGATAACGAAAAAAAAGTTTCGGCCGATTCTGAGATGGAGTATTTGAGAAAAGTTTATTAACAATATTTTAAACATTAGTAATTTACAACAATAGGGTATAGAAGAAAATAATTTTTTATTGATATATTTGCATTCAATAAAGATTTAGCTTTAATAAAAGCTATTAATCATTGTTTTATGACAATTACAAGCGGAGATATAAGTGATAATATGATTTAAGGCACGGATTTTTTCTAAAAATGCGAAAAAATTAAAATATGCATAATTCACTCAAAAATTTTTTTTTCACAAAACGGTTTGAGGATATTCAGTTTGAGTTAATATTGTACCCATACACCAATTTTTATCAAAATCTGAGACCCTAAGGGACAAACGTTTGTTGAATTGAGGTGGAATGACCCACATCAAATACATACATACATATTATCATAACAACTACACTACGAATAAGTAATGCAATAAGGAAATGTTATCACAATGTAGCATATTGGGAACAATATAAATTTAATAAATGTGACTCTATGGACAATGCACATATTAGAGAAAAAATTTGCTGAATGTAGGAGTTACGATACACATTTACGTAATTGCAGAATAGTGAAAGTGCCTTCCATAGTTCCATTGAGAAAACTGCAAAAGAGTGAATCATCATCCTGCATTTGGCAAACCTTGGTACATTCTTGGAAACCACAAATTTGAATCTTGGTAGTAAAAAGGTTTATTCCACAGTGCTCATGTAGGTACCGATCCGACCCACAAAAGAAACCAAAGGCTTTGAAATCAGAAATGTTTTAAACAGAAAATGTAGCACATAAAATGCAAGTTCATATAATATTGCCAATACCATGACCAACCTTAATTTAAGATTTACTTCTAATTTTGCTATTATCTTTAACTTTTTCATTAAATTGAAGGCAAGAGCATCTTTCATGCTATTAACTTAACCCTTTTAATGCCAGCGGACCGATATATTGGTCCACGTTGGATGTGCGAAAACTGCCACGGGCCGATTTATCGGCCAAACTTTGAATACCTGAATATAATGGCCTTCCTTTAAAAACCTGAAGAGAGCCTTGGCATTCTCCGCTCATCCTACCCGAAATGGGCTGGCAGTAAAAGAGTTAATACATAGCTGGCATTTTCTGTTTATACAATTTTGTACTTGATCCTAAACTCTGAGATCATTTGACTGACTACATATTTAACTCTTCAAGATCTAATTTAAATAGAAATTGAAAATCGGAGCATATATCGGAGCATATATATCGGTTTATAACATAGTTTTCAACACATGGTTTACCATATATTTATGCGGACTAAACAACATGAAAATAATATGTTTAACTAGGTATGTACCCAGATACAAGAGGAAATGCCACCACAAATAGTGTGGGAACACTTCATATAGCTGTGTAACCACATAATACCTGTGTGTAGCTGCCTACTAAGCCTATGCAGTAACTTGGTACACTTATGTAGGCACTTCCATCAGGGAATCTCCTATTTTATTCATCATCTCATGAAATTCAAGCACTTTCTCATTATTCTTCTTCAACAGAATATGCCATCACTACCCCAACTACCAAATAACAGCATCATCGTGGTGACTCAGGGGCTGGGCCAATCTGTGTCCCCGGCGAAGAGGGGACGAAGCAAGGGGGATGACAGAAATTCACACCTGCCAAGTCTCTGATCGAAAAACATCGAAAATCAGCAATTGAAGAGACAAGAGGGAATGAGAAAGTGAAGGAGTTGGCATGGTTTACGAGAGGCTTTCCCCATTTTCATTCTTCCAGACCTTAAAAAAGCTATGCTATATTTTTATTTTTCCAAAGGAATATTTCTTATGTGCATTCCTGTATCATCTCAAAAGGGCTGTTTGTAGATGCTGGAGGACATGGGTGTGTTAGAATATAAGTACCTAATCATACTACAATGTGTTAAACAAAAAATATGTACATGTTTTTGTAAATATCCTGGAGATTTTCTAAAAAAATAATTGTTGAGAAAATTTTTCTGCGGGATAGCATGATGACAGCGATGATTTAAAGGAGGAAATATGCACAGAAATTAATCAAGAGCTTGACAAGAGTAGTTAACTCTACCCCTCCTCCTACCTTGAATATATATTCTTCTCCAGTACATATGTACCATGTCAAAAATCATTTGATACAAATAAAAGGATAAAGTCAATGAACTGGCTCTAAGACCACAACTGATAACAATATGATCATAGTTCCTTTTCAATTATAACTATTACTTTTAAAAAATCAAAGGTATTCACTTTCCATAATTTTTCAACAGTCTCTCTAAGTTTTCTTTTCTTTTTCCAATGTACTAGAGCTTACCACAAATAACTACAAACTACAATAATTTGTGTACTACCTGTGTGCTTTTTCAAGATATTCAACCCTGTAAAATTTAAACATATATAAATTCAAGGGACCAATTGATAGAAATGCTATTTTATTTTTTATAGCGAAAAAAAAGTCACATATTCTGCATTGAGTCCCAAATTTCAATTTCATTTCTTAAAAACTATGTACATATTATTATGAACAATTCGCATGAATAAATAAAATCCCCAAGAAAGAAATAAACAAAATAATACAATATTAATTGATTGCCTTATAATTTATTGATGGCTTCTTTTCAAACTCAAATGCGAATTATGTGTACTATATAAGAACATGTGAATACTCCCAAGTAAAAGGGGTGGGGACTAGACTTCTACAAACACGTACTGCCGTTTTCCTTCGAGTGTAAGTCGATTCGATTATAAAAATATATATACATATCGACTCAAATCTGTGACTCGAGTATAAGTCTAAATGAAAAAAATTACCGGATCTCCTTGTTTCGCATTAAAAAAAGTGAGCCATTAGAGACCCATGTATGAATATTGAAGCAAAGAGTGACAACCATTGAAAAAAAGAATGACAAATGTCAAATAAATTTATCTACAATATCTTTAACAATTCAAATGGTATTTATTCTTGACCTCTTTTTATATATGGTGAAAATGTCATGAGTTTAGGTCAAATAATATTTTTTTAAACTTTTGCCGACGTTTCGGATTTTTATTTATCAATCTTCAGGGCTTTAAAGTTTGTTGTTGTACAACACCAAACTTTAAAGCCCAGAAGATGGATAAATAAAAATCCGAAATGTTGGCAAAAGTTAAAAAAAATATTATTGACCTACATTCATAACATTTGCACCAAATATCTTTAACTGCTATAAAATCGGGCATGTAGATATTTACAGCATCCTTCGACATGATTGTCAGCATTCACAATGAAGAAGTAACGTAATCGTCATCGTTGTCTTGATTGAAGGAATCTTCATCATTCGCACCATCTGCCATGGCTAATGCACCCATAGTTTTGACATCGCAAGTTGGTAGTGCTGGAGGAGTGACGAGAGATGTGATCACGGATATTAAAAAATTTTTATTTTCTATACTCTATGGATGTGATGCAGACTTGTGGTGTAAAATGTTGCAATGAAATTACGTGCTAACTCCATAGAGTGATGTTGTGTACGATCAGATATCCTAGCATCTGCCGAATAAGATAAAGCGAAAGTGAAGATATCAGTGATTCTTAGAATTTTTTGGCATCAGGGACCAGGGGCAGACTGGGTACCCAAGGGCCCTGGCGGTAACGTGTTCAAAGGGCCCTAATAGGCAAACAACCATCTACCACCCCTTCCCCCCCCCCCCAAAAAAAGCCTGTAATAAACACCATGCACACCATCCCTGGCTCTGGCAGGGATTCCCGCCCACCGGCCCTGGCCAGTCTGCCCATCAGGGACTCCAAAAGGTTCCTTTTTGACTTCAACAAAAATCCAACATCGGTGGAGAGTGTTATGAAAATATGAATATTTGCCAGAAGAGGAGGATATTTCCTAATTCTTGGGTCTAAATATACATATGGTTTTATTCATCTGATATGCAGAAATAATAAGTCATCTCATTTAGTGCCACAAGTATAAGTCAAAGTTAAGTTTTCATTGATCAAAATAAGGAAGAAATTTCTCATATTATACTCAAGCACACATGGTTATTGACAGTCATAAAGTTTCATGCCATTAACACCCTTCTTGAACCCTAAACTCATCAATTTCAGGTGATAAATATAAATGCAGCATGAAAACAATATCACTGACCAACATACGAAATAAAAAAAGTGTTTTTCATCAAAATACAAAATTAAAGGCTTGAAAAAAGGCTCTTCTTGAAGAGCCAGGCAACTTTTCATGAAAATCTCTCTCCAGATTCAAAGACAAATTTAAACAAACACAAGAAATCAGTATTGCAATCAAAAGAAAATGACTACCTATCTTGTTTGGCATAGATTGCATTGCTCAGTCTTGGTTAGGACTGAAATCACCACACCTGAAATGATCATTGAAGGTACGTAATCAGCAGCTAAGTTCAAGATGAAGTGAAGAGTCTGAAATATTGGTGATTGGTAAGCTTTGGAGAAGAGGTCATAGAGAAAAAGTACCGGATAATGTAATGTGCCTCACAAGGCATGACAAAAACTAACAAAAAACATTTCATTCAGGCAAAAATTGTTTCATTCACGTGAAAACAATTTTTCACTTAGGAAATGGAAAAAAACTGAAATAAAATGCTTTAAAACTATTTCAAAACTAAAAATGAAACATTTTTATCACATTTTAAAATGGCTTGTTATCCGCTTAGAACATGGAAAAACAACCAAATAGCAAGTTTTACCGCCACAATTCAAATCCAAATAAGAACATTTTTATCGTGTTATAGAACGGTTTTCATGAAAACCATTCTGAATTGAGGCTACACTTCTAGACTGCACAAAAAACCTTAGGACACAATTTTTTGCCTAACCTTTTATTTTAGCTAAAAACCGTTTACCACCATTAGGGATAAGGAAAAAAACTTTATGAAGCTTTACAAAATACCATTGAAGAACCAGTAAAAACATTTTAGCACATTTTAGAAGGGTTTTCATGTCAACCATTCGGATTTTATTACATAATATATTTCATGCTACTGCAGATTACAGTCTACTTTCACTCTTTGGAGCCCTAATTTTACCCCAAGGAAACATTTCAGTAAATCCACAGCAAAATGCAGTAAAAAATTAACCGAATTGTGCGATGGATACCACGGTAATAGCTTGCAATTGGAGTATCAAAAACTTCCATCTGCCTCTGCCAGACCAATGGGGGATTTTAGACCCCTACGCTGTGCTCTAAGAGAGCATGGTGCTGCAATTCTCTTTCCACAGATCACAACTTAAGGCAGAACTTTCAAGATGACGGGGATAGTTGGCATCATCAGCACATATATTTATACTGTTCATGCCAAAAGTAGGTACCTCAAGCAAGACCTTAGAGCAAACAAGACCAAGAAGCTAAGTCTGCAGGGAGAAAGGTCTGCGGAGGGGACGTATCCACACAGGAGGAAGAAGCAGGGAGGGAATGTATAAAAAAATGCCTCAACTTCGTTCATAATAACAAAATATGTATACTTAAGTTCATCACTTGAAAATTTGCCACTGCATTATTATTCAAATTAGTGGCCTATCTAGAACCTGGCTCTTGAGGGGTCCAGCATATTTGTGATAGGTATAGTACTGGGGAGTCTGGGCCCAGGCTGTAGTACAGTACGCAGTCATATTTTTGCCAAAATCCGAAAAAAATTCCTAACTCTCTGAAAATTGGCATGTAAGTAGTTTGGGACGCATAGAATTGGGAAAAAAATTGTTTCACAGAATTTGGTTATCAGAACTAAAAACATTGAGCATTTGAACCCAAAAATTCATTTTTTTAAATTTTCTCGTAAAGTATGAGCGCTATTCACAAACGGTTCTAACAGGGTGAAAGAGCACACGATTCCATATAAAAAAGCATATTTGGAGTTTCTTCCAAGATTTGCCCGATTTAAAGAAAATTCGAGAAAATTTGTTCCATGTAAAAAATATGGAAGGAGACCAAGAAATTGGCAATAAACAATTAGAAAGTATGTAAAATATATAAAGGACATTGTTTAATGAAATTCATCCATGAAAATCCAGGGAACTCTTGTTCCTTAAACAACATTATTGAGGAAACAGTTCTCCAGGCTGAATATATAGTATAACTACAGCATCGATGGAAGGGGTTAGAACTTTTGAGAATAAATAAATGGTTGATTATATAAACATATTTAATACTTTTATGTACTACAAAAATTCATCGTCTTCCTCAAGTTTGTTTGAGCATCAGTTTCATCATTGGACTCATCTCTCTCACTAGCTATTTCATTATTGAAATTGGTGCACAAATTTGTTAAGCATGAGGCACACAATGAGATGCAGAATAATCTGTTCTTCTTCATTTGTAGGGCAGTACAACAACAGCTCACATTCATTGTACAGGTTCAAATAACATGTACTTACTTTGCTGATGAATGTTCTCAATCTCCAAAACTGAAAAATCTTCACCAATGCTTAACTTTTACTAGTTAAATTTGAAAACTCCGAAATGCCGGTATGTAAACACATGTCAAGTTACGACAATAGACAATAAACAACCAGGTTCTGTCATCTCCCGCAGTGCGGTGCTCGCGCAGAACAGTGCCTGAAGAAATTCTCGACTCATGCAGTCGAGAAGGGGACTTTTGTTGGGATGAGTTCTTTTGTCCGATAATCCAAGCATATGCTCACTTTATGGAATGTATTGGGGAACTCATCCTCTTGCATTTCCATGCATAACATATTATCACGAGTCCTGTAGTTCGATAGTATTCTAATTTTATCTAAAAAATTAAAGAGTTCATGTCTCAGCGCATTTTTGAAATCTCAACAAATTTGTCGATCCCTAGCAAAATTTGAGAAACAGAATGGTCAAGAGGAGGTCTTGAGGGTCAATTTCCTTATCTTTATTTTTCGATAACTTTCTTATTGACCCGTTTCTTCCCTCATGTTTGAGAAACATGGCACGTACCCGTGACCTCATTAAATACCAAGAAAGTAAAAGAAATTCCATTTTTGTCCAGTTGAACTGACAAAAATTTTAATCACTGCAATCCAAAAATTATGTTACCTGGAAGCTATATGCACAATGATTCACGATATTATCAGGGAATTTGGGAAACATGCTGTATTTTAGTAGCTCAACTTAAGTTTCCAGTAAAACTACCCTGAAAATAAGTGAAACATATACTCAATGTTATCAACTTAGGAACTTTTTCAGGAATATGAAAGCCTAGGGCTTCATGAACATCACACACTTTGGTTTTTGAAAATCCAATTATTTTTTGCCGAGTTATGACAGATTCCGTGGGCCGGGCGATGGAAATTCATGTATTTTTCAATGGCGCGAAACCTATGAGTCCCACGCGTCATAAATATACTCAATGCCATTTCCTGACGAAATAATGTACATTGGTGAAAAATGCATTCTTACCTTTTTGTCGAGAATTTCACGCTATTTCCCCTTGTCGAATCCAATTTTGAAAATATTTCATACTCTTCGAGAAAAATGGAAAAAACTACATTTTTCTGTTTAAATTCAAATATTTTTTGGGTCTGATCACCAAATTCCACGAAACATATTTTTTCTAAATTGTATATGCCCTAAACAATATACATGCCAATTTTCAGCGAGTTATGTATTTTGTCCAGGTTAAAATATCCAGTGACTGGACTACTAATGGGGGACACCCCCAGAACATTTTTGCAAATTATAACAAGGAAACTGCATTTTCTAGTCATTTTTGCAACATTTTAAGATATTTTTAGGAAGATAATTCTTATACGCATAAAATTTGGTACGCTTAAAAGAGTTGTTTATGGGGTTCCGGTTGTGTTCGTCCTCCCCTGTAAATACACCCATTATGCTAATAAATCATTACTTTTTCATAAAAGGAAGGCAGCAAATATAAAATACATGACTTTGACCATTTGGAAATTTTCATTATAAATGATTAGGCATGAGAAATATACATTCAAAAAGCAGAAAGATAAAAGTTAATTTTTTCACCAAAAGAACTTTTCCATTAGCTTACTCACTCAAATTTTCCAAAGAATTTTCAAAATTTTCAGAGAGAAAATCTCCCAAATGCACACGTGAGAATTTAACAGGTTGAGTGCAGGTGTCAATCATGAGTACATAGTAAAATATAATTGTTATATTGAAGACTTTAGGAACTGGAGAACTACAAAAAAATTTTACATGCGCTCAATGAGTAAACAAATTACGTTTCCCAGGCATATATGTACTTCAATAGTGAATTCCAAGGAGGCTTGCAAAAAAACCAAATGTCCTCAGGACCAACATAGCAAATAGATATCTCTGAGATGGCTCAGAGAGAGAAGTACCTATCTCATTATTGACAGATACAAGGGAATCATGAGTGAATAGCTGCTTGGACCTGTTTCATTTCATTTGGTCCCCTGGTGATCGCCAACATGCTTTCATCTGTAGACAGCTATTGCCATGCATAAATCAAAAGTATCATTTAAACCCAGGAATAAACATATCCATAAGAAAGCATTTGGAGTTATGTACATTGTAGTTTACAGATGTTACCCATTAACCCTTAAGCTGCGGCAGCTACAGCGCATTTCGTTCACCCTGTGCGGCAAATATCTATTTGGACGGCGCCTGTCATTCCTTCCCACGGGCCGAGGCCGGGCAGTTTATATGACCCATGTAATCCCCTCCCAACCCTTTTCTCGGGATCCCAGGGAGTGGGCATCGGAACTTGTCGAGGGATTAGTGGAACTTGGAACTAATTCTGAAAATTTGTTTTTAGGCGTAATTGTTGAAAACAAATATTACAATATATTTTTTAGCAACTTTCTGTTTAATTTGATACCAAACACCAAAACAATCCATTGATAATTAAGCCGGGCGCGAGCATAAGACAACTAACTTTTGAGACAACCGTAGCCTCTTGAGCGAGGAATCGGAAGAAAGGGTCGCACCTCATTTCGGTGGTATGCGATCCCTAAAGAGCGTGGGAAGGGAGTGGTTTGGGTAAAAAGGGTGGATTCCCAGATGTCCACCCCTGGAAAGAATGAGTTTGGGTCATAAAAATATGAAAGGACTGAGGGAGCAGGTAGACAGGAAGGGTAAAACGTACAAGAACGTTCTCTCCGCAGTTCCCGATACACACGTACATGTACGTTTCCCGCAGCCTAAGGGTTAAGCAGGAAATTCTTCATACTAAAGCAAAAACTAATGAGTGATGCTCTACTTCGGCGATACATGACTGCATATCAAACAAAATCCTGATCTCTTCTTTGGATCTTCACTGGATTAACACTCTACCTTCTTAACACTTTTACATGTACTCCATTACTCTACCCAGGATTTTTTACTGCAATTTTTTTCCTTTTCTAAAGATGATAAACACCACAATCCTGTCATGCCAAAAAATACAGAACAAATGCTTTATGCATGAAAAAGAGGGTAAAACAGTGCAGAACATAAAAATGAGTGGCCTGAGATCCAAAACTGACAAAAAATACATGATTTTTTTCACTAGAAAAAGAATGCCAGAGAACTGATGGGATTCAGCCATTTTATGAAATATGGCAGCCTGATATTTTCTTGGGTTTGAGAGTGCAAGTGTTAATTTGCATAGCTACTGATATTTCAAGGGGCATTTCTTATCCATCACCTTCATGAGTGAATAAACCACCATTCCCTCAAGTGTCCTTAGTAATAAGTCATCTCTCAAAACATCTTTAGCTATGCAGAAAATAACCCAATGAAAATATCAAAACGAGCACACCACAAAAAAGTAATTCATACAAAAAAGTAGAGAATGATATCTTTACAAAAATATTCATCTTTGCTCAATGTAAAGCAAAATAAAAATAGATTTCCTTTACTTTGAGGTAGAACATATTCTGCCAATAGCAGTTTTCAGGTAATAGCAGCTTTCTGCAACCCAATCACTTATGTACAGTGTATCCTCGTTTAACGTTGTTAATTCGTTCCTAAAAAAGTAGACGTTAAGCGAAACTATGTTAAACGATGCAGCATTTTCCATAAGAAACAATGTAAAAAATTTAAATCGGTTCCAAACTTAGCAATTCTTCAATTCATAACAATAACGATTTCCGCACAGCACAGCGATAAAAGGTTGGATACGTGGCATTATTGAATGAAGCATTCAAACTAATTTTCTAAAACATTTTAATGGTGAAACTGATATTTTCACTCACAAAAGAAATATTGGAATTATTCTCTATCCTGGCGGCACGGAAACTACAGGTGATAGGAACTTACTGTTGATATTTAAAAATACAGGGGACCTGGTTGAAAGGCGTTATCAATGGATTAATGCACAAATATTGCCAATTTACTTAAAAAATTATGTTTTTATTGACTACTTCGCTTCATCCTCTGCCGATTTACGGCGTATTTTAATGAAGCGGGCAGTCGAACAGATAGCACCACTATTCAGACAGCTTCATATCTTAGATGAAACAAACTGAAAAGGCATTTTTTAAACAATAAGCACCAGGTTTCTGTCCTATATTTCTGATATTTAGTGCTGTTAGCACCGGTTTCCCTCTGAGTAAATAGAAATTTTTGTCCTTCACTGCGGGAGCGTGCACATGCGAACGCAGTGAAGGGCAAAAATTTTGCTCGCTGCAATCGCAAAGATGTAGGAAATCAATTAAAATAGTGAGTGAAGTAGGGAAGCTCGGTGCTGTGTACAAAATATTTGTTATTTCGTAACAATTTTTTAGGAACAGTATCACCCTCAACGATTTACTTCATCATGGAGGGTTTAGAAAACTTCCTCTTACACACTAATTCAACACGAAAAACACGTTTTCGATTCACCTCAAACAGCAGTGAATCAACTTTTTCTACCTTATGGCGGCATGGGATTTTCAGGTATTTTTTCCCGTAGATATCTGAATCTGGATCTACCATTAAGACATGGTATTATTAATACCATGCCATTCAAGATGGTGCACTAACATTGGTATGAGTTTTAAATCACCTGATGCATTGCCTCCCAATAACAGCATAGTAAATAATAAGCAAATATAACAGTTATGAAACAAATAACGCAATAATTACTCGCTCAGGTGAACCTTTTACACACGCTATGGGGAGTTAATGCCAAACTTTTCCGCCGAATGGAAATTACCAGAAATTACGCATTTGTTATTCATTTTTTTGGTTGCGCAAAATTTGAACAACGTTATCGTGAAGCACTGACGACGCTGAACAATTAAGGGTTTTAATTGTTGGGCAACGTTATCGCAAAACAATGTCAAACGGGACAACGTTAAACAAGGACACACTGTATAGAGTATATGAGGATATATGTACTCCCAATTTATCATAACCAAAGGAACCATATGCCCCCTCTCCTTTTCCATGCTTAGTCAATAACTAAGGATGTACATGCTTCTAATTGACGGATCATTTCTCAGACCATTTTCAGGGGAAAGGAACTTGGCAACAACACCAGAAAAATATGTAATCATGTACTCATAGCTCAGTCTAATGCCATGAATCAACTACAAGAGAGTTAAACTTTTCCAGTATTGTAAGTTTATCTGTACCCCAGAAGAGAAATACCTTGGTGAAAGCATAGACAGAATAAGTCAGACTGATATATTTTTCAATGCTGACACTATCTGATGAGATTGTTCCATGAATATGCAGGTATGTCCAGCTTAATTCTGGCTCATACCATGATCAGTATGACTAGCATTGACTTAGCATGATGGCAGGTGAACTCTCTTTATTCTCATTGTCCTTCACTGAGCACCAACTGCCATGAGTCTGAGTCAGCTGATTCAAATTTTCTATTTGGCATAACATCCAAAAAATTCACACTGACACATTTACTCGTAGAATAAAACAGCTAGAGAAGAGTGAGAGTGCTGTACATGAGCACATGGAAACATGATTTAAGAAAGTCAATCCCTCAAATGGCTGACCCTTGCTTTGAAACAGGACTTTCACTGCAACACCATCAAATAGATCAATGCTGTGAGATAATTCCAGGACATCAGCTTCAGTAGAATTCACTTAAAAAAGATACCACACAAGGGCTGATCAATCAACTCTATTACAATAGACACAGGAAGCCTTTCCTATACCTTCTCAAAATACAACTTCACCTCCAAGCCTTGAATGACTCTCATTTCACAAAAGGGTTGATTAATAGACCACCATACCAACACTTAGAATACTTTGGCAAATTTCTAGAGCCAAGGACAGTGCATTCAGTTTACTTGCGTAAACATCAACGTGTAAATTTTTGGGAATGTTCACTTTTGGGAGAACAATCCAGTCTTCATCGGTGTGATCACAATTTAAGAATGAAAAGTTCTTAGATGATAATAAATTTATCAGTCTTTCTTCACTGGTTTCAATATCAAGGTCAATCCACTCTGCTCCATGTCCATTACACACCTCCTTCGTCAAAAGTCCACATGCACAATGTCCAGCATCCGCAGAATGCCAAGAGTGATTATAAAAAGTGTCCACAATGAAACATGAATTGCTGTAGCCTGAAATTATCCTGCTCACCTGTGTGGACAACATGTAACATTACAATCAACACGCCAACTGATTCAATGCATTCAATGAACACTTTCTCAGGGAAATCTTCAGTCTTTAAGAAATACTTCAGATGATCATTAGTTAGCAAGCCAGGAAAGTGACAGCAGTCAACGTGCAATATGTAGTCTAGGTGCAATGTGGAGAAGTTCATCAGAGGTAAAGTGTGAAAGGTGTAGGCTTAAGATTCATCACAGATAATCAAAGTAAAAATGACATAGGTAATCAAGAAGCAGAAAGTCTGAAAGTAATGTAAAGGTGGGTGTGCATAAAACAGAGCATATGGAACAGTTCACGTATCCCGGGAATTAATAAGATGAGAATGGATTTAGTATTACATATGTGTATACACAGAGTGTGAAATAGCAATGGCTAAGAAAGTATATACAAAGAAAAGGGAATAGAAGAGGGGGACTCTTAGAAAAGATTACCATATTTAAGCTTGTATAGGCTGCATGCATACATGCATAAGCCTCACCTCATATCTGGCAATTCATTCAGTTCTCTATTAACTCATAGCTGTACTTTTTTATAACAGTTTCCTTGATTCACTTTCCAGATGAAAAGTGAGTGTATCAAACATCATCTGAGAGTGAAGATATAAGTGACCCTAGCAATGACAATGACGTTTCAAGCAAAGAACAGAAACGATAGCTGTCAATTTCAAATGAAGGCACCAATAAAATTTGTTTTTTTATATAGGACTACAACAAAGGTTTGTAAACACAATCAATGACAATAGATCACCTAAAAATGATTCATTGTAAAAAAGGGATACCATACCCTCATTTTGGTCAGAAATATAGAAAAAAAAGTTCAATCTATAAGAATGAGCTACCTTTAACTTCGGGTAATTTGATTCTCTTTAGAATAAAAAAAATTATAATGAATATGGCAAGGGGTTTTATTGTGCTTTGTTTTCTCATATTTCCTTACCTCAACCTTTCCTTTGGTAAGTTATAAAAGTTTCCCAAGATATTTATTGTGCAATCAGGAATATCATCAAGGTTATTACGAGTGAATTATAACTTTGTTCATTTTCTAGCTGTATTCATTAAAATTACGTTTCTAGTCTTAATTTCAAATATTGGTTGATAACTAATCCATTGAATACGGATTATCTTGAACTAGCGATTAAAACCCTGCACTACTATCAAGATTAAAACCATTGCGGCATGGTGCTGATGTACAGAAACCTATAAACATTGAGTTTATGCCTGTGTTTCCCCCTTGGTATATATATGAAGGTATGTAAGATATATCTTCAAGTATAATTTGTTTATAATATAAGTCAAAGTCTACTTTTCGGCCAAAAATCCATGACTCAAGCATAAGTTGTGGAAAAAAATTGCTTAGTTTCCTTGTAAAAAGTATTTTTTTAATTTGAACCATTAAAGTTGCAAGAATGAATAGTGAAAAAAAGAGAATCAAACATTGAAAAAAGAAATTTGTTACACATTAAATATGATATTTACAGAGATTTACGGCCCCAAGGTCGGCCATATCTAATCTGGAAATCTTAGTGTTTTCGAGTCTGTCATGCAATATTTGTGCAAGACAACAGGCCAAGTTAATATATATATATACCGCAAAGCTGAAGTACCAAGTGTATTAAGATGTGGTAGATCCTAATACACTTGGGGCATATATATATAATGGATTTCTCAGTTAATTTTCTCTATGGCTTATGAGTAATAGAGATACATATGCTCTCATGTCAATAAATGTATCTAAATGTTATTCTGATGGTTTTATTCATAATAATAGGTATAATGTATCCATAACCATGGAGGTTGTGTAGAAAAAATCCAAGGCACAAAGATTGGTATCAAACTACACCCAAATATACCATGCGAGCATTACAAAGTCAGATAATCTAATAATAAAAACTATATAATGCCCCAATAATAGAAATTAAAAAAAGCCAAATGGGTTTTCAGCTATGACACATGATGGCAATAGCTTAGAAATGAACTGAAAGCAAATAAGGATTCAGATGACCGTGGGACCAATTTAGTCAAAACCACAAGAGTATAAAGGTGAGGTAATAGTTCCCATACACTAAGCAGAATACAGATAAATGGAAAATGTAAAAGAGATAAGGCACATGAGCTCATTGGGAGAATATAGCAGATAATAGTGCAATCGACAGACAATGGCTGATAAAGATTAAGCAATAAATAACAATAAACACTACAAAAAAAACTGATTTAGTGATTTAAACTGAAGTGCTATCTTAACCCAGGCATGAAAAATGTAAAAATGAATCTGTCCAGACTATCCCAACAGAATTGTAAGGACGACACAATAGCACCATAAAATGCATGTCATTGCATACTTACAGCCACAAAGGTGTTCCTGAACCATTTCAAAACTGCTAACATCTCAACAGAACTGCAGTTATGCTTCTCACATTGCTCCTCCAGATCTGATAGAATCTTGAATGAAAATAGGCACAAATGATACAATCATTAGGATTCCAGATCCATTAAGTCTTAGGATTATTAACATATATGTATGTATAATCTACAAAATATAATTTTCACTGGTAAAGCATTGTAATATTTCTGTTAAGTAACATAGTTAACCTAATGAACTGGATTTATCATCCCCATATTATTTATCAAGAATCATAAACAAAAATAAGCTCATATGATACACTCAATCAAAAGTATGCATTCCAGATTACTCAAAGCAGGCAATCATGAATGTGTAAACATTAAATAAAGGTCACTTCATATACTCATTACAAATACCAGATTTCTCAACACATGGTCTCTCCTCAACTTCTTTGGGGGGCTTCAAAGGTCGGCGGCTGAGGCATAGGGGCGGAACTCAGCCAATGAGAACAAATCTTTAGAAATCATGATGTCAGGCAACTCAGTAACGCTGACTAGCGCTGACTCCCTGTGAAATATTCATCCCGACTGAAATATCCAGCGGCGGCCGTGGGATATCTCGCTGCCTTTCAAAAGTGAAACCCCATTCGGTGGCTAGTGAGACCTTCTGTTTTCATAAATGCTTCTTTTTATCAATACTTATTATTTCTACAATATATCTTAGTTGTTTAGAGTTTAATTTATGATTATGTGAGAAAAAATGCTCTAGTATTAAACAAAAATAGCCTTCCCTAAGGTTATTGCAATGCTATTTTATTAGCGTTAACTTGAGAATGGCTTCAATCGGCCATTGAGCAAATATTAATTTTAACCATAGTTATCCAATCTTAATGCCACAATTATGGTGTGGAAATTTTCATGTTGTGGCTATTGTTTACTGCATGTTCAACAAGTAGAACTGCTCATGTGTTAACCCTTTCGCGATGGGGCCACATGCCAGAAAATGCTACTTCCCACACGGATGCCACAAAAATTTCTTTGCTTTGCCAGTGCGAGACTTTCACTACGCTAAGATTTTTTCAGGTACCTGTTTCCCTAACTTGGGTCGGGGCTCATTGTTAGAGGGGTGTTGAACCTTTTTCACGGCCACCAGGCAGAGAAAATCTCTGCCCCTTTCCACTTGGGGGTGCCCATTACGGCATGCAGTCACTGCCCACTATTTTTTTGCAATGGTTTTGCTAAAAACATTGTTGCTACAGCCTCAATATTTATTTAATCAGAAATTAATTATTTTAGTTTTACAATGCCGTTACAGCTTTTAAACAAAATTCTACCATTAATATTAGGCTCTCTAGCAAAAGAAATCATATCAATGGTAAAATAAATAATTTTGTCATGGTTTTTTGAACTCAGAAATGGTTTTGACCATTATTCAATTATTAACATTATTATAAATATAAAACGTCCTTATTCAGGCTAATGGCATCATCAGAGCGTGAATCAAAGAATCGGTACCTACTTAGAAATTTTCACCATGTTAATTCATATTAAGATGTACGGTCTATAGAACTTTTGTTTTTGGAAATTTATGCGCAGATCACATTTATCACATACGAATATGTTGATTCTGTAAAAATTTACCATCCTTCTTTTTTATTATTCTTATTTTTCTTATTCCTAAAATCATCCGATTTTAGGAATAAGAAATTCTTCGAAGTGAATGTTATACCTTCAACATTTATGAGCCTCGAGATTCAAAACACTGCCAGGATTCATTGTATTCTTTAGGTGGAAACCATTGACCAACGAAAACAAACTGAAATAGTCAGATTTCAAGATCAAATAAGCATGAGTAATTACAGGGAAAAACAGACTTTTAAATTCACTAAAAATATGGTCGTCAACTCTTATAAAAGAATAACGTTCAGTCGTTTCCCTAAAAACATAATAACTCCCTAACTTATAACCCTCAAATTGCAAATCACACAAAACATCTATGTTTGCTATTCCACTCAGGGTTGCCACCTTTTCCAAATATGAAAAAAGGACACCAGTCTGAACTACCTTACTGGAGCTCCCCAGAAAAACCCACAAACTTTTGGAAAAAGGGATGTGGCAAAATGATTTTAATGCATTTTTATTTCCATACACCATACAATAAAAAAAGAGAACTATTCAACCTTAATAGGGTGCATGACCATGACCTATAATATATTCTGAGCAGGGGTGGGACAAAAGTTTTTTTTTACTGCTGGGAGTGCAGAGTTAACGCCTCGGCCCATTTGCCCATTTTTACGATACTATTAGTCTTTTATTTGTTACTACTGGTTTCCGGTCTTCATATCCCGAATTCTCACAAATAAAAAAATGAACATCTGAATAACTTCTGATTACTAAATACCAATAAAAAATGAGAGGTTGAATTTTTAATTTAAAAGAACAGATTTTCAGCGGAAAATTTTTTAAATTATCCATTTTTACCAAATTTCTTTTGTGTCCACTTTTGAAGAGGTAAAAAGAGGACTGTCCTTGTCCTTTTTGAGAACAACAAAGCGGAAAGGACAAGTGCTGAAAAAGAGGATGTCCTCTCTAAAAGAGGACAGGTGACAACCCTAATTTCAATACACCAACAAGCAACTGACCGTGGACACCTGTTGTGAGTGGGGCTCGCACTGCGACAAAGGGTCGAGATTATCCTCTCCTGCAGACCGAGAAAGGGTATAGACAACAACGATCAAGGTACCATGCCGAGTAAGAAAGGCATATTTACATATGATTTTCTCGTAAATTTTGAATTTCGCACTGAAAATCCAAGTCAAAACAATGCTTTAATTGTGCCCAGGTCCAGGATTCCATAGTGACTGAGTTCACTATGACTTGTCATAGTGAACTCAGTCATTATGAGTCAAATATAGTTCCCTACAATCTGGGACACACATCCCTCCAGGCTCAATGACTCTTCCCCATGTAAAATGTTTTTTGTCTCCCCCCCTCCTTGTCAAATTTCCTGAAATCCTGGATTTCCCCCTCCCAAAAATTAATTTTATGACAAATTTAGCATCATGACTCCCCCTTGTGGGCACCACTTCCCCCATTCCTTTTCCAGTCAATATTTTCAGCAAAATAGGGGAGACTATATTTGGAGAAACACAGCAATATTATTGAAATATTTTAGTAAGAAAATTGGTAAAGAACATTTCATCACACATTCATATGCATTTTTGACTGTGGAATACAATCTGACCTCTTCAACCGATTGCCCTGGATGGATCCTAAAATCACTTTAGGAAATGCTAACCTTATTTTGGAGTTGTACGGCCAGCCATGCCTCAAGACATCCAGAACCAGGTAGCACATATGGTTTAGAAAACAAATGACGTAAAGTCTGCAAGGATTGATTGATCACCACCTGAAAAAGTACAAATCACTATGGTCACAAATTCTATCAGCAGGAATCCTACATGAAAAAAGCAATCACACTGACTTAAAACCATCATCTTCTTATGATTGCCCAGGTGTGTTAGCCAGTGTAACTGTTTTCACCCTACATTACATATTTAGCAAAAAATTCAGCAACTGTTTGCAGGCCTACATTAATTATTATTCATAGCATGTTGGGTTGCCATACATGGGTTAGAAGTGAATGTGAGAAATAGTTGTGATGATTGATTGTAATGCCATGCTTGAACAGAAATAAGAACCAAAATTGTCCCTCTTCTACCACCTAACCCCTTTTCACATTAGAGAAAAATATGTACATGCATAAAAATACAGACCTTTTTATTTCAAGACAGTGAAAAGATGTGAAAACTGCCTCTGGAAAAAACTGGTCTGGACCAGGAATCGAACCATGAATGTTTGGTTTGCTGGTCCAGTGCACACAGTTACAGATCTAGGGGTCCTCCCCTTTAATGTCCTCCCTACCTATTTAGTAGGTAGGGAGGACATTAAATCTTAAGTAACATTAAATTTTAATGCAAACATAGTGCAGTAATATTGTCCTGATGCAGGGCATAATTTTCAGCCAGAGTGATCCAGAGAACTGCTCTGATACTTCTTGCAATACTGAAGAGGTGCTCTGGAACCTTATCTCAGTTTATTCAATCAAGCTTACCCCCCAGACAGAGGTGGTTCCGAGCTAAGGTAGTGCTAAACTTAGAAATCAAGCCCTGAGCTGATTAATATCTTAATTCTTACATGAATGCTTAACTTCCACAACAAGACTTCTGCAACTTAATTCAGGGATGAATTTAAGAATGATGACTTCATTCATTTAATGCAACTCAGTGCCTATATCAGCAAGTAGGTATCCAGTGGCATCGCTATACTCTTGGGAGCCCTGGGTAGATAAACGAAGTGGGGCCCCCTTTAACCCACCTGCCCCTGGAATCTGACTTTTTTTAGCAAGGTACGTACTAAAATAGCCTTTTTAACAATATTGTATGTAAACATGCTCCAACCTCAACATTCCACCATTAAAATTTCATATTACCGATGTTTTACACATTAGTCTGTGTTTCAATAAATTTAAAAAATAGTAGACATAAAAGGAAAGAAATTTAAAAAATAAAACCAGATAAAATTAATACAAAAATGTATTTTGTGATTGTAAAATATCAAATATAAGGCAGCACCATGTACATAAGTGTTTACTTAAAAGGTATTTCCTGAACTTAATATCAGCAAAAATGTCAATTTGAAGCAAATGCTTGAGGCTTCTTTTAACAGATATTCAAACGAATTATGTACATCTGTCATCCCTAAGAGAGCATCTCCCAGCAAATCACATGCCATAACAATGTTCATACTTTCAGATTGGAGACATTTGGATACCATACTGATTTGCTGAAGGACCTCTGTTTGTATGGCTTAGACCAAAACAAAATCAAATGTTTCAAGTGAAGATAATCATGCCTCCCACAAATATGCCGATGAAATATTCCTGTGGCAATTTCAACTAATGTTTCAAGTTTTTTCTTCAGCCCAAATGCATCATTTTCCTATGTTGCCTCATCACTTACAACAATCAATTTAGAGAGCTCTTTCACCATGAATAGCTGAAACACAATATCACTGAATTTCTCCTCTACAGCAAAAACAGCTTTATGCATACCTGTCCAACTGGTTGGATTCAAATTTTTAAATGTTATGCTTAAGCCACTCTCGGATGAGTGTTTTATCCTAAGCCAATGGTTTATGCTGTGACCGGAAAAATTTTAACAACTTTGAATATAGTCAAATAATTGTTATATTTCATGGTTTGCCTCCACAGTGCCTTTTAACAATAGATTTAAATTGTGACTAGCAAAGTTTTTATAGTATGCATCTGGTGTAACTTCTTGTATTCTTGTGTTAGAATATAAGGTAGATTCACTTTGGGGTAGAAAGAAATTTTCCTGGAATGCAATGTGGTATCAACGTCACCTGGCCGACACATCACTTGCTCTTCGTGCTCAAGCCTTTACTAAAAAAGGATTTTTTTATATTCCTATAATTTATAATTTTTGCCTCTTGAGGACCCCCCTGGGGCACTGCCCCAGCTGCCCCATTGTAGCTATTTCTCTTCATGTATCCCTCTGTTGACTGTCGATTTTCATGAACTCTGAAAATAGCCATAACAACTGATTCCATGATTGGCATACTTCACAACTTCTGCAGCCCACAGTGCTTTCATAAGAACTAAAAAGACCTCGTATTCCATTGCAGTAGCTGCAGCCAACAATACCTGTTTATATCTTCTGCAGTTTACAAGAATCACAAGATACAATAATAATAATAATTTCTCTATAGGTAACAGCTTTCGCCAATTACTATCTATTTATTATATTTCGACAACACACACAACCATGCCCTGGGAGGTGTAAATTTCCTACCCAGGCGGGACTCGAACCCAGGACCTTTGGGTTGGTAGGCAACGACGTTACCCCGCCACCACCGAAGCCGGCTACAATCACGGAATATCATACCCATATACCTATCCTATTGAAAATGCCCTATAAGAATTTTTTTTTCCCACAGTAATTTGACAATGGGAACTCGAAATTTTCCTATAGGAAATTTTTTCCTATAGGAAATAATTTTCCTATAGGAAATAATTTTCCTGTTGGAAATTTCCTATAGGAAATAATTTTCCTATAGGAAATAATTTTCCCATTGGAAAATAGTCTCATGTACATAACCTTAAAAAAAAACGCCACCGTTAGGATTAGATCGGGGGACCTTCTGTTCATGAGTCGCCGACTCTGACCACTACACCAAGTGACTGATTTAAGGAGAGAGCGATCTCATAAGTATAACTTTGGTATTAGTTGAGAGAGAATTGATTTTTTTAATCCTTTCTCAACTAATGCTCTCTCAACTAATTTTAATGATTGATAGAAGAGAGAGGATGAGATTTTTTAATTTCGAAAGAGGATTGCTGCACACCTACAGAGTCATAAGGCCGTTTTACTCGGGCACGAAATTGCACAACTTCAAACTGCATTTTTTCTCAATCGGGCGTGCAATCATTTTCGAATTAGAGCAGAAGCTATTTTGCTACCTCGCGTTCATGCATTCACGCATGCGTTCTTGCAATTCATGGCTTACCGTGTTTACACGATGCATTTACCCGCGCAAGTACGTGGCTGGACAGATGCGTGAACACATTCACCAAATTAGAACGAGCTATTTTCTGTCCACGCATTTGCGCAATTTGGAGTGTTTACACGGTGAAAATTTGATGGTGATTGTATTCACGCATCTACCCGCGCGGGTAAAGCATCTATGACAAAGGGAGAAGAACTTCATGTGTTATGCCAGATATAGTTTGCGTTACCCTGGAATTGGAATGGAACTGACTATGTGAGTTCCATACCGGTGAACCATTTTTTAATGAATTTCTAACTTTTTCTTAAAATTTTTTTATTGACAATAATGCTTTAATTATAAATGAAATATTGTAAAAACTTGTCTTGTATGGTGATGTATGCATTATATTTGTGAGAATGCAGAACCATTGATAAAATGAAATGTTTTCTTTTTTTAATTTCGAATTAATTAGAATTTTTCGCACTATGGGAAACATTCTTAATGTACCTATAATAAATATTTGTTCTATAGAAATATTGCTAATTCCTATAGGAAACCTTTTTCCATTGTCAAATATTCATGCTATAGGAAAATTTCTCATAACTAGAGGGTTATTTTCTCATTCCTATAGGAAAATAGTCGTGCTATAGGAAATTACTCGTTCCTATAGGAAAATATTCGTCCAATAGGAATATTTCTCGTTCCTATAGGAAAATATTCGTCCTATAGGAAAATTTCTCGTTCCTATAGGAAAATTTCTCATTCCTATAGGAAAATTTTTTGTTCCTATAGGAAATTTCTTGTTCCTATTGGAAAATATTCGTCCTATAGGAAAATTCCTCGTTCCTATAGGAAAATATTCGTCCTATAGGAAAATTTCTCATTCCTATAGGAAATTTTTTGTTCCTATAGGAAATTTCTTGTTCCTATAGGAAAATATTCTTCCTATAGGAAAATTCCTCGTTCCTATAGGAAGCTTCATCGTTCCTGTAGGAAACTGTAATTCCTATAGGAATTCACATAATTCCTATAGGAAACCAGTGGGGCATTTTCAATAGGGTACTAAATAGGTGTAAGTTGCCGTGTCATCCAACAGAGCCCACATATAGGTACTATGTGTACTGGGTCCAATGTGTTAAATGACAGGAAATAAGAGCAAAAATTTTCGACTGGTGCAAATGAGGAATCAGTAAGGCTGTAAAATCGCTAAGCAATTCAAGTGACTGCATAGTTTTCTTCTATTTTTCCAAGGACATCAAAAAGTGAGATATGAGAGTCAAATGCTTATTAAATCAAACCTTGAGTTCAGCAGCTTGCTGCTCTCCAGCTGCACTGGCAAGAATTGTGACAATACCCCTGCTCTTATCCTCATCCCGTTCAAGACGCAGATATGTTTTTTCGCCCCTTTCCACCAACTTCACTGACTCCAATTCACCAATACAACCATTTGGTAACTCGTCAAAAGTTGGATGTCCCAAAGGAAGAGCACCAGTTAGCAACGAAAATGAATCTGAAATAAAATTAAAAACAGTGCATTATTCCATCAAAACCACAAATGACCTAATTGTAAGCATCTTTGAAAGAGTAGCACCTATTGAAAATTTTTCAGCCCACAGATGAACAAAATGTTTTTTTTTTTAAACATCATATTTCTGTTGAAATAAATGTTTCTGTGCTACTAATGAATACTCCATTACTTTGGGCAAAATAGTATTCTTATAAAAAGATAGGTGAAACTGAAATAAGTTTGCTGGTGCAATATTTTACCATTTTTCAAGGAGAAGGAGTTTTTGCTCCTTGTTAAGAAAGGACTCAAAGATATTGACTCACGTTCCTTGGTCTTAACTGGTATCGATCCACTGCCAGTGTACTGCACTGGGCTTTTTCACCATTTAAGACAAATTTTAAATAAAGCCCAACAAGAATGTCTAGAAAATAATATTGAAATTAAGGAAGATAGTGACTCTGACATAATTGTCCATCCACAAAAAAAAGAAAGAGAGAATCAAGTTTTTTTTCCAAAAAATTTGCACCATGCTGTGCCAGGAAGCAACTGACAATACAGCAGAATTAATATCATCCAGGGTTATAAATACAACATTTAACAGCAAAATAAAACTAATAATAAATATGAGCAAACAGGGCAAATGAGGGGCAATTTAAAAGCAGACGAACACACATAAAGCAAATTTAAAAAATCATGAAAGACAACAGAGTGTTGTTTTAACCATGGTTGATTAAATGTCCTAATATATAGGAACCCTCAAATATGGTATAGCCAGAGATATTCTGGAGTGTAGATCCTAAGGTCCAAGACTGATATTCTTAACGGACTTTGAAATTTGCAAACTCATTTTTAGCTGTTTATTCCAAGAAGACCAATGGTTTTGAGCAGGGGCGGATCCAGGATTTTTCTTTGGGGGGGGCACAAGGGTCTGTTGGGCAAACGGTCTTCTCATATTTGGGATTAAAAAACAACATACAACAATTAATGTACGAAATATATTTTTTATTTTAATATAGAGATAACTAATATGAAAATATTAATTAGTTACATATATAATAACGGCAGTTTTCTAATATGTTTCCTGCTGAAGAGTTCCAGTCCTGTCCAATATTTAAGCGTCTGGGGGGGGCACGTGCCCCCGTGCCCCCCCCAAATCCGCCTATGGTGCCCCCCCCCTAAATCCGCCTATGGTTTTGAGTATTCTCATCGCCGTTTCACATATCTTTGTAGCTTAGCTATGCATGATCAAAGCATCTTAGATCCCTAGGGGTGGGGAGGATAAATGTAGCAGGGAAAGAAACCCTCACAAGCCAAATGCACTATGACACAGGGAAGGGGAGAGTGAAACGTTTCCGTCTCAATTGTAGCATTATTGTTTTGCAACCCAGCATAAATGAAAGTGAACACAGCTGAGGCTTGAGGGTGACTAAATGTTTTTGAGGCTATGCTCTGTCAACTAATTTCCCATTACCCCTCAACAACTCGTTTTGCAGCAGCATCCTCCCATTCTTGACTTATGAGACAGGAATGTATTAAGCATTCTGTGGAAGGGAAAGCCCACCATGTGTCTGATAAGTCATTTTTGTGATTCTGTAGTACTTTGATTCCCCACAGCTACAGTGGCTTATTGCAATGAGGCCCGCTCACCCTCAATCAAGTAGTAGTAGTAATTTTGTTTAACATGCTTTGATGTCTAAGGTGATTTAACACATACTGTCTGCAAAATGCAGACAGGGGCAACAACACTCGGAGGATCACCCCTCCAAACTCGAGCAGAGTCCAACAATGCTTACCTTTGGTGACTGATCAGGAACCGGTGTTTCCATCGTGGTGGGCCATTGCCCCACCCTCAGTGGCTGACCATAAATGATGTCACACAATTTTGGACCAAACTAGACCCCCTCCCTCCCCCCCTGTCACAGTTGGTCCCTCACAGTTGGCCTTGGGGGGGGCCCTTTAATGATGTCACAAAAATGAAAAAACTTCTTCCCCCTCCTCCACAGTCTGAGTAAAAATAAGACAATATACAGTGGAAAAATTGGATGTCACATGAAGCATAGGCCCCCCCTCCCCCTGTCACACATTGTCACAAGGTGGTGACCCCCCACCTCAATCATGTGGACATCATTTATGGACAGCCCCTTAATCAATTTTCAAGGGATCGATTTCAAAGAATGGTTGAGTTTTTTTATTTTCTATTTTCTAAAAAAGGCAAATATGTGACCAATGCAACCGGGCAAGCTGTGTGTGACTTAACTCTTAACCTTAATTTAAAGCTTGTAAACTGAGATGCTTGAGGTTTTTTGACTGCACTCTATTAACTTTTAAAGTTTAATTCTTCTCCTAATGGATGGCAGTGGCAGAGAAGACCAACTCCCTATTCCATGCCCAAGCTGTACATATTAGGTACCTATGCTACAAGGGCATAACCAGGGAAAGCTCTTGGGGGGGGGGGGGGGGGGGGGGGGGGGGAGAGCGATTAGTATTTGTGCACCTATGGTCATGTCAGATAACAGAAAAATTGATCGAGTTTATAACCATTTTATTTCAAAACAAGCCTCATAATTACAGATATTACACGAAATTATACTTAATATATTAAAAAATTGAAAACCTACGGTAATTACATTTGCATTTATCAAAATTTGAATATAGGATATAAAAATTGAGCTTTTCCTCCATCGTTGGGGGGGGGATGATTGCACCCCCCCCCTCCCCCCGTATACGCCCTTGTGCTATGGCATATTTTTATTTGAGTTCGTGATGATAGCAAGCAAAGCTAATAACTCACACATTATATACCATAAGCCTTGCTGAATTAACAACATTTTAGCATGATAAGCCAGCATATTATTTTTAATGGGTTGATAGAATAGTTTTTTACTTTAAGGGTTGCCAAAAACACTGACTATTGACATTAGATTTACCTGCAAAAACATCATATTTGAATGCTAGAAGCATCAACTAGAGGTTATGCTGCATCAGGATTCCATGGATTGATCAATGGATTCCTTGGAATAATAAGCGTGGATTAAAAAGTGCCATAAAGATAAAAGAGTCATACTAACCAGCCAGATCTTTTCCCATTCTTTCCAGGGCGAGGGCCCCTCTTCTTCCCAAAAAGCATTTCACCTGTGGGTGAATTACCTTCTGACAAGCAAACACTCTCACACCAGCATCCAAAAACATTTCACATGTTTTCTCCATGTTCTTGAGAAAGGTTCTCTCTTGTACTTGGCAACAGATATCATCCAAAGCAAAGTTTTCACCTAGAAAAATATAAACCAGTTGTCTACATTACATAATCTAACATAGCTTGGCGTAAAATGTCCCGTTCTCATTCCCCATTCAATTAGAGGGTTTCTCGGGACTATTCACCAGATGATACTTTCAGCCCTTTCAGCAGTGAACCATGAATGCTGCAGCGGCTGCAGCTGAATCAAACGAGTTAGTGAAGATTAGCCAACAATAAAATCTATGAATATTTCTCCATCACCATTTCTACATATTGAAGTAACTTAAAAATCATTTTACTTGACTGGGATTCGAACCCACTGACCGGCAATTGGGAGATCTGAGTTCGAATCCCGGTCAAGTCAAATTATTTTTTCATGACGAATTTCATCCCCTTGGTGTCTTTCTTTGCACCCGCGCGCGTCTGCATACCATATCATTTGCGCATTTTCGCTATGATTGGATAATATGAAGTTCTGACATAAATTCAACGAAAATTATAAGTTGAAAATGCAGAAGAAAACAACGGAATACATATGTAAAGGATATTAATGTAAGCTGGCAGAGTCAACTAATGAAAAATATGTTGCTACTCACCGAGCAGTATGCCAGTGATAAGAGCAAGAATGATTTCTTGGGCACAGCAGCATAAGAAAAAGAGCCATTATGACAGAAAAATCCAAAAAACAGCAGAAAGGAACCACTTCGTTTAAACAAAACCTACAAATTCTAACGGTCTGGAATATTTTCATTCCAATATAAACAGCCATGCACAGATTCTGCTATTTCCCGCTAAGTCGAAGTGGTCGAAGTCGACTGAATCGATTCTTTGTCATAACTGAACCAATTAAACATGCCTGGGTTTAAATTAAAGACTCTTATTTACCTGTGCAGAACTATATTCAGTAAGCGTTATTTTAACGATGTTTTGCGTTAATCGTGAACAAAAATTATATGTATTTTATATAATGAAGAAACTGGTGGAATCGCAAGTACCAGCAATGATTCGGTACACGCCGAATTCAGGTTAGCCTTCACCCGCGAGAGGCGTTGGCATAGTGAAAACTCGTGATTTATAGACCGGATGAGGAAAAAGCCTCCTTTCGAATCGTTGGCCGAAATTATGAACTTCACCCGCAAGGAAAGCCCAAGAAGACCACACTGGTATGATTCGCGGGGAAGGCATTAGACCAATGCTCTTTAAGAATCTTCACGGTTGAGCACGAAGAATCCACTATGTACATACAATTCCACACAGGTTCTTCCTTTCACGGATGGATTCCAACGTCTACTGCGTCATTTTCAAGTTCACATTGGTCAATTGTACCCAGAAAATGATGCGATAGACGTTGAAATTGATCGGTGACGTAAAGAACTTAAGTAGAATTGTGCAAAGTGATTTATTTTCATGTAAGATCTGGTGAATTCCCGGCGTACTTGATGTTTGAATTCTTCTCAGGTTCTCCCCGGGTTTGGTTCTCTATAGGTACCTACTCTATACTGGCCAACGTTTCGATGCCCGACTCGTGCATCGTCCTCAAGGCTGATTCTTTTCATCATGCTTAACGTTGCAAAATTCTACAAAGTACCGCCTGCCACCATCAATTTATCTTAAAGGTCTTCCGATAGCGTGTATCCTTAATTGCGTTTTGGACCAGTTTCAGCTCTCGCCAAAGCTCGTGGCATATGCTCAGCGGGCAAATTTTAGGATTAAAAAGGTCTATTCCATCGAAATCGGTCACTGCGGGTGAATGAGTAGTAGCTGTGTGCTTTGTTTACATTTGATTTCCCTACGTGCAATGAGCCAACTATTTTAAGTTTAGTTGAACTTCTATCACTTGAAATTCCGTAAGTCGAATTTTTGACAATTTGAAAGATATTTCATTGTTGTTCTTGGCATTGATGCAAGTAACTTTACCGTAACTCGAAATTTCCTCAGCTCAAAGCATTTTTCAGTTCCGGAGGTATTTCGACATATCGAAGTTTGACAGGCATATTTTGAAAATCAGGCATTCAGCAGTAAAGGCTTACCATCACCTTACCCTCCGACTCAGTTCTCACAACCCCCTTCACTTGGAAAATACCCTTCCACAACGTAAGTACGTTCCGCGTACCCGTCTGCTGGGTTATGTTTGAACCGCTCGAGATAATTTCGATCACGTAACTAAGGAGTCATATGGCAAAATAACGAAAGGTTCGCGATTTTGGTGTGTTTGAAACATTTGGATGGATAAATTGAGCGTCTGATATGTTGATAAATGTGACTCTAATTGAGACATTCAACTCCATCAACGATATCCCGGGGAAAAAACCAGATCGGAAAGGCTGCATGATATTTTTACGAATCATTTAAATACACCAAAATCTCGAACCGTTCGTGATTGTACCACGTAACTAAGGAGTCACATGACACAATGACGAACCGTACGAGATGTTTGTGTGTTTAAACCTTTCGGATGGATAACTTAAGGTAGATTGAGCGATATATCAATTAACCTTGAATTTGGTGAATTTGACGTCATTTTAAAGAAAAAAACTTCCCCATTGATATCAAAATATTACCCCCTAGTCGAACTACTTTCCGAGCAATTTGCCTAAAAATATAAGCTGTTTTGCATGGGATAAATTACGGCTGAGCGCTCCAGAGGGAGAATATTGAAAAAATTAGGAACTTCAAACACCTAGATTTCGTCCACAACTAATAGTGTACAGGACGTATGTTTTCTCAACTATAAGGCAAATTTGTCAATTACACACCGCAGTAGGTAAATTTCACAGAATCGCAAAACAAACCTATTTTGAAGGCGATTTCACTGGACGGCGTGAAAAAAATGACTTATGTGGTCAAATTCTTTTAATTACTGAGAATTTTTGTCAGATATAACAACATTTTTGCACCATGAATATAACAATATTTACTTCATACTTCCTACAAACGCTGAAATCAAAAAATAAAATTCGAATATGGTCTCCATTGTGACTAGGGAACTATCTCGCTAAAACTACCCTAGGCTTCCAATATGTTGTTTATTTCGTCTTTAATCAGGATTTTTAACACAATATTCCGGTGATAGAAACTCGATCGGGAAGGCTGCGTGAGATTTCTAAGAGTGGTTCAAACCATGGCCCCCTGTAGATGCAATCGTGTTCCTTGAATGTGTCACATTGTTTTGTCCCATTGACGTCTCCTCCTTTGGCACCTCGTCTCGGGCGTCTACTTAAACGTGTCCTTTTATTTTACTGCGCGAACAGGTTAATCATTTTCACTTCGTCGACTGAGCGGATTTTTGTTTTTCTGGAGTTTAGCAGATTAACTCTTCCAATTAACAATACGATCAAGTGCCTGGGAATAGTGATTTTTTGTGATGGATTTGATACTTCTCCTCACAGCCGTCGCATCCTATTATATTCACGGATCTCTGCATACCAGTGACTTCTTTCAAAGTATTACAGAACGTGTATGAAATATGGTATGTGTAAGTACTTATTTTAAATATTACTCAGTATTACAGTACGTGTATGAAGTATGGTATGTGTAAGTACCTATTTTAAATCTCAGTGCATAACTACATCATAAAAATATATGATGTCTCCCTTCTGTTATTTTTACTCCTTCTAATATCCCGTAAAGATCCTAAAACGCGTGAATCAGTAAACCTGTAATCCTCAAATAATTCATAATGTTATAAACCATTATATACAGTGAAAAAGAGACTCCAATGGTGTGAAACTCCGAAGCATGTGTATCTCTTTCGTTCTTAGTTTTCACCATAGTGGCTCCCATGAAAATAATTCATAAACTATCTAAGGTTCCTAGAATCTGTATCACTCGCTGTCATTATAAAACTACCACTTTCTAAATCACACCTAGACGCAATCCATTATTCTGGTAGTAAAAAGATACCAAATAAAGTTTTTTTTAACATTTTCCTTAAAATTTTCGACAGCCAAGTTTTCCCCATACAAAAATTCAGTTCTGAACCTCGGCTTGACTTTATCATGCAACTTCTCTTGGAATACGCGTTGTCGAAATATCAACCAGAGTCAATAAAATGATATATTGGTTGAAATGTTGAAAAGAATTTCGTCCTTGTGCCATCCGAAAACAGGTTGTTTCTTACCTCATACGCCTGATTTTTATTGCTATAAAATTACCTTAATTTAAAATAGACTTGATTTAATGTGTTCGATGTATTTTTGAACTTCGTAAATTTGATTAAGTTTCTTATTCACGACAAGTATGTACGTCGGTTCTTTAAGACCTGGCGTAGGGAAATCTTTCTCGGTGGTTTCTTGATTTCCCTTTTGGGTAATTACATGTCAAAACGACCAAAAATACCGATAATACCTTGGCCTCTTCGATTTCGATCTATTTCGTTGCACAACATTGTGCTCGTAAATTTATGTTTGAGTTGTCCTCGATATCTCCGGGCGTATGATACTTATGTCACAGCACAAATGCTATTTCTAAAGAAAAAGCAGCGGTACATAATATTATATTGACATTAGTTAAAAACTTTGTAAATTAGAACATAAATTTTTATTTTGAAAACTTCAAACACGATTTTTTGCAAAAGTACCCATTCAATCTTGTTATTTTGATATATTTTGCAGCTAAATATTTTAGCTATCCATCCTTTCAGTTTTGTGATAGTAATTTTTCTCTTAAAGGAAAAATATATTTATATGTGTTCGCATGTTCGCTTTTTACGTCTAAGTTTCGGGGCATCCTAGGCTTGGTGGACAGTGAATATAAATCGGAGAGCAAAAACACCACTCACATATCGTTTGAATTCTGTGGGCTGACGTTGACCTAATAACAAAGAATTAGAAAGTACTAAATCGCAAAAATGCTGTTGTAGTGATGCCTCCATGTCGACGAATCACAAAATTTGCTCTCGCGATTTGGATGTTGAACCGTTCGAAACCTTATCATTAGTAAGCTTATTTTTTACACTTAATATATCTACGAACACATTATTTTCATCATACCCGGTCGATTTGCTTCCATTTTTTCAGCTCTCACGTTAAACGAGGTGGCAAAGAGGTTTAACTAAAGGCGTTTTTAGGAGCTGAATAATGCTTTCATAATAATGTGCTTCTATGAATGCGGCACTGTAGCATCCATTGACCTAATTGTTGTCCTAACCATATAGTATTGACTTTAACTAGTTTAACAATGTAAAGTATTATTTTATAGGTTAAGAATGCGGTATTAAAAGCACACAAGATTTATTTCGAATTGGATTATTTTGTAAGGAAGAGACCATGAGAAATTGGCGATTCAACGGCATTCTCCAAGGCGTATGTACCTATCGCTTGCACATGGATATATAGCGGCTAAATAGGCTGCCATTCCAATGAAAGCCTTCATTCATATTTTGGAGTTTAAAACAGTCATTGACCACGGTAACCTTTGTTTTTAAAAATTTTAGCACATCTCCGCTTTCTTTGCTGGCGATGAAATCACACGCACAACCTCTCATTGTAAGATATCTTGAACCGTTTCATAAGAAGAGTAATATCCAGGACCTAAGTAGGCTGCACTAGCCTCCCATAGTCAACTGTATACTCGTACATTCAAACACGGCCATTTAAGTTCTCAGTATTCACTGCGAATATCTTGCATGACACTCCTACTGCGCCCAGAATCGAATGCAACACGCCTCTGGAAGCCGTTTGCAAGAAATGTTCTCCTATTAGTAATCCATTCATTAACTTCAGAATTGAAATAACACTAGTTATTCTTTTAGAAAAATCCTATTCAGCTTGCCTGCAAGAAATTACGCACATTGGGTGCCTGACTGAGGCGCCGACAAGTATTTACGAATTCCGGAGATTAAAAGTCATCAAAATTTGTGAGACCCAACTTTTCGTTTTTCTGTCTCATTCCAGTTGCTATGTATTTCTTGTAAGTTTGATAAGCAAGTCTCTTTCACTCGATAATAATTTCACCTCCCCCACACACTTTTAAACCTACACTTGGTATTTTTCCGAAAGCGACTGAACTTTAGTTTTAAAAGCACTTATTTTGATTAGTGCTTCATCAGAAAGCGTTTTACCTTGTTTTTCATGTGAAGTGCAAAACATTCTTTGTTCAGGCAAAAGGTTCTTGGTTTCCCTAGTGAAATAGGGAGACATATCACCTTTTTGGATTTTAGCAGTACAACATGATTTTCAACGAAAATTTCTACAATTTTGAACTACGTCGTAAAATGTAATTAACTTTTCCATAAGCTGGCATAATCCCTCTAATTTCATCTTCATATACTTTGGCCGCTATTGAATTAATGGTCGAAAACTCGGTGTGTTAACTTTTCCACAATTTCTGAGGTCTCATGTAAAATTAACGTAGTCCGTAACAATTCTATGAAAGTGGGATGCAGGTAAAGAAATCTTAGAGTACTGACCGTAGTAATTTCCTTGAGCACAAGAGGGCGACGGGTATGAGAGAATGAAGAAAGTCGTACACATACAGATAATTCGTTGAATGCTGCTTCCTTTCCATAATGATGTTCCCAGTACCATATACAGGCATCGCCAAATCGCGGATAGAATTTACGGAGAGGAGTTAAACCATAGAGTAAGTACTTACTCTATGGTTAAACCCATAGTTAATGATGTTAAATATATCAATTGGCATAGGAAAAATATACAGGCATAGTCATCAGTAAATATAAGATGCATGCCATAAGATTCACATAAGCACGCTGGCGCAGGAACGCGCATGTTCGCACAGACCTATACCCTCATACAAATTTTCCAAATTCCACCCCCCCCCCCCAAGACTGCTCCCTGGATCCGCCCCTGCTTAGATCAGCCAACAAAACGTTAAGCATCTCCTTTAGTCATATTCTTCCAAAGAGAAACTTGCTTACAAAAACTGCATCCAAATTATAATCGGGGTACACTGACTTTTGTGATCGAGTGATAACTGGTAACACGACCGTGAAAGGCCGTTGCCCTCGATACAGTAACCCCACGATTAATATTTGCTCCATCAACACGGAATGGAAAAAGAAGGGATGGTTGCAAGGACCTCTCTCTCTTCCTACTTCCAACTCAGGATGCCAAGAAATTCCTCAGCCCCTCCTTCCTCTCGCCGAAATCGTTAACGTTTTAAAATTGGAATGAACTGGATGCGTTTAATGGGTTTCCAGAGACCTAATGGATGCTACCGACACGATATCTGCTTCCCGAATTGTTGGCCTCTTTCCAACTTTCATGGAACAACAGTGCAGGGAAGCAATTGGAAAATTCGAAGCCGTCGAGACACATAAGGATATAGTATGCAAATGTATAGGCCTGTCTACACACGATACATACACTTGAGCACGAATATGCGCCAACACTTGCGAGAGGACACGCTTAGACTTATTTAACGGACATGAATTCTCACCATCGCGCAAGTTGAAACGTTCACACGACGCAGTTTTGAAGGCGCATTAGTTCACGCATCTACTTACATAGGATAGTAGCACATCGTGTAGAGATCACCACATTCGCAATTTTGTTTCATAAGCGTGCTCATAAGTAATGAAGCGAGACCCAGATATAGGATTGGAGAATGACGTAGAAAGTGCGCTGGATAGACAGATAAGAGACAAACTAACAAATAAAGACGTATCGAAACACGTGGATGTTCCTTCTACACAAGATTATCATGACACTTCTTTTTTATCGAACTCCACACAGGACTTCTTCATAATTGATTCTCCCCTTCGATTTGATCTTCATGATTCTTCAATGACATCTCTTCACTATTGCTTCCTAACTTCTTGCTCTGCAGCTGTTACTCTCTAGGCTCCCCCGCCATATAGGGCCATACTTCAAATAAGTGTTTTAATGAAGAGTTCCCTTACTTCCAAGCTTAATCGCTGGTCGTTAAAAGACCTGGTAGAATGCCTTATTTGCTTGGACTATAGGTCCTACTCACAACACCTATCTTACTCGTTCCATAACTGATAAACTTACTTCCCGGAAAGCAAATTTCTTCAACTAGGGTAAATGTTTGCTGCTCAATTTTTACGATAAAACCACCATCTTGATATCTTTTAAAATGACATATTCTTTGAATTAATATTCTTAAGCAGATGAACTTTGTATACTCCAAACTTTATTTACAATTTTATCCATTTAGGAAAGTTAAAAAAAATCCACAAAGTAAACTTCCATACAATCAAAGTGAATCTTCAAGTTTTATTTCTTCACAGTTTTGTCACTATACTCCAGCATTCTCGTAAGATCTTCTTCCTTCTCTGAAAAGAATACCATGTAATCAGTAAAGAATATTATGCTGATAGTTTCTCTGTGGACATTAATTCCTAATATTAATTTTTCCTCCATTTGATTTATTTGTTTCTTCAACATAAATACCGAAGATCATGGGTGACAAAGCACATCCGCACTCATTTCCTAAATTTTACAGCCTCCTAATTACCGCCACATTTACTCACTGTCATACATTCTTCATACGACCTCCATAGAACTCTTCTGTCATTAAATGAGACTCCAATTCTCTTCAATGCAATGATCTTTCTGTTCCAATCTACATTGACAAGTGCTTCTTCTAGGTCGATAAAGCAACGGTATGTGGAATAGTCTTCTTGAATCCTCTTCTCTTTAATTTGTTTCAGGGCTAAAATAGTTTCTTTTGTTAATTTGATGATATGAATCCTATAGATATAATCAAATCTATATTTATTTATTTATTAGCTCACACAACCATAAACGGCCCAATGGCTAATTATATTGATCAATGCAACAAAATAAGTAAACATAGAACAACAATAATGAAAAACATGAAGAATGAAATTAAAAAAATTAACACAAAAACAAAATTAACTCAAATTTTGGGGTTCCATACCCAAGTGCCGTGTGATGAATTACTTGAATATACTGGGCGAGGAGAAGAGGTCAAGGAAAGGATGCACTGAGGACAATACAGGACGAAAGGATTCACGGGTTGAACTCTTGAGGGAGGGAGTGCGATGACGGGCAATGGCTAGGAAAATATTGACGGGACGATTTAGAAGTTTCAGAGTGGATGGGCAAGCAGTTGACCAAATTGGTGAGCAGTATTCTAAGATTGGAAGGACACAACCAAAGAATACTGTTATAGGCAAATACAGAAAATAGGGCAAGGAGATCTTCAATGTATGTGTGACGGTACAGTAGGCCAACCACCGCCATTGCCTTGCCCACAACTCTTTTTATGTGGTCTTGGAAATGCAGCCTATCGTCAAAGATGACACCTAGGTCGCAATGGGATCTCACTGCTGGAATAAGACTATTTCGGAGTGTGTAAGAATGATCGGCGGGTTTATGTCTCAAGGAAAAGGTCATGACAGCTAACTTAGTAGGGTTAATGCGAAACTGCCACTGAGAACACCACGAGTTCAAAAGGTCCAGTGCGGATTGAAGGGCTAAGTAGTCGGAAGGACCGTCAACTTTTTGAAGATTTTACAGTCGTCTGCGAAGAGTAAGATGTTGCATCCTTTGGAGATGATAGAGTCGACAATGTCGTCTACATATAGAGAGAAGAGTAGGGGCCCGAGAACGCTGCCCTGTGGTACCCCAGAAGACACAGGCAGGAGTTTAGAGGAAATGCCGTCAATTAACACCCGCTGAATACGTGAAGAAAGGAAGTTCTCAATAATGGAAAGGAAATTGCCATGGATGCTATAGCGAGATTTTAGCTTGTGGACCAGAAGAGAGTGGTTGACAGAATCAAATGCTTTGCAGAAGTCAATATAGCAGACCACGAGTTGAGAATTAAATTCAAATGATTTTATTACGTGATGATGTAGAACCGCAAGATTGGAGAGACAGGAGCCACCAGGGAGAAAACCATGCTTGTGGGGGGAGATATACGGTAGAGTAAACAAAGAATTTGTCATGATTGATGCGCTCCAAAATAATGGAAAGGACCGGCAATATGGATATAGGACGGTAATTCTCGACTTTTGTTTTTAAGCCCGATTTTAGGATTGGAGTAACGTTTGACTCTTTCCATACGCATGGAAATGAGCCTGTTGAAAAGAATCTGTTATACAAAATTGAAATTGGTATGTAAAGGGAGTCAGTCGTGCGGTTGAGGAAGAGGGAGCCAATGGTGTCGGAACCCATGGATTTATAACAAGGCAGCAAGGTTAGGTAATTTAAAATTTCCAGTGGGTTGGTTGAGATGCTGGAGAGGGAATGAGGGCATACCGGTTGTAGGTCAGGAAAAGGCAAGGAGGGCACTGCATGATTAAAATTAGAGGAAAAGAAGTCATTAAATGCAGAGGGGCGGGAATCACCTTCGATGTTAACATCGTTAAACTTGACTGAAATTGGGATACGGTTGGACTTCCACCTAGCATTAATTAACGACCAAAACCTTTTTGAATTGTCCCGAAGAATATTTGTTATTTCCGTTATATATTTTTTGTAGTCCCGCCGAAGGAGAAAGCAAGAATGTCGCCTTATGGCCACAAAAGATGCTCGGGTTTGAACGTTGGGATGGCTTTTTCTGGCTTTTCCACAATTTCCAGGCCCTTAGTTTGTTTTTTAGGGCAAGGGTAGTTTCTTTGGAGTGCCAAATAGGTCTATTCTTCGACACGCGACTTGCAGGGACGAAATCCTCAATGACACTGTGGAGGAGGTGGTAGAAGAGATCCAGGGCCTCTTCGGGGGTACCGCACTTGTAAGCCACACGGAAGCAAGTAAGCCCCACCCGCCCCACCGAAGACGAGAAAGGACACGGTTTATTGCCGGCCAGTCGGCTCTCTTCCAAGCCCGCAGTGTCCTGGGCGGTTGGGAAGAAGGGATACTGGGGGAAGGGCAAGAGAGCACTCGAGCGACTCTTGATCAGAAGAAAAAATGTTCTTACCCAACTCCAGCGAAGTAAGCGGAAGGGATTGCAAAACCAAATCAAGAGTTGCCGAATTTCTTGTTGGAAATGCGTTGCACTGGTTAAGACCAAGGCCGTTCATGAAGTGATCCATGAAGTATTCATCATCAGGGGTGATCACATGACCTTCCGTGAGATAAGTCCACTGGATGGAAATGTTGAAGTCCCCAAAGATTATCACGTCATCCAACGAACGAACGTGGAGAACAGAATTGCAGCACGCTTAGAGCACAGAATAGTTACTATTAGGTGGGCGATAGAAGCAACCAATGAAAATCTTTCTCGCCTTGGTGTGCCGAAACTGAATTTTTACCTCAGTCCACAGAATCTGTGAGTCAGAGAACAGAGTCAGAGAAGGAACAGAAGCGGGCCTATGACACTTCCCACAGGGAAGTGTCATAGGCCCGCTTCTGTTCCTTTTGTACATAAACGACATCGGTGACAAAGTTAACAGTAAGCTTAGATTATTTGCTGACGACGCAGTGGTGTATAGAGAAATTCGTAGCTTTAATGATAAGGAAGCGCTAACTAAGGACCTCGAGGCAATACAAGAGTGGTGCGATACGTGGCAGCTAGAATTAATAATCAATGATTTAATGGTAACTTTTACAAAAACCACAACTTAAAAAACACACACACACGACCCGGGTTTCGACGCTTGAGCGTCATCTTCAGGTGACGCTCAAGCGTCGAAACCCGGGTCGTGTGTGTGTGTGTTTTTAAGTTGTGGTTTTTGTAAAAGTTACCATTAAATCATCTGATTATCAAAAATGGAATACCACAAAGTTAAAAAAGAACTTGTATTATTTAGCTAGAATTAAACCTGAAAAAATGCGTTGTTGCGAATTTTTGGAAACGGAAAAACGCTCCTTGTAACAGCTATTGCATAAACAACATAAAATTAGAGACCGTAGAATCCGTTAAGTACCTCGGAGTTAAACTGACTAATGATCACTCGTGGAGTAAACATATTCGAGAAATTACCAGTCAAGCTAATCGTAAATTGGGATTTGTTAAAAGAGTACTTGGCAAGTGCGAAGATAAAGTTAGGGAAATCAGCTACTTCTCCCTCGTTAGACCCCACTTAGAATATGCCGCCAGTATTTGGGATTCTTATGAGATAGGCTTGGAAACTGATTTAGAACGCGTGTAGCGAAGATCGGCAAGATATGTTAAAGGCCGTTATGACAATCTCGTTAGTGTTACTGACCTTTTACAGCAACTGGGATGGGAAAAGCTTTCAGACCGTCGATTAAAATTTAGACTCAATCTATTAAGTAAGTTCCAAACCGGTCTATTCTCTGACGACGTTGATAATATTTTACGAAATCTGACATACTACAGTAGATCAGATCATGATAATAAAATTAGGGAACTAGACTGCAGAACGGACAGATTTTAAATGTAATTTTTCCCACGAACTATAAGGACCATAACAGCTGTCAATGAGACTTTTATCTAAGTTTGTCGATTGGTAGTGTAGCTCTTAGTGGTAGTATTACTCCCTAATCCTTGAATCCTTATCGGTTACCTAGTACTAACAGCACGCCGTGCATGTTTTCTACATGGGTCTTGAGTCCCTGTCCATCTGTGTAGTTGTAGAATGCATGTATATTGACAGTCACTCTCCATTTTGATGACATCTGTAGTGTAGTGGTGCATGCTTGTGAGGCTTCGCCTCGTGACAAGCATTAGCGATTTATGCTAATGCATAATTAGTCGTAGTTACACTAACTCTAGGGTATAGTGTAATGCATGTTGGTGATTACTCACCCCCTGCCACACACCCCTGAGGTGGCTTGCAGGGTATTTTGTAGATGTAGATGTAGATGAATCTCACAGTCGGATTCATGGTCAGCCCGTCGGGTTGCGGGAATATTCTCTTTGATAGCTACGAGAACGCCTCCTCCCCGAGAGCTACGATCGCGGCGGAAGATTTGATGAGTCCATGAGAAATCCATTTCGGAGTCAGACACGTTAGCATTGAGCCAAGTCTCTGTCAGGGCAATCACTTGAAAAGATACGCGCTCAGAAATGTGAGAATCAACCACCGAGAGCTTGTTGCGAATACTCCTCACATTCTGATAGTAGCAATTAAATGTCGGTCCGGGATTCATATTCACATCACCAGAGAGCAAAATGATTAAAGCGAAGAACTTCCAAGCCGGGACGGGGTGCCTAGGGGACAGGGAAGTAGAGCAGGGGGTTTGCCGGAAGGAACGGGGCAAGTCAAGGGTGTGGACGGGCGTCGAGTTCCGCGGAGAATGCACATGGAATCGCCGCAAGGAGTGGACGGGTGACGGAGCACATTGCGGGGGACAAGGGAGCACAAAACATCTTCTAGAGCACAATAAAACATTTGAATGAAGATCAAAGCACAAGGTAAGGGATCGGGAGCACTTAGTAGTACAGGGAACACGAAAACAGGCGGAAAAGTGAAGTTGCACCAACAAAAACACCAAAAAAACTAGCGAGGCAAACGCACGCGTGACCGTAACGGCGCCGGCGGCCGCCTTGTAAAAAAAATTACCTATAATCCTTCAACAATTCATTGATTCTCATGGCATTCGTTTTCGTGTACGCAGCCGCAGCGCCAATTTCGTCCGCGTAAGGAAGAAATAGAAGGAAACCAATGCAGCAAATTTAAATTCATTCATTCATTACAGTAATCTACCGGTTAGAGGTAGGTTGTGATGAAAGTCAGAGAATATCCAAAGAACTCTTACACGTGCCGTGCCCTTTCTACCTCTAGTATTTCTTTCTTCATCTCAGCATAAGTCCTACCTTTCTTCATCCCGTCCATAAAACCGATTCTCTTCCTTCCCTTTCCCCGCTTACCCAACATCCTACCCTCTATCACGGCCTTCAGCAAACCACCGTCCCTCATTACCCCTTCCAGCCACCTACCCTGTCTTCCCCTAATCTCATCTATAAGTTTCCTCTCCTCGCCCACCATGTCAAGCACTTCTTCATTTGTCTTCCTTTCCGTCCAACGCACCTTCCCCATCCTCCTCCACACCCACATCTCAAAAGCATTCAGCCTATTTTCGTCTTCCTTTCTCAAGGTTCACGTTTCTGCCCCATACAACGCCACACTCCATATCAAGCTCTTCACTAGCCTCTTTTTTACATCCTTACTTAAGGTCCCCGTCATCAGCTCCCTTCTATTATTGAACGCTTCCTTCGCTAGCGCTATTCTCCTCCTAATTTCTTTGCTACTATGTCCTCTTTCTTCTAGCGTACTACCCAAGTAATTAAATTGTTCTACTTGCTCCAGTTTGTGACTTCCTACTCTTATCACCAGCTTCGCTTTCTTTGTCCTACAGAATCTCATTACTTTTGTTTTCCTATTATTTATCTTCATTCCGTATTTCTCACACTGCTTTTCCAGTGCATCTACTAAAGTTTGCAGTCCTTTCGATGACCGACTGACCAACGCCTGGTCGTCTGCGAATCGAATCGACTTTATCCCCTGGCCTCCAACTTTCATTCCCACATCTAGCTCATCCCATGCCTCTCTTACCATTTCCTTAGCATAGATGTTAAAAAGTAAAGGCTACAACGGGCACCCTTGCCGTACCCCGCGACCTATAACTTCCCACCCTGATTCACCGTCAGCTACCCTTACCTGAGCCCTCTGCCCCATATATAAGTTTCGGATGAGTCTCCTATCACGCCAATCTATTCCTATTTTCCCCAGTATCTGCATTACTTTCTCCCAGTTTACTCTGTCAAACGCCTTTTCGAAATCTACAAAACAAGCGAAAACATCCTGATTATGCTCTATGTTTCTATCTATAAGTGTCCTCATTACCGCAATCGCATCTCTGGTTCCCCTCCCCTTCCTAAACCCAAATTGGTCATCGCCTAAATAGCACTTTGCTCAACTCTCCAACCTTCTATTTAGTATTCTAACCAACACTTTTGCTGCGTGCGAAATTAAACTGATTGTTCTATACTCCTCGCATTCTGACGCTTTCTTCTTCTTCGGGATAGGTATTAATACTGTTTTCACGAAATCCTCTGGCCATACTCATTCCTCGTAGATCCTGCGAATAAGTTCGAAAAACGATTTTCTCCCCTTACTACCTAGATTCTTCAGTAGCTCCGAAGGTAGGTTATCGGCTCCTACGGCTTTTCTACCCTTCATCTCTCTTAATGCCCTCTCTATTTCACTCTCAAGTAAATCTGGTCCGAGGCTATCCTTATCTATTGTTCCTTCATCCGCTAGATATAGGCTAAGGGGTCTATTCTCGCTTTCATATAGCTCCTCTACGTATTCTCTCTATCTTTCTTGGATATCTTCCTGTTCGATTAATATCTTCCCTGTTTTGCCCTTAACCTTTGGTATCGTTTGACCTCTCTTACCACCCGATAACATTTTCACCTTGGCGTACAAAGCGTCCATTTCCCCCTTCTCCTGCATCTTTTCCATTTCCTCACATTATCCCTTCCACCAGTTTTCTTTTGCCCGATTGGTCACTCGCCGGAGTTTATTATTCAATTCCTTGTACTTCCTCTTGCCTACGTCGGTGTTCACGTTTTTCCATTTCCTTCTCTCCTCCATTTTCTTTATCATTTCTTCCGTAATCCACTGCTTCTTAACCCTCTTCTTTTCCACCGTTCCTATTGTTTTCTCTGCCGCTCCTACGATGCCTGTTTTTATAACCTCCCATCTCTTCTCTATGGTTCCCATCCGCTTCTCTTCACGTATGTTCTTTTCTACCAGCTCTTGGTATTCCCTCCTTTTCAACCCTTTTAATGCTTCAAGGTTCCACCTCTTTATCTTCCTACCCTGGTGAAAATGGAAGCGTCAACAAAGCGGATTCCGGAACGGTCAGTGAAGCGGAAGGAAAGCGGTAGCGAAGCGAAAAGGGAGCGGAGAGGAAACGGAAAAAAACCGTAAAATGAGAAAAAAGCGGAATAAAGGAGCCGTAACGAAGCGGAGAACGAACCGTATTGAAACGGAGAATGAACCGTGAGAAAGCGGAGAATGAACCGTATGGAAGCGGAGAATTAACCGTAAGGAGGCGGATAATGAACCGTATGGTAGCGGAAAATTTACCGAATGGGAGCTCTCATTAAGCGGAAAAAGGACCGTGTGGAGAAATGCACGAAGCGGAAAACGAAGCGTAAGGTGTTTTAGCTTCGACCATGAGTAAAAAAGAAAATGCATTCTGCATCTTACAGATTACACTCAGGGACGATCACCTACTTCCTACCAACTACCTACCCGACCACACAGCACAACTTATTTCTCATATCTTCCTACATAATGCCTACCTACGTCATTTATACTCGCAACTAACAGTTACGCGTCATGAAAATGGTATACATCCAGGTTATTCCCGTCCGTGTAAGTAACTGCGAGAACTAATTTTTAAACATTTCAATGACGTGATAGTTTGAGGAAATACCATTCAATCACAATAACAGTTATCAGGCATTAATTAATTAAACTCTATGTTGCCACATAGGATGAATTTATAGTTAATATTAATAACAATAAACAAGATTTGTTTCCAATTACCAAAATATTTCCGTTTAAGGAAGCGGAAAGTTACGCTTCCTTAAACGAAGCGGAGAGGTGGGGAAGCGGAGGAGTCGCCCCCTTCCGCTATGCCTACGCTAAAGAAAGAAGTAAGGAGGCGTATTCGAAGCAGAGGGGAGCGGAAGCGGAAGGTGTCGCTTCCTTCCGCTTCGTTTACGCTAAAGGAAGAAGCATGAATGTTTAGACGAAGCGGAGGGGAGCGTAAGCGGAAGGTGCCGCTTCCTTCCGCTTCGTTTACGCCAAAGGTAGAGGCAAGGAAGCCTTACACGTAGCGAATATCCGCTTCCTAAAGCGGACTTACGCTTTGTTTCGCTCGGGTCAAGCTCCGGGAAACGGGACATTTTCGCCTGGGTTAAGGAGCGGCATTTGAAGCGGAGGGGAGAGGAAGCGGAATGTGTCGCTTACTTCCGCTTCGTTTGAACTAAAGGAAGAAAGCAAGGAGCAGTTTTTGAAGCGGAGGGGAGAGGAAGCGGAAGGTGTCGCTTACTTCCGCTTCTTTTAAGCTGAAGGAAGAAAGCAAGGAGCGGCATTTGAAGCGGAGGGGAGAGGAACCGGAATGTGCCGCTTTCTTCCGCTTCGTTTACGCTAAAGGAAGAAGCACGGAAGCGTATTCGAAGAGCAGAGGAGCGGAAGCGGAAGATGTCGCTTCCTTCCGCTTCGTTTACGCGAAAGGAAGAAGTAAGGAAGCGTGTCCCAAGCGAGGATCCGCTTCCTGAATCGGATTTACGCTTTGTTTCTCTCGTTTTACGCTCCGGGAAACGGGACATTTTCGCCAGGGTACCTTTACAAAGCCTTTTGAATCTAACTTCACACTTCATCATCACCAAGTTATGATCCGAGTCCGCATCCGCCCCTGGATAGCTACGAGAGTTTTTTACACTGTTCCTAAATCTGTGCCTCACCATTATATAATCAATTTGGTATCTCCCAGTATCACCCGGCATTTTCCATGTGTACCTACGCCTGGGGTGATGTTTAAACCAAGTGTTTGTCAATACTAATTTATTCCTTCTACAAAATTCAACTGCCTTTTCACCGCGATCATTTCTTCTTCCTAGCCCAAACCCTCCTACTTCTAATCCGTCCCTCCCTTCTCCCACCACTGCATTCCAGTCACCCATCTCTATCAGGTTTTTCTTCCCCGGCACTTCTCTAATTATTTCTTCTACTTGCTCGTATACCTCTTCCACCTCTTCCTCCCTATGGTTGCTCGTAGGCATGTATACCTGGACCAGTACGAAATTCGTCGGCCGTGTTTTTATTTCTACCACTAGTATCCTGTCGCTCACCTGTTCAATGTTTACCACCCTCAGTCCCAACTTTGTGTTCAGTACCATGCCTATGTTGACTCTCATCTCCCCCACTATAGATCACCCTGTAGTTATCACTCCAATAGTCCCCGCTATCCTTCCATCTCACCTCGCACAATCCCAAAGCATCTATTTTTCCTTTTTCCATTTCCTGCTTAATATTTTCAAGCTTCCCGGCCCTCATCATGGTCCTTACGTTCCAAGTTCCTATTTTTACCACTGTTTTCCTCCTCCTCTTCCTCTTTTTCTTCTTCTTCTCCCTCCTTTTCCTTGTATCTTCTGATGATGATGCTGTGCAAGGATTTCGTGTGATGACGACCGCGGAGGCCTTGCCTCCCCCGCTGCCGGGCACGACACCCGGCATAGTGGGCGGCGTCCCGTAGTTGCTAGGAATCAAATCTCTTTGAATGACTTTCATGTTCTGGGAAGTGATAGTTGAGAGATATTCCCACGCGACTCAACGGTATTTTTAACGTGACACCATCACGGAACTACCTTTCGTCTGGCTCCTACCCTTCGACCTATCTGGCATGGGTGGCCCTACCAGGAGCAATGTACTTACTCCTGCCAGTCCAGCTCTAGGGGTCATTGGAACGCACAAGCCCTTCCACCAAGTCAAGGTCGTAGTTCAAGATACAGTGCATAAATGAATAATAACAAGGATGATATAATAAAAATAGATACATAGATAGGTATAGGTGCTAGCCATAGAGAAATTCTCTCACTAACATTATTCAGCTTATGTAGAATTACAGAAACATGTATCGTATAGGCGAATGCGGTAGAAATTATCATGACCCTCTTCCAAGAAGATGTAGCGGCTATCAATGAGAGCAAAGAAGACCTACATAACCCCCCGACAACTCACTTAATAATGCACTTCAAGGGCGTAAAATGGAAATCAATAAGATGACAACTAGGACAATAGCATAAGGAAGATAGAAAATTAAGGGCAACCGAGAAAAAAATAGAAAAGGTGAAAGATCTCATCAACAACGGTAACACCATGCGGCACAACAAACGCTTCCGAAGTTATAACTACATTATGGTTGAAATATCTTAAAAAGACGAAGCCAATGAAGTAGTTGTAATAGTTGAAAATTTTAAGGCGCATCAGTATTTAAAGAAAATAAAGTGAACAAGATCAAAGCAAAAAAAAACGATTTTTAGACAAGAGAATCCAGAAAAATTGAATTGAAAAGTTGAATAGCTAATGGAGATAGCACTTGAGACCATTCGGAACTGAAAATGTTCCTCACTTTATCCTAAAAAGGTCTTTAGGAAAAGCAAATACCCGCAAAGGAAGTTACTTTTATTTATTTTCATTTTAATAAAATGGATATAGTCTAAATGTGAAATAAACTACACTTGAGGGTTGCATTAAATTTTAACCTCTTGAATCTTTTGAAACTAATCGCAAAATGGTAGGGTTCGAACCGGTTCACAATGGGGTCAAACGCCTAAAACGTGGTCAAAAGTCCATAAATTAACTTTAAAATTTTTATTTTTCCTGTAGTAGGTTGGGTAGACTGATAGTTCAGCCGCCTGGCAAACCATGCTATAGGTCGGTAAGTATGCACCTGCACGCATCAATCAGTGTTGAAATGACTGGTATGACTGGTGTGCAGCTATCTAGTGCTGCAGACGCAGACCGCAGTAGGACAGGAATGTTCCTTTTAGCGCAGCCGTGACCTACTTTTGCAGCCTAATTACACCACCCACCAACCCACCCATGCATCAATGAATACCGATCACCCAACCCAAGGCTATCAACTCGGATATCTCAAAAACCGATGACCGTAGAAAAAAAAAATGACGCCACGTGAAAGAGAAGACGATTCTACATAAGATAGACACCCTTCAATGTAATCTTTATATGGACCAATATATAGTTAACAACAACTATCTCGTTAAATAATAATTTTAACGACAAAAAAGCGGTGGAATTCGAAAGAAGAGATGATTTTACATAAAAAAATGTCCTCATCGCTTTTCTGATTAGTCCCATAGCAAGGGTGATAAAAGCATATATGTTTAACCATTTGAATTTCCCACGCTGCGACCCTCCCGAATCGATTATTTTCGAATCACTGTTCGAAATTACTTCGAAACGGAATACTTACTTTACTTTACTTTACGCGATCAGGCCCAGAGGACCGCGCGATGATACAACTAAGGCCTTCCATTCTCTTCTGTCCTCTGCTATGTTCCGCCAGTTCGGCCAGGTTTCTAGCTGTTGCAAGTCTTCCCTTACTCCATCTATCCATCTCTTGCGAGGTCTCCCCACTGGTCTCCTTCCTTCTATTGTCATATCCATAGCCATCTTAGGAAATCTTTCGCCACTCATTCTAACCACATGTCCAGCCCATTCCAATCTCCTACTCCTTAACACTCCTATAATATTTGGTTCTTGATACAGATTGTACAATTCTTCATTATGTCGTCTTCTCCATTCGCCTGTTTCTAAATCAAGGACTGGACCAAAAACCTTCCTTAGTACTCTTCTTTCAAATATCGCTAATCGGTTCAGGTCTATTTTCCGTGTGCTCCATGATTGGCATCCATTCAAGAGAACGGGACGGATCAGTGTTTTGTATAATCTTATTTTAAGTTCCCGGGAAACGCTTCTTGAGCTTAGTATTTTATTAAGTGCATAGAGGCTTCTATTTGCTGTTTGCAGTCTGGATTTTATTTCCGTTTCACTTGAGGAGTTTTCTGTCAAAATGGTACCTAGATATTTAACTTCTTGTACTCTCTTGTAGTCATTATTGCCAACTGTAATGTTTCTATCATGATTTATTTCCCTTCCAACAATTAAATATTCAGTTTTTGAAGGATTGACCAACAATCCCACTTTTCTTGCTACTGCTTCTACTAATTGCATTACTCCTCTTAACTCTGCCTTTGACTCGCCAATGATAACACAGTCATCTGCATATGCTAAAAATGAAATTCTTCTCCCATTCATCATAAAACCTCCCATATCATATTTGTCAATTTCCCTCTTAATTTTCTCTATAACAAAATTAAACAAAATTGGAGATAGACCGTCTCCCTGCCTCAAACCTGTCCTAATCATAAAACTTTCTGTTACTTTATTTCCCAGTTTTATTTTAGCTTCTGTTTCATTGAGACACATTTCTGTCAGGCTAACAAGTTTCTTTGGTATGCAGAACTCAGTCAATATCTTGAACAAACTTTCTCTATGTACACTGTCATAGGCTTTCTTAAAATCCACGAAGAGGAGATGAAGGCTACGATTGTACTCATACATTTTTTCACATACTTGCTTAATAAAAAATATATTATCAGTGGTAGATTTACCTTGTCGAAAACCCCCCTGATATTCACCAATTATGTTGTCTGCGAATGGCTTTATTCGACTTAATATGCATTTTGATAAAACCTTATAACAAATATTCAATAGGGCTATGCCTCTGTAGTTGTCGCAGTTCATCTTATCTTTCTTTTTATGGATAGGACAGATTAGGGCCACACGCCATTCATCTGGTAATTTGTGGTCTTCCCATATTTGACTAATCAGCCTATATATTTTCACCGCCAGAATATCTTCCCCAGCCTTAACCAGTTCCGCTGATAATCCATCTTCTCCAGCACTTTTGCCATTTTTAAGTTGTCTTATATGTCCTTTTATTTCTTCTATGGTTGGGTGAGAGATTTCTTGGTCCACTGTTGCTGTTTCCTCAAATTGTAACAGGTCGGTTGGATCCTCACAATTTAGAAGTGAACTGAAGTATTCCCGCCATTGCTTTGCAATTCCTCGTTCATTCGTCAATACTTTCCCATTCGTGTCTTTTATAAACTTACATACATGTTTACCATTATTCGTAAACGATTTTATCTTTCTGTACAGTTCTTTGTTTCTATTTCCATGGAAATCTTCTTGGGCTTCCTCCATAATGTTTTTTATGTACTTTCTTTTCACCCTTCTTATAGTTGTCTGTGTTCTTCTACGCACCTGATCAAACACTATCTTCCCGTCCTCATAGCTTTCTCCTTGTATCCACGCTAGCTTAGCGCTTTGTCTTTCTCGAAGAGCATCTTCACATTCATCGTTAAACCAAACCTATTTTCTTTTTGCTCGTTTTAGGAGTAGTTCTTGGGCTACCTCTTTCACACTACTCTTTATTTCATTCCATTGTTCTTCTAAGTTCTTCTCCTCCTCCTCTTCGTTCTTAATATCTCAAAACGATTTGCCAGATTTAATATGAAACTATCTTTGGTAACGCTATCTACTAACTTATCACAGTCAAATTTGGTAACTTTATTTAACTTCTTAAAAGTCTTTGGTTTCCACTGTACTCTTAAAATTATTCTAACCAAAAAGTGGTCTGAACCACATTCTGCCCCTCTGGCTGTTTTTACATTTTGTACCCAACTTTTACATCGATTCTCAACTGCTATGTGGTCTATCTGATTTACAGTTCTGCCGTCTGGAGACACCCATGTCCCTTTGTAGATATTTCTACTTTCAAAGTTTGTACTACTAATAAACATATCTTTGGAGGTGCAGAAATTTATAAATCTGACTCCATTATCATTACTATTATCATGTAGACTATGTTTTCCGATTGTTCCATAAAATATAGCTTCTTTCCCTAATTTGGCGTTAAGATCTCCTAAAATAATTTTATAATAGTCTAACGGTATTCCGTCTACCAGTGTCTCCAACTCCTCATAAAAAAAGGTCTTTTATTCTATCATCACTATCTTCAGTTGGTGCATGGCAGTTAACAAAAGCTATCTTTATCCCCTGTAATTCCATTATTAACAGTGACAATCTCGGGTTTAAAGATTTAAAGTCCTTAATATTATTTGCTAAACTTTTCCTAAGTATGAACCCTGTCCCTAATGTGTGATTTTCATTCGATGCTCCATAGAGCAAAACTGAGTTTTCCACCTCTATTGAGCTTGTTTCAGCCCACCTTATCTCTTGTAACGCAACTATCTCCCTACCATACTTTTCTATTTCTCTGGTCATACTTAGTAAAGCACCAGGTTGATACAGACTTCTAACATTCCAAATTCTCAAATGTAATCCAAAGCGTAGTCCATTAGGTTGCCGGGGTCTATTTCCAAAGTTCCATCCAGTCCGAGGCCTAGTTGTATTATTTGTACCTTTCCTTTTTTCCAGAACAGGTTGGTAGCCTGTTGCCAACCCCCAACCTGGAGGACCAGGAGTTTATTTTCAGAGTCCTCTTCTCTTAGATCAACTGCTTCCACCATAGCTCACAGAACTTGATCTATCCTTGGTTTTACCTCAGAGTTTCCTTCTCCTAGCCTTCTAGAACCCAACCCTATCGTACAAGGCAGTACGGGCCACAACAACTCGCTTAATATTGATCGTAGGAAAGAGAGATTGGTATCAAATTATAGGTTATAATTTGAAAAAGACAATTAATCTTACATATTTTCCATAAGTTGTAAATCAACCGAAATATAAACAAAACTAAGTTTATTACTAACCGTAGTCGCTTAATATTGATTGTAGGAAAGAGTGATCGGTATCAAATTAAAGGTTATCATTTGGATGTCAAACATATTTTCCATAAGATGTAAATTAACCGAGTTAGAAAAAAAAACTTACTTTATTACTAAATAAAATCGCGTAAATTCTTTAATAATTAAGTTACACGGACCGTTCAAATTCGTATTCTCTTTATATTTAGCGTAATTTAAATTGATAATCTCTAATCCACTTTATATCAATGGTAAATAGTCAAAATACAGCCTATATGCTTTTATCACCCTTACTATAGGACTAATCAGAAAAGCGATGAGGACATTTTTTTATGTAAAATCATCTCTTCTTTCGAATTCCACCGCTTTTTTGTCGTTAAAATTATTATTTAACGAGATAGTTGTTGCTAACTATATATTGGTCCATATAAAGATTACATTGTAGGGTGTCTATCTTATGTAGAATCGTCTTCTCTTTCACGTGGCGTCATTTGTTTTTCTCTACGGTCATCGGTGTTTGAGATATCCGAGTTGATAGCCTTGGGTTGGGTGATCGGTATTCATTGATGCATGGGTGGGTTGGTGGGTGGTGTAATTAGGCTGCAAAAGTAGGTCAAGGCTGCACTAAAAGGAACATTCCTGTCCTAATGACCGCTCGACGATAGCCTTATTTAAAAGTACTGCGAATTTCACATCCATTTCGAATCTGCAATATAGATTCTCTTTCCAAAAATAAGTAATTTTAGCATATATTGTTACAATGTAATTGGGTTAAATCCAACTTAATGATTATTGATTATTAATAAGAAAAATTAATGAATTTTTAAATTAAACCTCGGTGCAATATCATTGAAAAGTTATATTGAGCGACTTTGAATTAATCATCATCTAATCATCTTAGCTACCGACTAAAAACTATTTTTTGCTTAGAGCCGCTTATAATCTATATAATCTAAAAAAAAGTAATTGCGAGTCTTTTAATCTGTGGCGGAAGATCTTTTAGGTCGTTGTATAGCTTGATGATTGTTTTGTAATTTATGCAAAATATATACGTCAAAATGCATGAATAATTAATAACAACAATGTTGGGTTGTTTAGAGAGTATAAAAACGACCGCCATGTTGGAATCAACACACTTTTTTGTGAGTGCATTACCCGAAAACACATATTTACGGATTATTTACATATCTGCATGCATGCATCCATCGAGCGATGCATTTATGCTTTATTTACTCACTCTCATAGGATGCTGTTCATTTATTTAATGTTGCGGGTGCAGGATACGGCCTTACACGTCAGGAAATATTCGATTTGAGTCGGCCACTCTGGAAGGAGACAGCGTCAACAACATATACAGTTGGAAAATATTTTCCGGGTTAAGGCCGCGTTGGTCCATTTGTAATGGACCAACGCGGCCTTAACCCGGAAAATACTTTTACAATTAATCACCGCGGAAGCCTCCGTACCAACATATACAGTTGTTGAGCAGGCAAAATGCACCAAATACGATTGCAAGTATTCGCTGTCCGAAGCAGATAAAGCACACGTAAGGTCGTTAGGGAAGACTGATGCAGCTGTAGTTGTCACGGATGCAGCTTACGGGTCGCCCAGCAAAGCACAAAAATACCGTAGATCAGTTGAGGAGAGCCGCGAAGAACCTTCGACTCCACAGCGTGCTCTTGCATGGTTGGCGCAGACGCATCAGACAAAAGGTTCGTACCAGGCGTTAAGAAACTGGTCACGTATGAAAAACAGCAGGATGGCACTACCATATAATTCGGTTTCCGAAGTCCAAAAAAAGTGTGTTAACCGGAAATCATCATGTGCAGTGATTGGAGTTCTGTGACCAGGCTTCAATCTCTTCTCGACCACAAAACAAGGCGCATCTTGTTACTCCAGCAAGGAGTAATTTAGACGCTATCAGAGCAAGTAGAGGGCAGACTTCAACTTATAATGAAGATAAGCTGCGATGGCAGTTCTGGACAAAAGAACTACAAGCAACAAATGCTGGATTGTGATGGTGATAAAAAAGACGATTCAAACTTGTTTTTTGACATCACTGGTTCCACTTTTGAAAATCTTTGACTTAACTGGGATTTGAACCCTGATAATAATTGCCATTCAGGTGTATTAATCAGTTAACCCAATGCATATTAATTCAAGGAGAATTTCCTACTAGGTTTATGCAAGCAATTGCTGACGACATTGGTCTTCACTATAGAGCAGGGGACGTAGTAGACATATATTAACCAGTGGCGTGAGAATAAACCCAACATTTTTAGTTAACGTTACCAACCTTTCAATAAGTATTGATATCAAAATTTACTATTCCATGCAGACATTGGATACACCGGACCAACGAATATAGGATTCGGGAATGAATTTTATTCGAGACTATTGACTTTTATAGTGAATTTCCATTCCTTAGGGTTACAACTTGCACCCGCGAACGTGAGTGGGTATTATTTTATTAATTTTTGCGGCGAAAAATAACATCTCTTAACCTTGTCGTCAATTCTTCCCATAAAATGTTTCATTACGACTAATCAGCTACATTAATATTTTTACACAGCTGTCATCAAATGTTTTCAGTGTGTACTCGTTAAAAATATAGTATGGCATGATTTTATTTGAATAAAAGAGCCTAATTTCGGAAATTCAAATTGCAAAGAATCACTACCTAATTTTAAATGACTTCTTGATAAATAAAATTGTTTTATCCCTTATTTTCTGAACTAAAAACGAAATCCATCAGCTAAAATTTTATTAAAAAATAAAATCAACGCTTTTCAGAGACCGGCTGGTTGTTTCAGGCTATTTATTTCTACACTTCATGTTTTTCTACCCTTCATGTAGAATTATTTATGATATCACGCCAGATTTCTTATCAATGATGCCGGCTTAAGAATGTTATTTATATCTACACATTACCACTCAAGTAGTGACTGGAGCAAATTGTGGGGGTGTCAGATCATTAGCGACTTGGCAGAGTTGAGAGTAGGACTCTGTAATTGATTTGCTGTGCGGCAATAGAAACACCGGACCTAATTCTATGACGTTCCGGCATTTTATAGATAGATGCCACAAGTAGTAAGTGAAACAAAATTTAAGAGCTTTGAAAAATCTAGATTTTGCATACTAACGTCACTTTTACTGTTTCATAACCAGGCAGTAAAACCATATCTAATTAAACTCATTAGAGGCAGATTTTTTATCAAATAATGTAATCATAATCTAAGCATTCTAATATTACAATTCCAATTACTTTGAGTTATCAAAATCAGCCAACCAGAAAGAAGCAACAATTTTACTGGTATACTTAAACGATTTAAACTTTAAAAATGTGTTGACATGCATACACAATTCACAATTTACGACATTTAAATCCAAAATGGACCCATTAAGCCAACAAAACAAATAAAATATAACAAAAAAAACCCTAAACATCCAATAAAACCTAGCTAATATCAAGCTATCACTAAGAATGTGGTCTTATTATACGTCATCTGCATGTGGATTTCATGTAATTATTATTAGAATAAATATAATTATCACAATAACAATATCTAGTGAATTTTTTCAAGGTATGAAGCCTATGACACTTATCCACATAAAAAGGAGCAGACAACGTAATGGACCAAGTAGTCAATTTTCGGGACGTCGTGATAATTATCGCATGCTAAAATAACAGGTAATCGCACAGTTTCGTTTATTTATCGCATGCTATAACACCACTTGATATTTTTATGAGGTAATTAACACATGCGGACAGGATGTGACAACTCAAAAATACTGAATCGACAAAACCATGCGATAAAACACTTATTTTCGATTACGATAATCATCATGACGTTGGAGAATTGACCTCCCGGTTCAACACAATTAATTAAATTGTTTCATTTTAATAATTTTACGTTCCACTGAATTCCGTCCTTTATAGAGTTCTACGCTCTAAGTTTGAAAAATGGAATTGTAGAAACGGCGAAAGCAACGGTAGGCGTAGGAAGTCTAACTAAACTTAGAAAACCGTGGATCACGAAGGAAACGATAATGGAGATTCAGGAGAGAAGGAAAAGAAAGAGCGTTAACTCAGAGCTAGGCAGGAGAAAATACCGGGAATTAAACAACAGGCACAAAATAGAAACAAAGAAAGCAAGAGATTCGTGGTGGAGAGAACAGATGGACTCGTTACAGAAATGCTAAAAAGAGGTAAAATCAGATACATTATATAGGGAAGTAAAAAAACTGACGGACGGTAGTAAGGGAAGGGGAATTGCAACGATAACAGACTGGACTGGACAGTTGATCGTAGAAACAAAAGAGATCCAGGAGAAGTGGAAGTAATATGTTAAACAGCTATATGGGACGGAAATAAGGCCCAGTACGTTAAAGATAGAAAGGGAAGACGACCTTGACAGAGATGACATCGGACCAGGCATCCTAGATAGCGAAATCGAACGAGCTCTACGAGACATGAAATGGACTAAGGCGGTGAAAATAGGTAACATCCCTCCAGAGTTTCTCAAGAGTATGAGGAAGAATGGAAGAGAAAAACTTTTTGCGCTCTTTCGTAGGATTTATGAGGATGTAGTGTGGCCGAAGGACTTCATAAATACAATATTAATCCCGATACCGAAGAAGAACAAGGCAAAAACGTGCGAAAAGTATACTTAGACAATAAGCTTAATATCCCACGCGGCCAAAGTAGTTCTGAGAGTTATAAATAGAAGGCCACAGAATAAGGATAAATGAATGCCTGGGTGACGACCAGTTTGGGTTCAGAAGAGGGACGAGAACGCGAGACGCTATCGGAGTATCGATGACGCTAGGAGAAAGAAACCTCGAGTATAGATAGACAGGATATTTTTACTTGCTTATTATAATTCGAGAAGGCGTTTGATAGGGTGGACTGGATGAAATGAATGGGAGTGTTGAAGAAATTATGGGTCATTTGGAGAGACATGCGTCTCATTCGGAATCTGTACATGACCCAGACGGCGGAGGTTAGGGTAGCCGATGGATAATCGGGATGGGCCATGATAGCACGGGGAGAGCGGCAGGGGTTCCCACTATCGCCGTTGCTTTTTAACGTGTATTCAGAAGAAATAGTGAGGGAGGCATTGGGGGAGATGGATGTAGGAATGCCAATCAGATGGCAGAATACTCAAAAGAGTTCTACATCGATAACGACACTGATAAAAGATTTGGGGTCGAATTAGTGTGGTAACGTGAAAACCTGCTTTCCGCGCGGAGGGTCTGGGCTCAAGTCACGGCATTGGCATCTACTATACAAAAAGCTACGTGTACGTGGTACGTATGATTCAGTTGCTAGACGTAGCGATTCAGATGTGTGGCAATAGATGGCAAGCGAGCTCCCATATAATTTCTCAAATATTGTAAAAATTGAGTAATTTGAAATGTAAAGTGTAAATAAAGATGAAATTGTAAAATGAAGATGTTCATCTCCATCCATCTCTTCTGCCCTCTCCGAACCTCCGCCACAATCTTCCTCTCCTCTCAGACCATATCCCATACCTCCTCGTTCGTCCTCCTCGCCAGCCAGCTCACCCTCTCTATTCTTCTCCAAACCCACATCTCAAACGCCTCAAGTCTACACACATCCTCCCTTCGCAATGACCAAGTTTCCGACCCATACAGCGCAACGCTCCATATTAGAGTTTTCACCAGCCTTTTCTTTACGTCTCTTCATATAATTAATGTGCCGGAAAGAAAGGATTACTGAAAATTCTACTCCTATTTTTATACATTTTCCTTTTACAATATTTAATTCCTCTTTCCACTAATTTAAGATGAAATTATGTAAAATCTTCCGTATTTCAGCCCTCATATTGTCTCTACAGATAGAAATGAGCTTTTAATGTTCATAGTGCTTTGCTAATTTCATTGTCTAGCATCCTTGTCCCATCAATAGTACCTGATTAAATATTGCCGAAACAAGATAAATGTATCATTGAGAAACTATGAAGAAATAATACCTATTGATCTCTTGTGTTTTGGCACATTTTTTCTGTTCATAACAGCAAATTATTGCAATAAAATTTGTAAATACCTACTATCATTTGCAAGCACAGACTAGGCTCCCATTTGTCTCCTTTGCGCAGGAATCAACTCACGATGATCTGAGGCAACCCAGGAAATTTCTCGCTAACTTTTACGCGCAAGACATACCAAACCCACCGGTCTAAACAAGAAAAACCTTCACGGGTTATTTCTCCAGTGAATTGTTTTGGGAGGGGGGAATGAGTTGTTATAAATTTCAATACTATTTGTTTTTCTTAACTGACATCTTAATCTTAACACATGGCGCGGTACGTGACGTAGGTATGCATATTTAAAATGCATGCAATATTTTCCAAAAAAATAAATAATTCTAACGAACTGTTAAGGAGATTTTTAAGTTATTATAATTATTATTTATTAATTATTAAACCAAACATTAATTTGTGTTGAATTATTTCCTTAATCATAACTTTTCGGCTATTTCCCCAATATTTTTTCCTGTTTCAGCAGGCTTTTCAACTAGTAAAATATAAAGAACAATGGACAATTGAGCAGAATAATGCCGGCGCCAGGCTTTTCTTTTTTCTCGTGCTCTACCTTCCTCTTATACCCTTATTTCCCTGTCTGATACGCCGATAAGTGCGAAACAGGCTCAAAATACATTGATGGGGCTAAAATGGGAAATAAAGATGCATTACAATCCACGGAGAAACGTTTAAAACATAGGTAAACACATTCCCATCACGCCGTTCCCCTTCGGGGTAGGCACCGTCATAAAAGTTTAATTCTCGGTGATAGATCTATAAATCTGACTCTGCTTTAATTATTTCCTCCATCATTAAATCCTATCCTTGCATACCTCTTTCGCTTCTCGTACTAACATATAATGCATCATGCACGCCGTCCTGTTCTTACGACTCCTAATATTCCTCCTCTTAAGAGTATCTTTCATCATATCATTGATCGGAGGATGTAGAGTCAACGCGACGTCCCCATCCTACGGAGTCCACAAGACTCTTTTTCTCCGAAATCTGCCGGTGATTTTCCGTCGCACTTCCGAAACCGTTCGCGAAGGGAGGAAAGTTCCACTTTCCCATCGCAGCCAGTGTGTCCAACCAGCTGGCAACCTCAAGGTACAGCGTGCAACCCCCGAAGATAACATCGTTCACTGTTGGGACCACCTCAACTAATCCGATTAGCTAAAATTCAAAACCCGTACCTTCTCATCTGTAATGGTCGGTCTCTGAGTAAACATAACTCCCCACTCCTCCACCTCAACTAAAACAATGCACTTGAACGACGCTGATGAGAATGACCTTCCACAGTTCTTCCCCGGGACAAAAATTTTCCGTAGACGGCTTTTAGCGACCCCCTCTCCTTTATCTATCACCTCATCACTGCGGTAAACCTATCTTTCGCCTTCCCTACTCTTACCTCCATCTCGTCCCCAATCTTGCTTAAATATAGGCACTGCGTTTAGCCTCTGCGTATACTCCTTCCGAAGACAACGCCACACACTCCGCTCAGTGACGACGGAAGAATTAAGTCTAAGACCAAGGAAAGAAGATTCATAAAGAATATAATCTGAAGAAACAGGGAAGAAGATCATTTCCATTATCACCTTTCATCTCCACTGCCAGCGTAAGTAAGCAACCTCCAATATATTTTCTTATATCCAACGCCATACTTACTCTAATTCAATCATGCATGTGATAAGAATTAACGTATCTTATATGCCAGGACAGCACTGGATCTCGTATAAAAGTTATATTTTAAACAGTGAAATCAGGTTCATTATGCCAATTGGATAGTTTATTTATCTTCTGCTTTGAACATACATGTCGATACATACTTGTCTGTCCCCTAACCTTCGACCTATCAGGCTTGGGTGTCCCTACCATGGGCAATTTTTATTTCTCCCGCTAGTTCAGATCTATGAGTCATGCAAGCCCTTCAAACAAAACCTTGTGGTCCCCGGTATGGGGGCAAGTTATCAAATGGAGAATTAACAGATTAAAAAAGCGGAAAAATATGAATCCACCTGTCCTCAGCTAACAACTTAATTGCCACAATACTCATAAAGCCATAAGGATTATCACTTAATTTTACTACTTAAATTGACTATAGCACTGGTTACTCATCCCAAAAAAATAGATCAATTTATTTTCATAATTGACTCAATGAGGAACAAATACTTAATAAAGCAAGGGACTATTCATTCCAATGAATTCCAGTAAAACATAATTATTCTTGACTTATGGACAATAATTTCACAAGGGTGCGAAAGCAACCACCACCTAGCATCTAATGATTTACTTCTGTACAGAGTAATTTCTCAGTTAATTATATAAAATCACTAACACGAGAATCCTAATGTAGTCAGTTGTAATGTAGCCAAATACACTGCCCACCAACTATCAACTGAGCTAACTAGCACTGAAAAACAAAGAGAGTCTCGACGATATCCTGAGGGGCCAAGCTAAAATAGATTAATAAAGTAATACATAATTTTAATTATCCATCATTTATGAAATCTCAAACTGGCATTCCTTCAATATATGCTTATTGCAGAAATAATTCTGTTTTCAGATCAAATCAGTTACCCTCGTGAATTACCCACTAAAATTGTATTTATAGAAAGAAATGGAAATGCTTCACTTCTAGGTTACTAGGATGTAATCTTTAAATACCGGAGGCTTTTACTCTCAAGAAACACGAACCAAGTGTAACCGCCCGATCCGGTTCCTACTTGAGACATCTAAATTCCACCATTAAAAAGTAAATTTTGTGAAATTTTCCTTACTCTCGTGACCTAAGAGCCGAGTTATTCGAATTTAAGTTGACTGGAGTAGTAATCTTGGGCCATTGAGTGCACATTCTTATACTTGTTTGAGCAAGTCGAAAATATTCTTGGGCCGCTAATGATTTTGGTGCACCTGTTCATGCGTTGGAACTCACCATATAGGCAGAAATGGAAATGATACAAGAATTATATTTTAAATTGTGTTCCTAAATGAAAGCATGTTATGACTAGATTTCGGTGCGGTATGCGAAATTTAGATGAAATTATATAGAAATGTATTGTTCAACATTGGACTCGGCATGACACCTTGATATTCGTTAGCAACAAGTAAGAAATATAATATTATTTCGCGTTTATAAGAAAATATGTACAAATGTAATCGAATTATTACGAACGTGTTTACATTGAATAGCCAAAAGAAAAACAAATTGAAAAGGTGCAATTTTTTCACTTTTATCAATAGATATCACATTAGAACACGTACCTACGCAAAGATTCACGCAAATCTGTACAAAAATAAAAATCACTCCGACCACCTTAAAAAAAATTTTATAAGCAATCCGCACCAATTCATCGTGAAGTCACTCCCGTGGAAGAGCTAGGAGACCTATTGGCTCTATTTCCTAATATAGGGCCTAATCGGGAACCGGACTCTGGTCTGGTGGCGTATAGGAGAAGCAAAACTTTGTGCCACTTGCTTGTGAAGAGTATGACGCAAAGGAGAGGAAATATTCTGCCTCCAGAGGTCCCTCAGGAAGGGCTTCGGTACCTCTGCCCGCTTATTAACGCTTGATTCACTTTCAGTGACCTCTAATCCTCCGCTGGTGAGTGCCTCCAAGTTTTGATACGACTATCCGCGCGATGCCGATACGAGTACGCAACATTCAAGTGAGAAAAAGATGCAGGGCCCGTGTAATGTTTCAATGATTTCCTGTTTTTACTCTTTCAAAAGTTGTTTATGTAAGAATTTTTTCTCGAGTCAGTGACGATGACGTTTTTCTATGAGGTCAAAGCATTTGGCGTTCGGTCCGGTCTCGTGACCTCTCCCACAGCTGGGCGTTACAGCTGTGTTGCGCTGTGGAATCCGTGAAACTATATGACCTTGGAAATTGGCCCACTTGGAAATGGCCAAAATGCAAATCCAGCTCTTTCAAAATTTTCACTTCCCCGTGTTCGAAAAATAAGGGTTAAAGAACGCAAATATAAAGTTTTACGACAGTATCTCCCATTCGTTGGATACAGTGGCATTCAAGAAAAGTGTTGATCGGTGCATATCTTTATCGAAGGTTCTATCTCTCCCAATCTCATACCCTACGTCCCTCGTCTTGTAAGATGTAGGACCCTTTCCCAAGGGTGGCGACAAGGGCGCAAGGAAGTGTTAGAGCAAGAACCCTCGACAATGCTGATGGCATTATAGCTCACTACACGTAGTTTTTCCTTGCAGAAATGCCAATTTTGGAAAAACACCTAACACTCGAATGAGAAAAGAATGAATATATCATCTTCTTTATTACCTGTACCAGTCGATGTCAATGGGTTAAATATGTAGTCCTTATCTATTTTTTTCAATACGGGGCTGAAATTTTTTTAAGGGAGTCCGCTCGGTATATTGTCGTGGCCCGAAGGGGGTCACAGGGGGTACGTAACTCATTCAAAGGACAGAACACTCCTAAATTTGCTTACGTATCCATAGTAGTGATGGGCATTATAGTTCACTTTGGAGAGTAGCTCACCCATTTGAACGATCAGAACTATTTAGTTTCGTTGGTTGCCTACAATCTAGGGTAAACGCACGTCGCCAATTTTTAACCGAAATAGGTAGAATTATACCTGGTATTGTTAGGAAGGTTTACACTCCTTTAAATTCTTAACTTTCGTTTAATTTCCTTTTTAAAGTCACTTTCAATCCCTGTCCACGGGTGAAGTGTATCGCGAAATTTTTATAATTACTAAACCTCTTGGCAACGGCCTGCCACGATGGAAACACCGGTTCCCGATCAGCCACCGAAGTTAAGCATCGCTGGACTCGGCTCGAGTTTGGAGGGGTGATCCTCCGATTCGTCCGAGTCCTGTTGCCCCTGACTGCACGTGGCAGACAGTATGTGGAAAATGACCTTAGGCGTCGAAGCACGTTAAACATAAATACTACTACTACTAAACCTCTTCAAATTATGTCATTCTCGTCTTTCCTCAATCCGAACTCTATGTTCGAACTGTGTCATGCAGTAATAAGTGTTTATGATATCAGTCCATAAAGAGAAATATGATTAGAGACCTTAATTTCAAATCTCGATTAGAGACCTTAATTTCAAATCTCGATTAGAGACATTAATTTCAAATCTCAGCTTATACGGATTAGGTCTGATGCGCCACATTTGCCTTATGTTTTTAGCAACTTCTTCATTTAGAGAAAATCCGAAATAATATCAAACGCTCATCTAAAACGATATTTTATAGCTCCGTTATCATGTTTTCAGTCATTTATTATAATGCAACGCATATAACTATCTGATTTTCTAGCGAAATTTTTTATTTGTTTCCTGCGGAAATAATATTTTTAAGTATTTTATAAATTTAAATGGTTTCTTATTATATTCGTCACCAAAACCATTCAATTTCCTTTCGAAGGAAGATACATACTAATCGCACCAACCGATTTCAATGATTCCATAACAGTCTGAAAATTTTGAGCAGAACTAAAATTTTTCATGCATTTATCACGGGCTATTAAGCAATTTTAGTGCTGACTTTGCAGATATGGTAAAATAATCCCTCTGGCCTTCAGCTACCCCAATCTAACGTAATTCGAGCCCAATTGATCAGTTGCTACAAATATGGCTAAGTTATTTGTTGTGCGTATGTATTACTTTTTCTTACTCCCTCGTCATTAAAATTCCGTCCGTAATTGTGTTACTCATCTTCATGAACAGCATATTTTCCAAGTCGTTTTGTCTCGTCGCTTTGGCCAGGTATGAAGTGACTACTTCTCAAAATATCTAATTCCTTCGCTTTGGTCCATAACTATTACACGCTGTAATTAGTAAATATGCCGAGAAAATCAACATTCAGACATGAAAGGATAACGGGCCTTGCACTGACGAACTAAAAATGGTGCAGTCTGGCAGTAACTGTTGTTACGTGGCGGTGAGCTTAAACGGAAAAGCAATTCAAATTGATGGAGTTGGAGGCGATTAATGGAGTTACAGTCTAACCTGGGCTATTCAATTTGGGGCATGAAGAGTTCGCTAATTTCACTTAAGTGAAGAGTTCATTTTTAATCGCTCGTTCACGAACCACCCACCAGTACCTTCGTCGCGCCGCGGGTATCTCGTCGATAAGCCGCGTGACATCACGGTCAAGTTTTGCGGGTTGCCTGCGACCAATTTTTAAATTCGATTACCTACGCTCATAGGCCACACGGGCAAGGGAAATTACACACACTTCATTTTTTCATTGTAGACTGTAAATGCTCCCAGTACAGGGGCGGCTCAACACCAGAGGTTCGGGGGGTGGGTGGGGGTCAACCACTGCACTAGCTCTAGAGGTATGGAACACTTCCCAGGAAACGGGGGGGGCGGGGGTCTCATCCCGGGAAATCATAACAAACTATGTATAAAATGAAAAATAAACTTTTATTTAGCATAAGACATATGCCTACCATCGTACTTCACAGCAAACAATAATTTTGGCTTTTAGTTTTAGGTCCATGAAATAATAAATAAATTACGCCAGGTTTTGGCAATTGCCCCCCCCCCCCCCCCTCCCTTGGAGCCGCCAATGTCCCAGTACGAACCAGATCGGGCGGTAACAACTCGTAAATGTCCCTAAGCTTGATCCACTAAAAAGATAATATCTACCTATTAGTTTAGCATTTATATTTGTTATAACCATTACCTTTTCAATGGTTAACATGAAATATCAACTGATATAGCTTTAAAACAGACTTATTTTTATGTATTTCAAAACACAACCTCCCTGATTACATAAATATGGGCACGATGTAACAATTCCAGATAGACATGTACTTACCTACTATTAAAAATATCGTGGAGTATAGAACATATTTATATTATCCATGAATATTATATGATTTGTCAAATTCATGATCCAGTAAAAGACAAGAGCAGAAAGCTCTCACACTCCCAGCAGTTTTCACCAATATACCTCAGTTTCAAATTTTCCTTAATGCACTAAAAGGCATATGTAAAAAATGTTTCCTTCAATCCAACAATTAGTTTTAGCCAACTATGATCAATAAAAACCCTAACCAAGCCATTAAATCAATAAAAAACATTTTCACTCATTTTTCAAGGAAAATATGGTTAAAAGCTAATAATTAATAGCACTTTTATCTCCTCACTAGTAAATCAATTGATCAATAGATAGGTATATGCCATTTTCACTTCATTACATTAATGTTAAATAATTGACTAAAATGTATACTATCATGTGTATATCCCCAGCAATATTTTGACTAGCATTCAAACAATGGCTTGAAAATAAAGAATGTGGTGAAAGAATGAAAGAGTACCGAAGGTTGGTTAACAGCTTAGGAAACGATCTACATGAAGTGGCAACAGTACTTCATTACAGTGGTGTACAGAGGCTTTTGGTGCTGCTGGCAAAATGGCAGGGATGGCACCCCACTTAATTTTTGATAGAAAGTCATTAACCTTAAAGCACTTGCTTTTAATTATCAATTTATTCTTGTTTTTGAGCCAAAGATAACATTTTTTTCTATTTAGAAAAGGATTTGGCAATAAATGAATAAGTTTCTTTAATAATACATTTTTTTAAACCACTCCCCCTTCATGATGGCAGCCCTTCCACCCATAAGATACACCGTTACTCAAAATAAAGATATAAAATCAGTGTTAACTTTCATTAATGTGCACTCCCCTCTTGCGAAATACGTACTGAAAACCAGACACAAGACACACAAATTGTTATTCAGGTTGAGTTAAACAATGAAATAAGGAAAAATTAAAAATAATATATATCAATTCATAACTAAGAGTGCATATACAATCACAAAATGAAAAAGCAAAAAATGTGATAAAAGCAATAGAAGGCTACTGAAAGAAAATTTTACTGAACTTACTTCCTATATTTAAATCCATTTCATTGGAGAATCTCATACAAGAGATAAATATAATGGTACCATAATCCCTTACTGAAGCAGCTATGCATTATGACGTAACATGCTTACGGAGTTAATGATTGAAATTTTAGGGAGCCTAGATGTAGTAGTGACGGAAATTGAAAGGACTTTTTTTGGTATATTTGAAAAGCTAGCTACTCTAGCATTACAAATCTCAGAAAAAGAAAAATTTTAATGTAACATCCACCACATTCACACATGATTTTCCCAGTCCACCTCTTCCTCTTGGCCCATTCATTGATTATTAATTTACTTGTTTCATCATTACTCTTAGGTCCAATCACTCACCATGACCTAGCCAACAAAGCACACAGATCACATACTGGTCCATTACGGGAACATCCAATTCAGTCCACCATCCTTTCCTACAGCAACTATTCTTAAGCGGAAGTAAACTGCACACATAGCCATACCATGATAATCAATTTCAATTTAATCCACAAGTTATGTTTTTTAATATGGAAAGCAGTCAACTGACCAGGGCATTAAAACATTATAACATGACGAGTTCTTGAAAATGACATCCAAATATTTTTTTGAGTCTGGTGCAGCTCTAATTTTATCTCATTAACAGAGTAATTATCTCATGCACAGTTTTTTTTACATATATTCAAGGGTACATTTTTCAATCCATTGAAAATAAGAATATGTAGTTATAGACTAGAAATGAGTTCATGGAACAAATGTTTTCAAAAGGAATAGGTTTCAAAATGGAACTTCAACTCCACATGAGGTTCTCAAACCATAGCATACAGGAAATAGGGCAATATAGGTAAATACAGGGTGGGCCATTTTAAATGATGCACCTAAATATTTCTTTAAGTACGCAAGATAGAGAAAAATGTAAAAAAAAAAGTTGTACGGTTTGAAGGGGGACACCCAACAAATACCTCGACTTTGACCTTGACACTGCCCTTAGAAGTCATTTCAAGGTCAAGTTGATTTCTTTAAGTAGGAACCCCTATTTTTTTATTGCAGAAATGGACAGCAGGGTCAATTTTGAGTTAAAAATTTCATTTCAACATGTGTCAGATTTTTAGTTGCTGTGGAATTACACCTCTTCGACTTATGCAGAACGGGCACCTGCCGGTATTGATTAAGAGCATACATAGGGCATATTTATCCTATTTTTGCTGCAAAATCAAAAAACTACTCCAGATAACATAAATAGCCCAATACAGCCTTTCAAGAACTCAAAAACAAACAAATTATGTACACCAGTTCTCCACAACAATGTCAACAATCGCTTTGCTAGCTCTTGCGACGTTATTGTTGGCAGCAAATGCCACTGCAGTCTCGAGAGTTCGCGATGCGATTGTCGACGTCGTGGAAAAATGGTGTACATAATTCGTTTGTTTTTTAGTTCTTCAAAGACTGCATGGGCTATTTATGTTATATGAAGTAGTTTGTTGATTTTGTAGCAAAAATAGGATAAATATGCCCTATGTATGCTCTTAATCAATGCCGGCAGGTGCCCGTTCTGCTTAAGTCGAAGAGGTGTAACTCCACAGCAACTAAAAATCGGACACATGTTGAAATAAAATTTTTAACTCAAAATTGACCCTGCTGTTCAATTCTGCAATAAAAAATAGGGGCTCCTAATTAAAGAAATCAACTTGACCTTGAAATGACCACTAAGGGCAGTCTCAAGGTCAAAGTCGAGGTCATTGTTGAGGTCCCCCTTCTAATCGTATAACTTATTTAAATGTATAACCTTATTTAACAGTACACGTATTTAACATTTTTCTCTATCTTGCGTATTTTAGGAAATATTTAGGTGCGTCGTTTAAAATGGCCCACCCTGTACGTACAGCCGTATTTAGGCATTACATATCAATTTAGGATAATACAGGACTTTTTACTTGAGCATATGTCTCAAAGTATTTCTTTAACTTGGCTAATGATAACTTTAGGTCGACAAATATTGGAGATCCAAATACTTTTGGGAACAAATGAACATGAAATATGGAGACAGGATGAATGTTGCCTACTTGGCACTCATTATCCTGATCATGACCCCAAAGGTTCATCGCTGCTCAGCTTATTTTCTGGGTTGTTAGGTAACCTCATTCAGGCCAACCTTATACATTGGAGAAGGGATAAAGTATTGATTCAGACATTTTTTGCAAAATTGCAAAACAACTCAAAGTAAAATTTTTCATGAGAATTAATTTATAATAGACAGTAATTATTAACCATTTCGTGCCAGTGCCATACTCTCAGAAAAGATTTCCTCGCCACGAATACATCTAGATTTTCTTCCCACTCCCTGTATGGAGCTTTCGCAAATTAAGTAGTTGCTGAGGTATGCCTTTCCTCCACTTTGGGACCGGATCCAGTGGGATGCCTGAACCTTTCTTTGGCCACAGAGCAGAGATTATCTTCACCCCTTTCCAAATGAGTACCTATCATGGCCTGTGTCCACGGTCAACTCATACATCGTATCAATGGTCACAAAAATAAATTTGTTTTTTTTTTCATATCGCACTTCGTTCTGTGCATAATTCAATGATACCCATGACCGGATTTTCAGGGTATCATGTGGATGTAAATTGGTTTTGAGAAAAAATAGCCTAATAGAAATATAATAATTACCTAAAAACTAGTAATATGGAGAGAAAGAATATTGGCTGTTCACACTTAGAAATACTTCTGGCCCTCAAACTATGAAAATAAAACAAAAAACGTTCTTAGTTCCTCGCATGGAATGAAAAAAACTCCCCAACTGGTTTTGAGTTAGGAGGTTTAGTTTCTTTGACATTTGAACTCTGTTGATATAATGGTAAAGTTCCATTTAAAATTTGTAGATTCTCGGCAACACTTAAGGAATAGACTTGGAACTAAATTTACTGAGCATACAAGAATTTTTTGGTTGTTTCACAAGGTAAACACAGTTGAACGCAGTCGAAGATTGAAAGTGAGGTAGGCACTACGAAGAATGTTCGAGATTATCTCTACCAAAAGCCGAGAAAGGGCCCGAAAACCCACAATGGGTCCTTGATGACATATGGAACCTTTCATGATTGCCTGGCAGAAGAGCGGTTTTAAAACAGTGTTCGTTCTCTTGTGTAGAAAAATGTACACCATTTCTAAATGGCATTCCTAGGAACAGGGTTAAAAGTCCAAATCGTTTAATTTTTTACACCAAATTAAAGACCACTGGAGGAATTCGAAGTTGATTAACGTACCAATGTCATATTAAAACATAATTAAATGATCATATAATCATTCAAGTGTTGAGCTATAGGAGAGAACTGATGACAGGAACCTTGGTTAAGGGTATAAAGGCTGGTGAACAGTTTAGTATGGAGTTTAGCACTGTATGGAGCAGAAACGTGGTCTCTAAATGAATATGAAAATAGGCTACAGGTGTTCAAGATGTGGGTGTGGAGGAGGATGGAGAAGGTGCATTAGACAGAAGGGAAGACAAACACAGAAGTGTTTGAAATGGTTGGTGAGGAAAGTAAACTTCTGGATGAGATTAGGAAGTGGCAAAGTAGATGGTTGGAAGAGGTAATGAGGGACATATGATTGCTTAAGGCAGTGCTAGTGGGGACGAGGCTCGGAAAGCAGGGAAGGGGAAGAAAGAGAAAAGGTTTTGTGGATAGGATGAAGGGTGGAAGGTACCCTGAGATGAAGAAAGAAATCATCTGCATAGATAGGTCCCTAAGCAAGTAAAAATCAAGAGAATTTTCCATTCCATCTCTCCATCCATTTTCCATTTAACCCCTCCAGCGTGTGTGATGCAGCATGTGTGTCCATTTAAATGCATGCCTCAAGGGTGTGCAACACCCCGTCTGCGTCCAGCTTTTAATTTAAATTTTTTGAGCTCTCGGTCATGGGAATTATTTTCCCTGAACAATAAACATTCTATTCTATTCTTTTATGTGCAGTTAGGAAGTGTGCATGTAAGCTAGTGATGCCTGCTTTCGTCCACAGAGTTTTTACTGGTACTACTAGTTTAATTCCTACGGCGTCATCAACAGGTACGTTATCACGAGGTACCTGATGATGATGCCATAGCATTCTTTAAAGTGCCTACTGCCAACAATACATAAAATAGATGATTAACAAAATTTAATATTTACGTTAGTCTACCAGTAAATAACAATTCAGATGAGAGAAAATGAAGATAGTGGCACTACCAAAGATTATATCAACCAATTTTAACTAACTGTTAAGCAAAAATAAGAGTACCAAGCTACAAACAAAAATAACTTTATTGACAATAATCTTATTAACAGAAATTCACAGCTCTTTAAAAAATAATGCTGTAAGTCGCACCACCCACGTGATAAAACATTTAAGGCAGCCTTATCACCAAATAAACCAACAAAATCACTTGGAAAACTTATCTGTGAACGAAATTAGATCAGGTTTCGCTACATTAAAATTAGAGCAATTTAGACAAGAATGACAAGTTATCTTTATGGGAAAGCAAACTCTAGATGAATTGGCAAATTGAGTCTGGCCAAACAGTGCAGTAAATATGTAAGATTTAGAATTAATTAAGATAAATACACAAAGGGTGACTTGATGTTCAAAATTAGTGCAGAAATTGATAAAACAGAAGAGTATAATAATTTTCCAAGGAAACTGATAACAAATTTTACCTGAGTTATTTTCACTGTGGACGCTGGATGAAGTAAGGTTAACAGCAAACACCACCACCATTACTTTAGTTTCTCCGTCGAGATTCCATTTCTCTACTTGATTATAATCCGGTGAGTAGTACAGAAGTCCAGTAAAGTTCGTGGGAGGTTCCTTCATTGGGCCCTCATCGACCACAACTGCAATTTTCCCAAGGGATCCAAGATTTTCAGAAATTCCACGAATGAATCCGCCCACTGTACATACTGCCAGGTTTGAAACATTCACTACAGCAGGATCACAGCACAATGGCTTCGAGGAAATGATAGTCTCCACAATTTTCACCAGACATTCCAAAGACGAGTAATCCACTTTCAAACATGTTCTTAATCTATCTATTAATGACAAGGTAACAGAGCAATGATATTTGATCAAAGGTGATACAGCGCTGCAAGGAAAACGATCACTCAGCACATTTAGTAATAACATTGTGCTAGTTAGACCGGTAAATAATCCAAAATCAGCAAATGCATCCCACTGGCTCCTCATCGCATTAGTTATTACATGCAGAAGTGGATTATCCGATTCAATCCACTCAATCAACCGTTTTGAAGATGTGGTGAGGACTGCAATTCCTCCACTTGACTCAATTATTTTTATTTTGCCACCTGGGCCAACTGATGTACCTAAAAATTGCTTAAACGACTTCAGCAGCTCCAGGAAATCATGGCTCCTAAGTGATTCAGACTGAAAACAATTCATATCCAAATCGATGGGTGAAATGGCCATCCCGCAGCCACTCAGCCAGGAACTACCTAACCAAAACTGATGATTTTATCAACTCATTTCTATTATACGCAGTATCCCCTTGATTCAGGGAGGCAATTCTACTTTTTACTATCCTCATTTTCATCTGTGAGCCCCAGTTTCTTCCCCACATAATGGAATCCCTGAAACAATTAATAACAGCAATTAAAAATTGACCATATTGGAAAAATATATCTGTAACATGATAAATGAGTCACAAACAGGTCCTAACCTTCAATAAGGGCAATTCCTTTTTATCATACTGCCGAACGTACTTTTCATTGTCCTGCAATCTAACCCAGCCCCAGTGTATCACGAAAAGCACAGGTACCATCACCACTGTAACCATATTTCTATTCAGAAATTCCTTTAATCTTCCACTAGAAGCCATAATTTTCGCGCCGTTCTTAGATCTTAAAAAGAACAGAAGAACACTGAACAAATCATTAATTAAACGGCCGATACTTATTTCAGCACATGCTGCAACTCCTGAAACTAACTTGCTCAGAAGAAAGACTCACAAGTTATATTTAAGTTGATTTAAGTTAAGCAGGTATTTTTCTTGAGCATTTTTCTTCGAAATACGGCGTACAACATTACATATCACGATTACCAGCTGTTCCAACTTCTCAAACGTATTGATAGCCAACTGAAATTTTTTTAAACGTATAAGTTAACACTCAATTACAGCTTTAACTCACGATCCATAGCTATAAACTATCTTTATTTGAGATTTCCCTTAATTATAATCATCGATGACGAAACTTGTACACAATTGATACTAATTATGTACGGTAAAAATTATTTGACCGTTGGTATCAGTTGGTATGGTAAGACCGTAATATCGATCTATCGATACTGCGCTACCACTTTACCACCGTTTTTTAACATGCACTTATGTTGTGTTTATGTGTACATAAGCAATATTTGATTTTCCCGGTGAATCCTTACCTATTCTGTAGATGTTGAAGAAGTCCTTGTAGGTGGCAGTCATTTTTTTCTTTCGAAGATTTTAATTGTATAAACTGCATCTCTTTCATACAATAAATATGTTGTTGAAGGCTGGGTTATGCGGTGTCATAAGTTTATGCAATATTGGTTTGCATTCATCCGCAGTTAGTCAGACGTGTAATGCGGTTAGAAGCACATGGGCTAAATGTACAAGTGCTAACCTCTTTTCATGGCCGTGTTTTAAACCCCTTACGGGTTACGACAGCAGGTCCATAATGGTTTCATCCGTGACGTCGAATCCCAAAACAGACAGCACGAGCCAAAACAGCCGCAAAAAAGATCACTGGAGTAGCAATGGGTGCCAGAAATACTCTACGGTCGTAGATCCGGGCTGCAGAGGGGAGAATATGGAGTTAAGCGAGGGAAGGAGTGTCCTCCTTCCCTCCGGTCATCGTATGCCCCTTGTCGGTCTTGGCACTTGGCAGGTATGGGGACGTAATTCTCATATTATGTAGCAAAATTGTTGGTATGCTAATCGTACCTAGTGTGCACGAGTACGTCACCCATTGTTTTGCCAATCGATTTTTACAGGCGAAAGATGAGGAGGTGGAAGCAGCAGTCACGGAGGCACTTACTGCAGGGTATCGTCACTTCGACACCGCCTTCAACTACGGAAACGAGTATGCCATCGGGCGTGTCTTTAAGAAGTGGATCAATGGTACCGACCGCTTGCGCAGTGATATTTTTATTACGACGAAGGTATAATAAAGTTATAATTACAGTTTACGTTGAGAACTCAAGAAACAATAAAGATCCCGTATTGATAATCCAAAATGTTTGACGTCGCTAGCTTCCTGTGTTCGGGAACCGACCAAATGATGTGGAGAAATACTTAAAGGAGTCTCTTGGACGCCTCCAGCTGGATTTTGTTGACCTATATTTGGTGCATATGCCATTTGCTTTAATGCCAAGCAAAGATGGGGATAACTTTGCAGCGAACGAAGATGGCTCTCCAATACTAGATCTCAGCCTCGACCATCAGAGTTTATGGAAGGTATGGACGTCTTTAAGTTAACCAGCCCCTTTTAAATGGTGAAAATGTTAGCGCTCTCATTCTTTTCTTTTTAGATATTATTTTATAAACCATTAAAGTTTCACTCGTGGTCTGAAATTCTTACTTTTAGGGGCATAGTCCAGTAAAGAAATATTAAAATGTTAATCGAAAGTAGTCTGAGCTCTGTGTCAGTGATTTTATGCTCCCACTTTTATCAGTACCATTAATTTTCATTTTTTGTTCTTCTCTTAAAACTTTTATTCATTGCATTAAATAAATTTCTGTACATTTTATAAATATTAAAATGACATAATTTATTCACTTCTACTAAAGAAAAAAATAACCACTTCTATTCCTTCCTTTTTCATCATCAGGCATTGGAGGCCCAGGTTGATGCTGGTCGAGCAAAGTCCATTGGTGTCTCTAATTTCAATGCCAAACAAGTTGCAAAAATAAGTGCCATTGCTCGTCATCCTATTTCATGCATTCAAGTGGAGCTGCATGCAGTCAATCAGCAAAAGGACTTGAGAAGAGAATGTGCAAAGTGCTGTCCAAACATTGCATTCACTGCATATTCACCTCTGGGATCTCCTGCTGCTCCTCAGCACTTTCAAAATAAATATGGATACTCGTAAGTGGAAGAGAATAATTACATCCACAATCTTTGCAAGCTACACTTGACTGTGGCAAATGTGCGACCATACGGTGACCATCCAAGTTGTCTTAATGTTTCCCCGAGTTGAAATTGGTTGGTAAATGTGGAAGCGACTGACAGACAAGGTACATTTGCTTATTTGTGAAAAAGTAGGCTGACAAGGGAAGAATTATTTGTATCTACTAAAAAGCCACTTCCAGTGTGTGTGTGGCACGGAGTGATTCAATTTTGGCAGTGTATCCAAGAGGGAAGAGTATTCGTCTGCCGATGAGAGGGTCCCAGGTTCAAACCTAGATATGACCAACTTGGTGCTCATAACCTTAGCAACATAACTTTCTTGTTAGCATAACTTCACAGGAGGCCCAGGTATAGAATGTGGACCTCCATCCTGAACTTGTTAAGTTTATGCACATTTGGAGATAATGAATGAATAGAGCATTCACCTCACCTTTGAGTGGATCACTTAATGACATTATTTGGGAAGATGAGGTAGGATGGAGAGGAAGATTGATCACTGAATGAGTTTATTAAGGAATGGGAGGTAGGATGAAAAAAACCCAGCATCAGCATTAGCCTGCTCTTAACAAAAGGTAACTAAGGACCCAAAGTTTAACTTCCCATGCAATGAATGGCGAACTATACTTGAAGTGCTCTCAACATAGTGCCCAATTAGGGTTCAGCATTCCACTGTGATATCCACCGCTGGTGGGATTCAAGCCCAGGTCCTTGTGGTAGCAGCTTAATGTATTTCCTGTGTTTTCATGTGCAGACTTTTCAATGGTATTTCAGGTAGTAGATGTTTTGATATTAACCTCTCAAAACTCTCTGTGGTCTTCAAATAGCAATGTTGCATGGAATCTCGGTTTGCCACTAGCCTGATACCTAATCACAATTTTCTTTTGCCTTTTGTCCTCAATAGCACACTTAATCCTCAGCAGAAGTTTTTGCTATTTTGGGTACTACCTTATTTAATAACACAGAAATAGGCAACATTAATAGATGTCAATATCCCTTATGGACTCATATTTCCTCAATACCATGCTTCACCTCGGCTCAGCAGCATGGCACATCTCATAATATTCAGTAGGGTTCCAGGGAGGGAGGATTTTGCTGCCTATCATGGTTAAGGAAAATAATACTAATGAACCCTTATATTGTTCAAACCTAGATGTTTGTTTGTTCCTTATTCAATAATGACTGAAGAATTGACACATTCTCTGTTTCTCTCTCACATTTCTAATATCAATGGTGGGATTATGTGGGTAATGAAGTAATGGAGAGAAATCCAGCATTGATATTAGTCTATTATGAAAGATAGGCATCATGGAGTCCACTTAAAGTCCCATCTAACTGACTGAGAACTATTGTGTTAAGCTATCTCCACAATTCACCGAAGGAGGTATCAGGGTTCCAGAGACAAATCTCCACCACTGAAAGCATTCAAATTTCAGGTCCTCAGGATGGATCATTGAGCATCACCAGATTTTGTATATCATCCACCTGTGCTATTGGTTGAGGAAATTCCAAGTCTGACATTTTTTACCTTCACATGATAAAGATTTTCCTCCCCCTTGAGGTCATCAATTAGGATCCTCCAGTTCTTCAAAATTCGGACGAAATATGTGAGGTAGAATAATATGAATTTTCTAAATCATCGTCAGCATAATTTGTCATTGCTGCCATTGTACCCAGTTTTTCACTTATCCTAAGCAAAGGTACTGCTTTTTTTTGTTTGCTTCACCATCTGCTAGAGCCCTTTCAAATTTATTTAATTCCATGTCAAATCAATATTTATTTTATTTCAAAATGAAACCCCCCGACTTGGAATTTGCTAAACAAATCCAGAAATATTGGGGCTTGGATTTTGGGAAATGCCCCTTGGTTGCCACAATTTGCAGTAGATTAAAATTTTTATCCATTGCTTGGCTCATAATCGACGAAACTTTCTGAATTTTTTCCCCATAGGTATTGAAGACAGACCTATCTTTATTGTTTCGTAGTTTGAACCACAAGCTAATAAAAAAAATAATTTTTGTGAAAAAAACCAAAATCTTTTGAATGACTGCATCCATTGAAAATAGCAATGGGGGTCTAGACTCAAGTTACTTTAAATGACCCTTAATGTACGAAAAAACATTGTTTAAAACTTTTGAGTCCTGCCCTGTTTTATTTATTGAATAATGCAAAATACATAACTATGGAATTGCCATATTTGACATCACATAAGATGCACCCTCATTTCCGTACGGCACACTCAAGAAAAGTGGACATTAGCCTGTGGAAGGCTGTACTTTCACATGTAAGACCCAGGGATGATTCTCTTAGCCCTAATTTTGGAAAAGTCTTATATGCCATCAAATACGGTAACTTAATGTGTAATGTGGAGTAGCATTCTTTTCAGGATAAAAAAATCATGTAATTAATCTGTGCTAGAATATTAACTTTTAATAATGAATTTTTTTCCAGAATAAAGCAGGTTTCAGCAGGACTTTTGAGCAATCCTGTGGTGGCAGAAATTGCTTCTACTTACAATAAGTCACCGGCACAGATTCTGCTTCGTCACCTTGTACAGCAGGGTATTATCGTTATACCAAAGAGCGTTTCTCCAGCAAGGATACAACAGAATCACGAGGTAATAGAAGCTCGGTAAAATTCAATGCCTAATTTCTTCTTATACTCCCTGCAAATACCTTAATTTTGAAAGTTTGCATAAGTTACAAGATGATGAATTACCTTCAACATCTACTTTGAATACTGGGCTAGTTGACCAATTTATTTCAATTGCAGGCTCTAAATTTTAAATCCATTCTTCAACCTATCAGCGAGTTCTCAATGCAATATTTTTCTTTTATACATTGTTTTCCACCAACTAAACCCTTAAAATACACAATCAATGAAATATGCAAGGCTATCCTGGTAATTATATTGGTTGATTCTTCTTGGCTAGGTTATTCATTTTTGCCATTTTGAATGGAGACTTTCCTCGAGTAATCAGGGCTGTAGATGACTAAAAGAAAGTATCCACTTGAAACACCGATGAAAATGTTGGACTTAACCTGATGGGAAGCCATAGAAAAATTTACCTACTTTATTAAAGCCTGTTCAAATATGTAGATTTTCTGCAAAGTGCACAAGCGTTGCAGTAGCTACTCTCCTAAAATAATCACCTAGCAACATGAATGCAAACTCATGAATTCATTCATTTATCCATCATCTGAGTGAGAAGTTGCCTGAAACTATCCATAACAATGAAATATATTAAACCTCTCATTTGGCACCATTTCCAATTTCATGTTTTGATTGGGAAACAGGAATGCAACAGAGAGGAGCAAAGGAATTTTCAACACCTTTCTTCATGATGAATATAGAATTGCCTTATACAATAACTCTAAATTGTACATAGTATGACACCCTCTGGGCAGTTGAATTCTCTGGTATATATATGGCATATAGAAACTCATTCATATTTATACCAATGTTGTATACATTATTGTAATTCTTAACCCTTTCAATGTTGAGTTATTTTCTCAAGGGTGATTCTGTGGGTGTATGATGCAAAAAAATTAAACACTGAAAAATATATTTGAAAAAAATTAGAGCTAATCCACTTGCAAATGATTCAAAACCTTCTATAGCTCCATCCAAGTTGATGGTGGGGAGATTAAAGGAGAAGCTCTATGGGATGGAGGGAGCCTCCTTCATTGGAGGCATCATTGACCATTACAAGCTTAGAGTATATAGCTAAATAGTGTGATGAACTTGAGGTGAAACCATTTCTGCCATACTGAGCATCCCCGGAGTAAATACTGTGATTGGCGTAATCATGAGATCATGAAACGGACGGATATTCTAATTACGAGTTCTTGTGTTCCACGCTTTAAAGTAAAATACCTGAGATACGTAAAATCTTTATTTCTTTTTAAATTAATTGCACAATGTTTGTAAAGAGCAATATGAACCATAATTTTGAAAAAATCTTATTTCATAGATCGTCGCCTGTGCTATTTGAATAAATAATACTGAAATGGTAATGTCTATTGTATTTCCTGATCACTTCCATTATTCCATTCTTTTTAATTTGAAACACGCTATGTCTATGTAGCATAGGCCCTAAGTGCAGATGATATGCTTTCCATTGCTCCTACTTCCGTATTTCTTCTTACTAAAAAATTTTATGCGCAGCAATCATGTGGATAAATTTGTTCCGGCCTAGTTACGCTAATGGTATATCATGGACACTCAATATGGTGGAGGCGGCTTCACCTTTGCTCACGGCCGAGTATATGCAGCGCCACCTCTGGTACTTTCAAAACTCGATGATTACAAGCTTGACTCATGGCGTAAGCCATCTTTCCCTGGAAAGCATACATCCATGACTCACACGTGTGAGTCTTCTGCACTGGAAGGTTACATGGAACTCTTATGAAACAGGAATCCATTTTGTCATGAAAATGACATTGATTAATTGATCATAGAATGCTCAATCTTCGATTACTTTCTTGTACACTAATCAATACTTGAATTATTCCCTCCAACAGGTATTCGACTTCAGCCTTTCGGAAGATGATATGAAGAAGCTCAATGAGTTGGACCAAGGGGAAGACGGAAGGACTTTCAACTTCCTGTTTTTCAAAGGGTAAGGTGAAGTTCATCACGCAAAATTCTAATTGAAGCCATTTTGGCAATATGTATTCCTCCCTATTAAACAGCACGAGGCAAAATTTTAATACGTCAAGGCATAATGCCCAAGAGAGAATGTTTACCAACCAACAAAAAAAAACATCCTGGGAAGGAAGGTGAACTTAAAACACTTAACTATTTTATTATTCATGACAATGGTTGTTGTGGCATGACATCATAATATCCTAAATAGTTGAGATTCCATTCACTCATTTAGAAGATTGAGAATCTCTAACTCTGGTGGTATCTCGTGTTATTTTACAGATAGTAATAATACACTTTCACTAGCTGTAAAGAACACACAATAAATCACAGAACACCTTCGTCAATCACTACACCACAAAAGCTAAATAGAAAAAAGCTTGAACTCAACATTAAACCATAATACCATAGGTTTAACTTTCTCCGGGCTAAAGCTACTGGATCACATTAATTGATTGTGGCGATACTTGGTGGAAATTATTGATTAGAATTCATGGTGAGAAAAAAAAGTACCAATTCCACAAATTTGGAAGATGTCGAATTTGTACTGTTTTTTTCTCATCATGAATTCTAAAGCTACTGGCTCCTCCTTTAACTACAACCTTGACGTGGTGGAAGGGCTTGCGCGTTCCAATGACCCCTAGAGCTGGACTGGCAGGAGCAAGTACTATTACTCCTGGTAGGGCCACCCATGCCAGATAGGTCGAAGGGTAGGAGCCAGACAAAAGGTAGTTCCGTGATGATATCACGTTAAAAATACCGTTGAGTGGTGTGGGAATACCTCTCAACTATCACTTCCTAGAATATGAAAGTCATTCACAGAGAATTGATTCGTGGTAACTACGAGACGCCACCCACTAGGGTGGGTGTCGTGCCTGGCAGTGGGGGAGGCAAGACCTCCGCAGTTGTCATCACACGAAATCCTTGCACAGCATCATCATTGGCGGATACAAGGGATAGGAGGGAGAAGAAGAAAAAGAGGAAGAGGAAAACAGTGGTAAAAATAGGAACTTGGAGCGAAAGAACCACGATGCGGGCCGGGAAGCTTGAAAATATTAACCAGGAAATGGAAAAATGAAAAATAGATGCTTTGGGATTGTGCGAGGTGAGATGGAAGGATAGCCAGGACTATTGGAGTGATAGTTACAGGGTAATCTATAGTGGGGGAGATGAGAGTCAACGTGGGGTAGGCATGGTACTGAACACAAAATTGGGGCTGAGGGTGGTAAACATTGAACAGGTGAGCGACAGGATACTGATGGTAGAAATAAAAGCACGCCCGACGAATTTCGTACTGGTCCAGGTATACATGCCTACGAGCAACCAAAGGGAAGAAGAGGTGTACGAGCAAGTAGAAGAAATAATTAGAGAAGTGCCAGGAAAGAAAAACCTGATAGAGATGCGTGACTGGAATGCAGTGGTGGGTCAAGGGAGGGACGGATTAGAAGTGGGAGGGTTTGGGTTAGGAAGAAGAAATGACCACGGTGAAAAGGTAGTTGAATTTTGTAGAAGAAATAAATTAGTAGTAACAAACACTTTGTTTAAACCTCACCCCAGGCGTAGTTACACATGGAAAATGCCAGGTGATACTGAGAGATACCAAATTGATTATGTAATGGTAATGCAGAGATTTAGGAACAGTGTAAAAAATTCGTGTAGCTATCCAGGGGCGGATGCAGACCCCGATCATAACTTGGTGATGATGAAGTGAGAAGTTAGATTCAAAAGGCTTTGTAAAGGTAGGAAGATAAATAGGTGGAACCTTGAAGCATTGAAAGGGTTGAAAAAGAGGGAATACCAAGAGCTGGTAGAAAAGAACATAGGTGAAGCAAAGCGGATGGGAACAATAGAGAGAAGATGGGAGGAAATAAAAACAGGCATCGCAGGAGCGGTAGAGAAAACAATAGGAACGGTGGAAAAGAAGAGGGTTAAGAAGCAGTGGGTTACGGAAGAAATGATAAAGAAAATGGAGGATAGAAGGATATGGAAAAACGTCAACACCGACGTAGGCAAGAGGAAGTACAAGGAATTGAATAAAAAACTCAGGCGAGTGAACAATCGGGCAAAAGAAAACTGGTGGAAGGGACAATGCGAGGAAATGGAAAAGATGCAGGAGGGGGGAAGAGGGTGCTTTGTATGCCAAGGTGAATATGTTTTTGGGTGGTAAGAGAGGTCAAACGATATCAAAGATTAAGGACAAAACAGGGAAGATATTGATCGAACAGGAAGATATCCACGAGAGATGGAGAGAATACGTAGAGGAGCTATATGACAGCGAGAATAGACCCTTTAGCCTAGATCTAGAGGATGAAGGAACAATAGATAAGGATAACCTCAGACCAGAGTTACTTGACAGCGAAATAGAGAGGGCATTAAGAGAGATGCAGGGTAGAAAAGCCATGGGAACCGATAACCTACCTTCGGAGATACTGCAGAATCTAGGTAGTAAGGGGAGAAAATCGTTTTTCAAACTTATTCGCAGGATCTACGAGGAAGGAGTATGGCCAGAGGATTTCGTGAAAACAGTATTAATACCTATCCCCAAGAAGAAGAAAGCGTCAGAATGCAAGGAGTATAGAACAATCAGTTTAATTTTGCACGCGGCAAAAGTCTTGCTTAGAATACTAAATAGAAGGTTGGAGAGCAGAGCAAACTGCTATTTAGGTGATGACCAATTTGGGTTCAGGAAGGGGAGGGCAACCAGAAACAGAAACCAGAGATAGAAACAGAGCATAATCAGGATGTTTTCGCTTGCTCTGTAGATTTCACAAACCACATTAAATGATGGGTCATGATATTCCTGAATATGATACTGCCGTCGCTAATTGCCTCCTGTCTTCGCTCGCAATGGTGCGCTTACATGTTGTTTGTTTATCCAAATGTTTTTGCATTATAATTGATTACAACATTCTTGCAACCGAGGGGTTATAACCACGTTACTCAAATTGTTATTCGCTTATGAAGGTCACTCGCACCATCCCATTTTGATCCAGTCCAACAACTTGGCTTTGGTTTGTATTTTTCTCACACCTTACTGATACCAGTGCTGGAGTCCGCCAGTAAATTGGCCATTAACTTTCCCTTCGATGCCTTTTCAGCAATCCTCAACTTCCCAGAACTACCACGATGCGACTATAATTTGGATGAGAGTTTAACTTAGGAAGGTTTAATATATTTTTTTCATTAGGAAGTACTGGTAGCTTTTAATGCATTGAATTCAGCTTTTAACATTTTCTTAGTTTTGACAAAAATTTAATTCAGCAGAAATAAAATATTCCAATAATAGGTGACTTTTTGGCGATCAGTCAGGGAAATTAGTAAATCCATCAGGGAAGAGTCCGGGAAAAGTCAGGGAATTTAAAAATTGGATATTAGTAGCCACCCTGCTTAAGTAAGGATGTAAAAAAGAGGCTGGTGAAGAGCTTGATATGGAGTGTGGCGTTGTATGGGGCAGAAACGTGGACCTTGAGAAAGGAAGACGAAAATAGGCTGAAGGCTTTCGAGATGTGGGAGTGGAGGAGGATGGAGAAGGTGCGTTGGGCAGAAAGGAAGACATGAGGAAGTGCTTGACATGGTGGGCGAGGAGAGGATGCTTATGGATGAGATTAGGGGAAGACAGGCTAGGTGGCTGGAAGGGGTAATGAGGGGCGATGGATTGCTGAAGGCCATGATAGAGGGTAGGATGTTGGGTAAGCGGGGAAGGGGAAGGATGAGAATAGGTTTTCTGGACGGGATGAAGAAAGGTAGGACTTATGCTGAGATGAAGAAATAAATTAGAGGTAGAAAGGGCACGGCACGTGTAAGAGTTTGTTGGATATTCTCTCACTTTCATCACAACCTACCTCGAACTGGTAGATTACTGTAATGAATGAATAAATGAATGAAAGCTACTGGGGCAAAGTTTGGCCAGCAGTAAGACAACACTAAGAATATGGGCTTAATGAAATCACCAGTTGAACTTCCTTAAAACTGCCCTACGGAGTCTAACATAACTATGAATACAGCCATATATGTAGGTTTAAATACCAAATCCAGCATGCATTTTTCAGTTCACACAGCTGGTGGACCCCTCATTCCATTGTACATTTAAACATACGCTGGTGCTATAAAGGTTAAGAACATGCTAGTTCTGTGTATGTTTCAGGAACAATAGTCCCGGCACTGGGTAGTTTCCAAAAGAATAGACATGCCTATTGACGCTAGAAATGTTGGCCCTTGTAATAACTGTGAAATCTTAGAAAATTGAAGGAGTGATTCTCCATGAAACTATTCCTGGGCATGATTTGTGCCCATTATGTCTCTTCCATTACAATGTATAATACCAAGTCATAAGTTTTCATGATTTCCTGGTTTCAGGTCAAAGTAAATACTAATGGAATTTTATTTTCACAGGATTGAAAATCACCCAGAATATCCATTTGGGAAGAACTAATTTATTTTGGTCAGAGACAAAATTATGTACTTACACATAAAGCTATCAGATTAGGCATGAGAATGGTGAGAATCAGGCATTAGATTTGTGCTTTGGTCTGTTACATGTGTAGGTATTTTACCATGACCTTGTCATTGTATTAGGCGACATCTTAAAGCCTTATCTTGGTGTAACAAAGGAAATGCTAGTAAGAAGGCATTCGGCTACTAGCTTCAGGTGCCACAGGGAGATGGAATAATCTATGCTGAAATGTGTCATAAGTAAGCCACCCTCAGCACCTAAACTTGCCAAATGTTAATGATTAAAGAATGACAGATGGGTGGGAAAATAAAATGTATATTTATGTACAAAATAAATAATTCCTCATTATATTTATCATTTACTTTTTCATCTGATACTTGTATTCTAACAATTATTTTTTAGATCTTGTAACCCAAGAGTTTGCTCAAAATATTCCCAGTAATTTTCCAATATACTACCACAACACTAATCTATTTGTGAGGACCACAAAAAAAGAAGTAATAATGCAAGGAGAAAGAGTGAATTAGAAGATGTTTGAATAAGATGGAGTTGTAAACAAATAACAGAAGTCGGGGCAATAATATTGGTAAGTATAAGACTTATATTAATACTTGAGAAAGATCCAGGTTTATTTCGTCAAGCTCTGCCCCATTCTGGTATGATCAACAGGCATTTCTTAGTGAGGTGCTACGTGAAACATACATAGTTAACATTTACAGACTTCCACATACCCTTAAGATGACTGGCAGTGAATCTTTTAAATGTGGATGGCATTCATGTGGAAATGCCCATCACAGAAATTACTGGTTAAGGCAGCATATTTTGTCAAATATCAAATTTAATAATAAAAGTAGAGGTTATTTCTCTTACATCAATATATCTTGCATTAATCTCACCATACAACACTGGACTGGAAAGTCTTGGAATGACATGAATGTTATGTCTCCAATTACATAATGCGATAGAGCATTTTTCTCTGCATCCTGTGCTGTAACTCTCCTCTGCGGATCATGGTATGAATGACTTTTTGTATAGCTCTTTCAGGATATTTCTATAAAAAAATTTAATAAGACAATAAATTAGAAAAAAGTCAAAAACCTCCAAGTTGTGACCTCCACTGCTGCAAATGCTACTAACCTGTCTAAGGAAGTCTTGAACGATGTTTTGCTCGGAAACCTGAGAACCAATAGCAAACCTCCTCTTCAACTGTGTTTCAATACGATTCAGCATCTCATAATCCTCTTCAGATGTAAACCCTTCGGCACCTAGAAGAATACATTAAGCATTAAATATGTAACATTAAGGAGCCAATGAAGATCCTCATGAAACTTAAAGAGCTGAAAAGGCTGACCAAAGTTTAAATCGTAAAAGCACCACTTAGAATTCTAGATTACTTTCCTTGAGTCATTAATAACAAAAATTGTTGAGACCAATGAGGGACTTTCTCCTCTTAGCCTTCACAGTTTAAAATAAAAACAAAACAAAAAAAGCAAGAATCCACCTTGGAGTAGATGCACTTGGCTAACTAACTGAAGATTGATTGACACAAATCCTTTAAAAAAATTCAAGTATCTTTTAACAAAGAATAATGTGAACAAAATTACACCAAGTTTTGCCAATTCATAAACACATAATACACCCCTTATGAAGCGGTTAGATTTTCGCAACTTTGCATGAAAGTGAAATTAATAAGATATAATTTACTGTGTGCAGTATCTAAACTGATAATTAATCACTGTACAAGGTGTGATCAAAAAAAGACCGGACTGATTTTGTAACTTGTTTATTTCGACAGATACAGTTTAATAGAACTTGTCGCCCTCTAAGTACATGCCTTGGCTGACGACACACCTTTGCCAATGTTTCTCATAGCTCTCGAACCCTGCCTGGTAAGCCGCCTTAGGGATTCTCTTCAGGTCCGCCGTACAAATAGTTTTAATGTCCACAATAGAGTCCAATCGGCGCCATTTCAAGGTTGATTATAACTTTGGAAACAAAAAAAAGTCTGATGGAGCCACGTCTGGAGAGTAGGGTGGCTGCGGGATCACGGAAGTTCTGGTTTTGGCGAAAAACTCTGTCACAATCAGCGCCGTGTGAGCCGGCCCGTTATCGTGGTGGAAACGCCATGCATTGTTTATCCACATGTCCGGCCTCTTTCGGCTCAATGCGACCCTCAGCCTCTTCATAACCTCTAAGTAGAAATCTTTGTTGACGGTTTGACCTTGAGGGACGTATTCGTAATGAATCAGCCCTTGCCAATCGAAGAAACACACCAGCATGAGCTTCACATTGGACCGGGACATGCGAGTTTTCTTTGGTCGCGGAGAATGAGGAACCTTCCACTGAGAAGACTGGGCCTTTGTCTCAACATCATAACTGTAAACCCAGGTTTTGCCACCGGTTACGATGGTTTTAAGAAACTCTGGGTCGGTATTCGCTCGATCCAGGAGTTCCTGACAAATGTCCACACGTTTTTGTCTCTGTTCATCGGTCAGCACCCGCGGGATTAATTTTGATGCGACTCGCATCATGCCCAAAATGTTTGTCAAAATTGTCTGACAGGATCCAAAACTAATGTTCACTTCCTCAGCTATCTCCCTAACAGTTAAACGGCAATTTGCCGCACCAAATCGTTCACCAATTTGACATAGTTGGCGTCTGTCGCTGTGGAAGGCTGCCCCGTTCGCGAATCTTCATCTGTCGAGGTTCTGCCCGATTTAAAACGACTGTACGACTCAAAACACTGGCTTTGACTCATAGCTTCATTACCAAAGGCTTGTTGAATCATTCCAAATGTCTCTGTAGCACTTTTGCCAAGTTTGAAACAAAATTTCGCACACACGCTGTTCCTCTAGCTACTTCAATGCTGCCGTTGCACGGGACGACGAACAGGTTAAGAGACATACCGCTGCTGCTGCATAACGACTCGACTTAAACAAGTGCAACACCTCTCGTTTTAGTCGTCAGATGTGTTGCTAGATGGTGCACTGTCTCGTTTCGATCCGTTGAACGGTTTGCGCGGAATAAAATCAGTCCGGTCTTTTTTTGATCACACCTTGTAATTCTCAGTTACAGAATCATTACATCCTCATCCATTATTATGTAAAATCCTTTTGAATAATTTTCAATTATGAATTTAACTTGAGCTGTTTTCTTTGAAATAAAAAACCTGCAGTTTTCAATTAAAGCTTCAGACTAGAAAAATGTTCTGACCAGTACTCAACTGTAAAGCAAACATATGATATGATTTACAGTGTAACCTCATTTTTACGACTAAATTAGGTTTAGGACGTATAAGTGTTTATTAAACCATTATTTGGATAATCAATTACCAAGAATAATTACATAATAATCACTTTTCAGGAATTCTGTTAGTCTTGTTGAAAAATATTTCTCTCAGCCTCTGGCAACAGTGTATGAATTACTTTTACGAAATCCTATCAATAAAAAATGCATCGTATATTAGACGTGATGTGATCCTAAAATTTTTCATTTGTATAGAAACCGGAGAGTACTCAATGTTTAACTCGTTGCCCCTTGTCGGAGGAACTTGTCCTGCTGTATTCTCTTCACTCTCGTTGCATGAACAAAGTCGGCACAAACATCTAATGCTAATAATGGACTTCATTTGTTGCCTTCTTGCATAAAGTAGCATTGTAACCCATCAATAAACTTCCGGCCACCTGAGAAGTCACTCGTCTACCCTCAGGTACGTCTCCACCTCCATTACTTTCCTCACCTTAATGTTTTGATAATATGGTTTCCTCAATATCATCTTCACTTATCATTAGGGATAGGAAAATTTCGCGATCGCGAATTTCGCGAATTTAGGCAAAAATGTCCTTAGAGTGGTAGTTAGTTACAACATACTCCATACTGACTAGGGAAATGACGTTTGAACTCGCGAATTGTGCCCCAAAATGTGAATTTTCATTTTTTATGAGAAAATGGTTGAAGTTCAAACGCAAGAAAAACATAAAAATTGCAAGCAAATGTTCTCAATTCGATTTAAATGAACTCGCGTGCAAATATTCCTGAGGTATGCGGAAGTTTGCAGTTCATCGTAGCATAACCAGTGTTACAATAACAATCGCAGGAGGATGACATCGGGTGCTTTCGATTTACGGCGCTAACCGGCAATACACAGCTCATCACGCCGTGGTGCTTTCCATTTACAATTAGTGGAATAACCATCTATCGGCATCTATGATCGGTGGCTCTCCGCTCCGAGGTGAGTCGAACAAAGGAAAAGCAATATGCGCTATTATTCTAAGTAATCTGAAACAGCAAGGTTTACCAAACTTTTCCTGCGATGGAACACTTCGTAAATCCTGAAATTTTAACGGAACACCCTGAGGACTTCACATATATTAAACCATTGCGTTTAGGTAGCAGCATATAAAGCCATTATAGGTTACTCTGAACACCCATTAGCCTTCCGCGGAACATAGTTTGGGAATCCCTGTGCTACAGATTTGCAGACGAGACGGACTGCACATGTGTGAATAGCCGCTTTGAGTTGTTTCATTTCAATGGGATCGTTCACAACGAGATTTTTAATGCCAATTATAGTTTGAAAACTAAAGAGACGTATTTTTCCGATTTTTCATTTTGGGTCTGCTTTGTTCATAACAGTCTACTACGGATTTGAAGATGAGACGGACTGCACATGCGTGAATAGCCGCTTTGAGTTGTTTCATTTCAATGGGATCGTTCACAAAGAGATTTTTAATGCCAATTCTAGATTGAAAACTAAAGAAACACGTATTTTACCGATTTTTTATTTTGGTCTGATTTGTTCATTAGACTCTACTACGGATTTGAAGACGAGACGGACTGTGCATGCGTGAATAGCCGTATTGAGTTGTTTCATTTCAATGGGTTTGTTCGCCAAGAGTTTTTTAAATGCCAATTCTGATAGAGTTTGAAAAATAAATAGAGATGTATTTTTTGGTTTTTTGATCCGTCGCCTGCTTTTCGAATTATCAGCGGCGAAAAATCGGGGTTCTTAACCCTTTCACGTAAAAGAACCATCATGAAAAGTTTTGAAGTCACTCGCTGCTCCGTCCAATCACACTGGGCGCTATGCAGCATTCCCCTTCCCTAGCTTTCCAGCAAGCGAATTAGAAACTGAACCAGATCTCTGATATTGTCACGAACTTTCTGAGTGGGCGGCAAGTTTCGCGAATTTTTGTTTTTGATTTAAGAGCGAGTGGCTGAATATAGAAGAATTTTGTCTCCACCAAAAATCTATTTTTTAATCCATCTACCGAATTCGTGAATTAAATTGCAATTTCGCTTTATAATGAACGACCTTATTGCAATGGAACGACCCCATGCATATGGTTTGCATAGCTGGCTTGAAAGCACCAATCAAGACTAATTACGACATCAATATAATTGTCGACATATTTATTCATTGCGTGGCACCAAGATTTATTTTATTGTTTGAATCTCTAGTTTTTGGCCATTTCCGTCAAATGACTGTCTGTTTTCCAGTGACAACTTTAACCACTCACCTGGGTATGACGTATATATACGTCATGGACGGTTGCTCCGGTACTGGGTATGCCGTATATATACGTCATGACGATTTTCGGTTAATTTGCAAAGGTAATGCCGTGATATTCCGCCGCAGAGCTTTTGCATGCCTTAGAGGCATCCTTTTAGTTTAATCTTCCATCGTTAGATGAGTTCTACTGTCATATTCTGTGAAGCTCTACTTCTCGTACTGAAACGTTGTAATTGTGTTGCGGGTTGCATTCGCCTTGCCCCTACGATTCTTCGTTCGCTTTTCTTATTTTCAGGTCGTCACGAAAACATATTTGCTTTCTCGTTCCCAAACATTCATTTCAGTGAAGTATGTGATATTTTAAAATATCTTGTGCCCAAAGCCAGCCTTTTTCCTGGCCTCGGAACATTTTATGGTACCAAGACGGGAGGATAGTTCATGTTTTTACTCCCGACGGCAAACCCCTCACGCTCGGGTTTTTCCCGAAAGAAACCACCCTGCAAATCCTTCGCAAAGGGTGGTCTCCTAGGTTTCACACATAAGAGATGTATAATTAGCTGCTTTGAAAATCTTCAATCAGTAGAGTTGTCCCCAGTTATCCGTTGAGTGTTGGAGTAGCGGTTGTCGGTGTTTTTGGAGATTTCCTTTGCTCGAGTAACATGCGGAATATTTTTGCAGTTTTGTTGTTATTTCCGGTAATTTTATACAAAATATTTCATTTGAAATAATTTTGTTTTGGTTCTGATTATAGCTTCGACAAGCAAAAGAAAACGGAGTTAACTGACAGTGGAATAAATAGTTCATTTTTTGAGAAGAGAGTGATGAAGAAAGTGGTTCCAGCGATGAATACAACAATACTGATATCAGTGACAGCGAGACAATAGGAGGGAGAAGATGTCCTGGAGGAGGAATAGATAACAAATCAATCTGGTTACCCCAAAGTTTTGAGTTATAATGAAGAAGTGAGAGAGAAGTTCGAGTTGGATGGTTTGAAGGTAAGACTGGACTCGAAAATTGAGGATAGGGAGAGCTTTCTAGAGTGTTACGAACTATTTGTGAAACCAGATTATGGAATTTATTTCAGCAAACGAGATAGCGTAGCAACTCATTTATTTTCAAAAGTATTCAGTGAAAATAGATTTCATCTTTTGCTAAAATTTCTACATTTTGCGGATAACAGCACGTTCAATGCTAATGTTAGCGATAGGAAAATTTTCAAAATAGACCCAGTTTTGCAATTTTTGAGAGATAAATTTGCAATCGTTTACTCTCCTGACCAGGATATTGGTCGTAGATGAACCTCTACTTATGTGGAGAGGTCGTATTTCCTGGAAACAGTATATACTCTCAATGCAGAATAAATATGGTGTAAAAGTTTTTGTATGCGAAAGTAATTCTGGCTATATATGGAATTTTCATTTCTGCACGGGAAAGGACCCTATGTACAGTGAGAGATATAAAGCGGAGAATAATGGTGCCTGTATCATTTTCAACTTAGCAGATGCCCTTTTGGGAAAGGGGCATACTTTGTACCTAGATAATTGGTACACTAGCTCTGGATTGGTGGACTAACTAGTTGAAAGTAAAACTGACGTAGTCGGAACAATGGTTTCCAGCAGAAAGGAGTTTCCCCAATCCGTGAAATTTTCAAAACTGAAGAAAGGAGAAATATCGGTGGCATTTAGTGGTAAGATCATAAATGGGAAGGACAAAAGAGATGTGACAGTGGTAAGTACATTCCATGAAACTGATATGCGTGAAGTAGAGAAAAGAGGGAAAATAGTGGTAAAATCAGTTTTAGCGCAGGGCTATAACAAAAACATGGGTGGGATTGGCAGGAGTGACGGCCTTATCCATAATAATTCATGCAATAAACTTATACAATAGTTTTCAATTTTATATTTTTGCATTTCAATTGCCTGGGAAACTTAGTGAAATGCACATGTTTTTCTTCAATTTTACGTGGATAATCCTTCCTTAGATGTATTTTTTTTAGTGTGATTCTTTTCTTTGAATAGAGGTTAGTGATTGTGTTCATTGCATGATTTACTGTAACCCTTGTACATTCTAACAATGTGTACTGTGACACGCTGGGTGTGATGGGCAGAGGAGGAAGGGAAGTTTAGTAGGGAGTGAATGGTGACGTCAAGCTGCAGTCGAGGCTGTTGCCGCCCGCCGGGCGTCCGGGAAGGGGAATATGCAGGTTGGGTTCCTCCTCTGGGTTCGTTCAGGAGAAAGTGGGGGTTCCATTGTTTTCCCGGCAATTCAACAAATATTTCACAACAAATAGTATTTTTTCATATTTTTTTCCTAAAAATACTTTTTGAACACCTACTGTACCACTATTTTCAAATACATATATAGCATAGAGTAAAAACTCTTGGTGATAAATTTAATAAACAATTTTTAATTGTTATTAATTTTTTAAATTAATAAATAACTCTCTTTCATCTTTATAAAACTTCATTGATGTCTTTACCTATTCCATACATTCCATTTTGAAATTACTACAAATTCCTGCATATTATCGTTGAATATGTTAAAATTGAAAATTAGCCAGCAACAATTTATGGCATTACTAAAATTTTACTCCTTCAAACTATATTTATCATTATTAGTTTATCAAATATGAACTATACAAGTTAATATACAATGGATTTATATCATATTGTCGAAGATTCTATCATTTTACATATATATTTACATATTTTTAATAATTTAAATTAATAATTTTTGTAATTCATTAATATTAATTATAAAATCACTTCATTGTTGTTCAATAATCGGTCAAAAAATTGGCTAAATTTTATGAACTAGAAATTATTTTTACCGCTTAAAACTTCCCATTAAAAAAAGGTAAAAATACGCCTCGATTCTAAATTAAATACCCACCACGGGTAGGAAACCGAGAATTTAAATACCCAGATGAGTGGTTAACCCTTTCGCAACGGGGACGGGGAAAATTTCTTTGCTTTGCCAGTACAGAGCTTTCACTACGCTAGGATCTTCACCGGGACCTATTTCCCTAACTTGGGTCGGGGGCCAGATGGGTTTTGAACCTTTTTCTCGGCCACCGGGCTGAGATAATCTCCGCCCTTTTCCGCTTGGGGTCCCCAATATGGCATGTGGTCACGGTCAACTATTTTTTATGCGATGGTTTTGCTATAATAATTGTTGCTACAGCCTCGATATTTATTTAATCGGAAATGAATTATTCTTGTTTTACAATGACTTTACAGCTTTTAAACGAAATTCTATCGTTAATATTAAGCTCTCTAGCAACAAAAATTGTATCAATGGTAAAGATTCCTTTACACACAAACTACGTTAAAAATAACAGTAGAACTCCGTTTAAAATTTGTAGTTGTAGAGCTAAACATTAGGATTTCACTTATTATGCTCAATTTGCAAATTACACAAAAACTTTTAAGTTTGTTATTCCACTGCACCAGCAAGCAACTGACCGCGGACCCCTGCTGTGAGTGGAGTGCGCACTGTGAGGAAGGGTCGAGGTAATCCTCTCCCGCGAACCGAGAAAGGGTACCAACGGCATCCCGAGCTGAAGTCCTTTATAACACACACCTTTTAGGCTTGCTTAGGGCTAGCTTAGCGCCACGACGTTCTATCACGTCGTTCGTTCGTATGCGTCGAAAAATTTACGCCATTCTATCACATCGTTCGTAGCGAAAGGGTTAAGTATCCTAGTTTTATTCCTGGTTTCTGTGCTTTCAAGTGATTTTGACGAGTTATTGAGATGCCGAATGCAAAATGAAGCGCAAGAGACCGGGCTTTCCAGTATCAAAAAGATGGATTTTAATGTATCGATAAAAGTACGGTCATGTACATATTCTACAACTGTCAGGTTGCTTGGGAAAGACTGCAATTTTAAATCTTCGAAACACGTAACTGCAGCAAACTTTCAAAAGGATGTAAATTCTCTAAAGCTACATGTCAATACACGAAAAGTATTACATTTTATTTTTAAATTTAGTGCCTCTTTTCCAGGTTCCGCCAACGAGGTGATTGTCTTCAGTCATAACATGGGTAGAAGGGGAAGTGTCGCATAATAACCCAGATCATATTGGGTTAAACTATAGTATAAGTGACCCTTTTCTAGACTTTGAAATATTCGGTATTTTATGTGTATACATATAAATTTGTGGTCACTGTGAAAACACCGAAATGTCTTGTTGAAAGTACAGAATTCCTAATTTCCAAGTACCACTTTTCTCCCTCTCAAACCACCGAAAAATTCCTATCCCTACTTATCATTTGTGCCACAACAGTCCCAATTGGAGTCAATATCATAAAATTCTTCATAGTTCCTTTTTTGTGCAGTTCTGAGACAAAGCCACATTCACTAATGTATTCGGGTGCTACCAGAATATACACAATTGAATTTTTAAAACCACAGTAAAACAAGCAGCCCTGAATCATTTTACAGGTTACTTCTCACCAGCTATCAGCAAGAAACATTGCCGCTTGCAGAATGTCAACCTTTGAACTCACTTTCTTTCCAATAGAAGATGACGTCATAGATTTTATTCCATAGATGATAGAATGCAATCAACTACCGTATATTCTCGTGTGCGACGCGCACCTTTTTCCCCATTCAACAGCGTCAAAAAACGGGGTGTGCGTCATACACGAGGATGCGTGGCTTACCCGAGGATTTCCATTTGCAATGGTATTTATGCATATCCAAAGAAACATGATGGCCAAAAACGTCCCTAATGCTTTATTACAACTTTGTGTCGTTTTGAAAAAAATTTAGAATGTCATTATTTATGCCAGATAATACAAAAATATTCGTGCAAAGTGAGCATCCTCCAAGATTCAAACCAAAGTTGATTACATTGAAACAAAAGACAAGGTATCAGGAAGTTCTCGGCCAAGATCACTTTTCTGCCTTTCCATTGCTCGGCCCGCCTGATGAAATTCCGATATGCATATTCTGTTCCACGTACAGATTTATCCTTCAGTACATCCAAAGTGCAGAAGGCGCAAGGCCATCAATTAAAACAGTTAATTCATTGTTTCTTTAGTAATTTTAGTGAAATTTATCAAAATGATCAGTGATAAAAGACTATGTTTATTCAGTGTTCACGAGAAACTAGAGATTACATGAGAAGCGGAAGATATCGACAATCGTGCAGCTGGACCTAAATATGACGTGCTGGAATCTTGTATACGAGACTGGAGGAGGAAAAAAGATACACTTCTTTCTAGTTACAGTAAGCAAATAATATTTAGAGGGAAATCTACAAAATATCATGGCATTGAGGAACAACTTTCATCGTATATTAGAGACAGACACCAATTTGTGTTTTCATTGACGACGGAAATGTACCAGATGAAAGCCGTGCAGATAGTGAGAGAGCTTGGTGTAAACTTCGATGAATTTAAGGGTATTAGGGGTTGGATGCTGAGATTTTTAATAGGAATGGCAATAAGAAGGAAAGCTATTATATCGCAGCGCTTGCCTGAAGTATATGAAGAAAAGCTGGTGAAATTTTAGAGGTACCTACGCCATCAACCTTAGAAATACATATTCCTATATGTCAGGGCGAATAGGGTAGTTTCCTTCATCAAAGAAAACAGAATTCATTAATTGCGACAAGTGCCCCACCAGAAACTTATTCATTACACGCAAATTATTTGGATTAAAAAGTCTTACTTTCCAAGAATATTGAATGTTAAATTTAAGTTCATTTGAAAAGGCTCGGCAATGGCGGGACAGCGGCAGCTTCTATGATGACGTAACAGGTAGATAGTCAACATTGCGAGGCATATGGAATTATCTTCGACTGTACTTACTATTGTATTTCAGAGTCCGTAAAATCTGGTGAACATGTATTAATATACCCTGATTAAAATGCTCAAAGTTCTTAAAGTCTCCTCCTTTGAGCATGCCATTAAAAGACGTTTTCTAAGCTCCTACGCTCCCTGCTAGTACAGAGCTACCGCGAAGGCGTTCTTCGCGGCAAGCGTCGCATGCGCAGTGAAATGAATAACGAAACTGCATACGTGTGACTTCGCGTTCTGTGGTGTTCCGCCTTAGATGTTTACGTTTTGATCACTTTCGTTTTGACAAACATTTCCTTTATCTCATCTTCTATTCCTTTCATTTACCATTCCTATCATTCATACCTTGCATATTCCATTAGTTACCTTTCATCATCATTTCCTTTTGCTGATATACAAAGCCACAAGGTTTAATGAGAACAAGTTCAATGGCTTTTCAAACTGGTTATGTACGGACAATCTACCGAAAGTGGATGTGGCCATGGTGGTGGAGTTCTTTAGAGAAGATGTTCGGTTTAGTGCAGGTGAAATCAGAGAAGTAAAGCAAGGTACTCTCTTCTGACAGCTTTGAACCACAAAATTCTCCTCTTCTCACTTAGTGGAACCGCGACGTAAGCTTTCTTGCTATCGTTAATTGCGTTGTTGTGTGACACTGTGGCAAAAAACAATTTTTATAAAGCAATGTTCTCTGAGGCATATTACTGGTACTCCTTGGAATATGATGCTGATCAGCTGATGCAGTGAATCACGAGTTCCCATCAATGGTCTGTGATCACGGTGAGGGGTGATCAACGCATTTTAGTTTTTTTAGTATTTGCTCATACATAGTTTGCTTCGAGATTTTGCCATCCATTATGCTATTGACGGTAAGCTTTTTTTCCTAATTTCATGTTCTGGCAATGACACCTCGACAAAGTGGATGAATTAAATTAATGTGTATACGTATCATAGCTGCGGCGTAGCACCTGCTCTCCGTATAGTTATTAAGTGACAATTTCGTGCTTGCTTGTGGGAAATATTTCGAAATGAATACAAACAAAATGCTTAATTTCATGCTTTTCATACTAACTTTACCTAAAAAATAGGAGCTAGCACCATTAATTTGAGAATATATTATTATACGATTTTCATTCCCCATACCGTAACCATAAATGTGTTTCATTATTTTGATGAGGTTTCTCTATGCAACTAGAGCAGCTAAATTAATAAATAAAGCTCATTTCCATTTTACACCAAGTTTACTTTTGTAAATGGTTTTTTTCCCGTCAATAAATTTATTATTATTATTAAAGCTTTCTCGGCGGACGTCGTCTGCAGATAAGCAGCGGCGGCAAACCACCTAGCGGCAGATTGCGGTAGTTGCGTACGTACCCGTGACTTCACACGTAGGATTAACCAGCATGCAATAGTTTGCCGTCGCGTTTTCGCGCCGTTGAATTTTTTCACTTTTTAATTAATAAGGAAAAATACTTAACGCCATTTAAAAATCGAACGGCTTCAAATACGTACTCCAGGGGTTATAAACTTCAGATATAGGCAATAAAAAAAATAGGAAACCACCCTATTGGGAATGCAGATTAGACATTTCTTTACTTTAAAATGCCATATGATACTACAGTGAATGATGCTGGAACAAAAACAGTTCAAGTGTGTACAGCTGGTGCAGAGAAACAACATTGTACCGTCATGCTAACAATATTGGTGGCTGGAAAGAAGCTTCCGCCATGCATAATATTTAAATGGAAAACACTCCCAAAAATGTTAATTTCCCTGCAGGAATTTTGGTAAGGTCGCAAGAAAAGGGTTGGATGAATAATTATCTTGTTCTGGACTGGATTAAGTGTGTGTGTGGGAATGTCATCCAGGTGCCCTTCTTCAACTTCGTAGTATGTAACTGCGGGACAGTTTTCACGGCCATCTTACGGACGACGTGAAGAAATGCTTAAAAGGGGGAAAGACTGAGCAAGTGATAATTAAATGAGGAATGAATTCTATGCTTCAACCACTCGATATTTACATCAATCGCCCATTAAAGTCTCGTCTGAAGAGGTTGTACCTATTCAGAATGGATGGCAAGTGCCATTCATGAAACAACACCAACAGAATGAATGAACAGGAAAAGAAGGCCAGTCTAGTTCAGATATGTCAATGGATTATTACCTCATGGAATTTAACTAAAGAGGACTTGATCGTTAGGAATTTTAAGAAATGCTGCATTTCCAACAAATGTGGTGGTAGTGAAGATAGTATGATTTTTTATTATTATTATTATTGCATAAATTGTTACAAGTCGACCATTTAGTCGGGTGGTAACATATAACAAGAAAATACTCAAGAACCAAATATAAAATACGAAAATACAAAATACAAGTTATCCATTTGGTCGGGTGGTTACATAAGACACAAAATATATGAAGACCAAAATACAAAATATAAAATACTAAATACAAAAAAAAATAGGAAGATCCCTCAAAATTCAATTTTTTTCACCCTCGTCATAAATATCCTAGTATTAGTAGGGAAGGGCTCCAAAATTTCCTCCGGTAAACCATTCCAATCCCCTATCCCCCGATGTAGGAAGGAAAATTTTAAAGTATTTGAGAGCTGCCTCGGAGGCTCAATCTTACAATTATGATCCTTCCTCGCCAGATAACTTGGTCCTTTTAACCGGTTTGATAGGTCCCTCCACGCAGGATCACCGATAAATGCCTTATAGATACATTTAATGCGTGCTTTCTTCCTCCTCGACTCTAATGATTTCCAGCCCAGCGTATTTAACATCTCCGTAACGCTTGCCTTCCTTTTAAAATTTCCCATTACAAATCTTGCTGCTAAACGCTGAACTTTTGTCAGTTGCTTGATTTCCCCATTCAGATGAGGATCCCAAACTGACGCCCCATATTCTAGGATAGGCCTAACAAACATTTTATACGCGAATTCTTTAGTTTTCCTGCAGCTCCTTCCAAGGGTTCTCATCAAAAAATGTAATGCTCTAAAAGCTTTGGTCGTAGTTCTTTCGATGTGCGGTCCCCAATGCAAATCCCTGCTTAAAGTCACTCCTAGGTACTTACAACTTTTGGTTTCCGTCAGTAACTTACCCATGATGTAATAATCATTCAGTGTACCACTCCTACCTTTCCGAAATCTAATAAGTTTAGTTTTGCTTGCATTTATTACCATTTTATTCTCGTTAGACCATTTTTCCAATATATTGAGGTCATTTTGTAAGATAATACAATCATCTACTTTGTCTATTACCCTATATCATCCTATTACCATCCTATGCAATCATCTGCAAACATTCTAATATGACTCTTTATATTCCAACTTATATCATTTACGTAGATAATAAATATTAAAGGTCCTAGCACACTTCCTTGCGGCACCCCAGAAGTGGCAGAGAATTCATCGGAGAATATATCGCCGACTCTAACCCGTTGTGATCTACCTGAAATAAAGGAATTTATCCAGTTTACGACCCTACCATCCAAGCCAAGCGAGTTAATTTTTTTCATTAGAACTTCATGAAGGAGACAGCGGTGAGGATGAAGAGTTCTGCTAGCGACGATTGTAGCACTGACGAAAATTAAAAGTTAGAATCAAATCTTCTTTGTTTTCTACATATTCTTTGCCTTTTTCACTTTGTTTGAATTTGAAATCGATATCAATTGCATCCTTCAAAGGTGCATTTTCAAGACGATCATTAATTTTGCTTTCGTGTTAATGGCGGCCATAGTCATGATGAAGATTATTGATGCTATATCATTAAATTTTTAATTTTGATCTATTGTTCTTCTGATTTTAATGTAAAAAACAGAATACTGTTCCATTGTAATCAGAATATTTTGCTACTTTTCCCAAAACCCATTGCCCAAAAACAAAGCGCGCATCTTACACGGGGGCGCATGGTAATAAATGGCATGAGAATATACGGTAATTTTCCAGATAAAACATTTTCAAAGATCCTCATATTCACTGGTTGCACCAAAAATGTTGTACTGTCAGTCAGAAATTACAATAGAATATTTTTTAAATCACTTGAAAAATTAGGATGTGCTGTACAATTATCAAGAATAAGAAGCACTTTTCTTGATTTCTGCACTAATTCCTACATGATATACCACCAATGCATTGCTCAAGGAACAAATATATCCCTAAATAATTGTAAAAATAATGCTAACATGCAAAAAGTGTCATAAATTTAACACTGGGAAAGAATGAGCATGACAATACACCTAACGTAGCTTATCTAACGTATAAGTTAAGGAAGTAAAGAAAAAATATATTACCAGAGAGACTGCCAGATGTGGCAGCATCCAGCGTTGACACTTGAAACAGTCTCAATGCTTCAGCAACATGCGTTTCTGTGGCAAAGGGTTTCAGCTGCATCTTGGCAAGAGATTCTGATATACGAATAACGGCTTCCAACTGCCTGAAATAATGAAGTTCACATTGTAATTAATCTGAACTAATGGTCCTGCCCCGAAAGGTAAGCATGAAACCTATGCATCAATTGGAAACAGAATCAATCTCTACCCACATTTGAACTTTTTCTTGGCACCATTAAATTCTTTATATTTCATGGACAGCCTGATTTGACATGTCAGATGAGGAAGCATACTTCCACAAAAGTCAAAAAGCATAACACCAGATGCATACCTAACAGTAATGGGGATAGATAGTCTCTTGTCCATTTCCGCTTCATGTTCTTTGGTACCACTGCGCATCAACACATAGCGATTCTTCAACTTCTCACCAGCAGCTTCAGAAATTCTAGGTCCACAAGTGCTGTTCAAATAAAAACCAAAGAACAGTTACCACCAAATTTTTATTTTGAGAAACAGAAAAGCCATTCAAAGTCAAATTGAGTGCTCAATTCATCAGCAAGTGAAGTGTTCCAAGATTCCTTTACACATGCAAACATCCAATGCTCTCAAAATACAATTTTTTACTCTGAAGTCACACAACTAATTTAGTAGGTAATGAGCCATTCTAAAAAAAATACCACCACTAGTGGGTTAGGTCATTAACACTATTATAGACATATCACTTACGTCCTGCAATAATTAATGAACTTCTTCAGGAATGGCAGAGAGATCTCTCCTGTCTGACTCTCAGGTGTGGTCTGTAGAGCATTCATATGCACACTCATGATGTGCTTGGCCAATGTCTGGAAGATACCAAGATAACATTGACAGTTAATCTCACACTTAACACAGTCCACGACTAATAGGCTGATTAAACATTCTCTGGAAACAATTTTCTCAGAAAAAAAACAAGGCGCATACAAACATGTACTGCTCCACATTTAAGTAGTACATGTAAATATTCTATTAAAATATAAACCTATGCTAAGAATGCATACCTTTTTTTAATATTCAGTGGCAAAGACTACAAAAAATTAGATCCACATCCACCAGTAGGGTTCACCTTAACGCATTAATTGACTTCAATTCCAATGAAAACATAGGCTACTTCAGCGAAAAATTCCATGATCAATCGAAAGATTTGAAAATCATATCTTCTAAATGCTTTTGCTCTAGCACATTTCTTCAAAGTTGAGTTGAAGAGATCCACAAGATGATAGGAAGCATTAAGGAAATTTAACTAATATATGTTTCTGGTGAACAGAAGTGACATATAAGAAAAATACATTGACAAAAAATTCTTACTTTTACGATAATCAGTAATGATCATGATGAATGACTAATTACAGAATACAGATTTACTAACTATAAAATTCAATTTTCCTTAAGGCATTAAATGAAAGAAATTTCCAATGACGATATACCAGAGAAGCACATGAGATTTAAGGCATGTACTCTAATGTTCCCAATCATCACTGTTGGCATGGCAGTGCACAATTGAATTACATAATTAACTGAACCACATGTGCAGTAACACATCTCAATATATAAATTCTAATTCATATTTACCTAACTATATATGACAAGAAATGCACAAATAAGCATGAAACTTCAAATATTTTACACCAAAATATTTAACACTACCTGGTAATCATAATCTCTAAATCACTTCACCCCTCTATTTTATGGGAATCAATATTATCCTGCCATTTTACAGTGTGTCCTCGTTTAACGTTGTTAACTCGTTCCTGAAAAAGTAGACGTTAAGCGGAACAGCGTTAAATGATGCAGTATTTTCCATAAGAAACAATGTAAAAAATTAAAATCAGTTCCAAACTCACCAATTCTTCATTTCATAACAATAACGATTTTTTGTGTGACAATAGTAGAAACGTAAGGGGTATTCGATGAATGGGAAAGGAAAGTGAAAGGAATGCGCATTTATTAAATGTAAGAAAAAAAGGCGTGAGATTCTTAGTTTTGGAGAAAATAAAGTTTGAAAATGACCAAATTCGCTTATTTTTGTGATATTTTGACGCCATATTGCAAGATTTTTGGAAGTCCCGGTAGAGGGATACGGACTAATTTCACGTCTGAAATATGGCCTTACCCAACCGCCCCCCCACCCCCCCCCAACAACGTTGCGTGTCTGTGGAATGAAACAGGGGTGCTAAGGTGGGACAGTACGCGGCGTCGAGATGGCCATTTCTGAACGGAAAAATAGGTTATTTGGCGGATAGTTACAATTTATTTTCACGAATACCCTTTTGAACCAACCCACCCCAATGGTGATTGGTTTGCGTAAAATTACGGCGAGAGGCGAGTTGGTGATGAAATTTCCGTATTGAGGCAGTGGAATGAGGTACCTTCAAAGATTATAGGGTAGCTCCGAGAGGTTACCCGTCCCTCCTGAGTGTAATAAAGCCGTCGAAGAGTGGGAATACTTTTAAGTTGAAGGCGGGAAAAGTCATGGGCGGTGGTATAGAAAATGAAGGTACTGCTCGACCACTGCGCCATCTGAGGGAACTAGGAGGAAAATGTCAGTATTTCCAATATGGCGTCCAGAAGTAGATTCACATCACAGGTTTAAGTGAACAGTTTATGAAAGAAAAAGGATTTAAGAAGCAAACGAAAGGTAAATGCGCATATGTAGCGAAGTAATATAAGTGAAATAGGTGGTATAAGGTGATCGGGAAGCAGGTGAAATTAATTTTCTCCCAGACTGGACGCTATGATACAAATACCACGGCGTATTTTTAATTACGCGGGCAGTCGCACAGATGATTTCACTAGTCTTCACAGATCTTCATATCTTAGATGAAACAAACTGAAAAGGCATTTTTAAAACAATAAGCACCAGGTTTCCCTCCTATATTTCTGATATTTAGTGCTGTTAGCACCGGCTTCCCTCTGAGTAAATAGAAAGTTTTGTTCTTCACTGCGGGAGTGTGCGCATGGGAATGCAGTGAAGGGCAAAAATTTCGCTTGCTGCGATCACCAAGACGTAGGATATCAATTAAAATAGTGAGTGAACTAGGGAAACTCGGTGCTGTGTACAAAATTTTTGTTATTTCGTAACAATGTTTTAGGAACAGTATCAACCTCGACGATTTACTGCATCATGGAGGGTTTAGAAAACTTCCTCTTACACACTAATTCAACATGAAAAACACGTTTTCGATTCACCTCAAACAGCAGTAAATCAACTTTTTCTTCCACCAGTTCTACCTTATGGTGGCATGGGATTTTCAGGTATTTTTTCCCGTAGATATATGCCCCTGGATCTACCATTTAGACATGGTATTATTAATACCATGCCAATCAAGATGGTACACTAACGTTGGTTCGAGTTTTAAATCACCCGATGCATTGCCCCCCAATAACAGCGTAGTAAATAATAAGCAAACATACAGTTATGAAACAAGATAACGCAATAATTATTCGCTCAGGTGAACTTTTGACACACGCTATGAGGAGTAAACATCAAACTTTTCCGCCGAATGGAAATTACGCATCAGATGCGCCAAATTCCTATTCGTTATTCATTTTTTTTTTGTTGCGCAAAATTTGAACAACGTTATCGCGAAGCACTGACGACGTTGAACGATTAAGGGCTTTAATTGTTGGACAACGCTATCGCGAAACAACGTTAAACGGGACAACGTTAAACGAGGACACACTGTATTGCCAAATATTTTTTTAAACTTATGTCACTTGAACTTTGACTTGAGACTCCATTTCATGTTTACTTTTCAAAAATGAATTTACTTTACCATATGCTGAAGTAGGTATCTTTCACTATATTTTATAAAATATAGACAGAAGAGCAGCGATTATCCACGGTAATGGAGGGGGAAGCCCAATCCGATAACCAAAAGTGACAGATAAATAACACTAGTCTGCATGATATCAGATGACTGAAAACTAGTAAGTGATAATAGCTAACTTTGAAATGATGATTTCAGAACTTTTCTTAGTTTTCTTCTATCACATACACTTTTTTCAGAATGGGCCCAATTTAAATTCTAAGATTTATTGATAACATTATATGTGACAGTGAGTAATAATTGTGCGAGGGATATTTCTCAAAGCAAGCTATCTAATGAACCTTAGGTTGGCCCAAGCTAATGAGTCTTAGGTTGGTACAACTGCTGCTACTGTTGTGTGACCTTGAAAGTGTAATTCATTCTTCATTCTTTTTTGTTACAAATATTGTCATCTCGTGAAGTAATGTTAATTTAACTGTTCTTACAGTAGTTACCTGTAAAATCTTGAAACCATAATTCTTATTTTGTGTAAAAACCTGACGTGATAGAAAAAGATTGTCATTTTTGGAATTTGCATAAAAAATTGATTCAAAGACACCTATTTTTAATAAATCATCTGACAAAAAGTTTCAAAATGCAGACTGGTGTAATCCATTTTTGTTCAATTTCCTCATAGCTGTGACTTTAGTTTCAGTTTCATGCTTTCTCCCGAGCCTTTTATGTGAATTACATTGAATAACTTATTTTTTCCTACCATTTCATTTATCAGCCAATTAATTCATTAACAGTAGCCCTATATATCGAGAGCTCTCTGAATCTGAAAAATCACTCGCTAAATGGAAAACTTGTCAATACCGAAGATGATTAGTAATCACTAAGGACCGGAAAAAATAGCATCTATTTTTTTCAAAATTAGCATTTATATTTTTTATGAATTTAGCATCCATTTTCCTGAAATTAGCATCTATTTTTTATCATCTAATAACCTAGAATTAAATTATCAATTCTTACGCAGTTGTTTCAATTATCAATTCTTACGCTGTGGCTTAGTCCGGGTTGAGCTCTACCATCAACTATCCAAACCAACCTTCGGGTTGAATCACTGAGTGAGTGAGTGATGCAGTTGTTTGCAGAATATGCAAATACACCCACTCCCTGATTAATGCTCTTAATTCGTTCCATGAAAAGCAAGCGTTAACCGAAACAGTGCTATTCGAATCATCAAGTTCCATAAAGACTAATGTTATGGAACTTAATTCGTCCCCGAGATACTGCTTCCACCGTAGAAATTTTGTATATTCTACTGTGAAAATAATAAACTGCGGTTAAAATCACTTCAAAAATGATTTAACGCTAAATAATAGTTGTTTTTAATCTATTTGTTTAAAAAATTTACACATAAATATGAATAAATAATTACTGATAGAGAGCTTTGGGCTTTACCTAAAGCCAAATGAAGATATTTCCCATTTACACTTAAGCACAAATATTACAATACGTAGTAACTTAAAATTGTGATCCAACAATCCAATAGCACAGAGTAAAGATATACAGAGAGGACAGATGGCGCTGAAAGCGGTAATCGCTCATTGCGCATTTCGCCATGTTCTAAATAAGTGAATCGGGGTTGAGTAGTAGGAAACGAAGCAAGCGTTGGTAAGGTCTAGGTTGACAGAAACGGAATTCGCGTTTCATCACCTATTTCACGAAATTAACATTGTGACTGGTATTGGAGGGACTCAAGGAAAACGATTGAGGAGACGAGTAAAACAAGAAGAAGCGGTTTTGCTTGGTGCTCAGCTATAAATTGCAAGAACAACTCGGGAATGGTGGAAGAAAAGAATAGTTTCTTCAGTTTCCCGAAAGACCCTGTGATGTTAGTTATTTCATAAATGTTTACTGTTCACGCGTTTGGATTGAAACATTTATAATTTTTCTGTTTCTACACGCTGGTGAATTGAAATAGCGGAAAAGGTTTGATAACTATGTGTTTATGATGCAGGTGCAAAGAATGGGTGATTCGTTGGAGTCCATGGAACTGAGATTAAACAATCTGGAAATAGTTGAGGGAAATATACATGATATTGGCCTTATAGTATTCCTATTTTATCATTTATTATACCTTTTTGTCTTGATGCTATCAATCAGTTCTGCTATAAGTTTCATAAATATTGAAAAACTCAAGAAATAAGATGATAGACTCTCAGTTGATAAATCATTAACAGTTTCATCCAATGGATAATATGCCTATACCCATGAAGTCTGAATTTTATAGCATTGAAGTAAACCTATGGGAAATAGGAATGATTCTTTTAAAATTACTGAGCACTTATAGTTTTTCTGGTGTAATGCAGTGACGGATACAGAAAAAACTCAAAGGGGGGGGCGCAAGTTATCGTGACGATTGTAGCTTTCAAACTGACTGCCTGGCAGCGACTCTGTTTCCCTTATACAGTGAAACCTCTACCTAACGAACTCCCGATAAACGAAGAACTCCGATGAACGAACAAATGCTATTGGTCCCGCCAAATTCCTATTTAAATGCATTGGTAAATACCTCTAATGAACGAACTCCTGCTCTACGAAAACTCCCGATAAACGAAATGAAAGATTAGCCCTGTATTATAATATTTACCTCTTCTTAACGTATTTTCAAAAAAAAAAAGGCTAATTTTGAATATTTTGCGAGGTTTTTGCCGTTTTTGCTGCTTTGAAAGTGACTAGGACCAATCAGAGACTCCATACAAACAAGCCAATCAGAAAGGTCCTTGTTGTTTTTCCAGTTAATTGCATTTCCGGTATTTTGCGTCAGTTTAGCGGCGTGGTTAGTGATTTGGTTCTTGAGTTTTACTGCGGTTCATCATCGTGAGTTTATAATTTCAATCTTTCCGAGTGAAAACTGGTTGCTCTCGAGTGTTACTGCGGTTCAATTTCGTGATATTGTGATGCAGAATTGGGACTGTCCAAGAGTTAAAAATATTTTGGTTGGTAATGAAAAGAATGGAACTTATAGGTTGGCAGCGCAAGTCACGCGAAGTGATTTTCATTTCTTTTTTTGTGAACTGGATTGTAATTTGAAATTGTGACAAAAGTGTTGTACCAAAATGACCTGGTCACGTGAATAAAATCTCGTTAAAGTTAACCGGACGTTTTTTTTCTTTCGCTAAAACTACGGACCTCAACACCAAGAACATACCAATCAGCTGGTAGAATACTTAAATGAATAATTACAATCTTTGCGAGTGAAGCCTGGTTTTTCCGTGTCAATTATTACGTCTGGTTTTCTACTTATTTTCAAGGTAAGTTCGTAATTTATTCTCCACGCTTTTGCAAAAATTGTTATCCATTCTGGATTTATAAAATGTCAAATGTTGACTTTCATATCGCGGGCTCGAAAATTTCTTTAGTATATTTGAAACACATCTACTGCAATGAAATCTCGTTCAGTGGTCATTTACGTTGTGCGCATTCCTAAATATTTTTATTGCTGTAATAACATGCATTTTAAAGCATTTTTTTGAATTCGAACGTTTCAAATGTGATAATTGTTTTTTTCGCTCGCCGCCATCTTGAAAATAATTCTCGAAAAAAAGTAGCTGGCGGAACGAAAACCAAAATATATCGTGCTGTATTTACAGAGCAGTTCTCAAAAACCTTGAATGCACCGCGGATGTGACCGTGTTAAGTTGAAAATGGCGGCATAAGAAACTACTATCATTAATTCTAGCGTGTTTGTGATGCATTGGGCGGGAGGTTAAGGCCAGGTTACGATTGGCGTCAACGCCTACTTCACCCTCGAGCTGATTACTCAGGTTCCAACCCACTAATACAATTATCACAGCAATTACGAGTTGATAATACTCGTACTCGTCCATGTTCTCGCTCTGTTGTACATAGTAAACAAATCAACACATGTTGGCGATCGGCTGCATGTAAACATCTGCATCCAAGCAAAGATGAATGAAGGCGACCAATGGTAACCAACGCACATTCTAGCTGACGGCGATCGTAACAGGATGGCGTCAACGCGAAAACAATTCATGGTTAAAGTTTGACGTTCATGCCAACTATAAATCGGCCTTTAGAAATCGCAGTAAATGGTATAATTAGCAGGACTTGCTGAAAGACCTGTTCGTTGTTATTCCACGGTTTTTTATAAGGCATGGGAGCAGTAAGTATAAAAGTATGCGATCCTCTGTGGAAATGTTACCTTTGAGTTCTGCAAACTACATTCCCTGAAATTCAAGGTACATACATCGGAGAAGTGGATTATTTACGTTGCCCCTGGAGTGATGCAACGTGCAAAACACATCCGACGAACGAACTCCCGATGAACGAACTGGAAATTTTTCGGTCCCTTGAATTTCGCTAAGTAGAGGTTATACTGTATATATATATGTAGCTCGGTTGTTTCGAGAACATTCGGTGCCAGAATGTTCGCTTCCAGACTTTTAAGGAGTGTGAACAAATACAAACAGTAGAATATTCGCGACTTTTCTCGTACAAATGCCAGAAAGAATAACGTTTCGAGATCACTAGAATGGCCGCGACTTTTCTCGTAGGTTAGCTATCTATGTGCCAGACAGAAACGTATAAAATACGATGACGCGGACGAGCGCGCGTACTACATAAGAAAGTACAACTACTCGATAACTCGACTCAGAGTCGACTGACGAAAGACATGAACGAATAGCGTACGGGCTGACTGGCGGGGGCAGCGCGGGCAGCAAAGCGAGCGGCCCCACAACCCCCTTGTATAACCGGCGGATACATATGGGGGGCGCGCGCCCCCCATATGTATCCGCCACTGGTGTAATGTGGTTATTCCAGAGGAAGGGCAACTGCCAAAAATTGGTAATAGTGACCTGCCGGGATCCAGTCCAAGTGGACCATGTGATGCTGATATCATCAGCAAGTTGAAGAAGGTCATTAATAGGCAGAGGGTTTAAATTCATCGTTTGAAGAAGAAAAGTGAAGTTTTGATTCAGCAGCTACAGACTGCTGAAAGTAATAATTCATTGGAATCTGTACGCAGCAGGTATTCACAGAAAAAGTAATGATTGTAGATCTTTCTGTACGTGATACTCATGCTAATGTGGTTATGTTGTATTAAAGGCACTAATAAAACAACCGTGAACTTCATATTTCAGCTATTAATGTTATGATAGGCGAAAAGACTTTGTGGAATCGTGACAAGTTGAAGAATAAATCACTTTGCTATTTTCCACACTTTTTTGATAAACTGACTGGTTTCAGTGTCTATACATCATCATCAGAGTGTGTCAACATGTTCAAGTACAGTTGGCGTCTAAATTTATAGGACTGGATATGGGGGAGGGGTTTTATAACATCTAATCTCTCCTCATCTCAAAGCTCCTCCTTTAACCCCTCATCCTGTACCCTGAAATATGACGCCAATTCTACTTAAACATGTATTCCAACTCTCATAATGATGTTGAGGCATTGAAACCGGTCAGTTTATTAAAAAAGAGTGAAAAATTACAAAAGGATTTCTTCTACAACAATTTCAGGTAGTTTCCACAGGAGAGTAGTGAGATCTCCACTGTATCCCTTGTTGCTTATAGAATGGGAGTAATTACGAAGAACTTAACTTACATCCTTAAAACCATAACGACTTATAATCCAATTTCGTCCAGAATTCGTATCCTCTTCCTCCCTCTTCCACGCTTCCCCAGTGTTCTCCCCTCTATCACTCTCTTCAACATGTCCTCTCCTCTCAAAACCTCCTCCATCCATCTCTTCTGTCTTCTCCTAACCTCTGCCACAAGCTTCCTCTCCTCTCCGACCATATCCAATACCTACCTCCTCGTTCGTCTTTCTCGCCATCCAGCTAACCTTCTCCATCCTTCTCCAAACCCACATCTCAAACGCCTCAAGTCTACGCACATCCTCCCTTCGCAATGACCAATTTCCGACCCATATAGCGCCACGCTCCATATTAAAGTTTTCACCAGCCTCTTCTTTACGTCTCTTCTCAGACACCCCCTCATCAATTCCCTTCTCTTCGAAAATGCTTCTTTAGCGAGCGCATTTCTGCTTCTGATGTCCTTATACATATTGCATTAAACTACTGGTATAATGACGGTAATTTGAGAGTTAATACGCCAATGTTTCATGTACATAAAGTCGTAGGCGCTTGAGTTGTTTCGAATTTCCCGCATATTTCACTTATTTTCAATATGGCCGCCGTGCGCAATTTCCATTACAAGAAAACAATGGTATAGTCGCCTAGTGTCCTCTCTGTATATCCCTACTCTGTGCCAATAGTTTCTCTAAATGCTTTTAAAAATTAACAAAATTGATGAAAAAAACTACTATTCACAGGTAAAACTATAAAATACAAATGAACATCAAAACTAAGGAACTTGCATGATGGACGTCTTGACTCGACGGAAATTATTCACGCGAATAACCTGTAAAGGCCTCTTACTGCATTTTATGCTTGTGAGCACTTTGGAAATAACAAAACTGAAAATCTTAGAAAGGACAATGTGCAAAACATGAAAAAAAAGGAACAGTTGAAGGTGCATCACCGTCATCACCACGTAAGTTCTTCCGGTTCTTGCAGTTGATCCACATCGACATCATCAGTATGATCATTGCTGCAGCTGTCTTTGGTTGTGGTGAAGGATTATCTTTGAGTTTTAGAGAAATAACTGTCTAAAGAGAGTTGTTTTTTCGTTTTGTTTATTTCTAGTATTAGTTCCTAGTAACAATTCACAGAATCTTTTAAACTTGTAGCAACTAGCGAGCTTCTTTCAAAATCAGTATCACTTTCTTTTATGAGATTACGTGCACAGTCGACTAGATTTACGATTTCATTAATATTTGATGTAGTTAAAACTTTAGTTTTGTTTCTGATTTCTTCATCATCACACACATCTTCGCTCCGCTCTTCCATTTTCCAATGCTGTTGCATTTCTAATAGATCTATATCAGTTAGTTCTTCTTTATTAGCCTCAATTAGGCCCTGAATGTCTTCAGCCTCCACTTCGTCTAAACTGATCATGCGTGCAAGGTCAACTGTTTCATAAATAACGTCCTCAGGTATATCAAAATAAAGGTAGTCAATCGCACAGTCGTCCCAAAGATTTTTCTAAACAGCATTCATAGTTTTTTCGGAGACCTCACCCCAAGATTTTGATGTTTTCAATGGCCTGTCGAATATCATAACAGCTCCAAAATTCCTTCAAGCTCTCGCGGGCTTCACCCTCAGATGCCCTTACAGCTTGGTTGAAAGCCTCCCTTAAATAGTATGCCTTGAAAGTTGAAATCATGCCCTGGTCCATTGGCTGTAGAATCAATGTTGTGTTCGGAGGCAAGTAAACAACATTAACCTCCGAACATAAATCACTTGAAGTTCTTGAATGCCCAGGAGCTTTATCTAACATCAAGAAAGCTTTGTAGTACTCTCGTACAGCTGGGCAGAAATAGGTCGTGAACCACTTTTCGAAGACTGCAATGGTTACCCATGCCTTCTTATTAGCTTCCCATAGGACAGGTAAGCTTTGCTTATGGCAACCTTTAAGAGCCCTAGGGTTTTCCGAATGATAAACAATCATTGGTTTAAGCTTAAAATCCCCAGCAGCATTTCCACCAAACAATAATGTTAGTCTATCCTTTGAAACTTTGAACCCAGGCATTGATTTTTCCTCCACTTCCTTTTCTAGAACAATCCAGTCTCATCAGCATTGAAAATCTGATGAGGCGAATATTTTCTCCTTTATTTCATTGCCGCCAATTCAACGATAAATGTGGCAGCTGCACTTTTGTCTGCACAAGCTGACTCTCCGCGAACAGATATTTTATGCAACTTATAGTGGGCTTTAAAGCGATTAAACCAGCCACGGCTGGCAGTAAATGTTTCTACACTAGAACTGGCTTTGGGCAATTCATCGTACAAACCCCTAGCTTTTGCTTGAATCACCAACAGACATACAGGTATGTGCTTTTCAACTAAATCTTCTATCCATAGATTTACAAGTCTTTCCATTTCCATAATAGTTTCACATCTATTTCTTGTTCTTATCCTGACAGCAGCCGAAGGAGTTGCTATTTTCCCATACTTCTTTATTTTATCTGCATTCTTTACGATAGTTCTTACAGTGGAACCAGCGAGAGATAAAGTTTTGCAAATTTCATGTTGCCGCTGTCCAGCATCAAGACGTCGCAAGACTTCTAACTTTACGCCAAGTGATATTGTTTCTCATTTCTTCTTCTCCATCTGCCTATTATCACTCATTGCCTATTTTTACAGGGAAAATAAAATATTAGAAATTTAGAAAAGACATAACAAAAAAAACTCCTAGTAAACATGCCCAGAGCACAGTCGAAAGGTTCATTCATCAAATAATTCCATTACGCGGTAATGACAAAATGTAGACGAAAGCCTTGATGAAATAGTTTTTCTTCCTTTAATACACTGTACTATACAGAATATTCAGTAATGAAAGTTTTTCGTCAACGATTCTCTCTTCCAGTAAAAATAAAAGCGTAGCAGAATAGTTCCGACAGGCGACCGGCGCACGGGGTAGAGCGATCGTTGCGCATCGTGGGATTTTCAAGAGCGTTAATGCGGAACCGGAGAGCCTTAAACTGGAACAGGGTTGTAGGCACGCGTGGCTGGGAAAAGGCCGTGATGCGTGACCCACGAGAATTAAATAAAATAAAATAAAAAAAGGACCGAGGGAAGAGAAAGGAAATGGGAAGAAAACTCACCGGCCGTAGGCAAACCATTCCTGGACTCACGTCACAATACCCAATAACTAGGGATAGGAAAATTTCGCGATCGCAAATTTCGCGAATTTAGACAAAAATGTCCTAGGAGTGGTAGTTAGTTACAACATACTCCATACTGACTGGGGAAATGACTTTTGAACTCGCGAAATGTCGCGAATTGTGCCCCAAAACGCGAATTTTCATTTTTAATGAGAAAATGGTTGGAAGTACATTTCAAACGCAAGAAAGACATTAAAATTGCAAGCAAATGTTCTCAATTCGATTTAAACTAACTCGCGTGCAAATATTCCTGAGGTATGCGGAAGTTTGCAGTTCATCGTAGCATAACCAGTGTTACAATAACAATCACGGGAGGATGACATCGGGTTCTTTCGATTTACGGCGGTAACCAGCAATACACAGCTCGTCACGCCGCGGTGCTTTCTATTTACAATTAGTGGAATAATCATCTATCGGCATCTATGATCGGTGGCTTCCGCTCCGAGGTGAGTCGAACAAAGGAAAAGCAATATGCGCATTTATTCTAAGTAATCTGCATGAACCTTACAATAAGGTTCAACCTTATAAGGTTCTTGGTAATCTGCTACAGCAGGGTTTCCCAAACTTTTCCTGCGATGGAACACTTCGTAAATCCTGAAATTTTAACGGAACACCTAGTGGACTTCACATATATTAAACTCCTGCGTTTAGGTAGCAGCATATAAAGCCATTATAGGTTACTCGGAACACCCATTAGCCTTCCGCGGAACATAGTTTGGGAACCCCTGTGCTTCAGATTTGAAGACGAGGCGGACTGTGCATGCGTGAATAGTCGCTTTGAGTTGCTTCATTTCAATGGGTTTGTTCGCCAAGAGTTTTTTAAATACCAATTCTGATAGAGTTTGAAAAATAAATAGAGATGAATTTTTCGGTTTTTTGATCCGTCGCCTGCTTTTCGAATTATCGGCGGCGAAAAATCAGGGTTCTTAACCCTTTCACGTAAAAGAACCATCATGAAAAGTCTTGAAGTCACTCGCTGCTCCGTCCAATCACACTGGGCGCTATGCAGCATTCCCCTTCCCTAGCTTTCCAGCGAGCGAATTAGAAACTGAACCAGATCTCTGATATTGTCACGAACTTTCTGAGTGGGCGGCAAGTTTCGCGAATTTTTGTTTTTGATTTAAGAGCGAGTGGCTGAATATAGAAGAATTTTGTCTCCACCGAAAATCTATTTTCCAATCCATCTACCGAATTCGTGAATTAAATTTCAATTTCGCATCATAGTGAATGACCTTATTGCAATGGGGTCGTTCCATTGCAATGGTTGCGTAGCTAGCTTTAAAGCACCAATCAAGGCCAACTACAACATCAATATAATTGTCGTGTGGCAAACCCCCGTTTCCCCACCCCCCAGACAGCGCGATGAGTAATGTTTGGGAGAAGGTCGAGGAGGGAGATTTGAATACAAAAAAAAAGAGCGCGTATCGGCGCAAACATCCCGCCCCCCGTGAATTTCCAATGAAATTAACATTAGAATAAATAAATAATGAATATTAGCCAGTTGAAGAAGTGAAACACGCGGGAGAAGTATAAAAACGTCAAACAAAAAATTGTTGCTACAACAAAAATAATGATAATCATCTGACCGCATTGATCCGCCCTCGGAATATGGAAATCGACACTAAACAAAGGTGAGGGAAAGGAATTAAACTAGCATCTTCACTCTCAGAGGCCCGTCAAAGAGACTAAATGGGGCATTGGGATGGGCCATGGGAAGGTCAATATGGAGGAGAAAGGAAGAATAAACGTTCCATCTTGAACATAACAACGAGAGCAGATCAATCGAAATATTTAACAACAAAAAAAAAATAAAAATAACTTAAGTTTGAAGTTGACAACGGCACCAACTTCACGACTGATCTTGTCAATGTACCCGAAGACGTTTTTAAATCCACAACCCTAATTACGCCTGTCGAGTCCAGAAATACCTTTACGATTCGCCCCATTTTCCACAGTGCAGGTGGAAGAGTTGAGTCCTGCAGAAGCACTAAATCCCCAACTTTGACATTTTCAGATTTCCACGTCCATTTTGCCCGCTGTTGTAAGGTGTGTAAGTATTCCTAAGACCACCGATGCCAGAATTGTTTATGTAATTGCTATATGAGCTTCCATCGATGGAATTCATCATCTGAAGTGATCTCAGGCAATCCTATCAACGGTTGACCGACTAGAAAATGGCCAGGGGTCAGACAATCTATCTCGTTAGGATCCGGAGATTTTGGTGTCAACGGTCGGGAATTTAAAATGGCTTCAATTTTAGAAAAAAGCATAGCAAACTCTTCGAAATTCAACGTTTGGCCGATAAGGAATCTGCGCAGGTGATACTTCACAGATTTAATACCAGCCTCCCACAGACCACCAAAGTGTGGAGCAGATGGTGGATTAAATTTCTAACTGATTCCGGATTCTGGATGGATTGAGGTTAACGCTTCTCGATGGGAGGAGGACCTAATTAGTCGGTACAATTCGGTCAAAAAACGATCAGCCTCTACAAAATTTGTACCGCAATCCAAATAAGGTTTGGGAGAAGGTCGAGGAGGGAGATTTGAATACCAAAAAAAAGAGCACATATCAGCGCAAACAAGGGTCTTTAAATATTTTCAGCGTCAATCGGACCAGCGTTAATCGGGGAGTGGGTGTATACCATTACTTCAATCGATAAGTTCGTTTCAACTCATGCAACCCCTTTTATGACAAATTATTCCGAAACTTTAACAATTTTTTTCTGACATAAAAGAAATGAAGAGTTCAAAAATTTGCCACAAAGTTTTAAGCTAATTTATATCAGAAAAAAAATTATTATTTAAAAAAAATGTCACCTAGTTTACGGCTGATTTATTTTCGAATTGAATAAGACTTCATGCATATACTCACCGATCACGTCAAAGATTGTTTCCATGTTCTTGTACAGTCCTGTTCATTAAAAAATTACCACCTCGGAGCCCTGTTCAAAAAAAAGTTACCACCTCGGAGCCGAAAAAGTTCTAAGTCCGCACTTTAGGGAAATGTGTCAACACTGCGCCCCACCCCCCACCCTAAAGGGGGGGGGGGGCGAGAACGAGAACCCCTCCTCCCCGTAGTCGGGCAAGTAGAAAGGCCGACGGAAGGAAGATTTTGGCCCGCGAAAGGATATTTTGTGAGGGGAGGGGTAGGGTTCGGGCTTCCGTTTGCTTTATGAGAGGGCGAACCGACCGCACAAAGACCTCTCGCAGTCGACGACTACTACATGACGGAAAGCCCAACATATCCCCACGGCTCGTTTCGTTCTTTTTAAATACTTTTTTCTTACGCGAATTTATCAGCGTTAAAAATGACTGACGTTTTGACGTATTTTCGTTGTAAGTCATTCATTGTGGTGCCGACATTCCTATTATTATTATTTGTTGAGTTTGTTCTTGACCACTTTTAATTAATTGTAAGTGTTTTTTGAGGGGTTGGTCAATATTGAAGGTCTCTGGTATTTCTTGTTACAATTTTTAAAAACATGAATCTACAAGTGACTCTCATTAAGTAACCGCAATGAAACAAACGCGCATTAATACACGCCGAGTCCTCGCAGTGGAAACCTAATGAAAAAAACACCAAATGTATTATGGAAATATTTTGTTTTCAATCGTCTGTAAAAATTTAGCATGGTGAGGAAATAAACCTGGCGAGGTAAAATCAGGAAACATAATTAATTAAACATAGTGAAACAAGAGAGAAAAGGTATAAGGGAATAGGTCATTCTAGGGAGATTTGATTAAAGCAAGGTAAATTTATTCGTAATGTGCTTATTCTTTGGATTTACTTCACCAATCATACTTTTATAACGCCGCCAAAAGAACTTCTTTATCCTGTGACCATCATTCCTAAATTAAAATGCACTACTATCGGCAAGTATGCTTGACGAATATAAGGTGGCCAACGTGGGATAATAATATGCCCAGCTTCAAAAATGGGTTAAATTCCATTATTTTGACTTCATATTAATAAAAAGAGTGAAGCATTGGAGACCGACGTCAGCCTCATATTTTAAGAGAACATTCCTCTTCCAACGAATTGTCATGGGGAAATATTTCGTAACGAAGATCGATTAAGAGACAAACGTTCACTACCCAGACAGCACATAAAATTTTGTATCTGTATACGACGGTGGACAAACAGGATACGAGAATTGCCATTTGAAATGTTCGCAAGAGAATTTTATGAAAATACAAGCATTAGTTCTCGAGAGAATGAGCATACATTTTAAGTTTACCCTTGCACATAACATGCAGAATTAAAACAACGTAATTAATGCGCATACTTCTTTGCAAGAAGGATAAATAACTTTAAGAGATGTCTAGTATCCGCTCGTACATAATTGGTACAGGATACTAGTATCTTGTCCTGACAGGTCTTGTACACGGTGCGATGGAACTATTTGCAGGCGCGGAGGCTCACTTTGGAGCGGTCACCGACTCGTTCGCCGTTTGTTTACATATGAGAGTTTGTTTACATATGAGTTTGTGACTGTGTTTCTCAATACACTAGTCGGAAATCAGAAGTATTTACTTACAAATAATTTTAAAAGTTGCGTGAAGTACCCTACATTCGTATTTCTGGTAATTGTAGTGAAAAATAGGTTTCTTTTTACTCTGGTGGCATTATTTTTCGTGCATCGTTATTTTATGTGCAGTTCTTTGTGTTGAAACTCATCATCCAAAACATGTCATCATCCATCATAATCATACGCAAAGTTTTCCTGGAGGATTTCCACTCATTTAGATAGCAAATTAATTAATTACCAACTAAGTGTTTTCGGTGATAGATACGGATTTCATTATATCGAAGTCATTATTTGGCTATAAGACTGTGATATATAGGGTTTTTTAAAAGGAGCAATGCCCACTTGTCGGCGGTTTTCAAGATTGTGGAGTTCTAAAAAAGAGAATCCTGGCAAAGAAAGGAATCTCATTGTGAAAGAAAGGTGAGTGGATTTAATTATGTTGAATATCAATTTCAATATCTATTTTGGAGGCTTGATGCAAGCATTTTAATGTTGGAGACATTAATGTGTTGTCTTTCAATTCGTGGATGTGCTGGAACACATTATTAAGCTGATAATGAGAGAAACTAATAATTTCATATCTTTGTAGCATGAGAAAATTGTGATAATGATAAATGATCCAGTGATTTGTTTCAAATCGCTCTTAATTTGGCCAATGTTATTGTAATTCCAATTACTGTTGTCAGAGTTAACTTTAATATTATTTTCATTTAGGCGTCGTGTTTCAAAGTTATTCTCCCCCCGACGATGTATGGTTCTCTCATTTAAAGATCTTTTATGTTCTTCTTATACTCGTTGGCTATATGACAGCGAGAATAGACCCCTTAGCCTAGATCTAGAGGACGAAGGAACAATAGAGAAAGATAACCACGGACCAGAGTTACTTGAGAGTGAAATAGAGAGGGCACTAAGAGAGATGAAGGGTAGAAAAGCCGTGGGAACCGATAACCTACCTTCGGAGCTACTGAAGAATCTAGGTAGTAGGGGGAGAAAATCGTTTTTTGAACTTATTCGCAGGATCTACGAGGAAGGAGTATGGCCAGAGGATTTCGTGAAAACAGTATTAATACCTATCCCGAAGAAGCAGAAAGCGTCAGAATGCGAGGAGTATAGAACAATCAGTTTAATTTCGCTCGCAGCAAAAGTGTTGCTTAGAATACTAAATAGAAGGTTGGAGAGCAGAGCAAAGTGCTATTTAGGCGATGACCAATTTGGGTTTAGGAAGGGGAGGGGAACCAGGGATGCGATTGCGGTAATGAGGACACTTATAGATAGAAACATAGAGCATAATCAGGATGTTTTCGCTTGTTTTGTAGATTTCGAAAAGGCGTTTGACAGAGTAAACTGGGAGAAACTAATGCAGATACTGGGGAAAATAGGAATAGATTGGCGTGATAGGAGACTCATCCGAAACTTATATATGGGGCAGAGGGCTCATGTAAGGGTAGCGGACGGTGAATCAGGGTGGGCAGTTATAGGTCGCGGGGTGCGGCAAGGGTGCCCGTTGTCGCCTTTACTTTTTAACATCTATGCTGAGGAAATGGTAAGAGAGGCATGGGATGAGCTAGACGTGGGAATAAAAGTAGGAGGCCAGTGGATAAAGTCGGTTAGATTCGCAGACGACCAGGCGTTGGTGAGTCGGTCATCGAAAGGACTGCAAACTTTAGTAGATGCACTGGAAAAGCAGTGTGAGAAATACGGAATGAAGATAAATAATAGGAAAACAAAAGTAATGAGATTCTGTAGGACAAAGAAAGCGAAGCTGGTGATAAAAGTAGGAAGTCACAAACTGGAGCAAGTTGAACAATTTAATTACTTGGGTAGTACGCTAGAAGAAAGAGGACATAGTAGCAAAGACATTAGGAGGAGAATAGCGCTAGCGAAGGAAGCGTTCAATAATAGAAGGGAGCTGATGACGGGGACCTTAAGTAAGGATGTAAAAAAGAGGCTAGTAAAGATCTTGATATGGAGTGTGGCGTTGTATGGGGCGGAAACGTGGACCTTGAGAAAGGAAGACGAAAATAGGCTGAAGGCTTTTGAGATGTGGGTGTGGAGGAGGATGGAGAAGGTGCGTTGGACGGAAAGGAAGACAAATGAGGAAGTGCTTGGCATGGTGGGCGAGGAGAGGAAACTTATAGATGAGATTAGGGGAAGGCAGGGTAGGTGGCTGGAAGGGGTAATGAGGGACGACGGTTTGCTGAAGGTCGTGATAGAGGGAAGGATGTTGGGTAAGCGGGGAAGGGGAAGGAAGAGAATCGGTTTTATGGACGGGATGAAGAAAGGTAGGACTTATGCTGAGATGAAGAAAGAAATACAAGAGGTAGAAAGGGCACAGCACATGTAAGAGTTCGTTGGATATTCTCTAACTTTCATCACAACCTACCTCTAACCGGTAGATTACTGTAATGAATGAATGATACTCGTTGGAAAAAGTTAATTTAACGCAATCCTCTCAGAATTCATAATACAATTGCTAGACTAGATTTTTGCTGACACAATTCGAATTAAGGATTAATTGACACGATTAATTAATTAATCGGTAATGATCCTTACTGGCTTTTCTTAACGCATAGGTACGCATTAAAGATACATTGTCTGTGTAATTTCGAATTCAGTGTTATTAGCATTTTTAATATGCATACAAAACGTTCTTTGATGCGGAAGGAAGACCGTGAATGTTGGAAGTGTACTTTCGTGTATTTCAGAAAAATGTGCACATGCGATGGTGTAGAAACCCATTCCCAAGCAGTGATATAAGTTTTTAATGGGCTATATATATTTCAATTACAGGTGGATGTGCTTACCTACTTGAAATGACTGCATTCATAGTTATTTTAAACTTAATAAGGAAGGAGATACGTACGAAATAAGAAATGTTGATTTTAGCTTGGACACATTCTGACATGTGCATCAAAGACTATTATGTATTTTTTGCTTTAAATAAAAATGAAGGTATATAAATATATACGTATATCTTATTTATTCTTTCTTTCCTATCCTACACTTATTATTATTGCCTTCTTCTGATGTTTGTGGGGTAATTAGGAATATTTTACCTGACGTTGGAAGTGTCCAGCAGATTATAGGATTGTGTGCTATTTCGGCAATTTAACGAGTAATTATAATATATATAAATCAGATGCACAAATGCGTATAGGCATTTGTGCATCTGAAATTCATTGGAAAAATATTAATATTTAAAAGCTAGTGAAAAAATGTGGATGACATCGGCTATTTGGTATTAGTGCGCGCCTAGCAGTCGTATCCTTTCGTACACGGTTCGTAGCTGACTTTTGACTAATAATTATCGCGTTCGTACACGGTTTGGTATTGGATCGTATCTAGATACGAAAGGATACAACGGGTACTAGTATCCAGTTCGTCACTGGATGGTATCTGCATATGAATTAGATACGACGGAATCTGTGCTATCTGGGTAGTTACTGGTTTTAAATAAACTAGAATTAATGTTTCCATTTTATTGCGTTTCCAAAGACAGTAAAGGGTTTCTTGTTGTTTACCTGTGATTTAAATGGTGTAACAAAGACGCATCGATTTGTTTCAAACGGAAAGATTAATCTTGACCTAATGAACTACAATGACCTTTACCTTTGGATATAAATAACTCCATGTCTTTTATCAGACTATTTGAGTGTCTTAAATGCTTCTTCAATCCTCTCAATTATTGTGTTTAGCCTTAACCCTATTATCCAGGATCTTTGCATAGAGGCAACACCCTGACGACTCCATCCATTTTTTTCTGGGCGGGCAATAAACTGTACAGCTGTTGAGGATGGTTGAGTTAAATCAGTCTAAGCAAGTATAAGCGAGAGAGAGGAAATATAATTCTAAGTATAAGCAAGAGGGAGGAAAATTTAGGTTTTCGTTACACTCACATAGGTATGAAATATCGATTCGAAGTAGAATGTTTTCTTTGGAAAACGATGAAGGCACGACAGTCTTTATGCAACGAAAATGGTATTATGAATACCACAGAAGACTATTTAAGGAAGTGGAATAGCATATTTTCCCTTCTTTAATCAGGTAGACCGAGGAGTAAACTGTGGGATGTGGGGGAACCCACGCCCTCACGAAACTCGGGTGAAAAGACCTACCGACCACGGGACCTCTCCTTCTCTCCCACTCCCAGCAGTATGCAATGTCGCCGCCTCATTCCATCCAAATTCCTTCGCAGGTCTCGCTGGGAAGTCCACCCTTTCCGACAAGCTGAGGAGGTGGAAGGGGCTTTCTTTCACTTCTGAGCATTTATTGCCCACCCGGTGTTTAAGTTGGCGAGTGTGCGAATCCAGCACAGCCAGTTGTTAGTCCACGATAGATTTACGCTCGAAATTGAGAAAAACAAGCATTGAAAAACAAATTGGTCGATTTCACCAAACGCATAGGAAGAGTGCGAAAATTCATTTTTAAATCCGCACGTCCCTCCTCTTCCTTGCTTTTATATGAAAAGATTCGCAAAATAAATGTGGAAGTCCAACGACCTACCCGCGAAACTGGGACACGTATCATTTCGTATCTGCCACAGCTCTTCCCATTGCGGAGTTGGAGGAACGATGATAATTCCACATGCCATTTTGCCATCAATCGGTATTGCCATATCGAGTTACAGGGGTCATAATGAACTTAGTGAGGCTAGGTGGTAACATAGTGACAAATGTGAATACCTTTTCCCTACCTTTCCCTCGTTTCACCTCTTTTTTTAATTCTTTACGTTTCCAAACTATACTACGCCAGGTTTATTTCCTTACCATTCTAAACTATTTCAAACCTTTGGAAACATAGTATTTCCATGATAGTTTCATTTTTTTATTTACAGAGAAAGTATATATTATATGAAATGCAATTGACCGTATTCATAATGGTTCCGCTGCGATGATTTGGCGTGTTTGAATGCGCTTTTGTTTCATTGCGGTTAATTAATAAGAGTCACTTGTATAGTCATTGTAAAAAAATAATAAAGACTATTTGCTACTTTTTTCAAATGCGATGTAAACAACACGTAGTCCGACTGTGAAAAGCGCAAGAGTTGATATTTGAAGGGTGTCCTGGGAAATCAATTTGATAAAAGAGTCTCTGCCTCTCGACACAAGTTCAATAAAAATTATGGAGCATTAGCTTGCAGTGTAATATACGCCGGTGAGACGTAGTGGTGCCAAGCTGTTGTGAACGAGGGATATTTACCCCACTGAAATTCGCAGATATTTCCCTCTTTCTTCCTCACTCATACGCAAACGGAAACCTAAAACGACCAGATCGAATGGAAGGGGCGATCAGCATAAACACCACTTCTTCCTTCCTTCGGCCTCCAGCCGAAAAAGAAGCCGCAGGCCCCTTTCAGGTCACTTTTTAGAGGGGTACAGCCTTTCCTCAAGCCAGGATGGAGGGGAGGGTTGTTTCGTTTGGAATATTTATTGCCCGCCCAGAAAAGAATGGATGGGGTCGTCAGGGTCTTGCCTCTTTGCAAAGATCCTGGATAATTGAGTGAAAGCTGAACTCACTAACTGAGAGGACTGAAGAAGCATTAGAGACTTTAAGGTGAATTCATAAGAGTCACTTGCAGATTCAAGTTAAAAAAACAAAAACGAGAGAAAACATGCGATGCAAACTCCAGTAGCTAATGCCACGTTTTTCAAATTAGATGTAAGCAACACATAGTCCGACTGTCAAAAGCGCAAGGGTTGATAATTGAAGGGTGTCCTGGGTAATCATTTTGATAAGTCTCTGCCTCTCGATACAAGATCATTAGGAATTATGGAGCATTCGGTCATTAGGTCGCAGTGTAATAAAAGCCGGTGAGACGTAGTGGTGCCAAGTTTCGACATTGCATGGCAATAAGATGTGTCTGTCCGGCAACCAGTAAATTTATTCCCCAGTAATTTCTACCTCAATACAAAAACTGAGCGCAGGCATAATTCAAAGTTGTTCGAAATTGGTGTCCAAAGCATTCGATAAGCATTAAGCTATTTTAATCATTATTTGAAGTAAATAAATCTCCTAAGTGAAAGTTTCATTACTATTCGCAGGGAAAAATATCTAATTAAATATCGAAGACGCGTAGTCGCATTATTCCAAACGCGACAAAGGAATAAGAACTGGATATGAAAGAAAAATTCATTGCTTTTTATTGAAACCATTAAGAGGATATTCCTAGCGCATTTATACATCGCCGCTAGAAACATTTTGCCCGTAATTTTCGCGAGAATGGGATGTATTACAATTCGAGCCTGACATCGTCAGCTACAGTACTGCAGAATCAAGGGATCTGGGTTCGAATCCTAGTCCAGACAATTGATTATTCTCATTAGAAATTTGACATATTCGTGAAGTAAATTGCGTCATCAAATTCCACTCATGCCGCGTATATCCATGATCCAGGCGAGATTGAAGAAGCACTTAAATGAACTATCTAAAATGTTAAACAAACTCAACAAATAATAATAATAGGAATGTAGGCACCACAATGAAATACATATAACGAAAATACGTCAACACTTCAATCATTTTTGACGCTAATAATTTCGCGTAAGAAAAAAGTATTTTAAAAAACGAAACGAGCCGTGGCTTGCTGGTCCGTGTTAGGATTTCCTTCATGTCAACTGCGAGAGATCTTTGAGCGACCGAACCAAGCCATTGCCCTTTCATTCTCGCCCAGTCATAAAGCAAACGGAAGCTCGGACCCTACCCCTCCCCTCACAAAATATCCTTTCGCGGGCCAAAATCTTCCTTCCGTCGGCCTTTCTACTTGCCCGACTACGGGGAGGAGGGGTTCTCGTTCTCGCACCCCCCCCTTTAGGGTGGGGGGTGGGGCGCAGTGTTGACACATTTCCCTAAAGTGCGGACTTAGAACTTTTTCGGCTCCGAGGTGGTAACTTTTTTTTGAACAGGGCTCCGAGGTGGTAATTTTTTAATGAACAGGACTGTACATAGAAAGCAAGCCAGTCTTAGGAAAGAGGAAATTGTGCAAGTAAAAAGAAGGGGGACTTTTTAATGCCTCTTTTTTTCTTTTAACTTTTAATTTACAGTTTCTGTGGGCTTGGAATCGAATCGATTGGATTTTTAGTTTTTTTTGTAATTGGGTATTTTCCAAAATTTTAAATTTAAGTTTACGGATCTTTATATGTTACTTAAACTCGAACAAGCTTGCGGAGTGAAAGTAGTTTTAATATTGATTCAATATCAATTGAGATATTTAAGATTCAAATAGTCGAAATTTCAAATTTTTTTACGCCGCTGCGAAATGAAATCTGATTGGCTTGACGTCATTTTCACTGAGTGATAGACGGATGTGAGGGAGAAAGTAACTGTAGAAGATCTACCGTATATTTAAAGAATTTTCATTGAAAACAAAGACTATGGGTTGCAATGGTTTTATTAAAACCACATAAGATAATTTACCCAAAACCGATATGTTTATGGTAGGCGTTTTAATGAAGAAGGACGAGCGATTTAATGCTGCAGAAATTCGTTGAGCTTAAGTCCAAAAAATGTAAGTCTAAAGTTTGCTTTTAAAATCGTCATTACTGTTTTATATCATTTTTGATACACATAATTATTTATTTGGTGTATGAACTTTATTAACTGTTTTTCCAATACACTCATAATCATTATGATACTTCTTTCTTTATTGAAGTCCATATCAGTCCATGCAACAGTAAACAAACAGTATCTTAGTAACATATCAACATAACACAGTACTCGCCAAATGTTTGTGCTGCCAATACTCGACAAAACTAAAACGTTAATTTTTTATTTGCTAATTAGTGATTGTTTGTAGAGGAGGTTTCTAGAAGTGGCTTATCTGCTCTAGAAATGCCTAAAAATAGATTCTCATCTCCTAAATGTCTATTCAAAGTATAATTTAAGTGTTGTTATATTATAAAGCTTCTCGTGAGAGTTATGGTGATAATGCTATAGGATACGTCCAAGTAAAGAGAGATGGACCGCTGTGCACAGTCATTGCAAGAATATGTCCAGAACACGAAGTGCGGAGTAAAGCATACATTTTTACGGGTGGACATTGAGGAATCCAAGGAAGAAATTTCAATCATTCAATGTCGTGATAGCGTGAATAAATTTCTTGTTCGGTGTTTCAACCGATGTATTTGTACATTGTGGCACAAAACACCATCTACAGTATAAACGCGTGTAAGAGGCGCACCCCTCTTTTTATGCGCCGAAGTTGAAGAAAAAATTTTGAGTTTTTTTTCTTCTATTGCGAAGTTTTGCGGGCCTAACTGCGAACTTTCGGCCATTTTAAAAGCCTTCCGCTTGCGATATTTTTTTATAATTCACGCGGCATTTTTCATAGGCAGATATAGACCCCGGAGGTAATTATTCATTTGGATCTGAGGTTTCCGCGGCATTTCTCCATATTGGTAACGGCTTTCGGGCGTTCCTCTACAAGCCAACGCGGAGGAACGACCGCGTGCCCGAACGCCGCGTCACCCTTTATGCCACTATTTACCGAGTCCAAATGACTCATGCACAGAGAAAAGACAGCTGGTTTTCCCCCGCAGGTAATGCTTGTAGTAGACTCCCTCGCGCGCCTTACGGATAGCCCTCTGACTGGGCAACATCGCGCGCCTCTCCCTTTCTCTTCCGTGCATGCTCCTGGCAGTTGAACGCGCTCTTTTTCCAAAATAAATGTTAGTCGATATTGATTAACCTACGAATTCCTTTAAGATTTTATAAGTGGATGATGATGATGAACTCGAGAGCTTGGAGAAGGTCTAAACGGCGGTTTTCAGGGATGCGTGGAACGGAAAATAACGGATCCGTGCATTTGCATCTATAACTAAAGTACTAATGCATTAAATAATATGAAACTTCGTATAGCTGTTAGGAAAGATCTTTGCTACAATATTTGTAAAGGAACTTTCGATATCTTGATCCGTGTTGTTATTACGAAGCCGTAAATGCAATGCATCCGTCCGGTACCCGGGAAAATGCGCTAAAATTCTGTTTTTAAGCACACACTGAAATCGATATAAACGGCAAAATGTTTTGTACACCATCAATAAACGCAGAAATAAACAAGCTTTAATTTGATGTACTTTATTTTAAAATCGATTGAGCCATCTCTGAGATATTAGCCTTCAAACTCGGCTGTCGGAATTTTGCAACGGACAGATTCGTGTAAGAGGCGCACCCTCATTTTTGGCTGCGATTTCTGGGAAAAAAGGTGCGCCTCTTACACGAGTTTATACGGTATATCCCTTACTTAGATGCCATTTAAAGGCATATCTAGAAACGCGAACACGTCAGAAACTAATTTCGCTGTAAGCATAAGGAAATGTTTCCACTGTAAGCATAAGGAAACGCCTGGGTCTAAATGTAAACAGCGAAAATGACGTCACAGGCCATTCGGTTGTTTTCGGAGTGTGCTCTGGAGCTTTCGTAACCTTCTACTTTCTTTAGCTTTTAAAACCGAAATTCATACAATTTGATAAGAAAATTTTTAGCCAATGCAATAAGTTCAAGTAACTGAATCAGAATATCGATAGTTTGAAATACGTGGAAAATACCCAATTGTATGTATAATACAATCTTGCTTGTAATTGAAAATACTGTGAAGAGTTCCAATCTGCACAATCTAGAAAATCCCATTGTTATCTTTCTTTTTCATTTTTTTCTCATTTATGAGTTTTATATGCAGTGCGACTTTTGATATGTTTTCTTAGTAATGTGTCCTTATAAATGCAAGTGAGATTATATATGAAAACTATATAAATAATTCATTATGTAAATAATTGGTTTATTTACTGGTGTGATATAATATAATATTACATTAAGTACCAATAAATAAATGCTATAATAATACGAAATTCAAATTATGATGTAATTACTGTTAACACTGATTTCAGAAGGAAGAATAAGTCTAAAAATGTAAGTTTTGTTCAAAAACGATTAAAATAAACGTGTAATGCATTTTTGTTCAATTCGAATGCTTAGAACTCAAGTGCTACTTATTATTTATAACATATTTCACTCTCTATATTCCAATTTTTACGTATTTGCTTGCGTCCCTGTGAGTTAGGCAACCTGCTTTTAGAATTTTCCTGTAATCCATTTACTCATGGTAAAAATGTGTATCTTAGTACGTTTAAGTTGAAAATAGGCTAATTTGTTGCGTTCATGTGATAATAATCATAATTTTAATGGATAAAAATGGGATACTTCACAAATAAAAACATTTATTTCCCATTTCCTACTAGTTTTTTGTATTCATAACCTCATTTTGCATATTTACTAATTTCGCAGATGTTTCGCTTTTATCCCTATTTTCCACTGAAAATTCCTGTTTATCGCAACATGCGATTTTTTCCAGTCCCTAGTACTCACTCCACAACCAATTCCTACAACTGTAATGACAATTTAGCCATTATTGTGGGAATATTTGGTGAGTGGCAAAAACATTCTATTGAGATAGCTATTAAAAATCATATTTTCGAATTATTCACTTTCGATGACATCAAATTCCATGTTAGATGTCATACACTGGGATATTAAACGTTGAATTTTGACACTTCAGAACACATGTACCGTACTGCGCATTGCTCTATTGTTATTGCCCTGATGTTTTGGGTGCACCAAATATATCGCAGCTGCAAATAATAGCAATGCAACTGATTATAAACCACAAACACTACGGAAACAAGAAAAAATTTCATGCCTCCTACCTCTCTAAAAAGTGTATAAAAACGGATATATGGTTCAGAGAAAGTTCTATCAATTGAAATTTGCAAAAATGCTAGATAACTCAATGACCAAGATATTACCAAGGGGGTTTTTGTTCCAAGCAAGCACTGGGATGCTATCTTCTCCAGTTAAATAGTGGAAATAAAGGAGAGGACTTCAATGTCTGTAAGATCGCCTCCGAGAACAGCTGACTTCAGCTTTTCAGAATCATAGAGCCCAATATCACCAGCATTTATGATTAGCCCTTAACAGTATACTGTCGTTTGTGTTATTATTACAATAGTTATACGTGGAATACTCTCTTGAATTTATGGAAACAAATGTTACAAGCAAGTCCACATATGACAGTTGTAAGCATGGAGCGAGAACACAACGCAGACTTTCAAGGATCGACTGCGTCTAGATAAGATGGGAAATTTTTAACCACTAGCAAATACGGTATCGGCTCTCGCGAAACACGTATTTTTCAAACGATAGTGCACGCTGTGGCTGCTAAGTGGCAGGGCACATAACATTTTCATGATTCACTATTTTTTAGGTATTCCATGGTACATATATGCGATTTGCTGTGAGTTTCGAGCGAGAGGAAGAAAGTTCCGAAGGTTGTAAGTTCTGAAATGAATTCCATCACGATACATATAACATCTTCTGCCGTACATACATCTAGTGGGAACTTGTTGATAATGAATACCATGAATACTGACCACACTCCCTGCTGCGAGATAGACGCATGATTTACAGTACATACATCTACATCTACATACTACCCCGCAAGCCGCCTCAATAGGCGAGTGGCGGGGGGTGTTAGGACACCAGCCGTTTACATATAAAAAGGAAACGCTCTATGAAATTACGCCTTGCATTTATTAAAGTCCCTTATTGTTCGGGGGAAAAAAGAAATTCCCATACCTATCCGTTCGGCAAAAAATCTCTCTTAATTTACCGTTTCTGTCGGACCTGGAAATATAGTGGGGTTCTAATATGATGTTCTCCGTGTCGCTCTGAAAGATATCTATTCTCAATTGTTCAAGCAATCTAAGACTAGCGCGCAGCCTCCGAGTCTCTAGCGGTTCCCAGCCTAATTCGTTTGACATCTGTGTAACGCTGTCAGTACGCCCGTAGCTGTTTTTGACGAATCGCGCGGCTTTCCTTTGTATTTTATTAAGTTCCCGGACTAAGTCTTTCTGCACCGGATCCCATATGCTCGCTGCATATTCAAGGTGTGGCCAGACGAGTGCGAAATAGCACCTCTCTTTTACTTTTTCATCCGAAAATCTTCCCACAATACGCTTGACGAATCCTAGCTTCTTCAGAGCTCTGCCACAAATATTTCTTATATGTGCTCCCCACGATAGGTCCGAAGTTATCGTAACTCCTAGATACTTCACTTCATCTGTCGCCTTTATCTTAACGCCATCCACAACATATACACGGGGATAGTTGGACGACCTCCGCAAGAAATGTACCGCCGCACATTTGCTCAGATTAAGTTCGAGTCCCCACTCTTGGCTCCACACATGAACGTTGTTTAAATCCGATGATAGAATTTCAAAGTCAGAGTGATCATTAATTTCGCGATCGATGACAGCGTCGTCAGCAAATAAACATATTTTACTGCTAATTCGAGAGCATAGATCATTTATGTATATAATGAACAAAAGGGGGCCGATTACGCTTCCTTGTGGGACACCTGATGTCACTTTAACTGCATCAGAGCTAATTCCGTCAAGAACTACTTTTTGCTTACGATCACTCAGAAAGTCGCGTATCCAGTTTACTACTGTTTCGTTTAGGCCGCATGACTGTAATTTGTATAAAAGTTTGTTGTGAAGTACCGTGTCGAAAGCTTTCTTAAAATCTAGAAATAATGCGTCAACTTGTCTTTTCGATTCACCAGATTTGAGAACGTCATGAAATAGAGCGTGAGCTGTGTTTCACATGATCTACCTTTCCGAAAGCCGTGCTGACAGCCATGAAGGAAGTTACGACTGTCCAGGAACGTCATGATATTGCTAACGACGATATGTTCGAGTATCTTGCCTATAATAGACGTTAATGAAATTGGTCGATAGTTCCCTGGGTCATGTCTGTTTCCCTTTTTGAATATCGGTGTAACGTTTGCAATTTTCCAGTCTTTTGATATCTTTCCTTCAGACAATGACCTTTCGTACATATCGAAATGAATCATCCTTGACCTGTTTTCAATATTTATAATCATTGAAACAATAACAAAAGACAATAGGTATGTACAATACGTAGACAACATAATATATGGGGAATCCAAATTCATAACAATTTACGTATTCAACATCGGAACATTTAAACTTGTCCATACTGAGCCTCTCACTTAGATACTCTGCTTTTGCCTTCATCAATGGGCCATTTATCAGAATTCAGGCTGCTCTCTGCTGGCAAAACCAAGAGAAAAGGGCAAATTCTAACTGTGTATGTTCTCCTGGCCGCAAATGTTTCCGGCTGCTTGGAAGTCCTTCTTGAAGCACTGCGGCATGAAATTTTTCCTTATTCTTCAGAATATGATGATTTGTATTTTAGTTTTCAGATCCAACAACTTTCGTTTCCTAGCCATGATTTTGTCGTTCTAAACTTGATTAAAAAAGTGGGAGGATGACAAAAGAACAATGAAATGCACGGACTTACGAGGAATTTATTTGTGTAAATACGGGCATGCTGTGGATTTCGGAAATGTCCATTTAAACGTCAAATAATGCGGAAAAAATACTGCTAGACATATAAATTCAATGACAGAGGATATGAGCACAAGTTGGTGCAGGTTTGCCAAGATTGAAGCTGACATTTGCCACTTGTAATGGTAAATGACCCCAGGGGAGGCTGGTTGTTGTCCTCCCTAATACCGATTTATTTTACAAGTAAATCATAGAGTTTTAAATCGTTCTTTGGCCATCCCTTGCAAATTCGAGCTTCTCGTTATATGCCCTACACGTTATATGGGGCTTCTACTATACTTCTACAAAATACTTCACCAATTAAAACTATGTAAGTTGATTGCATGCATTTAAAACGTCCCATCAATTCGATGGGAATTCAGTTGTGGATCTTATTCTCAGACACACAATGAGTCCTTTTCATATATCACTACTCATGGAATTTGCCTAGCAGTAAGTGCTTAAAATTCATGTTCACAATATACTACAACAGTATAATGCTCATCCTGAGGAATCGGCAGAGACGTTCATCAGAATAATTTACCACGAAACTTCTGAGACTCAGGTAAAGTTAGCTGACGCACACTTCCACAACTGCAGCTCGTTGGAGTCCGTTTGGTCACCACAAGTTATAACCAAACTAGGCACATATTTCTTGAGGTCGATAAGCCATTACAGACTTTGGTCAGCGAAACTTTATTTAAGAGTAAACTAGAAACTATCAAAAGCTATTTATGGCCATATTTTTTCTAGTATCGAAATAATTGCACAATTGGAGAATGCTGAGAATACACCAGGTGATATTGTTGAATAAATACCTATTGTAAATGCTCACTGACTAACATTTAAGATTGGATTTTTTGGTCCCAGCCAGAAGCGATTAAACACCCAAATACCCAGATGGTAAGCAAGTAATTTTAGAATTCATAATGAGAAAAAATCCAGTACAAATTCCACTATTTATTAATGTTGTCGACCGGTTTTGACATCTAAAGCATCATTGTCAAGACAAACATGTTTGTCTTGATAATGACACTTTAATAACTGTTTGTCTTGATAAGGACACTTTAGACGTTGAAACTGGTCGACAGCAATAAAAAAGTGGAATTTGCACTGTTTTTTCTTATCATGAATTCTATCAATAATTTCAACAAAGTATCGCCACAATCGATTAATTTGATAAGTAATTTTAGCTTCAAATGAAATTTGACCCAGTAACAACCGTGGTTTGTTTTACTTTATACTACATTAGCCCCTAAGGCCACTGACTACATGCCTGACACCGGGTAAGGTAACTGTTCACAGTATAGAAAGCATGACATGGTAACCAAAAATGTGAGGCAGGTACTCTAATTTTGGGCAAAAATAATAATTTTAATAAAAAAACTTTCCAATAAAAAAATTTCCTTACTATGTCTCGGTCCCTGTTATGTTCATCTTTCACAATGAAGATCATGTCAAAACGAGACAAAATTGTGGGCATGAAATCGATATTCTCTTCCCCCTTTGTCTCATCCCATCGCCCAAAGATAGAATTAGCAGCAGCAAGCACTGAGCAGCGGGAGTTCAAGGTAGTAGTGATCCCAGCCTAAAATGAAACAGGATAAAAAGATGCAGTGACTACTTTCATAAATTAAGTTTTGACTATAAACTATGAATCAAAGCAAAGAGAAATTTATAGCCCCCAAACCTTAGCAATGGATATTGTTTGCTGCTCCATGGCCTCATGAATGGCTACTCTGTCATCCTCTCTCATCTTGTCAAACTCGTCAATGCAAACTACGCCACCATCGGCAAGCACCATGGCACCTCCCTCCATCACAAAGTTACGCTGAAATCAAAACAGAATTTTTCCCTTTCAGCGTGCAGCATTACAAGGCATCAAATGGGATTTTCAGAAGGGGCATTAAATCAGATGGCCCCCACACTATTGTCATCACACTCAAAAGAGTGCTATGAGACCAGCATGGCGTGCTCAGCACTTCCAAATGCCAGCCTTAAGGCAGTCATCATAGGTTCATGATCAAATAAAAGGAGAAAGCCCATGTCCCACAGTACTTCTTTCACACAGATTTCCTCTTACACCATGGCCTCCAATCAACATTTATATAGTGGGACTCAAAAATCATAAAATTGTCCACAGTGTTAATTTAGAAACAGCTCTAATTCTCCTCAAAAGTTTTGATTCAACTGGCAACATGAAATAATGAAGGACGCAGTACCACCATTGAGGAGCCCAACTAATAAAAATTACTTATATATTACGTAAACAAGTAATAGGACTTGCCATTTCCATCCATGGCACGGATATTCCTTGAGAATCAGCTTTTGCAAGACTAAGTTTTCAGGCAATATTTTCGGGTTCCCTTTGCAGTAGCTACAGTATGTGGAGCAAGGAAGCAACCATGGCCCTCATAAACTGAGCAACAACAAATGTCATGTTTCCAATGAATGCCATTTTGAAGATAGGAACAATTTCCACCTGAGTCTCTCGTACCATGACCCATTAATTGGCCACTACGAAGTGAGGAAGCAACTTCACACCAAGAGCATTGAGGATACATAAAATTGAAAAAGGTGCAAAAAGAATGAAAAGACTAAATCCCCTCTACTGTGCTAATGCCCAGCAACCAATAGGACTCTAAATTACTACCTGGGTAGACCCTTTCCAGAACTCGAGGACATTAGGGACCTATCCATAGGAGATATCCTGGTCTTTGGCGAGGCTATAGGTTACAATACATAAAAACTCAATAAGGAAGATGGCCCAATTCATTAGCAGGTCTAAATCTAGAACAGGTAACTACAATTTAACTCTCATCTCATAATTGTACAAAGGGAATGCACAAAAAGGGATATGTAAGAAATCATGTGCAATACACTGAGAAAATTACAAGTGACCTGTACTGAGGGACAAGTCATGGTTATAAATGATAACAGCCAGCACTAAGACACGTCAAAATAGATTACTTACAGTAGAGGGATCTCGGATCACAGATGCAGTGAGACCAGCAGCTGAGGACCCTTTCCCAGATGTGTACACTCCAATCGGTGCAACTTGTTCAGCAAACTTAAGAAGCTGAGATTTGGCTGTTCCTGGATCTCCGAGCAAGAGGATATTGATGTCACCTCTTCGGGTCAAACCATCAGGCAGTCGTTTTCTTGAACCTGGTTAAGTATCAAAGAAACCAATATCAATGACCCAATAAAATGGCTTGACAGTAAAGCAGTCTTCTATCACACCCCTTCCTTAAAATATACAGTAGAAACTGGATGATATGAAGCACGATATTACGAAGTTTTGATTATACGAAGCAAAACTGTTGGTCCCGAACAAAAGCCTATACTAAATACATGGCGCTATTCGAAAATATGAAGTTTCAAAAATATGAAATTTACGATGTTACGAACCTCGACCCCAGTCCCCAGGAATGGAATTCGTTTTAATGAACCATGGCAAAAACTGCGTCGGCAAAACTCTTTTTTCAGATGCAGACACCTAGCAATTCAACGTTGATGAATGTGATGCACCAACCGTGTGAAATGCGTGAATGATCGTGTATTCTTCTCCCCGGCACTCTTTTAACTGTTGGCAGCATTTCCATAATATAAACAATTCCCTTTGGTTAAAACCGTTAAAACTCACGAGCGGTGCCACATGTTATACTTGCTGCCGAAGGTCCATGAAGGACAGGTCATGACACGCACTTGTCTAATGTAATCTACCATCTTGAGTCTCAGTCGCGGCGGGAATTCAAATTTTGCATGCAAATAAACGGAGAAGTTAGATGCAAAGAAGCACAATTTAATTTGTTATTTAGCGATTTTGAGCTATGATTAACTTATCAATAAATTAATCCCTACCTCACCAAATAAAATTAATGTACCAAGAAATAAAACGTTTCAATCTCCTATACCATATGGCAACTTCCCACTATATATCCCCGCACTTATACTTTCTTGCTATAAAATTAAAGATAAACCTTTTTAGAATTTTGCATGGAGAAATAAGGGTACGGTCCAGATGGCGCTCCAAACACTACCGATATGAGTTCCACTTTCGCTGCAACTGCTACGGAAGCTTCCAAGTGGACCGGTTTTGGAGCGTTTGTGGCAAAGTGTCATGGCCGCCATTTGTTATTGTTGTTCTTAAAGACGGAATCGTATGCTATATACATTGGAATGTATTAGTTTTGCGACAAATTTTAATTTACCAACACTATTAGTTATTATATTAAAGATCAGGTTTTATTCCTGCAGATCACGGACACAATAGCAAATATTTTTATGATAACAACGATATGTCAATGGAGGCAGGCGATACTTTGTGGAATTTAGTTGCACTGAACATGTTAAATGAAAGACTTTGTACTATTCCATAATATGATGTATATTTTTACCCAAATGTAATACAAAATATACATCATATTGTGGAATAGTACAAAGTCTTTCATTTAACATGTTCAGTCATAACAACGAGAGAAAATCGGGGAGGCACTGTAGGTATTCATTCTGGCCATCAACATGCAAGTTTTTGAAATTGAAGTCATACATTATCTTGTATCTACAACTGGTGTCTACATTTGAATTTCATTCAACGAATTTGTTTTAAGTGATCATAAATTACGTCAAAACAGTGCACTATAATCGAACTTAATGAAGTTTGCATGGCAATGTGAACATTTTCTGAAGAATATTTCGATAACCGTACCCCATGGTAGGGATCTACCAGAAATATTGACTCATAATAATTGAGAAAATTCCCAGATTTATATTAAAATCAAAAGATCCTCGGAATATTATTGGTCTGCAATAATCAGACTTTCACTTAGCCTGTTCATAAATTACGATATTAAGTAACAAAAAAAACCTTTGCTCGTACAGTGCTGGCTCTAAAACAGACCGAGCGACTAACTTTATGATTAAACTGATTTATCAACACTTCAAAAATCAAATAAACTATTTCAATTCCGATTTCACATTGATCATTTATTCGTTTCATTATGCACAAGTAAAATTTGAAAACACGAAACATTTTACTCCAGGTTATGTGTAAAGAAAAATAAATTATTATAATAATTTAACTTACGTTAATAAACTATATTCACATGAGATATATCGTACATATATAAATATTAAAATAAAGAAATAGTAATTTACGTTAATACCTAAATAAATAACTTGAGAAATAATGAACTCCTATGGTCGTGTACAGTTAATGGCAATGGAGAAGAGTATTGCCCGTGCTCTTACATTTAAGGACGTAGATCACGTCAACTTCATATTAATGTGAAACTTAGCACAATAAACAGGATTACCCTATGAATTCAGAAATTTCTAAGATTCTTGTAGGCAGATCACAATTTAAAATAGTCAAAACACTATTTACATTGACTGAACCTAACCCTTGTATTACATCCATCAAGAAAGTTCTAAACTGTCCACTTTGAAATTCCGCCATAACCAGCCTAGCGCTCTGGCTCGCTCCAGCAGACCCTAGTGTTTGTGGGAGCGTCTTGGAGCTTGGCGGTAGCGAAAGCGATGACGTCGTCAGTGATGTCTTCACTGCTACGGGAGCGCTCCGGAGCCCCAAGTGGACCTCTCGGGAGCTCGCTACAAGCGCTCTGGAGCGTTTGGAGCGCCAACTGGACCGTACCCTAAAGAATGCAAAAATATTCTTAAAATTTATTGTTTAATAAGCAATCATAATAAAAAGTAAACTCCTTCTCTGCTTCCATTCCACGGTATAAGCTGAAAAAACTGTTAATTATAGCTGTAACAGCCCTGATCTAGCGTAGCTCAATGGTTTAGGGTGCATAAGGGAGCACAGTGGAACTCTTTCCTGCTCTACGCCCTTGCGCTCTTCTCAACATTCGCCCAATGGAATGGAACCACCCTATGTGACATCACGACATAAAAGTGACGAGCGTAAAGAGCAGATAAGGGTGCAAAGGGTGCATTTTAGTGAAATGGAACACGGCCTATATCTTGAAAGTTATAAATTATTGAATGAAGGCATGCAACAAAGGCACAATTATTTAAATCTCCTCTGGCAGCTGGGATGGGATTTAATTAAATGTCCTCCGCGCTTGAGGGGTTAAAAAGTTCAATGTTACGAAACTCGATAATACGAAGTGCCGATTTTTCGGTCAGGCTGACTTTGTATTATCGAGTTTCTACTGTAACTTTTTAGCATTGGATTCAATTCCTCAAACATACTCTTTTCTTCAGAGATATATCAATTTTAATCATCGATGGAGCAGGTTCATTAATGCTAACAAGTGCTGAAAACCCTCTCCAGAAGTGATGTTTTTTAACTCCTAGCAATAAAAGAGGGACACACAGAATTTATTCACTTAGTATGCACTAAAATTACTTTTTCAGACAATTCAAACCTGAGGTTGCTCCCATTTCAGGCTGCAGACTTGTCTCTTAACTTGATTTAACTGCTCAATTGAGCATACATTCAACCTACCTTCATCCCATTCGCTAAGCAGATTCTCTACCTCCCTCATTGCTCATATACTATCCTCCCCACAACACACTCTGCCAACTCCTGATTGCCTTAAGAAGTTTCCTCCCTTCCCACACCCCGCTGAGCACTTCCTTGTTCATCTTTCTATCCATCCATCACACTTTCTCCATTCTCCTCCACACAAGTATCTAAAACCCGTGCAGTCTATTCTCATCTTTCTTCCACTGAGTCCATTTTTCTGAATCATACAAGGACACTTTATATTGAACTTTTCACAAGTCTTTTCTTCACATCCTTACACAAGGTCCCCATCACCAATTCTCTTCTATTAGTGAACATCTTAGCTAATGCAATTTTGCTTCTGAAACCTTTACTATTATGCTCATTTTCTTCATACATACTTCCCAAGTGATAAGCAAGTACTGATTGATATAAGCCAGATGAAAAGGGAAGACTTTTGACGGAACTACTAACCTCCAAAAAGAAGACAGGCAATGGCTTTCTTTATGTCTGCTGAGCCATAGATGCTAGGAGCAACAGAGCGTGAGATTTTATCATAAATGTCATTTGAAGAAGCCAGTCTTCGGAAAGTCTCCTCCTCCTCAGGTGAGACAGCAAGGCGAGCACTGAATCCAGAGCCTTTTGTGTCCACTTCAACACCAACTGCCCTAAGGTAGGGACTGCGAACACCAACTGAGCCCTTCTCCCTATTGCCCCTCTGCAATAGTGAAATTTGAATCAATTTGTACCACCGTCACACCATTCCCCAATAACAAGCATAGTAAGCACCAGAAATAAGAAAAAGATAACAAGAAAACACTGTTTACGATGTTTAAGTTTGTGAAATTCCATTATGTATCGCCTGATTCAAGTATCCATACTAATTACCCTGTCCCATGAGATGATATCATACTTTGAACCAAAAATGGAAGTAACATAAAAATTTAAAAAACTAGGCAAGAGCACTGATGATGATTTCTGTGGGAAAAAACTAGACTAATGTCACAATGCATTTTCTATTCAGTTGAAAAACACACATTCTTCCAATACACTGTAATGATAATAATTATAGTATTGGATATCATAAAAAATAAAACATAGGATCAGTAAATCTATGAATTAGCTTAAATCAATTCAACAATTAAACTTTAAACAAATGGATATGATAAATCCATAACTTAATGCAGTTTCCTTCAACTTTCAACTGTTTATTCAGCAGCATGTTATATGCATTCGCATTTTTGTAAACATTTACGATACTTAAACAGATTTACAAATGGCTAATAACAAGTACTTAATCACTCGCTGGTACTACCTTTAACAAAATGCAAATATTCAAAAACATACTCGAATAGAAAATTTTGACTAACTACACAAATCAGTTGATACGATGGTTTCCGTGGGGTTCAATTAGAGGAGCAGCTTTCGGGCATTCCTCTGCGTGATCTTCAACAACAGCGGGAACAACGGAGAAAATAGCTAGGATTCTCTCGAAGGACAACATCCACATGGGGTTCAAATGCTGTAGAAAGACGGGAGACCACCTGCCTAAACCTAAGAACAATCTCCCGCACATGCTCTCCGACGGTGTGTATCCACTGGACTGCTCCTGCGGAAAGTCCTACATTGGGCAGGCAAATAGATCCATCAAATGCAGGATAAGAGAAAACAAGAGAATTACGGACAAGAAGCAATTCCAACTTTCTGCCGTCACAGAACACGTACGGTCAGAACCCGAACACAAGGTGGACTTCGGAAAACCAAGAATTCTATCGAGGGAAAGCTACTACAGTAAAACCTCAATACAACGAACCTCCATAGAGCAAAATTTTAAGGAAACCTCCCTATTTCGAAGTCAATGGCCCGGTCCCGAACCCTTCCAATGGACACTGCACGCAAAAAACCTCCTGCAACGAACCTCTCTAACTACGAAAACTCTGTACAACAAAGTCTACGCTTGGGCCCAAAACATGAAAAGTGCCCCTCTAGAACGAATTATTGAGAAAAAAACATAGCATTCTGCATTTACAGGTAATTTTTCCATTGACATTCACATAATAAGCAGGAAGTAGAACTGCAGCGGAGAGTACTGCGTCTTAACCCTTCTGCTCCGGGCTTAGAAAATGTTCACATCCGAGACCTACAGAGCAGAGGGCATGAAGGACACTTGATGCTCTGGCTCGATGAAGGCTTGTTTACATGTTTCTTATGGTGGGAACCGTCAAATCTGAGGGTTCCCACAATAAAACAAGGAAGACGTTTTGTCATGTTTTGCATACAAATTTCATCTCATTTTGATAAATGTCGGCATTGGTTATATTTTGATTTTAGGAAAAATAATACTGTCAATGGTAAAACTGGCACCAAGTTGCAACATGTCTGTGGAGTCATGTACACGCCACATGCTCGTTGGCTGAACTCGCAAAGGCTTGAATGTGATGACGTCATGTGAGGACTTAGAAAATTTTCAGGATGACACGTATACTAGAATAACCTATACGCATCCGGGATAACACTTTATTCCTCGCCAAAGCTCCGCTTTGCCTTGGCTAAGCAGGGTGATAGTTGGGTGGATGAGTAATGCACCAAGAGGGGAGGGGGGAATACCAGTCCCAGCCTGCCGTTGGTTTGGAAATGGTTTCAAATTACCGTTCGGTATCAGATTTTATTTTTGGAGAGGCAGGTGGATGGTTATCTTAAGACTTAAGGGGGCGAAGTATTCAAAACTTCATTGGTTGGTGTTCAACCAATGAGCGCCAATTTTTATCTACTGTCCCCATCCCAGAGGAAAATCTGGAGTAACCTCTCTACTCTATCCAAATATGTATTGCTATTGCCGTCTTATCCTTGATGGATGTGGTCTGTTAACCGGCAAGTGGTGCGTTTGCTCAAGATTGCCCTAATATTTGCTCGATTGCTTGAGGATACTATCTTCATTGTGTTTTCGGAGTGCCCATAACTCGACGGGGATCGGATCCAACTGGAAGAATTTCTGAGCTTTATTGGATTCCATATTAATCGCCAAGAAATTTAATATTTGTGACAACAGATTGGGTGAATACGCTGCGGAAGACAGGTAAGACTGAAAGCATTCTATTTCATGATTCTCATCCAATTTTACTATTAAGTCATGAAATTATTTTGCCATTTAAAATCACAGGAAACTGGAGATTTGAAGTATTGCATCTCGTTAAGTAATTGATCTGTTGCAGTTTTATAATAATCAAAGGCAATTTATTTCACGATTTTGAATTTAATTATCAGTGATCCTTCAAGATATAGGAACTTTTACTACGTTTTGGATAGCAAAATATTGGCACTCAGAAACTGTAGCTCCACTTTCAATGCTAACTATTACGTTCTAGTGCTTTATCCCATTCCCTTCCGAAAATTCCCATCTCCTGCGGGAATTAAGCCTCCTCCATACCTTCACCCTACCCTGCCCCCTTGTGACATGGTGGGACGCATGGCCAGAGGAGCCTTGCCCATCTCCTCTTCCCGTCCCTCCCTTCCAACCCACCACGTCCCTCCCCACGGTTCCCACTTGACCATTAGCCCCCATTGACCAAATTTTCATGCACGGTACATACCTGATCACGTCGCTCAGCAATGACAAGTAACGTATATAATTCATCGTCCCTTTTTTGTTCAAAATAGTTTTTAATTTATCGAGGAATCATTGATGACTTTAGAAAACATGACTAGAATTTCCCCTTATTTAATCTCATCGAAATCAATGAAGTAGTTACAAAGATGCGACTTCAGACTCGAGTACCTTTCCTGTGTGCAAGGACAGTTGAAGTTTGGAACTCATTCCGTGTTCGCGTTATATATTATTAGGAGCTGAGAAATTTAGGAATTTCCCTATTCCTTGTCAGCCGAGTTCTTTAGCCATTATGTGTGGAAACGGCTATACGTGTTGATTCTGACAACAGGACTTGCTACTAAGGTACTGGAAAATATTGAGATTATTCTTTCTTACTTTTTCTATAAATTTAGTCTTTTTCTGATATTTTGAATTATTCCTTGACAGTAAAATGGCCAATACCACCAAAAAACGCCGACAACTCTCCATTGAAATGAAGTTGCAAATTTTAGAATCGATCGAGAGAGGAGAGGAAAAAACAGCAATTGTGGATAGATTAGACATTCCAGCATCCACACTTTCTACCATTATTGCCAACAGGCATAAGATGGGAAATATAGAGAAATTTGGTCCGTAAAGGAAGAGGTCTCGACCATGTAAGAGAGATGAATTAGACAGGAAAGTGTACGAGTGGTTTACAGAAGTGAGAAGTGCTAATGTCCCTTTATCTGGGCCCATCCTACAGGATCGGGTGAAAACAATAGCCCTAAAATAAGGGATGGATAATTTCCAGGCCTCAAATGGATGGCTGTCGAAATTTAAGCGTCGGTGGAATTTGACGACTCTCTAATTGTGTGGGGAGGAAGCGGCAGTCAACGTGGCCGTGGTGGAGTGGAAGAAAAATTTGCCTTCCTTGGTGGCTGGGTATGAACCCAAAGACATTTTAAATGCCGATGAGTCTGGCTTCTTCTACAATCTCCTTCCGGACTCCACGTTAGCTACTAAGGGAGAACTTTACCATGTGGGCAAGCGAAGTAAAGAAAGATTTACCGTTCTTTTCTGCGCTAACAGTGACGGTTCAGAAAAATTGAAACCTTTCATGATTGGTAAGTTTGCGAGTCCGAGGTGCTTCAAGAACATGAAAAAATTGCCTTGCCGTTATGGGAATAAAAAAAATGCATGGATGACGGTGATTTTATTTAGAGAATGGCTCGCGACACTTGATGCAACCATGGGAGGTAAAAATATAAAAATTCTTCTTTTCCTTGACGGCTGCACCGCTCACAAAACTTCTGATTTGAAACTGAGGAACGTGAAAGTTGTTTATTTTCCCCCTAATTGCACGAGTAAAGTGCAACCACTCGATCAGGGAATTATTTCCCTTGTCAAGAGGGCATATAGAAGGCAACTAGTCTAATATCTTCTAACTGGACTAGGAAACACTGAAGACATAAAGTCACTGAAGTGGAACATCCTGCAAGCCATTCAGTGTCTCTGTGTTGCATGGGATGGAGTAGAGAGAAGCGCGATCTCGAATATCTTCAGGAGAGCAGGCTTTCCTGGAGAGATGGACGCCCAAGACCCACAGCTGGAGGAGAGGGAGGAATGGGGTGAAGTCTCTCAATTATTAAACATTGAAGGGGTATCTGTAGAGAGAAGCGCGATCTCGAATATCTTCAGGAGAGCAGGCTTTCCTGGAGAGATGGACGCCCAAGACCCACAGCTGGAGGAGAGGGAGGAATGGGGTGAAGTCTCTCAATTATTAAACATTGAAGGGGTATCTTTCGAAGATTATGCGAGTATTGATAATGATCTCGCTGTTTTTGCCAACAATGAGGATACCGAAATTATGGCGGAGACGCAGGATGTAAGCGATGAAGAGAGAGAAGAGCCCAGCAATAGTGTAGTGCGCCCCAGTTGGTAGGAAGTGGTGGACGCAATAGATGTTTAGGAGCGAGTTTTTTTTACGTCAGAAGATGGAGTAGAAAATTTGAAGATTCTGCGGCAGGTTGAGCAAGCAGCCAGCAAAGAAATGAGAAGGATGAGACAGACGACCATAGAAAACTATTTTAAATAGGATAATGTTGAATTAAAATAACTTAAATACAGCTACCGCCTCTTATTTATAAGTAAAAAATGCTTTAAACCTGTCATTTTTCGAAATTTGTTTTAACTTCCTGAAATATACTCATTTTAAAGCAATATGGAATTTTTCGGCCGAGGTAAGTGTCAAGAGAGCTGACTGTATGTACAACGAGGATGGTAGATGGTCCTGTATTTATATTTGTGAGAAGGTAAGTGAAGGAGAGATAAATCGATAACCGGATTACTTATTACAGGAATTTTCGTACTTCTTTTGTGTGTGTGCCTAACCAGTTAGGCTACTTGAAGAGCGGCAGACCACTGGGCCACGTTCCATTGGAAACACATGAGATTTCGGTTAGGGGAAGGGGAGTCATTGAGGAGAGGAATGGGTGAGGGAGGTCTCCCTGAAGGAACATGGGAAGGGGAGAGGAGATAACAGCAGCATTGTAGAGAAAGAGTAAGGGCGTAGTTATTCTTTCTTTCAGAGTTATTGAATAATTGGCATTTTGATAGGGAATGTTTGGGACAGATTAGTTGGAAATGCACTCCTTCCTCTTACTCATTTCTGTGCATGCACTAGGTTAGATTTCTTGCTGCGTCCAAATCAAAAAGTCTCCATTCCAAATTGTTAGCATGCAATATTACCAGTGCAACTAGAGTTTTCGGAATAGCGATCTTCGTTCGTCTACTTGGTTTAGATAGAGGTCCTTCTAGTGTCATAAAAGACGCAAAAAGGGGTGGGATCAGGTTCTTTTACATGTTTTTATTCTCTTAATTGCTAACGTCAAACATATCTAACTCATGTGATTGTGCTTTAGCGACTAATTATTCCAGTTAAATAGTTTTGGCCTGCAAACGGCACACATTTTAAAATTAGAGACGTTCTGCAAAGGACTGAAAAAGGTCAAACCTGGCTTAAAATTTTCTTCAAGTATGAAGAGGTAATTACTGGATGAACGGCGACAAGGCGTGGATTCAAATATTACCAGGCGTACTCGAGGATAGTACTGCGTTTTGGCACTGAAGAATGGGTGTGCCAACAGAATACCGATTGTGTCCAGTTTCTGTGAAGGCATCGTCAATGCATCATCATCTGAGATTACCATTGTGATCTCAGTTCATTGCTGACTGCCACATTTTTACTCGTGGTAACTAACTCGCCCCACCTAACTTCCATCGTTGCTCATCGATACCTAGTATATTCTGGTCACAAACATAGATATTTACCGGTATTTCAATGGGATTCCAACTGCGTTTTATTTCCTAAGTCTAAATGGCAATATGTGCTCTTTCAAGCAAAACTGCTGCATAAAACTGCCAATTGATATCGACTTCAATTATTGCACTAAGAATAATATTGACTAGATACTCAGAAAAATTATGGAGCACTTTAAAATACGTAATCCTTAGGCATTAATTTTGGCACTCCTTTAATTTCAGACCGTAACTAAAGTAAGTGATGAGGCGTAGAGCAGAATCGACGAGAAAAACAATAATTTCAATTAGAAATACGCAGATTGAAAATAACGCGGTGATAGCCACGGTATTTGATGGTAAATAATAAAAATTGTTTATCATCACTCTAGGAAAGGTTTTAATGGTGAATAAAGCAAGATTGAGATATTTACTCGACTTGTATCGTAAAGCACATGGAACACTTGGATGCCCCTGTGGAGACGCAACCTACACACCACCTCCATACAACGAAACCCCCTACAGCGAATTCATGATTTTTCTGTTCCCAACAAATTTGTTCTGTACATACTACCCCAGAATTATCCGGGAAGCAATAGAAATTGTAAAGACCCCAGAAAACTTCAACCGGGAGGACGGTTATAATCTTCCAAGTATCTGAAAGAGGATGTTTCAAAAAAGGAAATATGTACAGGAAACCAGCAACAAGTCAATCAACAAAATTTCCACCAAAGAGACCAAGCTATACACGACGAACAAAAAACAGACATCGCCACTTCAGACCGGAAGACGCCAGCAGGATGGCTGGAGAAACTGTTGTTGAATATGGACATCACACGGAGGAACGCCCGAAAGCTGCTCCACAGCAAAAATCAGTGTTATAAATATAAGAAATTCAAGCTAATGAAGGTGCACTATGAGGACTAGTAATTCTGTTTCCTATCATTCTTACTAACCGTAAACCACGCATTCCAAATGGCTTATGACTGAAGAAAATGAATAAAAATTTTCCTAATGGCCATAATTCCAAAACATTTGAATGGCTTGTCATGAATAAGGCATCAGTGGTATTATTGCAGAATCCAAATAAAAACAATCCTGCAAGGTATTTATGTAGGTTTAAAAATTAGAAAATTGCATAGCTACTGACAAAACGACCACTTAAAAATTGTAGGCTTATGACATTCCGCATAGTCGGACAAAAGCTGAACAGCTGTAACATAAAACCCCCAGGAAAAATTGGCAAAAAGTCCAAAACTTAAGTAAGTGCAAGAGTACAAATAATTGAAGAACAATGATTACTGAAGACCTATAATTCATGCATACCCTTGATTGTCCAACCTTCTTGATGGAAAATATACCAAGAACGACAACACGATTGCCAGGAACCACTCTTTCACAAAGGTATCTGAAAGAAAACAAAAACTAATAAGGAACAATTAACAATTTTCAAGATCTTACCAGGATTTATAATGAGATAAATATCCATTACATGTCACCTCAACAAAATTTAGCATCTATCCAGATGATTGACAGTTTCAGGGTATTTTCATGAGTTCTCTAAATAACCAAAAACTTTGTTTTTCAGAAGAAAGAAGCTTAAAAGGTTCAAAGCAATGACCAGAAACCTAGCTCTCAAAGGAACAACTTCAATGCAATTATGCACCGCAGCAACACTAACAAGTAAATAAACTGGAAAAAATGAAGAAAATTTATCTCCAACAAACCTGTCACAATAGACTTTCAGATGGCGAGGCATCTCTCCTTGAGGAATGGATTCTGGCAACTCCTGAAGTTTGATTATCTGAAAGTCCACACAGGAGCACTTGTCTGGAATGATGAAGAACGGGTCCAAAGGACACTTAGGCCGACCAGCCTGCTCACTGAAATGAGAAAACAGCATTCACCAGATTTCCTTGATTGAGTAATAGCTTGGTAACCAATGCTCATTTAAGTGCACAGCAAAACATTAAGTTCCACTTCATTTTCACACAAAATATTATAAAATCAGTTTATAAACAATAATAATTTATTAGTTTCTTTGGGTCATGGTACATGACATTGAAACAAGTCAAAATAAAAAATAATAATTCAGAGATAGTATACACATTGTACGTCGGTTTAAGTAAGTATAATACACAACAAAATTTTCCCTAGACAATTCATTCTTGAGAACTTTGTCCACAGAAACAAATAAAAAATGCTCATTACTACATAGAAAGTTTAATATTTGTCTGCATACTGATTCACCTCTTTCATCAGTTTTAGGGTTTACAATGAAATGCATGTGGGTGACTACTCACCCCCAGCCACACACCCTTGAGGTGGTTGCAGGGTATTTTGCAGATGCAGATCAGTAATTTCCAATATAGAATCTCAAGTAAGGTAAAGGGAGGCTCACAACTTAAGTGATCAAATCCATGAAATTGTTAAATCATTACCCTAAGGTCATATGCATATATGAAGGGCAGATAGTAGTAACAACTAAGGTGTATTTGGAACCTTGCTCTATTTATAACTAACATATTACAGGTGGCAAGGGTTCAGGTGAATGGTGTACCACAGGATACCATGGGAAGATATAAGATAGAATAGAATATAAATTTCGAAAGAAAGAACAACAATTGCACTAAATATAATAAAATTTTCAATTTTAAAGCATGCAAATCTAGATTTTTCTTTCAACAATTCAAAATAGACCTTAAATATTATTCTCGTGTGCCCATGAAAAATAATTCAACTCACGTGTTACACTTCCGTGGCAAAACATATCCCTCAAGACCAGGTTTCAGAGGCAGATTGGGAATCGTATTCCGACAAGATCTGCACTGAATAGACATGGTGGTGGCCTTCGCTCGGATTCCAGATGCAGAAACAACGATTCCAGGAATTTTCACCAATCGAGACACTACGTCAGACTGAAATGGAATAACTCAATTATAACAAAGGACTTTAAAAGAAGCAGAAGTTCCATAAATAACATTATTATAATACATACCTTCATGTCCCTAAGGCTGGATGGGTTGGCATCTGAAGAAAGTAAAATTTGAACATCTTCCATGGTCTCCTCCCCTTCTGGTCGGGGAGCGGTGACTTCATCAGCCACCTCCTTCGCTGCAGCTTCAAACTGAAAACCATAAATGTAAATAATGACATACATGCATGGAAATCCTTCAGCTATTCCTTCGCAGAAGAAAGAAAAGTCTTCCTTGATTGAACACTTCGCACAGTCTTTCTTGTTGGGATCTATCACAAAAAACCACCAGACGTCAGACATTACAAAAGCCTAATCTCACCAACCACTATAGGTTTGACGTAAAACAAACGTGTGGTGTTATTTCATGCCACTAACTGAATTATCATGATGAACTATATTTTCACAACTTTTCCTTGTTCCTAAGCTATGTATGTACGAAATAAAAGCAATGAGACATCAAAAATCGTTGGGTATACACTAATTTTGCATCTTTAGCCACTGTTTACGCATTCCAGTTTACTTTTATTCCTGACGCTGCCTGGTGACATCACATACAAGAGCTCGTTTACACGGTATATTTTTCTTTCCATCCCATATTTTTGTGGCCACAAACGGCAAAATATAACAGCTCCAGGATTGGCAATATGAAAATACAATAAAACTTCTCCTGTAAGCTTCTGAAGGACCACTTCTACTTAAATATAAATGTAGAATTGACAAAATCTTAAGATAGTAAGTAATGAAAAATAATTTTTAATAGACATTGGGGCCCAAATAAGTGTAAAGTAATGGAAACTTTAAAATGGAGAAGGTAAAATCGAAGTTTCACTCTATTTTCTCATTGATGTTTGCATAGGTATCGAATTAGTATCATGGCTGGCACTAGAAGGGTTAAACATCAAACAAAAAAATTACAGAAAAGTTTTTGCCCTGGGATGCCTAAACTCCAGGAAATGGATATTCCAGTACCTATTTATCATAGGGGATTATTGAGTCTACAAATGACGTTGTTTCTCAGGATGACCGTTTTTGGGGGCATCCCGGGTAATCTGCATTCCTGCTAACCCGACCCCGGTTAATCAAGAGTCCACTGTATGTGAAGGTCTCAAATTTGAGTCTTTAAGGGAGTGATATAAGTGATGACACTGCGTTTACAACAAGCTAATATATATATATTCACAAAATATGAAAAATCAAAGTATCAAAATTGTCTTTCAGGGAATAGTAAAATCCACAAGCTATGTATCAAGCTTCCTGATGCTTGTCTTGTGCAGTGTATACCTTGCTGCACAACAGAATGTGGCGACCAATTCAGGGAGACAACCCTTATCAGTTATATATGTACACAATTAAAGATATTGTTTATCATGTTCTGTGTGAACAGGTGGTTGCTAGCCTCAATGTTTTTCCCACCTTGTGTCACCCTATCACTTAACCCCTGGCCATACTGATGCATGGCATGCCTGCAATATTTATGAAGGTAAGACCACATTTTGAATATTTTTTTGAAATATTTTCAAAGGTTTCCAGATCTACTTTGAGGCATTTTGGCATGTTCAAATAATTAAAACACTGTATTTCCACAGGGCAGTTTAAAAAAGTCAACCATTTCAACCAACTACACCTAGGGATTGGCCTACAACCCTATGGCCTCAACAACAACCCGATCCCCAGTCAACTCAATGGCTTCCACATTTATTTAGTCCATGTATTGGTAAAATGTTTTAAATTTGGAAGCTAACTATTTCCAATTACCATATAGAATGTACTTCTACATGTTACTCACTTATTCACTACTTACTGGACTAACATTTCACACTAGCCCACTTAACAGTGACAAGAAATTATATCAATACCCTGTAATCTACATGTGAATAGTACCCTGCTTGTGGAAGGGGTTGTTAGGACATCAGCGTAAAGGTGTTAAGGAGAATGATACAGGTAAAATATATAATGGGTGAAGTATATGAAAAGTTGGGTCGAAAGTGTCCCAAAAACAATCATAAATACGTGAAATTACGGAATAATAATGCAATAAACAAGGAAAAATCGGTGCATTACACTTAAAGTCGCCACACATTACAAAAAATAGTTACCAGAGGAATGTGCTCCGACGGCTGCTTGTACAAGGCATCCGCTAAAGATTCGTCGAAGCTCGCCAAATCCTCAATATTAACATCCAACCAATACTTGCGTAGATTATATTGACGTTTCAAGGAATCCCTTAAATGATGTGAAGGAAATTTAATACAAATTCGTTATTTTTCATACCATACCAAAAATTTAATTATGAATACTTTAATGCAATTGACACTATTCATAGACGTGTAAATCAATGCTTGTCTGATGATGATATATTTAACTGTAATAACTATGATATATGGCGCAAGTTTATATAAAGGAAAGTTTCACATTGTTCCTAAACTAATGCAAGTGTATACATTGATTTGTAACTTCCTTCGCATGTTAGAAACATTTTATGTTTTTTGTACTTATGCGCATTTTCCAAAAAATGGGGTTTAGCACGTGTATTAATAAATAATAATAATTTTAACGAAGGAATTAGGGTCTAATACCGAAGCACCTACCTGTACTTATAATTGAAATTTCCTTCGTGAAACTGTCGAATGAAATCCTTAAATTTCTTTTTAACGCTTTGTAAAGAAACTGTTATGTCGCTCTGCTGGTCATCGCCAATAAAATTGTCCGAGAAAAACACACCAGGATCGTCAAAACCTTCCATTATGCCAAAAATTATAAATATCCAAGTTCAATGATAACCTCGCTTCACGCCGACACACAAAGCGCGGGAAATAAGGTGTTTGTACGATTGTGCTGCCACTAATCTAAAGAATCCTAACGCCAAAACTAAAAACATTTAAAATGACTGTCGAAAATGTGAATAAATTCATGTTCAAATTAAAGATGAAGTCAGGGAGTATTCAAGTGTACATGGTGTAAATCAAAGCACGAGTGATTGTATTTCTGTGTTCCGACGCCTTTCATTAAGCCATGAAAAAAAAATCTGAAGTAAAAGAATGTTCCAGCGTCAATGTAAAACAGAAGAAATCGCCAAAGAAAGAAAGAGCGAAACCAGAAGGAAATCTTAAAGTAATGCATTGTTCTCGTCGCAGTTTGGTAAGAATCCTATCTTGATTATTTGTGAATGTTGTCAAGACAGTTATTGCCTTTGGTATATTAGAACCCTTGTTTTATTTGACTCAAATTTCTGTGTCATAACACACACCTCACGACATAAAGCCTTGCCTCAATGGCCTAGAACACTGTCAGTGTAGAAATGTTGCACACTTGTCGGAGCCCTTCCTTTTAGGATGCGCTCTCATGGTGGCTTGGCGATTAAAATATAGATAAATTAATTTCTTATCCAATTCCGGATCGACTAATGTCTGCAGACATTACATGTATGAGGCTATCAGCCAATGTTGAGTCTCCATTATCACAGATATGAATAGTGAAACTATGAAATCCGACGAAGGAGCTTAAGAATAGTAATAAGCTTCTTAGAAGCTAGTTTGGGACTAAAAGTCAAAACTAACAGAACTTTCATAATCTCACAGTTAATATGGGAAAGATAGCGATTCAAGATTTGAAACTGCCACCTGTATATAACCCCCATACAGTTTGGAAAACCTTTAGACGGAACTCAACTTGGTAAAGGTGAGCTTTCGTCCCGCCAGCGTTTTCGCGAATTTCACCCACTTACAATAGAGATATCGGAACCAAATTCACATCACTTATTAAGCAAACCTTGCGCATTTGTAAAATACTTTCAACACAACAATGCATCAACTACTTTAGGAATGGGAAACTTTCAAACCTGAAAAGTGCGTTTTTTCCTCTTTGCCATCTTGTGAAAAAATGTCATTTCCTCTTATCCACTGTACGTGGCGCAGCGATCGAGCAGTTGTTTCTCTAGCATATGAACACCTCTCCTACACAATTTCTTCCCTCCTTCCACTCAAACTCGCCCCGCAACAGCCATTCAATACAATGCAATTCCATTCATTCCTCCACAGTAAACATTGCACATTTCACTTCAAATGAAGGATTTACACTTCCTTTTCACTCGCATTCATTCCACTGCACTGATAACATTTCACTTTAAATGGAGGATTGCGAGTTCCCGCAGCGAGGACACAAGTGTCCATCCCTGGGGAACAAACACCCGTGCCTTTCAAGGAATAGCAAGCCTGTCTCCACTGAAACGAATGTCTGGATCGCAGAAATTTGTGTGTGCGTACACGATAGACAACTCATGGCGACCATACACCACACAGTCAAGTTAGAAAATGATTAACGCCAACAAGCTCCTCAACTCTCATTGGCGAATGAATTCCGGTTGACTTTTCAACAATTACCTTCCAATTATTGACAGTTAATTTCCCACTTTCACACTACTCAAGAGAACTCCGTCAACAATACTATTTACTTAGCCTCTAACAAAAGCCCACTTACATTAACCTTGTCACCTGAGGGATTTTATACCAGAAATAATACGAAGAATTACATTGTAGCCTTCTACCAATGCCCACGAAAAAGCTTGTTGGTGGGGTGGGTTGGGTTTAGCAAATTAAAGAAGGGAAATACGTTTTTAGCATTTCCAATTCATGAAAATGCCATAGAAATCAGCATAATGAAACTTCCTCCACTCCTATAAATGCTTGAAATCGATTTCAGCTTTTAAAACTCTCAAAAATGCCGTAGAAATAAGTATTTTGAAACTTCACCCAGAAATGCCCATTTCCACTTCACCATTCCTGCGAAAAATGCGTTTTTCGCTTTTCCAATTCACGGAAATGCGTTTTTCACTTTTGAAAATGGCCAAATCGGGCCCGCGTACCGTCCCACCCTAGCACCCCTGTTTCACTCCATAGGCCCGTAAGCCTGTTGGGGGGGTGGGGTAAAGGCATATTATAGAAGTGAAATTAGTCTTATCCCTCTACCGGTTGTTCGTGAAAACCTCCAAATATGGCGTCGAAAACGGACGAAAAAATCGAAAAATTGGTCGTTTTCAAACGTATTTATATCTCAAAAACTATTAGTCACACGGGTATGATTCTTACATTTTTACAAATGCGCATTCTTCTTCTACTCATAAGTATCACATTCAATATCGTCAGTTTCCTAGGTTTTTCAAAATAAAATGTTGACCGTGCGGGACGAAAGCTCACCTTTACCCTCAACTTTATTATTGAAATTAAACTACCTTACTCTTCTTTTGCAAAATTAGCTCATAAAAATTCTCAGGGTAATTATGTTGAAGGGAAAAATTTCTTTATCTGTGTGGGATTAAGCCACTCTATATGGAAGGGAGTTTAAGACTTTTTTTGCTTTTGCTCCAAAAGGATGCAGCATTGGAGTTGATAAATGAGAAAATGCGAACAGCCAAAGAAAAAAACCCTGAATCAAAGATTCAAAGATGCAAGTCAATCCCTGGGAAGATACCAGGAGCAGCTAGAAGCATAAGTAAGAACTTTTAGTATTTTGGCAAATGCAAATTGTCTTATTTTGCTCTTATTTTTTTAATACTTCATTTCAGAATCCCTGCCATGCTCTGCTACACACAAGAGTGTCCATTTAAGGAATGCCCTCATTTCTCACAACTGGAAAGATGCTATATTCCTGTTGTTAAATATGTTGAAAGATCCCAAAGAACAACAGCTCTTCAGAAATATTTGGAAGGTAACATGCGCTTCAGCTTGGGGAGGGATGGAGTGGGAATGCGAAAGGTACCGGTCTCCTGTAGTTTCCAGTGCAGGGACCTTCGAGCAATGACTCAATGTAGCAAAACCCTTGGCAATAGAGAACACTGGATCATGAAGTGAACTCCGCTGTGGCATAGGGGTGACTGAAATTTTCAGAGGAGACACTTCACCCACTTATTCATCATTGTATCTTCCCAAGTGGAGTATAGGTAGTTTCCTCCCTCTTGACAACATATTAATATTTGAGATGGAAAATAAAAGAAATAACCTCATTCTGAAGAATGAGTTTTTGTAAGTAATGAAAATTGAATGTGAAATACAACAACGTCCACTAACTACTATATTGGTCACCACCATGATTTCATCATAAAGTAATATCATCTAATGAACTGATATATTAACTTGATGTTTTTACAAGGAAGCCACACTAATTAACAATAAAATAGGTAGTGTAATTCCAGTGTTTCAACTTTTAAGTTCAATTTTCATTCCAAGGATGAAATATTTCCACCGGCAAGTGGACTATATTTACACCTGAGTAGAGATGGGTAAATTACCGTAATTTTTCGAAAATAGCCGTAATTTTCCAGTATTTTTTAGTTTTAAGCATTTAACAGCAAATGTATTGTTAAATAGGAAAGCCAATAGCAATAGAAAGGGGATAACCATGTTTAAACCATACCGAATACAACATAAATCTATTAGAAATTTTTAAAACGAACTACAGCAGCAAGACGCAATCTGGCTTTCTTTTGTCGAAATATGAAAAATTTTCAAGAAGAATATTCTAATGCATCACTCTATAAAGTTGTAATATAAGTAACATATCCCAAAAATGAGTTGTACATGCCTCAAGTTATTATTAAATATGTGGGAAATGTGGACTAGGCTTAAAAGAACATGTTGGGAATTTATCTGTATGAAAAATTATCTCAATTATAGGTGAATAATCTAGAAAATTACGGTAATTTTCAAGGGGCACAGTGAATTACGAAAAATACTGTGGTAATTTACAAAAATTAGCATTGGAATATTCTTCTTGAAAATTTCTCATACTTTGACAAAAGAAAGCCAGATTGCGTGCTGCTGCCATAGTTCTTTTTATAACTTAAAAAATTTCTAATAGATTAATGTTGTATTAGGTATGGTTTAAACATGGTTATTCCCTTCCTATTGCTATTGGCTTTCTTATTTAACCATACATTTGCTGTTTAATACTTAAAACTAAAAACTTCAGGAAAATTACCATAATTTACCTCTGATGAAAATTATGGTAATTTTCCCATCTCTATGAATGCCACCACTTTATTCTTATATACACAAATCTATTCTTAAACATACTCATACCATTTGAAATGCATCTTTAGAGTTAGGCTATCTTAGGAAGGTGGAAAGGTATTGTGAGCTAGGTGTGTTAAAAGGGTGGATTGAGCAAAAATGTTTGAGAACCTCTGCTCTACAATCAGCTGAAAATAGAACAATGAGCTACCATGTCATTAAATAGATACAATGCTAACATGCTGGCCATCATGAACTCAAAGTCTCTCATCTTCAATTAAATTTGAATTATATGCCTACTGGTATTATGTATTATGCTGCATTTCAATTGGATGATTTTAAGCTTAGAGAAATATGGATTCCACTTACCCCAATGCTGCATCTCATTCCAAGGCACTAAGATATGCTGATTATTAATTGTTGTACCATGGACTGCTTTGCCAGGTGTTTAGAGGAACATGTAGCCTGGAACAAGGTCATTACTTTGGCTGTTTCTATGTAGTTTCTCTTTTACAATGAAAAGTGTGGATTCAATGAAAAATGAGTGTGCCATTTGGTCTTATTTCTGGATCACATATAACTTAATAACTGATAGTTAAAACTTTAAGAAGACACACCTGCTTAAGTTTCAAATTTGAAATAGAACTTTACCTTAGAGCTAATTTTTAGTTTCTCAATCTGCAAGTGGACTCAACAGTTTTTTTGCTCCTCTAGTAGCTATCGGGTTTATCTCTTTGTAGTAATTAATTTTATTCTTTTTTAATAATTATGACAATTTTGATTCAGCCCAAAAACTTCCCTCTTCTTGCAGGCTTTCTTCATTATTCTCCAGCATTCTCCTCATGCTGGCCATGTAAGAATGGAACAGTTTAGAGAGTGAGTATCTCTTTATATTCTAAAGCTTCAGTATGATCATGACATTTTTACCTTGATTTTTTTTTATTTTTCCAGACTGTGCCAGCAGATCTCAGGGAAAGACAACCTCTCAGAGGCAATTTATTTGCAGTGACTGCATCTGTGATTTACTGTGGGCATGTGTACCATTCAGTGAGAAATTACGACTTTTAATGCTTCCAAGTGATTTTTTGCTATTAATATTATGGCTCTTAAGAAGACTGGTTCTCATTGTGGATGTGATCTGGTGCTAGATATTTTCATCACTGTGTACAGTCTTACTTTTACTAATTTGTACAAGTTTGTGTAACTATATTTTATATTAAAATAAAAGGAAATAATTTGTCTATCCTGTCAGATCATTCCAGCAACACCCCACTTTGCACCATGGTCCCCCTTTGTATGCACCACTGAATAGGACAATGTAATAAATAAATATAAGTTTCGTCAGAATTAAAATTTGGGAAAATATGAACAGAATGAAAACCAGGCATGTACAATATGATTAAAGCACATTCAACCCAAAAACTATTAGGAGTTTACAGAAATTAGATTTTAGAAGACTATGAGGCGGAATAAAATCCTAGAGTTAGGCATTCATGCACAATATGCAGTTAATTTTAGTTTTGCATGTTTTACGAATAGTGATATTTCTAAAGAAACAATTTCAGGAACTGCTGTGCTAGGAGGGACAACCATAATATTATAAGCTAAGGTAATCATGATGCAAAAATGTTGACAAAATATGACCATTACACATGCCTTTAGTCAAGTTATCTGAATTTCCCTCTTGCAAAGAAAAGGCATTCGGCAAGTTCCCCTTTAGTATTCAGTGACACCAGTGATTCTGCATAGTGATTATCGTAGATCTTAAATTCAAAATTCTATTAGCTGATTCACAATTCTATTGGCTTGAGGCAATGTAGAACAATACTGGGGCCCTTGTTAGAGATGTTTGCTTCAATTCTGGAAGGGTGTACTGCTCTTCATCTAGAGTTCTGCCCCAGGGCAGATTATAATAATATGGAGGTTGTATTTGCACATTTACATATTTCACTAGTAATTTATGCAAATTCTGACAAAATGCCATAATTCAAAATTAATATCAATTCACTTTGGTTTCACTGAGCATCACAGCGTGCAAAATTCACCAAGTGGAATTTAAGCTCTTGCATACATTTCTCAGAAGTACATATTTTAAATTTACTGAAAATACCTCAAATAAGTATTTGAAATAAAAAATCATTTTTTAAAGTGTATTTCAAATACAAAATACCATTCTTTATGACAAAAACACTGCACAAAATACCACTATTTATTTCAATGCTATTGACCGTAAAAACCACATTAAAATAAAGTGGAATTTTATACTGTGTTTTTGTCATAATGAATTCTATCTTCAATTTTCATCAAGTATCGCCACAATTGATTAATTTGACAAAATACCGTATTTGCATGAATCTAAGACGAATTCGATTCAAAGACGACCCCATTTTTTGGAAATCCACAATACGAAAGAAAACTCATGGATTTTGCATCCAATTGTAAGACGAACTAACTAGAACTTTTCTTCAGAAGCCCGGAAGGGAAAAAAACATTGTCTTAGATTCGCGCAAATATGGTACTTGTATTTGAAAAACTACCCAGCCCTGTGCATAAATCTGAAAGCTGAGGAAAAGGTTAGTAGTAAGATGAAATGTCCTCTTTAATTTTTGCTATAAATTATAGCAGTGGTTCGATAGGTTTTTTAAGGAAATAGGGAAGATAGTGGACCCCGTAATGCAAACTATTATCCCACCCATTCCTGCCATACTTACAATTATGTAGTATGTACTCGACCTACCAAGAAGTAGGAGGCCTTAACCATGATCTGACAATAACCTTGTTCTACCACACACAAAACCACACCTATTACCTTTTTCAGCCAACTTGGTTGAAAATACATGTTTATGAGGTGACAAATACTAGTTCACTGGAGAATGTATGTACCAAAATTTCCTTGTCAAAAAGAGAACAATTACATAATTTAGGTGAGGTTAATACCAAGTGTATACAGCAAGAATTTCTATCCCAATCCATGATATATCAGAAAAATACTTAACTACAGAAGAACAGTCATTGAGAATACATTTTATTGAAGTTCATTGATGATAATGTCATTTACAAGACAATCCACATTGACAGCATATATATATATATATATATTTATAAAAACTAACCATAAATATTAATTTATACTTTAGAAATCATTCATCACCATTCATTCAATGACAACTCTACTCCCATTTCAAGGAATGCACAATACACAAAAGTGATCGAGAGGAGTATAACAAAAAGAATCCGGCAAAATGAGGAAACTATTTCATGTTTTTAAGCACAGAATGTGATAAAGATATTTTGTGAAAAAAATGTACACAAACTCAGAAAATAGGAAGCATGAAATCAAATGGAAGACGTCTAAATTACAGAGCTTTTCTAATGCTGCATCACGTAGCTGACAGGAGCTGTGGTAGCTGATTGGAGCAAGTGAGCTCCAACCCCAACTGCCAGAAGTTTCACCATTTCCAGCCTAATAAGAAGTGCAGGGTACATCTGAGAAGGACCTTATCACCCATTGGATGTTTTTCCGTCATCATAAGAGATCATTGCACCACCTAAAATGATTAATGATTTATAGTACATATACACAATGTATGTACAAGCAAAGGTCTGGGGATTGAATAAAATCACGGAATAGAAGGGTAAAAACATTTGGCTATCAACCATTTTTTGCTAACACTCACTTAGGCTATCACGTAATAATGATAAAATACATATTATATGGATATGTTACCGATAAGAGCATAGATTAAACATATTACTCTCTACTAAGAGAAAAGAATTACCTACTCATTATTCATTACAAATTTTAATACCTATAACAAGGGCATACATGAGAAGCACTAACTGAGTGGACAACTATCAGTAAGCTCCATCTATAAGTAGTAAAATAGGCAAGAATATGATGAACCACTTGAAGATTGATAGAAATGAAAACATGCCTGCCAAAAAGTTGACGCATCAATCGCATACACAATGAATTCGGCAGATTTTTGTTCTGAAAAAGTCCCTAAATCATGAAACAAGGCAAAGGTGATGGACTCATCGTTGAAGCCAGCGACGGATTCCCAGCCACTTGCCTTCCCCGAGTGTTATTAGCACTGCCTTCCAAACAGAGGCACACTATAGGCACCTTGCTTTCCAAACAGAGGCACCTTGTATACATTTTAAACACATAATTACACTCTCTTGTTCTCGCCGTAGTTTTGTCTGGATTCCTTCCCTTTCCTCCCTTTTTCTTCTATGCTTCACTCCTCCTCTCACACTCTGGCAAGGTTCTGGGATTCACCCGGTGTCCACTATAACCCTATCCCTGGAACTTATGATACTTAACAGAATACCAACATCATGGTATTACTAATAAGTGTTTAGTAATACCATGACAACCATGAATAATTGTTATCCTCTTTTAATCGTGAATACAAACATATGTTCATTGCACCTTACAAGCATGGTGGTGGATTTTCAATGACTATGAATATAAATAAGCTGTTAATACGCAAATCCAAAATAAAAAAAACACTAATGTAAGTGAGAAAGATATTACATTTTCCTTATGATTGATTGCCTTTTTGAAATTTTGAATTATTTAATCTTCTAGTGGGAGTACCAACCCCTTTTCAATTATGTAACTAGAGTTATAATCATGGTTACTACAGACCAGAAATTATGAAATTCCAGTACCTTTCCAGGCCAAAATGTTCATTTTTCCAGGTTAAAATATCCATTCTATCGTAAGCGGGTATTTTAAAGAAAGTGCAAGAGTACGAAAAAAAAACCCATTAATGTATGCACACCATGAAGAGATAACAATATGTATTATAGTGAAATACATGAAAAACAGGTTGGTTTTGAACGTTTTATTAAACATAAATCCTAATCTAACCAATGGGTTTTGACAGCTGAGGACATTTAGGCACTAAAAATGAAGAAATAGGAAGCCTAAATAGGCACTAAAAATTTCAAAATAGGCACTAAAAATTTAAAAATAGGCACTTAAAATAGTCGCTCAAAATATTTTTTAATCGAAGATATGAAAACAAAAATTAAAGAAACCGATAAATCGATGAAAGTTCTATTGTTAACTTTGGCCCCAAAGAGTTGGTCGATACCAGTGACAGCTATCACTAATATAGAAGCACCTCTAGTGGAATAACGGATTCATTGAGATGAAATTTGAAGGATCCAAGACATGAATACATGGCATCACTCACAAGTTAAAAAACTCTAAGTCACTCAATACAGAACGGCCACACGACCACGACTTAACCCAAGGCTCTAGCATAGTCTCCTTACCCAAGTCTAAAAAAAAACCATACGAGCTTCGGCTTGGGAACCTAGTATAAATGAAAAACTTTAACTTTGTGGTTCCACGATGATAATTTTATTTGTACGACCCAGGTTTCGATGTACTATAACGTCATTTTCAGGTGGCTTTACCTTTGGCTTAACCTTTGGCCTTGGAACCAGACAGATACCCACACAAGGATTTGGAACCTTGTCGAAGAAACCAAATTGCAGGCTTGGGATCCTCAACCAAGAAACCCACCCGTAGCTGGTATTGCACGGCAATTGGGCGCGACCCCTACGGCAACGGGGTTACGGGTTCAAATGCCTGAACTGGTAGTGATAATGTCACCATGGACCAACACAATATACTAAAAATGTCTACATAAAACAAACAGGACGACAAACAACAGAATGCATTTGGCGCCACCATAGCAACGTTCTCAACGTTGTTCATATTTTTAGGGCCGTATGTGCTCGCGATGAAAAACCAAGTCTACTTTTTAAGAGGTTACAAACATGCTCTTTCAAATGAGAATGATTAAAAAGAGTATCCAGAAGGTCTTTCTTTTGTAAGAGCAGGCAGAAAATAACCTATTTTGTCGTTTTTACAAATGTCATCCTCAACGTTGTCCCTATTTTTAGGGCCTTATATGCCCACGATGAAAAACCAGATCTACTTTTTAGAGCATTGAAATCATTCTCTTGATAATGAAAATGATCCAAAAGAAATTCCAGAGGGTCTTTTCTTGTAAAAGCGGGGAGAAAAAACCCTATTTTTGACGTTTTTACAAAAAGTGTCACATTTTGACTCGATTTAAAAAATAATGTAAATCACTAGGAAGATGAAATATTATATTCATAAACCATGAATTGATATGTTTTCATGCTCAAAGTTTCACGTTGATAATACCTTTAATTCCTGAAATATAAAAAGCCAAAATATTAATTTTTTTCGATCCGCAATTTTTCGAGCCAGTTTCACCCTGAATTTCCTAGGAGGTCGCTTTTACAGTTATTTTTAGAATGTTGTTTAATAGAGCTCAAAAATTTGTACAAGATTGCCAATGTTTGTTTCTCTTATCAAAATATCTCCTGAGATACTATGCCTCAATGTTACCAAAATCTCATAATCATACTGAAGAAGGTGCGGCACGGGGCCAAACAAATTACTATACATCAGCAAGTATACCATCAGCGAACATAAAACTTTACAAATATTTAAAGGGGTTATGAGTGAATGTCCATACAGAATTTAATTGAAATGAGTGATGGTCGAGCGGGGACCACCAGACCACTTGGAATGACCCAATAGTGTACCTTTAAGTGGGTGAAAAAGACGTTATGTATCGGAAGCGCACATTATTCCTGTCACATGCCTCACGTATTTCAATAATTTTATCTACAGAGTATAATGCAGTATTTAGCCATGTTCCCCACAATATCAATACTGGCTGTGAAGGCAGATCAACTTCAGGCATACTGCCTGAAGTTGATCTGCCTTTACACTCAGCAATACTGAGTGGTACCTTCAAAAACATGGTTTTGGCAATTGAAACCATCGCATGTATGCATCACATATAATTACCATAGTTGTTTTTCTACTCTTTATATAATAATACTTTGGGTGATTTTTCTTTATGCATGTTTTATGACATTATTTCAACCTTGATAGATTAAAAAAGAACTGAAATAACAGACAAGCTCTGCACTAAAGAGAAGTTTGGCGACGTTGAAAAGAATATTGCTTTTTTATGCCCTTAAATAGGCGATACCAGCAGAAAAAGGCATAAACAGGTAAAATAGGCATTTTTAGGCAGCAACAAATCGCTTTAATTTTGCCACAAATGTACTAAATGAACTTATAACTTCATAAAATTGGTTTCCTGAGTAAAAGAAAAAATAGGCATTTTAGGCAATGTCCTCAGCTTAGTTATGACCTCTAGAACTACATCACGGCCCTCAACAAACCTACCAATAGCAGAAGTGGCGATTCAAGGAGAGCGTGTATCCACAATCTCTCTCTAGCTGAGGCCAAAACTTGAAGGGGAGATAAAAAAGATACCCTTCAGCAAAAGCATCTCCTTTGTCTTTACACCTATGATGTAAAAATCATCACAGTTGTGGTTTCTAAAGACTAGATAAACTAACGAACAACATTGTTTATGTAATAAATTGTGAAAGTTGATGTTTCTTAACAGAATTTCATGTAATTTTTATGTACAAAATGAATATTAGATATTTGAAGAATATGCAGAAAATTTTTTCATTTATGATGTCCATGGACATTATGTACTTGATCGTATTTCAAAGTCTGTGCGACCGGGGGACAACTTCCAATCTTATGTACCAATCTCGGCCACTGTACCACTGGCATGCATGGTGGAACAGGAGGATTTGTCCTCATCTTGCTTCACGTATTTTACTTCACATAGCTCCCTTTTCAAGGGCCGTTAATTGTACTAATGTTTTCTTCCGTACAGCACTTGAAATTTTCTTAAATTATAGAGGTCAAAAATTTAGTATCGTAAAAAAAATTGTTTTCGGTCACGTTCGTATTTCAGGAATATCTACATCAAATCTTTTTCGACTAAAGTACAGAATAACCAAGTTTCTGAACCATGTGGTAGAAAGAAGTGATTATTTCAAAAAGTCAGGAGTTTTTTATATTCATATTATCTACTTCAAGGATGGTAGCTTTTTAGCAGGTAGTTTTGAATAAAACATAATAACAACAATGTTATTGGAATAATTTTAAAAAGCCACTAGGGTATTAAAAATGTTCCAGTCAATGTATACATGAAATCTTCAACATTAGGGAACAATGCTCAATGCATAGATAAAATACTTGCAAATCAAGACGTGCTTGAGGGTTTAATTCAATATCATTTAAGTGGCAAGGTACCACCATTGCAATGCGACTGTATAATGCCAAAGTCTACTTCGTACATAACATTCACATCAGAATGAAGGCATACTCAGGGCAACGCTTAAGGAAGTCCACTGGGAGACATATGGTAGGCCAGCCCTCAGGTGAGTTGCAAAATGATCACCTATACTCAGCACACAAGGAGTCATGGGAAATAAGCAAAAATAAATATTTTTATATTTATTTTTGCTTTATATAAATAAATATTTAACATTGCAATTGGGAAATGGGTTCGATTTCGACAGCGCTGACTACGAGTAGACAATGTGATGCGGTAAATGAAACAAACTTTGTACATTCCAAGCAGCTTTATATATTCCCCAATCAATTTCGACAACTATGCGTCATATTCAAGGGGGGGCCAACTCCCTTGAAGTTGGCCCCCCCTTGAAAATGATGCATAGTCGCTGAAATCGATCGGGGAAAAAATGAAGCTGTGTGGAATGCACAAAGTTTGTTTCATTTACCAGGTTTAATGTCTGTAATTTCCACAAAGTATTGCCTTAATCCATTAATTTAATGTGAGGTGGGTTGCGTCAGGTTAGGATAAATAAATATAAAATGTAAACCATTTCATTTTAGTAGATTAACTATGTAATTAGTAAAGTTAATAACTGATTCATATAATGTCATTGAGATAAAGTAAGTTTGCCAAATTTCAGCTCGATTGAACATTGTAAAGTGGGTTAGATTTAGATTACAAGATTCCATCCAGGCAAACAACAAACAAATAGGGCAAGTTAAAATAAGTGTGGTAAAAAGGGTGGCGACCCTTCCTCATGAGTGAATGTGGACACCACAGTGGACAGTAAAGCAACACTCACTTCACTAAAGATGTGGTAACATTTACCTTAACAAGGTCAAAGTAAATGTTACCTTGCCTGTAACTTAGCTGCTTTGACATAAGGAAGGCAAGGAGAAACCACCACTTTACAATCCCAAGGAGCTGCCAGTAACCATCACTTTCTTTTCATCTTTTTATTCACCAACAAGCTAATGGAACCTCCTAGAAGCAACAGGATCATACACACTGGATTGTTAGACATACAGGGGTAGGAATTATGCTTAAGAGCACTAGAATGCATGTGAAAACTTTCCTTCAGTGTAAGAAAAGGATGGTCATTGTTAAGATAGCAACTAAGCTGACAGACACAATACCTGTACAAGTCTACATACCTATGAAGAAATCGAAGTAGTCTGTGAAAAATACCTTGGAATTAAAAAAATGTGAAAGAAGAATAATGCTTGAACAATGGTATGCCATTGACACACAAAGCCAAGAAGGAATAACTAAGGGTAAATACGGATTAGGACAAAACATATAATGAATGAGGAGAACCGCTCTTAGAATTTTAAACAAATTAATAGCAGCTGTTTAAAAAATAATTCACAAGGAATTTATGCATGGAAGGATATACAATTGGACTTACAAGTGGATTGATCGATCGATTAACGAAGACACACAGAGATGAGTGGGAGATAATTGAAATCTCATAATAATTCAAAAGAAAAGGAGGGACAACCTTCTTTGGCATAGTTTAAGATACAAGTGTCTAATGAAGACAGTCAGCAGTACAGCAAGACCTCGGCTAAGATCCATGGAGCAAATAATGAATGATGAGGAAACAAAGAAATATGTAGAGGTGAAGAGGCTAGCTGATAGAAACATAGAGTGGAAAGCCATGTCAAACCAACCTTAGGGTTGATGACCAGCAATGATGATGATGACAAAGACTCGATTGTGTTTTAATGGGAAGTAAGCCAGTTCGTATAAGAGCACATTCAAAATAGACATTTCACAAAGAGTGGTACATACATACATATTCTGAGGTATGTACAAAAGCAACTTGAGTCCTACTACCTCCATTCATACAATTCCTGTGTACCTAGACCTCTCAATGAAGAAATTTCTTCACTATGTGAAGTTAGGCTTTCGAAGGTAAAATCATGTTTCCTCGAACATTCAAGACCTAATACTCTCACAAAAAGGGAAATAATGGCACTCAATGGACCAGAGATTCTGTTGCTTGTTCCTTTTGATTTTACTGACTAATGCTGGAGGTCATTGTGACTTGGGAGTGACTAGCACGGAATTACCTGTTCGTACACAAATTGAGGAGAAACAAATATTCCATTTCCCTAAGAATGATTGCATAAAATATGGCCTGAAATTCAATTTTAGGTGCATAAAATTAATTGATAAAGACCAAATAAGAACTCCAATGCCTCATTTAGGTAAGGTACTAAAAGCAGTGAGCCAACACACACACACAGAAAGTGCCTAAAATGGTACTGCTCACTTATTGAATTCAAAGAATTTTAACTTGGGAAAGCAAATTTCCAGGTAAGATCTTATTTCCCTGACTTTTCCAGGTTCTCCAGGTGTTCCAGGTCTGTAGCAACCCTGATAATATATCCTAGAATTTTAAAAAAAGTTTTTTATAAGGCATTTATTCAAGATAAAAGAATTACTTTTTTAAATAGTGGAGTATTCATAAACTGATATATTACTTTCAATATTTTATATTAATTAATTTTGAATAAATGCAAAGAGAATAAATAAATTCTTGGTAGATGCACTGTTGGCCAAATTATATGTCAAAATCATAAAGAAATGCAAAGGAATTAAATTTTCCGGCCACTCAAAATCAAGAGACATAGCAAAACCATGTCCTGACAAACGGTTTAACTCGTACTTTACTATAAATCAGTATTTATTTTTACCCCATTACAATAAATGAAACCTTGAAGTCTTTATCTCATTGATCTTATTTAATTTTGAAATAATGTAGGGCGACAACCCAAAGATACCCATACCTCCTGGACGTCGCCTTTCAGTGTCTCTTGGTTCCTTTCATTGACATTCTGCTATTCTTCCACCATAAAGTCGCAAATATTTCAGGGTGCCCACCAGTTCTCTTTTCCTCTTTTCCCCGTCTTCGACTGACTTTCCCTGTCTTTTTTAAAGCCCATTTTTCACAATGTTAATAGTAAATTGGGATATTTTAGGTATGAAAGCAACATTTCGGTTATCACTTTAGGAAGGAAAGGCATTTTTGGAAGAATAACAAAAGCAAAACAGGAATTTAAAAAAATTCAATCATGGTTAAAACATCTTATAATTACAAACTGAACAAGTGCTGGTAACCATTAGGAAACTCGTAATTACCATATTTGGTTTCTAAATCAATCAAATCAAAGCTGTTTGACATTAGCCCTCTGCTTTCCTACTCGCACGAGGTAGGTAGGTAACCATTTTAAGAATCTCACTTTTTTCTAAGTTTCTTAATCTTTGATTCTAACTCAAGCTGTTTCACTTCGAGCTTTTTCTTTTTCTTCTCAAAGTCTTCCAATTTTCCCTTCTTCCTTTTATTCTCCTCTTGCTCATACCTGCTTAGCTTTTCTAATTCACTCTCCTTTTTTCTCATTTCCAGTGCTTCCTTATATTTGAGCTAGCGCCGTGAGTGTAGCGGACCATTTCTTGGTCAATAAAAATAGCATACTCACCCCCTGCATCTTGTACGCCATTCCATGCTCTTCTGAGGGCTATCAGGGTCTTTTCGTGCAAGTTCTCTACAAGCATTTCCTTATTAACCCTTCAACGACGAGCGACGTAGTCACTACGTCGGTCACGAACTTCACATGCCGTCAAGCGACGTAGTGACTACGTCGTGGCGATTCCATTTAAATCAGTGGAAAACCAGCGTTTCCATTTAAATCTCCTCCGACCTACGAGATGGGATTCATTTAATACTCCTCCAGGCTTGAAGGGTTAATGGAAAAGCCAGCTTCAACAAAGGCATTTCCGTGAGAAAAAAAAAGAAGGATTTTCACAGCTTCCCACAAATCTTTGAATTCTTCATTGCCCTTAAGATGTCCAGCAAAGAAGTGGTCAAGCCTCGATTTGCTACGACTGAACTTAACGAGCTGAGTTTTACTAGCCTGAGAGACAAACGACTTGTATTGGACTCTGGCGCGATCTGACTGTAGGGGGGATAGATGGCGATTCGCCGTAAGTATCCCCATGCAAGTGTTGAAATCAGTCTTACACTGCTCTGGTCTCATGTTAATTTTGTTGGGGTCCAGGGATGTAGCTGCTTTGATGATCTTATACTTCAATGGGCTTCTCTCAATGATTTTTTTGAACAATCTTCGCCAAGCAGTTCTTTGCCTCTAAACGGTATTTATCTGCATCAATGCCTTTGACGCGAGCTTCACTTAGCGCGTGTCGCGCTGCGACTCCAATGTTGACATGTTGCACTTTCACACAATTATTGGCAGTATCTACATTAATGCAGGTGAGCTTGTATGTAGACTTTGCACCTTCAAGTACAGATGGTTTGATGAACCTCCCCATCAGTTCCCTGGTGAGGTCTTCTACAGCAACATGCAGAAAAGGAAACTGGCTTAGAAGTCTGAAATTCTCTCAGGAATGGCTCAAATGAGACAGCAATAGTCATAAAAAATGTAATTTAGGAAGAAGGAGGGAATCTTCAAGGATCTCAACTGATTTCTTAACAGAGTGTCTGGTAAAAGTTTCTTTTACAAAAACCACAACTTAAGTTGTGGTTTTTGTAAAAGTTACCATTAAATCATCTAATATGGAATACCACAAAGTTAAAAAAGAACTTGTATTATTTTTTCATTTCTTCCTTCAAAAGCCTGATGAAAGCCCAATTGACGTTGGGGCCATCCATAGATATCTGCAACAGCTTCTTTATCTCAGTTCCCTCTCCAAGGCACTCTTTGAACCCCTGCAACTGGCCCGCTGTGGTTGTATATCCGAGAAACGATGAGTTCCAGTATCTTGTGGACACCACATTTTTCTCATTATTCCAAAACATTACTGCAATATCCATTTGTTGCAGCTTGGAAATTCTATTCATTGATTCATCAAAGCATACCAATTTTGCTTCAAGAACAGCACGTCATCTGCAAGCTTGTGGTGAAAATATGGAGCGATGCCAAAGGACGCCAGATATGCCGTCTTTGCACAGCTGAGTTGCATACTTTCGGCGATGCTGCTGTCCTTAAACATTTTGGCAAATACATTGCATACCCCTTCTTGAGCTCTTAAGCTTTCTTTAGTACTGATCACATGTATAACCCATAGTAGCTCCACCACCTTAACATCACTGTCAGGTAAGAAACCAAGGCCCGAGGTGGATGCAGCTTGAGAGGTGGACACGGAGGTCGAGGACGCCGCCGTGCTGGAAGGGAGTGAAAATTCAGTTGTGGGAGGAGCTGAATCATTCATAGCCGTCGATGACTGGACGTCAGCGCAACGAACATCTAACGCAGCACTGGTGACCAACGTTCCCTAAGAAAACGCATTTCAGTTAATTAAGTTTTTCAATGCAATAGAATAGAATAAAACATTGTAACACTGAAAACAGACTGTACCAAATAAAATCCAGCTACGCGAAAAATAAGTCGATAACGCTTTCAGTTTAGATTATTCACCATCAAATAACTAATTATAGCTTTCGATTTGCCCTTTCCTACCACCGCCCCCTCGAGGTCTGAGATACTGCACTCGCTGCTGTACCATCACCTGCAAAAGAAATGTCGCACCCATATCGAGTTTCCCTAAATGCACACTGAAGGGCTATTATTTATCTCAAGGTTAAAATTGCCGCCCACCTAGTTCTCCCCGGTCCTTCTCGTCTCGCGCGATTATGTAACTGGGGGGTCAGAAGGATTTCTCGGACGAGAAAACGAGAGTCTCGCATGAAAACTTTAAGTATGAAAAGTTTTGGAACAGCCCACTAAATATTCCCCAAGCCAATGAGAACATAGACAGCTATCACGTGATGAAGCAGACAGCTGTCGACTTTAAATTGAAGTTATATGGCTGTTAGAATATGATATGAACTGAAGTATATCATTGTGCAGAATTTATGACATAAAAAATTAATGACTTTCAAAATGTAATGACTCGCAACAAATGTAATTTCAAGACTGCGACTTGATGTTATAACTTGCCCCAAAGAAACTTGTCCCAGATACATTATTCCGACAGTCTTTCAATTTACCGTGCACTAATTTTTAAAAAACAACATAATATATGTATTACTTTGCACAACATGTCGAAACAAAACTGAGATATCCGAAAAGAAAAACATTATTAAGCTCCATTTTTAATCATAGCAATAGAAAATATTGCTTACGGTATGTTTATGCTCTAAAGTACCTTAGCGGATTTGCTACCGAAACAAGGCACCCTATGCATTAAAATTGCAAGTTGGTTTATCTGATAATCCTATTTTTCTTCCTGTAATTAAATGCATAAATCCCATGTCTGAGAAATATTAAGACAGCAACAATGATTTGTAGTTGCCTCAATACCGGCTGGTGTGTGAAGCATAATGAGTGAGACTCATTAATCTTTTTCTACCACAATATACAATGAGTTAAACAATGAATTATCTTTATCTCTCAATTCAAGAGTTAATATCTCATATTGACACCCGCTCACTACACCCCCTCAATGTAACAGATAATCGAGTTGTCACTGCATGTGTCATTATATGCTAGAAGAACTTTGACGTCCATTCAGTAGTTCTCAATAAAAAAATATTTATAACAAAGAAATGGAAGAGAAATCCAAGATTCTGTTAGTAGAATTTATAATATAATGTCAATGAAGATATATTTTAAAGTTACTCTTCCTTCATCTAAAATGCCCCATTGCTACTCGCGTGAACTTGGCAAAAATTTCATTTTTAATCCTCGTCCTAAACCTTTCTCATTGATTATTCAGCATGTTTAGTTACAACTATAATACATATAAATTTATTAAGGTGAAAGAAGATAAATTATTTAGCAGCATAGGCTTGAAAAGTGGTGGAAAAAAAAGCACTGTCATAATGCGAATGAGTCGCGTTGTACGACCCCTAAGCTGGCCGTGAGAGAGGTAGGAGTAAAGTAGGATGCTCGCACGGGGCGAGAAAAGTTACATAATTGCAAAAAGCGAGAATATGATACAAATGCAAGAATACTCCTGAAAATCGTAGTTCTCGCCAGTAGAAAAAGTTACATAATAGGGGTACTGCAGTCTGCCACTACACGCTACTGCAACCCCCCACTCCTTCCACATACAGCTAGCTTGCTGCTTTCGTCTCCCCACCAGCAGAGCTATTACGCAGCTCATCTCATCTGTTCTATCCGTTCCGTCTTGACCACGGCCACGTGGATTTGGAATGCACAGCCAATCAGCTTCCTTCATGCGCCAGAATCCACGCGGCCATGGTGGAGACGGAACGCACAGAACAGATAAGGTGAGCTGCACAATACTCCTACAGAACGCGCACACAAACACACTCACACACCCACGGTCGCCTCCAATGAGGCAACAATGCGAGAGTAGATAAGCTCTTTATTCTGCAAGAATTGAGAACATAATTTTGTTCTCTTTGAACCGAGAGCTCGCAGCTTACCTTACTTCTGAAAATTAATGATGCGGGTGGAGCTCAGAAAGAACTCTTAGCGCAACGGTTGTCGATTTTCCGTGTTTTCCCAGTGATTTCCTCCCAAAAAAATTCCGTGTTTTCCCTGTTTTTCCAGAAAGTGGGCACCCTGTACTTTGTATTGAATTCACGTCTGGTGAGTTTGGAGGCCAGGGTAACACTGTATTGAGCGAATTCTCCTCGAAAAATCTCCTGAGTTTCACGCACTGGGGATGGGTCAGTTATCCTGAAAAAATATTACTTCTTCGCATTCTGTTACCACTTTGTTTATGAATGGAAGTAAGGATTCAGATGTAATCCTTAGACGTCATTCGAGGTGGTGTCATACAGCGGTCCCGGCCCAACAGCAGATATTTCTCCCCTAAAACGCATGCATATATGTGAAGATCTATTATTCCTCATTATGTTTTAGGTGATACATACTTGACAAACAGGAGGAATATTATATTTCTCTAGCCACAGAAATATTCTAAAAAGTACTATCAATTACTTAAGCTATACTTAACTGCAATTGCGTGTTCTCCATTGCTAAACATGTCCATACTCCACACATCTAATGTTTAATCATCGATGAAAGTAACAATATTCCAATATGATTGGTCCATATCCAGGTACAAAAGAGCGAAATATAACCTCGCCTTTTAATTAGTTTCGGCATTCTTGCCAGCCTGCAACTCCTCATACCGGCTTCATGGAGGTGGTTCCTCAATATACAGGTGCTTTTACGTTTAGTGTCCTCGTTATCACAGCCGCCCCGCCAACAGTCATAGGATTGTCAGTAGGATTTCAACGAATGCTCTACATCATCTCAAAACATGCATTATTGTCTCTGCTTCTTTATTGTGTTGCCATCATCTAATCTCCCTCCCTGTAGCATTTTAGCCAGCAATACAGTTTCTATTCAAATCCATTGTCTCAATATCTGATCGACAGTTGAGCCTACCCTAACTATCCTCTCGATTTAGCCCCTCTCTCCTGGACTTATAGGAATTTGGTGTATATCGGTGGAAGTCGTCACAGAGAAAATAAAGTGTCTCCAAAAGCAAATGAATTCAAATCCGCATCCCATACAATCTACCAATCAACCATCATAAGTCTTTTAGCGATAAGCTGCCTGTGGTCTTACCCACGGAGTTATGCTTGAGGAAAACTTTATCATTACTTGGTTTCGGTTGAGCCGTAGGAGAGAATTCAAATGTTTCAAATTTTAAGTGCATAAAAGGTTATCTAATGTGGCTCCATTCTCATGGCCAGCACGAAACACACTCGGGGCACGCTTGCAAGCAGCCAGGAATCCATTACAGACTGGAAGGATGAGTCCATCACCTTACTGTGATTGAATTTCCCTCGTCGTGGCCGAGACCTAAGAATAAAATACCATCAGCGACTTTCCCCCAAGAGCAATAGTGGCAGCGCTCCGTTTGTTGGGAAACTTTATTCCCCCATAGCACACAGGCCTTTAAGCTAAGTTAACATGATGCATTTTTTCATGAATTGCTGAGTCATTAGCATGGAGTATTCATGAATGCTAGCTTGATCACTATTCCAAATTCAGCTATTTGCTAGGATGGCTATCACACTCAATTATGATGATGGGCCCAGAGCTTCTTTCCAGAGAACTTTGCTAGGAGGTGCCAGCATCAGCAAATCACACAATTCCTTCTTGGGTACCATGAGGAGAGCACTTCAGGTGCAGTAATTTGTCCAATGGATGAGACATTAAACAGAGGACCCCCAAGCACTTTTCATTTAGAGTTGGCTTATGACAATACCAGGGGTGCAGTCACAGTGTTCCATAACCAGTGGCATATGGTTTAAACCCCCCCCCCCCAAAAAAACTTGTTTACCTGAATTCGTTTTAGTTTGTTTACCTGAACTAGCATTTAGAATTTTGCTCATTGGACTGAAAAATATAGTTGAATTGTCTTCACGAAAAGAGAATGCTAATTTCATTATTATTTTAGTGAATAATAATCTAAATATCATTTTATGATGATGCACATAAATATTAATGAAACCCCCCCAGAAGTCAATCCTGCATATGCCACTGTCCATAACCATAGAGTAAATATGTCCTTACTCTTTGCCATAACCATGCACTAGCGTTATCATTATTTCTGAATTGCACTCATGAGAGTGAAAACGTGATCATCATTCTTCAAATTTTGTCAAGTGCTTTAAATCATTAGTTTCAATGCTTGGAGTGCATTCTAAAGGCCGTTTTACACGGGGCACAAAATAGCACAACTTCAAACTGCATTTTTTCTCAATCGGGCGTGCAACCATTTTCCAATTAGAGCAGGGGCTATTTTGCCATCTCGCATTCACACATTCGCGCATGCGCTCTTGCAATTCACGGCTTTACAAGATGCAATTTGAAATGCACGTTCGTACGTACATCAGATTGTGCAATTACGTGCCCTGTGTAAAACGGGCTTAAGAACAATAACTGTGTGTACTGCCCTTTCAAAGTGGTTTGTGTTTTGGAAAACAGCAACAAGAAAGAAGGAGCCATGATCCCACCCCAGGTTTCTCTTCACCACTCATCCATTGAAAATTAATCCTTTCTTAGAACTCTTCCTGACTATCCTACATAATTCTAATGGCCTCAGTTCTTGTGCTTCTCTTAATAACCAATCAACCAATAATTTCCTTGATTCATGGGGAAAAAATGGACTAAACACTTGTCCATTGGCTCCAAAAATTGATAAACTGACCTTTACCAAGGATAACCAGCATAAAACATGCAACCTAAAGCACAACCACCTATGGTAATGTCTCACATACAAGGGTACAAATGCAGATATTCAACACAAACCTTTAATGCAGAAATATAATTTGAGTAAAAATTTGAAACTCAAGCCTAAAAATAAACACGTGCAACTCTTTCCAAAGCCAATAATTAAAATACTATTTCTTTACTTACCAAGACCAGAAACACCTAAATTCGATTTAATTCTTGTTGTTACGCCAGTCTGGCCTTTTTCTCTGGAGGTGGCTTCATTCGAGCATTCTGAGATAGTGGAGTGTCCGGCTTTTCTATCTTGACATCAACTCTGATATCAGATTTGACATCCTCTGGAACTAATTAATACACAATGAAATTTTAAGCTGCTTGAATTTGAAAAAAGCTACATCTAGATATGTGTGGAAAATATTGCAGAAATAATTCTTACCAGCATTGGGTTTTGTGTCAATAGCAGGCATTGTTGGAACTTTGATCGGAAATTTTCTTGTCAACTCAGTCAAAAGCATATCCACCCTTTGACGTTGAAATAAGGAGCTAGGTTCTTCTTTTGCATTCTCTTTCTTAGCCATTTTGTCTTTGAGATTCTTTTCCTTCAAATCCCACGTGTAACCTTTCGATGGGTGATACCTTGAGTATGATACAGTTTCATCAAAGGCTGACTGCAGGTGATGAATCGTGGAGAGCTATTAAAAGGCAAAGAGTGAAAAATCATTTAGGATTTTTTCAGTTTTCTCTCGTGGTTTTACCGGCTATAGCCTAACTACTAAAACTCGACCACGATTGAATTGAAAAACACACTGATTAAACAATTGCAAGTTCACCACTCAAGAAGGATTATGAATAAATTTGTGGAAAAACTCACCAGTCTTGAATTTAGCACCGATCCTAAATCAGGAGCTTGATAAATTACACCAGCGATAATGTAATAATCCGCCAAAGGTGTGGCCTGCGTAGGAGAATGTCTATGTTGCTTTCTAATAACATACAGAATGGGTTCCTGGACGTGAAGCAAAATATATTCCGGTCCAGTCATATTCCTGAAAATAAGGAATATTAAATAAGTCAAGTGAAGAATTACTCACTTCTACTAACTAATAAAACAAAAATGTCCAGTTTATAGGCCCAGTACATACTGCAACTGCTCCGGTGCCAGTCTCTGCATTTTAATGCTTTCATTGTTGCAAGTTCTATCAAAAAATGGGTTATTTCTTTCACAAAAGTAGTCCAATATATTCGAAGGATTCAGGATTGGAATCCAAGCACTGTCATGCCATGATAACCCGAGAGGATTTTCTGAAATGTCGAACTTACTCGTTAGAAGAAAACAGGGAACATACTCAACTTTTTAAAAGGGAAAACACGACAAATCGAACAACCTTTCGTCTCCGTCATGATGGTAGGCAAAATAAAGACAATATGCAGTGAGAACTAAAACCACTGAGGGCTACTTTGCTAACGAGGCAAAAGAGATAATTTTGTTGTTGACGTTTGAGCAAAACAAGAACAAATGAATGAACTCATACGTCTGCAAGCGGATCCTACAAGTACTACCAACCACGCTATTTTTATGGATCTCTGCTATATTACCAACCCCTGAAATATTGCTTTCCTTTTCGCATGATCTCAAGAAACGGGCGTTTTTGATCAAAGAATATCTGTTAAGTTCTAAGAAAACTTGGTTCTTGGTGTGAGGGCTGAAAGAATGTTACAAATTGGGTGTCACTGGACATACTGATGCAGGCTATAGCATTTATCCAAGTGAAAAGTCACACAAAATGTTACTCTTTTATTTTTGTTCTAATAATTCGTTTTGCATAGTGGTACTAATAATTATTGTCATTTGTTGGAGAGAAGTTAGATGACAGATGTTGAAACATAAGTTATTCTTGAAAGCCAAGTGGAAGTTCAGCTTCTACAAGTTCCAAATTGAATATATTGGGGGTTAACTGCTAACTTTAGGTTTTATATAAACCTGGGGCGGAATTCTGTACATGCGACCGACACCTATCGGTGTCGCTAACTCGCCCGACCGACACATGTCGGTCAAGAGCTATTCCGGTGGCACCTTCGACCGATACTCGTCGATAACTTGACCGACAATCGTCGGTCAGCCGGGGTGATCCCACCGACGATTTTGAAGCCCACGGTAGGCCGACCGACACGTATTTCGTCGATTCGCGATTCCTTAAGTGTATCATCTTTAGTGTGAGAAATTTCCTGCACCGAAAGTGCAATAGTTGGGTGCAAGGAGATTGTAATTAGTTGATACATATTAACTTTCAATCACCTTAAATGAGTGTCGGCGTTTTAACACAACCTTCGTCCCATCATCACAAAAAGGAATAAATCTGCATCTAGATTTTATACATTCTGGAAATAAAATTGAACAAGGGTTATATCCTACATCTGAATACATTTTATTTACTTTTTTCTGCACAGATTTAGCAATTAACGGTGACCCACAGTCAATCCTATCACTTCTAAGGTCATTTACCATAACTAAGCTCAGACAAATATAACATCTTGGTATATATAACTTCAGACATAAATTGATTTGATATTTATTGACACAATTACTATCCTCGAGCCAGTCCCTGGCATTAACGCGCTAACCAACACAACACACTATTAAACACAATGTTCGTCCCATCACGTCGAATACAAATACTTATGTAGCTCACTTTTAGAAGACCATTTACCGCTTGTCAAGGGCTTTATTGTAGCATACATGAATACCTACCGTGAGATATATTTCTCCAGACACACACAGCGGCACTCAAATAGAGGAACAATCCATGGTATTGACATCAAGTCGAGTAAATGAAAACACAACTTTTGAGGTGGTAAAATTTACTGAATGAAGGATAGTGAAACAACATAAATTGTATAAGTAGACAACAAATAATCACCCTTTCACTTGGACGTAAACAACCAACCACACTCACAATTTATGGTATTCTACAATAACACAATAATATCTGCCAATGACAAATCCTAATGCCTATTGCTAATTAGTCATTATCTTCCTAAAATATAGACGGATTAATTACTTTTTCAACAAAATCATATTGGACACAACAATGCAAAGAAATTAATAGATGAAACATGGGGTGGCAAAATTCACTGAATGAAGAATAATGATACACATCACTGTTTATCCATTCACTGGGACGTAGACACTCAATTAAAAGACAAGAAAAATTCACCTAGTCACCGTGACTTCAATTCAAATAGATTCCACATCTTAATTTAGTCAAAGGTACAGACAACGAACTGATTGCTGTTACGTCTTCTCCAACACTCACTACGTATTTGTTACACTTTTAATACTATTCATGTCATAACACATTATTTAAAGAGATCAAATCAACAAATTTACGCATAAATATCACCACTTTGACACACAATCCATCGTAGCACATAAATAACGCTTGTAATCACTGGCATGCCATAATGTAACACTCACAGCCAAAACACACGCAAAACCTTCGTTTATATATTATCACAAAAAATGACGCTGTTGTTTCTTGCACATTGAAACCTAATGATGCTAACTTTATTTAAAACTTGAAATTAAATGCTCCAATGGGATAATCGCCACAGCTTAAAACCGAAAAAGACGTGCGATAGAAACTATCTTCCAAAATTACGTTGCACAGCATTCAAGACCACTATTCACATTTGAAGTCCAAGAATAGTATGTTGTAAATTATTTGTATTTAAAAAAATATATCACCCTGCGATACTTCTTCAAATATCATGAAAATTAAAAACTAAAACAACCTGTGCAAATAATCGTCGCTCGAACGTAAACAAAGCAATTCGCCGGAAAGCGCCGTGTTCTTACGCCGTGTCCATAGTAATCATCCGCACCTTAGACAAAACAAAATAGTCCCTTTTAGGAGTTCGATTAAAATACTTTTATAGAGGATGTAATGCACATCGGTCGACTTAAATAGCATGCTCATCTTTTTGAGAACTTATAAATAAATAATAATCTCTGTTCTTTTGCAAAACTTCAATACGAAATATTTAGCCTCTCGCGCAGATGCCAGTTTCCGACCGACAACTGCATGACGTCAGCAAATCGTCGCTTGCATCGACAGGTGTCGGTATGTCTCTTGTAGAGAATTGCTCGGCTGTCGGTGCAAGCGACAACCGTCGGTCGCGACCGACACCGACAGTCGTCGGTCGACATGTACAGAATTCCGCCCCTGGAAGACTGCCAAAAACTAAACTTTAGTCTCACAATGGACTAACAGTCCAACACCTTAAGGTCATGAAAGGTCATACGGCTTTATAAAAAATTTCTGATCTGAATTGTCAGATCAGGAATTGGACAGTTGGGAACGTATGGGACCAGTAGGGAATGCATGGGACCAGTAGGGAATGCAAGGTCCCTAGGGAATGCATGGGACCAGTATGGAACTTATGGGGAACGCTTAGGACCTGTAGGGAACACATGGGACCAGTAGGGAACCTGCAGGATATATATGTCTCGAGAAATCAACGGTGGTCAGCAATATCTCTTCATCGACTGAAAAACCTTTTCCATTCAAAGGAGTTAAATATCATCGTGGAAGTGTATGTATAGCTTCTTATGTGAGCAGTCCACCCTATAGGATGATATGGATGGATGGATGCATATATGGATGTTTTTTGACAAATTTAGAAAGTTGAAAATGACATATATAGAGAAGTGTGGGAGGGAGGAAGGCTCATGGGACTGCGTGTTCAATTCTGAAAACTTCATTTCGTACTCAGCATCTTAATTTTATGTCTTCCAAATATATTATAAAATGTATGTGCCTGAAAATATACTTGATCTTTGCCTCCAATAATGAGTGCCTATTTCCATATGAGTACATATCTTCATTATTTTCCTGATTAACTGATCCATCAATTACATTTTTTAATTCTTGAATGCTGAGTAATTATATATAAAGACCATAATCCAGAGAAGTTGGAGACCACTATATATTACAGTGAAGTTTCAGATTAGATATAATTCGTTGTCTCGGGCGTGACTTCATGGAATCGACTAAACATAATGAAAAAGTAAAGAAAACTTTGTAATTCCACATAAATATTTAATGTATGACCTACTAGTAGGTTTCGACGTGGCACGTCATCATCTGGTGACCACCAGATGATGACGTGCCACGTCGAAACATAGGTCGTACATTAAATATTTATGTGGAATTACAAAGTTTTCTTTACTTTTCATTACAGATTTCAGGCAAGTTGCAGATCTATACAGCAGAGCAGAATCCAGACCATCAATGCTGAAGAAAAGTTACAGAATAGATTCTGGGCAGAATAGGTCATCCTCTCAATATACCTTTACCCAGATGGATGTCCCCATCTAATGTACTAGGTACCGTATTTGCATGAATATATGAGCCGATGTATTTTTTTCCTTCCAGGCTTCTGGAGAAAAGCGGGTTCATCTTACAATCGGAAGCAAAATCCATGAGTTTTTTCCCCATTGTGGATTTACAAAAAAGGGGGGTCATATTAGAATCGGGTTCGTCTTAGATTTGTGCAAATATGGTATATATGTTCCATTCCTGATCAGGAGGAAAGAATAGTTATGTAACAGACTCCTCATTATTCACCATACAGGGGACATATCATCCTGTGTCCTCGGAAGGGGGTAAATCTGACTCTAGTACTCCTGTAGAACCCGAGGACGGTAGCAATTCACCCATTGTAGACATCCTGGCCTTCATCAACAATGTCAAAGATGCATGGTACAATCGGACAAACAATGGCCTAGTTGTACCCTGTCGATTTCTGTAACAATAATGCCTGTTCGCTATCAGTTTGAAGCCTGTTGAGTGTCTGCTCGATATTTAGTGAACAAAATATGAACAGCCTATGAACAATCTCATGCCACACACATTGGAAACAGCCTTCCAACAGTTTGTACTCTGTTTGCAGCTAGTTCCTTAACCGGCAGGCAACAAGAATTTTGGTGACAATAGTGAACAGACTCTTTACATGCTGGGGTCAGTTGGTTGTCTGTTTTACCGGACAGAGAACGAACAGACAACAGTGAAGTCACTCAACAGGGAACGAACAGACGACAATGAACAGACTCTCAACAAGTAGGGACTGGTTGGTTGTCCTACCCATACCTGGCGACGCGATGTATCGTTGTTTTTTCATTATCTATTTTAATTATATATCGGTGTTAATTAATTTCCATTATACATACGTTATATTATGTCTATGTGTTCATTGGTTTACTGGTACATTCAGCAATTTTCTCCTTTCAACATTACTGCAAGTTAGTTACGTCTTGATTGAAACATAAAAAGTGAATTGGAAAAAATCTTGTTTATTCTCAGTGATATTGCATTTATATTCATACCATGTGGCACTATAGGTTTCAATTAATTAATGCCTGATAACTGTTATTGTGATTGGATGGTATTTCCTCAAACTATCACGGAATTGCCATTTAAAAATTAGTTATCGATGTTACATTAATTCTCGGAAGTGGCCACATATATGAGACTTTCTTGACAACAGGTTGCAAACAGAATATACACCAACAGCTAACAAAGAGTCAGCAAAATATAACCAAGAAAGAATCGTCTGATGTCAAATTTGCAACAGCGATCATGCAGCGCACATGCTCCTACCTGTTTACTGACTGTGTTCGAATAGGCAGTAACAGCGAACTGGCAGTGCACAGTCCCCTAACTGTTCACTGGCTGTGATCCAACAAGCAAGGAACAGAGCATGCCGCTACCCACAACAGGGAGAGAACGCAGACATGTAACCTTCTTCTCACAGACATGAAAAATACAAGGTGTTCCAATTTACATTCTACCAACCATTGCCTACCTGCTGTCTCTCGGACAAGGAACAGGGAACCAACAGCCTACCAAACAGACAACAAACAGGCATTATTGCCACAGAAATCGACAGGGTAAGTGCCTTAGTATCCAGACCAGGGAGCTCCGCCAAAGCTCTACGACAAAAACAGACAGAAACAAAGCATATCCAGGTTCAACTATAATTAGTAAGGCTACCAGTTCTGAACTTTTCACTGCAGTCTCCATGGTCTTAAGAATTCTTACCTGCATCAGCTGGGTACCTCCCAGTTTTGGATGCTCTCATGTATATATACCAATGTGTATTTGTTATTTTTAAATTAAGATTCTAGTCAAATAAGTCATCAGAAGAGTTGATGAAAACATGCCTAGAGAGTTGAGATAAGGCATGCCAAAAATTCCAGAATGAAATGTATAATTTGTAAGAAATAGGAGAATATTTTTATGTGTGTAAATAAGTCAATACATTCGCAAGAGGGTCTTAGCACCCTGGTTTGCTTCATCAAGTTACAGATCTTTTATTCTATTTTTTATGGAAGATAAAAAAACAAACTTGGTTCTTAGAAAACCACAGAAGTGTCACTGTCCACAGCATAGGTGATCAAAAATGTATAAGCGTAAATGTAAAATACATATAATAAACTTTCAATTTGTATTACATCTCGTGCAAGGCCGTAACTGTAAGCTTTGAGGCCCTGGGGCAAAACTTGTTGGTGAGGCCCACTTTTTATTGTCCAGAGCACAAAGCAGACGATTGAGCTATCAGATGTATGCCTGTACTCTCAGCTGAGCTTCTAGAGCACGGGCACATGTATTTGTATTTTATTATACTAAGCTAGCTATTTAGCAGGAATTAGAGTAAGCAGTGTTTACTCACAAATAAAAAATATTTAAAAAGATAAACCATCTGGGGGGCCACAGGGCTGTGCCCTGTTTGTCCTGGCGGTAGTAGTTACGGTCCTCTCAATTCTCTCATGGCAATCATGTCACATCCAATTTCCAATTTTTAAAATTTATTACTGGAGTCGAGCCGATTTTGTATGCAGATGACACCAACCTTATTGTATATGCGCCACCTGTGGACAATTTACATCATCGGGCAGTCAATGTGAAAAAAATTTTACATGATTGGTGTCTCTGTAATTCTCTCAAACTTAATTTAGACAAGTCAAGCATTATATACTTCAGTAGCAAAAATAAATCTCCAGCATCAATTGTGATTGATGTAAAAGGTACATATCTTCCACAAATTTCTAGCAATAAGTTTCTAGGTATCACCCTAAATAATTCTGTTTCATGGTACGGACATATTTGAAAACTCTGCAGCAGGTTAAGCTCGATAACCTTCTAATGAAGCATAATGCATAATGAATGCATGTATAATACTTAACTTACAATTGTCGTCTGGCAAATAAAATATATTATTATTATTTTATGTCCTTACTATGAGTTCATCCTTAAACCTTAAGCTGCTGCAGCTAGAGCGCATGCCGTCCACTCTGTTCGGGAAATACCTATTCGGACTGAGCCTGTCCCTCCTTCCCATGGGCTGAGGCGGGGCAGTTATATGACCCATGTAATCCCCTCCCGACCCTTTTCTCGGGATCTCAGGGGATGGGCATCGGAACTTGTTGAGGGATTACTGGGACACGTACGTACAAGAACATTTTTCCTGCAGTTGCCGGTACACACGTACATGTAATTTTAATACTTTTTTCATCTATAAATTTGGAGAATGAGAGAATAAAGCCAGACATGAGAAGAATAAACACAAATGGATTAAAATGATACATATATAGCTTTGGGGGATTAAATAAGAACAACAAAATTCTGAAACAAAAATATATTTATTCAATTACAATCACATATTGTTCTAAAACAATTAACAGCACTTTTAGTTGTCAACTCTGGCTGTAAATATATTCTCCCCCAATCCAGAGGGGAGGATACACTTCAAGTAACACTTCCATAATATTGCCTCAATTCAGACCTATCACCAGCTAACAAGTCGAAACGACACCTCATTCCACTGACACAGTACTTCCACATTCAACACAGAAGAGAAAGGCCTTCATGGCCGTTTTTTTATTGAGTGAATATTCTTAAAAGTAACAAGTCCCTACACTTATTGAATCAAATACATTTATATGAGGCTAACATTTCTATTACAGCAAAATTTCATTCTACATTTCAAAAAAATTTTGACCAATGCTGGTATGAAGCAATTAAATCCACAAATCACATGTGCAATTTACAAGGAAATCAAACAAAAGTTAGGGTAACATAATTCCCTCATTATATAAAAAAAAGACAGATCAGGAACGTTTTGGGGCACATAAATGAAATACATTCACACTATCCCATTTTCAAGGAAATTTGAAGCTCAAGTTCAGTCAAAATGAGTGTCGAAAAGAAATGGGGGGTGTGTCTCGAGGATACTTGAGATTGTGCCTTTGATTTCATCAGCAAATTTCGAGGAAAATGGAGCAACTGATGATACTCTCAGTTATTTATACATATCTAGAGATTCATAACATCACCAAAACCACATTATTTTACACAGTAGAAGGCTCTCACATGCATAACATAAATTGCACCTTACTAAATAAAACACTTACCAGTGTTGTATTTTAACCCACTACAGCTTCAGTTCTTAAGCCAATGCATCGAAAAAGGTCTTGGAAGGAGGAAGGCACCTACTTTGATCACTTTTTTAAATGGTGGAGGGCATTTTTCATGTTTTTCTTGACGTTTGTATGTCAACAAATTCACAATCAAAACATTTTAGTTCTCATAATTATTCTCAGTTCACCTCTCAGGGAAAGAGCAGGTAATATGTTTCCTTGTCCAGCCAGAGTGTATTTTTTTATTTAACCAGGAAGTAACTGTTCCAATGATTGGAGCTGCAGTAGAAAATAACATTTCACATGTTTTCCCCAATTTTTGATCACTTTAAAAATATAATAAGCCATTAAAAAACCACAATGCATTTTAAAAATGTCTGCTCCTTCAACCTGCACTGGTACCTATGTAGAAAATCTTCCGATTACCCCCACAAGCCATTCTCCTCCCTCTATGCACAACATGGCATGTGATTACACATGCCATGAAGCCATGGCCCTATGGCCACAGAAGCCATGTCCCTATTTTCATTTCCCTACTATAGAAAACAATAAGGAATCCTAGTGGTGTAGTATACAAAATAATGCTTTCGTAAATATGCTCCCACTACAACCACAACTACACAATGGCTGTGTGCTTCACCATCAGTTGTGAGTTATTTTTTATTATGTGCCAAATAAGCTGTTATCGTAACTTACTTAATCATGCTAATGGCTAGCAAGAGCATTTTCCACATGAAGAAAAACCTTTTTATTAGTTAGTAGATTCACACACTCTCATGCCTCAACCATTTCTCCAATTTGCATGCTGCTATGTATGCGCTGAGCAGTCTGTTCCTGCCTATAGTCAGAAGAGGTCAGATAGTTCAGTTTCATCACCACCATGAAGATGTACATGAAGACATGCACTTAAATTAAGAAACCATGTATGAAACAGAACAACTTCAATTCAGTCTGTATTTCCACTCTCCTTGAAGATACCGAACAAAAAACACTGAACGTTGATTTCCTTCTTCACAAATTGCACAATTTTCACAATTGATTTTCGCCTTCTACACACACTTCTCCATGTACATATTGTATAACATCATCGAAATAAGCACTCTTTTGCTTTCAAGACCATTTTCTCACAATTCTAAGTCAAAAGCACAACAAAATACAATTTTGATCTCTTCCATTCCATCACAAAGATGAGAGTTACCACATAATACTCTTGACCAACATACCTGCCGATTCAAATACATTTGCCAATTTACTTGAACATTAATTATTACAATCTTGCTTAGAAGTCCTAAAGATATCTGAGCATTTAATATACTCTAGGTTTAATAAAATGATTTTACTTTCATTTGCCTACATTTCAAGCCTTATGTACCTTCTAGTGAGATCAAAAATTTTCAAGTTTCAATTAAATAAAATATTTGTCATAAATAATTTTTTTCAGATATAGGCATCTCCTAACAGAAAACTGCACACCAATTTCCAGGAACTTGACCATTAGCGAGTTACCATAATTACACATGTATAAGCCGCACCCAATTTATGAAATGATATATACAGCTCACAGTTAATGAACTTTCCACATGAACAATGTACGTAGCACATTTGGCTTTAGAGGATCATTTTTCCACAGCTGCCATCCCCATTTATGTGCAGTCCATAAAATGTTTTTTTATGCATTAAGCAGATGTATACAATATGATTCGTTAATATGTCCTAAGGTAGGTAAAGATGAAAACATAATTACAATTAATTGCTTTAAAATTATTCATTTTTACAAATAAAGGCGGCACCTTAATTTTGGTTAAAAATTTAAGTGTAAAAAAAGTGCGGCATCAACATGCATAAATACAGCTAACCCACAAGAAATTTCATATTTTTTCAGAAAATAACAATTTTAATTAGATTGTATGTGCTACCTACAATCATTTTTGAGAAAAAAATCTAAAGCCACAACTTTTAGTTCACCAAATAAACAAACGTTTATTCCAGTTTGACGTTAACCTGCACGTGATTCGAAATAACCAGCCGCATGCCTTTGAACACGCAAGTAATGGCAATGAATCTCCCACTAGAATTAAAAACAATCCTTTCACTAGACTTCAAGTCCTAATTGAATATTATTTGCATGGCTACTTTGAATGCACTGCACTATTTTTCTCCCAAGTTCTCACGTCAAAACTCCACAATTTTACGCAGCAAATTTATTACAATATTATTGAATTAGCCCTGCAGACATCATAACTTTATTTATACAATGTTCAGTCAATTTTTCTTAAAATAAAAAGAAACCAAAGTATTAAATGTAGTACCTTTTATACTTTTCAATGCGATTGAGGTTGCACTAATGCAAATGAATCTTAATTCCTCAGAGTAAGCATGATTGGTCCAGGATATAAAAGATAAGCCATGTCTCACTTCATAAAGGTCTTCAATTTACTTAAAAACTATCAAGTTTATACAAATTTTAATTGAAATTGTAAAAGAAGTAATGAAAGAAATACCTTTAATCGGTAACAAAAAAGGTAAAAGCCATATATTTAGATTGCATCTGCATTTTTGAAACCTTCAAGTATGTACTGCAAAGGGCTCAAAACTTCTATTAGCTTATGAGTGACAAAAGCAGCAAAAAAAATTAATTTTAACACAAGATACGGTGGAAATTTGGCTATATTTCTTTGAAATTCCCAAGGCAACAAAAGCAAAGTAAAAAACCATTTCACTAAAATTTCTATCCAACCTTTAGTTGAAACTTTGAAGTTGAAAATTATTGAGTTGGTTGTAAAATCATCATAAATGTTTAGATGAGCACTAACGCATTCATTAATCAACAAACCTTACTTGGGCCAATGCTGTAAATTTGCATTAAATGTAAATAAAGTCACATGCACATCTCAATATTTCTTAACTTTGAATACAAATCATGGGAATAAGAGCTTTAATATTTTGATATAACAGCTCACAAGCAACACTTATGCTGTAGGCTAAAAGTAAGGAAGCACTAATTTCCTTGTTTAACCATATGTATGTTTAAATCGCCCACCTCATGCAAGATGTGCAAACATAATTTTTACTAAAAATTACCAAAAGAAATTCCTGTGCACTGTCAATTTATCAGTTGTTGGAATAAGACATCTACTTGAATAACTACACTGGAGGACATATCTGTTTTGTGCATAATTCATATGATGCAGTATATTGTAGCCATTAGAGAGCTGAGCCACCAGCATAAACATTGGTGGCCAGTGCCCACCAGAAGATAATTTTAATACTTCATTAAGTTTACATTTACTACAAGTTTAAAGAATTAACATGATGAAGATTTATGATTTAACTAAAACTTGGGCATTAGTTTAAAAACTAAGTATGCTGATGTTACGGCAATCTTTCAATAGTTTTCAACGTCAAATGATTTAACTGGTCCATATAACACAACCGTAATCAGCAAAATCCATTTATGAATAATGCACTTCATTATTCTACAACATGGCAATGGTAGGTAATTTAGGACTTCTTAGCAAGATGTGCCACATAACATGGACAAAAAAAGCTGCATCTTTACAAAAATAATTTTTTTATCCCAATACGGTCAACCAGGTCCCAAACCATGGACAAATTATGAAGCGATTTTCAATTTTGGCGGAAAATTGCTTAGATTTGTTTTTGTGAGATGCAAACTGCAGTTGATTGATTTGAATTTGCACCATGATTCAAATAAATGAATTGTGGATGTAGTTTCTTGAAATAAAGAGTGACTTTGGATGCAGTATTCTATTTTATACCTAAATAATGGTGTTTTTTCTCTTTATTCATACAATTACTGAAGTATACCAGGGTGAATACATCTTCTATATTTGAATATTATATTCATATTTATATATATATATATATTTGCATATATAAACATATATTTATATATCTATTACATGCAACACATAGTAAGATAAATATGTCACACAATCATAAACTTCAGAATAATCTACATCCAGGCAGAAAATTTGAAACCAACCTTCCATAAATTATACTGTGAACATTCTTTCATAAATTTATGATTTTCATTTAAATATGGCCCATGGGGCATTTTGTACCTTTCGTTTAATTTGTATTCATTTTGTTTGCCCTGTGGAAGATGAGCATAATAATACATGAGGCTTCAAATGCAATAAAAATGGTTGCAACAAAAAAGGAGTAGGGAATTTTTATAAGCATACCTTCACTTTCAATGGCCATAACAAAACATTTTGACTTTGCTAGAAATTGCAAAAATACTTTGTAATCGGTGGTACTTGTAATTCTGTGAGTTATGAATCCCACATCCCATATCACAGCTATGAAAACTAAATTTAATGATGTATTTAAACATTTCAATACTTGCAATTAAGCAAAAAGGGTGTCATATATAATGCCTAATTCACCATTTTCTTATTGCTCAACATGAAGAGGAAATATTGAAATGGAAGATATAATAGTGAACATTAAATCAAATGGAATTTGAGGTACCCTCACCGTATTTACCACAAAGAAAGATGGCTGAAAGATAGAAATTTTGAAATAGGGCTACCATGGGAATTTAAACATATTCCAGTAAACTCTACACCATTGGCCATATAGTTCCCATCAATTTTTAACTCCCACGTAAACTAGTCTATCACAAAGATCTAAGCTGGCTCACATCTCCCTATTAAAGCCTTCAGATGTAAAAATAAGTGCTCTCATTCAAACCAGTTACAGGAACATGATAACAATAGATGAATTGGTATTTTTTGCATTGTTTGGTATCGAAAAATTATTTTCACTAAAATTGTTGGCATGGGTTGATATGCCTACTATGTATGCTCAACAATCCTGAAGTACAATGATTACAATGGGAAAGACAGGGTCAAAATTAAATCAATGTGCTTTGTCTCCAGGCTTGCTGAAAGAGTGCCATCATTTAAAAACCAAGAAATTTTTGTCATTATCATTGCAATGTTTCTACCTTTACAACAGTACTTTCCGGTGTACGAGAATGCATGTCTATAGGGAAGTAAACTTGTTATCCTGGTTTGTTGATAATTTTGAAAATAGAAGATTAGAGACGAAAACGAGGGACAAATTGAAGACAATTTAACTTATAATGTTTCGGAACAGAGGAATTAGATGCCTCCGTTTTTTGTTGGTCGGTTGGTTACTTGAGGAGGCAACTGAAATTTCCACGAGGTAATTTCTGCCATTGCTGACCGGTGGATTGGTAAGCAAGAAGGAATTGCATGGGAAATGGTGTAATGGTGGAGAGAAACCCAGCATCAGCGATGGACAACTCCTAACAAAATGCACCTTAGGGTACAGAGTTTAACGTCCCATCAGACAGAGCACTCCCCTTGAAGTACTCTCCACATAGTACTCAACACGGGATTAAGATACTGTTCTCTGAAAAATCTCTGACACTGCCAGGAATTGAATGGGATCCATCAGAATGGAAACCCAATACTCAGGCCACCGAACTGACCTTATTCCCTTTTAATTAAATTGCTTAGAGTAGCTGTCACCAGCTCCTGAATTTCTTGGTTATTATTTTGGTTCAGCCTCATCTTTCTTCATAGTAAACACGGTAAGATAAGCAGCATTAGTTACTCAAAACTGCCATTACATCATTAAGTGTAGAATAGAAAAGAATTTCATTAACGTTTCATCGCCCAATTCATCAAAGAATGAATCAGTCACATTAAACTGCTATAAGCTTAGATTAATGCTCCAAGTGATGGGTTGATATGCCTACTTGCTTCAACTTATGAAAATCAGAAAGTTCAGCTGGCTAAGATAAATTTTTCAATACAATGCAATCAAGTTCTAACAGATACTGAATTGATGCATAATTTTTAGTAGGTAACCTCTTGATTTTATCTCCGTTTTTCCATTAACTGCCCCATAATAACATCAGTTTTCACTGGGTTGTAAACCAATTATTTAAATTAAAGAGAGTGCACAGCAAGGAAAACAAAGTCATACCTAATATAAATCAAGATAATCAATCCCAATAAAATTAACTTTCAAAATATTCTTGCATTCAGAGATGGCATCAAGAACTTTCTAAAAATTATTTCAGAGTTAAGTGACTGAAATTAGCCACGAAATATGAAGACATTCAGCCCTTCCGAAAAAAGGCAATGAAATACATAGAAATTGCCATGAGAAATAGGAATGGGTAGCACGGTGGTCTGCACATTGACCCAGCAAGCCAAAGGTCCGTGATTCGATACCTGGTCCCAGGCTGATTTTTTCTTGAGCAATTTCTATGTTCATCACAAATATTTTTTTCTGCTGTATTTTCGGGCTTACAAGACATGCTAATTCCAATGCAGAAATTAATGGAAAATCAACCAGTATTGTATATGAATTTATTTGTAATGTTCAGTAATAGGTTGCTTCTCTGTTTCCCCCAAACAACATCTTTGAGTATTATAAAGGTTATTTATTTTTTTTCCAAAATGTGAGGCCAAAACAAAAGTATACTTCATATACCTCTGCCTTCTATAAGCCAGAAAATAAGTTAGTTTATAAGGGATAATATTTACAACAAATATGTCATTCGTATAAGCAAGTGAAAGACATGGTCTAAAGTACCTACCTTAACTTTATTCCTGGAGTTTGCCCTTTTTTGAAATAAATAAAATGAACAACCCATCACTATGGACCCAAGCATTGCAGTTAATTACCTATTGTAAGTATAAACGTATACTCTTAAATTAAAAAAAAATATTTCAACATTACCAAAAAAATATAAATTTTCGTTTGTCCACGTATTTCTTTGGAAAATGGATTTGAATTTAACTCAAGTTCACCATTACTTTTAGATAACTATAAATCCATCCACAGCAAAACAAGTAATAGGATCAATTTAAGCTCAGGTATTGATTTTTTTAGTTCTGCCCATTTTTAAACAATAATAAGATTTTACAAGGGAAAATAAACTTTCTTCCACAGTGGCTGAGGCAGACCTGGCAATTAAGAACATGAGTATCAATGAGGTTCTGCACACAATAAAATAAAATTCACTCATTTCAAAGAATGCTATCCTGAGTTAATTTATTGTGCGATAAACAGTCATACTCTGATGGGATTACGGGGGAACAACATCTAGATAAACTGCAGATGTCCATCAAAATATATACTTTCTTCAAAAAAGTCAATGAAAAATAACATTTTTTCATACGGCTTAAGAATGTTTCATGATGTGATCACTAAGTTACTTCCTGCAAGATGAAATCATTTTGAATATTTCATAAATGTTTCCAAAGCTGAAAGACTAACTTAAATCAACAGAGTAGAAGATATTTACTTAACGAATTGATAAATGAACATGAGTAACTTTAGAATAATAAGAGCTATAGCAATCAAACTGGTACTTCATTAGTAATGTACAATAAAACAGAACTCTACAGCAACGTTGGTGTACCTTTTATAGCTTTCTCAAATATACATATGTATGAATTCAACAGCAAAGAATTACCTATATTCAGTCTTTAAGGATAAACATATGACTGCATTAGGATTCCAATACAGCAGACAACAAAACTTAATCAATGATTCTATTATTGCAATAACAAGCAACAACTAATTGTAGTTGTAAACTTTGTGATAGCCTTAAAAGCAACAAAGCTCACCCAAAACTTCTTGTAAAAACTATATAGCTTACGGAGTATGAACAAAAGGCTCTAAAAATTTCTATTCCCTATTTTAACTCACAAACCTGCGAATATGCGTGGTATCCCAGACAAATGATACCTCTAGAAAAAAATTAAACCACACATTAATACGATACAAGTTAATAGGGATTACTTGATTTGATGAGACTTGAGAAACACCCCTTTCAAAAAATAAACTGTCAATTATGAACATTGGTGCCACAACCTGAGCTAGCTAGCCACAGCCAACCAGCATTATTTTTATACCATACATTCTTCTCGAAATTGAACAGTATCAACTTCACCAATCATACTTCAACATTCACACCAGGAAAATTTACAATAATATTTATAATAAAAGACTACCCATCAGCCTTCTCTTTACATCCTAGCTCCTATCAGGTCAGCAGTACTTCAGTAGTCATATTCTGACATTTTTTAACATATGTCTATCGAATCATAATTATTATTTGTACATTCAGTCTTTAGTTGAAAGAGCCTCTTCCACCTAACATTTGCAAATCTTATATTTTTTTTAACTCCACCACTTTATTATGGGAAGAGTATGAGGAAGCCTCCATCCCACCTTCCCCGTGCAACAACTTCACCACCCACTTATGTGACTCTCTTACCTCTACTGAATACAACAGGATTAATAATTGGGCTCCATGGAGTGAAGCCACCGAGTAAGCAAATCACATACCTCTCATCTCAAGAGCAGGGGTGTGACCAACAACAACTGCCTAGGGGAAAATAATTCCCTAGGGAGAGACCGACTGACTTAATTTTTGCAGTCATAAAAAACAGCATATTGTCATCGGATGACAACATTCTTTGCGTTTCTAAAGCCCAGTCGTACAAATTCCTCCTGCAAATCCTTTGCATAGAGGTAGAGAATGCCCTTCTCTTTCAATAAAGTGCACATATTCTTGGACGCATGTGCCCTTCCAATGCACATTTCCCTCCTTGAAAGTTTGTATATTTTTTCTTTAAAATCTTATTACAAGAGCCCACGTGGTTAAGCGCCACCGGCATATTATCTGAAGTAGGCCTCCAGCATTTCCACAAACAACTTGTTCATGGGCACTTTGCCTTCCCTCCGGACATCCGTCCAGAACCTCCGAAGAACTTGGTCAGCTTGTCGCAATGACGGCAAGCACAGGAGGAGTTGCTGTAAGTGGTATGTGGAGGTAGATGGCCTTGAATGAGGAGAATACAATGGTGTTAGGATGAACATTCTACAAAAGACAGGAAGCATGCCTGTGATATTTTACATAACCCATGAGGTGGCTTTGTACCAAGTAACCTGTATTATATAGTTAATTATTATAACATATTATAATGATGAAAATTTTGAAGTGTTACTCCATTTCCATACTCATATTTACACAAACACATACTCTATTTGCATACAGCATGGGAGAATGTATGAGCAGCAATGCCTCACCTAATCACTGCAACACAATCACTGAGGGCAGACATTATGCTGTCTCGGAGCTTTTTAAGGGATGCAAACTCATCAACTTTGACATCTGAATTGGCAAGAACGAGGGCCTTCATTATGAAGTACTCCTCCTTCACCACGCCCAGCCTTTCCAGGCGCTCCACAATTTGGATGCACTAAATACATGAAGAGAATATCATAAAATACGATGAGATAATTTCATTTCAAACATACTATCTTTTACTAATATATATCTCTCTGCTGATTTATGTGTATTTTCACTTCAATTGTATGAGGGCAGATATTTAGAAAAATGAAACTAGTACATATTGTTCAATATTTACAGATTATCAATTTATCATCTAAAAATCCTAATACATATTTCCTCATCTTTAACCAATTTAAACATTCTTATAGCTGATGTATGACTGTAGGCTTTCCTGGCAAATGATGCGAATGAAGAGCTCTTGGGTTCCACACCAGGTCAGGTTCTCCAAAACTTCAGACATTTCGACAAACGACTCACCCGTCATCTTCAGGGATCCAAGAATCCAATGCAAATTTTCCACTTTGTCCACCTTATATGTGAAGCCAGATCTGTATAGCCTCCTTCACGATGCAATCCTAGTAATCTTGGGATTTGCACAGTAGTCTAGTCTCTTCCCAGTGGACAGAGTGGTTTCCCAGTTTACTATACTTGGCTATTGCCAACTTGTCCAGTTGACCTAATCGGAGGTGCCTGTGGTGTTCTTTGATTCTGGTTTCTATCATTCGGTATGTCTCTCCAATGTAGAGTTCCCCACATTCACAGTTCACAGTAACAATTTCAATAGGGACATCAGCTACAGGCTCAGTATGCACTGGGAATATTTCACCAGACAGAGAGCCGATGAAAAGGGTCGTGACAGTAAGTGTTGGTGCCAAAGAGAAATAGCACGGAACCAATCACCTACTACCTGACCACCCGATGCAGTGAATATAAGGTGGACAAAGTGGAAAATTGGCACTGGATTCTTGGATCCCTAAAGACGACGGGTGAGTCACTCGTCGAGATGTCAGAGGTTATAAGGATCCTGACCTGGGGTAAAACCAGAGAGGATCTTCACTCACATTCTTAAAGCTGTTTCTAGCTAATGTAGTGATAGTAAACAGTTCCAAATTAAAAGAAGTAAATTAAGTCATGATAATATGTATCAATTGTTAGGTTGTCAATTAGTACTAAGGTATGGTGAGGACATTTTAGGGAAAGTTGTGAAATTGATTTGATATCAGGTTTAATATAACATTTTCATGGCAGCAAATTGCTTTTGGCTCCTATAACTTTCTATATTTTGTTTCATATATGAAATATTTGAAAGCCTAATTCATTGTTGAGATTCTGAGTTAAAATTTTTCTCTTCTACAAGAAGTTAATAGCATCCAAAAATATTAACAACAGCATTTATATTTATTTTATTGAAGATTGAAGCCTTTAAAAATTCATATTCTTCTTCAGATAGATTCTATTCCAATATTTGCAAAACAAATTCACAACATTAGAATATGGGCACAGCAAAAACAGTCTCAAATAGGAGAACTAATTAGATTTTAAGGCAATGGCATATTGTACACTAGGTAAATGCAAATGCATATAATCAAGTAGCAATAAGAAGCTACTTCCTAACATATAAAAGCATATCAGGCTTAAATTTGTGGAAATTCTTTATGTCCATTTCAAATAAAACAATATTGGTAAATTTCCACACAGTGAACCTACTTCTGAGAGAAATTATAAAATTAGGTTTATGAATTATAAGACAATGCTTATGCTACAGTACTCACATGTTCATAGAGGTCTAAAACACCACATTCTTTGGCCTGCTTCCCATCAAGATGAAAGTCCGATGAGAACCTTAGTTTTCCATTTGATGGAAGTGACCTAAATGCTAAGGTTAAAGTCAAGATTTCAGCCCATGTGCTCTGCAAAAGCTTCATCTGATCATTCAGGGAAAGATCTGTAAAACCTAAAATAGATAAAATGACATACATGATAAAAACATAAACTGAAAGAACTTATCAACTACAAGAATTTTCCTTGAACACAACTTCATGTAAATACTTATCCAGCATTGATACAGGGCTTTGTTATGACAGCTCAGACATTAAATATGATCAGATAGCTTCTATTCCAATGGTTAGAAGGGAAACACTTTTACACATGTCAAAAATTTATAAGGGCATGTTTAATACTGGGTCAAATAATAAAGAACCCAGGGAGCAAAGTGAATCAGGTGAAATTTGTACAGGCATTTGTAGATATCTGGGGGCAAGCACGGTCACGCCATTCGTGGCCATACAGTGGAATCAAAATGTATGTTGGCTCACACTGATGGTTCTAAGAGCAGGGACAAGCGATGTCAAAGTAATAGTTTTACGGAAGAGGGGGAGCGTGGCGGTCGAATGGGTGCCCAAAAACGTCCCTGCAGAAGTCTGAAAGAAGTATGTATTCAAAGGTGAATTTTCGTGGCTTACACCAGGGATGGGGTTCTAAGAGCGGGGACGAGCGATGTCATAGGAATAGTTTTACGGAAGAGGGGGAGCACGGCGGTCGAATGGGTGCCCAAAAACGTCCCTGCAGAAGTCTGAAAGAAGTATTCAAAGGTGAATTTGAGTGGCTTACACCGGGGATGGGGTTCTAAGAGCGGGGAAAAGCGAAGTCATAGAAATAGTTTTACGGAAGAGAGGGAGCGCGACAGTCGAATGGGTGCCCAAAAACGTCCCTGCAGAAGTCTGAAAGAAGTATTCAAATGTGAATTTTCGTGGCTTACACCGCTCACGCTTGTGATTCGGCCGATGCCCATACCTCGCGTCTCAAATTTCACATGCTAAGAATAGAGTTCGTACCCCTCGACTGCGATTGCACTCTTAGTGATCGTTACGAGCTCAAAGGTTAAATTTTCAGCTTTGCTGAGTTCTAAAAGATGAAATTTTATTTCTAAATCTACTGTTTATGGAAATTTAATGTGACAGTATTACATTTAAGGTTACTGAATGAATAGTTTCTTAAGTATGCTCACCGGTTCATTGATAGCCAGTATCAAATAGACGTCTGTGAAAATCCACTGAAACAATTATTCCAGTTCCGGCGTTGAGCATTTCCAGAAACATTATATTCATATTTCCGAACTTCCATTGATCGTTCTCATCCAGTTAACATTTAGGAGAAAGTGACTGATGGGATGGCGGTGAAATCTAAGGCACATCTTCTGACGGAATTCTGTAAATATTTTTACCTAAATCTCCATCAGCGAACTAGGTAGACATTCAGCTACAATAAGCCTAATTGATATCTCTACATGAATCACACTGAAAACAGTCGTATTTAAGACCACTAACGCTAATTGATGTGTCCATTTTTTCCTTTGAGTTGCATAAAGGTTCAGAAAAATTTATGGAAGAAGATAAACGCCACAGATTTGAAATAAATAATCAAATTTTCATTATCGATTTAACTAGCTAGTCCTTTTTTAAATATAAAATAAATTAATATGCACTTTAAATTCATAAACATAAATTTATTGCTAAAGACCATTATGAAGCAAAGCATTAAATTAAAGGAATAATTGGTCCTTTCATTTTAATAAAAATTAAAATTAGAAAACGACATTAGAGGGAATCTATCCACAAACCTTAGAAATGTCTCGGTAAGACTTAACTCACCAGGCTAATCCAACGCCAGTTATTGAAGGTTATATATAGATGGAAATTGAAATTCAAAGGAGAGTAATGAGTAATGATTTTTCTTTTCTCTTCTAAATGAAATGCAAGAATATTTTAATAGAAGTGGAATATGAATCATTATTAGTGTTGTGATTTAGGGCTTTTCTCTCCCTTTTATTTCTCGAATTATTTTCATGAACAGTTGTTATGCGACTTCATTTGTTTTATTTCCGACTCAATTCTTGTAGAAGGTAGTGCTTTCCAAACATTAATCGCTAAACTAGCCTCTGAAATGGAACTCGCTCTGTTTGCAGAGACTTCCCCTGCAGTTAAAGGAGAGATGGTGGGAATGGTGGCAGCAGGGCGTTCGGTCACCGATGTTGCTCGCGAGTTCGGGGTTCACCGAAATTGTTTATATAGGTGGTTGAAAAGAAGTAGAGAAGGAGATATTCAACTAAAAAAAATAGGCCAAGGACCGGCAGACCTCGATGCGTGACTACTGACCAGGACTAGGTTATGAGAGATTACGTGCAGGGGCACCCTATCTCTAAACATGGTTTGGCCTCTCTGCAGCAGGAAATGGGATATAGCTGTAGTTATTGGACCTACAGGAGTAGGGTTATTGAAGGAGGAAATCGATATTACAGGCCATGCCGGAAGCCTGGTCTAAACGAGGAACAAATTGCATCTCGACTCTCTTTCGTGGAGACTTACATATATAAATATGAACCAGGCATTTTGGGCTCTGACCATCTTTGTGGACAAGAAGACGTTCCAAAGTAACAAGGATGGCAGAGTGGAATTATGGCATCTCAGATGGCAAAGGTTGGTCTAAAAAGATACTGCTTCTTTCGTTCTCTTATTTAAATGTGGAACCTCTCTGAATATCTCTAAATTTTCTCAACTGAAGAATTTCTATTAATTTGTGCACTTTTCGCAGGTACGAACTACAAAAATGGTTCATAATGACAGGTGTGGCGGAATCAGTATCGGGTTTAGGGGTGCAATGACTGAATTGGAGCCTGGCCCATTGATTCAAACCCACAACCAAATGACGGCCAGAGGGTATGTGGAGATCCTTCAAGAAAACTTGCTGCCTTACGCACGAACAGTGGACCCTGAAAGTGAAGTTGTATTCGCTCAGGACAACAGCCTAGTACTCAAGGCCAAAATAGTGAAGGAATATTTGGCCACTTGTCCAGATATCAGAGTCCTTCCATGGCCAGCATGCTCTCCAGATTTAAACCCCATAGAAAATCTGAGGGGTATCATCGTCCAGGAGTGGTCGTCCACCGAGAGTGAGCGCACTGTTGAGGCTCTGGAAGACCATGTGATGGGACTTCCCTTGGGCGGCGTTCCAGAATCTTGTGGGGTCAATGAGACGCAGGCTACATCAAACAATTATTTCCGAAGGGAAAATGACAAGCTATTAAAATTATTGAAAATTAGCAGCGTTATATTTATCCCTAAGTATAGACAATTACTAGGAAGTGAATTATTGCCTGGATGAATGATAATTCTATCTGCCTGACAGAATAGTATTAATCCGAGAGGTAGGAAATTTCCATATCGGTTATTCGATAGCGATGAAAGTTGAGCAATTTATTTTTACGAAGCAAAAGGCAATTAAACTCAACCAACCTAAAATCAAACATGGAGTTGTTGCAGGTCTCGACATTCTCATTAATTCTAATTATGTAGTTTGTTGCATGTATTATCGGTTGAAAGGTTACAGTTGTATAGCCTTTACCGGAGTATAAGCTCAGTGAGCAGTGTAGTCTAGTCTGGTAAGGAGTGTAGTTTAGTAATTTTCATTTTTAAAGTTTCGTGCTCGTGTCCGCCCACAAGCATTTCTCTTAGGTGCTGAGGTAGGTCTTCTTAAATGGTTATTTCACACAACTCTCATCTAAGAAAACACTTAATGGAATACCCACAAACGAAAAAATATGCGGCTTCTGTCTGTGAAAGATTAACTATTTTGAGGAAATTTTCATAGAACTTGCACTCGCTTTTTCCCTTAAAACTCATTTTCTCGATTTGTAACAAAAATATAGGCTAATATCTAGACGTCCTCTTTGCATGGTTAAATATAAAAAGACTTAAGAAATTTATGATAACGAAGGAATTTTTGGTGACCGTTCTTTCTGGTTCGGAATTCTTTGTGAACCTGAACCTGATGCTTAAAATCGATGCCTGAGTAGAGTTTTTTCTCCCTCTAGTATTTTTTTAAGTTTATAAGTAATAAGCATGCAATTTTATCAAGCAATAATACCAAGCAACAATACACCATTAATAAGGAGCAGGTTTTAATTATGGCAGTCGGGTTTTAGCGCTCATAAGACGGTTAACGGGAAAGAGCAAAAATATATTTGCTAGTATAAGTTGAAAAATAATTGTTAATATATTGTAATTATGGGAATTCTTTGCATTTGAAGTGTGGATAAAATGTTCTTACTTTGAAATAAATTCAACCATTCAATTTACTTTCTCTAAAAAATAATTTTTTAACTCCATTTCCAAATATCGTTTGCGCCCAAGCTTAATAGAAAAAAAATAAAACAGATACAAAGTTAAATGTTTACAAGAATATAAATGGGGGTGAGTAAGAAACTTGGGCTTGCAGTTGCGAGGCTTACTAAGTATTTAGTCCATTGAATACTTTCGTCAAAAAAACTATAACAGATATATTATACGAAGATGAGACATAAAACTCATGCTACTAAATATTACCGGACTGAAGATTTGGTGCTCATATATCAAAGCTCAATTCTCCCTAGATATATATAGAGCTTATAATAATCACGGAAACTTGGCGTTGATCGATTAGGAATAATGCGCATTTCCCCCACAAATCATTTCAGCTGTGGAACATATCCCTGGATTTCGGCCGGAAGGAAAACACCCAGCATGAGTTGAGGAAATGCAAGCCTGTCTTTAAGTATTTCTTGTATAGACCCTTCCACTAGGGCGAGAAGGGGCCTCCATTCGAATCTGAGACTCGGACATCCCCTCATTCTCCTCATTTCAATAAACTTTCTCCAATCCCTCCCTCCCTCACCACTTAACAGCCATGTCGTACCAACATAAATTTTTAGTTCTCCTCATGACCGCCAGTTAAGCTAGATAGAGCTTGCCTACAGATATCTACTAATGCCTGTACTTATGTATTACTTTTTCCTATCTTAAATTTAAGTAAAAACAGTAAAAGGAATGGTAGAGCTATTAACATTTTTACTTATGCATTATGGTAAATGTACTTTGACTAAATATTCATTAAATCTTTATTTGAGAAAAAGAGGGACTTGTTCTAATATTCCTAGGCTTTAATTATTTTAAAATTTACCATATTAGTCCCTTAGCTTCTTATACGTCATCAATTTATTTAGAAAATTTTTACAAAAGAAAATACACAAGTTAGGTATACTTTTATTGGTTTATAAATCAACAAAGTCCTTGTCAATCTAACAGCCAAAAATATAAATTAAAATATAAATTGTTAATTTATACTGATTAAAACATTTTTTCAATAGTACCTATATCTTAAGTTTGGCAGGAAAGTTTATCGTCTTCATAACTAAAATAAAATACTTGATCTTTTCTTTTGCAATTAGCATATTCTAATATTTGCAGAAATGTACAAGTATTTTATCTCAATTATGTGTACTTCCATGCAGTGAAACCTAAAACAATGAAGTACAAATTTATGTTCAATGGCTGGGAATAAAAAAGGAAAAAATGAAAGCTCCCACCACCATTCGACCCTAAACTACATACATTCATTTAGCATGTTTAAGTGACTCATTACCTGGAATTTGTTTGGCCCATCCAATTATGCCCACAAGCTCCCTGTCGTACAAATCGCTCAGAGTGCTGACAGTTCGATAGCCATCATGTGAAGATATGGAGGAGGAGGAGGAAGGGGATGTGGGGGAGGGGGATGATGACAGGGAGCCCATACTGCCGCCACCCATCCCGTCACCAAATGAACTCCCGCCACCCATAATCTGCAGCGCCTCCGGCTCACAAGATGCCAGCACTTCCAGCATCTTGTTCTCTGCAAAGGAAACAACCAACATTCAAAATACAACACTTAACTTCTGTCCAGTACATATCCTGCATATGGTTGCTTGATTGTGGAAGGCTATCCACAGTTGAGGTCATTTGTGAGGTTTGGGAGAGAAAGGTGTAAAGATCAAAAAGGGAGAATTATTATAATATCAAAACATTTTTCGTAAGGTTATCGATATAATGGGAGAGTGGTGGTCAAAGGTCAGGTTATTCATCAGGTTTACACTCCTTACGTTAAAAAATTCAGAGTAGAAATGCCTCTGCTAAGTCTACTCCCCAACAAATATGTATTTGGTAAAATCAGTCAATGAGTGACAATTAGTAAAACAACTCTTTGCCCACATTGAAAATTTTTTACCTATTTGGGCAGTATATCTTGAGTCGCATGACTCACAATTTGATGCATAAACACCACTATTGTCATTATTATTCAAACTAGCTTTTGTATAGAATAAAAAATTACTGGCCATTAAAAGATAATAGAATGAGATGGTTTAATCTTTTACAGGCATGGTTTCCATGATCCCGTACGTTAATTTAGATACAAATGGCAGCTTACCAAGTTCCGACTTGTTTAAAGCTATGTTTGAGATAGAGGTAAGATGTGACCAGGATTTTTCCTCTCGGCTCCAATGTAATAATACCAACCCAGTCACAGTGCCAAATCCCTGTGATTTAGCACTGGGTGTGATTCTTCTAGATTTAAGTGGTATCTTTTTTCAGGACTGTCTGCTTCGGAACTGGTATAAGATCAACATAGATCGGAGACAAGAAAAGTCACAAGATAAACACACAGTTCCAGGACAACACCATTCTAGAGTTACGCACGAGATCGACACAAGGTTTGCTAGAAGCAAACAAACCAGAGAGATGGGAAGAGACAAAACTCCACTGGCATATATGCCAGTGGAGTTTTGTTGACTTGGAGAAACAAGAAACAATGCTTATCCCAGAGCTGTGTTTTTGCAAATCCTATCACGGCACAGAGTCGCAACAATGAGATCACCATGACAAAATCTCAGTTTGCTAAATCACACCTTATCTTATACAGTTTGAGGTTTCGTTTACCTTCCAGCGTTGGCTTGCTTGGAGGGAGTGATAGGATCTGGTATGGTATGTCAGGGTTCCGCCGGTACTTCTGTCGTCCACCCCTCACCCTGTCCAGCCGCACCCCCTCCTTCAGCATCCCCATCCGCAGGCACTTTTGGAATCTGCACGCTTGGCATGCCTTCCTCCTCCTCTTGTTAATCTCGCAGTCATTTGACGCAGGGCATGTGTACTCAATGTTCCCTTTTATTACAAGGGAAGAGAAGTTAAAAGAGGATAATTAGTATGCAGGCTAATAGCAGACAATGGGGTAGAAGCAAGGAACCACCCTTTAGTTGCACAAGGGTTGGGTGTGCAAAACAATAAGATCGCTCAAATGTACGAATTTCTCAGTGATAAAATTATTTGTCCAAGATGAGATACCATCCCAGGAATTCATGGAGAGAGCTTTCAAGAAGGAACACTTTCAGTCCCAAGGCTAATTATTTCAATTATTACGCTGTCATCTTTCTTTGAGTATTCAGCAGCTGAGAAATCAACATGTTTCCATTTTCTTTCTTCTAGTGAAACATGTTCCCAAGTTCTGATGGTTTTGAATACGTATTGTGCCACTCATTTTTTATGAAAAAACGTAAAAATTAAGTAATAATCAAGGCTGAGGAAAATAGTACACGTAAAGGAGATGGGACAGAGAGAGTCAAGCTACCAAGGCCTCTTCTACTGTGAAGTTCTAAAAGGCATTAAAGGAATGAGACTCTCTCACAAGTTACCATGAATACAATGCCACAAGATATTCTCATTCAAGCTGTTAGAACCAAAACCCAAGAGACCACATTTAATTACTGCAATTCTTTGAATTTAACTTGGTAACTTCCCCTCAAAGATGCCAGATTAATCTAACATTCTGGATTAACATACTTGGAAACTTGAACAATACAAATAACCTTTCTGAGAAATGTATAATGAGAGTGTATGGTGTTTAACCATTTAAAAAAATAACCAATTCCAAAGAACCTGATCTAGGAGATGAAATCTTAAACCCTATTAAACCAGTACAATCACTATTCATCATTCATCGGTAACGCTACATCTCCATTGCTGCATATCTCTTTCTATTTGGAGCTATCTTTGTCCAGTGTCCAGGATTCACTGTCACATAATTGCATGCTCTAGTTACACGTTTTAACTCCACCAAGCCGATGGCAAGACTGGGACCCATCTACAAGCGATTGGGAAGAGAAGCCAGAGGAGTAACAACCTCGTTAAAAAACCTGGGTCCATCTGGCCCCGGATGGTAGCATCCTGTAAGGGCTCCTGCCTAGGGTTACAGGTGAAAAATGGCCAATGCCTCCAGCAGCGGAGGAAAGCAAAATGCTTCAATGGTAAAGGAGAAAGACGAGTCAAGATCCCACTGCCTTGTGGAATGTGGGGAACCTAAAGGCTAAAGGAGAAAACTCTGAAAGAAAATCCGGAAGCCTGCAGCCGGAGGTGGCAGCCCCACCAAGGATCAGGAAAGTTAGGCTAATAACCTGCTTCTTCTAAAAGTATTACTGAAACTGCAAAGAAGGAAATTAACTGAACGGAACATATGTCTCAGACTTTTGGCTTGAAAATTAGGACAAGAATAGGTTTATGGAATGTAGGTACTATGAATGAGAGTGGTGTCCTCAATACAGTTGAGAAAGAAATGAAAAGTAATAAGATTGAAATATGTATTAGGAATATGTGAAACCAGATGGAATGGTTTAGGAGAGAAGAAGACACAGGTGGGAAACACCTTAACCTACTCAGGTCAAGAGGAGGAAGAAAGAACTAAAAGAGCTGGCATGGGGGTATGCATGACTGCCAAAGCTAGTAAATGCCCCATTGACTAGAAACCCATATAAAAGAGAATTATCATAGCCAGGTTCCTTTGTAGAGAGAGAAATAAAACGATGAAACTGCTATTCACCAACGGAAGAAGCTACAGAAGAGGAAAAGGATAGTTTCTATGATCAACTTAACACCTGTATGCAGGGAGTAAAGAAAACTAGACATTAAGTTGCTCATCGGTGATATTAATGCCCAAGTGACCAGTAACCAGTAATACCAGTAACACTGGCAGTACGTTTGTTGATTTTTGTGGCAATAATTACCTGGTCATTGGGGGTACCCTATTTCCTCACAGAGAATGTCACAAGTCAACATGGGTATCCCCAAATGGGAAATTAAGAAACCAAATTGACCATGTTGCCATTAGCAAGACATGGAGAAGGTCTCTCCTAGATACCAGAAGCAGAAGAGGCGCAGACTGCAGAAGTGATCACCATCTGGTTACAGCTGATATTAGGCTAAAAATTCATGCCATTAAGAGTAAGTTCAAAGACAGGTCCAAGAGCTACAGTAAAGAAAAGTTAAAGAAGAAGGAAACGTGCAGGCAGATTAGCAGTTAACTTAAAAACAGATTTGAGGTCCTGAACACAAAAGATAGGAGCATTGAAAAAAATAGGCATAGCATAAAGCAAGTACTAGAAGAAACTAGTAAGGAAATAGCTGGGCATAGGAAAAATAGTAGGAAGCCTTGGATAATGGAGGAAAAATGGAATAAAATAGAGGAAAGGAAAATACTTTAACTAATACTAGACCAGACAAAGAAAGAACGAAAACTGAGGCTGGCTGTTGAAGAATACAATCGCAAAAGAGCTTGGGTGGAAAATTGGGCTGTAGCAGCACAATGTGCAGCAGAAGTGGGCGATGCTAAGGAAGTGTATAACATAACCACAATACTAACACATAAAGTCTACCACATCCAAACCAGTGAAGGATAAACAGGGAAACCTGCAAGTGAATGAAGAAAAGCAAATGGAGAGAGCAATTCCAGGAACTATTCAACAGAGAGGTGAGTAGCCTTGACAACTGTAGTGGCTCGAGACGGCAGAGCGTCGGCCAGGGGTGCACGGTCAGTTGGACCCTGGGAAAATCGCCTGAATGGGAGGGGGACTTTAATGACCCCGAGAGGCGGTTGTCCTCTCTGAGAATCTTTGTAAAAGATAGAAAATAAAGTAGTACCATGTGGGCTCTGAACATGACGTTGTTTTCTCTCTGACCAATCCTTTTCCCGCGAACCGGCACTACAACAACGAAGAGGGACACGGCCTACATGAAGAAGAGGAAGACCCTCAAATAAGTATCTTAGCGCCATCCAAGGCCGAAATACTCACAGCAATCAAAGAGCTAAAGAATGGTAAAGCCTGTAACACGCCATTTTGGCCGTGTTGGCATAAGTATACGATTAAGGACGCCATTGTGTATATTTTGGGAACACGTGCTACCACGAGGCAACAATATCGTCTATGTTATGAAAACAACTTTAAACAATACCATTTTCTGTTTACGTAAACAAACTGTAACAATGCCGTCTATGTTATGAAAACAACTTTAAACAATACCATTTTCTGTTTACGTAAACAAACTTATAATAATGAAAGGGGAATAGCCTATCAGATACGAGAGAAGGGGAGAAAACCTGGAATGTTCTAGAACATACAGGAGGGGAGATGAGATAGTATAAAAGGGATTGTCAAACAAGGAACGGGGCTTCTTCTTCTTCGGCTTCTTCTTAACAAGGGAGTCACAAGAGACGTTTATCGAGTGAAAGTCATACGAGAGTTTTTGCAGTGATAATTTGCCGGGAGTAAGCAGCTTTGGACAGCAATTACCAACGCCAGTGTCCTGTGTTAAGGAAGGATCCAGGAACCCGATAAACAGATACTGGGGCATAGAGTATCGGCAAAATTCACTTTGTACAATATCCGGTGAAGTAGAACAAACATTATAAATTAATACGAATATATTTGAGAAGGGAACATATATTGATTAATTGAGTAACTAAAGTGAATTTGTTTCATAATTGAAGAATAAAAGGGTTATTATAAATATATGTACTGTTCAAGTGTATCATTTTAGTGCATGAATTAATCCATTAACCTTTGCCGCCAAGGACTACCAAAAGGATCTCTCTCTCAAGGTAAGAAGTGATAAAGTGAAGGGTACCTTTTGTGTGTCGGGCTGATACAAGTATATAACGTCGCGTGTTTAGGACCGCGCGAAAGAATAATTATTAGAACCCCTGTGATAAGGAAATTGATAAAGGGGGGGATTAGTACAAGCCCCAGGGATCGACAAAGTAAATCCTGAACTTCTGAAAGCTCACTCTGTAGTAACAGCTGACTTATTGTATAAACTGTTACAGCAGATCTGAAATGAAGAAAAGATCCCTGAAGATTGGAGCAAAGGAATATTGGTCAAAATACCAAAAAAGGGTGATCTCACAATATGTAATAATTGGAGGGGTATTACCTTGCTCTCTGTGCCAAGCAAGATCCTACTTCGTGCCATACTGAATAGGATCAAGGGCATTGTGGACGACAAACTTAGGAAAGAACAAGCCGGATTTAGAAAGGAATTCTCATGTGTAGACAATATACATACCAGAATAGTGGTAGAACAAATTGCAGAGTACCAGACCCCACTTTATATGACTTTCATTGATTTTGGAAAGGCTTTCAAATCTGTAAGCAGGGAATCAATGTGGAAAGCCCTTAAAAAGTTAAAGAGTTCCTGAGAAAATCATTAGACATGCCAAAGCCTTTTATGAGGAATACAACTGCCAAGTATAACATGGGGGTAAAATGACAGAACCATTTGAGGCCTGGACAGGGGAGCGGTAGGGATGTCTACTGTCATCAATTATCTTTTTGATGGTACTGGATGGTGTGATGAGGAAAACTACAAGGAAACCTAGGTGTCTGCAGTGGGGGTTGACCAAGAGACTGGAGGATATAGACTTTGCTGATGACCTATGTCTACTGGCTCAGAAATTCACAGATATAAGTGAGAAATTGGAAGATCTCAAAGAAGAAGCAGAGAAAGTTGGATTGAAAATTAACAAGACAAAAACTAAGGAAGTGAAAAAAGTTGGAGTGCAAAGACCACACGGGAGAAGTGGAAACTTCTATGGTGATATTCTGATAAATATAATATATAAAAAATACTATGGAAAGTATTTTGGGTATAAAAGAAATACATACAGCATCAGCACGGCTCGCTCTTCCGCACTCTGCTATAGCTAATACACATATGCGTACCTACTATTACTATATATAGCCGAGCGTGACATGAGAAAAACGTTGATGAACATCATGAAAAAGATGACGTTCAGGAGCGTGACGCCCAGAATCCGATTTACCGCCTGCAGAATTTTCTGTTCGTGGTGCGCCTATAGAAGTTTACACTTCAATAAACAATAGAAATAATGAGCAGTTGGCAGTTGGGGGAGAAAAAATTGAACAAGTAGAGCAATTTCAATGTCTGGGCATCCACATCAATAAAACGGTAGGGTCTGACAAGGATGTTTGGCAGAGGATAAACAAGGCCATAGGCACTTTTGCACAGTCAGGACCGATCTAGAGAAGCCAGTAAATAAGAAGAAAAACTAAACTCAAAATATTTGAAAGTAACATCAAATCAGTGTTACTCTATGGTTGTCAAACATGGAAGGTTTTAGTGCAATCGACAATAAACTGCAAGTATTCATTAATATACGCCTATGTAGGATTCTCAACATCTTTTGGCCAAATAGAGTTAGTAATATGAACTATGGAGAACTTGCCAAGAAGCACCGAGAGTAAAAATTATAAAGAAAAGAAAGTATGGATGAATAGGCTTTGGCAAAATCCTGCCAACATTAGCTATCCTTAGGATGGAATCCTCAAGGAAAAAGAAGACCCGGGAGACCAAGAATGACTTGGAGAAGAACTTTAGAGAAAGAAATTCAGAAAGAAGACAAGACTTGGGGATAGGCCAGGAACAGACTGTGGTGGAGAGCATTTGTTGCAGCCCTACCCCTTGGGATTAAAGGAAATAGAAATTATATAGAACTATTACATTTCAAGTGAAAATAAAATAAAATTTGTTTGAAAATTCACACACTTAGACCTATACTTTTTTTCTAATTCATTGTAACCCTATTGAAATTAAATGGTATTCCATTGTGAATCTGACATGCTGGTATTTAAAAGAGTCACATGGATTTACATTTTTGAGGGATTGACACATTCAGCACGGAGCATGTCTATTGACGTGGTCCCATCTATGCCGAACGGCAGGACCACGTCAATAGACGTGGTCCTTTTACTTTAGGCCCTTTAAAAAATGGGTTCCGTTTCTAGCGTCTCCTTTAAATTCGCGACCCGCATTGAATGTGTTAATAAGGGAAGGGTGAATACATTCTGCAACAAATAAATTCAGCTTACCCTGAATAGTCCTCTTGAAGAAAGCCTTGCACGCTTCACAAGAGGCAACACCATAATGGAAACCTGAGGCTACATCCCCACACACCAAGCACAGCCTCCTTGGAGAATCGTCCTCCTTCATACTTTCCTGTGAGAGAAGGAGAAAAATGTATATGCACTGTGTGAAAATCACCACTCAAACCACTAAACAGCCAACATAGAAGTTAGTTCTAGAGGATTTTGTGAATGTGATGGTTTTCCATCCCAAAGACCTGAGTTTAAGTCCAGGCAGTGACTGATGGTGTACGAGGAAATAATATTTTAAAAAGCATTTACTTGAAAGAATATTATGTACACTATTTGACTTTGTAATATTTAAAAAATCAACAGGTAGTGACCGTGACACCATCATAGATGTTCATTGAGTGATATGTCTTCCTTAGAAACTGGGATATTCATATTTATTTCACCCCAGAATATTTCTAGAACATTTTGTGGATGACATTCTGGACTTCATTAAAAAAGATGCAGCATTCCTTGCTATATCATCTTGTAGCATTAATAGTATCATAGAGTAAGTATAAACTTACTCTATGTTAGTATGCATGTACTTACATACTTACTTAGAATATGCTTCATCATTTTCCAGGAATGCATATTTTTCACAATACTTCAACAGTTCTCACATTTTTTAACTGTATGAATTCAGATTGTTTAATGGGTTGATTCATTAGCACCTTATCCAAGTACTTTCAAATGGACCAACTCACAAATTCTTTCGCACAATTTTAAACCGAGCTACAATAATTTTACTCAGGTGGCGACATAAGATTTTATACCCATAATTTGAGGCCATTTTCTTTTCCATGACAACATCATCAATTTCAAGATGGCCACCATGTCACTCATTCAACCTTCCCCTATCCAATGGGGCATGACCCATTCGGATATACCTTTTACTTTCCTACTTATTGAGAAATGTTTGGTGTACACAATGTTTGAAGCATCGTCATTATAGATTCAATGGTATCAGGTGAAACATGATGGAACATTATCAGGACTGCCAGACGTTATCACTAAAAGATCCGAATCACTCAGTTTGGTAGTATTCAACAAATTACCCTTTCACGTAAAATCCATCACATCAATATAAAATTTCAAGAAACACCTAGTACAACAGTATTTGCAAAAAAGTGAATATTAAACCTTTGCTGAATACATATATGGAAAACAACTGTCGCTGCTGCAAAGGTGATAATTTGGTACGGAGGCTTCCGCGGTGATTAATTGGAAAAGTATTTTCCGGGTTAAGGCTGCCTTGGTCCATTTGGGCGGACGACAGTTTCGGGCGCATTCCAGCTCCCGTCTTCAGTTGGACCTGAAGACGGGAGCTGGGATGCGCTCGAAACTGTCGTTCGCCTAAATGGACCAACCCGGAAAATACTTTTCCAAGGTGATAATTTATCATATGCTTTCTGAAGTTCTGAGACGTAGCCAGGGTCAATTGGGTCCGGACACCCCACACTACCAATTTCTAATTTACTTAAAATAAAGGACACTAGAAGCAAAACATATTTTTAAACAAATTAAGTGGAATTTATTTGCTCTTCAGTTTGAACCACAATTAAAATAAATATTTTAGTAATTATCAAACAAAAAACCGTTATAATTTTGAATACCTTCAGAAGTTTACACAGCTAAAATCTTTAAACACCGGCTGTTTTACCACCGTCGCAATCGCACTCTTAATTGCTTTAACACAAAAGTTTGCTCCTCATTTTCAAAATTTTCAACCGCACTTCCCTCCTTCCCCCAAAATGAAATCCTGGCTGTCAGTCTTGAGGTTTCTTATACTACTTCCTCTGTATACTTAATTAGCATGAATGCGACATGTATATTCATTGTGACAATTTCTGTGTTACCTACAGTGTAATCTCCAGAAATAAAATAATAATAAGTTGCTTCAAGGAAAACAAGGAGGGTCATTGTCCAGCAGCACTGGTGATATGAACTCTTGACGTACCTCGGCCCTGGCAAGCAGGTTGTCCCCAAGAGGCTGCGTCGTTGAAGAGCAGTACTGCCGATCAGGGCTCCCGGGTGAGCGGGACCCAGAGGCGTCGAGCAGTGAGGCTTCGGTGGCTTCGTCCCCGGCCGCTCCGCCAATCAGTCTCCCGCCGCCCCCGCAAACCTCCACCTGGTCCTCCTGGTACAGCTTGATCCGCTTGGGAGAATGCGAATCCTCACAGAACTCCATCTGCGGCGAAAGCAAAGGACACAAACATATTTGAGTACTTTCTCACACACCGACCAATGACACACGTAAAACTTTGCGAGGGTGGTTAAATATTCCGTTTTCTCCGGGTCTTCTGCTGCATTAGACAAAGACCTTTCCGGTACTCCACCGGGTCAATTCCTCTATCTCTTCCGAGGTTTCGATGAACGAATCGTCCATAATCCTTAGGGCTGAATGTCGTGATAGTCGACATGGCTCTCGTTCGACTATCTCGTCATTCAGCCCTGAGTATGATGGACGACTCGATCATCTAAACGTTGGCAGCGATGGAGGAAATGACCCGGTGAAGTACCAGAATAGCCTTTGTTACCTGGATACGCAGGGAAAGCATCAGATCTTTCTTCTGATGCATTGTTTCATTTCCTCGACAACATTTCACCGGCTATCCCGCATGGCTTCTTCGGGTTCGAATTGGGTCCATTCATAATTAATAAAATTATTAGTGTTTGAAGTATCTACTCTTAAATATACAGGGCATGAATTTTATCGGAATACGATGTTGTATTATTGAAATATTTTCATTAATAAATACGCGCGCTTGTCGGCGTGGAAACGCGCTACATCACCGGGAACCTAGGGGAATTACGTCACGGAACGGTATCGCTTCCAGCAAATCGATATATTTCCTTGTGAAGTACTGCTTGTTTTCGGCATTTTGCCGAAATTGCCGTTTTAATTTCCTTTAGGGAAGACATTGAACTAGTATGATTTGATCCTCCACGTTTAAATAGACGTAGATTAAAGAAGTGACACCGCGCATGGACGTCAAGCTACCGAGATGCTATTTTCGATCACGAGACTTTTCAACTTTATTTTACTTCTGAAAGGCAATTATTATTGTCTGCGGTTGACGCATACACATAAACCTTATATACCTGAACTTTTGAGGAAATGTTTTGTCGTGTACACTACTTAAACATAAGAAATAAAATTTATACATGCCCCTCATTACTTAAGCTTGCAGGATTGCAGGCAAAATATTGCCCCATAAATGGAAAAACGCCCCGGAAAACCTAAAGAAACAGAAGACCCAACCTCCTTGCAAGTTGGCGATAGAGAAACGGCTCTACAACCTTAATGGATATTGGAGTGAACTGTGAACTCTCATTTACACAGAAAATACTTGAGCCCAATTTAGCAAAAAAAGACATTGAAGCAACTAATTGTAAGCAATAATTTTGATAGACTTCGTGGGTGGATTAAAAAAAAAACTTGAAATTTTCTTTCCTCGTATTTCGTTGCTGTGACGATTTTCGCTTTGAGCACACGGAAAAGACAATAAGTTTTTTTTGGGAAATAACCATTCCAACGACTGAAATTTTGCCACTTCAATGAACACAACTGTTGTTAAGACATTCATCTTAACAGCCCAGCATGCACAGAAAACATATTATTTGATGAAGACAGGAGAAAAGCATGGGGAAACTGCTCCTCTGGAGCAAACTAAAACGATCACCAGCAACCAAAACAATAATTCGCATTACAATATCAAAACGGTCAAATTCCCATTAACAATAATAAAAAATACAATTACAAAAAAGGCAATCCTCTTCAAGGCATAGAGGAAACAATTAATCAGTCATGGTGGAAGAAATTAATAGTGAGATCGAAGTTGATTCAATTCACTCGAAGATTTCAAGGACCGTTCCATAATAAGTGATATATTATCCCACGCAATTTTCCCCCACAACTCGAGTGTTTTTGAATTTCGAAGGATCGTAAAATTTCAAAACGGGCGTGAAAATACTGACAGATTGGATTGATACTGCTGTTGCGCACCAACCTACGGGCGAAGTAGAAGAATCTCCGTTTCACAGCCGGCGGTGCAAGGATCCACTCCCAAAAAACTGTAATCGGCATCGGAAGCCGATTTTAATTGGACCTGAAACTAGTTTCTACCACTCTGAACATGCAGCGTTCTGCTTAGGAGCGGCGCGATCACTTCCCGTGACCTTCTGACCCCAGATTGGAGCGTTCCCTTGGCGTAGTAATCTTTACTACCACCCGCCCCTATTCTTCAGGACTTTCTCCCAGTGTGGTCGGGCAGCGTGGAAACAAGATCGCGGATACTGTATCAGTTGATTCCGGGGGTCGATTCTCGAAGCGTTGTAATAAATATCGTACGCAAAAACGACTGATTATCACACGGTTTCGTTTAATATCACTCACACACACAATAATTATCGCATGCGGTTATGACACGACAACTCAACAATGCTGAATCAACTAAACCATGCGAAAACATTGTTATTTTCGCATACCTACAATAATTAACACGGAGTACGAGAATAGGCCCCCAGGAGTTCCCAATTTTCACGGCCCTCGCAAAAGCTCGTGCCATCCGCATGCTAGAGGAAGGGTGATCTCGAAGCTTCGAGTGGAATTAACATGCGAAACTGAACCAGGAGCCATGCAATTTGTGGAAAAGCTGGATATTAATTTTGAAATGGAATTCATAGGCAAATTTCCCACACTTATTTTTGATAACCGACCCAGATCAGTGCCGTTGTTCCAGGATCCATATTAGTGTCGGAAAGTGTCGTTGACACTACAATAACCTATGCCACGAACTATTATTACCGCACCCCTCCCCACTCCTTTCCGACAATATTCCCTTTTTAAATAATAACCTCTCCCGCATCAACAGCCCTTGATCTACGTTTCTACTGACCCGTCTCAGCCTGTCTCAACCTTCCCGGAACATTTGTATGTTTTTACTCCCCCGTAACTACATCAATAAACGAAAATAAACAAAACATTCTGTACCTGACGTTGCCGTAAATGGGCGAAACGCGTCGTGCTAATTGTTTGTACAAAAGTACTAAGTATGTTACTTAATTATGAATACGATCGCCGTTCTTGGATAAGAAAGTCAGCTAAAAGTTGCTGGTAAAGTTGTTTGATGGAAAATTATAAACGTCACTGGTTTTAAAACTGTTTTGGCTGTAGCCACAATTGTCGCTAAATGGGAACGTACTAAATATATATTTTACACACAAATGATTAATTTTATCTTGAACTTACCAGCAGCGAGCCATAGATAAGCGTTGGTGCTTTATTTTTTTGACGATTGTTGACAGGTGGTATTGGCATTGGCATAATACATCAATTTTTCAACTAATTTTTTCAAAGCTTTTTGTTTCGTTTTCCAATAGAATATAATAAAAAACTTTTTCAGGTATTTTTACGAATCCTTCCAACATTTTTAGAATTCTGGAGTAGTCCAAATTTAAAAAATCATCGCCAAAAAGTGTTAAAAAAAGATTTCCACTCCCACTTATTCTGGCTGTCTCAAGCACGGACAGAATGGGGGATCCCTTTCAAGTCCTCATTTTCATTCAAGTATTCTACCAGCTGATTGGTAGGTTCTTGGACAGTCCCCAGTTTGTATCACAAACTAAAATAGAAATTGTCTCGCTTTCCCTCCTAAGGATGGCCCGTTATTAGATCCCTCTTCAAATCTTCATATCTTCTAACTCCTCTTATTTCGTCCAGAATTCCTATCCTCTTCCTTCCTCTCCCACGTTTCCCCAGTGTTCTCCCCTCTATCACTCTCTTCAACATGCCCTCTCCTCTCAAAACCTCCTCCATCCATCTCTTCTGCCTTCTCCGAACCTCTGCCACAAGCTTCCTCTCCTCTCCGACCATATCCAATACCTCCTCGTTCATCTTTCTCGCCATCCAGCTAACCTTCTCCATCCTTCTCCAAACCCACATCTCAAACGCCTCCAGTCTACGCACATCCTCCCTTCGCAATGACCAAGTTTCCGACCCATATAGCGCCACGCTCCATATTAAAGTTTTCACCAGCCTCTTCTTTACGTCTCTTCTCAGCCCCCCCCTCATCAATTCCCTTCTCTTCGAAAATGCTTCTTTAGCTAGCGCAATTCTGCATCTGATGTCCTTACCACTAAACCCATTCGCCTCCAAAATACTACCCAGATACGTAAACTGCTCGACCTGCTCTATCTTCTGCCCTCCCACCCTTATATTCAGCCCCGCCTTCTTACTTCTAGAAAATCTCATTACTTTCGTTTTCTTGTGATTGATATTCATCCCATACTTTTCGCACTGCACCTCTAATGCATTCACCATTGACTGTAACCCCTTGGCCGACTGACGAACCAATGCTTGATCATCTGCAAATCTCACTGATTTTATCAGCTCCCCTCCTACCTTTATTCCTATCTCCTCCTCCCCCCATGCCTCCCTTACCATTTCTTCTGAATACACGTTAAAAAGCAACGGCGATAGTGGGCACCCTTGCCGCACTCCCCGTCCTATCGTGGCCCATCCCGATTCTCCATTGGCTACCCTAACCTGCGCCGTCTGATTCATATACAAATTTCGAATCAGACGCCTGTCCCTCCAATCGACCCCTAATTTATTCAACACTCCCATTAATTTCGTCCATTCCACCCGATCAAACGCCTTCTCGAAATCTACGAAGCATGCAAAAACATCCTGCCCATACTCTAGGTTTCTTTCTACTAGCGTCCTCATCACCGCTATAGCGTCTCGCGTTCCCGTCCCTCTCCTAAACCCGAACTGGTCGTCACCCAGGTATTCATTTGCCTTCTTCTCTAGCCTTCTGTTTAGAATCCTCAGAACTACTTTGGCCGCGTGGGATATTAAGCTTATTGTCCTATAGTCTTCGCAAGTTTTTGCCTTACTCTTCTTCGGTATAGGAATTAGTACAGTCTTCGCGAAGTCTTCCGGCCACACTCCATCCTCATAAATCCTACGAATAAGCGTAAAAAGTTTTCCCCTTCCAATCTTCCCCATGCTCTTTAATAACTCTGCAGGTATGTCATCTATTCCCACCGCCTTATTCCTTTTCATGTCTCGTAGAGCTCTTTCGATTTCGCAATCTAGGATACTTGGTCCGATGCCATCTCTGTCGATATCGTCTTCCCTTTCTATATCTAACCTATTGGGCCTTATTTCTTTACCATACAGCTCTTCAACATACTCCTTCCACCTCCCCTGGATCTCTCTCGGTTCCACGATCACCTTTCCCGTCTTGTCTGTTATCGTTGTAATTCCCCTTCCCTTATTACCACCCGTCAGTTCCTTTACTTTCCGATATAATGCATCTGCTCTTCCCTCTTTTTGGTATTTCTCTAACGCGTCGATCTGTTCTCTCCACCACGCCTCTCTCGCTTTCTTTGTTTCTCTTCTAAGCCTGTTATTAAATTCTCGGTACTTTCTCTTACCTAGCTCTGAGTTTACGCTCTTCCATTTCCTTCTCTCATCCATCTCCCTGATCATCTCCTTCGTGATCCACGGTTTTCTAATTTTAGTTGCGCTCACTACGCCTACCGTTGCTTTCGCCGCTTCTACAATTCCATTTTTCAAATTTCCCCATTCATCTTCCACTGATCTAACTCCATGCTCCTCACCCATTATCTCATCCACCTTCTCTCGATACTTCTTCTTCATTGCCCCAGTTAATGCCTCCGTATTCCACTTTCGTACCCTCCTTCCCATCCTTATCTTTTTCAGTTTTACCCGACATTTCATGACTAATAAGTTGTGGTCTGTGTCTGCATCAGCTCCTGGATAAGTATGCGAGTTTTTAACACTATTCCTGTATCTGTGACGTACCATTATGTAATCTATCTGGAACCTATCTGTGTCTCCCGGCTTCTTCCAAGTGTACCTACGTCGAGGATGATGTCTGAACCATGTATTCGTAATTACTAGGTTATTTCTGCGGCAAAACTCCACAGCTTTCTCGCCCCGGTCGTTTCTCCTTCCTAGCCCGTAATCGCCCACCTCCCGCCCATCTCTTCCTTCACACACCACCGCGTTCCAATCCCCCATTACTACCAGGTGCTTACTTCCTGGTATCCTACCAATTATTTCCTCTAGCTGATCGTATACCCCATCTACCTCCTCCTCTTTATGATTAGAGGTAGGCATATAAACCTGGATTATAACTAAATTCGTTGGTTCTGCTTTTAGTTCCACGACTATTATCCTATCACTCACCTGTTCTGCATACACTACTTTTCTACCAAGTTTCCTATTCATTACGAATGCAACCCCGCGCTGACTTTCATTCCCTCCACTATAAATTACTCTATAGTCGCCGCTCCAGTAATCTCCGTCATCCTTCCATCTTACTTCACCCAGACCCATGATGTCTACACCCACCCTCTCCATTTCTTGCTTTATATTCTCTAGTTTCCCCGCCCTCAGCATAGTCCTAACATTCCACGTGCCTATTCTGATAGTTTCGTTCCTCTTCTTTATCTTCTTTTCCTCTGCTGCTGCTACGTCTGAGCAAGGATTTCGTGTGATGACGACCGCAGGGGCCTTGCTCCCACCGCTGCCGGGCACGACACCCGGCCCTCTGGGCCGAGTCCCGTAGTTGCCAGGATTCATTATCAATTGAGAACTGTCCATAATTTCAAGGCTTTTGTTTTAATTGAGATAGTATTCCGTGGCCTTACTCAATAGTGTTTTTTACGTGACACCATCACTTCAGAGGCCGCCCCACTGGGATCAGACGCCTTTTGCAGCCGCCTCACTGAGGTACAGACGCTGCGCGGACTACCATTCGTCTGTCTCCTAACCTTCGACCAATCTGGCATGGGTGACCCTACCAGGAGCAATGCTCCCGCCAGTGCAGCTCTAGGGGTCATCGGAGCACGCAAGCCCTTCAACCACGACAAGGTTGTAGTCCAAGAAGAGGCTTCAAGTCCTCAAAAGACGAAAAAAAAAATATAAGTATTATGTTAAAAGTAACGAGATTGCATGAAATTAGTTTAGAAACGAAAAAAAAAATGCTTAACTTAACACTGATTACATAAATGCATAAGCAAATAAGAATCATGGAATTTTAAACCCATAATATTATTAAAAAGGCCATTGAAACAAAGCATTACAACCTGATCCCACCCTCAAAATAACCTCGCCCTCAATAAGCACCGAAAAACAAAACATACGAAAAAATCCCCATTAAAAAAACACAGCTTTAGTTAAACACAGTTTTTCCCAACCATGGTTTAGTTAGAAGCTTAAGATGCCGATATATCTCAGGTCACCTTAAAACACTCGCGGTGTCAATATATCGACTCTTGAAAAAGTTCTTTTGTTTAAAGTTCGTTTTGTAAGAAATAATACTGCTTTCTCTCGTATTATTTTTTTATCTAAGCGGCAAAATATAATAAACATCGAAAAAAATCTACAAAGATACTCGGCAAAACCGTACATTCACAAAAAATATAGATAAATAGTTGAGGACGCATTTGAAAGGGAGATCACTGAAGAGTAAGTAAATGTTTCTGGTACAAACAGCCTGAGGTAATATTTTCATTTGCCCTTGGCTATCTGAGCAACTATGCCATTTTCTTCGTGGCTGAAACGAAATGCTCGGAGTCGATTTCATCAACTCCCTGAACACTTTTGAAGATAGGTAGTATCTCAATTACCGAGGTTTTTTCAATCATTGTGAAACTAAGAGCATGCATTTCAAATATTTGAAAAAAGAATTTACTTTCTCAATGCGAATAACGACAGCCAATGCGATGAAGAGGAAATTCGGAAAATGCTTGCTTTAGCTACTTGCGGTTAGGCCGATTAAAATTTACACAGCAAAATCACGATTGTTCTCCGTGTAACGGTCGACTCTAAAAAGAATAAAAGAAGTCAACATTACCATTTGTCATTCTAACTCTTGGTTGGTAGGTCTTCGCTGATTCCCTAGTCTTAACCTCCCATTACCCCCCGAATGCAGCATTAATCACATGGCTGCGCGCTGTAAAGTCCCTCTTATTGTTACTATGTAGGGCTGCCACACGTTCACAAAATGTGTGATTACCTTGAATGTTGGCACATACATGAATAAAAGGGTTCCGACTGAATTTAAACACATCGGTAAAAGTCCAAAAGTTTGAACGTAATCAGGTCCAAAATAATGTTGCACTTCATCCAGACATTTTTATTGTATGCCTAGTTATTTTCAGTTACACAATGCTTCTGACGCTGTCTTCCCCCGATTCACTTCCCTTCCTTTCCTCTAGGAATTTTCCACCACCCCTTCTCACTCTGCCATGCCCTAACCGCCCTGCTCATCTCTCCCCCATTTCTAACCAATCCCCACCCTTTTTTAACTTTCTCTGGGTATATATTGTATGCTCTAAGCTTCAAAATGTCCCAGAAGATGACTTATTAAGGTGAAACCGGTCGCAGTTTTAAAATAAAGTGTGGAAAAGTACAAAGTTTTTTTATTCAAAATGGATATCTATCACTTCCACGAAGTCAAGCCTGAAACAATCAAATTTATCAACTGTATTTCTTATGGAAGTTCCTGTGAATGATCTGAAATGGAACCTGAGACTTTGTGTGCAAAAAGTAACCTATTATCAGAGGGGTGACGTCATTAATAACGTGCAAAATTTGAAAGTTGTTCAACTTCTTGTTCTTGAAAAAAATTAGCGCTTCAGAAAACCGTAGCAGTTTTCAGGGTAGATCTTTTGAAGAGATATTCTTTAATGTGGATATTTATGTTACGCCCGCGCTCGCTGTATACACGTTCGCTTGATGAGGACTTGAGGAGTAAAACCATCTCATGAACGACACGGAAAAACGTCAGATGACGTCACATCTCTTTAATCTGGGCATTTCTAATCGAGCTGGAGGGCTGAAATTTTCAGGGAATGTCACCCAGTGTGTCGGGAAAAAATCCTCCTAGAAAACAGCTGGAAAGTCTCCACAATTCGAGCATACGTAGAATTTAGTTTGTCAATGGAATTAAATGGGAGAAACAAAAAATTTCCTCGCAGATCAATTTTCTATCGCCAATTAAATTATGAAAAAATACACCTGGACTGGACTGACATATGCCTAAAAGATAATATTTTTATTCCCTTGCGTCCGATTTTTACGTAGTTATCTCTAAACTACGAAATATTAGTTGATGCTTATAATTTTAGCGTTTTTCCCTCTCTTCCATCATCAGAACTATGGCAACGACCAGTATTGGCCTTGAATACTCAGATTTTTATGAACTAAGACTTCGTGTCTAAAATAAATTTGTTTGAGGAACAGATATTAAACGATTTTAAGAGCTTAATTGAGATAAATTGTTATATAGTTTACTTAAAGCGATTATATTTCTTTTACACCGTAGATTCTGGCCCGATGCATTGTTAGAAGTTCCACTAATGTCGTGCGTTCTTGAACCGTAACACCAATTTTTAAAATCATGTAGGATGACATGAGGTATAGGGGCTCCACCACGCAAAAAATGAATCTGACGTCACAACAATCGGATCTCACTAGCGCCACCAGATGAAATCAGTGGCCCTATCGACAGGAACGATTGGCAAAGGGCAGGCGACCAAATGAAAGAAAACAGCTCAAAGCGGCTATTCGCCCATGCGCAGTCCGTCTCGCGTACAAAACAAGCAGTAGCGAATAACTGCGAAGAAATGCGCTAGTTGCTCTTCAATTGTTCGGCCCACCTCGGACCTCGGAGAGGCGAGCCATCGACAGCCAGAGATAGCCGGCTATTGCGGTAAATCGAAAGCAGGATGGCGTGGCGGATCGTCGTCCATCGCCGGCCATCACCGAAAATCGTAAGCACCCACGCTCGAAGGGCCCCCGACCACTGCCACACCCCTCAGGCCTTTCGGTGGAGGGTGCTGCAAAGGGCCTCTTTTGGTCGGCCCGGCCCAGCTCGAGTCCGTCCCGGGTCTCGGCTCGCTCCCGATGGGAATTTGCGGAATCGACCCGTCTCGATGTCCGTTCACTGAACATTTTCAGTCCAAAAAAACGCTCTTGTTCTCGCGTTAGATTTACTTAGCCTCAAAGAACTACGAAGACAAACAACTTACAGGTAGGGTCCCTGTCACTTTCAAAGGTCTTCATTTCGTTAAGGTAGTTTGACAGAGATTTCTCCCTAGCCATAATTGAGACCATATTAAAATTTTATTTTCCAATTAAAGCAACTAAGAAAAATGAAGTAAATATTGTAACATTAATTACGCAAAAACTGTTTAAATTCACCAAAATTCTCTTTAATTAACTATTTATATTTGTATAAGGTGTTGAATTGACTCATTTTTTGCATGCCGTATGCTGAAAACGCCTTCACACCCGAAGTTTTTTTTGCGATTCTATAAACATTACTGTGGTGAGTAATTGACTTATTTTTAAAAATAGTTGACAAAGCACACTACAAACTACACACTTTTTCAATTTCTGACGAGATCTATGCGCTATGGATTTCTCATTTTTTTGAATAAAATCCCTCTGGAGTGCATAGCCGTCGTACCATTTCCCCTGGAAAACGGATGGCATTTTTTCTCATATTTCGAAAAGTATAATGGTAGGAGGCTAATATTTTTTTATCATTGGAAAGATGAGATCTTTTTTTATCCGGAATAATTTTATGTAAAGTTATACCTCGCTCAAACTAACTTATATAAGGTATTTTGTAACTTTGGAATGACCACGAGTTGAAATGAATGAATGAAAGCGCCACCGACAGTTTCCTTTGCTCATTGAAAGGTGGTTGTTTGACATTTTAAGACCTCCACTTAAGGTAGTTCGAGCGAGATATCGCTTCCAGTAAGATTCAATAAATTTGTGCTAATTATGGTGAAAAAGAACTCAACTTTCCAATGATTACAAAATATCAGCCACTTACCACTCTAATTTTCGAGATAATTGAAAAAAATAAAAGCAATTTCCCATATTACATGGGATGGCTGTGCGCTCCAGATAGTCTTAATTTAAAAATAATGAATGAGTTTTGACGCATTGATCGCGTCAGAAATTCAACAGAGAATAGCTCATACGCTTGCTTAACTAATGAAAAAATAATAATTTTATTACTTACCATAATACATTTCGCAAAATCGAAAAAAACTCCGTCTAGGAAGGCATTTTCAACGTAGGTACAGAGTGAAACAAATGAGTCAAGTTGAAGCCTCATATGTGAATATTTAGTTCACTACTGAGAACTCCATTAATAAAAAACAAAGTTTTGCGTCCTTAATACAAAATTTGTACTTTTAGCTTCTTAAAACAGCTTGAATTCAAAAATATACTTCAAATACACTAGAGTCCCGCTAATCCGAACTAATTGGGACCGGACACTGTTTGGATAGCTAAATTTTTGGATTATCCGAAAAATTGCATTGTTAAAGTAAAAATCCATTCAAATCACAAAATGTTATGTATTGATACTATGTTGTACATATTTATATACTTTGTACAGTATTTTATGACACAATCGTAAATAATTACAGTACATTAAAATCTGTATTGTTCAGTAAACATGTATCTGTAGAGTAAATTATCCGAACCAGAGTAGTTTTGTACCATACTGTTGTAAAAGTTTATTAAGACTGGTTTTTCTATGTTTGCACTTTGATTTTGTTCCGTTAATCCCTATAATTCAGTCTAAAACTACATTTTAAATTTTTTAAATGCTCCGAAAATTCTGTTCAGATTGACCGAACTTCCGGATGATTCGTGTTCGTATCAGCGGGACTCTAGTGTACTGTCACTATTATGACTAGAGAAAAAACTCGCTCAAAATACCTTAAGGAGAAAATTCAAGGTAGTCTGTCTAAAATAAGTGCCGATAGAAGGTGTCCTGGCCCGTATGACGAATTTCAGATCCGACTACTCCAGTCCTTAGCCTACAGAACGTACGTTATTCCGGTTACAGCTACTTTTGCTCGTTTTCATTTTATAGTATTCCAAAAATCTTGCACCAACAGTTTTGAAATGGAGTTAAAACTCTACTTCTAACGCTTCATTTAGTTTAATCTTACACCACTGAAAATTCTCTGCTTCTGAAGTGTAACAAAATTGTTCGTCAACAGATCGTTTTCCTTCGAAGCAAAACATTTTCAGAAAATAAAATAGTTTCGCTCCAAGCTGAAATGAAACTAAACCAATACTTGTACGGATGTAACGTTTGGCAGTCTTATGTGATATACTGGTAGATAGTCGTCGTATGTCTCTTTTACTCGGGAGGAAATTCCATCGCACCAAAATCCGAATCAAGTAAAGGAACTCTACAATAAAAAACTCAAATTAATTACGGACGAAAGCTTAATTCACGAATCTAAGATTATTTATCCAAATAATAACAGTTTACTTGATTATGAATACCAGCAAAAATAAACAATGAATACTTGACGACTGTGAATACATATCAATTGATTGATGAATTTCTGAAGTGAGAATAAACGATTGATGAATCATTGATTCTTAAACGAATATGAAAAGGACATAACAATTAATGGGGGAGATAATCATAGATTGGAACGAATCTGTAATTACCGGTGATTATGAATACAAGCCTAAATATTTGGTTTCATTTCGTTTCAAATCCCTGGCAAAAACACCCGTACCCGAAGTTCCACACGCACACACACATACACCCCTCTCCTACATTTCAAAATCACGGCCTGTCGAATGTCGCAACCCTTGTTTTGCCCTTCAAATAGTAGAGCTAAGGTGCGATTACATCACGGCCTCGAGAAGTTACCGTTAGGCCGCCCGCCCTCCGGAACATTTCCCTCCTCCGTGGACCATAATTTAGCTGCTGGCTGGACCCAGCCATTTCCATCGCCCTCGAGAGAAGGCTCGTGGTGAGTCGGAGATGAGAACTTCACTTTTTCTTCGTTCTCATCTTCGAGCATGTGTATATCCTAGAGGGCGCGCCTTCTCTCTGCCAATGTATACCAGTTATACCGATTGTTGTGACGTCAGAAACGGTAAGATTTTCTGATTAATTTTATGTCTCTTGGGTCTGTACTTAGTAATAATTTTCGTATGTCAGTATAACTGTCGAGGTATGAAGACGAGACCGAATTCGCATGGCAAATTAGACTAAGTACCTGTGTTCAATAAGTTATCATTATTACTATCAACTCATCCCCGCGATTGACATGTCCCCCACGACTATTTTTTACTCGTGAATTAGTATCTCGTAGTACCTATTGAGTTATCAGTGATACTAATCAGTAGTAGTATGTTAACTCATGCATTGCATGTCAGCATGTTTGTCAGCGTAGCACTCCTTTGGTTTCTGGTTTGGCCTTGCAATTGGCTCTGCGTGCTTTTGGCCCTCGCCAAGGGGCTGGGGGAGCGTGTGAGGTTAAACCTTGGAAATGAGACGAGCGTTGCATGCCTGGTGTGGGATCACCCCTCAAGAGTTAAGAATCACCCCTTATCACAAACCCTGGAGGTGGCTAGCACGGTATTTCGTAGATGTACATGTACATTTGTGGCGCTCATTTCATATGGCAGAGCCTGGAACATCTTGAAATCTTTTTTAAATCACCCTCAGTATTTAGAAACGGAGATCTTTAAACTACTGAAAAGTGCCGTTTCACTGTGAAGAACTTATTAACAGAAAGGGAATAAATGTCGTATGTCGTTTCACCGTCACGTATCAATGAGGCGGGCATGAGAAGATGGATTTATTCTTCTTTCGGATACTCTATTCTGCTGCATAAAAACCCTAGGGACGCAACTCATTTTAGTGAGAAAGATGGAACTTTAAAGGGGGCTTCCCGGATTATTTGTCTGTCTTTCCTCCTCTAACGTCAGGCGCCTAAGATGTGATGACGTGGTGATTGATGAGGAGACAACCTTCACTGCGAACGGCGGGCGTCTGTAGCCTTAAATACTCGAAGGTTCTTTCAAATTCGAAATTTCCCTCTGTCGGTCTCTGATGCTGACTGGTGAAACAAGAAGAATATGGAAATTTTGGCTACTTGGCAGGTTCTCACAAAACAATTAAATCCGAAAAACACGAGTCTCGAACCAGGACTCTTTAGTTAAAATTTCAAAACAAGGCATAAACGCATAAAAATATTTCCATCGTAAAAAATACGTTCAAGAAATAGCACTTACTGATAGGAGAAACAAAAGATAACTAAGGCCATTTGCGTATCTGAGAATAGATATGTAGGTTGTTTTTACTACTATTAGAGTAACCCACCACTTAAGGTAGGTTTAAATGGAAGTACGGAAAAAATTTCTCGAATCAATCTACAATATTTTTACATGTTCAGGCCCCTCTACTAATAACATTTCTTCCCTCACCACGGAGTAAGCCCTACCATTCTTCATCCCATCCATAAAACATATAAGGTATCTTTCTTCCCCTTCCCCGATTACCCAACACCCTCCCCTCTATCACAGCCTTCAAAAACCCTTAGCCCCTCATCAAGTCTTCCAAACAACCACTCTGCCACCTAATCTACTCCAGAAGTTTCCTCTCCTCACCCACCTTCCTAGTTTGTCATACTTTCCGCCTGCCGCACCCTCTCTATCCTACTCCACACCCATATCTGGAGAATCTGCAGCTTATTCTCGTCTCCCTTTTTCTGAGTCCAAGTTTCTGCTTGATACAACGCTACAATCCATATTAAACTCTTCACCAGCCTCTTTTTCATATTGTTACTTCAGGTCCTCGTCATTAGATCCCTCCTATTGCTGAATGCTTTCTTGGCTAGCGGAAGAGAAATGCACTAGCCAAGAAAGCATTCAGCAATAGGAGGGAGCTGATGACGAGGACCTGGAGTAACCACGTAAAGAAAGAGGCTGGTAAAGAGTTTAATCTGTCTTGTAACGTTGTAGTAGAAACGTAGACTCTGAGAAAGGAAGACGAGAATAGGCTGCAGGTGTTCGAGATGTCATTGTTAATATGCCCATTGTCTTACAACGTACTGCCTAAGTAATAGGTAGGATCATTTGGGGACACCCAGCCAACGGAGGGAAACGTAAGGCTTTAAATACGCGTTTTATTACACGAAATTCTGCGCAGAGTACACAAGAAAATCTTCATCAAGTAGCGTTGTTAAATTTTTTCTAAGATCTTCCTTTCGGAAACTAATTCCATAACTAGCATACGGAACGAAATTCAAACGGATAAACAAACAAACGAATAACATACACGGCAAGACAACCCTGCCGTTTACTTTAAGTTATCTCCAAATACCACCCCAACATTTCCAGGGGATTCCTATTAAAAATCTCCACCACTTTCAGGATGCGAATCTGAACCCTTGAGATGGGAAGGCACTTGTCTAGCCACCGCGCTCCCCCAATCCCCTTTTAAATAGATAACCCTTATATTGGGCTCCATGCTATCCACTTCATAAGTAATGAAGCCCAAAGTAAATGAAAAGTCGACGTAATCGCGAGCATACGGAGTAATGTCTACTCTCAATGAAGAACATAATGGTGTGCGATTAACCACGCCCATACTTTCCAGGGCCGAAGTCAGGATAGGTAGCTTTATGGTCCCCTTAGGCTCAAAGACAGGGCCATCGTAAGCCAAACGCGACTGAATGGATTTTGGTAATAACCTCTTCGACTAATATTCTTGCTATCACTTACGCTTGCATTCATGCTCGGAGGATGTCGTGCTTCGATTTCCAGACACATAACTTTTAGTACCTATATTTACTTCGATGGTCGACTTTCTTTTCTCGGTCTCGTGATAAAGGTGTATCGGTAATTTGGGAACCATTAATGAGACGACAGTGTTTTTATGAGAAGACTCTTAATTAATGAAGTCTTAAGACATGAGATATAGCAGAAATGTTAGTTTGTTATTTGCATGATACTTATAAGCAGCCTAATTGTCATTTGGGGAGGCGACTGACAACTTAGGACATTTTTTCCATTAACGATAGATGAATTGATAGATAATTTGTTGCATGGGGAAAGCGTGGAGAGTAACCTAGCGCCGTAAAAATGCCTCCGGAAACGAATTACAGAGCAACTTATCTTGAAAACGATAAAAAATTATCTTCATACGTCGATTATTGTTATAAAAAAATGCGAAACACGGCCTTTATCATTGAGAGCGTGCCTATCTATGCCGAATTACGCGATCCACGATAACCTATTGTCTAAGATAAAGATGTTGGGTCACAAGCGATCTAAGAAAAGCCGCCGTCATAAGCCGGTTCGAGTCCCGCCTAGGCCGCGGGTGCTTTATTAACGTATGTTTTTAAAATGTTGATAAGGGCGACCACTGGATTTTTATTTTCAAAATCAAGGAATATTACAAGCAATATTACAAGGGCGGGTATAATATATTGCAGAGTTAATTTTTTTATTTTTATGAACTACTTTCTTATTCATTTTAAAGATTACCGCAGACTTGGCTTTATGTTCTAATTAAAGTTAATTTGATATGGAAACATCAAAAGCAGAGAGAAAAACAATTTAAATCTCTACTGTAGAGGATGAAAAACATTGTTTACACTAGGTACCCTTGAATTTGGTAACTGCGCACCTTTTTGTGAAATACAGACTGCCCTTGATTGGAAAACTGCACAGAAATTAAACCTTACAAGCAGCTAAGATACTTCTATTCGAGACATAGATTAAAGAAGAGAATACACAGAACCATGCATTGTGATATCACAGGGGACTATTAAAGTCGTGGAAATGCGCCATATTAGTTTGATTTTCAGAAATGAAATACTTGGCGTGTAAAACGGCCTTTACTGGATAACATAATACATAAATCAAGCAATCAGCATCGCAGCATTTTGCAACTGAACGGTGCGATGATAACTGTTACGCAAAACCTGAGTCACGAGGAATATCTATGAAATTAAGATTAAAATGGCGGGATGTTACTGTAATAATTTTATTCCATCCCAAGGATAACGCTAGATCACCTCCCATACTTCTGATACGCAGTCGCATAAAATACTCTTCCGAAAAAATGGACCTACAAACCGTACTTGAGGACGACCGCGGACTAGAAATCGTGTGATTCAGACATCACACGATACAACATGTTGAAAGGTACCGTGCGAGAGAAAATATTTCAAGGAAATCGTACCGGGGGACAAGGGATTTATGAGATAAAAAATTAATAAGAAAGAGAAAGAAAAGACGCGAATAGAGGCTCGAAAAACATGTCCTTTTTCGCTCTTCCCAGGATCAATAATGACGGAAAGAAATTTAAAAGAAAAATATGTAGTTCTTTACTTGGCAATCAACCGTCGCGTATTCCCGAAACAAACCTTCAAACTCACCGACAAAAGCTACAAACAATGGAATTACCAACGTAGTACTTTATTTTCCCAAATATAGAACGGCGCTGATTATAGTGTGACCCTCAGTATTTTGAAGAGAAATTTATAAAAAATACCATTTGATTTTCTCAATTAATTTGATATATTTTCAATTACCTCCTCAAGATCCTCTTCCAGTGCATTTGTACAAAATGGCATCGAAATATGAACGCCCAATTAATACAAAATAATAGCGATATTATATAGACTGAAACGCGTTCGGAGATTTGCCATACGCATCAATGTTTTTCAAGTTCCAAGTGCTCGCATAAAGTGCGAATATGACTTTCAAAGGTGTTTCAAGCTACAAGTAATCAAATATAGTGCAAATGTGACTATACAAGGTATCTATTGAAGACATACTAATATGGTAATTTTGTAGTGCATTGGGTGGAGCAGAGTGCCCAACACGTCCAGCCGTTTCAGACGGACATATCACCTAGGGGGTGACAATTTTACATCTCCCCTCACTCTCCCGCAGTGTTTCCTTCCCACCTTTCCCACCTTTCACCGGGGGGACCCCTTCGACCAACGCACATATTTCAGAGGCCGATCGGCCCTCCAAGTCCACCCAACTTGGATCGTCAGCGATGATAACGAAAAGGGAATAAAATACCATAACCTTCGCCGCCCAAAGCCAAACGCTTTGCATTTTTGTTGTTTCATTCATTGCGTCCTGCTGGAGTTGCCACGGGGCGGGGATTGGAGTGAGGGGGAAAGCATTGGAGGAGGAAGGGGTGTGAATGGTTGTGAAACGAGGGGAAGGAGAGGGCGGGGCTTATAGCCACCCACTACCCCCTCCTTGAGCATAATGGACGTCCGAAGGGGGGAGGGGGCTGGATTACGTATTTTTTCAGAGTTCACCAACATGAGATTATAATTATAGTTGACTGGAGAAGGTGCCCGTTGAATATCTCCGGGAAGAATATAATAATTTACATTGATTGTAATAAACCATTCAAATCTTATTTAGTGCGAAGAATCATTGAGTTAAATGGATATACACGGAATCTAGACTTAAACAATTGAGTATGGTCGTTATGGGGACGATGACTCAAAAACATTAAAATATAGCGAACAATCGTTACGTTTTAGAAAATATTTCGGAATATTGACCGGAATACCAAATTCAATTGAAAGAATAAGAATCTTTATTTTATTTTCTTTCTATTGGTACCTTTCCCAATAACAGAAAACCACTATTTCTAATTTAATTTTGCAAATAAAAAAAGGTCTGCAGCCAAATGAAGATTCAGGGCCGTATTCAGTTTCACGTATATTTCATGTGTGAAAGTTACTGACATATATATACACATCGGTGATTATTATAGTAGATGCTGGCTGGTTTGTTCTGGGCAGGGCTAAAACTAAGGCCTGGAAAGAGGACTGATGAAAACTTCGACAGCTGACATGTTAAAGACACCAATCCGAGCCTTTCCAGATGTCAAATTGTTCCTAAGAGCAATTATATTTATAAAGAAAGTAGTCCTCATACAGCAATATTACGAATTTACAGTGCATTCGTAACAAACATAAATATGATAGATACGACATAAAACATTAATAAGAAAGTAAACAACACAAGGAGCAAGAAGGGAGATGGATTACTACATATTTACGAAAAGATGTGTTATGACCAAGTTGGTAAAACTTGAGTGGAAAGGGAAAAGGAAACATTGTCGACAGAGAGTGAATTTATTAGGGAGGCGGGAGGGAAGAAGATCAGCCGTTTTTAATGAGCGATTACCTGGGAGCGGGCAAGTAGAGTAATGAGACTTTTCGGGTGGGACGTGGGGGCACTCTGAAACTGTTGATCGAAAGTTGTAGAGGCAATATCAATGGACAGTCAATGTTAGAATTAAGGGAGATGTATATTAGTTTTAGGTCGATTTTAAGTTTATGACGGGAGACATGGAGAGTGAAGAAAGAATGACATCCGTGGAGACACTGCGTAAATGGGAAACCCTGTATTTAATTTTTTGCGAAGAAATGTTATCGTTATTTTTCCATAGCGCTCATGAGAGCGAAAACTTGGTCATCATTAGGAATGAAATTACTTAGCAGTTTTCCACTTTAAAAAAAAGTGCAAAACTGCTAAGTAATTTCATTCCTAATGAATAAATTCCACCACATTTTCCCGAAGACAACTTTATTTATTGGTCATCATTCTCCAAAATTTGTCAGATACTTTAAATCACTGATTTTAATAGATGAAGAGCGTTCTTAGGACAGTAAATGTGAGCATTGTCCTTCTAGAGCGGTTTGCGTTTTGGATAGCGAAAACGACTACGACAAAGAAGGAACTGTGAGCCCACCCCTGGCAATTGGCCTATACAGCGTATCTATGCCGCCTACTTGAAGACTTGAAGACAAGAAGATGGGAATCAACGTTGTCTCTTCCACTCACCCTTTCGAATCAACAAAGACAGATTCAAACCCTTGGGGGCAATTTGCTACCACTCTCGATTGATATTTTCTTTGAATTTAAGGGGTGAGAGAGAGAGAGAGACAAAGAATCACCCCCTGGGGTATCGGTTAGCGTGGAGAAGTAGCGAGGTCAATGACTGCGAATTGAAACAAATCCAACGAATTGCCACCGGACGATAAAAGGTGACGTGGCTTTAAAAAAAGCCACAGAAGCAGTCCGCATTTTCGTTGCATTGCTACACAGAACTAAATAACATCAAAAAGTTATTTCACACAGAAAATACGATAATAGAGGATATCTTAGCGGAAGAAAGAGGAGCCTGAAAGAGATGTTTTATAATATCAGCAACCAACACTGTACGGAAGTGAAAGTTGTACGATTGGGTTGGCGGAAATAAGAAAATTAGAGGTATTCGAGATGTGATATAGAAGACTACTCAAGATACGGTGGACTGATAGAGTGACCAATGAAGAAGTACTTCAACGGTTAGGTTAAGAACGAAATATGTGGAAGGCCTTGACAAAGCGCAGAGATACACTGGTTGGTCATATTCTGAGGCACCAAGGAATAATAAACAGCATTTTGGAAGGAATGGTAGGAGGAAAAAACACCGGGGGAGAAGCAGGTCTCAGTACATAAATCAAATAATGGAAGTGCACCAACTACGTAGAACTGAAAAGAATGGCCCAAAACAGAAGAAGATGGAGACTTGCTACCAACCAATCCGTGGATTGCTAATAATAGAGAGAGAGAATACAACCAGCATGGTTATACCACTCGAAATTCGTTCAGTAACGTTATATGAAATGTTATATTTTATGTAAAATTATTTTCAGATCACTCGTTTTAAATAAATAAGCCATCAGAGACCTGCTACAATGCCGCAAAATCTGTTATCGGCGAAGTAAGTGCATAAATATCTATTCAACTAGTTCAGACCTTTAAGGCTTCAGTGCTCTCCTGTGTTATCGTGCCTAAGTGCTCATCTATTCTTTTATTTAATCTAAAATCAACATTCAATGAAGGATATTCTTTCCAAACGAAACTTGAAGTATCCAGATAAGTTATCCGTATCTCATTAATAGCCTACTTTAGAAACAAGGATAGGTGGGTAGGGTCATGAGGGAAGGATTATACTAGGAATGGAGGCTGTAGAGGAATCCGAACTCAGCATCAGCCCACTGGAAAGGCGCCAAGTGGTCCACAGTTTGACGTCCCATCCTATGGGCGGAGTATGTCACAAAAAATGATCTCTAAATTGCAACCAAGGTTAGGAACGAGATTACCCTAAAAAACCTACGTCACTACCGGGATTTAAACTAAATCCTTCTGGAGGGGAAGCCAGCACTTGGGGCACCACACCAACCTCAGGCGAGATAATGGATATTCACTGCGTGTTGTCACTATTGATATACAGGGGGAGAATCACAGTTCCTTCTTTCGCGTCTTCGTTATCGGTATCCAAAAAACAATCCGTTCCAGAAGAGAAATGCTCACCTTTACTGTCCTGAGAATGAACGCCAACAATTAAAACTAGTCATTTAAAGCACCCGACAAAAGTTGAGGAATTACGGGAACGTTTTCGCTCTAATGAGCGCAATTGTACAATAATCATAACGCAAGCGAACGCGTTATTGAGAACCGTAACCGCGCCCCAGAACGCGGAAGTCTATTGTTTGGAACTGTTCGCATTGGTAGTTCGGCCAATTCGCTCTGCAAATGCGAGAACAGTGATTTTTAAGAACTTCCGTAGTCAACAGGGTTCAGAGAACATTCAACGAATTATTCTTATTCATTAAAGCTGCAACAAAATTACGATAACACGCGCGCACTCGATATAAAGAACCGTAATCGCGATCTTGAGGAGAATCATGGTTCCTTCTTTCTCGTCGTCGTTATCGTTATTCAAAACGCAAACCGCTCTTGAAGGGCAATGCACCCAGCTACAATCCTCAGAACGCATTCCATCAATTAAAATTAGTGATTTAAAGCGCTATACATATTAAATTTGAAGAATGACAGACACGTTTTCTCTCTCATAATCGCAATTGAAAAATAACGATAACGCGAGCGAACGCGTAATGGAGAATCGTGATCTCGACCCCATTATGCGTTAATGTTATGCAAGCAAATTTTATAGTTCAGCGTTTAGTGCAGCGACGTTGATATTCACGCAGAGCCACGTGGATCCCCAACCACGCCTTCGATTTACTTTCATTGTACGTGCGGCCGATCTCAAAGGGATCAATGGCGAGCGCTCATTTAAGCTTCGTTCCAAAATGAGTTTCCTTTCGTTTTCAGCTATTCTCGCCACCTTTGTCTCGATTGGCTCACAGTCAAGTGCCTAATATTACCACGGATCACGTGCGCCAGGAGAGGGGAGAAAAAACGTTGGTCCGCTTATGTTGAAGGCCACAATGTGGGTCTCTTTGTCATCTCACGAGGACAAGTGAGCCGAGGATAGAAAAAGGACTGGAGCTTTTTTTCACTCAAGGATGATGACTCGATCGGATTAAATTTAGCGTGATCAAGACTGCCGAGTGAGAAGAATCTCTAATTGTGAATTTAAAAAAAACTGAAATCCAGTTCTATTCAGTTTTTCGATTACGTCGAAATTTTTCGATTACGTCGGCCATGTAGACTACCAAATAATTCGAGCCTGTTTTTTAAATGAAAGATAATTTTTTTTATTTTTCCCACAATGTTTTATATGGCACTTTGATAAAAACCTCGATATCGGGTCGAAACTGAATTAGAGAATAAATACAGTTTCTTCGACAGGTCACTCACAATTACGAACTGTCAAACTTGGCTGAGTCGAATCATAATTGGGTTTTAGGTGTTCCATGCGAGAATGTTGTGTCTCGCCGTCTAACCTAAAATCTTAATCCCAAGAAAAATACAACATTCATTCCCTAAGCGGGGTTCAAATAAAAAATATTGAGTAAACACGCCGGGGGTTTGCTACCGGCCTCCCGCAATTGCCATCAAACTTGGCATTCCGATTAATATACCATGCATTCGTAAATTTTTGATTGAATGATAAGAACGCAGACATCAACTGAGTTACTTTCGTCTTCCGATAGTCGGTCACGCATCACTGGAACAGAAACTTGGACTTCATTTGATTTCGTAATTAACATGCTACGGATGAATTAAACTTAAGCCTAATTACTGATCTAAGGGCTAAGGATCGAATGGGTTCAACTTCGTCATCCTATCACACTAAATAATCAAAAACGGGTCAAAGACACCACCTGCTTTCATCATTTCCGCACCCCCCGCGACTATCGAATGAAGGAAACAGCAAATGCAGTCAACCCTCCTTCGTGTACTAGAAATAAAGGATGGGAGACTAAGTACGTTCCCTTTAAAAACTTATCACGAGAAGAGAATATGAAATGTCAGTGGAATTCCAACATTCTCCTGCTTTAGGACTAAGGAATGATCACGACAACCTGCTTTCGCTACTTTCATTAAATGACAGATGAATACGGAAGTCATCTTCGGTGGCAGTCAGCGAATCCTAGGATTAGATGAATAAAGAAAGCATCCGTATTTTCAAAGTTCGTTATTCAAATAGTTTATGAAGATGGGAACAGGTCATGAGCAGTGGCTTTAACTCGATTATTTCCAAGGAATTACAGGGAACCCTATCCCTTATCCCATCATTGGGATTTTCATATTATTGGACATTTCATATCATTATACAGTTGCTAACAAATATCAAGGTGTCACACCGAGTCTAAGATACGAAAAAACGTTGTTAAATATAATTTTCGCCTACATTTCGAATACCGTGCCAAAAATATCACTAGATCAAGTCATAGCATGTTTTTATTAAGGTAAAAAATGTAAAATATGATTCTTGCATCATTTCCATTACTACAAATATGGTGAGTTCCACCGCATGAACAGATACTATTGTAATGAAATGTGGTCCTATCATTTTTTCGACCTCCTTGAAAAAGCATTAAAATTTGCACTCAATAACCCACGATAACCGCTCCTGCCACCTTAGCGTTCCGTCGAAGGATGAATTTGGCACTTCTCGATTGCTCCAGCGCACAATCAAAACGAAAAACTTTCCTCGGTAAAATCCGCTCTTCTCCCGGGAGTGAAACGCGACCCTGGACGTGGGAAGACAGGACTTGTTGCATCTCATGACTCCCTCACCACTGTTATCCCGTGGCATCGCCCTTCGGAAGATGCGGATTGAAGGGCTAATGACGGCTTTTCAACCCTTCTTTTGGCGCGGACGTTGATGGATAGTGACGGGCAGGCTTAATTCTCGTGCCAACCCGTACTCAAAATTTCATTCCATCGTATCTGAAAGTCAAATTCCTGCCTCAAAACTTCTTTTAGGCTTTAATTAGGTGGCGACGCTAATGTTTATGAAGGAAAAATCATCATCATCTTAGACATTTTACCGATTATTACTAAAGTTTTGAATGATCCCTGCGAACTTTAACGAAATGCTGTTAGCTTTCGAAACATTTTCGCACAAAATAAACACATGTTGCTCCCACGACAACTTTCCTTCGGTATCACTTTGAATTCGTAATGATCGATGACTACTACTACTCTTACTCCGCATCACGTACGCCCGTACTAAGAATGATACATCAAGTTCAATGTCTTTCGTTGCTTATTTTCGAAGTTGAGTGCTTTTCTGAGAAATTATTTGAGAAGTAAGGGAGATGGAGGTGAAAGAGTAATTGTTTGACATAGTAGGGGCACAAGGAAATTCACGGAGGAAATGAGGAGGTAGTAAAGGTGTGTAAGTAGCAATTAGATGTTGAAGGCTGTGATTAAAGGGAAAAGTGTTCAGTAAGTGAGACCTACAAGGAAAGAAATGGATGGAATGATGGTAGGTTGAAACTCTGACGAGCTAAATAATGAAACGTTGTGAAGCAATGTTAAAGTGCTGTGAAAAACCGTAAGTAGATACTCGTACAAATGTTTCATGGCTCGTTCAAAATTATAATTATTTGGTTGATTGCCTGTTATGGCGATGATGAAAACATCCAAATTTTAGGTATTATATGTGTGAAATATTTGTGAAAAAATACGTAATTATGAACACAAATTGAATGGTGAACAATTGCTTCTGCAAAAAAGGAAGTGTTTTATTGAGGGTTTATCGCATTATGGTTGAAGAGAGGAAGCTGCTGGACGAAATTATGAGGAAGCTGATTTAGTTGATGGAGTTGATATTTAAAGGCTTTGTGATGAAGACGGTCGTAATGGAAAGGATTATGTTGTGTTGGCGGGGAAGGAGAGTGGAAATTTTGGATCAGTTGAAGGGGGTTAGGGAGCGCATGTTCCTGCGGTTGCATATGATGGGATAAAAGTACTTTGATGCCTATCCAAACCTGCTGTAATTGATATATTACATTTTATGTGTCATGGAGATCGTAACCTTTGGGGCTGGGGCTCCTATAGGGTAATGGAGGCAAAAAAAGGTGCCGTTTGGAGATTTTAAAATGTCCCACAAGACGTTTTCGCCGTAACTGTTTACGCTTACTTACACTTGTACCTGCTCAGGGTAAAAATTTACTAAAAATATTCTACAAATTCGGTCCTAAAAGTGATAGTTTTATTAACATCTACTTGCTCACGAGATTAAATATTTCCCGCTAAACCTGGTTTAATAGCACCTTTTTACAGAGTAGAGCTGGGTATGTAACCATAAAATTGGGATTATTATCGACTTTCAAAAACATTTGTTTGTACAGTAAAACTCATGAAAATATTTTATAAAAATTAGACGCTTTTACGTACAAATTTCCACAGGCAACCGGCAGGACAAATCTTTTGTTCCATCAAATAAAACTGGATGGGTGTAAGGAATAATTATAGAAGGCGGAGGAAGGTGAATGAAACAAGCAAATTTTGGTATTGTAGAAATATTTAGATAATTAAGTCTGCATAGATTTATAAATCATATTTATAAGAAGATTTTTTTCCAACGTGTCTCATATTTGAACTAAAGCGTGGGTTATTGTAAATTGGAAAGAAATTGTAATCCGAATGTTTAATTTTTCCAATGATTTTATAAATAACGGAATAAAACAAGAAATGATGGTTGGCGCTGTCTCGCGCTGACCACTTCAACCAATGATGAATTGCATAAAATTGTTCGCATTTACAAAAAAATGACGGTATGATAGGAAAAAATGATAACTTAAGCTATTACTTTCCATGATGACAGCCATGCCTCAAATGATCTTCGGATTTGATCGTGAAAAATGACAGCGTGTTTCAGACTAAGGGCAAGATTATGATCGACGTTAACTGATGTGACTGTAACGGACTGCGTATCTCGCAACTTCTGGTGGTTGTGATGTAGCTGAACCTATTACGTTGGCCGGACGCTGACGGTTTCCTTTAAGGACGATAAATGGCCCTTATGAAAGTCTAACTTTTCCGTCAGAGAGCTTCGTTTTTCATATTTATAAAAATTTCATCTCCAGATTGACCATCCTACTTTATAACTTTACAATGAATCATAATTAACCTTCAAGCAAAATATGTCAGCATTTTTGCAGATTATTTATGTTTTGATTATAAAATATGGAAATAAACAGCTACTTCGCAACAATTTTCTACGAGCTCAAACAGAGCTCCGTTAGAAAAAACTGCCGACAATTGGCGTTCCTTCAATCTAACGTCGCTAAATCTAAACTCCCTTAAAGCTAACGTCGATGGAAATACTCTTCTACTATAGGAAGAGGACGAAAAACTAAAACGTCAGGAGACGTCGATCGTAATTCCAACCCAAAGGAAGATATCCATCATCATAGGTCGTTCAATCCTAGGACTGGTTGACTGCAGCCTTCCATCCTTCCCTATCTAATACTAGTTCCCTTACTCCCTATTAGCTCTTCTTATGCACTTTCCTCTTTATTTGGTCTATATATTTATCTAGTGGCGTTCCTCTTGGGGCTTTTCCCTCTTTTGTCCCTTCGATTATATCCTTCACAAACCCATCGTGCCTCAGGGTGTACCCAATCCATCTGGTTCTTATCTGTAGCGTTCCATGTAGTCCTTTTCTCTTCCAATCCTCTGTTAACTTCTTTATTTCCTATTTTATCCGTCCATTCGATCCTCAAAATCCTCCTACAACACTAGGTTTCGAGTGCTTCCAATCTTAACTAGTCTGCTTTTCCAATGGTCCATGTTTCCGATTCATGGAATGCCACTCTCTAGTCATTTTCTTTGAATACAGTAGTTGCCTTTTCATCATGGACGCTTTCTTAACTTGGGCATGATGGCCGTTGAACAGAAATCCAATTTCATAGACATGGTTCATAGAAATCAGCTTATCATACGGCTCGAAGGAATACAGGATGACTTTCGACGACACTTACTCTAGTAAGTTCAATATAATTGCTCTAGATAAAGATTTAATCAATTCACCTTCGCGCGCAAAGGACTAAAATGACCTAAAAAAACTAAATGACCAGGAATACTTTTGGACTTCCGTAAAATAGTCGAAGATTAAGGGGAGAAGCCAACTGCAGTCGCAACCAGCCTAACTTTAGGTTTCTTGGACTCAAGTATGACTCGGGACGTCAAAAGATTTCGTCGGTTCCACGAAATAGCTGAAGATTAATGGGGAAATAGAACTAGGCACGGCATCAAACAATCTATCTCGTGGTTCAGAGACTAAAGAAGGAAAAGCCGTAGAACGCTTCTTTTCACCAGTTTCGAAAAATGGCCAATGAGAGAAGAAGCTACTACAGTTGAAGTTAACATGACAAAAACTAAGAAGCTACTGCAGTTGAAGTTAACATGACAAAAACTAGTACATCACTTAAGATGTCACTGTTTATAATGTTGCTATACAAAGCCCATAACTTGGTGGCACTCGCCTGCGTCGAGAGTGAAGTCAGTTAGTGGTGGGCATGCCTTGGTAGAAATACAAAGGGACCAAGGTCCCTCCAGATATTCCCGTGCACTCTGACCACTCATCAATAATTTGCTTCATTCCCCCCATCCTCAAAGATGGCCGCACGCGAAAACTACCGATTTCTGCGACACTTTTAACACAAAATCACTAGCATTTAAGACGTGAAGGGAATGAAAATGTGGCCAAAGATGAGCTTCAATCTCCCTATCCTGACTCTCACCCCTTTGACAAGTGCCATCAAGTTCCGCGACACGTTTTTGCATTCTAGCATTCTACCTATAGGGCACAAGATTGCACGAAAATGTGGCCCAGGACGAGCCCATTGCGGAAAAAGAAGGGGTAAGACGTGCGTCGACTTACGTCCGCTTGGATGACCGTGGTGGTGGGCGAGTAGAGGTTGCTGTTGGAGGAGGAGCAGGGCTGGAAGGCGCCACCCGCCGCCACCGACGCCTCCTCCTCCTTCTTGATGTGCTGCGGCAGCATCACGGCACCCCCGCCGCCCTCCTCCGACATCATGGATACCTGTGGAAGAGGAGAGAACATTGACGGTTATCAGTTCGCCGTATTCAATTCGGAGGGAGAGGTTTCCTACAAGTAATAGCAGATTTTAAAGTATCAGGCGATAATTTGTGGAAATGTGTGACAGATAGCATTGACACAGAAACACTTTGTGAATTTCCCTCTTCCCCCTCCTTCCCCACTTCAGTCACTTCTCCTCTCTCACCCCCTCCTCCATCCCATACCTAAATATAATGCTCACAGATGATTGTTACTTCACCTTGAGGCAGTGTTTTGCTGAAACCTAGGTCGGTAAAATACAATTGTTATGGATATTTACAAAGTGTTTCCGTGATAATGCTGTCTACAAGTAATACTTTCCTCATTCACACGATCGAGTATTTACATCAAATTTACATCGGGAAAATACAAATATCGGGTCATACGCTTCGTTAAACACTGCTGCGAGTGAACAGAAAGCGTAGCATAGCTGATGGAAGGAGTAGGCTGGGAGCCATTAGAATCTCTGGAGGCAACACACTCGGCTTATATTATTTTCACCCTGCGTTATATCTCCATCAACACCAAGTAAGATTATTATTATTGTACAGTGACGAACTGATAGGTACAAAAATTCCTCCTGTCCGCGAACCATTAGTGATTATAACAAAAACAGCGAGACGCTAACACAAGACACATCGTTAACACACATTTCACCTCTTTCCTCTCCCCTTCCTTTTCCTTATTTTCTCGCCTTTCATGGCTGGTGTCATGACATCCCTTGCCCTCGCATGGCTGTATGTGGAGGTAGATGATATATCAGGCTAGGGCCAAAGTTCATTGGACGAAAAGGAGAAAATATATTTCTTTCCAGTACCAAGTTAAAATAAAAATGTTTTGTTCCTTTAGACTTGGATTTGAGCAGTTACGGGCAACGTTAAGACTCACGATTCTTTACATTTCCCACAAGTCCCAAACCACGCTTCCTTTCAAAGGGTAAAAGCATTTACGAACGAAAAACAAACATGGAGATATGCATAACACAAAAAAGAAAAGGGAAATAGAGTGACATTTTTGTTTATAATTCCCAAAGTTACATACAAAATATCGACGAGCGTAAAATAACAATGGGATAAAACACCTGAAAAATATTGTATAACTTGGATTTTTTTAGTGCCCAGGGATCCCGATTTCACCAACAAGAATTTTCAAAATTACAAAATTAATAACAGTTTTTGCATAGCCTCTCTCAATCATATCAATGCATTCCAGTACTGATCTATCATATAATAGCACTTGCTAGGGTGCTAACGATTCAAACGCATTAGTACTCAAGGATAATATGCAATTACACATGGCAATATTATCCTACACACAGCGCAACCCGCATATCACTTGTGTAAAGCGCTATTATTATTTTACCTTGGATCAGAATTTACCTTACATTGGTTCAGAACGAAAATCCGGACATTCTCGCGATTTGATCAGTGATTTACAGAATTAAATAACGATGCATTCCCATTATAACTATAAGGATCAACTTCAATGACTGATGCTTCATCGTCAGATAGAGTACATACCTATCCGTAAAACTCAGAAAGCATAGAAAAGACTGGGCACGATCACCATTTCAGCTTTAATAGACATACAAACTGTACATAATATTAATATCAACATTCTCTTCAGAATCTGTCGGCTCGATTGAAATACGAGCAGACAACTTAATAACTTAAAGACTTCTGGGTTCTAATTAAGCAAATCCCCATTTGCCGAGCGTAATGAGTACCTCGACACGATAGCGCAACGCAACGATATCGCCAAAATGTTGTGCAACGCAAATCGTTAACATCATCAAGTTTCCCATGGATAAAAAGTGAGGAACTTGATATTAATAATCAAAATTCTGACTTCCACATACTCTATCCTTAATGAGCAAGCTGAGCAAAAAGCGGATCATTGCTTTGACGGACATGAAAAACTAATTACTCCTGATAATCAATAGACAATCATTCTGGTATCTGTTTTTCAATCAAAATGTCATGGATTTTGAGAACGAAATTGCTCGGGGGGTATTTATTCTTAGAGAAACAATGGGAGGGAAGGTCTTGAAGTTACTGCTGATCGGAACGCATCCGCGCAAACGAGAGACAATGAATGAAACGATGCGTGAAGGCGAAACGTATGGTGATCTTCCGGTTAACCCCGTTAAGTACACAATAATCTCGGCCGAAGTTAATATAAATATTTTACCGATTCTTTTTTAACTACACGCTTGAAAAGGAAAGACTTTTACCAAAAAGCAATTTAAAACAGTATATTATCCATGTTTGACGCCTTTGCTGATACTTAAATCATTAAAAACAATGGCAGATGTGACTATCGAATTTATTTTCTTCATATACATACTCCTGCCCACATCAACAATGCTCCCCCATCTTTTTTGCTGTGCCCTGCCAAGTGTGCAGGGTCTGAAACGAATGGAAAGCAACTGAGATATTGCATAGAGAAGTAAGCCGAGCATAACAGTGAATGGAAAGCGCACAATGCCATTGGGCGCGTAAGAATTTCTTTTTGTAAAGCATACAATATTTTCCTAATTTTAAACGTCATAATACGCTCACGTAACGGTTTTTACAGCACACTAAAAATGTTTCATACTTACCTTTAACCGGTGAAGCACGAGTGATGACTTTTAGATCAATGTTATTCATGGCGGTCCACAAAATCAACATCAAGTGTTTCAGGGTTTCAGATTTATGTGACTGGTCCGAGGATTTCAATTCACAATATTTGAAAAATGTAACGGAAGAGCACGCTCACAAATATTTCCTTGAAAACTACAGCGTCCCAAGCATAGCACGATTGCTACGGCTTTAGGAATTACACTCGCAACGCAGCGGAAGGACAAAGAACGAAGACTGACAAAAATGAAGCACATGGAAACTGAAGTGATATCACATATTAACCGTCTTCTTCTAATGGTTCCCTGAAGACAAGACACATTTCTACAGTCATAATCAGTCAAAAAATTGCGTTCGAAGGATTAAAAAATCAGACAGAAAGCCCAACACTCGCCTAGCACGAATTCACTGCCGAACACATCCCAAGCGTATCCGAGTATAGAATGGAACTTGGACACGCACTTATGGGCTGAAGATGATAAAATGGAAATGGGGACCAACCAGAGGCCAGGAGAATAAGATATAGACCATAAAAATATTTATAGGGATTAGTGAATGACGTAAGCCCTCGTAAAATCGAAATTGTGTACACTAGAGACTCGGACACGGAAATTAAATGTATTATCAAAACCGATGCCACCGTTTAAAGTCCTTCGGCCTATCAACAGTATATGGGCGATGAAAAACCACCAAACCCATGCAGTAACCCCCCAAGTCTCTCCGATGAACTACTTTGAAATCTCTTTCACGTGAGAGCTGACACTGTAGACTTTCTACTTTTCAAATTACATTCATTGGACATGGCTGGAGAAAGATATATGAGAATTCTGGAACTCGCTCCTCTGACATAATCATGTATACTTAACCCTTACTAAAGCCTATAACCGGTAGCCAAGAAAGGAGCAACCTGGTAAATGCATTGTATAATTAAGACCGACTGCTCTTTCATTTTCCAATGACATGATGTGTGAGAGAGTGTTACAATGATATGAGTGTGTTTCCAAAAACATTGAGAGCATGAGGAATATAGATCATGTGCCAAATTAAGATGATAGCTACAGTAATAATCCGATAAGACAATCGGTAAACTATCTATTTCCTTTAGACAAAGGACGGATTACCCATTTCCTTTAGCCGTATTTGGATAGCTTTGGTGTCATTCATGGAAGCCGACTACCTGGATATCACTGAGGGATAGCCCTAATGATACCATTAGCAAATAGTTACAAGACCAACGACATTTTTCATTCATGCATCCAACACAGTATGAGACTATACATCCTGTCTCCAAGCACCAACTCACAAATTCACGATGAAAAGACTCAATAAATTTTGCTTATCATTCCTAAGAGTAACCATCAGCCTTTATTCTTCAACCCTACGCCCATAAGAAACCTTAGATTGCCACATAAGCCAAAGCCTTTCCCAAGACAGCCTCTTCATAATACAGCTTTTCCTTCTCCTTATTCTTTCAATTCTTAGTTTTGTATTCTTGGTCTAATTGGTCCCACTATCTTTATATTGAAATGTTCTCCTTTAATTCTAGCTTCCATATAACTCCAAGCTGATTCTATTTGCCTCGTGAAGGGCCTATTATCTAGTTCCATTTTCTATTTTATTATACTTGACATTAAAAGCTTGGAAGTATAGAAGCACGTTATTAAAACGTATATTTGGAGCATGCTCCTATATGGTAAAGAAGCCTATACAACCGCAACTTCAGAGCAAAACAGATTAAAACCAATTTTGAGGAAACCGGGACTAGCCACGGCAGTAACCTTTACGGAGTCACCCGTAAGTGCACATAAGTGGGATATTCCACAGAGGAAAATCATTCGCCTTGACCGGGATTCAAACCCGGATCCCTCGATTTCGCGCCGAGTGCTTTAACCAGTTAAGCTACCGAGGCGTCCGAGGCGATATTTGGTGGCTTTATAGGAGCATGGTGGTTAGGAAAAGGAGCGAATTTCTGTTACCGAAGAACGATAAAAATCAAATGGGCGGAGAAAATCCCGAACGAAGAATCCTACGAAGAGTTTATGAGAAAAGAAATGAAATGAAAAATAGGAAAAATTACAGAGGAAGAATAAAAATAGAATAAATCAGGCAAATTATGAAGGACTTAATTTGACTAATTACGTAGGAATAAAGTGGTTGGCAGAGAGGAGAATGGAGTGGAGAGCTATAGCAAACCTTCGCATTGATGATTACTGATGATGATGCTGATTAAACATTTATCTCTTTCATTAACTGTTTCACGCAGAGAAAGGCCATCGGGTCTTCTTTCGAACTATACACGTAGGTACTCAAACTCCCCTCCGCCCGCTACTTTAATACCCGCGTTTTCACGGCTTACATTTTTCTTTGGCTCACATACAAGCTACCCTACACTGAAAACCCACCCAGTACCACATTCCACAAATATACTTCCACACAGCTGTGCTTTATTCATTTTTTGACTCACTGCTCTTCAGAATAATGAGTGGTCACCAACACCTCCATTACAGGCTCACTCGAACCCGAGTGGGAAAACGTACCGAGGGCTCACGCTCTATAATCTGTCAAGGTGGTCGACAGAGTCGTCTATGCGTGGAACTTGGAGATTCAAATCCTAGTTCCTCTTTCTTAACCGATGAGTCCAATTAATCTATTTGGAGCAAAAAAAAACACCGTGGCAGAGCGTAACCAAATAAACACTTACTACCACTACGGAGAGTAAAACCTATGTTACTATATGAATTTGTACTTGGTAGAGTCGACACATTTATTTTCCTACCATGGTCTCGACAATTATTGTCATTATCATGGTTACCTTTCCTATACCTCGGTGATGACAATGATTGTCAAAATGATGGTCGAAAATAAAAAAATGTGGAATATACGAAGCATAAATTCATTTAGTGAAGTGAACCAATTTCATTAAGTTACGCCGGAAACGTTTGCTTTCATTCAGTGTCCTATGGTTGTAAGTTATGACAAACGATTTTAATACAAGAGTTTGAGTATCGTTTAACGGACAAAAATGTGAATAAAATGTAACGGGAAACCAAGTCGCCTACCAATGAGTCAATAGACTTTTGGAATCGACCTACAAAGCGAATTGGATTACATCTCTAGCGGCCGTTTACCGCACCCCTTCCCCCAAGACTCTTGAGTTCTTCCAGTCGTCTTCACCCAACTCTCTCACTTATATTGCCCTCTTCACGTCTTCTTTCCATCCATTTCTTGGTCGTCTACCCCTCTTTCTTCTTTTTTTCTGGTATCCAATTAAAACACACTTTATTATGACATTCTAACCATATATTAATACCATAACAATTTCTTTGTTTCATGTTTTCAGTCAATATTGCACACCCATTCTTTCCCTCAGTTCACTATTCGAAACATGATCCATAAGTGTTACGCCACAGCCAATTCTATAATGTAACTTCATTCTAACTTCTCGGTATGGAGTTACATTTTCTTCTAATTCTGCCAGTCACACGGTATCCAAAGTCATTAAAATCACAAATTATTTTGTCAAAAGTTTAAATCTTGTGGGACATGGGCTAAATACTAAAAAAAAGAGTGGATGTGAGTTGAAGGAAGGGATATCCCAATCGCTCGGTTTGGGTTAGAAGGCGTTTGGAAGTTGTCACCGATAGAGATGAGCGACGTTGAGGCCGAAGGAAGCCGAAAGCGGAACACAAATAGGATGAAGGGGGCTTCGAAAGTTCCAAAGACGATCCCAAAATAAATATTGACTCCTTGAAGGTTTTGTACGAGAGGGGAAGAAAGCGTACGGGAGGCCACGTCCGATGAGCGGCTGGTAGTCTACATAGGAAATGAGGGATGGCCCCATTCACACGCTCTCAAGACGGGCCGTGATTGAAGGCAAACGGGGTGGGAAGGAGAAGACACATCGGGTTGCCAAAAACCCTCTGGAATGCGTCAATATTTGCCAAAACGGCACGAAGACAAATAATGCTGGATAGACGATGAGCACACCTAAAGGCGGAGGGAGCGATTGTTGTCCACGTACACATTTGCGAAAAGTTTTGCATGCATGTTCTTAATAGTGATACTTAAAGATAAAAGTGTAAGAAATTGCAATAAAACGATGCTTCATTGGCAACTCAAAGCTATTTTATCACATAGCCTTAAGGCGCATGAGATATATTTCGTAATAATTCGATTACAGATTGTGCAGAATTTTTTCTAAACGCGAATTAATTATACATTTCACGTGAATATAACGGTTGCTAACAAATACCATTGTGTCTCGCCGAGTCAAATATTTGTCGAAAAAGCATATTTAAATATAATTTTCACCGAAACTTCGAATTCCGCTCTGAAAGCTAAAGTCATAACATTGCTTTCATTAAGGCAAAAATGTAAAAACAGATTCTTGTATAATTTCCATTAGTGCATGTATGGTGAGTTCCTCCGCGTGAACAGATACAACTTCAATGAAATGAGGCCCTAGTATTTCTTTTCGACGTTCTTGAAGAATTATTAAATTGTGCACTTAATGACCCACGTTTACCGCTCCAGCCACTTTAAATCACTGAGGAGTGGCGTTGCCATTTGGGAACGGCTGTATGCCACTCTTAAAAACATTTTTTTAATCAATAATTTTTTATATTCTACTTACAGGTTGACAATTTTTTTAAATCACACTAATATAAATGAATGCAACATACTTATGGAGTGAAATATACAAAGTTACATACAAATAAACAAAAATACAAATTTTAATCGATTCATCAACAAAATTTACTTTTGGAGCTCTGTGTTACATTTTAGACATCTTTACAAATTAGGCATGAATTCATTTCGGCTAAACTATTGTGATTATAGTAAAACGTATTATGAAGAAAAAGAAAATTTCACCAATTTTAACATAAAATAAGAAAGATAGGTAGAAAACTAAAATGATTTTGACCGTTACCATATGGTATCGGCATAAAATTATAGATGCTTACAAGCATATAAGTACATAAAAGTGTTTACAAGCATATTTTTTTCCTTTCATATTAACACTCAAAATGCATCCTGATTTCAATTTAAATAGATATTTTTTAAAGATTTTGTAATTAAATAAATTCAGATCATATTGGGTTAAAATACGTCACACAACGGGGAAGATGCCATTTTTTTCAAGCTAGTTGTATCTGAGGTTCGTATTTATAATTATACAGGACAACAATTTAGTCTAAAAACATCGTAGTTTATGAAAATATTTCTTGCAAAACATTTACGCGCGCTTGGCGGCGTCAAAACTCTACGTCATCGAAACGGTTCTGCTGTCAGTGATCCGACGCGGTTACATTTGAAGTTCAGCTGATTCAATCATCCAAGATGGAAATAACTTTACGTTTCCTTTGCGGAAGACAACGAACTGGTATGATTTGAACCTTCTTGTGGATATATAAGTGGAGCAAAGTTGCGATACCGTGCAGTGAAGGCAGACCACCGATATGCTGCTTTGGATCACGTGACTTTTTAATTGTATACACATTTTAAAGGATATTTGTCTTAAAAGTTACTTAATGTCTGCGTTTGACGCATATACATACATGCATTTTACATTTGAGATTGTTAGATAATTTTTCTGTCATGTGCACTCACAATCTTTGAGGAATAAATTGAAAGCATGTTCTCCATCGAGGAAGCTTGAGCGACACCTTTCTCAAGTTATAATAGAAGCATATTCGAATTGCATTTTAAATTTAGGCATCAGCCGTAAGCATGGAGTAAATTAATATTAATGACGCAAAAAACTTTATTTTTAGGACTGAAATTCTCAGTGATTAACTAGATATACGTACGCATTTGAGGCTTAAACTTAATTGTGTCATGTCGCCCGCTGAAAACTCTTTCGCTAGCCGAGTTATTTTTCTGCTATTTTATGAAAAGTAAGACGGCGAGTTATAAACTTTTATATTAAAATAACTGAGAAAACATACAGGCATTTACATTTATGACGTGATCTGATCATCAGAACCTCCTCGTTTGCTTTTAATAATAATTTCATATTGTAAAATAAACATTCTTTACTATAGGAGTAGCAACGATAATTTTACCTTGAAAATGAATTAAATATTTTAAAACTTCTATTAAGTAACCAGGTTACAATAAACGTAGTTTTTATCGCCAGCTATCAGCATTAACTTGGCGCTTGCTTAAAAATACTGCGAATTGGGATACAAGCAACAATAAGATGGTATAAGGTTGTTTGCTCGGACCTTCAGACAAATTGTGGCCTTAGTTCAACTCAGTGATTTAAGATTCGTGGGGCTTTTAAATAACCACTTGTCATACTAATCTATCCCTGGATAGTTTTTGCATTCGCGATACAGAGTTCTATCTCGTAATGAAAATAAACAAATCGTAGGAGTGAGTTTTCAGTGTCGTCGTGCAGGCCTTGGCGGTGAGAGATTACGTGGCGAAGAGATTAGATATGGAATTCTCGTAATCATTTCTAAATATGCACTTCACTTCGTATAACTCCCGACAAAAGCCTTCGCTCGCGAAGAAACCAGGCACGTCTGTCAATCTTTTAAATGCTAAAAACATTTAGCTAAATTAGCAATGGCTAATTAACAGTTCCCGTCTTCGTTTACTATAGATTTATGCATTGGAATTGAGCAGATGGAGGGGGACAATTGAGGGTAAGAAAGTCACGTACACATACTGACATTGGGTGTTCACGAAATAAAGCAGATGAATCACTTTGATGTAGTCAACCTTATTTGTAAGCAATACTCTCACTCCACAACTAACTACAGTATCTACACAAACAATGAAGGTGCTCCAACAAAGGCCCATTTTTATAATTTTCTGGTTAAGTATGCTGTAGGCATAATAACAGAATTAAAAGAAGAACAAACTTTGTGTTTTCCACTAATTTATTATATAAAATACAACCGGTTTCGGTTATTACACCATCATCAGGCAAACTTATAATAAGCATTATAAGTTTACCTGATGATGGTGTAATAACCGATACCAGTTGTATTTTATATAATAAATCAGTGGAAAACAAAAAGTTGTGTTCTTTTAATATGAAAAGATTCCACAAAGTTAGATCTTCCTCATACGAATATAATAACCGAAGTTAATACTCGCTCCCATTAATATCGCTCACGTCATCTAACCGACAGCCAGATGTAATATATAAAACCCGAACTATCAGTTAACGTCAAGTAAGCGAAATGGCTACATTATCTTACGGTTAACGATCCCAATGCCTTCGGTGGTGGAAATCTTCCAAGGGTAAAGAAAGAAATGTTAAACCATAAACCGTCTCTACCTGAGCGTCCAAGGCTTGGAACAGTACGCGTGCCAACTTCAATTCAATGAATAAATGCTGAATAATTAAATATTCACTAAGGTACGCACATATTCGCAAAGAAAATATTTCTTTGCCGCCCAGACAACGAATTCACGTAATTGTTCCCTCAGAAAAGTGAATTTTGATATTTTCCTCTATTAAAACGATGATCTGTTATGGAAACTGGTACTTTATTCTCCAACTCTGATGAACCTTTATTTTCCCTAAATATTTTAGAAACACGTTATTGCCAATTGTTATGCTTCACCTCGCAGGTGGAGTCCCGATCACATCTGACTGCCTTCCTGAGTATTTATAAGCAATGAACATTAACATCATGAGGCCAAATAACGGCTCAATGGATAGGAAAATAATTTATACGTTGATTAAATGAAGCTTAACAACGGAAAGCCGCGTAACTGAGATCAAATTAGGTTTTAATAACCACGGACGTTGGAAATGGCAATATCCTCTTTATGCGTAATATGCAACCAACGGCTACACAAATCACTTTATTAGATTTGCGGACATCTATGGACAGAAAACTTTCCAGTACTTCATAAATCAAGAATTCAAATACTTAAGGAACTCTTCCGCAATTAAGAGTGCAAACCGTGCAAACATTTTAGTGGCACGAGAGGATAGCGGGCCTGACACGCAAAAATGTCAAGATATCTGTTATAAAAGACGCTTCGGTAGCAGCGATGAACATTAATTTACACAAAAGTAAATTAATTTTAGGGTACCTACATTAAGTTTTTCTTAGCCATGTCTGGCTCGTAGCTATTTTTCAACCATAAAGTCAATCACCGGAAATGTAAATTATCGGTGAAAATTTTATTCTACAAGCCCAACCATAAAAATGAGAATTAATTTGCCAACTAGCCAAATAACAGAATAATTAAGTCTTAGAAATCAATTTACAAATATTGAGTATGTATCGAATCAGACCATTAAAAATGTGTAAACATGAGAAAAGCCACAATTATAATAAAATTATTATTCTAACATACAATGGTCGAAAAATATCAGGAACATACACTGAATCTCGCTCTTTGGTATAGATCCACCTCAAGGAGGAATATTAAGGCTGAGTAAGCCAAGACAAACTTCCGCCAACGAATATTTCGAAGGCTGGAATTGCCGAACTGAAATTTTGACTCTATAACGGAGACATAATGATGGAACATGGATGAAATATGTGAAAATAAATGATCAATGGATGTTATAACCGGAACATGAACATTAGGGAGGTGTAATTTGTAACAAAAATTGATAAAGTCGATGAAGAGGCCGAAAATGTATCAACAAGGAATTCAAGGCAGATTTACGAGCCTGAAGAGATATTGACGACATGCAGGTAAATGTGTACTTTATAGGTACATTTTATTTAGCTTTTTCATTTTTCATGTCAAAATCCCCAATACATCCATCGAAAAATGTGTGCCATAAACAATAGAACAATGATCAGTATAAATTAAACCATACAACTTTAAAGAAAGGAAAATATAAAAAATACAGCAGAGTCTAATGTCGAGCTGCAATTTAAAACTGAACCTGCACTAATGTATGGAAAAAAAATCCGAAATCACTAGCCTTGTGCCTACAATAAACGACAATTTATCTACAGAATAAACCTTAAAGAGATGATATGAGTTCGTGCACGAAGGTATTGACAGATTCGATATCAATTAATGCAGTATAGACAGCAGAGTTGCACGCTTAGATTGTGAAGATCTCAAAAATTTCTTGAATATTTTTTTGCTAAAATGCACCTGTATCATTCTTCCATGCATGCTAATTCCCCGGGATACTCAAGACGTGGAATCTGACGACGAGCTTATCTGACGAAAAATATTACTACTAACATATTAACTTCAAGCAGATACTCGGAGGTTACATGCTATGCTTAGTTTACTTCAAAAATTCCAATCAGGCGAGTTTCAGTACGACGAGGATATTATTTTCACCACGCGCTACATCTCCAGAACTGATAGAAGCAACAAAATAAGAGGGATACACTAACTACCGAACTGATAGGTACAAAAATTCATTTTTCCACAAACCAATAGTGAGCAGAACAAAAACAGCGTGACACTAACATAAAACGCACCGTTAACATGCATCTCACTTCTCATTTTTCCTATTCCCTCTTTATACATGGCTGGTGTCCCATTGGCGGCTCCCATGGCATGGGCGGAGGGGCAGTAGGGGCAATTTCCCCAAAAAAACCCGGTGTATTTTATTTATTTTTTTCATAGACCAAAAACTAAAAGCCGAAATTATTTTATGCTGTGAAGTACGATGGTAGGCATATGTCTTAAGCTAAATAAGAGTTACATTTTCATTTTAGACATAGTTTGCTAGGAGTTCCCGGGACGAAACCCCCGGACTTCCCTTTTCCTGGGAAGAATTCCATACCTCCAGAGCCAGTGGTCTGGAGCCACACCTGTGGTGTCCTAACACCCCCGCCACACGCCTCTACGGGGGCTCGCAGGGTAGCATGTAGATGTAAAATTAGTAGACGTAAAAAAATACAGCACTATTCGATTTTGTTTGCATTCAATTTTTCCAAATCGACGATTATATGCGCTAGTCGGTTAGGTACATTACTAATTCTCCTTACTTAAGCGATATAAGCGTTAGTAAGATCTATTTCTCACGGGATTATTTTAACCAACATGGAGCTATTACTTATGATGCTGTGGATGGATACATGATAATCATTCGGACTACGATACAGATCTAGATAAACGGCAAAACTACTTCTTCCTCACATTTTCCTATTTTCATACGGGGTAGCTGTTTTTGATAAGTCTCCTCCACTCCTCTCTACCCACGTAATCGACCACCATTAGACCTCTGCTTCTTAATTCCTTTAATAATTATATATAACCAGTCCCTCCACCTTGTTGTACGTCTCCATAGGCATTTACTACCTTCTACATGCATATTCAATTACACTTTGCTCACGTTATCTTACGCCTTCTCGTTGCGTGTCCATTGCATTTCAACCGGATTTCTTGGGCTTTCTTTGATATTCCAGGGACTTCAGCTCTATCTTTCTCATTCTTTCATTACCGATCTTATCCCTAGTTGTTCTGCTGAGCATTCACGTTACCATCCTCATCTCTACCACTTCCATCTTCCTTTCTTGGGACTGTTCTAGATGTGCCAGGTTTACGAGCCATATAGCAACAGAAGTCTTACCACAGTTTTATAGACTTTTCCTTTGACTTGTTCACTCACTTTTCTGCCGCGAATAACTCCTGAAAGCTGTTTCCAATTTCTCCAGCCTGCCTGTATACGGTACTGTATTTCTTTACCCACGCTACCATCTGCTGATATGAGCAAGCCAAGGTAATTTAACTGCTGCACTCTGTCTAACTCATAATCTTGCAGCTGCACTCCTCCAACCACACCTACTCCACCTAACCATAGATATTTAGTATTTTTACACTGGCTTTCAAGCCTCCGTATTCTAGAACATTCCTCTGCCTTTCCATCTTTTCTTCTGCTTCTTATTTACTCTCTCCTAACAGAACAACATCATCCACGAAAAGCATTAACAAGTAATCCGCGAAAAACAAAACAGCAAACGTATTACGCAAAATAAAACCCAAAAGGTTAAATAAATTCAAGAAAAACACCGGAGAAAAGATCAAATGGAAAATAGTAGCGCGAGTCTGGCGAAAACTGCTCTATGAAGAGAGAGAACAGATCTATAGATGAAATGTATCCTTCATTCGACGGTTTATTGAAAAAGCAAAAAAACAGAGAAAGTTGGTAAATAGCGACTGCCTTTCAGGAATATCACTAAGAAATTATGATCTTTTTTAACGGTTTAGTTTAACGCTCAGGGCTACGGTTGAAATCTCCATCAGAGCAGTAACTCCAGGTGTATAACAGGAAGCAAGTCTGCATTAACAACCGTGGATTCGCTCTTTCATCGCCACAAAAAAATATAAGCTGGCTGGCGTGATTCAATCCTGTAGATGCGAATTTATATGCCGTTCACTATTCCTGCCGCAGGAAATCGACTTAGAAAAGCCCGAACAGGAAGAAATTTTCCATTTTCCACTCAGCGATTGACTCACTGTGCCAGATAAAGATGTATTACACATCGACACGCTTCACTTTAAACGAATTTTCGTGACGAAAATAACAAATTTTTTCCCATTCCAAAAATGCCCTTAAGAGAAATTAGAAAAGCCATCTGTAAATGCATAAGGTAGAGCACTAACGCAAACTACTAATAACGGATGGTGGAACACTTAAGGCGTATATGACTCATGAAAACTCAAGTCTCTCTCATGATTCATCCCAAGAGAAAAGACGATTCTCTCGACGAAAGATCGCAGGTCACAAAACAAATATTCACCCACACAACGAAAACACAGTGGAAGATTTCTCGGGTGTTCCACCAGGTTACAATCTCCATTTCTGCCGACGTTTCGAAGAATGACTCGTTCGTTAACAGCAGGGCTTCTGAATGGCATGATCCGTTATGATTCGTCTATTGTCAATCCCTGATCGGAATCGATTCTGCAGCCCTGATGATGAAGAACGAGCCCGTATCCGAAACTTCGGCAGGCATGGAGCCTCTAACCTGGTGGAACATCCAAGAAACCTTCCTTCACAAGATTCACTGGGAAAACCTCAGATCATTCAACGAAAACACATACTGATTTTATTGTTTCCTCCACTGAACGGGGACTTATAGACATATTGACTTCACTGCTTGCGAGCCGATGCATTTGTTTGTGAGTTTATCACCAGCTTCCACCTGGCGAGGTTCTTGGTAAGTTCACATTTCATTTGATATTCTATATCAATCGGTAATCACCGTATTAGCTCGAAAATAGCTAATTTTTCTTCTCCAATTGACAGTGCACACTTATGTTTTTACAGGTAAAAGTATTTAAATAGTATTCAGGAGCAGGACTATCATGCTGAACTTTTCGCACGCGCACTACACTCGAGTACTTGTAACTTGAAAAACACAAAAGTGTGTTTCATCTCGTCTATTTAACATCGCTGTTATGCTAAATTAATTGGGCGTTCGTGTTCTGATGCTGTAATGTACAAGCACAGTGGAAAAATATCTTGACGAGAACAATAAAAATAAATAATTTTAAAATGACAAATTTAAATGGCATTCGCATTTTTCTTCCTAAATTTACTCCCAAATTCCTGGGGTCACACTATACTTATTCGGGCTGATATGCTAGGTTTTAAGGGCAATCACGACTTCGACTACCCGATGTCGAGGAGTTCCTTTGACGTTCCCACATATATTTTTCCTGCAGCTTCTCTTAAACTCCTCAGTTTCTGCCTACCCTAATGTTGTCCAGTTCTCTCCATCAGCTAACCAACAATCTGACGCAAAATACGTAACCCGAGCTCTCAGTCAACATCAAGTTAACCAAATCACTACGTCATCTTAGGGGTAAACGCTAATCAGACATTATAAGACCCGGTCCACTGACAATACTTTAGGTATCACTTATCTGGTCAAAACCAAACCTTGAATTCCCTCACCTAAAATCAATGCATGACAATGTTGACTTCTTAAGCCATCAGCAGAAAAGCTACTTTCTCGGAGTGAAATATATGCTATTATCACGTCTGTGTTTGGTTTCATACATTTTGCATGAGAATGCTTGTCGACGGACACGCTACTGAATGACGCAGGAAAAGAGAAATCACAATATTTATATTTGAGGCACACTTAACAATCCATTTACGGAAGAATGGTGTTTCACAAGCCCAAAAGAGCCTTATCATGAGCGATGGTGCGAATATTCCTAAGATTTCTATCGAAGAAAATTCGTAAAGAAAGAATCATCCACGTGGATAGGAATCGAACCCAGATTCCCCAATTTTGCTCCGAATGCTCTCCACAATTAGCTACCTGGACATCCTCTTTCACAGTATATCCCCAGTAATGAATGCACGGAGGAAGAGGGTGCCCAAATAGTTTCATAAATAAGAGAACTAAGCGTAACACCGAGGGATATGAGTTCGAAACCCATTCTTGGCGGATCTTAGCGTTCAGAGTAGGATTCGGGGTTCGACATTTAACTGGAACGAGTACCTATTGCATGCATGGTGTGGAATCACCCCGTGCAAAACACCCTTGGCTTGCAAGGTACTTCGTGGATGCAGATGTAGGTACACATGTTGTCTTAACTAATAGCTGGTAGCAGAAACAACACATACGTATCCATATGAGTGAAATCCATAAGCCAAAGCATCGTTCAACATGCGTAGCCGAAAAATTCAATAAATCAGATGGTTTCGTAAATGGTCTCATAACTTGGCCTTAATGGAGTTTGTTGATTATGAGTTCCACGAGTATCCAAGATGGCGGATGTGCAATGAACCACTTGGAGGCTTAATTACTACATAAAAGAGTTATTACGAGACTAATGAAGAGTTTATTGACTCAGACTGACTATTAATAATGTACATAAGTAATTTATATAAATAAGAAAAACGTAATTAAATTGTATTCATCGGAATGAGAGTAGACGAAACATTCAAAGCAATGGCTATTGAGAGATAAGTTACGTAATCGATAGTTCCTGCAACCATAATTTAGTAATGCGTTCCATAACTTTATGGATTTCATTGCTATCGATCCAATCTATAGTATCTACTTCTTCCCCAGTTCCCTTTCACCCTGATTCTCTCTCTAGTTCTAAACGGTCGACTAGCGCCATGGATTCAGTGCCGTAGCCAGGATTTCGTTTCGGGTGTAAGGTTATATTGAGTATAATCGGGGGCAAAAGCGGAGTATTCCAGCGAAAAATGTTTGAACAATAAGAGAAAAATTATGTAGTAGGTATTTTCAGTGCAATTACGACTAATGTGTAAAAGAAAATTATTTAAAATTTTGCTGAACTAATTTCTGAAAGAATTCAGTACTGGTATTTTATGCTTGAAAATTACATACTTATTTCAAGAGAGTTTTTCAAATAATCCATTAAATAAATTAACATATTCTCTGTAAAACAATCAAAACACAACTTTATCCTGCAGTACCCTAATTTTTTAAAACGAATTAAAACATTTCGGGGGATCCCATGGACCACTCCTCTGGCTACGTCACTGAATGTAGTGCACACGGAAATAAAATCACTGATAATAACGATGAACTGCAAAGCGCAGGAGTGGCGCACATGGACGAGGGAGCGTCTTCGGCACGGAGATGAGGTCTTCCGCCCTTTGATCACTTCCCCTTCGTTCTATTGCGACCTCACTGAATAGTTGGCACCTTAGGGAGGAAAATGCATGGAACCATACGGTACGATACATAAGGGGAATTTTTAAGGCATTAAAATACGCAATCGACCATAATGAATGAATCAGCATTGCAGATTGCATAGGCACGAGAAGCGGAATAGCCGTGGTGCTGCAACGATTTATTCATTTATCTAACTAAGCATAAAAATGCAAGATGGAAATAATTTCCACATAAGCACTGCATTTTCATTTAATTTATACAAGCCATGCTAGGTGGAAATATATTTGCACAAAAACAGACTTCACTTTTGTGGGGCAAGACCCCACCTACTAGTAGTAGTAGTAGCAGTAGTATTTTTAGTAGTCTCCTCTTTTTTGTATTAAAGCTGCTCTCAACTCTCCCAATTTCAGTTGCAACAAGTAGAAAGTTTCTTTATTTCTGAGGGTATATACAATTTTCCTTACCCCTCTCCATTAATCTTTTTGAAGGTTTACAGTATTTTCGTAAATTCACATTTGTAAAGACCAATTTTAAAAATTTCAAAATGTATCATAATAGTAAATGGTTAGAATTTGTTACGGTAAAATTTTCACGCAATTACTGTAATCTAGCAATTTATGGAATGCAAAAGTTGAATGAATTGATTATGGTTGCCGTATTATCATTAGGTCATAGTTAGATCCAACTATAACTACAATTGTATCATATCCAATTCAGTTTATGCAATATTTAACAAACTATTTTCATTCATATTTTAAATTAAAATTACTGATCATTATTACGAACTTAATTTTAGAAACTTCAGTATTTCCCGCAAGATCAACATCAGTAGGAATATTTTAAAATAAAGTAATAATGGTTTTTTTTAACGCGGACTTAATGCCATTAATGACTCTTTGTGTATGATTGAACCTCATGTGACGTCACTTCCGGAAGTTGACGATCAAAAAGTGCATGAAGGATAGAGAATAATAGCTAAATGGAAAGCGGTCAAAGAATTTCTCACGTGTTCTCTTAGATCATGTATAGGGTAAATATGCCCTCGGTGGAGAAAGTTGCCTTCACAGCAACTACGAGATGGGTGACGTCAGACAATAAAACTAAGCCGATATAGCCCGAAATGTCACCGTTTAAGTGTCGCTTGCCTGGCTAAAATGATTTTTCTTCCCCGTTTTTATTTTATGCAACTGAATAAAGATATCCGAAAGACTGAGTGGAGTTAACATTTGCGGCGCTGCATTAATGAAACAAGGATTCATCAAGCGAATATTAGGAAGGCTCTCCGATGAAAAAAAAGAAAGAGAGATGGTACATACTTTGCTCTGGTTAGGCCACATCTCGAATACGCTAGTGAGCATCCGGGACTCTGAACGGAAAGATTTGATTCGCGAAGTAAATAAAATACAAAGAAAGCCGCACGTTTCGTTAAAAACTGGTGCGAGCGAACAGAAATTGTTACACAGCTGATGGAATGACTTGGCAGGGAGTCGTTAGAGAATCGGAGAGTACACGCTAGGCTTAATTCAGATCAGGCGAGTTTCAGTATGACACGGAGGATATTATTTCTATGGTAAGATGGCTAAATATGATATTTCTTGTATTGTAACTTGTTACTTTAAGAGGCCGTAGAGCTCAAGTTCCCTCGATTTTATGATATGTCATGTTTTGCAAATTTAACATTGCAAGCAATTTACATGACATATAGCTCTTGGCCAACTAAAGATATTTGCAAAATGGACATATCACATATTGCCACAGGGTTTTTCTCAAACCCTACAAATCCTAAGCATATCACATTTCGCAATCTTATAGATCTCACGGAGACGAATCCAACGGTAAGCATAACTAAAAAAAAACGGAAATATAATTTTTAGCCATCTTACCACAGATTTTACCCTGCGCTATATCTCTAGAATTGATAGAAGATACAAAATAAAACAGATGCACATACGAACTGATAGGTACAAAAATTCCTTATCAGTGATTATAACAGAAACAGCGTGACGCTAACATAAAACACACCGTTGACATACAATTCACCTCAGTACACTCCCCCTCCCTTTCCGTAATGTGTAGATGAAGAAATACATCCGAAAGAAGAAAAAAGAAACTCCATCTTCGTATGCAGGCTTTTATTAATACATTGCGATACACGGATAGCACACGTCCCCTCTATTGTCTATACGCTCAAAGCGTGTAATTCATAACAAAACTCCGCGAAAGCTTTGGTTAGAAGTCACGCAGAACTGTGTATTATTGTTTCCGTTTAGAAAGAATTTAGATTAGACTTAAAAAGTCCCGGATGAAATTAGGAGTCGGTACATACCTTGATCCGATGAATCATCAACAAATGGATTTCGCCGAATTGGGTCGACCAGGAACTCAATGACACACTAACTACTGCACCACAAGTAAGGAAGCAACGAGTTTCGCGCTTCTCCGATTTCCAATCATCATTCAGACGATTGATTCCAATGAGATAAAACGCTTACTCACGGTTTCTGATACCACTTCAAGAGCTCATGATAAATCACACTCCGATAGTATATAATACAAAAAAAAGACTTTAGTTCACAAATTATCTCTTTACTTGATAAGAAGGCACACTAGCGAAATTGAGCTATTAAGGATCGCTTCCTTCAGGCGGATGCTTAGATGATGATTCATTATTTTGTAAAGAGTTACCCGAATGACCTCGACCTCAATTCAGACGTTTTATAGATACGCAATTGAGTTTCCTTACACGACGCATAACCTTGTGCATAATAATTTGCTTCTTTATGCAATACATGGCTCCAGATTCAATTAAGCATGAGATCATATGGACATGTCCTAATTTCATGTGAATGATTATTCATGAGCCATCAAATGCATGCGTAAACGCGTTTCTACGCACCACACGCATATTAGGCACAAAATTATCAAGGGATGGCTTTTCAAGCGAAATAGCACTCTAATCATTCCCTATAATTTAGAATTATGGAATGTAAAGGCACTAAATTCGATTCAAATTGGAAATTCCGACGAAAAAAATTATACCCCCGCATAGTAAGCAATACTGGCGTCGCAAAACTCGTGGCAATTACACGCGTTTGTGCCTGTTGCCAGGTTGAATGAAGCACAGGAGGGTATAAGGACAAAGGGAACGTGAGTCTCTTCCCGGCATTTCTAGGGAGTCCTGCGGCCTGATTCCCTAAGGACTCAACATCGAAAATGTCGTGGACGTGCGTCAAAACCTCAATAAATTTTGAATTGCAAATGGAATCAATTTGTAACTTTCGAGTTTGCGACGCCAAAATAACAACATTGTTGAGGCTCGAAAAAGTCCGAGGCCTTCCTGAATAGGTCACCTGGGACCTTACCCAGTATGGATTCGGAATCGACGACCCTCGACAGTATCATGGGTGTGACGTCAAGACCCCGACATATCCCGAATGTGACAAAAGTTAAAAATCGAGATTTTTCGCGGACGTGACGTCAATATTTCCTCATCGCCGAGGATTGGACATTTCGAGCACATAAGGAAACACCAAAGTCTGTTGCTATCAAGAGAGTACATTTACGTATTATTTGAGGAATCCGAAAAGACGCGTGTTGTCACAACGTCCGCAATGTTAACCGTTATTTAAGCGGGGTTCATCTATAGTACTCCAGTCCGTCGCATAGGACGCCTTTAGTTAAGAGTGGACAAATGCCAACGCCCGGGTTTCTCTTCACCCTTTCCAATCCTCAACGATTCTCCCAAAACCAACCTACCTATCGATATACCCTTCATGGCACAAAAAAACCACAATTTTACGTCGCCTCCCCAAGCAATTAACCAACCATGTCGGTGTTGAATCAACCATGTAACGCATCAAGCATACAACATTAATAAAATCTTTATAACAGACTACGCTTGGTTTTTTGTAGTTCTTTCTACAAGACATGAAATAAACCATGACTCAAGCGTAAGGCTGTAAGTAAACTGAAGATAGATATCTGAATAAACTGCAACTTCATGCTGTCGTGAGGATTCCTGATTTTCGGGTATTCACAGCGTTAGTTGCAGCAACTGGCAACAGTTTCGCTTGAGTCCCAACGGGAGTCGCAGTTCAGGGTTACACGCAAGCAATCCTTCAACAAAAAAACCCAGCCGCGAGAACCGGGGCATTACATTTCTACCCCCCCAAGGACACCTAACGATTTCGGAAATAATGTGCGGTGGGTACGGTGAAAAAATAAAAGAAGACGAACCAAGAGAATAAAAAACGCGTTGCCAGCAGCACGCTTCGGCCGCAGAAGGAGACACGCCTCGGCGAGCATTTCCACGTGCGTGACTTTCCCACGCGCCACCCGCCCTGACCACGGAGAAGCTCCTCGCCTCCCGCCTCTAGAGGCCCCCCCACTGGAGGGGGACACGCGCGACAAGCCCCACCGAGGCGACGGCGGCGGCCGGCGAGGCCCCCGCTCCCCTGGGGTAAATCACGAGACAGTACCTACCGGCCGCATTTGTATATTGACTAAAAATCCTATGTCTACATACTACCCTGCGAACCGCTGTAGAGGCATGTGACGGGGGGAGTGTTAGACACCAGCCGTGAAAAGGGAGGGACTAGGGAAAAGGAGGGGGGAGAGTACAGATGTGAATTGTATGTTTAAGATGTGTCTTATCAATTTGGGGATACCGGGACTAGCCACGGCATTAACCTTTACGAAGTCACCCTCAAGTGCACATAAGTGCGATGTTCCACAGAGGAAAAATCATCCGCCTTGATCGGGATTCGAACCCGGATCCCTCGATTTCGCGCCGAAAGCTTTAACCAGTTAAGCTAACGAGGTGTCCTTAGTTAGGCCCCTGTTAGTGTCTCGCTATTTTTGTTATGATCACTAAAAGTGCGTGGAAAGAAGGAATTTTAGAACCTATCAGTTCGTCACTGTATCTCTTATTTGGTGTTCATTGAGATATAACGCGAGGTGAAAATAATATCCTTCGTGTGGTAATTAAACTCCCCTGTTCCGAATTTTACAAGTAATCTAAGCATAATGTTTGGCCTCCGAGTTTCTTACGGCTACCAACCTACTAGTAGTCCTTGCATCAGCTGTGTAGCTCTTTCTGTTAGCTCGTAGCAGTATTTAACAATGTCTGCGGCTAACCTTTTTATTTTATTTACTTCGCCAATCAAATCTTTCCGTCAGGGGTCCCAAATGCTCACTCGCTTACGCGAAATGTGGCCTAACCAGAGCATACCTAGTATTAGTTCTCTTTCACAATTTCATCGGAGAACTTTCCTACTACTCGCTTAATAAATCCGAAGTAATATAGCACCGCAAATACTTGACCGTACCCTCCGCATTAATCTACTTACTACAAATTTTAGTAAGTTACTAGTAATATACTAATACGGCAGTTTGAGGTAGATTTTTCTCTCTCCAAAATAGAAACCATATTTAAAATTTAATCAATTGTACGTAGCAGGAAGTAAATATTAAAATAGTAATGATGCACAAACTTTGCATTTTATGACAAAACTTCCCAGTATTTAAGTAAATATACATGAGTAATATGTAAAGCTTTAACTTGACAATATTTTTTCACGCCGTACGCTGAAAATTCCTTCAAAACCGAAGATTTCTTAGTAATTTCGCAAACATTGTTACGGGAAATATACATTCATCGTTGAAAACATAGTATGTGATCTATGCGTCAGAAATTCGTCATTTATTTCACATTGCCTCTTTGGAGAGCACAGCCGCACCATTTCTACAGAAAACGGCATCCATTTTTTGCCAAATATCCCGAAAAGAAGCGCGGTATGTAAGCGGAACTGATTCTGCAGGAAATAACCCCTTTTAGGGAAAAACGATGGTATAAACACTGGTACACTTTCAACCCCAGGGCGAAATTCCCAGGAACTGGTCTGAAAAAATTATGAGTGCAGTCGTACCAGGGGGTTTATGAATTACCGTGCAGTTGCAGCCGAAAGTATGACGACTGATTGTGAGCTTCGAAGTAATTAAATAAATAAAAGTATTGGAGAGTCTCACATGACTTATTCATTTCGCGCTGTATGCTGAAAATACTTCACAACTGAAGGATTTTAAAGATGATTTTCTAAAAAATATTATGGTGAATAATATTTTTTTTACAATTGAAAAAAGGATATTTATGGTACTGTAGACTTTTAAATTTCTTCGTCCCCATAGAGGTCGCCCAGCAACCGGAATGAACATCACGAAACATTTTCAGAACATAATAACGATTAACGCCGAGAATTGCTCTCCAGTTCGTTGTAGCCGACAATCGGCCATTGTACCGTCGTAGCCGTCAATCTAACGAAGTTATCTTTGGTAGCGAGAACGACGAAATTTATTATCCGTCGCGCAAGGAAAGATTTCAAGACTGGGGAATGCATAAGTCTTGTGAGTCGGCCGTCAATCCCCTCCCCTCCGCTCCCTTCATTGTTGCGTCACTGCATGAACGAGGGGAGGGAGTGGCCGCCAGACTGCCCTCCCCCCCACACACTCACTTCCCCTCCCAACCATACACCGTGAGAAAAACGTCTCTTTCTTCTTCTTCCGCCGTGAAGGTGGCCTAGTCCCCGCGCCCATAACCAACCATCACCTTGACTTTGAAATCGGCCCCGCGACTCGCTAAGACATCCGATTCCTTGAGTTCCATCCACCTTGACGAGTCGTTTCCGACGGTGGATATTAGGTAAGACAGAGGAGAGATTGAAGCACACGCCACAGGTATAACGCGATAAGAAGCATTCGGTACCACGCAAAGATTGAAATTGAATTTTTTTTTATTGTTCGAGGACAATGTCCTCTAAGAGCAAAACACCATTGACAACATCAAACACTTCACAAATGTCAATCAAACAATCAATCTTGTTGTGAGGTCCAGATCACAAACATTAATGTAATAATTTCAATTAAATTTAACAATAACAATTATGAACGTAACATCTCAATAGTATAGAAAATTATGTAAATACATATCATAACCAATTCACAAGGAGGTAGGATTCATCATAAGATTATATACCTTAGATTTAAAAGATTTTAACCCTTCAATATTTTTAACCTCAATGGGCAGAGTATTCCAAAGATTCAAGGCTACAACCTGGAAAGATTTTTGGACACATGTAGTCCGATGAGAAGGGAAGTAAATAAAGTTGGCAGCCGATCTAGTTGTGATATTAGTGGTTTTAGGTATAGTTTTAAAGAGATTGAATAAATATTCAGGATTTTTAAAATAACATAAGGAATAAAGGAAGGCAGCAAGAAAATATTTACGTCGATTTTTAACAGTCAGCCATCCGATATCATTAAGGTACGGTATTATGAGCACACCTCTACGGAGGTTGTAAATAAATCTAACACAGTAGTTTAGTGAGCGTTGAAGTATAAACTCGAGTTCGTCAGATATATCTAATATAAGAGGAACTTTAGGTATACAGGAAAGTAAGCGGAAAATAATAAGAATACAAGACAGTTTTCTGGAATACAGAGGGTGGGCTTTAAAGGAACTCCATTTAGAGAATGTGGGGTAAGCGAAGTATTATGCGAGAGAACAAATATGGCTCCACGATGGGGAACAGTAGGGAATTAAAGTCGGATTAGTCAAAGTGCCAACGTATATAGCCTATGATGATGATACGAAAGTTTGGAAAAACAGATCTGCAACTCCTGCTGGCCAATTTGTAGTCTACTGTCGTCGTACGTCTAATATACACTCGAGTGAGAAGCTTCATAGCACACCGTTTCAATTACAGTCACATAGTTCACAATTACTTTTTTTAAATCGAAAGAACGCTCCGCCGCATGATGATAAACTTTTCAACTTTTACATGGGATTCTCCCGCGATTCGACAAAGCTACCTGAAGTAGTCGAAGCCACTTGTGACCCTGAACTTCATCGCAGCGCTATTCTTTGATAGCATTGCGCTCAGCGAACGGCAGGATGGTGTAGAGCGCGACGTCAAAGCAGAGCCGCTTTGGTGAGATAACCGATTGATAAGGCGAGGCGATTCCCACGTCAAAATATCGCACAGTCCTCCACGACGCCCGTTGGTCGGAGCGTCGGAGTCCACTTCCTGGGACCTCGGCTTCCGGGACACTTAAAACGTGGGCGTGGGAGGGCTCTAAACATAGGGAGTATATATGTATAGAAACACTTTGTGGCACTCTCCAGCGGAGAACTAGGGGTCACCGAGGGTGAATCAAGTGTTGATGAGCGGGAAAAGTTACCGAACGACTCCTGGAGGAACCTCTGGAGGGAAATTTTGCCCCTTTGTTCCACTTCCCTTCTATACTTTCCTCTCCATTGCGTAATGCTCTTAACCAGCGGGTGCCATCGAGTTTCGCTACCCATATAGTTTTCTCCACGGCACACCCCCACGTGCCGCGGAATCAAAGCAAATCAAGAGGGAGATCGAGTTGGTGGGATGGCGAGAGTATTGGATTACCATGCCGAGAGCACGGGATCGAATTCCGACAGTACCGGAGATTTTTATTCTACCAGAAAGCGAAACAGTCGACTCACAGCCAGAAACAAGCTTGGAAGCAAATCTTTATTTAAACATATATTTGGAGCATGCTCTCCTACAGGAAGGAAGACTGGACAATGGTTACTGCAGAGCATATAGGGCTGGAAGCAATGGGAATACAGGCAGTACCCGAGTTACGTAAGCCTCGAGTTACATAAATCCGTACTTACGCAAGTGGCAAGCTTACCCAAAAAAAACGGGAATTACGAAAGTTACAGAATTGGACGGATGGTTGCCTACTTTCAAGGATGTTAGTAAGAGCTGGCCTTCCCCGTATTTTTTCCGAATCGACCGTAATCTTGAGAGCACGGACTCAGTTAAGGAGTAATTTTCGACTCCTTCGACGACTTCGATCACTAATGACAAACGAAGAGTTGGAGAGAAATGATTTTATATACATTTCTGAGGAAAGGAAAGGACTAGTATCCATTTTAATTTTGACAGACAAATTTGATAACAATAGTTGAAGGAGAAATGAATGGGAATGGTTAACGAGTAAAATCGAGAAGGTGTGCATTGCATCCAGCAAATTATAAGATACGTCAAAATTAATACTTATGTAGGAAGCAGTTTCATATTCATTTGGGTGCTCTGTTAACTGGTTACAAGGTTTTAGGAAGTTACCTAAATTAACTTCCCTTTTTTGGAAAGGAGCACCTGAAAATAAAGTCCACTACCAAACAAAATGAGGCATTAAATCTCTATATCCGTCCAAAAGGCCACACGCCAAAAATGAAATGCGCAAGGGGTAAGACGAAAGATTTCAGTGAAAGTATCTTTAAACTCTGTGATGTTACTTTTAATACCATTGTAATACACTCATGAACAGAAACTGGGATCCACTTCCGCAGATTCATTTTCATTAGGGTATCTTACCGGCCGATTACAAGTCTTCTGGATGGTCCCTTGCTTAACTTTCTTCTTACGGAAAAGTGTAACTATGAACAAAGTAGTCTACGAACGAAAATGAGACACAAAATCTCAAACGCCATCAAAAAATAAAACATTCACGCGCAAAATGCACGCTGGTCAACGTGAAGCTTCATGTTAGCATGTTTTTCAACGCAGTACTCTCCTAGTTTCTGGTTTGGACGTGCGGTGTTTTCCTGCCTTTGGTTCTCGCTTAGCGGTCAGGGGAGCGTGCTAGGTTGGACCTTAAACTGACAGGAAGGTTGCATGCCTGGTGTGGAATCACCCTGTGCCATACACCATGAAGGTAGCTTGATACGGTATTTCGTAGATGAAGATGAAAATGCGATGCAAAGGGTCGGACGACACATTACAGTGGAAGTGTATTTTTATACCCAGTAATGTTACTTACCATCAACTTTATCTGTAGTATATTCATGAAAAGGAACTGGAATCCACTACGCAGTCACTACCTCCCACCGCTGACCAGAGACAAATGATTACGGGGAAAATTAGACCCAGATCAAAACATGCCTTGCGCAAAGCCACTCGCAGACAAAATGGCCCCTTTAATTTCTCTGATGAACAGTTATTTGCTTGTTGGCATCCTTTCTTTTTGGTCCATTTTGCTTTGCCTTGGACCGCAGCCAAGGGAGATTCAGAGGGGGTACAGATATGTGGGAGGGGGGGAGCAAGCCCTCTCACATGGAGGACACTTGGGAACGAAAACGAATGGGGATAGGAAACAGTGACGGAGAAATCATTTACTGGTGATTCTGAAACTTTCCCTCTCTCTCAATGACAAACACCATATTCACTTTTGTTTGCTTTTTTCAAAATTCTTTCAGGGACAAGAGCTGTAAATTGAAGCCTCGATTATCCGCGGTTACGTGGCCTGTGTCCACCTTCGATAATCAAAAACTCTGATAATACAGGAGGCTTATGTGCGAGAATAATTTTCGTAAAAAGATTATATATGGATTAGAGATAAGATCCTTTGCCGCATGTTTCATTTTTTTACATAGTTGGGATAAAAATTTCCCTGATCCTCTGTAATTTCCCTGACTCCCGATGATAATCGAGTTAAACGCTCTGTGACATCTTTACTACTATTATAACAAAAATTCATATATTTATGAACGCAATATTTTTCCCATTTACGAGTAACTATATCCATTTTTATTATGGAAACCATGCGCTTGAACTAATGCTACTGATTGATACGGCTTTTTCGTACAGCTGTTAACCTGAAACAAGTTAAAATTAAACATGCATAAGTATAGTCACACATGCAAGTCAAGAGCTATCGCCAAACAATTAAATATTATTTAAAATTTTAATTTTCAAGAACGCTTTCCATTAGATCAAATGGCCTTGTTCCGCAAAAACAATGTATGTGCGATAACATGAATGAGAGAATGTCACCAACATACTCATTGAGGAATGAAAAAGAGCAAGACAAAGATATGCACGAGGAAAACCACATTTAGGGTTTTCTTCAGAGCTACTGAAACCAATTAGGGCAGCTGTTGCACGAAACTATTTCATTCAAGTATTCTACCAGCTGATTGGTAGGTTCTTGGACAGTCCCCATTCTGCATCCCAACCTCACAGACATTGTCTCGCTTTCCCTCCTAAGGATGTCCCACTATTAGATCCCTCTTCAATTCTTCATATCTTCTACCTCCTCTTATCCTCTTCCACGCATCCCCAATGTTCTCCCCTCTATCACTCTCTTCAACATGCCCTCTCCTCTCAGATCCTCTTCCATCCATCTCTTCTGCCTTCTCCGAACCTCTACCACAAGCTTCCTCTCCTCTCCAACCATATCCAATACCTCCTTGTTCGTCTTCCTCGCCATCCAGCTCACCTTCTCGACCCATACAGCGCCAAGTTTGATCTTCATCTCATACTTTTCGCAATGCACCTCTTAAGAAATCACCATTGACTGTAACCCCTTGGCAGATTGACTAACCAATGCTTGATCATCTGCAAATCTCACCGATTTCATCAGCTCCCCTCCTACCTTTATTCCTACCTCCTCCTCCCCCCATGCCTCCTTTACCATTTTTTCTGAAGACACGTTAAAAACCAACGGCGATAGTGGGCATTACTGCCGCACTCCCTGTCCTATCGTGGCTCATCCCAATTCTTCATCGGCTAACCTAACCTGCACCGTCTGGTTCATATAATCAATGCATTGCGAAAATGTTCACATCCAAGTAAACTTAGAAGGACTAAAGCCGGAAAATAGCGACAATATTCCCAAAACGCGTACTCCAGCGAAAGAAATTATATCAAATGTAATAAGCACTTCCAGTGAAATTCGCCCACCTAATACCCATAAGCGTGGAAAAGAACCAACCGACACTCAATCTACAAAATATGAAATTAACTTTGTAGTAGTTAATTGCCGTAGCGTTAAAAACAAGCGCGCTGAAATCGAGCATATATTTCAGGACGCAGACGTGGTAAGAGGAACGGAGAGCTGGCTTACAGAGGATATAAGTGACAGCGAAGTTTTTCCTCCAGGATATAAAATCTACAGATGCGATCGAAGCGATAGGACAGGAGGCGGAGTTTTTATAGCAGTTAAATCACATTTACACAGCACCGCCCATGAAATAACTGATAATGAAATAGAAAGCGTATGGTGTACAATTAAACAACGAAACAAAAGGAGTATACATGTTTGCTCTTTTTATAGACCTCCAAACTCCGAAGCTGATATTATTTACCAATTAGAAAATCAAATATCCGCATTTACTTTGAGAGACAGTAAAAGTGTAATCATTAATGGGGGTGATTTTAATCTGCCATCTATAAATTGGGATTCTTACACTGTAAAGCCAAATTCAAGGAATAGGGAAATCAGCGAGATCTTACTCAACACACTTACTAAGCACTCACTCGCCCAAGTAGTTGACAAGCCTACGAGAGGAAATAAAATATTAGACCTTTTTGCAGTAAGCCATCCTAGGTTGATAAAACAACTCGATATTATTGATGGCATAAGTGATCACAGAGTAATTTTTGCAGCCTTAAAACTTGAAGTAGAGTCAGCTGTAAAACCGAAACGCAATATTTATTTATTTGATAAATGCAACTTCATAAAATTTGGCGAAATGCTTAATGATTCGTACACTGACTTCGTAGCTAAAACAGAGGACAAAAGCACTGATGCATCATGGAAATATTTCTTAGAAATTCTACGCCAGGGAATCAACGAATATATTCCGCGAAAATTGAAATGTGATAGTAAAGAACCTCGCTGGTATAACAATGATGTTAGGAGGGACCTTAAGAGACAGAGAAAACTGTACAACTTATTCAAAAAGTCCATTACGTTAGGTGACAAATCGAAGGAACTTGAAGCAAAAGAAAGTTACGCTGCACAACGCTCAAAAACCAAGAAATCAATGCGCACTGCATTGCGAAATTTCAAGAAAAAAGTACTTGGTGAATTACTCGAAGAAAATCCGAAATCATTTTGGTCATATGCGAGAGAGCTTCAGGGAAAATCTTCAACCGTAGATTCGTTATTTGATAAAGATGGCAAACTTGTCACCGATAATATTGACAAAGCTAACACGTTAAATTCCCACTTCGAAAGTGTATACACTACAGACGATACTCCATGTTATTTCGACATTTCATTCACTGAGGAACCGATGAAAGAAATCACTATTCAATGTGATGGGATAACTAAACAGCTACAGTCGATCAAAAATAGTAAATCTCCGGGTCCGGAGGGAATACCCGCGCGTGTCCTCAAGGAATTAGCGCCACAGATCGCACCGTTCTTAGACATAATATTCAAGAAGTCATTGTCTGAAGGAAAGATACCAATAGACTGGAAAATTGCAAACGTTACACCGATATTCAAAAAGGGAAACAGACATGACCCAGGGAACTATCGACCAATTTCATTAACGTCTATTATAGGCAAGGTACTCGAACATATCGTCGTTAGCAATATCATGACGTTCCTGGACAGTCGTAACTTCCTTCATGGCTGTCAGCACGGCTTTCGGAAAGGTAGATCATGTGAAACACAGCTCGCGCTCTTTCTTCATGACGTTCTCAAATCTGGTGAATCGAAAACACAAGTGGACGCATTATTCCTAGATTTTAAGAAAGCTTTCGACACGGTACCTCACAACAAACTTTTATACAAATTACAGTCATGCGGCCTAAACGAAACAGTAGTAAACTGGATACGCGACTTTCTGAGTGATCGTAAGCAAAAAGTAGTTCGTGACGGAATTAGCTCTGATGCAGTTAAAGTGACATCAGGTGTCCCACAAGGTAGTGTAATCGGCCCCCTTTTGTTCATTATATACATAAATGATCTATGCTCTCGAATTAGCAGTAAAATACGTTTATTTGCTGACGACGCTGTCATCTATCGCGAAATTAATGATCACTCTGACTTTGAAATTCTATCATCGGATTTAAACAACGTTCATGTGTGGAGCCAAGAGTGGGGACTCGAACTTAATCTGAGCAAATGTGCGGCGGTACATTTCTTGCGGAGGTCGTCCAACTATCCCCGTGTATATGCTGTGGATGGCGTTAAGATAAAGGCGACAGATGAAGTTAAGTATCTGGGAGTTACGATAACCTCAAACCTATCGTGGGGAACACATATAAGAAATATTTGTGGCAGAGCTCTGAAGAAGCTAGGATTCGTCAAGCGTATTGTGGGAAGATTCTCAGATGAAAAAGTAAAAGAGAGGTGCTATTTCGCACTCGTCCGGCCACACCTTGAATATGCACCAAGCATATGGGATCCGGTGCAGAAAGAATTAATTCGGGAACTTAATAAAATACAAAGGAAAGCTGCGCGATTCGTCAAAAACTGCTACGGGCGTACAGACAGCGTTACGCAGATGTTAAACGAATTAGGCTGGGAGCCGCTAGAGACTCGGAGGCTGCGCGCTAGGCTTAGATTACTTGAGCAATTGAGAATAGATATCTTTCAGAGCGACACGGAGAACATCATATTAGAACCCCACTATATTTCCAGGTCCGACAGAAACGATAAATTAAGAGAGATATTTTGCCGAACGGATAGGTATGGGAATTCGTTTTTCCCCCGAACAATAAGGGACTTTAATAAATGCAAGGCGTAATTTCATAGAGCGTTTCCTTTTTATATGTAAACGGCTGGTGTCCTAACACCCCCCGCCACACGCCTATTGAGGCGGCTTGCGGGGTAGTATGTAGATGTAGATGTATAAAAGTTCCGAATCAGACGCCTGTCCCTCCAATCGACCCCTAATTTCTTCAACATTATTTTCGTCCAGTCCACCCGATCAAACGCCTTCTCGAAATCTATGAAGCATGCAAAAACATCCTGATCATACTCTAGGTTTCTTTCTACTAGCGTCCTCATCACTGCTATAGCGTCTCGCGTTCCCGTCCTTCTCCTAAACCCGAACTGGTCGTCACCCAGGTATTCATTTTATAATTCTCAGAACTACTTTGGCCGCGTGGGATATTAAGCTTATTGTCCTATAGTCTTCGCACGTTTTTGCCTTACTCTTCTTTGGTATCTAAGGAATTAGTACAGTCTTCGCGAAGTCTTCCGGCCACACTCCATCCTCATAAATCCTACGAATAAGAACAAAAAGTTTTCCCCTTCCGTTCTTCTCCATTCTTTTTAAAAACTGTAGGTATGTCATCTATTCCCACTGCCTTATTCCTTTACATGTCTCGTAGAGCTCTTTCGATTTCGCTATCTAGGATAACTGATCCGATGCCATCTCTGTCGATATCGTCTTCCCTTTCTTTATCTAACGTATTGAGCCTTATTTCTTTACCATACAGCTCTTCAACATACTCCTTTCACCTCTCCTGGATCTCTTTCGGTTCTACGATCATCTCTCCCGTCTTTTCTGTTATCGTTGTAATTCCCCTTCCCTAATTACAACCCGTCAGTTCCTTTACTTTCCTATATAATGCATCTGCTCTTCCTTCTTTTTGGAATTTCTGTAACGAGTCGATCTGTTCTCTCCTCCACGTCTCTCTTGCTTTCTATTTTTCTCTTCTAAGCCTGTTATTTAATTCTCGGTATTTTCTCTTACCTAGCTCCGAGTTTACGCTCTTCCATTTCCTTCTCTCCTGCATCTCCCTTATCATCTCCTTCGTGATCCACAGTTTTCTAATTTTAGTTGTACTGACTACGCCTATCGTTGCTTTCGCCGCTTCTACAATTCCATTTTTCAGACATCCCCATTCATGATCTAACTCCATGATCCTCACCCATTATCTCATCCACCTCTCGATACTTCTTCTTCATTGCCCCAGTTAATGCCTCCGTATTCCACTTTCGTACCCTCCTTCCCATTCTTATCTTTTTCAGTTTTACCCGACATTTCATGACTAATAAGTTGTGGTCTGTGTCTCCATCAGCTCCAGGGTAAGTATGGGAGTTTTTAACACTATTCCTGTATCTGTGACGAACCATTATATAATCTATCTGGAACCTATCTGTGTCTCCCGGCTTATTCCAAGTGTACCTGCGTCGAGGATGATGTCTGAACCATTTATTTGTAATTAATAGGTTATTTATTCGGCAAAACCCCACAGCTTTCTCGCCCCGGTCGTTTCTTCTTCCTAGCCCGTAATCGCTCACCTCCCGCCTATCTCTTCCTTCACCCACCACCGCGTTCCAATCCCCCATTACTGCCAAGTACTCCCCGGTATCCTACCAATTATTTCCTCTAGCTGATCGTATACCCCATCTACCTCCTCCTCTTTAAGATTACAGGTAGGCATATAAACCTGGATTATAACTAAATTCGTTGGATCTGCCTTCAGTTCCACGAATATTATCCTATCACTCACCTGTTCTGCATACTTTACTTTTCTACCTAGTTTCCTATTCATTACGAATGCAACCCCGCGCTGAATTTCATTCCCTCCACAATAAATTACTCTATAGCCATTGCTCCAGTAGTCCCCGTCATCCTTCCATCTTACTTCACCCAGATCCATTATGTCTACACCCACCCTCTCCATTTCTTGCTTCATATTCTCTAGCTTCCCCGCCCTCAGCATAGTCCTAACATTCAACGTGCCTATTCTGATTGTTTCGTTCCTCTTCTTTATCTTCTTTTCCTCTGCTGCTACTACGTCTGAGCAAGGATTTCGTGTGATTACGACCGCAGGGGCCTTGCTCCCACAGCTGCCAGGCACGACACCCGGCCTACTGGGTCGAGTCCCGTAGTTGCCAGGATTCATTATCATTTGTGAACTGTCCATAATTTCAAGGTTTTTGTTTTTTTACTGAGATGGTATTCCGTGGCCTTACTCAATAGTGTTTTTACGTGACACCATCATTTCAGAGGCCACCCCACTGGGGTCTGACGCCTTCTGCAGCCGCCTCACTGAGGTACTGAGGTGCGCGGACTACCATTCGTCTGTCTCCTAACCTTCGACAAATATGGCATGGGTGACCTTACCAGGAGCATTGATCCCGCCAGTGCAGCTCTAAGGGTCATCGGAGCACACAAGCCCTTCCACCACGACAAGGTTTTAGTCCAAGAGAAGAGAATTAGGGCAGTAGGGTGGAAATAATAATAAGAGCAGAGTTAGCTTCATAGGCCTATTGCTGAAAATCAAACTTCTTGACTGTGCCTACTCCGAAAGGGAGCGGCATGATGTGTATGCATGTAAGTTCAAACCATTTATGGGGAAGAGAACATAGAGTCATCAGACACCGTCTCCTGAAGCGGATTCGTTCTGAAGCGCTTGTTAGAATCTAAAATTGGAAACCTTATTCCGCACCACCAGTTTTGTCGCCAATTCTAGAGCAAACATTTCGTACAAATTAAGGGCATATAAACATTTGCTCGGGTTTTTATCATAGCTAATTAAAGTGGCGGCTATGGAAAACAGGATCACAGATTGCGATTGGCACCAGCTAATGAAATATGGTTGTGGTTACTTCGCAAGACGGGAACAATATCCCCTTTCCCAGGATGCATGAGGCTCTCTTACACAAATTAGAGTAGAGCGCACCTGCCAGCACCAAACTCCGACCCGCCATGCATAGGGGCACACTAATCGACGTCCTTTCGGAATTTATTATTTATGCTCAAAGAGTCGCCACCCATCCTCTATAGAGTCGCTACTTCCTCCCTCGGATGACTAACTCGCAGAATCAATCCACGCCCTGCATGACTGAGCACGGCGGGCACCTACATAGACTAGTGGATCAGGACGAAACGACTAGGAATCGATCCGTAGCAGTAATTAATAATGAAGCTCAAATAACTAGCCGTTTTACACGAGGCACTTTTACTGCACAGTTTGATATATATGTCTGATGGTGCAGTGACAATTGCGTCGTGTAAATCAGGGAATCGCAAGAATTACTACGAGAATACATGACATAAATATGTACAACCAAAAACAGGAAAATAACCCCCGCTGTAATTCCGTGCCCGAATTCTCGAAATTTCTGTAGATAAAACTGCGCAATGAAGTGCCTCATGTAAAACTGTTTTCCGACGACAAGCAACACGCATACAAGAAAACGGTCAGCATTAGACGATGATTCGTCCATGGTAACTTAAGTTTTAAATTCTTGATAAAAAAGCTTCTTAGGCATGTTATATTATCTACGTTTTTGTGCCATTTTGACCCCGTGAAAGGAATCTTGGAAATAGTAACGGTGACCATACGTCCTTTATTATTAAGGACATCCCTTTATTGTTTTTTTAGGATTTATTTTTCGAAAACTCAATTCCAGCTCCAATTTATCAAATAACTATTTTTACGAAAATATTAAAAGGCATTATTTCTCAACCATTTGGACACCGAGTCACAGGAAAAGATGAAAATTTAGTTGTCTTTATTTTAAATATTTTAGTTAATTTTTTCTTCATATTAATGCCTTAGTTCAGTTAAACATTTTCACAAGCTTTCTTAGATTTGTCCTTGAATCTCCAATGGTAAAATAAATGAATAAGCACTTTTTTTTAAGTCTTACGAAACCTCTTTTTTTATGTCCTTCGTTTGGACTCATTTCACTTATGTCCTTAATTTTCCCCAAGAAATATAGTTACCTTACATTTCTGTTCATAATGCTTTTCTATCGCTTTGATTACATTTTTATTTTTTATATAAACTGAGCACATAATAGGCATTAATGACTTTAATGTTGACGCCCTTCAGAAAACACTCAACCCGCATGAAGCTTGAGATAAGGCACCACCTTATCAAGATATTATGTTACATTGGTATGGCTGATAGAATACGCAGAATGTATTAAGGGATCCATCAACGGGAGATTTTATTAATGAATTCAAAAAAGTTCGTAGAAGATCCAATAGATTTGGGACAGAAGTGTTTTTAGAAAACGCTAGGAGTAACTGTATTATTGCATGAATTAGAATGGAATTCCTGGAAATACGAAGAGATAATTTTGTATTTATTATTATTTAGTTGATCCGGATATCGTTTTACATGCGAAGAGTGCCAGTACAGCATATAAGATCAAACTTTAAAGAAAGCTAAAAATTAAACAAACTAAAACCTCCAATAATGAATTATCTACACTATGAAATTCAACGAAGTTTAGCCGGATACCCTTTTATTTACGAAGGGAGTAAACCAGATTTAAGACTTCTAGGAAAGTACAAGGGGACCCAAATTGGATTCTGAAATGTATATACACCGTGGGGCTTACGCCGATGTCCCACGATGCAACTTTATAACAACTCATTTGATCCTATGGGTTTGAGGTATCGCGTGACAGGTAGCGTTAAAATAAAATGCGATTCGATTACCATTCAATCAATTTTTTGAAACTAAATAACATTTTCTTAAAATTCAGCCTTTCACACGTTTAGTTTTACACAGCCAAATGTTTTGACCAAATGCTTGACCGTGGGATTCCGGCTTGAAATTTAAATATTTGGTGGAATAGAGGAATTATTTAACTGCATAAAACGGCAGTCGTATGCAATTAACACACTAATTCTCTCGACGTTCAGTTTCCACTTCCCGCATTATGAGGTACTCATACAATTCACGCAAATATCACACAAGTTTCCTATAATCTTTGTAGGCAATGCCTTCCCACGAGATGGGGCTCCGTTCGCGAGCAGTAGTTGCATCTTAAGATCGGAAAACCAGTCGTATACCAGGCGTATACCCGGGACCCAGCGTTAGTGGGGGCGTCACACCGGGGATTTGTCACATCCACTCTTGAATTTTATACATACTACTTGTATGAAAACAGTCTAGATAAGAACGGATGTAGTGTATCTTCTTTTTGGCATTAGAAATTTTGGAAACTTCTTATTTATTAATTTTCTTGTTTACTAGGGTCCCACTCCACATTTACGACCGGTAGTTTAAAAAACCTGGTCTCAACAATATGTACATAGGAGTAAATAAAATACTAAGGAGAGCCACACGCCGGAGATGATATTATTTTGACCCAACATTATACCTCAAAAACTGATAGAAGCGACAATATAAGGGAGACTCACCGCCGAACTGATAGGTATGTACAGTATTAAACTTACGAAACGAGCTGTTGGGATAACGATCAATGTTGAGTTTTCCGTCGTCTGCGACTGCGAGAGATTTTTGAGCGACCGAACCAAGGCATTCCCCTTTCCATTCTCGCACACACACAAAGAAAACGGAAGCCCGGACCCTAATAAAATATCCTTTCGTAGGTCAAAATTTTCCTTCCGTGCGCCTCCCCCTTCGCCAGCTGGGGGGAGGAAGGCCCTTGTTCCGTTCCCGGCGTACATTGCTTTCCCGCGCAAGGGGGCGTGGTTCAGCCACGTTGTCACATCGCCGTCAACTCGGGACTTTGAAATTTTTCGGCTCGGAGGTAGTTAGATTTTTTTGAACAGGACTGTCCAATAATTCCTCCATTCCACGCAAAATTAGTGATTATTACAAAAGCGGCGTGACCCTAACATAAGACACCTCGTTAACATACTATTCACCTCTGTCCTCTCCCCCTTCTTTTTCCCTATTCCCAACCCTTTCATGGCTGGTGTCCAAACACCCCCTGCCACTCGCCTCTAGGGCTGCTTGCACATAACCATGTATGTGTACACCTCTTTTAATTGATTTTTTGCTTTCGTTAACCAGTGTTGGCATAATTATTTGAAGCGCGAGCTTTCGCCAACCCTTCTGCCGGCTAGGTCTAACTCTGAATCATCATTGCCTTGCGAAGCCAATCGATGGGTCGGCGACAGCTCGCGGTAAAAAAAACTATCAGTGCTTACCGAAATCAAGAAATCGATACAATGCAACACACAAAAAATTAAGATCAAAACACTTATACCTCTCTTCTTTGATATATCACGCAACCCCAAACAATTTTGAAGACATATTCGGTTGCCGATGAAGACCGCAAAATAGTTCCAGCAAAACGCTTCGCATTTTAGAAAAAGCCGTGAGAGATAGACTCGGAGGAGCTCGCACTCATTCGAGTACTTTGAGCTGGGGGAGATCTTTATAAACGAAAGACCTACGCAATCGACCAAGTGAGAAACATTGATTGCGAGTCCGGCCAAAGGAAACAGACTTCTCCCCGGGATTGGGTGCGGAGTCCGAGAGGCTAGAGATCGATGCCACTCGCTCCTCTACAGGTCTGCGTTATGTTAAGGAATCCCACCCATACAACCATGCGTCATTCAAGGCGGCGGACCCAGCCCATTCTCATACAGTACCGGACTAAGGTCTTCGTTGCTTATTCGACCACTACGTATTTAAACAATACAAATGATTGACGACTAAGTGATTTGGGATCTTTGAAATGTTGATGAAACTTGGCCTTTATAGTTGCATCGTACAGTCAAACCTTAAGATCGAGGAAAGGAATTCGACAAGATTTCAACAAAAATATTAATGAAAAAAAAATTATTTTTAGACGCAATTAGGACTAATTAAATAGCTGTTGATTTTATAATTGTTAGTATAGTAAAACTTTTAAATAATAACTATGCATACATTAAAACTGATGATATCAGGCCGAATCGGGTAGATCGGTCAACCGAAATCCTCTCCCCTCAACTTCCCCCATCACTCCCACTCTTTTCCTCGGCTAGAACCCCGTCTATATATTCCCACCCAACCTACGGCTAAATGCACATGAATATGCCACAGTGTGATGAAACGCGCGTCGTGCCAGCGAAATAAAGTTTGTGGAAATTACAAAGTTGGTCTTTCTCAACATGTATGTGCATACATAGGCCGAATGTTTGTGAAACATGGAAATATAGATGAGGATATAGAGAGGCGGGCGAATGCTGGATGAAAAGTCGTGGTTAGTACGTAGAGCATATCAAGTAAGGGAATTTTATAGAAGAAATTAAAAATCCAAGATATAAAAATGCACTCCTACCCACTTAAATTCAATGGTATTGAAGCTTAGGCACGCCAGTACAAGCGTAAATGCAGGCTAAATGAAGTGGGTAAGGAATATGAGAGAAATTCACGCAGTAAAAGTAGGAGAAAGAGGGTTAGGAATGTGTGGGTCCTGAAAGAATGTGACTCCTGTAATAGACACACATGAAAGGAGCGTGCTTTATTGATTTGTGTTGTTTTGCGAAAATTAATAAAAGACGAATAACGAAACATCGATAGTGGAGGAGTGAATGGTGTGAGTGGAAGTGGCAGACCGAGGTAGTCGTGGGTGTACATGGTGGGAGATACTCCAAATAGAAGGAATCTTTGGAGTCAATAACAGATAGACTATAAATTGAGCAGTGAATGAATGTAACTGAAGCAAAAGAGGTATGGAAGGATATGATATTTAGGAGGACATTATTAAAAGAGACCCGGTTTCATTGTCCTAACACCGAGAATCAAGCTTTGAGACCGTGACTACCCTGTAAGTGACGGGGTGATAGGTATGCAAATTTCAGTTCCGCAGGCAGCTTGGTAAGTTGAATTTATGCAAGATCCTATTTTTCATTCACTTCCCAATTCCTACAAAAAGCACATTTCGCATGCGTCCTTTACCATCATAATTCGTTCATCTCAAGGAGGTATGTAGGTGGTGAATGAAATAGTACAAGTTAAACATAGTATTGAGCCATAAATCTCGTTTCACGCAACGTGTGTCATATTTCGTGAACACTAACAGTCTGCGACACTCTTGAGGTGGTTTGCAGGGTATTATATCGATATTGGATTGAAGGTATTCGAAGCCTGGTGCTGGAGGTGGATACTAGGGATCAAATGGACGGATAAAATAAGAAATGAAGAAGTATACAGAAGAGTAGAAGAGAAAGGGACCATATGGGACACTATACAGAAAAGAAGAACCAAATGGATTGGGCACACCCAGCAGCAAAATTGATTTTTGAAGAATATAATTGAAGGAAAAATCGAGGGGAAAGTCCCATGAGGAAGGCCAAGGGATAAATTCATAGATCAAATAAAGAGGAAAGTACATTAGAACTACCAGGGAATAAGGGATATAGTATTAGATAGGGAAGGATGAAGGGCTTGAGTTTACCAATATTAGGATTGAACGACCAATGATGATGATATCACTTTTAAAATAACGTGAACTGGAGTCGCATTGGACGACAATATTCTGTCAAAGTAATTTATCTGCCCGCTATTAACCCGGTTCTTCCAATCCTCCACTTGACCAGGGCTGATACGAACAAAACCTCAACATGAGGTCGATACATCATCACATCCTACGGCCGGAAAACATGTTTATACCTAAAGCTGGCACTCGTATCCGGATAGGAATAGAAAGCCAAAAAAATGACGTGCTCCACGACAGTTAAGGTTTGAAAACGACTGTGAGTCACTCCAAGGGCAGGAGCCCAAATCTAAAGTCCAATTAAATTTCCCTCATAGTTACACCGAATATTATACATAGGAGGGCTGCTGCGATTAAAGAAGGCTGTTACGAAAGGAAATTTCTAATATATTGTTTTTGCCGCGGGCGGTATAATGGTGATATCAATGGTCCGCATCAAGTCCCTACTCAAAATACTGAATTGAAGAGAGGAGGAACCATAAATCACTACAAAAATTCACGCGAAATTAAATCCAGGATTTTTTTACAGTTTTATGATTAGCTATTATGATTTCCATGCATGGGTAACTGCATCAGAATTATGTTACTTTCACATATTGTAATGAATGCAAGCCTAGGTTAGGCTCACAAGCCTTGCGCCTCGTCACCGAATAAGCTATATACCCTCGTCGGATTGAGTTGGGCTTGGGTTGATTTTTGTTAAGAGGGTTTTATACAATTAAGACATTCATTTTCCTTTAAACTAATCAGTGGTGTTGGAATTGGGAAAGGCGGGTTTTAAATTCAAGGTTCAAAAAATTAAGTGCCGTCCACTTTCTGAACGAAGTTCATATGCGTGATACTAAAGAAGAGAGAGTTCTAACAAAAAAAATAAAAACGTGGTCTGCGTCGGACCAGACGGTGGAAGTTATACTTCTTTGGCCGGTCGCACACACCCGCTCACACACACAGGCAGACAGGATATATAAATGAAATAAAAGACATTTTTTCTCTATTATTCAATATATTTCTCTTCAATATATTGTTATTTTAAACAAAACTTCTTTTCAAAGTTGGAACGTACAAAACGAGTAAATGGGTGCTTGCAGTTTGCAAGCAAAAGGGGAAAAGTGTATGATAGTACATTGTAAATCATTAAAAACGAATGCAATAAGGTCTTACTTCTTTTGGAAATTATTTTAGCTGGGTCAATTTTTGACCTAAGAATATAATAATGAGATAATAGCATAAAACGAATGGTCCCATGACATATGTACTTTGTTCTTAGTAATTGCTATATTTTTCCTTTTATTTTCATGCAATTGAGCAATTTTGAAGTAAATATTTGTAATTAAACATGATTACAGTTATTTGGCAGTATGAATTACAATCAATATGAGCTAAGTAAATGCTATGGATTTTCACATTTCATTTTATTTTTGCTGATCTCAATTATTATAATTTACATATTAAACACATGGCGTAGTACATGAATTCATAATTTCAAAATCCAAGATATAATGCATCATAGAACATTATCATTTTACATGGTTTTGACTTGTAGAATTGAGTTTCGAGGTACATTTCAGAAAGTAGGTGCAAGGATTAATGTTTCCTGGAAAAACAGAGAGAGGGAAACCCGGAATAAGGTGTAAAGAGTGTTTCAGAAGCAAAATGGAGGAATCTGGAGCGATCCCAACGGATTTCGTAGGCATGAGCAAATGGAGGAGTTTCAAAGCTACGAAACAGTTTATGTATATAATTATAAAACATTGTAAAAAGTATATTTCTAAGGCATAATATCGTTAAAAGCGATTGAAATACGCACGGAGAATGTTATATTCCTTTAAGTTTAATCTTTATAGCACTGGCAATCTATATAAGGTACTGGAAGTCTCGGGAACAATGAAAAAATTGCTTAGCAACGAAAATGAAAAAAGATCGAAATTTGCATTAATTTTGCGTTTAAACTTCAAATATTTCAATTTATCGATCGATAGAGAAACATCGGTTGCAAGAAGTAAATGCATTGATCTTTTGGCCTCATTTCAGTCAAAGAATGAAACTTGTATCTAAATTATTTCATATTTTAATGAATGAATGAAAATTACTCTACACGTAAATTATACGTTTTTCCCATTTAAACCCATTAAAAAACAAAATCCTATCTGGACTCGAAACCAATGAAAAATATTGGGATTTTCGATTTTTTCCTGACTCGACACCAAATTTGAACCCTTCCCTGAAAATTTCATCCTTTTAGCTCGATTAGAAATACCCAGGAATTCGTATCAATGAGTATAATTGTGGATTTTTCTCACTCAAAAAAGAGCGTGACGCGGAAAAGAGCGTGACGCGGTTTCTCGACCAACATCCCATCCCAAAAGTCTCCAACGGGCGCAAAGAAGTATAACTTCAACAAGTGGCGTCCGTTTTTTTGAACGAGACGCGATAATGTTTTAAGATTTAATTTACTATTACTTTTATTAAGCAGAGTGCGCCGCGAAACGAAAATGTCACAGGCACCCACCACTACCGCCGAATCGAGGGATTCGCCGTGTCGCGGGGGAGTGTTGTGAGGGTGTGGGGGGGGGGGGGGGGCAGGCAGGGGAAGCGTAGCGCCCCGCGCGTCCTTGAGAGTTGCCGCCCATATCTGTTGCGTGCTCGCCGAGACAGTGGGCCGAAGCATTTCGGTGCTCGCGAATGCGCGAAAAAGTTGAGTAACAGGGACGAGGGAGAAGCCTTGGGAAGGGGTGGAAGAGTGAGGCGAAACTCGAGGAAATGGTAGGTGGCGTTTGGGGTGGAGGAGGTGGGAGGAGGGGGAGGGGGGTTGTTGTCAAAATTTTCATTCGAGAACTAGTAGAAACATCAGAGCAGTCAGGAGGTCTTTGTAGCAGGTTCATTTTATATACCTAGGTAGTATTAACAATAAGTACGAAGGTAAATTTATACCACAAGTATGTATTTGAGGAGATCATACCATTTTCAGAATTTTCCACTCGATCCCTTTATTTTTATTATTAAATATTGCACTTTTAGTCCGATGCGCCATGTTTGACGAACCCCATGTAAAATAAAAAAACAACGTTCTTATATTTCATACCTTCATTGAAGATAGATCTACAAGTGAAATACCACAGAAAAACCTAAAAGCAAGTCTCACTTCCAACCCTTTAAATTTTCACGTATAAAATATATTTTTAACGAATTGAAGCGCAAGTTTTAAAGTTAGTTTTCAATAATTTCTTTAACACTCAGCTGAAAGGTAAAAAAGTGAGAAAGTTTACCGTAAAACATAATTTTCGTTTAAAACACTCGTAACGCTAAATTACAATGGGCGCCATAATAAATTTCAGGAGCAAAAAACCTTTTGGCTCCTCATTTAGGACTTCCAACATACTGACAAACTAAACGGCAAAAAATCAAGAAAATTGAACACATTGATCAACAATTTACTTTCATTCTGGATGATTTCATATGGATTGAGCCACATTTAGTTCGCTCGATGGCTTGATAATGGTAACCTGGAATTTGGCGCTATCAGCCTTCGAGCAAAAGGTGAATGAATCAAAAACGTACCTGCAGCCAGCACAGTTGAATGAAAGTTGAAAACTTATGCCGTAATTGTTCAAGGGTAGGCTACAAGTAACGCAGTACATTAATACTAAGAAAAATAACGGGAGGTTGATAATTAGATTCACATGCGAATATAGCTTTCAACACGTAGAGAAATAACTTGTTTTAAGAGTGATTGGAGGGTACTTGCTAAACTACCATCCTCAAATTTGTTTTACTAAGACTAGCGGGGGTCTATTTATGTTCTAGCATGGGAAGGATAAGCTATTAGGCTATTTGCTTTCCTTAATATAATTTTTTCACGTATTGAGCTTCAATTTTCTGTAACTGTTGTGATCATTACCCATATTCTATATTTTTCTTAGAATTGTGCCAGCGTTCGCTGCATTATACCCTCATCAGAGTAAAGGCTACGAATATACTTGATTGTTACAGGCTTCACTTCATAGAAGTTACTAATAACAGTACTAGGGATTGGAAAATCGATTTCGATTTTTATCGAAAATCGATTATCACACTCCGATTTTCGATTTAATCGAAGTCGACTTTTTGTTTTGAACAATCGATCAATATCGATTCTAGCCGATCGATTTTCGATTTTTAGCTTGCTACAGCATTTTAATTTTGCCAATCGAGCTGCGCCAGTTCGTAAACCGCCCTCCAGTCGACCGCAAGCCCAACCCCAATCCACTACAAGCCTAGAAGAAGATTGAGGGAGAATATCCCCACTAGCCAGTATGATTTTATCTATAGTTGCCTCTACCGTCCCGTGTGAGCGACTATTTTCTCACGCTGGGTTAATTGCAACACAGGTGCGAAATCGATTAAAATAAAATCGAAAACATATAAATAAGTTATTTTTTAAGGTCTATCCCTGAGGAATACTGGTTCCACGGCTTTGCAAACAAAAATAAATAAAATTCTGGTTTTAATTTTGTTTTAGGTATGCCCACTTTTCAATATAGGTACAATTCTTATTGCTACTAAACTATATGTAATTATCTGGTATGGATTATTACTTCCCTGTATACCTTATTAATATCTTTAAAATAATATATTGTATTAATAAATTTAACCGTATTCAGTTCTTATCCCTAGTGCTTCCACTAACCCATATTTTTCATTTTGTTACAACAGCACATCCGTATTTCAGCAGACAAATACTTTTCTATTTTAAAATATAGATTTCGATTTTTCGATTATTTTGGACAAAAATCGAATTTTTAGAAAATCGATTTTAAAAACCAAAATCTAAAGTCGATTAATCGAAAATCGATTTTGGATTTGAATTTCCAATCACTAATCAGTACTCATTAAGGTTAAGGTTAATTATGGTTGCTAAGGTTTTGATCTTTGAGTTTGCCAGATTGTTTATAGCAGTGAACAAGGACCCTATATCGTAGCGAATATCATACAATTGTGCTAACGGAAGACCGCAGGCTTTCCTGATGGATGGTATGGATGAAGTCTTTTCGGGTGTAGCACCGGATTAGCCTTGCCATAGCCGACGTTTCGACGAACAACTCGCTCATCTTCTTCGTAGCAAAACTGAGTCTTGTTTTGCACATCCTCAGTTTTGCCGGTCCTCAATTTTGCCCTGAAGAAGATGAGCAAGTTGCTAGTTGAAACATCCGCTATGGAAAGCCTGACCCGGTGCCACACCCGAGAAGTCTTCATCCAATTATGCCTGCGATTAAAACAAAATGAAAAATATTACGGTCGGTTGAACTTCACGGTAGCAAGAAGTATTTGTTAACGGCTAATAGCAATACAATTTAGCGAATACCTCACTTGTTTCGAAATTACTTTCCAGTTCATTATACTTGTTTCACGGGCTAAAATGAAGATCAGAAAGACTGACGAGGAAAAAAAACTTAGTCAAAACTGTAAACACCATAATATTTCAGCCAGAATAAATCTGGATTCTTCGCCAACCTACTACTGTAGTAATATCGATAGATTATACTCTGGTGTTTGGTCAATAAAATCCTCCCTCGGGGGCTCCATACACATCGCTTCATATGAAGTCAATAGTTTTAGGTGAGGGTAGCAAATGACGCAACTACGTAATGGCAAGCGATCCATCCTGAAAAAGATTTGTTTTTGAACGGTCCTTGGAAACTTTACTCACAGCCATAATGGCGAGAGAAACTTTCTCACGATAGGCAGCATTCAGTCCTAGTTCTTACTAGACTTCGTGATACACCCTGTTAAATTGCTCCGCCGGAAAGGATAACTGCAAAAGGTAATATCTAACTGAAAGGGACACTCTGAGACCGTAAAGGGTTCGTAAGAAATACAAGAGGGCATAATAGGGGGTAGGGCTCCGCGAGAAGGACCAAAGAACACATACATGGACCATAGAAAGATGGATGCAGAAAGAGCATATTTGGAAAGAGACCCTCAAAATTAAACCATTAAGATGGAGGGAGTAGCACTGGGAGGCTAGAAAACGCCCTTGGGCCTGCGAAGCGAGTGGTACCAGGTAGTGATGGGCCATTTCAGAACGATTCGTTCCTTTGGAACGAATCCACTGATGGAACGAGAAGGAACGAATCCGGTTGCGGAAATATTCTCGTTCCAAAGGACCGAAAGGAACGAATGGACCGAAAGGATTCAAGGACCGAAAGGAATCAAATAAAGGAAAGGATTCATAAGAACGAAGGACCGAAAGGATTCGAAGGACTTAAAGGAATAAAATAAAGGAAAGGATTCACATGGACAAAGGACCGAAAGGAATCATATAAAGGAAAGGATTCTTAGGAACGTAGGGAATCAATTGAATAAGGGAATGCAATATGAACTAAAATAATCAAAGGAAAGAAAGGACTCAACCGACAGGCCAGGTACTTTGAAGACGAGGATGGAATGACGTACGTTAATAAGTTATACATCGAACGGCAAATTATTATAGATAAACGTTAGCTTACAGGATAAATATATCGGTTTGGGCTATATGCTAAAACAATCCATACGCATTGGTCAATAAAGTAGCGAAGAAATGAAACATTTGGAGAGAAGTAGCAACAAATACCTAAACTGTTATCATTGGCCTGAGATTTCCAGGAAATGCTTTCGGTATTTTAGTAAATTAAGTAAAATTTGAAATAGATACCATTGACATTTTGCTACCATAAGGTTCTATTCAATATTTCCAAAGGTTACACGATCATTTATCTTCTCATCTAGATTGAATGCGTCTTTTGACAAGAAGTACATAATTAGATTTGAAACATGGTTGGAGTAGGTGAAAATTGTGGCAAGTGCCAGGGGGTCTATTCTCTAACTCGAAGCTACGGATTTTTCTGGCAAAAGATGCTTCAATAAGCTACTTGCTCCCATCGGTATTCTCTATCATGGAAGAAAAAGCTAGCAGAAAGCTCTCGTAGTTTACATAGGCTCCCACACGTATTCTGACAGTCACGAAGCTACTTCCGTAGCCCCAATAATTATATATATGTATATAAGCTTATTATATTATATGTATATAAATTTAGGCTACCACGGTAGCCTCACGAAGCGCGGCCTCCGAATACCCTGCTTAAATATTGGCAATTTTCTAACGCTTATTTCTTAATAACTATCCAACCCCAGGGTATGTTTTTTTACATTTATTAAATGCGCATTATTAGCATTTTCACTGGGTTACATTGTCATTTTCACCACTAACGGGAGTTATTCACAAAAAAGGTATTAGCTGGAGTGACGGAAAACCAGATTTACTTTCATTATCTTCGGTGGGTAGCTTGATTCTAGCCCATAATGGGATACTTTGTGGGCCGTGGTCGCCGTGGTTAGGTAAGTATCACCTCTGCATTACTTTTGAAAGTGTCATATTCTGATATTATTTAAATGATTTGAAGCAACAAGTAATTGACCAGAGCAAATAGCACGAATAACATTGAATCATATCATTGACATGAACCCAAGGGGGCATACGATAAAGGCTGAATCGCGTATGAGATTCTCACAGAAAAATAAATGAAAGATACGCTCCGTAGGGAGGTCTCCGGCCGTATGCTGTAACCCGCGAAGTCAAATATTGACGCAATTGCTTACAATAATGTTATTAATTGCGATAAAATAATGATTAACCCTAATGCCCGAATTCTTAGGCGCAACAATCGAAAATGAACGAATCTTTAAACTCATTCCTTTTAGTGAACGAGAACGAAAGGAACGAGTCCGAGAAAGGAACGAAACAGCTAATACCTAGACAAATTTCTGCGCACACCCCCACTCAATTCCCTCGCCACGGAGCGTGGCCAACAGGGCACGTGGTCCCTCCCCTCTCCTCCACCCCCCCAAATACCCCTTCCTTCCCCACCCAACCCTTCCTTCCCCGCCCATCCCATTTCTTCCCCACCTACCCACCCACTTCTGAGACTCATTGTCATAAAAGAGTGAGCGCTAATTTCGGGGTCATTCACGGAATCGATCGAATTAATTATATAACGCGTGATTGACGGATAGGATACGCGGGCAAAAACAACAATCTGGATCGAAAACGTAATCGCTAATGGATCGGCATGGCATCCAAGCGAAGCTCAGACCAGGGAAAGGGCCAAGGCCGAGAGACGGTAACTGAAAGAGGATACCCTCTTCGTTGTCAAACGTGACCACGGGAATAGCCTTGACCCAAATCCTTTACGGCTAACTTAGTCACAGTCAAAGAGTAGTAGCAGCAGAAGACAGGGTTTTAAGGGATTCAAACGGTTTGGCTTATTCCACTGTCTTACCTCAGACTAATCATAAGGTACAACAATGCCCAAAATTGAGGTGGGATTCGAACCACTGACCTTCAAGCTGCCATAACGGCGCGTCGCAAACCTAGCTACCGCAGCCGACCCCATTTACAAAGTCTACTTATTATCAACTGCAGGATATTTTCATTTAAGAAAGAGACAGAAAGTCCACTGGAAGCTAGCTAAAATTGAGGAAATAAAAGTCAGTCATTCGTATCCTGAGCCTGAAGACCTGGATGTAGTGAAAGAATTTCGAAGAGAATGTAGCATATAAGTTTTCAGGGACAGTGTAGTATATATAGAGACCTAGCTTGAACTTGAATACGTAGGGCAAGGCTGAATCGTTCCGAAACTAGAATTCGAAGAAAAATGAGAAACTTAGATTGCAGCAGTAAGAGGCGAGGACGAGAAGAAGGATCGAGAAATTTGATTGACAGGAGGAAAGGACGAGTAAAGATTTGTAAAGTTCAATAAAGAAAGGAAATATGTAAGAGTAAAAAGGAGGATGAAGAAAAATTAGAGAATGATGTGTCTGGCATCTGGCAGTTAAAGAGTTGTGAAAGAGGGGAGAATGTTGGGTCGACGACTTTGACGAAGTGAATGCGCTAGGTGAAAGGTGAGGAGATAAGAATAAAAATTTAGGACGGTAATACAGGAAACAGAAATATTAGGATCTAAAGATGGAAATAATTTAGGTAGAATAAGTTCTGCGCATGGGGAAATATTAGATTACCCTAAAAATGGGAAAAAGGTTTTGAAAAATCGTCAGTTCTAGGTCCTACCACCTAATATTTAGACCAACGTTTATATACCTTTGGAAAACTTATTTACGCCTCATTCCTCACAACTCTTGCCAAGGTTTATTTCACTCCTACTACTTTCATACATTCCTTTTCGCTCCTCGAACTCCCGATACAGCATTCAGTGACCTTTAAATCAAAACCATCCAGGACTTTCTTTCGGGAAGCCCCATCTCTTACGCCCTTCCATCATTTATCAGTTTATCGATTCCATTCCCATCCATATCAATAACTTAAGCCTTCCCTCTGAGTACAGCTCTTTTATACTCGATCATTAGCGTAGCATTAAATCCATATTCTTTCGTTACCCACTCATTCTTCAACTAATTTCCCCAATTTTCACCAGATTGCCCTTTTCAAATACCCAATGCTTCCCGTAGACGGCATACGTCTGTATTTGTCCCATCACAGCAAAATTATCTCTCCGTACAATAACCTGGAGGCAAATAATTTTCACAATTGCCGACCGCAATAGCCAGGTTTGTAACGTGCCTGCCTGGAAACCCACCGGTCGCGGGTTCGAATCCGCCTGGTCGTGAGTTGTTATGGTCTTAGGATTACGTTCTTAACTGTTATACGGCATGTAGCTTCCGCAAACGTTCCTGGCGCAGACCTGTGCAGCAAGGAGCGGAGGTAGAAATGGGGTGAAGGGAAAGTACGTAGGGGAAGAGAAGGAGGGAGACAACGGAAGAGTGAAGCAGGGGAACCAAAATATTTCGCGAAAAAAAGCATAAGGCACAGAGACGACAGGCAAGCGGTTAAAATCACCCATTGCTATGACTATACCAGGGGGTTATTTTGTAATCTCACACAAGTGAGAATACGTCATCAAATGTGGAAAATTACGTCATTTTTCGTAGATCAACTCCGCCACCCAGGCGGTGTGACGATCTTCGGCTCTCAAGTGGTGAACTGCCGGTCTATTTATTTGATTCATTCGCTCCTTCAACTCTTGATCCGTATCTTTCGACTCTTGATCCGTTTCATTTGGCTCCGCATTTCATTTGTTCCATATCACCTGTCGTTAGGAACGCGAAATGGAGACACCATCGGACCTTAGACGATCGTGAGCCGATAATTAAGAGAACGAAACGGATCTCCCGCCTTCCCGCAAAGAATCATTAAAAAGGTGAGATTACAAAATAACCCCCCCAGGGACACATCCTAGAGGTCTCCTTGCAAACTGAGTCGAAATGGGATGGCAACTAGAGGTAAGTCATCCCACTTCTCGAAGCGCTTGTGTTGGCAGCCTTTAGAAAAGTTTTCTAACTGACCCTTAGCACTAAACAGCCTTCCTCCCCATTTCACAGAGTTTTAAAAGTTCCGTAGCTCACGTCCCAAAATCGTCCAGTGCGAAGCGCCAGGAACTTTGGCGAGAGATATACCTGAAAGTATCCACTTACTGCCGTGCATTTCTACGTACCGTAGCTATAATTTCAGTTATTCCGCATCCTTCTGCGGGCTGTCTTAATCATCTTTCCTTCCCTCGACGCTTGGGTTTTTTGACTCTCTCCGTTCCATATTTTTTCCCCTCAGCGCCACCCAAATCCACTTATTCCGGCTTCTTCCTATTTGCACCTCCGCCCTTCAGTCTTTCCTTGACCTAACTAATATAGTTTCATATTTTGGCTTCCCCAACACAATTTTTCCGATTTCCATATACGCAGCCGAAATAGAAAAAGTTCTCACGATAGCCCAAAATATCATTTAAACACGATTCCCCGTTCAGTTTAGAATTTAAAAACATTGACCAACTCTAAGCTTATACCCAGTGATGATAACCCATTACAGGGTACGTCGGAACTGCCAATGGCATTTTATAGCCAACGAGTGCACCACCTAAATAAAAAATCATAAAATCATCAGGACAAGGGCATTTACTATGAAGAAAAGGAGAATTATTCTGCTAAACAACAAAGTGAACAGGTGACAAGAGAGCTATGTCACAGATAAAAAGAAAAACGCGATGGAAAATATATACCTATATTAGCGCGTGGTAATAATAAATTTACTGATGCACTGAGGCTGTGAAAGGGTTAAAAATTTTGGTTGGTTAAAAGCAGGTTCATTAGTCAGGTTAGCAATCAGTTCAAATGATCACAAAACATTCTTTAAAATGACTTTCTTTAGACTCGGCAAAAGATTATTAACGCATTCGGAAATTCACTCTACAAACTATTGATTACCTACTACCAGTCTCAGAAAACACGACAAAAATGAAAAATACGACTTAACAATTCACAAGTCACCGAACACATCCACGAAAAAGCTAAACCTAAATAGGAAACAGTGTCAGTACAAGCTGAAGGAACGAACGTGCACCCTATTTTTAACATCCAGATTGACAATATTGAAGCCGTTATGTTTAAAATGACATTTGCCCAGAGTTTTCAAATGAACTTAGAAAGAACTTTCTCTCGTACTTTTTGCTCTTCTCTCTTACTTACTGCACTAAACTATCAATTGCTTTGAATTTCCATGCCAGGTACGCGAGTTAGGTCTCTAGCGGCCCAACAGAAAAAAAACTAGTTATTCTCACTAGTACTGAGTAGTTACTAGCAGGACACCGTTTTTCTCACAGGGGGTACAATAACATCTATATAACACCCTGCGAGCCGCCGCAGGGGGCGTTGGGCATGAAAGGGGGGGGGGAATAGGGAAAAAGGAAGGGGGAGAGGACAAATGATAATTGCAAGTTAACGTTGTTTCTTATGTTGGTGCCACAACCTGTTTTTTTTTAAATCACCAATGGTACGTGGAAAGAAGGAACCCTTGTACAGTTCGGATGAAGGCAATGCAGTGGATATAGGTAATCTAAGAAGCGTGTGCGACGAAAGTTGTGGGCTTCGGCCGGCGCGAATCGAAACGATATTATTACGCAAAAATATAGGTAATTCCAATCGGTTTCGTTTACCGGTCTACGATGCCCAAGCTGACATCGCATCAAGTTTAGGTATGATTCTCAGGTTGTTATTAATAAATCAAGAGCCGTTCGAATAACTCAAAATTGGATTTTCTCTGATTCGTTACGCTCATAAGAGAGTGCATTTCAATCAATTGATAACTGGCGAAAGTTATTTTTGTTAAGTTAGTTTTTAAGTTTTTCGTAATTTTTTTAACCAACCACGGATGTAATACCAAAATTTGCTCTTGGTCTTATAATGATATCCCTATAGTATTTACATTATTTATTTAAAAGCAATGTCTAATGTGAACACTTACATTTACGTTAACACGCATTGAACGCCGAAACACACGACCCTAGCATTTTCTCTCCTTTCGATGGCGCTGCATTAGCAGTGGACTACACGCAACCCCATTTCTGACGCGATTTTTACATCATAACCTCATTTTATTTGCATCATAACCATACCCCATGGAAAATATCTTCTATTTTTGACAAGTAATACGAAAAGCAACGAGACAAATGGCTGCCTTTTCGGTATCATTAGATAAATGAGACCTATTTATTTACAATTAGGTCAAATTCATTGAATTTTATGGGTGGTGATAATTCGCTAAAAATACCTTAATAATACAATAATTTTCTAAATACTTACAAAAGTGATACTTTTCACGGTGATGACTGATAAGATTTCACACGCACCATTATCCTCCCACTACGACCATCTCTGGGTACATACCTAAAGGAAAAAAAGAATAAAAATTATTAAAATGATGAAACCAAAACCAGATGATTCTAATATCTTAAAATCACAATTTAAAACAATTATTTGAAAAACCAGCGTTCTTTGGGCATTCTCAAATATGTATTTTCTTATATTCTACCGGTTAAGGTAGGAATAAATGGGAGTGCATATCACATTTCTTTCTTCACCTCAGCATACATCTCAGTATGCATCCATTCTTCGTCCTGTCCATAAAACCTAGGAAGGGGAAGAAAGAGAATAGCTATTCTATTTCTTCCCCTTCCCCGCTTGCTCAACATTCTCCCCTCTATCACGGCCTTGATCAAACAAAACCATCGCCCCTCATTTCCGCTTCTAGTTACCTACCCTGCAATCTCATTCAGAAGTTTCCTTTCCTCATCCGCCATACCATGTACTTCCTCGTTTGTCCAACATACAAGCAAAAATATGGGCACGACCAAACTGGCACTAGGCTACGACACTACGCTCGCATCCGCCTGCCACTCTGCCCAAGTGGAATCGTGTCGGTATGGCATCGATCGGTGATGTATCCTTTGCTCAACCAATTCCAGTCCCTGACTCAGACTCAACTCCTCTCTGTACACGTCGTGTTCCCTCCTACACTCCTTCCTATATCACTCCTACTCCCTCCTAAGAGCCGGCGTTACGTGCTCTGCCGTTTGCACACAACACATTGTGCGGTATGCCAATAGGCTCGCGCACGATAAAAACGCTATTACATTGAGTAAACAGAGGTGAAAGTGAGTTCCGAGGGTCTGCCTCCCCGGCTCTACGCACACTGAACACTTACTACGAGAAATACACCATTACTTCTATACATTTGAAAATACTTGAATCTTAGTCACGAACTCACGACAAAACCAACGTTGTTAAGCTGTTTTCTCTCCAATCGGTGAGAATTGAGATAGAGTGGCCCCGCGAAAATAATAACATTAAAACAAATAAAGCAAAAACTCTTAAATTTGAACAAAACACTAACAAGATTGGATCATTGCTGTGTAAAAACCTAATGGCAATCAATTCACGGTTTTTGCGTAGAGGGTAATCCCTGAAAGTTGTCAGTAGAGCTTCCCGGCAAGTCGAAAAAATAGGCTCTTCTTTCCTTAACGCACGTGAAACAAACATTTAATATTAACAATGCGTGATATATAAACATCGGCGCAGGCATTCTCTGGGCAATGGGTCTCAAACTCAGAGTAGCTTACTTTCTGCGCCGACAGTAGGCAACATTTTCCAATTCTCGTTCTATTTTATTAAAACAGCCGTAGAACACTAAGCCTCTATTATATGCAGGAAATAATTCTAAAGAGTGATTCTGAACATGATTGTATAGAGCTTGCGTACTTTTCCGCTGTGCGTTTTTCTTCACGTCAACGCATGTTGCAAACCGCCACAAATCACGATAGGTATTCAGCCGGCACAGGAGCTATGAAGAAGGAGAACGTCAGCTTCCTTAAGCAAAATTGAAATACATTCTAATATCCATCGCGTTTTTGTGAATGATTTTTCATGATGAATGCGACGTTTCGAATAGACTCAAGTTTTCTCAAGATTTCATTAAAAGAAGACAAAAGGCGATTTAATAATTACGCATTATTTGAGAAGTCACCGAACGTGTGTTTTCAACTTGTGCCATAAGAATCCCGTTAATTATTTAATTTAATACACAAAAAAGCGACAAAACTCAAATTAATGTTTATGAAATACACTAAAGTATGAGTGCTACTCAATTTAGTTACAAGCTGGGCGCAGGCCACCCCTGAGTTTTGAATTTTCTTAATGAAACAAATAAGATATTTAAAATAAGAAGGGCAATATTGGATATCTTCTACTATAATAATCACCGATGTGCATATACATGTCAGTAACTTTAACATAAGAAATACACGAGAAACTGTATCTTCATTTGGCTGCAGACCTTTTTTTTATTTGCAAAATTAAATTAGATATAGTGGTTTTCAGTTATTGGGAAAAGTACCATTAGAAACAAAATAAAATACAGATTCTTATACCTTCAATCGAATTTTGTACTCTGGACGAAATTCCAAAATGTTTGCTGAACGTGACGATTTTTCGCAATATTTTATGATTTTAGCGTTTTTGAGTCATCGTCCTCATAACGACCACATAAATTGTTTAATAAGTCGAAATTCCGTGTATGTCCAGTAACTCAATGATTCATTGCACTAAATAAGATATGAATGGTTTATTATAATCAATGTAAATGATAATATATTTTTAATGATAAATCGAAATTTTATTTTAACTAATAAATGGTAAAGGTTTTAGTAAATTTCATCGAAAAATTTGACGTTGTACGCAGTCACGCGCAGTGTTTATTTTATTTCGTTGACATTCAACGAGCACCTTCTCTAGTTTTTTTTAATAATCGTCGTTCCCTTGGTTAGCTACCGAAACACCTTTCGCGTGCCACATGACGGCGCGCGTTTCATACGTCGCCGATCGCTGGTCAAGTCTGTGCCATAAAACGGTAAAAAAATATTGAATCGCTCTCCCGAAAAATTTGGCAACTTGAACTCAAGAAACTTTTTTCAAGACTATGAGCGAATGGCATCCAACCCGAGTCCCTGACTCATACCTACCTCAATCTCATACCACTTCTCCTTCCATCAATCTTACCGGCCTGATGTGCTCTGTGCAGCTCGGCTCCTACACCTTGGGCGTAATATCATTTGCACTACACTTTCACATACAGTAAGCTAAGCTTTCCATTTCACTCCCAATTAGCTCCTCGGCTTCGTGCTCACGACACGGCACGCCGCGGACATCACAAGCGGCGAAAATGAACACCTGCGCGCCAGACTACAAAATGTCAATTTATCAGCGATTATTAATACAATTCCAGTCACTCGCACCGTAATGGTTAAATACTTGGTTCAAGTGTGTTTGGTTATGCATTAAAAGCGTCCATAGAATACAAGATAAAAATGACTTAGGGGACATTTCAAGACCTCAAGCTCGAACGTGGTTGGGTGATTGAGACTCATGAAGGCACATTGTTGTCACATCTACGTGCCACTCAGCAATGAAGTCCGACTACCAGAGGTAAAGTTGGGCGAATTTGGCAACAAAACTGCATTCACGCTCGAAAAGAACGCCTCGAAATGTAATGGCACGGATGCTCTACACGTAACTGCGGGCCCGGAGAATTAAGCGCATGAGAATAACCAGATTAATTGAGTCATGATCAGGAAGCTATGCACTCCTAAGGTATGATTATGTGCTGAAAAAACTGTGCTCCAATGTTCTTACTGATAAAAAGTATTTAAATATTTCGATCCGATATGATGGTAAGGTTTGAGATAATTTTATTGGGAATACAAAGCAAGGCGTCGCCATGATTAGCCAACATTTTTGAAGAAAATATTCTGATTTCGCGTCCATATGATAGACCATACAGACATCTTAAAGCCATAGACACATTTTGTTGCATCTCAAGAATCATAGAAATCTTCAACTGACGACCCTACTTACCCGGAATGAATGAGTCTACAAGTAGTAGATTTTAATGCTTAAACATATTGGCTATTAATTTAGGCACTAGGTTTTTCGAAACATGAAACAAAAATGTTCGTACGTCCTCCAGAAACTTAAGAATTATTGTCGTCGAATGATTCTCGTAACGACAATAGATTGGAGAAGGGCTGGTTGGACGTGAATTTTTTGTTACTAGTAACTTTAATTGTAGCCCAACTTTTTTAAATGTTTTTAGTCTTTATTAAAATTCATATGCACAGAAAAAATTTCAGCAAAAACTGAGCTGATCATAATCCATCCCCGATTCGAAAAAGGTGGCTTGAATTATTTGTTCCAGTAGAATCCAGAGTCCCCGCAGGTCAATTTACGACGTCGACCATTAAATTATGAACACATCCATTATTTTTACGAGCGCAATAATTTCCTAACGCGCCTCAGGCGACGTCCACTCAGGATACACTTACGGGTCGATCAATCATATTTCTTGCTTCAAGGTCACCCACCACAAGGCTGAAGCGCTACCGGGTGCCTAACGTACAAACTTTAGTGGGCTCACTCCCTTTTACACCCACTACATAGTCAAGAGTCACAATCCATCATCGCGGAAGAAATACTTATGTCGTAGCATAAGCAAGTATTAACGTTCAATTACTTGTAATCAAAACTAATGAAAACAGAGTTTGGTGAGACCAGCCAACAACGGCAAAGGTACAAATCCTTACGACTCAAGCTTTAGTATCAAATTATAACGCGAGAAATCGACGGTGGGCAAGATGTCTAAAAGGTCAATACGTTAATTTATAATGTATCGCAAGCTTATTACAACAACATTCGTGGGAATCAAAAGCATAGTAAGATTTAAGCCACACATTTTAAATAAGCCGAACTTTTTTTTGACGACTCAAAAAACATACTGCAAACCCTGGATTATTGCGGTAGCTTCGATTATAAACATAAGATTAGGGGATAAAACAGTCAAACGGATAGGTTTCAAGATTCATTCTTCCGCGAAAAAGAACGGATCTGATTGTATTGGCAGTCACTGGAGCGATAGGTAGGCCTTTTGACAGGTAGCAAGTTGGTTAAACCACTGCTCATAACATGTGTGCACATAGCAAACCACAGCCAACGGAAAGCTTCACAGTTTGCATTGCATGGATCCGTATGAGGTTAAAACAATTAAAAAAAGTATACGTAGAAATTGACACGAGAAAAAATCGGATTGGACCGGGAATCGAATCACGGACCTTTGGCTTTCCGAGTCATAGCGCCGACCACTACGCTACCGCTTCCTAACTCCTAGAACCAAGTCAAAAGTTCGAATATTTGTATCTACAAGGTAGAAGTTCTCTAGAGCACTGAGAACATCTGATTTATGGGAGAAATGTGCGGAACTTAAAACGCGTTTTTCTCAAAACTCACTTCGATGAACACTTTAACACTGAGCCTTCGAAATATCTGCTGTGAAAACAGTGTTTATTGCCGTGTTCGTTGGATATTTCAGGTTTTGGTGTTCAGGTGCCCAATTCGGTAAGGTCTCAGAATTTCCGAGCCTCGACAGGGAGGAAATTTTGACGTCAAAGCCTCCAAAATTACAAATTTGTAAGTTGAGTGTTTTCGGGGGCTGTGACGTCACATCCGCGGATTTTCCGGCACGGATCGACTCCTTCGTGTCGACTCCTTCCTGTTTTAAGTCCCCTGGCAGGAGTTGCGTGGAGAGAAGAAGTTGGAAGTCTTAAAGAATTAAACAACAAATTACGATTGATCTCACTGAGTTTTCACGAAACTCCCATCCATGCTCAAATCTTATCTTATTTGAAGGTGGTTGGAGCAATTTTTTATTCACACATTTGCGTAAAACTTTGCATAAGTGTTCTGATTGGTGATATCTATTGATTAAAGTGAAAAAATTGCATCATACCGATTTGGTATTTTGGTATTTCAATGCTATTTTAGTAGCCTTATGGCATAAGAGATATATTTCACAATAATTAGATTAAATATGTACATACATATTTTCTTCTAAAGACGAAATAATACATTTCTTACAACTACAATTGTTACTAACAAATATCTAGGTGTTACGCCGATTCCAACATTTGAAAAAAAGCATTTAAATATAACGTCTAAATTACGAATACTTACGAATAACAATACATTGAAAAGGATACATTAAAAATATGGTCCAAGAATTTTTTCGACATAATTTTTAAAAAACTATTAAATTGTGCACTTAATGACCAACGATTACCGCTCGAGTGACCTTAATTACTTTAGACCTTAATTACGATAGAGCACCTTTTACGGGAAAAGGTATCCAAATCGCCAACCCATCTGCCGGAAACACTAATCCTATGTCTGAGCATAATTGCCCTTCATTTTTTTACATAATCTTTAACAGCGCCTGTGGTGTTAAGCTATAATTTCATAAACATAATGGACCTAACTTTGAGACCACTCCCACCAGAGTGCTTCTTTCTTTTCGCCGTGCAAAAATAAAACCAAGAAATTTCATCTTTGATGGCGACCAAAAAATGTGCCAATTATTTTTTGAAACCTTACGCAATAGTTATTGCTGGAGAACAGCCGTTATCAATCGGTCAAAAAATTAATTATGCCTCAAATCGGGCACTTAGGATGGCAAAAGCATGTGCCACTTTCGAGATAAAAGGAAAGCTTACACAATTTCGAAAGCGAGAGTGATACGCACGATCTTGAAATTCGTCCAAATGCCCATCCTAACGTGGTTCGTTAGCATGTGATATTTCTCACCCACTTCTCAAAAAAGGCCAGTCAATATTTTCCCGTTTTATTTGCTTTCATCAAGTAGTTCCTCACGCAGATGGCTAGGGATAATGACACGTTTAAGCACAAAACCGCCATCAATCCTGAAGAGGAGGTCATGGTACGACGAAAAAATACGGGCAAGTCGGGTAATAAACGGACGGGGCTGTTTTTAGACCCGTACGTGCTCAAGATTCGCATCATCCACGAAAATTGTCGGTCTGGATGCTGGGGCAATAAAAGAAGTACTGTACATAGAGTAAAGTACTGAATAGGTTAATTTCAGCGCTTTGGGAACAAAACCCTTTAAAGTAACAGGACAATACATCATGACGTACATGAGGTTTTTACATAATAAAGGACAATATCAGTTACAAAATATTTCAATAATTGTAATTTACGAAAAATAAAACAGATATAAGTTGACATTTTCAGGGCAACTATTTACATGACTTCATGGTGGAACAGGAAATTATAATATTTACTCATTAAAGATAGAAAATTAACAAAGTTTCTTATTCACAAGGCATTGCGTTCCATGTAAGGGTAGATCTGACGACGAAGGAGTTGAGAAACGCTGTGATTCTGTGTGCAGGTGAATGAAGGTTAGATGGGTTAATTCTAGTTTGCATGGTTCAAGTTTTAGGTGGATAAAAAAAGAGGTCAAGGAGGTGCTTCGATTTTTTTACTAAAGAAAATAGAAAGGCACAAAGCAGATACTTTCGTCTAGCCAAAATATTCAGCCAATAGCGCTTTTCCCTGAAAGGGGAAATGTGCTTCCTGCAAGGGGAAGATGAACATAGGGTAAATGAAGATCGTAATCCCACCCATTCTACTGTACTCTCCTTAACTCTTGCACACAATTTTTTAAGGCACATTTTTGTTCAATTTGCTGAAGCGCATGGTACATAGTCCTTTGGTATACCTCTGTTACTCTGATCTTGAAGGAATATGTAAATTAATCGGTTAAAAAAACTGAAAATCTATGAAACTTTAAAAGAATTCTTATTTCACTATAATCAGGTTTCATCGAATAGTCAATATCATCATCTCTTCTGAACACCTAATGATATTGACTATTAAACGAATAAATAAAATAAAAAATTGTGTGGAAGTTACAAAGATTTATTTTGGTGTTACACTATGGTATTCCTTAAAGTTAGGCCGGAGAAAGTTTAATTTTTAACATCTGATTTGATGGCGTTATTACCTTCATTTACCCTAAAGAGTGAAGCATAAAGTTGCACCCCGCGAGCCGGTGAAATTATATTTTTCTACGAATTTTTCATCACACTCACCAACCGCGTCATGAAGTTTGAATGAAGTTTTTTCAAATAAACCAAGCATTTAGTCACAATGAACGGGTAATGATAACGACGTGCTATCGTTGAACCTGCCGTTGGCCGAAGCACCCCCAACACTATCATGGTTGTTTAAGCAAACCCTGGCAGTTAGCCTCTTAGGGAAACTGCAAAGAGAGTCAAAAAGTAACTCATCATGATTCCAGAGGATCAAAGAGACCTTTACTACTTTCTGTATAGAGCCCCTTCTTAAAATTAGCCCCATTCAGTTTACTTTAAACATGCATCCACTTAGCACTGTGCAGTCCACCTCATGGATATGTGACGTCAGTTGACTATTCACTGCGTTATATGGGACTTAAGTGGTTTGTCATCAGCAATGACCCTATCTTTACCTGATGCAAATGCTCATTATATCTCACTTTCAACCCACCCGTTCAGCTAATACCCTTTTTTATGATTTTATATTTCATTTTCAACAAAAAACACTCAGCAACCACGGTTCTAAATTCTTCTGTTATAAACAATAAATTACGTGTTAACTCGAATAAAATTTACAATGGCCTAATTTGGAAGCGTCATAAAGTGACTAATAATATTTTTCCTTATATTAAAGGCCGTGCCGCAGGGGCAATACAATACCAGATAGGCACTACGAAATAAATTTAAAGTACTTATAAAAGGAATTATATACTAAATGCAATTAAAGTATCCCTTGCAACTAAATATTTCGTATAACATTGGTTGACAAAAATTGTTATACCTAAGCCGATTATAGAAAAATAACCGTGCTACGAACGTCCATGTTTCACCGCTATGGCAAAGTAATACATGCACCTACATCAATCAGTTGAAGGTCCAATTTTGGTTTGTCTAACCTACCGGTAAAAATTGTACTCTATTCCCAATTTCCTTTCTAAAAGGAAATAGGGACTCGAGCATACTTCTGAAACCAATTCGAAAATGTGCAGGCAGATAACCAATCTTGCAATCGCAGCACCTGGTTAAGGAAAACAACACCGATCTTGGAGACACAAAGGTAATAGCTTTTATTTAAAAATATATTCCAGGATTATTTTTACCCAAGGACTCCACAAAAAAGCCAAGCAAACTCGACGGAAGAATGCATGAATGCAGGCAGCAATGGGCGGGAATTTTTTTGGGAATAAGAGCGAAAACTCTTGTAATTAAAAATTGTATGCACTAGACACATGCACACGTTCACCCCAGCGCCTCTTGCGGGCAGTTGTGTAATCACCGAAGGGGTTGGAGGGGGCCGGGCGTGTGAGGGATGGGCACTCGCTCTCTGTCGCCCGAGAGAAGCGAAGAGGTAGGAAGGGAGAATTATAACGATCGCGGCAGCGTAACAAGGACGAGGTCACCCACACACTGCCAAGGACACGTAATAAGCACAGAGATGGGAGGGGAGAAGAACACCCCTCCTCCTACTCCCCCTCTCTACACTTTCTTTTTCTCATTCCCTTAGTTAGTCATTTCTCACTCTCTCCCGTCAGAGGTAACCAAACGTATCACGTGACTCGAGGAGGGGGAGGAAAATTGGATCGGGGAAGCGGAGAAATGGCTCCACGTCGCGTCGTTCCCTGAACGTTTTTCGGGAAGCAAGAATTGACATTTGACATTACCGACGACAATGGCGACAATGTGAATTTCTCGTCTTCGAATATTTAGGTCGCGGATTCGTCTTTTTTTTCATCGTCTAGGCAATGGGTATTATTCTAGCCGTCGACTTAATAGCAAGAAAGCACAGAATAGTCCTGAATTAGAGAGAAATAAAGACGTAATTATTGCCGAAGTGTGAATGCACAATAATGTTGTATCAGGACTAATGTGGTGAAACTTATACAAGACGAAAGAAGAACTCTTTACAGTTTAATAAGTTTATTATTTAGAGGGCTCCGCGTTGAATTGGACCAAGTCCATCGAGGAGAATTATGAGGACAACATATGTGAAGTTCCGTATATTCCTTCCGTCAATCAGCTGTACTCAGTACCCTCGAGATCTAGTCCCATGAAGATTTGTGTATTCGAACATTGAACTTGGTTCTATCTTGCAGTATAAAAATACGATTCCAGCCATTCGAAACAGTTGTTAGTTAAGAAAAGAAAAAAGTGGATTTTGCCCAATTTTACACTAAATCCTTCATTTCTCAGTGGAATACTGCAAAGAGTTCTTTCGTCATTTGACTGTGCAATTTTGTTTAGTTTCACAATTTCCTAAAGATTATTTCACAGGACTCTTAATGGGGAGGAAATGAAAAGATGAGATCTTAAGGAAGAAATGGTGAGAAATTATTCAATGATCCAATTCAAATTCAACCTTTCTTCAAAATGAAATAAAAAGAAAATAAATAAATGTATCCATATACTTTTTATTTCCCACGGCCAATGTTTTGCTGTAGGGAAACATCATCAGGTGATGTTTGTTGATATGACCTGATGATGTTGCTCAACAACGTAAACTGGGGCTTTTTAATAAATTGTATGATGATGCAATAAGCTATTTATCGCCAATTTATAATGAGGGAATTCCACGAAGTTGTGCCAGAAATAATTAAAATTTCGAAAAGAAATGCCACTTCCTATCCGTCCGATAGTTTCTAACACAAGAAATTACTACAATTACGAAGGAATCCACAGATATGATAGAAGTACTGCACTATTAAGCCTAAAGAAATTGAATAATTCTTAATCTACAATTTTCTGATGTTTCCCTCAAGACTTTGTGAAAATAAATGATCAAAAGAGCATTATGTACTTATGAGCACATGATTGAACAAATTAATATAATCTCTAAAATAAATTATTTTTCAATAGTTTTGTGTGCTATTATTCTACCTAGCAAGTTTCAAGCAACCTCTGTGAACAACCCGAAGAAAGGTTAGAAGGATGAGGTTGGATACTACATCGTACTTAACCGATAGGCGTACGAATTAATCTTCTTAAAGCTGATATCGCCAACCCTACTGCGGCTTTGTAACAAATAAATACCCCGCAATTCACAACGCGAAAATATTTAATCATTTAGAAGTTGACAGAAAGCTGAACTGCACGGACAAAACTTGGGCAGAATAGCCTAAGTAAGAAGGCATAATGCCAGAAAAGAAGTCGGGTAACAGCTAGTAATACAAGCCTGGAAGTAAGGACGCACTTCATACAAACATATATTGTATATTTTTGAGCATGCTCTTATATGGCCGAGAATCCTGGATATTAAGAGCTGGAGAGCAAAAGAGTTTGGAAACGATGGATATGTGGTGTCATCGAAGAGCGATGAAGGTCAAATAGAGAATCACCAACGAAAAAGTCAAACGAAGAGTTGGAGAGAAAAGGAGTAAGTATAATGAAAACTATAAGAAGAAGACACAAACTCATTGGCCACGTTTTCTGACGCCATAGCCAATTATAAACAATAATGGAAGATATGGATGGGAAGAGTTTCAGAGAAAGACCAAGAATGGAATACACCAGGCGAATTAAATGAAGGACGTCAAAGTGAAGAGTTATGAAGGAATGAAGCGGTTCGCAGAGAGGAGAGTGGAGTGGAGAGCTGCAGCAAACTTATCTTCGGATCGCTGACTGCTGATGATGATGAGAATCTGACAAAAGACGCTTCATACAGATGTAAACCCGGGACCTTTCGGTCAGAGGCCGAACATATCACCCACCGGACTACACTAATACGTACTACGTCACATAAAGTACGTAATAGATTAAACTTTTAAATGTAAAAATGGGCAAAGGACCTAGTTGAAACTAGGGGAACAGGTTGGTATGGTGGCTAATGTAGTCTTCCCAACCCTAGGACCGAGATTTGAATACTGGCATGCGGTGGAGATTTTTCAGTGAGTTCCCGATGCCTACTCGGGTGCTATGTGGAGACTAGAAGAATGCAGCACTCCTTCTGACGAAGGTGACGTAAAACTGTGGACCCAAAGGCATCTTTCTATAAGAGCTGAATCCGAGCTTTTCTCTGCCCTTCCTCCATCCCCATACAATCATAACCCTGCTAACCTCCCTACCCATCCATATGGATAGGTTTGAAGATTAGTTGGAATATGATTCGCTGGCGTAGGATCGCAGCAGGAAAATTATCTGGAAATAAAAGGTTTGGAGCCGTTAGAGACTCGGGAGACTACACAGGAGGCTTAGATTACTTGAAATATTTAATTAAGCGAGTTTCAGAACAAGGAGGATGTTATATTTGATATGCTACATATCTAGAACTGACAGATGTGACAAAATAAAAGAGATACACTGCCGAACTAATAGGTGCAAAATTGCCTTCTTCCCACGCACGCATTAGCGATAAAAACTAAAACGAAGGGACAATTACATAAGACATACCGTTAACATACACTTCACCTTTGTCTTCTCACCTTTCTTTTTCCCTATTCCCTCCTCTTCCATGGCTGGTGTGGCCTAGGACCCCCTGCCACACGCCCCGGCAGTGGCTTGCGGGGCGGAATACTGATGTATTCGTTAATAAAAGAAATTTACCCCAGTCGTCGATTGCCCGAATAACCAAAACAGTTTAAAAAAAATTTCCCTACCACATATTCGCCTGGCACCAAGCAACACCTCTACGATGAGAGGGTAAGAGACCATCTAGGGGTCGCACACGCTCGGGATTGCGGCAGAGGCCACGTCAGCGTTGACCCGAGGGACGCCGCCAGTACACTGCTGGCGTCTCAGCACTCAGGGCTTCAATGAGAAAATTACACCGCGGGATAACGCGCTTGATGCATGTCGCGGATGCGAACATTAGTCTCCGTCTCTATATTAGCCTCCGCGTAAGTAATAAGTGCACGCATATACGACGAGAGAAAGAAATAGGGTTCGAATATACAGCGCGGTATTACGATTTGATTTGACCATGAGAATAAAATTAGGGAAATAGAATGCAGAACGGACAGGTTTATAATGTCATTTGTTCTGCTACCGATAAGAGACGTTAATGGATGCTATCGGGACTATTACTTTTTCGATAGGCTGTGCTGGTCCAATCCATTTTACAAGTGTGGGTAAAATTTTATTTGGTCACCTCTAATAAATAATTTCTTGGCCGACTGCGATTTCTTCAACCGCAAATTAATTCGAGGGGTACAATACAATACAATAACTACTTTATTACTACTTCGGGTACTTCGGGATTTCAGAACGATCCTCTCAATAAGGTGGTTTTCTTTCCCGCCAGGAACTCAAGTTTGAATTTGTTGTCTCCGTTACGAGGAGAAGTGTTTACAGGGATTATGCACATAATACCTACATCCTGTGAGTGGGTTTAATTTCAACCGTAAATTTTGGTGCAATTTTAGACATAGTTCTTTTCAATGGGCAGGTGACAAGGAAGCTAATGATGGAAATTGTTATTCCGTAGGTTTGATTGTGCTCTTTATTGAAGTTTATTATGAGTTTCAGTCACTTTGACGATAGACTACAGAAAGGAATGTTGGATTGAAAAACTTGCAGGGAGTAAGTAACACTTTCTGATTTTTTTTACTTTCTGTCCTTTTCCATATACATGAAGTCGCAGACTGGTCGCCCCAACGGCCGACCGCCAATGGCTTTAGCCATAGCCCCCTTTAATACAGGCCGGAACATGCAATTTGTCAACAGCGCTTTGCATGACGTCAGGGGTCCTACTGCATCGCCTGGGGTCCGGTTGATTTTTCGCCAGCTGTCATCTACAACTACATCTACAAAATAAACTCAGGGGTGTGTGGCAGGGGGTGAGTATTCACCAACATGAATTACACTATACCCTAAATTTAGTGTAACTACGACTAATTATGCACTAGCATAAATCGCTAATGCTTGCCACGAGACGAAACCTCACAAGCATGCACTACACTACAGATATTATCACAATGGAGAGGGACCGTTGATATATATGTATTTTGCAACCACACAAATGAACAGAGACTCAAGACTTATGTAGAAAACATGGACGGCGTGCTGCTAGTACTAGGTAACAGATAAGGATTCAAGTATTAGGGAGTACTACTTCTACTAAGAGCTACACTACCTATCGACAAACCTAGATAAAAGTCTCATTGGCCGCTATTATGGTCCCTTATAATTATTTTAACTCTGTCCGTTCTGCAGTCTAGTTCCCTAATTTTATTCTCATGATCTGATCTAGCGTAGTATGTCGGATTTCGCAAAATATTATCAACGTTGTCAGAAAATAGATCGGTTTGGAACTTACATAATAGATTGAGTCTAAATTTTAATCAACGGACTGAAAGCGCTTCCCATCCCAGTTGCTGCAAAAGGTCAGTAACACTAACGAGATTATAGAAATGGCCTTTAACGTATCTTGCCGATCTTCGCTTCACGCGTTCTAGCTCAAGTTTCCAAGCCTATCTCATCATTGCGAGTAGGAAATTCCTAGGAATAAAATTAGGAATGGGACTGATGTGACCACCGCGATGGACATCAGTTATGCTAATATATAACATAGGGTTGTGTCATTTGAGTCGTATTAATACGATTTTGTTGTAGGCATATGTGAGAACTGGTTATGGCAAGTGAACGAGTGATGAACTGAGGCGATTTAATCTCACAGCATTTTCGATTAAAAACACGTTTTGCCGTCCAAGAAGGAATTTTATGTTAGTTAAGTAACTAGTTATTCAATTTAATGGCTGTCCAGTAGTGCACCCTTGAACGTTTATAAACTTAGAAATATATAGTCGCGACAGCTGATAGGGCTTCTCCAAGATACTTTGCTGTTGAAATATGCATTGGGTTTTATCTTCAAAGGGGACGCTTGACGTAAATATCGTTATCACCTCAAAGATATCTCTTTAAACGGCTGTGAAAAGACACGACCCTGTTACACCTCCCTGAATGCACATCCGTCCCGGATAGTGAGAAATCTAACAAAATATTTTTAAGGTTTTTGGTTATCTCCTTGGAGCGATCACTAGGATTATTTCAGGAATGAAACAATTTAACGTTTCATTTTACCTTTACAACATTTATTTCAAAGGAAAATGGCATAAAATACATTATTTCACGTAATCACTCGATCCATAAAGTAAATCTACTTGAGTAAATAAACATACAAACAACTTCGTAGGTCAAATAACTTCACTCTGAAATTTCATAATGCAAACGACCATCAAAAGCGTAAATTAAACTTTTGAATATGGAATAAATAAAAGCTGCTGTAAGTAATTCACTGGAATTACAGTCAGAAACAGTCACTTCACAGAAAACTCACTGATGAATGATTTCTAGAAATAGCTTTCAACGAGTTTTACAAGACTACCAAAGGCAAAAATATCTGTACGTTGTGTAGCGTTAACCTTTTTGAAACAAATCAAGTGTAAAAGCAACATTTCCAAATGTAAGCTTAAAAGTAAATTGTTTTGAAATAATAAATTTTAAGACTAAGATATGTAGGGGAAGTAGAAAGTAGTATTGGAATAGGCACAGTCTAAATAATTGTATGCTGTGAAATAGGTATCAGCTGTGCAGCGCTTACCAGTTTCAAAACAATGAATGTTTTACAAGGAACTTGGAATGTGTAGTTAACTGTGAGTTTCAGGGGGTATGAAGGCTAATAACTCTTGAGCACATTACACGCAGGCCAATAAACATTCTCAGTTAAGTGGACAATGCAGTGTCACACGTTTGTGTGTAATTTGAAAGCCATACGTCAAACGATTGAAATGCCACCGTTTTAAAAGTGCGGGTGGGAGAGTTATCAAGTGTAAAAGGAACATTTGAATATGCAAGCTCAAAAAATTGTTTTTCAAATTAAAAACTAATAGAATGTGTTGGCGAAGTAGAAAGCAATTGTGGAATAGGAATCAGCTATGCAGCGTTCACCGGTTTGAAAATAATGTACGTGGGTAATATAAGAAAACAGAATGTGGAATTTTAGTGATTTTCAGGAGGTTTTATTGCAAATAACCACAAGGATATTACATGCAGGCAAATGAAATTTCTCAGTCCAGTGGGCGATGCGGTGTCACGCGTTTGTGGGCTATTAACGGTTGAAATTCGCTGTGGGTGGGAGAGTTGAAAAAATATGATTTTTTTGGAAAATGATAAACAACTAAAAGTGCGAAACTTTCAAGTTGAGAGTGTGCATTTGAGGATAGTAGTAATCGCATAGATATTCAGCCGTGAAAATGCTGTAAGCTGAAGAGGATTGTTAGCTGTAAGACTAATGTATCCGTGTTGTTTGTAATGTCTGTGAGGTAGGAAAATTGAATATACACAATGGAACTATAGTACCCATCCACTGTTATTTACTATCTCAGCCTTAGAAGCTACTCACTATTTGCATTGAATAAGCACAAATTGTAAGACACTTCACAAAACAAAGAACAGCACTTCATTAAATTATATTTCACTTCATTTTCACAAACATGGGATATGGGACCGTGTACTGTGTGACGTGAACACGGAGCAGTAACACTGGACACAGTAAGAGCAGTACCTGGGGACAACTTTGGGCGATCTAACTGATAGTTTTGTGGTTCACCGCTCTTATCGGTGGAGTTGTAAGTAAGTTGTACTTCGGAGGATATCCCGATCAGCAAAATGCTTAAAGCAAACTGCTGCGCTTGAAGAAAGATTCCTGTCCTTCCTAAGAATATTCTTCAGCCACTGCTGTATACTGCGTTCATTTCATGGAATAAAGAACACAGAGACGTATCTCCCATCCTTGGTGGAAAGGTAGTTTGCTTTTGCAGCCTGGCACTCAACAACGCTCGGGCATCTTTAATTTAAAAAAGAGAAGTTGTTGTAATATAAATTCGTTTTGCTAGTCACAGCGAAATGTAGAATGACACAATGATTATTTCGAAAACAAATGACTGATAGCAATAAAACAGAATTGCGTAAAAATTCCTAAGAAATAATATTCATTACATTTTTGTACTATCAATTTCTCTCCGTTAATGGCCGGCCGGCTAATAGTTGCAATGCTTTAGAAGACAGAGAAATAATCTTGATAATCCACCTTCAGCATACTAAATAGTATCTTAAAGTTATTGTACTTGCCTTAAGCCACTCCAGATCCTAAAATTAAGCTGAGTTCTGACTTTCAAACCAGTGAAATTATGCCTTTTTAGTCATACGGATTGACTTCGCACACAAGTCGCCATGCTTCCAAAACAAAACGATCGGACCCCTGCTCAGCGTTGCCAAATTTCCATGTTCCGGCCTGTATTAGAGGGAGCCATGCTTGAGCCCACGTTGACCACGCCTTTGACCGGCACTGTCGATAGGTATCTTAGCTAATTACTTGATTTTCCCTTTTTTATCACTTGATTTGTACGGATAGGATCAGGTGCACGATCAGGTGGTACGGAAGTGTACAGAATAATAGAAGAGGAGAAAACCACATGGAGCACTATCAGCAAGACAAGGTTCAAAACGGATAGGCCACACTTGGAGACACAACGAAGTCGTGAGAAACAATACAAGGGGAAATAGAAGGTAAGTCCCCACGAGAAAGACCGAGGAACAAATACAAAGACCAATTACAACGGGATAAAAAGAAGAGCTACAAGGACATAAAGGAGTTAGCAGGGGACAGGGTAAAATGTAGGCTGCAGTCGACCAACCTTAGGATTCAAATGCCAAACGATGACGACGATGACTCAATGAAACATATTTTCTAAATTTTCAGGAAACATACCTTTACTCATTGTCAGTGAACTTTCCTTACTCACAACAGTATATCTTATGCTTAATTAATTCCACAAAAAAGTCGATAAAATCATATACATTAAAAACCCGCTTTTCAACTGAACTGCCATTGTGAAGAATAGGAACTGGACTTAAACTGGAGCCATCGTTATAGACGAAGATGGAAAAAATAGGCATTAAGAGAGGAATATATCTGGGGCTCATCGATGTATCTACTAATCTGTATGCTTTTTTGTTTTCCTTTGTCTTTTCTATATGAGTATAAATGCACAACACTTAAGTAACTTTTGTATTGCCCTAAGGGGTGTTGTGCCCAGAGAATAAATAAAACCTATTCTATTTTATACGAAGGAAGCATCAGGGGAGGGGAAGAAGCTGTCAAAGAAAAGAAAACACACGGTAAATATTGTTAGATAACACGACGTTGAAAGCTGTCATGGAAGGAGAATGTTGGGTAAATGGCAGGAAAACAATAGGATTATAAGAGCTTGTGAAGGTAGAAGAAAGTAAAAGGAGCCGAAGACGGATATTATCTAGGTCACAACAAGTTAAGAGTGGAAGTGCTTTGAAAAATCAATGGCGCTGAGTAGCAGTTTTCAGAGGGTGGACAAACCCAACCTTGAACGTTAGAGAACTGGAAGTAAAAAAAACTAAATTCTTAGTTGTCGCGATGAATATTATGCAATTTTAGAATTAATATATGCCATTTTTCCTGACGAAGTGTATCCAAAAACCTAAATAGGAGCAGATAAAACCTATAAGTAATAGCATCTACATCTACATCTACATACTACCCCGCAAGCCGCCTCAATAGGCGTGTGGCGGGGGGTGTTAGGACACCAGCCGTTTACATACAAAAAGGAAACGCTCTATGAAATTACGCCTTGCATTTATTAAAGTCCCTTATTGTTCGGGGGAAAAACGAATTCCCATACCTATCCGTTCGGCAAAATATCTCTCTTAATTTATCGTTTCTGTCGGACCTGGAAATATAGTGGGGTTCTAATATGATGTTCTCCGTGTCGCTCTGAAAGATATCTGTTCTCAATTGCTCAAGTAATCTAAGCCTAGCGCGCAGCCTCCGAGTCTCTAGCGGCTCCCAGCCTAATTCGTTTAACATCTGCGTAACGCTGTCTGTACGCCCGTAGCAGTTTTTGACGAATCGCGCAGCTTTCCTTTGTATTTTATTAAGTTCCCGAATTAATTCTTTCTGCACCGGATCCCATATGCTTGCTGCATATTCAAGGTGTGGCCGGACGAGTGCGAAATAGCACCTCTCTTTTACTTTTTCATCTGAGAATCTTCCCACAATACGCTTGACGAATCCTAGCTTCTTCAGAGCTCTGCCACAAATATTTCTTATATGTGTTCCCCACGATAGGTTTGAGGTTATCGTAACTCCCAGATACTTAACTTCATCTGTCGCCTTTATCTTAACGCCATCCACAGCATATACACGGGGATAGTTGGACGACCTCCGCAAGAAATGTACCGACGCACATTTGCTCAGATTAAGTTCGAGTCCCCACTCTTGGCTCCACACATGAACGTTGTTTAAATCCGATGATAGAATTTCAAAGTCAGAGTGATCATTAATTTCGCGATAGATGACAGCGTCGTCAGTAAATAAACGTATTTTACTGCTAATTCGAGAGCATAGATCATTTATGTATATAATGAACAAAAGGGGGCCGATTACGCTTCCTTGTGGGACACCTGATGTCACTTTAACTGCATCAGAGCTAATTCCATCAAGAACTACTTTTTGCTTGCGATCACTCAGAAAGTCGCGTATCCAGTTTACTACTGTTTCGTTTAGGCCGCATGACTGTAATTTGTATAAAAGTTTGTTTCTGCCTTCAGTTTCAGAGAGGAATTGATGCAAAGAATCCTTCCCGGATCTGTCAGGTCGGCATCTCGCAGACCTGGAAAACCATGCGTCACTGGCTCGGCCCCAGCCATGAACACATGGATAATAATTTTTTTAAATAAAAGTCTCAAAGCGTGATTCAGACGGTAAAATTTCACGCACAAGCCCAGGAATGATTTGACCTACAGCTTTCTGCTATCTTACGGTAAATTTTGTTTTAAGTGCGACCATCATATCCGTAATGTTTACGATCCTCATGTGATTAAAACTACATGTGGCACCACATCCTATTTGCGGCGGTGCACTAAGAATGGCTGCTCTTCAGATTCACGTACATGTTAAGGGAAAGAAAAAAGACATTTGAAGTGATGGGAAAAGGGATAGGGATGCGTATCATTGCTAGAATCTCTGAAAGTGATCGCTTCACAAAGCCATCCTTTTAACCATAGCAGTAAGATCACCGAAAAATCCAAGTTTACAGCTACTTCTTGTTGCTAACCAATCATAACACTATAAAACAAAAAATGGCAAATCTCCATAATATCATGAGGAGTTTTAAAAATCAGTTAAATTAGGCAAAATGTCTTCAGGGCGGTAATTTTTATCTCTCGAAGCGAGCTATTAGGGTAAGTACTCGATTTGGTCACACTGAACTAAAGTTCCATGATTACCACGTTAAGTGCTCCAAAACGGTGTAGTCGTTTATGACTTCGTTATTGTGAGCTGATATGCTCTGCATATGCGGAAAGCAGAGATAATGGATAAGAGAAGCTGCGATTAGATGTTTATACCGTAAAATGACTAAAACGGCATTTTATTTATAGCCTGACTACTTATAGAAAATAGCACCCATTATTTGATAAGAACAACAAAATTATACTTTCTATTCTCCTTTTTTGCAAAATGAACTTGAAATTACATGGTCTTCAATGCGAGAATGGGTTAATTATGGGGAAATAGTATTTTTCCATCAAATATATATTTACCATTTTGGCGAATAAGCAAATTCTCCCGGGGAATTCCATGGCAATAAAATGTAGTCGCATGTCCATCTAATATTTTTTAACTATGATCGAATTGCTGATATAATTGAAGTAAAAATGAGTCAGATGGATGGAAAAAGTGTTCATTAAAGATTGTACTCGTCGAAAAATCTGCATACATCATAGCTTAATTTTGGCTTCCAAGAGCTAAGGCAAGTCACCGATGAAAATGGTATTTTTTTTTGGAACGATGCAAATGAAAAAGGTGGAATTTGGTATTTGTTTTGACTCATACGGTCGCTAGGCGGAACTTGCTTAAAGGAGAAGGATCGAAAGCCTTAACGATGCTTATTGAAACGGCAAGCAAGGAACGAGTGAGTTTACAAGGGGGGGGGGGCGGGTTGGGAAAAAGGAACCCCGCCACTGAACACACACACGACATGACTAACCCCTTCCCCTCTTATCCCCTACCATCACCCCCCGACCGCCACCCGTAAGTATCAAAGGCGCCCTCTATAAATACGCCCGCGCACACAAGGAGACGAAAAAGACGACCCGCGCCCTCACAACCACCCACATTTCACGGCGATTCCCGCCACTGTCGCTTTTGCCTTTCGGAAATTTCCAAGGTAACTCACATTACACACGCAACAGCCGCCGCCGATGATGGATGCCGCTAATAATGTTGATGGTAACGATAGTATCATTGGTATTAGTATCTCGTAGTATGCATGAATTAGTAGTATTGGTAGTACTATTAAATAGTACTATCTTAGCGTTTATTTTAGGAAATGATAAACAAGGTATGCACTTTTTCGTTCTCAAAGATGAGTACTCGACTTTGGGCGAATAACGCTCTCAAAAGGTATCTACTTAATGGAGAAATAGCAATGTGCTTATTCAGGCGCACACGATATTATCGTGGCTTTCAGCATAGTAGTAGTAGGGATAGGGATTCCACCGAGAAATATTCGACCCTACTGTTTGTGAGACACGAAACTGTGTTCATACGGGCAGGAAGCCAGTACCTACATCTATAAAATACCCTGCAAGCCACCTCAGGGGTGTGTGGCAGGGGCTGAGTATTCGCCAACAAGCATTGCATTATACCCTAAAGTTAGTGTAACTACGACTAATTATGCATTAGCATAAATCGCTAATGCTTGACACGAGGCGAAGCCTCACAAGGAGAGGACACAATGGAGAGGGACCGTTAATATATATGTATGTTGCAACCACACAAATGGACAGAGACTCAAGACTTATGTAAAAAAACATGCACGGCGTGCTGTTAGTACTAGGTAACCGATAAGGATTCAAGGATTAGGGGGTAATACTACCACTAAGAGCTACACTACCAATCGACAAACTTAGATAAAAGTCTCATTGACAGCTGTTATGGTCTTTATAGTTCGTGGGAAAAATTACATTTAAAATCTGTCCGTTCTGCAGTCTAGTTCCCTAATTTAATTTTCATGATCTGATCTACTGTAGTATGTCAGATTTCGTAAAATATTATCAACGTTGTCAGAAAATAGACCGGTTTGGAACTTACATAATACATAGATTGAGTCTAAATTTTAATCGACGGACTGAAAGCATTTCCCATCCCAGTTGCTGCAAAAGGTCAGCAACACTAACTAGATTATCATAACGGCCTTTAACGTATCTTGCCGATCTTCGCTGCACGCGTTCTAACTCAGTTTCCAAGCCTATCACATAAGGATCCCAAATACTGGCAGCATATTAAAAGTAGGGTCTAACGAAGGAGAAGTAGCTGATTTCCCTAACTTTATCGTCGCTTTTGCCAAGTACTCTTTTAACAAATCCCAATTTACGATTAGCTTGACCGGTAATTTGTCGAATTTGTTTACACCACGAGTGATCATTAGTTTAACTCTGAGGTATTTAACCGATTCTACGGTCTCTAATTTTATGTTGTTTATGCAATTAGCTGTTACAAGGAGCGTTTTTCCGTTTTCAAAAATTCACAACAACGCATTTTTTCAGGTTTAAATCTAGCTGCCACGCATCGCACCACTCCTGTAATGCCTCGAGGTCCTTAGTTAGCACTTGCTTATTATTAAGGCTACGGATTTCTCCATACACCACTGCATCGTCTTCAAATAATCTAAGCTTACTGTCAACTGTTTCACCGATATCGTTTATGTACAAAAGGAACAAAAGTGGGCCTATGACACTTCCCTGTGGGATACCTGATGTGACTTTTGCTTCATTAGAGATAGCCCCATCTCATACAACCCTTTGCACGCGCTTTCTTAAGAATTCTCTAATCCAGGAAATTACGTCGTCGTCTAACCCGTAAGATTTTAATTTCATGAGTAGCTTACTGTGGGAAACTTTATCAAACGCGTTTTTAAAGTCAAGAAAAATTACATCAACTGGAACCTTATGTTCACCCGAGACTAAAATATCGTGGGCAAAAAGTGCTAATTGAGTTGCGCAAGATATTCCCTTTTTGAATCCATGTTGCGTTTTTGTCAACAAGTTCTGCACATCGAGGTGTCTCATAACTGAACTTACAATTATATGTTCAAGGACTTTGCAAGAGATAGATGTGAGAGATATCGGTCTGTAGTTCGATGGCTGTTCCTTATCACCGCTTTTGAATATGGGAGTGACATTTGCAATTTTCCAGTCCATGGGTACTTTGTGTTCGTTGATGGATTTGCTAAATATATTTTGGAAGTAGGGTGCTATTTCACAAGCTAATTCCCTATATACGCGGGCAGGGATTTCTTCAGGACCTGGGGATTTATTTGGACTTAAGGATTTTGACAAGTTTTCTATTCCGTGAGTGCAAATATCGATAGGTGGCATCTTTTGCTGGAAGTGATCATTTACCTTTACGGATGTCATCTGTGTTGACTTGGTGAACACACTTTGAAAGTAGGGATTTAATAAGTTGGCTTTGTCCGAACTGCTTGTTAATAATTCGCCCTTTTCGTTTCGTAGTGGAATAACTGTTGATTTATTGCCTTGAACTTCCCTTACGCATGACCGAAATGCTTTTGGGTTATCCTGTAACTGTTCTACTATTTTTTTTCTTTTAAAATCCATGAATGCATTCCGAAATGCTTCCTTTGTAGTGGCTTAAGACAATTAGCATTTTTCAATTATTAAATTTTAATCACCAGTGGACGGAGTTTTTTCATCTTGGCGTGGCATACTCTCTGACGTCTTAACGATTTTCTCACTTCTGCATTGTACCATCTTGTTTCGCTGCCCTCTTTTTTTACTTTGCTGGGAATATATTTTCTGATCCCCGAATGTACGATCAAAAGAAATGTTATGTTATGTAAACCTAGTTATGCCACCTCACTAACAAGATCCCCCTATCACCTAGGTCTGTGCCTAAAAGGCAATAAAAGCTCTTTAATTCACCGCAAATTGCGACACCCTCACTCAAAAACTAATTACGTTTGCCAAAATACAATTTTCACCCACGGTTTATTTTTAAAACTCCGTCGCGTTACCTAATCAACACTTTCACCGGTGGGTCACAAACAAGTTTCGACGTATTCCGCTCGGGGCCAAACCAGCGTGACACAACAATTAACGGGAGGAACAGGTATTGTCGAAGCCAAACGCCGTCACAAACACTTCTCTCTCTCTCACTTCCCTTGACCTGGGTCCCAGCCGTTCTTCCCGGTTGCACCCCCTCCAGAGTGTATAGCGCCAGCGCGTCCAGTCCCGACGGCCAAGGTCGCCCTCATGAGCCAACCATCTCCGGAATGTGGAGAAGACACGTCACGAGCCGAATGGAGGGGGGGATGGAAGCCCATAAACTACAACCGGCTCCCGAATCGTCGTCTGCAAGAGGAGATGTAGCCCAGACGATCGATCAACGTCACTTATTGTGCACCTCATCATCACGCCTACGGCAGTGTACCTGAATCAAATCCTAGCTTGAGCACAGTACGCGCGTACATATACGCGCATACATGGACGAAAGACTAAATAACTCAGTTTATCGATTGGTAGGGTACATAATTAATCGATTTGGTGCCTAATGCTCGTTCCATAACATGCTACGTAGTGGCTGCTAACAGCACGTCTCGCATACTTCCTGTATACCTCTTGTATCTCCGTGCAGCTATGTAGCTGCAATATTCATTAATACTCACTGTTTCCATAACCCTGGTAGCATAGTTATAGAGTAGTGAATGTTGGCAAAATTTTGTATCCCGACATGCACTTGCAGATATTTGCTAATGCATTTATAGTCGTAGTTTTAGTAACTTAATTAGCATATAGTGTATATTGGTGAAAGTGGTTTTAGTGAATATATTGGGGGAAAATCAACCACTTCCACGCACCCTTAAGATGGCTTGCAGGGTTTTATAAATATTTAGATAAATGTAACTAATGATTGATATTATTGGAGTTCCACGGTGCCAACGAAGGAAGAACCTTTGTTCCTGTCTCTCATCGTATGCGGGGATGAATACATTTAAAACCTGTCCGTCTTGCAATATATCTATCTAATTTTACACATGACATCTAACATATATGCATGGAGCTTTTAATGGACATACATTCTTAACGTCCTCGAAGAAGTAATCAGTCTCAAATTTACACCGGGGATTAAGTCTTTTCTTAACCTACGCAATGAAAGTGATTCTCATCCCAATTCTACTAATAGCCTTAACACATTGCTGCACTTAACTACAATTATCACTTAACAAACCTAGCTGCTCTTCGCTGCATCTAAATCCACTTTTTAATTCTGATTCCGGTCTCTCGTAGAGAGCAGGCTAATGTCGACGCAGACCAATTCTTTCTTCCTCCATACCTTCAACTCCGATAATAATACCTTTCCCGCTCTTCTTAAGCACTGAGTCGTGCGGAACAGGCTTTGATTATGTGGCGAGAGAGTGGAGGATAGGAATGCAGATAAAAAAGCCTGGGTGCAGAGACGCCGTTTTTAGGATGCCACCATCTAATAATATTCTTCATATTCCGGCGACTGAGGGCAAGAAGTGTCCTCTATCTCATGATTACAAAAAAATTCAACCTTTCCAGTTTAGATTTTTCACCAATTAAAATTGAAATTCCACGGTTCAAAGGCAAGAATTGGTTAAGCAGATGGGAAAACGGTTTATTTTCCAAGGGTGGGTTTACACTGGCAAGTTACTTCCGCAAAAAGAGCTTGCGAAGGATTTTACTCTGACAAAAAAAATGTTCACAAGTTAGTGCAGAGCCAGATTGGTTACCGTTTACACTGGCAACAAGACGCTTCTTCAAGCCACTTGCCGAAACTTTTAAAAGTACTGCAATAGGAATTGCAGAGCCGTTTACACCAGCAAGTTACGTCGAAAGTCGCTTGCTGCAAGTAACTTAAAAAACTTGCCAGGGTAAACTCACCTCAATAAAGTATTCCTAAACCTATTTTCGCTCCATCCCCCTCTTACACCATGGTTCAGAATATTATTCCCTCTTCCCAAACATTTGCTGCATACAATGTTCAAAGAAAACTTTACGGAGTAGGGGAACCAATTCCCTCCATGAATCCCTACGATTCCCTTCGGAAAGGGGATTATTCCCACTGATTAAGAATCCTTGCTATGCAATAATCAAATGACATTTTAGCGCAAAACTGAAGTAAGGAGGGGAGGTTCGAATTCCGTTACTTTAGTGCGTTCCACGTTTCCACTCTACCACGGAGCTTATGTTGCCGGCTCTGTATTATTCTCTCTCCCCCCACTCCTTTTAGGAAATCAAATGGCGGTAAAATGAAAACACAAATTCATCTTCCAATTAGTAACGGAGCGCATAACAGCAGTTATTGAAGTCAAAATGCGTTTAATCAATTGAAATGGAGCAGCAGTACACTCATTGTACTGGAAAATATATAAATTGCGAATATATTCGTCGAATAATTAGAATATTTAGTCACGGCACTCATGATTAACACAGCTTAGTACTTTTCTACAATATTTTATTATTGCCAGACGCGTTTCACCGCTTTACGGCATCGTCAGGTCCACAGGACAATGACGTTAAGAGGCGAAACGCATCGTGCAATAATAAAATTTTGTAGAAAAGTACTAAGCTGTGTTAATCATGAGTACCGTCATTAGTAACTTCTACAAAGTGAAACCTGCAACAGTCAAGCATATTTAGTATTTATTTACGCTTTTCAGCGGCGAAGGCTCGTCGTCAGCAAAATCGGTACATTTTAAAAGGCACAAACGAAACCTGTGGAATATCTTATTTGCGATCACTCGCGCAGTCGGGATGGTACCACCTCCATAAAGGGGAAAATGCGCAATGAAAGATTATTTTAAGATTTTTCCACTGTACTTTCTACTTAATTAAATGCACCCTAAAACATTTCATTCAAAGAAACAGACCGTATATCTACACTATATTAACAGAGAATTACCTAATTCCATTCATACTCTTTAGAAAGAATACTTTACATTGACTTCGTTAGCAGAGCATGCGAATCATATTATTCAGTAATGTAGCAATGGAATACGAAGAGGAAATTGAGAGTCAAATATAATAGGTACTAACTGCATATAATAGTGAATTAACTTCATGAATTATACCGATTGCTGTTTGTTACACATGCAGGTAATGGAAAGGAAAGCGAGAACGCTATATTTGCTACAGCAATACGTCTTTGTTTGCGTATATAAATCTCAAATATCCAATGGCACCATTCCACCAAGGAAACAAAGCAATTCCATAGCAAAACTGGGCGTCTTCAGGCACATACGTCTTTATAATATGCCATTACATCATCAAACGTGTACATATTCCGGCATATGACAGTTTGACCTACTATTTAATTGCTTGGCTATTTGAGGAAGAGACCGACAACTGAGGTAATTTGCGCCATTAGGGGAAGGATAAAATTGGGAAGGGAGGAATGGGGTGAGGAGAAACCCGGCGTCGGCTTTAGCCTGTTCTTAAAGACCGTATTACACTAGGCTTCACTGTACTTCTCAGTCTAATGTATAGATGGATGGGCAGTGAAAACTACGTCGTGTAAAGCGGGGAATTGCCAGGATAACTGCAAGAATGCGTGAACGAAAAGCAGGAAAATAGCCCCTGCTCTAAAATGACTCCGCGCCCATGTTCTCGCAATTTCTGTACATCGAACTGCGCAACTAAGTTAACGCCTCGTGTAAAACGGCCTAAAAGATAGGTGCCAAGCGGTCCACAGTTAAACACCCCATCCAACGGGCAGAGTGCTGTGCCATAAGGTGCTCTTTATATAGCACCCCAAGTGGACATCGAGGTACCAATAAAAAATTTCAGCCACAGCCCGGATTAAAGGCCGAACCAACACTACGGGAAGCCATTACTCTAGCTAATACCCGAACTCGATCTCCCTACATTTAGGGTAGTTACAGCAAGATATTTCAATTGTCAAAACAGAGACCATATTCGAATATTACTTAAAAATAAAGCAATTTGTAAGAAGCATGAAGTAAATCATCAACAGTAGTCATTCAATCCTAATAGTGGATGATTGCAGCCTTCCAATTTAATCTTTCCCTTGTAAACTCTTTCATGTCCTTATAGCTCTTCTGTTTCGTGAAGTACGCATAAGTGGCCAGTTCGGTATCATTATAATGATGATATCTTTTTCTTTATTAATGAGGCCAAGTTCAATGAATTTAAAGTGTGGTTTTATCACGCTCAATCTAGATACCTTAAAAGAGATCGGCTTTAGTGGAAACTCTCACTGAGGCAATAAAAAAATGAAGACTGCCACGCGCAGTTGAGACGAGAGGGATGCTACACTAGGTCCATCCGTCGTCACGCGCCAGAAGAAGCGACCTTGACTACGGACGCGGCCACGCCACTCTGTTATCCCGAGCGATGATATGTATATCCATTCTCCCTACGCTCTCGGAATTACCCCATTACGTACTCTCTCTTTTGTTAGCAATCCGCAGATGGGTTTGTAGCAAGTCTCCATTTTCTTCTGTCTTGGGCCATTTTTTAAATTTCCACATAGTTAAAGCAGTTGACGTCTTCCATTATTAGATTTAGGTATCCGGAAAGAGAAAATCCCCCAGGCTCTTCCCCGGTGGATTTTATTCTATGCCATTCCTTTCAAAATGGTGTTCAGAATTCCCTGGTGCCTCAGAATATGACCAACCAGTGTATCTCTGCGCTTTATCAAGCCCTTCTACATACTCCGTTCTTCGCCAAACCGTTGTCATATTCATTGGTCATTGGTACTTCATTGGTCACTATATCAATCCACCGTATCTTAAGCAGTCTTAGGTACAGTGAGAAACAAGTTCTGAATATTCCGGCATAATAATTGAGGCCTTTCACTGACGTCCACTCACCACGTAATCGCCAAAATGAAGACGTGAGATTCAGTATCCATGAGAAGTGACGGAGGAGCTGTTTGGGATTACGAAAGGATTCGTAATCCTCTCCGATTATGTCAGCCGAACTGCTGCGACTTTGCGTCAGTCAGATCATCTCAGGCGAGTCGCATCGCAGAAAGATAAGCCGTGACGGAATTTTCGCCAAAAAATAGACTTTTGAAACGAAACTTGCAAGGATACGAACAAAATGACAAATAATTCACACCCACTTCACAAGAGGAAATAATACTTGGGAAGGAAATACTGTACGATAATTCTTGGAAACAATCAACGGTTGCCGGACGGAAAGGGTTACCACTACCAATAACTCACACACACTCCTCCAGAGGCAATTATACCTATGGATACCTAACCAATGGGTTTACATAAGTAAGTTTCTTGCAACAAGCGACGTTCGACGTAAATTGCAGGTGTAAACGGCTCTGTAAGTCCGCTAGCAGAACTTTTAAAAGTTTCGGCAAGGCAAATTTTTGGGAAGAGGGAAAAATATTCTGAATCATAGTGTAAGAGGGGGATCGAGCGAAAATAGGTTGAGGAATACCGTATTAAGGTGAGTTTAACCCTGGAAAGTGTATTGAGTTACTTGCAGCAAGCGCCTTTCGACGAAACTTGGCGATGTAAACGGCTCTGCAATTCCGCTTGCAGAACTTTCAAAACGTTCGGCAAGTTGCTTACAATAGCGTATTGTTGCCAGTGTAAACCGCAACCAATGCGGCTCTCCACTAACTTGTAAAAAAAATTTCACCCGAGTACTCTCCCGCAAGCTCTCGCAGAAGTTACTTGCGGAAGGAACTTACCGGGGTAAAATCTCCTAAATACAAGAAATACTGAACGAGTTTTTTTTATACAACCAACGATTGCCGGACGGTTAGTGTTTCCATAAAAAATAATACAGCACATACACATCTAAAGAGGCAATGATACAATTAGACAAGAAATACTGAACGAGAATTCTTGGGTACAACCATGCGTGCCGTACGGCTAGGGTGAGGTAATTTAACAAAATAAAAGTAATTTAAATAACAAAAGGTAATTCAGGACGTCAATACGTCGTAATTTAATAAGAATGATGTGTTTTTATATATTTACAATTTACATTTCCAAATATAAAATTAAATTAACTAAGCAAACTTGTTATTCTACATAATGCTTACAATATTGTGAGTGAAATAATATTCATTAAATATATATGTACCTACGCATTATTTATTTGTACATGTGATATAAATACCTTCAGTTCTAAAAGCAATAATATTTCTCAGAACGTATTACCATCTTTCACAATGCATTATATTTCAATGTATGATTTAAACAATGCAGATATGACATGTCTTTAACTGAATCACTACGATTGCTCTAATGAATTCAATTTTCAATCTATCCTTGTCATCACAGAGAGTGAAAAAAATCGTAGAAAGGATTGCCAGACCTAAAATAACTGTGATATTCATCAAATTCTTTTGCCAGTGATGCAACGTACCACTAATACAACGAGTTCAGAATTGCGAACCCGGAAATAAAAATAACTTGTACTATTCATTTTTTAATTAATTGTAACAGAATTACAGACTAGATTGAGGTTAGTATTTACTTAAAAGTTACACGGTAATTACTTAGAAAGCTAAGAAGTAACTTTAAAAATTTAGCACACTTGCTGCTTTTTTTAATTCAGCCATAACACTTTTTCATACGTCAAAATTCAGGATAATCTCGTTTTTTTTTCAAAACGTAGCCTATAAAACCTATACCGACTCTAACCACGGTCCACCTCCAACACTTGAACCACTACCTTGATGGGGTGTTCACATGGTCAAAGAGTTTTTTATGCGAATTGTTACCACTTACAACCACGTCACCTATCGCCAGAAATATTGCACGAGAAATCTTGAATGTGAGCAGAGCCGATCTCCCTCCAAGGCTTGAATGAAAATGTGACGAGGCTTTATATCACAACAAGTATTGTATGGGGTGGTTACAGCTTTGATACTTGTTTGCAACAACTAGGATTACAAGAATAGTATTATTTCGGGTTTTGAAGAATTCTTTTAAATGAAGTCACGCTTTGCCAGTAACTGCAAGAAATATTCAATTGGGATTATTAAATACAATAAGGTATGTATAATGGTGAGCAGTCTTACTTCAAGGGTTGAATTAATATACGATGTCACTATAAACTTCGACGAAGCGTTTACAAGGTCAAACAAATTTGATGGTAGTAGCCACCAGCAATCACGAGACAATGAAATGACAATTCAAGAGTTAAAAGCGATCAAATGGAATAAGAGTGAAAAACTGCGACTTTCAGGAACAATCATTGACGCCAGAAATTAAATGACAAGTATTAGCAAATAAGGTTGTGTTCCCTATTGCTCTAGTTTTTGCCCCTGCGTCACAGCATTCTCGGGTGACGAAGTAATGGAGAGAAGATTATTGCCTCCGCCTTAGGTATGCTACGAGAGTCGTCTTAAGGGCGATTAGCAAGTGGTGTAGAGTTCCGCTTTTGAACGCGAACAAATTCCTTTTCTATGACAGGAAGATCATTTTCTTTAGATAGCATAAACTCAAATATTCTTTCCTTAACCCTCTTGCGTCCAAATATTTTAGTAAGTTCATTAATATTTTCATTTTATTAGCCTTTCTTTAGTGCTTTTTGGCCTAGTGAACATTTTTACCATTTTTTATAACCTTACAGCCGGCAAAAATGGTTCATATGACAATAGAACCCGGTAAATATGATATATTAGAAAATGCGAAGCAGTGGATGAATTCATGCATATTTAAATGCTTCATGCTGGCGGAAGTTGTCGATATTTATGATGAATAAAACACTTATTGTTAGTACATACAGCTTCATATAGCTGGAACGACGGGTTTCAACACACTGTGTCATAATATTGATCAAGGTGTACGGGTGTAGGTCATAGATATATAGCCCCTTTCCATAAAGTTCGGTCTAGAGCAATATATCTACCATTAAAACTCGCAAACCTTCCACATGGTAATGCAACTGTGAAGTGAAACCTGTGGTGCCAACTAAATATGCCGAGGAGTTTGGAGCACCAAACTCCTCGGTTTGGTACTCCAAACTTCTCCTTTGGTTGAGTTGATGCTATCGAAACCATTCGCTAGAAGTGGACGAATTCTTGAATTGTTACGATAAACTTAGCAGTGTTACCAAATTGTTGAAGGAATTAGGGTGGGAATCTCTAACTGATCGAAGGGAGAAATACAGGTTAAATCTTTTGTGCAAGTTCGGAGCAGACAGTTTTTTGCTGGACGTTCAACATATATTACTAGAGAAAACGTACTACGGTAGAAGCGATCACAGGAATAAAATTAAAGAAATTGACTGCAGAACCGATAGATTCAAAATGTCATTTTTCCCACGTACAATAAGGGATCATAATAGTTGCGATAGATCAATCACATGAAACTCCCACCCTCAATAGGTAGAGTAGAATTTTCACTTGTGCTTAATAACACAACATCATTACTAATACTTCACACAGCTTGATATGTCCGGCATTATTTAATTTTGTTCTCAGCATGATGTAGCATCTCGTAGCATTAATAAATTAACAGTATTAGTAATATTAACCACTAGATGTGTGTATAGCATTGTTCTGCATGTTTGTATGTTCATTTACGTATCAATTTCCCAGTTTCTAGTTGGACTACGCACTGTTCTCCTGACTTCTTTTTGGCCTGCGGCTAGCGGCCGGGGGAGCGTGTGAGGTTCTGAATTGTACTGGGACGAGTGCTGCATGCCTGGTGTAGAATCACCCCGTGCCACACACCCTAGTGGTGGCTTGCACGGTACTTCGTAGATGTAGATGAATTCGTCCATGTGGGCAGAAGAGGACTGACAAAATCCCTTCAAACACTTCCCAACGCTCTTAGCCTCTGCATAACCCGCGCCCTCAACCAGCTCCACAGAAAAAAGCGAACTCGTATATGCATAGCTATTGTGCCTGTTAATGCATGAATGCGGTTCGAGGACAAGAAGATTTGCTCGCTGCGGTTACGAAATATTTCTGGAATTCCAAAGATGCTGTAAAACGCCCGCGGTGTCTTTCGCCTGAACCGCACGGAGGTACTGTCACGTCCATCCAAGCTACTTAAATGAACTTTATGTCATTTCTTCCAAATACACTCCATGCATGGAAAAACTCCCTTAATAACGCAAAGAAAATCCTACCTTTCTATATGGCTTTAAAAGAATTGCTCCCAAGATAGCAAGCGCTTAGAGGTGAGAATATGAAAAAACAGGAACAAATATGTAGTATTTCTCTAACATAAACAAATGTAATTGCCGCAAAAAAACTGATAAATGAAGCCACTTTTTTCCAGGAAAGTTAAATGGTGACCAAGTGAAAGCACCACTTATTTTTACGAGTTATTCGCAAATCACTACAATTATTGTAGGCAAAAATTATTAAATAAAATCAATCGGCGCTTCAATCCTTTATCCTTGGGATGGATAAAGAGTCCATTTAAATTATACATTTCATTTATTTGATTTTTTCAGCAAATATTAAAAAATAGCCTGTTTAGGCCTTTAAATTGAAATATAGCAATATTCTTTCTGAGACCTGACACGAAATAAAATATATAACCTAATTAAACAACAAGTGTTAACAATATAAACCAAATTACAGAATTAACAACTTGAAAATATTCCACATTATTACTAATGAGGAATTTTAAAGTGAATTAAACATAGTATAGAATATTACCGAGTTGTTAATTCTTGAATGCGTCGAAATTCAGAAGTCACTTTCCACATCACGTTAATATAAACAAAAGACAGCATGATGGAAATGGGGGGTTAGGAGGTAACTGATTTCTTGAGTTTCCCCGTGTGATTGCGAAAGGGTAGGAAGAGGTCTATTGCCTTGTCTACACTACAGACTTAAATTAAGTGACTTCACTTAAGATTTAAATTAAGTGTGGTCCGACAGCTACACTTAAACTTTAAGTCGACTGAAGCGTCGTGATTGTCAATTTCGGGAATTAAAGAAACAATGAAACCTCACAGTTGAGGATCAAGGCGAGCAAATAGTTGGGGCCACTAAACTGATGTCACAGTTCAATAAGGATTAATTAAGTTTATTATCACAATAACTTTTCAGCTGACTGATCCTAAAAACTTGTCATATAAACAGGCCAAATGAGAATGAGTACACATTTTAAGAAAAGAAAAACTAAGAAAAATGTCCTTTGCGGGATTTACATTGTCCTCTTTGGATACATCTACATCACAGACATGTCTTACTTTTAAAGTGTTCCTTTTTAAAAATATCACGAAAAAATATCTGGCAGTTAAAGTTGTAAGAAGGAGAGGAGCGTTGGGGTTATTTGTTAGGTAGACCGTCAGAAAGGGTTCCACCATACCGGCAACATACGAAAAGAACGCGTTTTTTGACCTAATATTTTACTCTGGACAGCTTCAGGGAAATAGTTGATGTTTGGCGATAAAAATAGCTATTAGAAGTCAAATATGATTCCTGTTTTGTCTATTAATTTAAGGTACGGCTAAAAATGCTAATAGAAGTCAATTATATAATTCTTTTTTTTGTCTTCTACTTTTAGGTAGCCTACGGCTAAAAAAATACCTTAAAAAATAATTAATGGGAAACATACCAAAGAACCTCAGTTACCTCGGGCTTCACCTACTGCAATTTGAACAAATCCATATGATTGAAAGGCATAATGTTAGGTTCCACATGAAATTTTATGTATGGGGGTTGATAAGGCCTGTGACTTCATACCCCTTCACTTAACATGAGCATAAAAACATATCATAAGCAAATATTCCAAAAAACAGAAAAAATGCATTATGGCCAATTTTACCCACTTTAATCTAATTACATCAACACCACCAGCAAATATTACTTATAACAATACACCCGAAACCTTATAAAACTTCCTACATTAACCAATACACCGCAATCTATGAATATTACTGTATCCCCCACACGTGCAAAATATAATTGCTTCCCCTTAATAATAATAATTTTTATTGCTCTAGGAGTAGCTCTCCTTTTGAGCAGAAAAAATTAATACAATACAGTACAGATTAAATGACAAAGAAAATCAGTGATAACACAATTTGCAAAATAAACTGTAAATACATCTAAAAAATATATATTATACTTAAAATGGATTGTAAGCAAGCATATGAGTTCAGGGTGGTATTGACAAACAAAACAATTTTGCAATATACAGTATACAACTATTCAATTTGCAATGTATAGATTACAACAGTTACTTATAATATACATATGCAATAGTTACAATATATTAAATACGTACACAATAATTACTTAAGCAATATATAGTTATACAATATACAACTGTAGCTACAAATTATTACCACAGCCTAAAACGGATTGCTTTCCATTTTTTTACGCATAAAGTTACCAGTTACAAAGTTATTCCTGCCTTAAACCTCCCAAATTACAATACTAAAAACCTATACATTTCAAAATACATTACGCATAACATTTCAAGAACGCCAACAGTGTGGAAATAGTTGACTTAAGTACGGTTCTAAAGTAACTTAAGTGAAGGTGTCCTTAAATGAAGCTGCTGACACCTACACTACCACCTTAAAGGAACTAGTCACTTAAGTTATCACTTAAGGTACAAGTGTAGACCCGGCATATTGAAATATGGGTGTTCGAAATGGTGTTGAACAATTCATGGAGCCGGTAAGAAGTAATCGTGACTGATGGCCTTCATAAAATCTTCCTTTTGGTTTTAGGTAACTAAGACCTGAACTCGGTGAAAGAAGTATTTTATTTTTAAATGAACGAAAATGAAAAAATAGAATTTCTAATTTGTTTTGTCTAGAGTAGTCGCCAGTAGACCTCCTTCGTGGTTGGAGCGATATTTGTTCATGTACAGACATGCGTGAAACTTTTCTGTTTTCATTAGTGATATTTATAGATAAAATAGAAAAAACATTTATCATGCCGACTTGGTTTTTTTTTAGGAATTCAATGCTATATTAACACGTTCTTATGGCACATGACATTTATTTCGAAATAATTCGATTACATATACAGGGTGGGCCATTTTAAACGACGCACCTAAATATTTCTTTAAGTAGGTACGCGAGATAGAGAAAAATGATTCATCGTTTGAAATCATGCCAGTATTACACGAACGTAATATTATGAACTTTTGCACTTTATGCTGTGATTACTGTTGAGTTAACAGAGTGAGCCGTTTACTCAACAGTAAATGAATTTAACAATATTTCTACCTAACCTGCAAAAAGTAAGAATTTGTTTCAGATTATGTGGGTGGCTGCTGGAATTCCTAAATTTGTGTTTTTTTCACCTCTGACGGTGTGCCTAGGCTGATGTGCAGTCGAGTGTTCCGTGCGCCACGGAGACACCATAAATGTATTTGCAGAACTAATCTCCGCTTATCTGTGGGCGTGGCTCGTGTTGGAAGAAGTGAAAGCGGTGATAAGGATTCTCACGTGTAGATACTTCGATCATTGAGTGGTCCCACGACGACAGGCATTTTCCAGGCATTCATTTCTGGCACTCCCTTAAAAGTGGCTGGAGCGGTAATCGTGGGTTATTGAGTGCACATTTTAATAATTTTTTCATTAAGTCGAAAAAAAATTTTTGGACAGCATTTCACTTATATGCATCTATTTATGCGTTGGAACTCACCATAAAGGCAGAAATGGAAATTATACAAGAATTATATTTTACATTTTTTCGTTCATTAAAGCATGTAGGTAATGACTTTTTTGTCGAAAACTCAGAAACCAGTGGAGAAAATCAAGGAATTAGACGTATCGAAGTGTGAAAGTAGGGTACAAATAGCTCATCATATATCCTCGTAAGTATTAGTATTCTTTTAACCACAATTTGAGTAGATAAAATGTACTATTTACAAGGCCAAATTTTACTTTTTTCAAACAATTATTAATTCACTGTCGGAAAATATTGTTTTTCTATCATAAATGATTATGTACCATTTATTTAGCAAAAAGCTGAATTAAGAAGCGGATATTTCCATGGAATTATGATCGCGGAAAACCTATTTAAATATTTAGCTTTGGCCAAAGCTATTCAATATGTTGCCAGAAGAAATAAAGAATATGAAACGCGGTAAAATATTTCTATAATCTGCTAAGTCTTGGATATAAGCTGTGTTTTGAAAATATAAAATTCGGAGTGACATTTATGAACTTTTTCAATTCCTCACTCCATAATCATAATTTGGATCTTCATTTCAAAACTTCAGATTCACAGTTGTTTAGAAATATATTTACCCATTTAGTAATATTTTTCATGATACTGGGCACTGGATACTAATGGCATGGGTACTGGTTTTTCCTTGGAGATAACACGTAGATACAACAAAAATCTGCAATGAGCTGATGGTGTTACTTTACTAATTTCACACAGACCCCGACCGGAAGAAAACAAAATTAAAATATTTAAATAGGTTTTCCGCGATCATAATTCCATGGAAATATTCGCTTCTTAATTAAGCTTTTTGCTAAATAAATGGTACATAATCATTTATGATAGAAAAACAATATTTTCCGACAATTCATCCATTCCTCCTTCAAGCCGAAGTAACTATAAGTTTAATTAGTGATGAAATTTATGAAGAAAGATAACCATTGATTACCATTAATATTAATTTTTCAGTATGTTGCATTTTTTCGGATTCCTGCTTTCGGTTACCACTGATTGTATTTTTTTTAATCCCGAGATTTCACCAACCCTTCTGCTGGCTTCATCAGGCAAAACTGAATTTACTAATCTGCAAGGATAACCATCTGCAATATTGCAGCCACCAATTTACGTATACATACTTCAGCACATTAAGGAATTCATTATTTCCTGACCAAGTTGACGAAAACTCGCGCTTAAAAAAAATAATATAAAGGGTTACCGAAAGCAAGAATTCGACAAGGTAATACTTTTTTTAGGCCAGCTGATAAGGACACATTTTTCAGAAAAGACCCAAAATTATGAAAAATATGATACATTGACATAAACCATTTTTAGGTGGAGTATCATAAAAATTGTGAGGAACTTCGCACTTTTTCCTAACAATGGACAACTGTCACAAACGTAAAGCTTTTTCCGCTCAACCACGTACTTCTTTCATTGATTTACTTAAAGTACAACCAAACCTTGAGACTTGGGGATGAGATAAAAACCGCTCCCGCATGGCCTCGTGGCTAAGCTTGAGAGTGAAATCTATGAAAACATATCACCATACCTCTCCGCGCCCCGGATTTATTTTCACTGCGCACATTAAACCCATTCATGGCGCATCAGAACTCTCTCCTCTCCCAACAGAACATTCGAGTGAGGCTGAGGGGGGGTTGGGGGGATATACGGGGATAGGGAGGCTCCGGGCGGCCTCTGCTCATTGGCTGAAATTGGGCGAGGCTGAATGGAGAGGAATGAGGCCGAACCAAGAGCGGGACCCCACCACACCCCCCCACCCTGCTGCGCTGGCTTGGGTGGTGCCGGCAGGGATTATTGGGGCCGGCGGCCGGTGGATCCAACTCTTCTTCCCCTATGAAAAAAACCACCGAAATGCCCGGGTACAAATTGAACGATCACCCAGATGCAGAGTGTTAGAGCGGAGCATCCAGAAAAATCAAAGTCCTTGAGGAGGTCCAAACACGGTTGTGAGCCAAAACAAATAATAAATTCCGTGTTTTCGACTGAGTTTTTATGCTGAATAACTTGAATTGAGTGCAATTTTCCACAGATAGATTCGCTTTATTACACGACACGGGGTTCGATGTTACACATTATCTTCAGGGTGACATAAAACATCGAAATCCGGGTCGTGTAATAAAGTTTATCTATCTGTGGTAAATATAACTTCAACATTACACAACAGAACAATTCAAGATAGTATCTATAAGTAAATAGAACAATTCAAGATATTCATCATGGAAAAATTCCACGCAATATCGCCCAAATATACGAATTTTATTTGTTGTTGTGTTGTTTTAAAAATGCTCCTTTCGATGACGACAATCCTGATCTATTAAAAAACAAAATTATGATACACAATTTGCCGATTAGTCGACGAATATAATTTTACTGAACATTTCTCACTGGAAATTAGCGACGCTATAAAAATAAACAACGTTCAACGGCAGTTAGGCATAAAAACAACAAACTTGCATTAAGTTGAACACCAAAATGTTCGAAATAATTCCCATTACGTGTTCAAATCAAGGAGATTTCCCGAATTCTTCAAGGAGGAATCAATTTCAAGGAGTCTTCCTGGTTTTCAAGAAGGGGTGGCCATCCTATAAAACAATATCACTAAAACATTACTAATTCACTAACGTCTGCCTGTCTGTTAGTCAATCACATCTGTTTGAAGGATTTCAACGCAACCTAGGAAGTTGAAATTTTGCAAGAATACAATTCGTGGCCTAAAACCGACCGGAAAAATAGTAAAACCCCCGGACAACTATTTTTTAAGAGGTTGTTTTCACACCATATTGTTAACTTATACGTTCATAAGGAAATAGCTGCATTAGCAGCAGAGGTTTCTTTTTTGGCTTAAAAAAATGCTTTGACTCAGGATAAAGGGTTGAAAATGCCACTATTGGATGACTGAAAGAACGCAAAATCAATCGAAAAAATGGTAAAAACCGCATACAACAAGTAAAACGGGTTGTTTTTACTCCGTATTTCTTACCTTTTAGCCCCGTAAGAAAAGCAAAGAATACGGTGAAGGGGTCAGTTTACCAGCTCTTTCAAATTACTTTCACTTAAGACACAAGGTCGAAACTTTCACAGTTGGATGGCTGAAAGAATACGGCTTTTAATACTTGTATTCATTTTTCCTCCATGCTTCACTCTATCCTCAAAATTGCGTTTTCTTCCCGAAGAATTTCAACGACCACCCTGTCCAAGTATGTCAGAATTTTCTTTTCCTTGTAACTATTCACGACCACGTGCGGCTGAAACAATAATCCTGGGGAACGAAGTGGAACTGAGCTCTCCTAAAGTTTCTGGCACTCTCAAAGCGGACAGGGTGAACTGAACGCAGTTTTTCTTGCGTAGCCACTTCTCTTGAGCCGTCCCACAAGTCACTTAACAGCCGTGATGGGGGAGATTCCACCATGAATTATGTGAGCAAACCATAAAAATAGATTGATGACGCATAAGTGGGAAAACTTCATTCCTTTTTGTAATTACATACACACCGGTTTTACGCTCCACTGACAATGAGAGCTGGATAAGCATTACCAGGCACGGTATCATTCGGTGCAACTTTGCTGATAACAGCAGCTCACGGAAGACTGCGATATGTATAGCAGCGAGGTCGAGACGACGTTATGCGGACTGCTCGTTCATTCCATAACCCTGAAACGGTTGTCGCGGCAAACACTAGTACACGCAAAGTGACACCCATAGGGATCAGGCTTTCATAAGAACTTATGAGCCCCCGAGGATAATACCCTTCTTTTAATTGGGTATATCATGCAGTGGCTACGTATAGTGTATACACTACAGACGATACTGCATGTAATTTTGAAATTTCATTCACTGAGGAACCGATGAAAGAAATCACTATTCAACGCGATGGGATTACTAAACAGCTACAGTCGATAAAAATAGTAAATCTCCGGGTCCGGAGGGAATACCCGCGCGTGTCCTCAAGGAGTTAGCGCCTCAGATCGCACCGTTCTTAGACATATTTTCAAGAAGTCATTGTCTGAAGGAAAGATACCATTAGACTGGAAAATTGCAAACGTTACACCGATATTCGAAAAGGGAAACAGACACGACCCAGGGAACTATCGACCAATTTCATTAACGTCGATTATAGGCAAGATACTCGAACATATCGTCGTTAGCAATATCATGACGTTCCTGGACAGTCGTAACGTCCTCCATGGCTCTCAGCACGGCTTCCGGAAAGGTAGATCATGTGAAACACAACTCGCGCTCTTTCTTCATGACGTTCTCAAATCTGGTGAATCGAAAAGACAAGTTGACACATTATTTCTAGATTTTAAGAAAGCTTTCGACACGGTACCTCATAACAAACTTTTATACAAATTACAGTCATGCGGCCTAAACGAAACAGTAGTAAACTGGATACGCGACTTTCTGAGTGATCGTAAGCAAAAGGTAGTTCTTGACGGAATTAACTCTGATGTAGTTAAAGTGACATCAGGTATCCCGCAAGGAAGCGTGATCGGACCCCTTTTGTTCATTATATACATTATATACCTTGGAATTGACACTGGCGTTGCAACTCAAACAGCAACGCGAAGTAGGCAACTGGCTAGGGAACTCCCAGTAAGGTGAGTCACTAGAGAATCGATAAACAGATACTAAATTTATATTACTATGCAGATTAAAATCTTAAGATTTGAATTTAGCCAGGATCAATTTAGCATAACAACAAAAAATAAGAGAGATGTAATGTTGAACATAAAGCTTCAAGTGTTCGTTATTCCCACGCATCATTCACACATCAAATACAGTTGGTACCACCAAAACGAACGCCTTACATGCAATGCCATTAACTATACCTGCAGAACAGATAAAAACAAAAAAATAAGAGAGGCATAACGTTGAACAATAAGGTTTAAGTCTTCGTTTTCCCCATGCATCAAACTCGGTAGTTACCAACACACCGAACATCAAATACACAATAGCATTAAGTGAGGCTGGTAATATCATGCCACACGTAGATATGAAACAGGGGCTGGACCTACAGAAAATACTTGGCTGTACCACCGATAGAAAATTGGTTCCAACACAACTATTTTTGGTTTCATTTTAGGATGGACGGTATGGTTTTCTTGATTAAAACCGAGAGGCTTTCGCTTAAAAAGAAAAAAACACGCTAAGATTTAACAATAGGCTCGAATGGCAAGCCAACCACGGATTAAAGTTTGAGCTGACTAAGAAGAACTCATTTTATACTAAAGGAATAATCATTCCGTATTTCCTATGCCTGCATTCATTTTAAAACGGATAATTTTCGAAACTTACAACGAAATTACGTAATTTTGCGGATAATTATTAAATATAACATATTACTCTGGGACTTGCTGTACCAAAATGCATTTTGAAGTGGGAAAATGTTTTGCAAAATTTCCGTAAATTTTATCTGGGACGAACGACTGTCGCCAAGGAGAGAGAAATCCCAGGGTTACTCCGATTTCTGCGTTCGATCGACACCCCCGGCCGCCCTGCAAAACCCATGGCCAGGGTGCGCCAAACTTGCTTACGAGCCAAACGAGGGTGCCTGGGGTGTGGGGATTAATTCGTTCCCCATACTAATGGCCAAGAGTCCGAGTCAACACCGTGTAAAGGGTTTGCTCCTCGAAGCTCTAACCTCCGAAGCAGCACCCCACTCCACAACAGCGTAGGATAATATCCAAGCCGATTCACCAGGATGGACAGTCATCCGTTCCCTAGTTCGTGGACCAATATTCGGACTCCGATTCGACAAACAATCGTTATTCAGGTACAAACGAACTTCGACACACTTCCCTTCGGTAGCCGAGTTTGGCACACATCACATTTTTCCACACGGCAAACAAAACTAAAACGATTTGAATTTTCCCGGATCAAAAGGAGCAAATAATGCAAAGGCAGAATATTCGCTGCCCGATATATGAATTATGCCAATGCCGGTAATTAGTAAACTGCCGAAAGCAAGGTCGACATCTTGAATTTGAGCAAATGACAAAAGTAAATGGGAGCTTTCCGTTCAGGGCGTTGAAGTTAGCGCACATCGAAACACATCAGCTCACACGAACGACGACGAATGCAACGGTGTGCGTAGGCGAAGCGCTTGGCAATCTCCGGGTGGGTAACATTTAGTAGGTACACAAAAGTCATAGCCGAATGTTTTTGAGAATACTTTTTTCAATAGTTCAAACTGCATGCTTAAAAGTGGAAAGCTATATGCCAAAAGGTAATAAAAAACTAGACAAAATCCACGGCCTTTACCGAAAATCATTACAAAAACAACAATCGCAGTTGCGACTATTAAAGTTCTTTAAAAAAAAACTCATCCCGACGCACATCAAGGATGTTCCCGATCTGTTTTTAAGTGCGCTGCCTAGTGCGCAGGGTCTGAAACAAATGTAAAACAATAGCGCCATTGTGTTGAAAAGTAAGCAGCGCATTAGAGCGAATAGAAAGCGCCCAATTAAACAGTTATTTTCTGAATACTTACGACGGTGATGCTTCTCACGGCGATAACTGATAACGCTCTTCACACACTTCACTCATAAATCATCCCTCCAGCCAACAATGGATACATACCTAGAGGAAAAAAATAAGAAACACTATTAAAACGTTGAAAGGAAAACTAGATTGAATATTGATAACTCCATAAAACCAAAGTAAAACAAATATTTAAAAAGACGGCATTTTGCAGGCATTCATAAATATTACACACGCCAAAACATTATTGACAATTGAATACACATGATTACTTTCCCAACGATGGTCAACAGAAATATTTTACGAATTTGGCATCATGTCAATGTAGCTCTCAAGGTTTTTTCTCAAACCTTTCATTTCCTTTCAAGTCGTGGTCAAACATTAAAAGTTGAAGACTGTACTTTAACCACTACGCTGACTAAAGCATTGCATCGTTTTATCAATAATCAACAAGAAAAACAAGCAGCTTTCACTTGAGGGCCTGGATTTAAAATGGCCTAAAAAATGGATGGCCTTTAATAACTAGGTGATATGTAAAAATAATTAAAGTACTTCAAAAAATTTTAAGTCATACGATAAAATTACACAGACATTCGCTCTTTATGGGAATAACTTTTTCAGACTATCCTCGAATTTTTAGATGAATATGGCCCTAGGACAGACATTGGCGGGAAAAACGACCACTTTGCTCATAAATCTGTAGTGGACACTTAAATGATTAAAATAGCGCGTTTGCTACTATGAAACTAGGGGGACTTCGTGAGACTGTTATTACTCCCCTAGGTATAATGAATTCATATGGCTTTTAAATTAACCAGCAGCTTGGAGGAGTCAAATTAGTACATTCCAATAATACTCCATAATTACAATATTCCGAACGGACGTAATACAAGAGGAAGAATTATCGCCTAGCCCAAATACCAAGGAATCTTCACCGAAAATCACTAGCGGATTTTTTTAGTACTTTCACGGATTTTTTTAAATTTAAACATTCCGTTTAAAATTGTTTCTACTTTATCTGTAGCGCAGTGGTTCTCATAATTTTATGCTCGTTTCTCTCCTTTCACCATATTTAAGAATATCATTCCCCCTTACAAAAATAAATTATTAAATGATAATTTAATTCCGAAAATGAAAATAATCTGCATGTTTAAGTCACGATTTTAATCGGAGGCATTCAATAAATATTATTCAACGCCCCAATAAATGAAAACAAACCACAATTTTACAGATGTTACATAATCTAAAGAGCATCACATTTTCCTGAATAGTGGTCCAAATTTCCCGCAGGGATAAAATTTCTCTCCTGTAGATTCGTGATTCTAATTTGAGTCTGGCGTTGGTCACCGATATCTCTTCAAATGGTTCATTTCTGACCATGAATTTCTTAACCATGGGCCTTTGAGCCCCACCTACCACAGAACTAACGAACAAAATTCAGCTTGCCTTCCACGTTATCATCAGAGCCGGCGATATTTGTGCAGTGGACGACGTGCCCCAAACGATTTCCCAACTAGAACCGCCTCGACTAATTATTCTTAAACATGGAAAACTCAAACCTGTACGTTCTCAATGAAGCGACTCCGACCACCATTGTAGATATACAGAAAGAGAGAGAGAAGATAGGCCTCGAAAAATAATAGATCATTATGAATTCATCGCCAAATTTCGCTGTTGTGTGATTGCTTTTTCAGGGCTACAATGAATTCACGGATTTCAGAAAAATCAGTTATTTACATTAGATAGAAATTATATCGAAAGTATATGCTGAAAACAGTAAGCTTTGAGCATTAGTCTCTCCGGAAAGTGTGACAGGATACTTTTCTGGACGTTCTCATACTTCACACTCACTTTCTGAAGACACATAAGAGAATTTAGTTGTAAACACAGCTGTGTAAAAACACAGAAAGCTTGGAAAACAATTTTTGATAACCCTAGAATTATTCTGTCACATGGTACGTAAAAGATTCGCTCCCACGAGAAATTGAGACCGCGTAAAGCGACGGACGATTACAGCGAGACCGGAAAATCCGCGACAGTATACTTTTGTCTCCATAATATTTAAAGCCACTAGAAGTTTAGGGCCTGTTTAGCGAAGACGGCAGAACCAGTGGCCCAATCATATCACAACAACAAGCAAAAATCTCCGCACACTCTTAAGTGCCCACCGTTCGAGGAAAAATGCTCCAAAAGTTTCCACATCCAAAAGTCATGGAATAGTCGAAGATTAGTCCAGTGAGGCAACCGTCGCTCAAACAGTGGAGAAAGGATGCCTGTACACCATAGATACATGCGTAAATAAAATTTCCCGCCCGTGTTTGCGTCCACGAGAAGCCCCAGAGTACGGGAGCAGTGCACGTAGAAGGCTTCCGGGAGCATCACACGGAGGCATGCGAGGAAATTTCCACAAACGTACATAGTCCACGCGCGACAAGCAGGACACAGATATGTATATTCACACAGTTGTTGAGGGGAGCAGAAAAAAACACAGGACCACACTTGTGGACTCAGGCTTTGGTAAATAAGAGAAGAGTAACATGGAACAGTATATGATATGCACCAAAGGGATGAAATTCTTCATGAAAAAATCATTTAACTTGATGCATTTAGACGCGGATTTCCCAATTGTCAGTCAGGTGAGGTTAACATTCACACCACCAAGTCATCTTAGTTCAATAAAATGTCCACGAGGGTTTAAAAGAAATTAAATTGAAATTAAAAATTCACCGGGAAAATTCGCCTTGAACTATGATAGCTAGATGGTGTAGCTGACAGAGGTGATAGATTACTTGCTCCACTAAGGATAGGTAGGTAGGCAGGCAGGGAAAGGACCATTTGGACAATGCAGGCCAAGGCATTCATCATTATTGAGTATTCTACCAGGTGATTGGTAGGTTTTTGGACAGTCATTATTCTCCCTCATATATATATTTTTCGCCATAACGTCTCTATTGCATTACACATACCCTCTTCCTCTCCTAACATCGTTCGAATTCCTATCATCCTCCTCCTTCTTCCACGCTAAAGCGTTCTCCCCTCTATCGCCCTCTTCAATATGCCCTCGTCTCTCAAAACGTCCTCCATCCACCGAAGAGCCCCTCTCCGCATTTTCGCGACCAACTACCTTTTCTCTCCAACCACGTTCAGCACCTCGATCGTCTTCCTCGCCATGCAGCTCAACCTCTCCACTATTCTCCAAACCCACATTTCAAATTTATCCAATCTTCGTACATCCTCTGTCCTTAATCACCGAGTTTCCGACCCATGCAGCGCTACGATCCATTAGCATACCCTACATGTAAGTACCACCGGGTCTACAACTGTCTGGGTCCCATCCTGTTGATTTCCAGACGGGAAGTTGAAGCCGTTTCACACGACATTTATTTCAGTACTGAAAATCGAACCTAATTCAGCATAAAATTGGATACTGAAAGTCTCGGATGGATCCTTTCACACGATCCAACTCTCCGCTTCCATTTCTGACCGTTGTAAGAGCAGAAGGTATTTCGTTTTTTACATTGTTTGTAGACTCACAAGTAACCCATTTTGTATAATACAAAATAAACCTTACTTATATACTCTTCGATCAAGTTTAAGGAAGGTTCCCTGATCTTGGAGCACTATTTCCACCGTAAAACTCACCACAAACGGTGTAACACCGCTTCATGATGAAAACAATGTTTCATTGATTTTCTCTCCGCCACCGGTGTTTCCTTGAAACATCTCTAATCACCTGTGATTGGCACTTGGATGCGATACTGATGAAAAATAAGTATCGTACTTCTGTTTTTAGAACTGATAATCGAATTCAAGGCATACATCGAATACGACGGAGCCTTTTACAAAATACGATTATGAGTATGTTGAATTTGGTTCGATTTTCAGTATTTGAATAAGTGCCGTGTAAAGACCTTTACATATGAAGTGTCCTCCACATAATGTAGTTTGAGCGAGATTTTTCCCTACTCATAATAGAGACCATATTCAATTTTTCAAGCAACTCTAAGAAGTATGAAGTAAATATTGTAACATTAATGCAGCAAAAAATTTGTTTTGATTTACTGAAATTCTCAGTTATGAACAAAATATACAAGAAAGTATAAGGTGTTGACTTAACTCAATTTATTTCACAACGTACGCTGAAAATGGCTTCACAACTGAAGATTTCATTGCGAAAATGACTTCGGTATTTGATTTGTTTATTAAAATATTTAAGAAAGACCACCAACTACACACTGTTAAATTTCTGATGAGATCTATGGGTTAGCATTCCTCATGTTTTAAATAAAGTCCCTCTAGAGGTCTCACCAGTACCATTTCCCATAGAAAATGACTGGTATTTTTTGGCAAATATCTCGAACAGTATAATGGTAAATAGCTGATATTTGTTGTATTCAGGTTTCTGGTTCTGCGATTCAATTATTTAATATTATGCGACAGTTTCGCCGTGCTATGCTGCCGGCTTCGTCGGGATTTTAAGAACAACAATGGTCTTTTTTCAAAAAGTAAATAAACAATTCCAGCAGTTGATGATTTTGAGAAGTAAAAAACTTAATTTCGAATAAGTCTCTTCCAGGTATAAGGGAGTTTATAACTACCCTCTCTATTGATGTTATTTGGTTATTTGGTCTTTTTTCTATTTCAATCGCCTCCCTTATGAGCCGTGGAAAGTAACTGCTTTCTTTGCATTTTTTATCATTGGAAAGATGAGATATTTTTCTTTATAACAAGGCCAAATTCATCGAATGTTATGTGAAGTGATATCACGCTCAAACTACCTTAAAATCCCCATTTAAAGATAGTGATTCCACTCAAAAATCTCTGCCACTGCCGGGAATCGTAACCGGACCGTTCGCAATGGGAACCCGGTGCTTCGACAACCACACCAACCCGATTTCTTTGTTCTTTCATTTCATCTTACTTCTACTTCTTACATCCACAGCATCTAAAAAAACATTCCCTTTCTTACCTCTTTCCCTCGATTCTAACATTCTCCTAACGTGCTTGTTTAACGTTGCCATAAAGTGCTTAAACCATTCCCTCACATCAATTGGCATTCAGTCCTCAACATACAACTCACGTCCGCAAGGCAATTTATTGCGCCCTTGCGCAGTCCAAATTAACGTATGGGTTGATTTGCTGCGGAAGTGATTATAAAAATGCTTTGCATCCTGTTGTTGTTTTACAAAAGAGGATTGTTTGAGTTCTAAGTTTAAAAACCCGCTATGAGCACACATTTAGGCTATTCCAAAATTGGAACTTACTCCCAATAAAGCATTTGTTTTTGTATAGAACAGTGAGAATGTTCTTTATCCGATCTGGTGATAGGCCAATATTGTTTGGGACTTATAACAAAAAAACTGTGTACAACACCAGAGACAATAATTTTATAAGGTATGCCAAACATAACATCTCATTGTACAAAAGATTAATTGTGTATTTAGGGCCCAAAATGTACAACATGTTGCCATGCTGTATAACTCATGTAAATAGCTCTCATATATTTCATAAATTGATAAAGAATTGGCTGTTGCAAAAAGAGGAAGTCTTTGGATTATCTTAAAAAAAAGTTTTTCACCTTTCTCTTATGTTGCTGGGTAAAAGTGCCTTGTTTTGTTTAAGACTAAAATTGTTTTTTTTTTAGTTCACATGTGCCAAAGTTGAAAGGGTGTCATATACAGGTCCCCGTTTTGGACACCCTATTACATCTCCATATTTAAAATGTATATATATAAATATATATACAGGGTGTTTCGTAATGACTCTGTAACATTTTAGGATATGATTAAGCAGGTCAAAATAAGAATAAAGTTCAGTTGGACATGTGTCCGAAAACGCACCGTTATTCAGATGTCGGTCGGTATTCGTTTTTCACGGAAACTCTGCTAAATTGCCGAGAATTTTGAGGACGGAGCTCAACCACGCCATTCATCACATGGCTTTTAAGGCCTAAGGTGATATGACGCCCATTCTTTAAAAAACATAGAGCGGTCTCAATTTTCAGTCGAATGAAGATGTAAGCATTGCAGGATGGCGACCGGAGTTATGCTAAATGAAATAACCAGGAATATATATTTTCACAAAATTAATTAAATATAAGTCCGGTTTCTTCGCATTGGCGATATCATAAATGATTAACCATTGGGATGAAACCGACTCCTGAACTATGGACTCCTGAAGTAGATTAATAGTGACGGCGTTTTTAATTATCTCGATTGCTGCAAGCTCAATTTTGGGAAAATACATGGGAACTAAGAAAATAACTATAATTTATTTAAATAAATTCAATGAACGACAGGTTTCATCGCATCGACGATACGATCAACCACATGCATAGTTAACAATCAGGATGACACCATGTTTAAGGTTTAAGCAACAACAATTCAAGTAAAAGTTTAACATTACACAACGAACATTGACAAAACTGAGTCTGAAACAATAGGCTTCATTTAAAGTTCTATTACCAGACTCAATGGGGTATTCTAGGTTTACTGCCTTTGCATGGAAAGATCTGTGGAGCCATATGAAGACTTTTTTTTTAAATAAATCTAAATACTTAAATTCAAAAGTGTCAGAGGAAAAAGACACGAGACACGTCCTCCACACAGGTAATCAAACCACGGCTAAAATAGTGATTTCATGATATTAAATGAAACAGTATGATGCGTTAAAAAAAAGTTTTACGAAAGTAAAGGCGATGCCCCACAGTGAAAATGTTTGACAAAAAAATTGATTGAACGGGTTTCAGTGTCGTGTGACAGGCAAAATTTGAAGAAAATGTAATTTCATCCAAAGTCGTAAATTCATCAAATTTCATTTTCTTAAAATTCTTTCCAAAACACGATACTCAAACCTGTTCGATCAAATTTTTCGTCAAAGTATTGGTCCGTGAAATATCGACTTAACACTCATATTTTGCATTTCATAAGAATATCCGCGAAAATCAGGGATGTGTCAAAATGACGCATAATTCCGGATTTTTATAGGAGTTTTATCGATTTTCAAGAACGCCAATGAAGATGGCGACCCATGAATTGGCTCTCCGGCTTAGACACTATGAAAAGGTAGGCGAATGATACTCTGTAATCACCGTTGTACGAGTCTGAGCTCATATTCCACTCCTGTAACTCACTCTTATCTCCGAGTTCGTCTTCTCCTAGACCGTCACCAGACCGTTTCCTCTTGAGAAAAAGTATAACCAGATAAAAGAGCGACACTTGAGCCAGTCCGGATTTTTTTCCATTGAAAACCGCTTTCTTTGAAATATTCTGCAGTCAGTTGAAAAAAATCATCGCTCCTATTTCCTCCAACGGCCTTTTTTACTTTACTGTGTTGGTCTCATCGGCTTATTAGCTTTGGTATCCATAGTAAATATTTCAGTTTACACAAATAATACAAATGTTTCGAATAACAGACATCTTTTTTCATAAAATAAAAATTGTTTTAATACGTTCATACTTTTGATCAAAGTTTCGTATCCCATAATGAATGACTCAATTATAATACTAGAATAAATATTACTTTCCACTTCCCAATAAGAAAGAAGACACCACAGTGCTGACTGTTTTTATAGTGTTATAATATTATAACTCAATGACCTCCAAACGGAAAAAATCGGGTAATATTTCAAAGTAGATAAAAAGAATGGTTGCTATCTGTAGAGTACAGAGACTTAAGTTAAATTTTAGAGCATAAAATGCGTGAATACTGAGAGCATAAGGGGTTTCGTTGCAATATATGTACTAGAAGTGTCACAATTAATGTTTGCAGATATTGCAAAATTCCTTAGTAACTCGTAGATTTAAAATCGTAATTTTTCTGATAATTTCTTTGAAATTTCAATATTAATTGCTTATTCGAATAGCTTCTACTGAATAAATGCAATTATAATTTGTCCTTCCGGCCAGCATAGCAGAAAAAGCGAGTCCGACTCCTGCCTCCACCATGAAAGTTGTGAGGATTAAGGTCTTAGGTCATAGTTTGAGCGAAAAATGGTGGCAGTCGCCTTCTCGAAGCGTGATGTCAAAGAGGGGAAGGCTCGAGTGGAAGTGGTCGTCTATGTAAGGAGCGGAGGGGAGAACACAGCAAATGGTCCGCAACGCTACCAACATAACTGCAATTAACTCGAGCGAGCGGGAAAGGGTCGGTAGAGCGTCCTTGATCATGTTTACGATCCTAACAAGGCTGCATTAAAATACGCTGATAATGTTAGAAACCCACAGAAGAAGCCCATCTACACAATTGAAATAAGAGCCATATAGAGTTGATGTGAACAATATATAAAGCAATTGTAAGTTAGCAATGAATGCTTGCAAATATTGGGAACCTTGATAGTCAAACGCGACGACTACCTTACTCCCCCGCGCGGGGCTACTTAGTACGCTACCTTAGAACCATTCCTCTCCTGCGAGGAGCCAGTTCGTGGGGAATTAAGTATTCAACTGAAAAGTACCTCTTGCGCAACTGCCACCACATTTCGCTACAACTACAGACGGTGCGAGACAACTTCAGCAGTTAGAGCACCAAAAACCCAAGTCTATAGCTATATGCCTTCCGAATTACGTCCAGGAAGCGGCGAGAATGTTGCGAATAAGCCCTTCGAACAGTAACCTTGATTTCGGTCAAGGTTGGCCCTTGTCTTACAAACGATGAGTTGACCTTCGAGTGTGACAATCGCAGGTATAAACCATACTCGCGATGGATGACAAGCTATCCTTACATGAACAACATGTGTTACACGTCAAAAACGTATTTGGCAAAGTTTTCGGAAATGAAATATTGTAGGCTTAATTAAATTATTTTCGGATAAAAATAATTTAGATAATCCATCAGCAAATCCAGCAGCGTATTACGACCTGCTAAAGAAAACGTGATAACGCTCCATAAAATATGCCACATTCCTTGATTTATTAAGTAGACATATATTCGCTGGCCAACCCGATCATAATTTTCCAATACGGTTAACATTGGCTCTTCCACGTGGAAAAGGGAGTGTCGCGATTGGGGGTTGGCGGGCGTATTATTTTGCGCGGAGGAGGAGCGTGGTGAAGGAAGGGCGAAATGGCGAGAGGACGTGTTGTCGTTATCGCACGCCAGATTTGCGGACGTGCCAGCGGCTAGCTCACGCCGATTATTTCCGAAGTCGTCACAAGTTGACAGTAGGGGGCTCTTCTTTGTCGGACAGTCATTTGGAATCCTAGACGTGCCGTCTGAGGTCGTCCGTTGCCGCCACGTGGCCGACAAAAAATCGCAGACAGAATTTCTTCCATTCTTTTTTCAAAGATCGCGGAAAGTTTGTTTTTTTTCGCGATCCCTCATGGCTTAACGACGTATGCCAAAGACGTTTTCCAACATGTTAGTATACTAAGAATATTGGAAGCAAGCTAAATGTTATGGTATTGTTAGGCCGGTGTCATCATTCAAACTCTCAAAATTAGGCTGCGCATGCGTGAGCCAATAATATGCGAATTTCGGTAAATTAGGTAACTCTATGAATTCTTGACGAAACGCGACCATTAAAAGGTTTTTCGACACGCATGTGCTTCGATAATTCCCCTCACCAGAGACTACCTACTTGAGAAGACAAGGTGATTGAAGTCCGCCAACATTACCACCAGTTGCAATAAGATAAGGAGGTAAGTAGAAACCACGTACATTTGAGCGAAATGGTGATACAATTTCACTGTACGGCAAAAGCAGAAATATTTTGTGAAAACTTATGTTCTTAAATCAGCTACTCTTATTAGATCAACAAATCGAGCATTTTTACAAGGGAACTGCTGCTTTGGTATATATACGTGGATTATAGTGAACCAGTGTGTTTGGTATGCATTTTATTTTGTTCAAACCAATCAGCGCCAAATTTATGTATTTCTGCTACTCGTGTGACATTAGGGCATAAAAGTAGATGAAATTTGTTGCATGGATATTGATTTCATGATAAAATGTACGAAAAATTTTACTGAGGGACAAGAGCATTACAGGGATAGGAACAGTGTGGTGGTTAGAGTAATAGCTTCCCATCCCAAGGGTCCGGCGACGAAGATTCTTCAGCGATATCCCGATCCCTGCATCGGTACTATGTGGAGAGAATTGCAAGTACAGTACTCCGCCTGGTGGATGGGACGTTGCACCCTGGTCCCCAAGGCGCCTTTCGTTAAGAGCAGTCTAACGCCGACGCCGATTTGCCCTACACTCTTTCTCCCTTTTCCCCATGTAATCCTTCCCTAATCGCCCTACTCACCTGTCATTAATGGCACAAATTACCTCAATTGTTTGGTCACCTCCTCAAATAACTGGAATCAATGTATTATTGCTGAAGAATGGCGAATATCTAACGTAGGGGGAGAGAACGCCAACGAAGAAGTGCTTCAAGGAGTTTGGGGGATGAAGGTGGTGGGTGACAACTGCGAAGTAGAAGACACAAACTTCTTGGATAAATTCAGAGACAAAACAGCCTCCTGAAAATAACATTGGAAGGTATGACACACGGGAGGAGTAATCGGGGAAGACCAAGGATGGAATACATCGGGAAAATTAGAAGCCAACATTCCTTCCGGAGAAATGGTGAGTCTCATGAATGTATCACTCACTCAGTGATTCAACCCGAAGGTTGGTTTGGATAGTTGAGGTAGAGCTCACCCCGGACTAAGCCACAGGCGTGTGAATCTCACACATTCAGTGTAGGGGGGACAGTTCCTTTCCCTGGGCCAACTCGCACTCCGAGGATTCTTTTTTCGTTCGGGGGCGTCCAAAGGCTTAACCTGGATTTGAACCTCGGACCCTTCGATCAGAAGCCAAAAGCTCTACCCAAGAGGTCACCACGCTCCCCCATGAATGTATAAAGAGACCTTATAAGCTCTCCAAACAATCGAGCACTCTACCGTAAGTAACTGAATAATTTTTTCTGGATTTTCTTCCGACAGTCGATATGTGGGAGAATACAAAACAAAATGGAACGAACATGCAATGAGCATTGCTAGAGAGAGAATTAAAAAAAAGCAATATAAGACAAGCCATCAGGAAAGAGAAGTGTTAAAATAAGGACCAGATGGTGAAATTGAAGTCGGGACAGGCTTGAAGCCTAAGCCTGGAGTGAAGAAGAAGATTTATTCAATTGACTTCCTGATAATCTTGGACATTTTGCCCAATATTCAATTAAGCAAGACTAGGACGAATGTGAAGCAGTTTTTATAACATCGCAGACTAGTCAACTCTACGTGTTTCTGCCTCTGTATTACATTTTTTGAGAACATTCATATAGCAAGCAGCTGATAAAAAACCAAATCATTGCTTAATAAGGAGTCAATATATAACCAAAGCGATAGTGAAATCATGGAGTAATCAGGAAGAAAAAAATGTTCAACATACAAGTGATCAAATGTTTTCCAAAAGTAAGGACTATTATTTAAAATGAAACAAAATAATTCCCTCAAAATTGTTCATAAGAGACTGAGCAAATTAATTAGAAAAATTACCCCGTCATTGCTTCACAGCCTAAGAAAACCCAATATCAAACAATAAATTACCATTTTATGCAAAAATATATGAATAAACTTAAGGAGATAGAAATTTCACAATTTTTCTGTCTTCGAGGATTTCAAGGAGTGGCCACCCTGAATTGATCCACTTCATAGCCTTGGGGAAGCTATCCATCAAAATAGCTACTTCAAGGCTGCCTACTCATTTTTATTGGCCGGAAAAAGGTCTCGATTATGAAGCTCCTTTTAAAGTCAGTCAATAAAAAAAATGTTGGCAACAAAATAACAGTTGGTTGGATTTTGTGCATAAGATATGATGCCCTCGTGTACGCAGGGACGGCTTTGATTTAACCAAAGGGAGTTGAAAAAAAGAGTCTAAAAGAATTAAAGAGACAGTAAATAAACAACATCTCGGCTGTTGCCTTTGGACATGCATTTCGAAGCAACTGAATATGCTGCGATAAGAAACCACAAAACAACAATGTACTAAGTGAAACGATTTCCTCAAGCAGAATAAGTGGATCCACCTGTTCGATAACAAAATAATTAGTTGTAAAGAGGTAGCGAAACATGGAGGCAGTCGGCTGAGTGGATCGTGATTTCAAGGATGGGAAGGCTCGTGTGGAAGGTCTAACGAGCTAACGAGCGTTGGGGATACGATAACATATGGTAAGCAACGCTACCAACTGAATTTAATTTGTGATGGCGGAGAGTGTCAGCAGAGCGTTTCACAATCACACTTCCGATCCAAAGAATACTGGATCAAGATACGCTGATATTGCACGCAACCCATTGGAGAAGCCCATCAAAAAATTGGTTTAAAAGGCATAGAGAAAATGAAAATTGATGTGAATGGCGTATAGACTTTATGAATTTGGCAATAAAGGTTTGCATTGCGACCTTGGGAACACTGTTAGTCAGCCGCGTAGATTAGCTTACTCCCCCAGAGCTAGTTGGTAGAGAATCGACCATTCCACTGAAAAAGCCTTTTGCGGAACTGCCATCATGTTTCGCCACCACTATAGATTTCAGCTTTTAGGTCCACCAACTACCAAGGACATATCGCCACGCCTAACCTAAGACCTTAATCCTAAGACAAATGCTACAACCGTGCTCGAGATAGGATTCGAAACTGCGATCTTCGGGTTTCTATAGCTCTAGATTAGAAAAGAACAGACAAAGTTAGTCCTCAACCGAGGCCGACAACTGAGGCAATTGGAGAAGATTTGGCACTGAAACATTGTAGTATTATATAAAATATCACAATTAATGGCATCACATGGCTCCAACTCGCTTAAATGCTTGGCAAGTAATGTTTTTCCCGTAGAAACATGTTTACTAACTATCTTTCACATGTACTGGATAGGTCTGCTTTGGTTGCGTCGTCCGTACTTTCCCAATCTAGAGCTTTACGGGTTTCCAGGCCTGAGCGCCAACAACCAGTCTTCCACGTCCAATTTAATTACAGCGGCTTTCCAGGTTAACCAATCATTATGGCGAGGTGGCTCTCAATATTTCGAGCTCAAATTCTGGATATTCTACTAATTCTGTCCGGGCAGTCAATGTTGCGTGAAAATTAGGATGCCAGGGAAGATTAATACGTTTGGCGGCCTTGAACGTAACTTTAGCTATCGGAACATCTTAATACTTTCAATACGAACGGAAATATTTGTCTCAGTGGCTGTGTTACTATTTTGTGAGATTATGGGAGCAAATATGACCCACTCACGTCAGCACCATCATAAATTGTTTTAATTTTCCAAAAATTGCATAATTTATCATCAAAACATCGAAATATGAGAAGAGGAGGAATTTAAATTCATGGAAAAGGGTTTAAAGGGGTTATACCCCAGTTGTTACCAGTAGGAGGACAGGAAACGTGAGAAGGGGAAAGAGATGAAACTATTCGACTGGCATCAATGGTTTTCAAACTAAAGGAAGCTCCAAAAAGACAATATCTAACGGTAATCTTTTTTTAAAGCATTCGCAAGTTTTCTCGACTGAAAGAAATATCTTTACGTGCGATTACCCTCGGCAATAAACGTTTCACCATTTGAATGTGAATACATTCACAGAAACACGCTTCACTTCCACTTGCCCAGGCGATGGGTAAACGGATACCGCATAAAGGTGCTCTCGTCGTGGTACTATCAGTAAAACTTTCTCTCCTCAATGATTCCCTCTCTCTCTCTGTTATATGCCCCTCGGAGTATGATGGCCTCCAGGCCTTCCCCTTCTATCGATCTCAGAATGCCCCGCGGGAGAGATCGCGACGGGAGATACACCCAACGTTATCGAACAAACGCCGCCCGACTGCCCCAACCAGAAAGGTAGTGAGAAGGGGTCGCACGATTATCTGCGTCTCAGCGACTCTCCCACTACTTATCGGCGGGAGGAAAATTTCGATTCCACCGCTCACTGAAAGGAAACTAAGGCGTATGAAATGGCCGAATGTTGAAAACGCTGGCAGAGGAAGGTCCTACGCGGGCATTAAGGTAGTTTGGGCGAGAATAAAGACGGCATTCGAATTCTATTTTAAAACTACAGCAGTTGTAAGAAGCAAAAAAGTAAATCCAGTATTAAATGACGCAAATATGCATTTGTTAGTGTTATACGATTGAAATTCTTAGAAATTAACTAAATATTCAAATTTGGAGCTTCAACTAGACTTGTTTGTTTCACGCCGTACGCTGGAAACACTTTCATTACAGAATGTTTTTTTTTGCGATTTTATAAAAAACTACTGGGTTAGTAATTGATATATCAGTAAATACACTTGAGTTAACATGCTAACAACAAACCTCAAATGCGATAAGTGCATCAGATCTTGGAGATGGAGCGCACAGCCGTACCATAGCCCATGGAAAACGGATTCTAGCAACGCAATTTTGACTGACTGCTATGCGTTCTTCAGAGTGCGAAATGAATTGCTTGTTGTAAATTCACCTTTACGCTTTCGTTTTCGCAGCCCAAGTTCAGTTCACAAGCGCAAGTGATACAAAAGCCAAAGACGGTATCCTTTGGTCGTCCTACTTTGAATTCAGGAACTTCTTGAGAATATGAGTTTCATAGAATTTTGCCATCGCGATAGCCGAGGAGGATGTCATACGTCTTGTCATTCGTGCAGGCAGCACCATTTTTCCACCTGGGCCTCGCAGTCTACCTGAATTGTCATGTCTCCACAACCGCCATAGCTCCTTCGCGAAATCCTTTTGCATTTCGGCGAATTTCCATTCGCATTTTCAACAAGAATCTACGCCCATTTAATTGTATTCATAAAATAAATAATTACTTTCCGTGTACATACAATGTGTCCTCAGCAACACCTTCCTTTTTCCTCAATTGTTCTTTGGCCAGCGCAATTTACCGTCTTTAGTCTCCACTTTTAAGTCAATTTCATCTACAATGTTCTCCTTCTAACTTCATTGGTTAGCCTGACCTTTGTTATTCCTGAGAATTTAATTACTTCTATATTTTCCAGTAGCTTATCTTCATCTCACACCTGTAACAGTTCGAGTGACGTTCACAACAATGCTGTAGCTCCTTGGACGACAGGATAATCAACGTGAAACCAAACGTGAAGTAGGTAAGTTATAAGCACGCGACTTAAATGCGATAAGAGAGATGCGATCACTAGATTAGAAAAAAAAAGAAATATATATAATATATTTACACAAAAAAGTCCATATTTACATAATACATAATTTAATTATTATTTACTTTATATCGCTAGAAAATATTCGAAATCTAGCAGCGCCCCATATAACCACAGGCCAACGTCGCAGTTCAGAGAGGTAAAGAATATGCCCAGATACATGCCAAGTCAGACAACAACTGAATAAAAGAACTTCGCGGTAAACTGCTGGCGGAGGAGAGATAGAAATTGACCCCAATGCTGAAGGCAAGTAACTCAGTTGGGCTTAGTTACAATCTCCATCTTAACCATTAAAAATCATTATTTTTATTCATTACTACGTCCACCTACTACTCCGCCACAGCCACCGCAAGAGAGCATTAAGACACCAGCCATGAAGAAGAGAGGGGATCGGGAAAATGTATTGGAAGATGTGAAGGGACGAATAGCGAGATGAGTTTTTTTCGGAAGTGCCTCGTACCAGTTCAAAAGTATGCCTTATTTTGTCGCTTCCAACACTTACATAGAGATGTATCCCGGGGTACAAAGGAATTACATAAGCATGCGCATGTCTGCAACAGTGAAAGAACTTCTGCGGGATATAACCAATCCAGGACACCATAAAAAAGCTATATTCATATAAGGCTTTTTTGATCACTTCCCTATTGGGTGTTGTCATTTTATTTATTTATTTTATTTTATTTTAATTTACAGATGGAAAATTGCACATATTTTATCAATCTATAAAATTCTTTCTAACAATTATTTTTTTTACTCCGCTATCGCATATGTAACTAACATACTATCGCATATGTAACTAACATTTCGGCCTCGAACACAAAATCCGGCTATTCCACGTATTGCGGCTTAAAAATTTGAAAACCTACACGCACCTCCCAACAACCTTGATGTGTTAGCGTGATAAAACTTCCGGACTGTAACTTGAACCCACTTAAAGTACGATGAATACTTAAAACTCTTTCGTTTCCACTCGGAAACAAAACTAAGTTACGAGCCATGCTCCGTCCCATTCTGGAGCGAAATAAAAGCAAAATTGAGAGAGCTTAGTTTTTGACCTTGGACGAAGCTTAACTTTCTTCGAAGTTACGAAACGTCTCAAACCTCCTTTGCACATGGCTGAGTTTCAGTCCCAGACGCAAGGCGAAGGAGGAAAAGGAATCGATAGCTTCGACCCAAACATTTAAGTGATTGACGCGCAAGACAGCACCATCATGCACTGCAACGTCACGATACTTGAGGTCACCATCGATTCTTTCATATCACAGAGCGCGGGACATAACCATGAGTGACAGCAACCATGACCGACGCAGCAAAGCGAATGGGTCGTATACTTTGCCATTACACGCATCGACGACAGGCATGAGGTGCATCCCTAAATAAACCTGTTCCATAGAATATAAAACATTAAGTTTAAAAAACTTGGCTTATTATAAATTTCATAAAAGACATCCATTTAAATAACAAAACTTTGTACTTACCTATATTTTATTAATAAATAAAGTCTAGAGAAGTACAAAGTTTTATTATAAAATGGATAAATTATTTGAACATTCATCAGTGAAGTAACTTACACAAAATCGTCAGAAACAATTATCCCACTATCCCATCGCTCTATGTCAACTTTGGTGGCAGCTACGCTTTGTTTCTCGAGGGTTGAAAATATGTTTTCGATCGTAGATCGTCGATGTTTAGAATATCGATATTTTCCATTACTTCTCTCGTAAATTGTACCAGCAAAAGGGATAATAATAATATCTCTGCATAACATTCCTCTCCGTTTTCCCATTTTTTGTTCGTTACTGATAGGGAAATTTATGGGCTTTCCGACCATACACATACGTTTTAACCGAAAATTTACTTGGCTACATAACTAAATTGCTTTAATCAATTATGGTTTAAAATTTTCGGAGGAAAAGGTCAGTTTCAGGCTTCACCTAGTGAAAATTTACGCTCCTCATATTCCAAGAACCATAATTACCTTGATGATCCCTCTGCAAGTGATGCAGCTATGGCTGGTGTCTGTGAATTAAGTGTGGTGGAAAATCACCACCGTTTCTCCTACTAGCAACACGGATACCAAATTTATCTTCCCAAAAGTAAAGATTTCCTAGCACCGACTCATGGATGTATTGGTTTTAGCAGAGCTATTCGTCCTTCGCAACATTATTTTTTGGTTGTCTCCCGGTTAGTATAGGTTTTTAATACATCACTGCCTTTCCTATTGCCCTTTCTAAGGTCGTCCAGCCTTCTGACTTTCAAAACGGCCTTCAGGATCCAATTCCACTTTATTAATTCCTCCATCCACTCCCTTTACCTCCACTTGATTTTCTCAAGTAACTTTCTTTCTTTCTTTCATCTCCACCGAAAGTCTTCATAAACGTACCTGAGTACGGCTAAACTGCTTTCTCAGGATTCAACCTCACGGGTTGTGGCTTCCTAGAAGTCCTTATTTCCCATGCGTTGCCATCCTTGATGGACCACAAGGGCAAAACACAAAGTTCCCCTAAATCCTCCAAATTTGCCACGAGAATAAGGAGGCCTGGTGGGTAGCGTAGTGTTCTGCGCATAGGCCCGACATTCCATAAGTCCGTGGTTAGATTTATTTTTCTCGCAGCAATCTCTACTACCTTAATAATATAATAGCTGTCTTAATTTCCCAAGCCATGAACTTCGTCGCTTGTCTTTCTTTACGTCCGTAAAAAACGGCAGGAGAATCAAGATAAGTACCAGAATAAAGACCGGTTTACTTAAGTATATAACTTTATAATGTATCTTAAGGTGATTGGACTTATGAATTATACAGAGAGGATTCTCAACGCACCTTAAAAATACAAAACAAAAACAGCTCCCGTTTAATTCTTCGAGTTATACAGCAATGTCGGATCATAATGAAAGGTGATTTCTTAAATTGAACAATAAGAAACTACCTTTTTGGGTAGACATGAGCCACCAGCGACGATAAATTGAAATGAAAAAGCAAGCAAAAAATTACTTAATAGAGACTCGACTATCAACGAGATGGTTCGCGAGCAGCTAAATTTGCAAAACAATCTTGATCACAATAGTTAAAATTGGAACTGCTCTAGGACAATAAGCATAATAAAAGAAAATACCACATTGCTAAACTTAAGGAAAGAGGGTGAGACAAAACAATGAACTGGAATGAAGACACGTGAGATTTCAGTTTGCTCATTTCAGCGGGAAATTTTAAGTTACGATACGTTCCTAAGCTATACTATTTTCAATGGAGACAGATATTCTTCTTAAAATAACTCAATAAATAATGAAATTTCTGCATGACCATAAAAATATACCTTTTCAAACTCTAAATATTTGCCATATCTTGCACTTACGCATTTGTATTCTGTACGCCATATATTAGTAACAGTTTCTTCAACGAACATAACGCAGTCCAAAAATGGACGATTTTGATCCCGTAGGTTTTTATGCTTGCTTATAGAAAAAAAGGATTAATCAGGCACCTAAAACTTCTTCAGTAGTATAGTCTCCCACTAAAAAACTTGGAATGGGAAATTACTCAGAAACGATACTAGTCCAAAACCTTTACATTACGAAAACCAGTTTTTTCGACGGTCATTAACATTGACTTCAATTTTTATTTCAACAAATAAGCGACGTAACAGGTAAAATTATATAGGTAACAAAATAGTTCTCGCGTTGTGTAGAATAGCATTATCCATCACAATTATGATTTGAGATATTAAAGAGAGAGTAAACATCATGATTCTAAAAATAAAGCATATTGAAAAATGGCCACAGCAAAAAATGAGAGGGATTGGAGTTTTTTTTTAATTGTCAAATTCAACGGCTTATACATGTAGATATGTGTGTGCAAGAAATAAATGTTTTTAAATGGCATGCGACCATCAGTGGATGATTTGAAATTGAAATCACCATTCCGATACAGGTCGGTCGTTAGGTCTCCAAGCGATGTAGTCGAACAAGACTCCGGATTCGTTAGGCTATACATTTTCGTCACATAGCATTTTATGTATGCTTTTATATTATTGAGAGTTGGTCATGTGTTTTTTAAAATCTCAACTTCCTTTTTGCCAACGTTTCGTCTTTTAATTAAAGCATCATCAGGACTAAAACACAATGCAAGGAAAACAGTTATTACCAGTAATAATTATAGAAAGATAAAAGAGTTTAAACTCACAAATTTAGTACCTTAAGGTGAGTTCAACTTTCCTTCTGTGACAATGGTAACAAACATTTCCTCTTGGTAACAAAATCAACACCAATAAAAAAAGAAAGCCAAAAATGCATTAAATTACCAAAGTTTTCACCCGCTTAACTGAGAAGTGTTTGCGGTAAAGGCAGAAGGGATAGGATTAGAAATGAGTGGGTGATAAAAAAATGTGGAATGGATGCTCCGGTAATGACCATGTATGAAAGGAGTGTACTTCATTGGTTTGGCCATGTTGAGAGAATAGATGAGAGTCAAATAACTCAGCAGATTTATAAAGAAGAATTAACGGCGCTAGTGGAAGGAGTAGGCCAAGAATGGCACGGGTGAATATGGTGGCAGAGACTGTTAAGAACAGGAATGTTAGGAGCCTTAAGGTGGCTGGAGCGATTTTTGTATGTATACAGATTTGCGTGAAACTTTGCATACGTGTCCTTATTAGTAATATCTATCGATAAAAGTGAAAAAACTGCATGCTACCGATTTGGTTTCCTGGCAATTCAATGATATTTTAACTAGTACTCTTATGGCACACGGCATATATTTTGAAATAATTCGATTGCTTATGTACAGATTTTCTCCTAAATGCGAAATAATACTTTTCATATTATTATGATAGCTGCTAACAAATATCAAGGTATCATGCCGAGTAAGAAAAGCGTGTTTAGATATGATTTTCTCGTAAATTTCGAATTTCGCGCCGCAAATCCAAGTCAAAACAATGCTTTAATTAAGGCGAAAATTTGAAATACAACTCTTGCATCATATACATTACTGCATGGTTGGCAATTTCCAACGTATAAACTGGTGTACTTAAGTGAAAAGTGGTCCAAGAATATTTTTATCGATTTGCTTGAAAAGTTATTAGAATGTGCCTTCAAAGACTCACGATTACCGCTCCAACCACCTTAAGAGAACAGGAGAGCACGTATGAAGCAATGCATGAGGGTAACTGAAGCAGATATGGTATGCAAGTATGAAGAAGACCATCCAAGCTGAGACAGTTATCACCGAGAATTAAACTTATTTGACTGCTGCTACCCCGAAAGGGTACGGCGTGATGGGAATGTATGCATGGATCGAACTACTAAATCATGAATATACATATGGATCCTAAACTTGTCCCTAGTGGGAGTTGCCAAACATTCCGCATGCACCGAAAAATCAGGACCAAGCAGATTGTAGCGCCGCCACACTAGAGAAGGTGGTTCTAATAAGGAAAGGCTGTGATTCAAATGGGGATACTGGAACTGGATAAAGGTACCGGAATTGGCCTCCCAATTAAACCGGCCATTTTTGACACACAGAAGCGGAACCATGCCGATTGCAGCGCGACCTATCTTTTACGGAAAGCTAGGCAACACTGCTGCCCGTAAAGTGGTGCCGAAGATTTAGATTCATATGTATATTCATGTACTCAATTATCGACTCCTACTTTCGTTTCGACCTCCATCCTTGCAATCGCCCGTGGAGGGAAAGAATATGCCGTGACGCTAGATGGACATAAACATAACAGGGCTCGTGCAGTGCATTGAAGGGAGCCGCTTCGGGATTAGTACCCACACGAGGCTAGGAATTGATTCAAAAATTTCCCGAGGGAGAGGAAGACTACAAAGTTAGATCTTTTTCTCAGAGACATGCCCACCCTTTGGGGGAAGAGATATGGAAGATGACAGCCCACTTTAAAGAGATGACTCGTATCCCTTCCATCTTACATTCGGAGCAATTCATTTCTTTCGAGTCGCCCCGACGGCCAAGGTCATTTGACGCTATCTCACATGGGTGCTTCGAGGCCTCTTGGAGATGGATACGAGTAGATGAAAGACGATTTCGAGCACAGAAGGCCAAAATTTAGCTCAAATACATTTCATCAAATTCGCAGTTTTGTCATAACTTTCTGAACTCGTCGGCGAAAACAACCCTTCAAAAGCTAGTGTACTATTTTTTTATTTTAACAGGTTTATCAAAACTTGGCGGCACTCACATGTGAAGAGCATGACGTCAGGAAGAGGAAATCATGAGAAGAGTTTGGACAAAGGGACTGAGGGTCCCTCAATAGGTCAATACAGGAGTCCTTCAGTACCTCTGCCCGCTCATTAACGCTTGACTCGCTCTCACTGACCTCAGACTCTCCGCTGTCGAGTGCCAGCAAGTTTCGCTATGCCTTTACTATTGAAATTTTATGTCCAAAGAGAACTTTAGATGAAAATCAGTGGCAATATTGAAAATGCCAAGTCAGCTATAAAACGTCTTACAAGGATATATTTCGCGCACCAAGTTACGCTACCACTTCACTACTGGCAAGGCCAGAATGGCTGGCTACAGGGTGTCCACCAAACCGATAAAAAAATTACCGCTTAATTCCTGGCACACAAATAGAAAAATTTCCACGCATTTTCTCGCACTATATTTCGCTTTTACGGTAAATTTATTGGCAGTTTTAGAATTATACAATTACACGTGTACACGCGGAACTACGCACGCCATAAAATCGCAATTACGACATCTATTATCACAAAATAGTTGATAACCTGTCAAAAATGACGGGCAAAATACCCAGTCTTGCAAATAATATTAGTACAGATTTCATTTGTGTGTAGTATAAAGTGAAGTATGAGTGATCGAATAAAAGTTTGGCGCAGGTTACGTCTACTAACTGGAGGCCGTTCACTATGTTTGCAAAATATAAACGTCTGAGCAAAAGTGACACGTTATTCACGGTAACAACATGGTTGCTATGCAAATTTAACATGGGGCTTACAATAGTGAGTTAAGGTGAGTATAATTTTTCAATTTAAAATTTACCTAGGATTTACCAATTCCAAAATGGAAATTCTGGGATTTTTCCAGACATGTGATGCTCTATGGAAAGAATGACACCAAAACCAACTAAATCGGTTCAGCCATTTTCTCCAGCATTAGCATCCCCCTTTCCTACAACTTACCCACAATAAATGTAAGCGTGAGGTACGATACATATTTTATACTCAAGGCAAGTTGGAAACTGGGACGATAGCGAAAATATTCCCGATGAACTACATAACTACCGCAAATTTCGCGCGTTCTTTTGGCGACGGTTGAAATCCCACACAATCCCCAGTTTCTCCGATTGGTGGACACCCTTCGCCGTAATCTTAAGCCCGCATCAGCTCTCTCGCGCCCATGAAGTTAGTCCAAAGGCTAAGATTTTGACGTCACCTCCCTGATTTGAGGAAAAATAAGCACTCTTGGTCTGCCTTCATGTGGACTGGATCACGCACTCACGCAATTTCTTTTTACTACCAGAGATTTTTAAAATCGTTTTTCAAGATTTTTTTGAGGAAAAAAATGTTTCAGGGGCAGTTATTATCAATAATTTGCCTCCTCTTGACTGAAGTAACTGTGCACTCTGAAAATGATTCCTTCAAACTTAAAATCCTGAACACGTTTCTTAACGCATGGGCAATTAAATTCAAGAGTGGAATCGCCATAAAAGAAATATTCATAAAAACCTACGATGGAAAGAGCCAACTGGGTATCGAAGCTGGAGAGAATTTTCGCCTTATAGCAAGAAACCTATAAAACGCCAAAAAAGGTTTTTTTAAAGAAATTATATCGTCACATCATTTTCTTTATCGTTCCTAAACGCAAATTTGCAGGTTTTCGTTACATTTCACGACTCCTTATCCCAGAATTTTTTTTCGAACACTTGACGAGAATCAAAAATGATTTAATATGGAGGGGTGAAGAATTGAGTCACCTAATAAAATCAGACACAATGCTTTAATACTGAATTTATATCCTCAAGAGCGATGCGTTTGATATCCTCCAGAGCGATGCGTTAAGTCAAATGGCAATCAAAAAGAACGAAATGGATTAGCTTAATTTGCATAATAAGCAAAGAAAATAGACTAAATAATTGGAGTTACATTACCTTAAACTTAACTCCTTAAAGAATAACTAATGTTAACTCTTGTGATCATGAAAAAGCACTCTCCTTAATTTAGCGCCGAAATATTTCAGTCTAACGGCTAAGTAACTCGCCAGCCTATCACCTAAACAGTTGCGGGTTCGAATCCAAACTTTGTATTGCCGTAAGATTGATAAGCTATACGCTGCGTTACAGCTTTGGATTTGGAGTGGGTAAACCTAAAAAGTAAGCCTTATGGATTACGAACATTCTTTTTTATGGCAAAAAATGGATACATCTGCAGGAGGGAGTAAAAGTTAAAAATCTCTGGTGGCATCAAAAGTATTTTCAACACAAGGGGAAAATAAACCCTAATTTGGGTGTGTACTATTTTTTGTTTTAACTAACGAAATTTCATATTAAATTCAAATTACAAATACTGATGACAGTCAGTGGTAATATTTAAAACAGCTAGTTAGCTATTAAACGCTTTACAAGGATGTATTTTGACACAGCTGAAAAAGGCAAGCCGCCATGTAAAATTTTATGTTGACGTCACTAGGGTGTAAACATCCCACTGTATCACTTCAAATATTGAACCTTTACACATAATGCGTGCGGATAGACTCTATTATCAACTATTAATTACTAAAGAGTTCACCTTCACTCCTCTAATATCGGCAACGTTCGCTCTTTCGCCTTGTTTTAATAACTCCGTTACCATGTATCAATATTTTAAAATACATACATATTATAGTATTTGGCCTTTTACAAACCAGAAGTCACTTTTCTTGACGCCACAACCTGAAATTAATATAAAACTATTTGCCTAAAGAGGCATTAGCGCAAGTACCCGCAGCTCCGTTGTAAATATTGTAAGCAAACACATGAACGGAGGCAGGGGAATTTCCGGGTAGTCTTCCGTGATGGTTCATGTTTTCCTACAGGTCTGCAGGCCTGAAGACCACTGTTGCAACGGCAAGGAAACTGTCTTCGCAGAAAATGAACCAATGAGAAAGGCAAACGGAAAATTCCGTTGCTTCAACTACACCACTTCCCGGAATCCTTCAACAAGATTTAAACACATGAACGCTATACATCCTGCCTTGCGACGTCACCAAACGTTGGGTTAAGGTTCTACCAGAAAGTATCGTTGACGTTGATCATGAAGATCTAAACTGACACACCTGTCAGCTAGGGTGTCGTTCATGAAATCGGTTTCTGTGCATCGGCGAGGAAGGCAACGGGAAACCCCCACATTAATCCACGCACAACATGCAGCAATGCATTCACAAACATGACGTGATGGAATTCCTCCCGGAAAATGGTCTCCCCATCGGATCTCTAGGAGAAGACTTAGGGCGGCTCTACACTGACTATGTGAGTCAAAACAATTACTAAACGACCCATTCTCAATTATTTGGTTTAAAAAATCCTGTATTCGCCGATGAAATGGTTTACCTATTGAAAACCAAAATTAGGGTACGAAATATGCAGATTATAACACGAATTTTTAATTATCACATTTGAAGGAAGCGTTGCTGACCTTTTGCAACAACTGGGATGGGAATCGCTTTCAGACCGTCGATTAAAATTTAGACTTCATCTATTATGTAAGCTCCAAACCAATTAGTTTTCTGACGGCATTAACAACATTTTCCGAAATCCGACATAATACGGTAGATCAGATCATGAGAATAAAATTAGGATACTAGACTGAAGAACAGACAGATTTAAAATGTCACTTTTCCCGCGAACGATAAGAGACCATAACAGCTGGCAATGAGACTTTTACTTTACTAGGTTTGTCGATAGGTAGAGTGACTAGTTAGTTGATTTACTCACTAATACTAGTATACTTATCTGCTACCCAGTACTAACAGCACGCCGTGCATGCTTTAAGTATAATTCTTGTATCCCTGTCAATTTATGTAGCTGCAAAATAAATACTAACGATCCTTCTAACATTGGTAGCATATCGGGAGTGTAGTGCATGCTTGTGAGGCTTCGCCTCCTGGCAAGCATTAGCAATTTATTCTAAAGCATCAATAGTCGTAGTTACACTAACTTTAATAGGGTAGAGTGTAATGCATGTTGGTGACTACTCACCTCCTGCCACGTACCCATGAGGTGGCTTGCAGAGTATTTTGTAGATTTAGACTTGTCCAGCCATAGGAGCCGACTGCAGCGATATTTGTATGTAACTACCGTATTTTACACTTCACTTACGGCAGTAATTCGCTAATAGCTTTAAAAAATAGGAGGTAAGATTCCCATAATTTATTTCTATTCAACTGAACAGGAATTTCCGATTTTTATAAACAGTTTAAATTAGAAGCTTATATATGCTTTCTCGGTCAAATTTACGTTGTTCTGCTGCAATCTGAGCTCATGTTAAAATCTCCACTTTCAAGGAAGAAATGCAGTAAAGCTAGCCTAGAAACCCTATTTTTTCATCTCAGTTAATAAAATGTACCTACTTCAAGGATATAAGTTTTCTGAATTTCTGGAATAAGTGGCCCTGAGGCCACCTTAAAAAGAAGTGGAACTTCAGTTTCAAAGATCATTGCAGGGCGATACTGGTAGATAGGCTGGTTATTTGGGTAAACGACGTACAAAAATGATAATTAGCTACGAAATATTTAAGATGGACATTTATTGACGCTCTGCCGAAAAAAAACAAGCCATGTTGGTTTCGATTTTGACGTCACTTTGAGGTAAACAACGCGGTGCATGATTTCTGGCCTTGCTTTCGAGAGATAATACCAACGAATGGAGCATTTTTGGTTCGCAAAGTCTAGGATGTCTGTCAATGAACTTAGTATATCTATCAACAACGGCAATTAGTGTGAGGCGTTTGCGAGTTTGCATCGACGAATCCAATCTCGGAGAGGTTCAATATTTCGACATATTTCAAAAACTCCACATTCAGGTATCAAATTTGGCATATTATCGCTATTGGCTTTCTACTAATCACAGATAAATTTTCTTGAATCTATAATCTGAAAGTCTTGCGAAATCGTTCGCCATTTGCACGAATGCGCAAGTTCCGGCACCTCCGTTGCTAATAACGTTAAGAAACACACATACTGCACAGTGACGTCACCGAACATGAAAATCCGTTTCTTCAAAGGAGTAAATTTCGAAATTTCTGCATTTTTCTGGATAACAGAGTATTAGGGCGCTTAACTTCAGAAAGTAAACAAACATACACGGCAATGTAATGCCCAGTGACGTCACCCAACACGGCAACCCGTTTTATTTATGCGTATAACTTTGGATGTCACGCTTTTTTCTGGACATCTGAGCATTAGGTCACTTTTTTTAAATTTCCAGCATTTCAATTTTCAGCATGTTAATAATTGATTCACAAATTCTCTAATTTGATTAATAGAAGAATGGTGGAGAGGAACCCGACGCCGATTGGCCGACTCTAAAAGAAAGGAGTCAACTAACAGATGCCGCAGATATAAAAAGGGTGGGGGAAATTTCAACCTATTACCGTCCTATAACAACACACACGCACACCCTCCACCAGAGAGGCAAAATCTACAGACTAGCAATTTCTCCAGGTGAGCTAGGGAGCAGCTGCACCCTAACCGCCGCATCCCATGAGATTCCGCACCACCACACATCAAAATTCATGAGACGCCACGTTCATGGAGAAAGGGTAGGGAACTTGACACTAACCGAAACGTGCTTACGGTGTCGCTCAGATAAATCGAGTGACCGAGTCACATTGGCTGGTATTTGAGTTGTGATGTAAAGTTTTTATGAGCGATATTACATTTCGCATTTCAGCCCGAGCAAGGAAGGCATTCTACCAGAACAGGAGCCTGCTATGAATTGACAACGCAAGCATGGAAGTAAGGAAGAACTTGTTCGCATCATATCTTTGGAACATGCTCTTACACGGCCGTGAAGACTGGACAATTACAGCGGCAGATCTAAAGATAACAGAAGCATAAAATATGGTTCCATCGAAGATAAATGAAAATGGAGGGAGAGAATCGCCAATAAAGAAGTCCAACGAAGAGTTAGACAGAAAAGACGTGCAATAAAAACTCGGAGAAGAACAAGATAATAACTCATTTGACGCATTTGCGACACAATTAATGAAAAAACAGGCACTTGGTTATAATTCTACACTTTATTAGAAACCACACGACCTAGGTTTCAGCATCTCATGCCATCATCAGGTGATGGCATGAGATACTGAAACCTAGGTCGTGTTTGCTTTCAATAAAGTGTGGAATTATAACCAAGTGCCTGTTATTTCATGAATAATGAAGAAGTTCCACCGAGTAATGCCAGATAGAGTGTCCTATACACAATAGGATCTTGAAAACAATGACAGAAGGTGAAATGAACGGGAATAATAACCAAAGAATACTTAGGATGGAATACATCAGACAAATTATGAAGGACGTGAAAGTGAAGTCTTTATTGCAGTAGTTCTAAAACATTTTCACTCAATTCTCCACTTTCATCCTAGTTCATCATATTAATCCTCCTTCCAAAGATGGTCTTCCGAAAAAAAATGCATTTAAATAATATACATATTTAATAATTGGTTTTAATCTTTGAAATTCATTACATTATTTTGAAGGCCACAAAATAAAATATATCAAACTACAATTTAACGGACCTGAAAATACATCAATTTTGCTGAATAAGCGTCCCAATTCCACCCTAAACCCCCTTAATTCCCCTCATTGGGGACGGGGGATTCCTCATTGATTGACAGCCCCTGCTTCAGTGGGATTGAAGCGCCTGGGCGAGAGGAGTGGAAAGCTGCAGCAAACCAATCTTCGGACTAAGGACTGCTATATTGCTGATTTCCGATTGTATCGGCCCTTGATTTCGTAAAAAAATCCTATGCGACAGCTATAAAGTACAGGTGTCACGAAACAAGTCGACGATACCTCCGTCGCCCATTGATAGCGAATATCGACATTGTCAACGTGATGGCTGAGGGGATACTGCCAAGCCTGCGAATCAACATACCGTTACATTCCGTAAAATCGCAAAATCCTGATGTAAATCCAAAGATTGTTCGATGCAAAGTGTATATGTACATGGTGCACATTACAGTGAAAATATATCGACAATTCACTCACGTGGCACTGTCTCTCATGACCATAGGGCTACTGTTTCTAACTTAAAGAAGCGAAAGGTATCCATTATAAAGATTGAAGCAATAGAACTTCTCCACCAAAATACCTTTATTGCTCCACGCCAGTTTCAACTCACAAAGCCATCATCCTGGTCTTCCTCTTCGTCATGCACCTGATACTCTTGTTTTATACACCTGGGACCTGCATTCAAGAAGGGCTCGAAATTTCCGAGCCTCGACAATGACGAAACAGTTACGACACAGCCGTGACAAATCCCTATTTTGTCATCAAAAACTGCATTTGTCGAGGCACTGACGTCACACCCTTGATATCGAGTTTCGACAATTTCAAATCCTCCCTGTGACCTTATGGTCCCTGATAGAGAAATGCGAGCAGCGCAATAATGTTCCTGAAAGTGCTACTGCTTCAATTTTTCTCCTCGTGGTTTTAATTTAGTTTTACTCAGAAATGAAGATGGTAAACTAAACAATACATAATTATTTTCACATTTTTTTAATTTAAAACAAGTGCCCTTCCCCTGATTAAGAGGAATTAAAAAACTTAAACCATTTGCCAACAAACAAATTTAAACTTGCATTTAAGGACGAGAATGGACGAACGCTATGAGTAAAAATACGTACATACGCACAGAGTAATTTTTGCTCATTCTTTTTACATTTTGCGCTAAGGGCTTTTATGAGTTTAGTATATTTCCGGGATACATAATTTTAATGTAAGGAACGACGTGGAAGTTCCACTTCTTGGGTTGTTTGCGGTAATTACAATAATTGCCGATCAACTGCGTCAATGAAATCACAAAGGGACTTCGATTAACAAGATCCTCCCAACTACGAGAAGTAACCACTGAAGGTAAGTTTGAATTCGTTGTTTCACGAAATACGGCGGGAAAATACTAGAAACCCTTAGCACTAAGATAGAAGTAGGACATAAAACTAGAAAGATAGTATTCTATCACAAAAATGGATTACGCTACTCGCTTATGGAAAGATATACAACATCTGTGATATATAATTATGTTCGCACAAAAGTCTATATTTTTGCAATCGAGGATTTTTCCGCGTTTCTGACGGCTAATGAAAAGTATCCAATGCTTATTATTTAAATTAATTCGAAAAAAACTGAAAGGATATATTCTTCAACTAATTAACACCAATATTCCTAGATTTTACTTCATAACAGCGCATGCGTGTGATCAGTTAAATCAGTTTTTAAAAACTTCGATGTACCTCAATATTTATTAAATCTTGAGGTACATCGAAAAAAGATCAAGAAAGATTTATCCGATTCGAGTCAAGAGGTCATAATAGAGACCATATTCGAATTATATTTTAACATTTAGGCAGTTGAAAGAAGAATTAAGTACTTAAACATCAATATTAAATACGTAAAAAAATGTCTTTAGGACTGAACTTCTCAGTAATTAACTAGATATACCCAGACGTTTGAGGGCTTGTCTCATTTAATTCACGCCACACGCTGAAAACGCCCTCACAACTGAAGGTTTTACGCAATTTATACAAAAATAAAACTGTGAGTTATAAATTAATATTTAAAAACACTTGAGAAAACATACGTACTGCACACCGTAACCGTTCTGACGCGATCAATGCGTTAGAAATTCCTCAAGTTTTAATGAGGTATCTCCGGAGCCCACAGCTGTACCAGATATGATGGACAACGTCTTCTATATTTTGGAAAATATCTCAAAAAGTAGTGCGGCAAGTGGCTGATATTTTGATACCATTAGAAAGAGATTTTTTCTTTATAATCAGGTCAAATTCGTAGAATTTGATGAGAAGTTGTATCCCGCTTAAATTACCTTAAAAGGAGCAATAATGCCTCACTGATTTTTGCTCGCACAGAATCGAGCCATAAAGCAGACATAAAACAGAAGGTTTTACCCACATTTTCGCTGATGGTACCCAAGGAACGACATTAAACAATCGGATTGCACGATAAAACTAGATAACTTGCCTCTTAAGGTAGATTGAGTGAGATATTTCCCTAGTCATAATGGAGACCAAATTAAAATTTTATTTTTTTATTTCAGCGTCTGAAAGAAGAATGAAATAAATATTGTAATATTAATGGCGAAAAAATATAATTATGCATGACCAAAATTCTCAGTAATTAAATAAATAAAGCTACGTAAGTCTCTAACTTGACTCATTTTTTTCCGCCGCACGGCTAAAAAGCTTTCAAAACAGGTTTTTTGCGATTCTGTAAAAATTACTTCAGTGAGTAATAAATAATTTTTATAAATTGTTGAGAAAATATGCAAACTAAACACCGTTAGTTTTTTTACGAAATCTAGGTGTTATAGATTCCTAATTTTTTCAATATTCTCCCTCTGGAGAGCACAGCCGTAATCTATGCCATATAAAACAGCGTACCTTTTTAGGCAAATTGCTCAAAAAGTATTTCGGCAAGGGGTTAGTATTTTGATATCATTGAAAAGATGAGACTTTTCTTTCAAATGACGTCAAATTCATCAAATTCTAGGTGAAGTGATTTTTCGCTCAACCTACCTTAAGAAAATCACAAAGAGGACGCAAAATGAATCGAAGCTGTACACATAGCCATACCCAACAAGAAGAAGAGCACGTATGTGTAGGAATGGATCCCTACAAGCGAGGAAGCCCTCAAGGGACTCCAGGTTTCACTTTCAGTGGAAATACAATTACGCCATCTCGACGGAAGAGTCGACCGTTCCGCAGTCAATATGGCGGAAAACAGCGAAGAGAGTTTTTCGTTTATTTTTTTTACAGCGTTTCTTTTTTTCCGCGCTGTGCAACGAAAGTCAAGGCCACACGCTCGCTCTCCCGCTCATCCGTACATGATCCATCCACCTGGGAAATCACCCAGAGCCTGTACAGCATTCCGGTTTTTCGCTTCTTTATATTGGTACCTAAAAGTCGCGACGAGCGAATAAAAAGCTAGCGCTACAAATTCACATCACGGGGGAGATGGAGGAGGGAGGATCATTTTTTTTAAATGCAGGTGAATGATTTCAATTCAATGCCTGAGTTTTACACTATTGACTCGGTTTTTTAATGACTAGTACGTTAAACGCAAACTTGACGAGCCTATACTTTAACTGTGAGTTAGGGTATTGTATCGTTTAACACACTGTCGGTGAGTTGACGTAGGTATTCACATCACGGGGAGGTGAGGGGGGATTATTTTTTTTTAAACTGCAGGTGAGTAGGTAGTGAGCAGGCGGGAGGTGAGAGGTTAATAATATTTTACGAAATCCGACATAATACGGTAGATCAGATAATGAGAATAAAATTAGGGAACTAGACTGCAGAATTGACAGATTTAAAATGTCATTTATTCCGCGAACGATAAGAGACCATAGCAGCTGCCAATGAGACTTTTACTTTACTAGGTATATCGATAGGTAGTGTAGCTCTTAGTAGTAGTAGTACTCCCTCATACTTGTATCCTTATTGCTACCTAGTACTTACAGCATGCCGTGTATGTTTTCGCTAGAGCTCCTGAATCTCTGTCCGTTTATGTAGTTGAAATATACATAAATACTAACGGTCCCTCTAACAATGGTAGCATATCTATAGTGTAGTGCATGCTTGTGAGGCTTTGCCTCGAGACAAGCAATAGCGATTTATGCTAATGCATCATTAGTCGTAGATACTCTTACTTTAGGGTATAGTGTAATGCATGTTGGTGACTACACGACCCCTGCTACACACCCTTAATGTGGCTTGCAGGGTATTCTGTAGATATGAGTGATTTCAATTCAATTCCCGAGTTTTACACTATTGGCTCGGTGTTTTATTGCCTAGTACGTTAACCGCAAGCTGACGTAGCCTATACGTTAGCTATGAGTTAGGGTTTAGTATCTTACATCAGAATTACGGTAAGTTGACGTGAGCGTTACCGATGGGAGAACGTATTAGCATCGCTTTTCATACCAAGAAAATAGAAAATATTTAAGCAGGGATTATAAAACCAGGCCTGTCATACGCCTTTCATTATATTATACGTATAAAATTAGCATGATAGAAGAAGAAAAGCGGAGATGTGCTAGATAGGGTAAGAAAAGAAACCGCTGGGGGGACATCAGTGAAAGGCCTAAACTGTGGTTGGAGTGGATACGCATTGGGAGGTAGTGGGTTGCTGTAAGCAGTACTGGAAAGGAGAACGCTTAATAAGCGAGGGAGAGGAATAAATTATGCATTTAATGGTATGAAGGAATAACTGTTTCAGGCTGGATATGGTGGAAGTTCTCGATATTCATAATGAATAAAAACACTTGGTAATCTTCCACAGATTTATTTCTTTGGCACGACGCGTTTCACCACACTGTGGCATAATCATGTGCAAAGACTCTTCCGTTTCCTCATGGATATATAGGTTTCCACCAAGGCGTTACAGAGCTGGGTATGAAGGAAGGGTATGAAGGAAGCTATGGGAGGGTATGAAGGAAGCTATAAAAAGCTGAAGAAGGGAATAATGTATGGAATACAGGAAGTAAGGTGAGAGGTAGTGTGTCATAAACACTCAAAAGAACAAATCCGCTTACAAAGCCCAATTACTATCCAAGTACTCTGCACATAATTTAAGAAATATCCCGAATAATCATAATAGGCTACTTAAAAATGACGCCTCCTCGCTAAAGTTTCTCAATTCAACACCATTTAATTTAGAACTGGAAGAACAATTCCATTTATGATATGTTACATACTATGTATTTTCCCCTTCGGTAAATTAATCCACCTAAGTATTCTTTAAATTGTAATTTGCTCTGTGTCACTAAAAGGAAAAAATGATTGGGATAAGTTTTGTCAGGAAAGTTGACTAACTTTTAGTGAATTATGGCCATATGTTTCTCCGTAATGTTCACCATAAATTAATCCACAATATTTTCATACTGGCATATATTTTCCGTATTTTTTGTTCATGGGTCACTTCTACAGAAGGACAAACTGTGTTTACTCATTCATTCATAATATCCCACAACCAATGAATACGCTGCACATAAATAAAAATATGGCGGATCCATCGTTTCAAGCTCAACAACAACATGGTAATCACCACAGTTTATACGAAGTTAGGAAGCTTCTGCATTTTTAACTGAAATGCTGATCCTATATTCTCTCGTCTTAGGCCAAGTCCGCAAAGACAAATACATCGGTCCTCTGGTGAGCGATTTATCACTTGTATGCGCATCGTATCGTACTTCCTTCCCTGAGCTCAAATAGGCATTGCACGCAGAGTAAATAAACACAGTCATACCCTATCCTCAAATCAACCAACGATAAATAATAGTTATCAGGGATAGCCCACGAACCCAATGCATACAGCGAAAGAAGCGGGCACTGACGACAAAATTTAATTTTTTGGAACCACGAAAATGAACCACACTAAGAGAATAGGATGCAGGCATCATTGCTATGGTGGCATGCACTTATTAATGGAATTTCATAACAATGAAATAGCGATTCGCAAATTGCCACACGTCTAGTTGATTCTACGATGCTTTTCGAGGTATATCACATCATCAACAGGTTCAACGTACAGACAAATAAATACGAAAGAGAATGTCATTATAAACGCTGAGATAATATAACAAGCTGGAAAGGGACGGTAATGAGGAAGTAACAGAAGAAGGTTGAAAATTAGGGCGTCGGTACAGTAGCGTAGCCAGGGGGGGCGAATGCCCCCCCCCCGTGTTTTGGCGCCCCTAAGTCTGTGAATTTTTCCAATCTTAAGTCCGAAAAAAAAATTCTCGGAGTGCGAGATGGCCCAGGGAAAGGAATTGGCCCCCCTACCCTGAATGTGTGAAATTTACACGCCTGTGGCTTAGTCCGGGGTGAGCTCTACCCTCAACTATCCAAACCAACCTTCGGGTTGAATCACTGAGAGAGAAGTCCCAAATACGAATAAATAAATGTGTATAATACGTTGTCAATTGTCATATTTTGTACAAATCCATCCGACTACTGCATCACCAAAATTGGTAAAGTTTAGTAAATTGGTTAATTTATGAGTCTGCGCCCCCTAAACATTTTCTGCGCCCCCTAGACCCAAAACCTGGCTACGCCACTCCGTCGGTAATTATTAAAAGGAGGGTATCAGGTGAACCGATTAGCACAGATCCGTTGAAAGGCCTGGAGGTCCAAAAATTGTGAAGTCACAATGAACTATATAGGTATCGTTCAGTATTGTTCCTTTCTTTTCCAGCTGAACAATTTTGTGTTACTCAAACGCATACAATCGTCGCGTCGGCCCTTCGACTCAAATTCCGGCTCTTATACCACACATTACGGACACAGAAGAGAAAGAGTTGAGGAAATGGATAATTTTCAAAGAAGATTCGCCAGATTTCCAAAGAAACAGAAATTATAAGAAAGTATAAATCCGGGTTATTGGATAAACTATAATGGAAATATCATAACGTCTACCAATCCAGTATTGTATTCATAAAAGTGATGCCATTCCTCCAGGTAAAAGAATCCCTCAATCGAATTTCCGGGTGGGGACTACTAAGTGAGAGGGAAACATCAGTCAAGGTGGACATATGAAGGGTTGGGGCATGAAACGTAAGGTCCCTTAGAGTGAGAGGGAAGTTGAGAGAAAGCGGAGATTTCGACTTATGAAACAGAAGAGCAAGGAGGAGATCGAAGAGTTAGCAGGAGAGAGGGTAGAACGGAGGGCTGCAGCCGACCAATCTTGGGATTGAATGACTAATAAGGAAGAAGATGATATTACCTTAAAATATTCAGAAAGGAAGCGAGATTCAAATTTAAAAAATAAAAAGGTCTTAGGTCAAAGGGGAACCCAGTTCACATCTGACGACGACGATATTATAAGGCTCTATTATTTCTCCTGATTCAACCACTGAGACGAAAATAAGGGAAATGGACACTAAGATAAGTGTTATTACAGGTATTATATCCTTGTGGATTCAGCGTATTCTACCAGATAATTTATGCGTATGAAACCCGATGTAGACAAAAATAAATTACTGGAAAATCTAGAATCTCTTCGTTGCTACGCAAAAGATATGCTTGATCGATGTTTGGGAGACGCCCCAGGCACCTAAAAGATTTAAAGTTGTTTCCTCGTATCGGTGTGAGTAAAAATAAAAAAATAATTTAAAATCCCTCTACCAGAAGATGTCGTTGAAAATACAGACGCTGATTCCATTGACTGCATGACTTAGCTTCTGGATAGTAAAATTAGAACGCTAAATATGAAGATTGGTCGACAATTATATTTTTCAATTAATAATGTGTCCAGCTCAAGGAGCCAACATCAGCGTCATTTCCAATGAATATATTTTTATTTTAATAAATGTTGCTAACAGCTAATGACAAGAATAAACATAAACTATAGACGTTAAGATCATGCCAAAAACGATTTTAAAAACTCTGACTATGAAAGCCCTCGTTTTATCTGCATATTATTTCCTGTAAATAATTGATTCTTATAAGTTTTCACACAAAAGTTACTTTAAATATTAAACAGAAAAATTATCCACTACGTGGTTCCGTTTCTTGGAAAATATTTCAGGCAATCCCACAGGATTCTTCAGGTTCGGTTTAAGGGCCTCGGCAATCGCTTTGTCGGGGGTCTTCGCTAAACCGAAGAAACCTGTAGAGTAGCCCGTGAAAGACCCTCCGAGAAATTGAAACAAGTGGTGGAAGTCCCAGAAAGCAGAAAAATGATTCTACCTCAAGCCTACCAACAATTTCATAATTTAATTGTGAAAAAATAGTGCGGAAAGCTAAAATATTGTTCATGTTATCAGGTAGCTATTGTGTTTATATAACTAACACGACTATGAAAAAGGTGACGTAAGAACTGGTGCTTTCCCGGAGAATCACACGAAGAAACTCCTCTTGGGGTTCCCACCAGGTAAAAGGTTGACAGAGGTTTCGATATCCGAGTGGGGCATCGAAACGTCAGCCAACGTGGAGCCTTTAACTCGTTGGGAAACCCGAAAAGATTTCCTGCATGAAAAGATGACATATTTCATTTTTCGGAGGCACCTTCCTAACGCATCCGAGAAAAACAACGAATATATTTCATGTTCACGCAAGCCGAGGGCAAGCCTAATCTTCATACGTCCATGGGAGACGCCTCTAAGATACTAAAAAAGCTTTAAAATCATTCCCCAACACACTCTCCCAGATGACGAAAGAGAAAGCATTCACGAACGCGAGGGGTACCAAATGACTAACGGTCCCGGACGCCTGCAATCCGTCTGTGGTGCGTATACAATCGCTCAGTGCACTCTCCGAACGTGCAATTTTCCCCGGCCGCGCGCCGCATTCATCTGTCTCGCCCCCCCCCCACCCCCCCCCCCCTCCCGGGGCAACGCACCAAAAAACTTATACGAGCGCGCGGTCGGTCGGCAGGGGATAATCGAAAGAAATAAGAGCGGGGTGAGGATCGGCGCGATAAAGAACGCAAGGAGAAAGTGGAGCCGGCAGGCCGCTATACTTTCGTAGGGGTGGAGGGAGGGAGGCTCTGGGAGCACAGCCGCAGGGCCGTTCCCGGAGATCGTGAGGCAGTAGCCACCACTCCCTCCTGCTGAAATCCCAAATGCGGCGACTCGCAATTAAACGGGGATTATGCGACCGCGTGGCGGAGAACGAAATTCAACCTCTCCCACGTTCGATATTCGTATCGCATGCAATGCGATTACAGCGTTTAGAGAGACAATCGCACTCACCGTAGGTTAAAGGAGAGAATGGACGGAAAGATACGATAGCACAGGGGAATATTGAAGTCATTAAAATGCGCAATCGCCCATATTGAATGGATCCGTTTCGCAGTTAATACGCCGAAAGCATCGTTGTAAGAATCGGAATATTTTTTGTGAAAAAGGCATGGTTCATTTTTGGGCATCAAAATGTCATATACTCGATTCTTTCATCATTGGAACTTATACATTTGAAGTTGCAAGTCTAAAGTAATGAGATTCGGGGATCGGGTTAGTGTAGTGACCAGAGAATTAGTACCCGTGAGCCTGGGTTCAAATCCCGGCAGTGGCAGAGAACTTCAAGTGGAAATCCGATAATTCTCACAATTCGTAGTGAAATATAGGATAATCTATGGCCTTTCCTTGGGTGTTGTATTCATTAATTTCTACGAGCCGGCATAACTCATATCCGGCCGCAGAAACAATATATGTATATGTTATAAGATCTATAAGTCAAGGCATAAGTTAAACACGGGTCGCATTAACATTCGAAGAAGTTATTGATATTGTTGCCGGCCACGGTGGCGGCGGGGTAACGTCCTCCCAACAACTGCTATCCCAAAGGTCGCGGGTTCGAGTCCCGCCTGGGGAGGATTTTTCACCTCCCAGGGCATGGTTGTGTGTGCACGTCCAATACCCAGATTTAAAAGGCCAATGAGAGCTGTTTTCGGTGGTAAACAAATAAATAATAAATAAATATATATGATCACTTATGATCTCGGTCTAGATCTAGGTAACCGAGACGACTTATTTAAAATGAAACGCTTGAAGGAGTAATTGCTTAATGGAACTTATTGGGCAAAGATTAATGAGTTTGTTTATTAATGCTCACTACTAATAATTTGCATCAGTAGTTTAATACAAACGTTTTAGCTAGAGGTAACGAAGTGATAGAAGTATTAGCTATCCGGAGATGATATACGAAAGTGATAGTTCTAGCAACCCGGATTTTATAATGAGTTCTACAACGTTATGGATCTCCTTTTCTGTTGGAACAATTGATTCCATAACTAAATGTTTGTGCAACTGGTCACAAGTATAGCAGGTGTTATCCATACAATAATTTGGTTCTTTTGTAGCCAACTGGTGTCATCTAATACCTTCTACACGCTCATGAGGCTTGAAGGGTACAATATAGGTCTGGCAATAACCTGATAGGGATTGGATTGGTGTGGTGACCTCCCATTCCGAAGTCCTGGTTTGCCATCCCAGAAATGGCTGATATTTCTCTCAAATTTAACCCCACGGTAGGGAAACCACATACAGACATACCAACTTGGATGTCACGTGGAGACCACTTAAATAGTAGTATGTACCACTCCTTAAGGAGGTTCCACAGCAACGTTGTTAGTCAAAACAATTACTATGTTCTACCCTTTTGATAGATTGGTTTAAAAACTTGGATGATGTCGATGCCCTGATGACGATGGAGACATCGAAACGTCGGCAGATACGGAGAGTTTAGCCCGGTGGGAAGCCCGAACAACCTTCAACAACACTATACGCCGGGAAAGCCTTAGACCTTTCTTCAAGCCTTTCCTTACCAATCTACCCTCCTAACCTCTATGACGCAAGTGAGTCAACCGACATCAATATGTCGGTATAGTAATGGAAAATCATTGGCCGAAAATTTCAATGAATGCAAGGGAAATACGAAACGAGTTCTTTTTAAAATGGTAGCCTAGGAGAAAAAGCGCTCGACTTCGAAATTCCGGCATATTGAGAGAAAAGTACGAATACAGCTACCACGGAACTCGTATACTTCATTATCGATCACAATTAAATAAGGGTATAAATATGGATTATTTCATAGGAATTCTTCAAAGGTATCTAAGAAATAATTTGACATACATGAAAAATACAACGCTCAGATGATCGTTCAGAGCCCCCGTATTGTTTCCAACGACTCTTTGCAAATTAATGATCCCATATACAACCTGGAAGATTATCTCCTCGCTAAGTCAAGGCCGGAAGAAAACGCTTCTATCAGGGTGGTAAGAGATATTAAATATTCTTGCTCAATTTCATTTATTACGAGGGATAGCTTTAGGGATGAGGAGATCGTGAAAAAAGTGGAATTGATGCTCCACTGATGGGCATTTATGAAAGAAGAGTGCTTCGTTGGTTTGGCCATGTTGAGAGAATGGGTGACAGTAGAATAACGAAACATATATGTAGAGTGAATGGTAAGAGACGGAGAGATTGACCGAAAAAGTCATCGATGAATGTGGTGGAAGAGACTCTCACGAGGAGGTATATAACGAGTGTTAAGAATAGAAGATTTTGTATGAATAAATCCATGGATATGTATGTATGTATGTATGTGCCGTTCAACTCAAGGAGTCTCCCAGATATTTCACCATTGTAGGAAACCCAAGTTCCAATACGAGTAAATAATCTACGGCAAGCCCCTTCTAAATCCTTGAGGTGCGATTTTCGAAGACACATAAATTTGCAGGTAACCATAGGTGGTCCAGGGAAAGAAACCCAAACCCTGAATAAATAAATCTCCCCCTATACGCCTATAGACTTACTACGAAGTTGGATAACCTCTCTTTCATCAGCCGAACGATGGAATCTATGGACGATCAGCAGGTTGATCGTCCATAACTTTCCAAGGATAACGCATCGAAACATTTCACGAAAATAGTAACAAATTAAATGATTTCTGGGTCATCAATTAAGTCTCAAGGGCACTTCAGTATCCATAAACGTCTATACACTTAAGATATGGAGAGAAGGGCTCGACTGTAAGATTTACTCCTATTATGCTACCAGAGCAAAACTCAAGAAAAATGATGGTTACTAATTGTATACTACCACCATCGAAGACGCTATGATTTTAGGTTATGTTACCAACGGTTACATAGTTCTTAAGTGTTATAGTTAAGTCATAGTTAAGTCTTCGTGTGAAACTATGACTTTTTTGTTACATTGCACTATAGTTTTGCGTGAAATAAGCATGTACTCTCCATTGTTTCACATCGCTGCCCGGAGTCAAAACATTAGGCTGCGTAAACACACAACTTACCTATATGCTAATCACTTAAGGAGGTTCCACCACTATTGCGTAAGTCCAAACAAATACTATATTTCACATTTTTGGTTGCTTTGTTTAAAAAATACAGCTTTCGCTAATGACTTCCTTTAGCTATCAAAAACAAAACAAAGGTAGAAAATATGCAGCAGATTAATCTACTAATATATTTTTATCAAACATATTTTTCTAGCCACAGTAGCTGATGGGAGCGCCATTTCTATTGATTTTCCACATTTTGACTAATTTATCGCATTAATTTGCTAAATACTAAAAAAACAAGATGGTATGGTATCTAAATTTTATTTTTACTCAATTTTCTGGGAGAATACGCTTCCAATTATACACTTTTTCGCCGTTGTCGTTCCGTGGCCAGATGCCGTTCATATATTGTTCGAATGACGTTCACATACAATAGAGAACACATATTTTGTATAAATAGTCCTAATATGAATTAAATGACATTTAAGTGATTTTACAAAGGAATCACCTTAATTCCATGGCATCAACAATCTCCTGCCCTGCCAGTATTTTGGACCATTCTGAGGTTGATTTAAAAACCAAGTTAGAACGCGAGCAGCGACGACCGACCAGATATTTAAAAGGTCGTAACGATAATTTCGTTGGTGCTACAAGACTACAGCAAAAACTAGGACCTGACCTTTTAGGCAAGTTCCAATCCGATCTATTATGTACCAACGTTAAAAATATTTTACGAAACCCAACACACTACGGTAAAATTGATCATGATAATAAAATTAGGGAAATAGGCTGCAGATCGGAAAGGTTTAAAAATATCAATTTTCATAGAGACCAAAATAGCTGCCACTGAGACTTCATTACTATGTCTTTCGTCAGGTATAGTGCAGCTAATTATTTGAGTTTCTCTTTGATGCTTATATCCTTATTTTCTACGCAGTACTAACAGCATATCTCGCTTGCATCCTGCATATCTCTTCCATCTATGCGCATTTACTATGTAGTTTCAAAATACATTAAACTCATAGTTTCTATTTCATTAGTAGCATATAGTGTAGTGCATGCTGGTGAAACTTCACCTCCTGAGAGGCACTTGCAGGTATTTGCTACCGCATCAATAGTCGAGGCTTTATTAACTTTTGTAGAATCAAGTGTAGTGTAGGTAACAACTCAGCCCCTGCCACACACACTTGAGGTAGCTTGCAGGGTGCTATGTAGATTGCCTGTAGACTAATTTCATAGAACAGAAAATCTTAAAAATTTTACGTGATGAATCCGTCCATGCCGGACAAGAAAGTTCCCTTCCTACGGGAGATTTCCGTCGTTTTTACTCAGCGCTGGCACTCCCCAATGGAAGGAGGGAGGGACGACTGAAGCGACGGGAAATAAGGAGAGGCTAAGGTCAAGGACGAATTACGCGAGACAGTTACAGCTCAAGACAGCTCGGAGAGAACATGGAAGGAACGACGGCATTAGCAGGGGTGAACGGAGAAAGACGCTAATTAATAACAATCGCAAGGCTTTTAGCACATCGTGAAGACGACACTACGCCTTGAAATAGCGTCATAGCGTCAAATCACACAGAATAATAGAGTATGTTTCTCAACCCACTTACAATTAGTGGCATCTATTTTCAGTGAAGTCTTTCATAAATGCCTAGGAGGTCTCGAATGTAATGTAACCCTTCAGAAAATTACAAAATTTAGAAATTAACCTTTTAAAATATAAATCTGAAGTTTAATTTTACTATGCAATATTTGTTTAATTATTAAAAATATTACCATTTTTCATCACAGTAACTACAAAAACAAATGTTAATTAGTTATAAAGATTTAATTAATGCTACATAGATGAGCCAATATGTTGGCCCACGGGACTTTTCAACTGGCTCTGTAGCCGATATAACGCCTCCAGGCACTTAAGAGTAGGGTCTCCATGCGTCCTGAAAAAGTGGGATTACCCTGATTTTAGGCATGTAAAAATAGGCGTTCTGACTGATGTCATAACAATCAATACATAATATTATGTGCAGCAACAAGTTTGCTAAATTTATTCAATTTTGTATTTGAGTATGCAAATTTTAAATAAAAATACACACGCGTCACTTTTATAAAATTGCGATTAGGTGACGTCCTGAATTAATACCTCACCCATAGGGCAACTCTTAACTACAAGCGTTAAGCTCGCTTCGGAATCACATGTGCGGACTCGATTGAAAAAGTATTTCCGTGAAGAGTCGTAGATAACTTGGAAAAAGATAATGAAAAACCAAAATTTGATTTGGAAATCGCACTTCAATTACAGCCGTCATCAACACGTCTTTCCAGAATGGCGCAGCGTATCCGTGACATCGCTGGATTCACGTTAACCAGGATGACTCACAACATAGAAATAGATTTGCTGCAAATTTGCAATCCTTTAATTTCGAATCATAAACATCGGCAGAATCACAAACAGCGTCTCGCCGGTGGCAAACGTTAGGTTTTAATGTTCCCGTAACTGGCTGAGACAGCAAGAAGGTTCTAGAATCTCCGAACATCCTTGGACAATCCAACCAACATGGCCATCCATAGTCTACATACCTAGACTGTGAAATGGAAAAAGCTTGCACAAAGTAGCTTAGCCAATGAGGTCACTAAGCAATGGAATTACTATACCGGATTTCTCCCGCAAAGCCACATTTGACTGGAAAAATGACGGTTTAGCGATCATAGAGACACACTTATGCAATATTTATCCACGCTTTTAGAAGCGGTACATGCCTTCCACGTACGTCACTTAATTTGACATTACAGTATATTTAGAAAATCGCTTATAACTCCACGATAGTTTTTAGACGGTTAGTACATTCGTGATGTGAAGTCACCACCTGCCACACCCTTTGAGGTGGCTTGCACGGTATCACGTAGGTATAGATGTATGCAACGATTGTTTTCTCAGCCTTATCACCAGCCTTTCAACCACCTTTCAACACCCCTATTGTTGAGCCTAAGCAGGACCTCCTCAAATCAACAGAGAATATTTCAAATACAAATCACTAGGAGCAGCAAAAAAATTAACTGATCGTGAGTACCACGGGAAATTATCAACGATTACGATTGTGAACACAAACTTAACAATTACTACAACCCAATGTATGTTAGGTACAGTCTTGCATTGTAACAGAAAACACTTTGTAAATATTTCCACACCAATTTTTTTTTTATTCAACCGACCTAGGTTTCGGCAAACATTGCCATTATCAAGGTTCAATGTTTGCCGAAACCTAGGTCGGTTGAATTAAAAAAAAAATTGGTGTGGAAATATTTACAAAGTGTTTTCTGTTACAATGCAATCCGTGATAATTTTCCACAAACTTTCGCCTGATACTTTAAAATCTGTTAGGTACAGTCGCCGCATAAAGTCTGGCGACATCGACAAATGCGCCGAATAAGCGAAACTACGATTTTGAGTGGCTCCAGTGATTCAAAAGTGAGGGGTGGGGAGGGGAGATAAAGAGGAGGGGGGTGGGAAGGAGGTGAGAAAGTGGCCAGAGTAGTTGAGAATCGGAACCTCGTCTTGGGGGCTAGTGAATTAAGGGGATTAAGTTGCCGATGTCGTCCTACTTTATGGGGCGACTGCACAATGCACATACTATGCCACCGATTTTTTTCTTCAAAGTTTACGGTCAAGTGAAGGCTAACTTAACCATTCAATTACTATAAAATAATTACTGATCACAGAGAATAATTCAGATTCTTTCTTTCTAACTCTCTGACAACTTCCGAGGCCCCAACAGAACTCCAAACTTACACTCAGGGCTTCCTCAAACGGGCGAGATGGACAACTTTCACATATCCTTAAACGTAACATCTCTCATGTCGCGAGAAATAGAAAATCAAAGCATCTAAAAGCTGAAAGGAATCGTTAATCAACGCGAGCGAGCAACTTTGTTTACGTTATCGGGCGCGGCGCACTGGACAGATGAATGCTGATGCCGCGCCTTGGAAAGGGTTACGGCAGCCGCACCCTACGCGCTGCGACGCAGCCGAACACCCCTGGACTTGGGGTAGGGTGGGAACGCGGTAGCATGTGCGTAAACGGAACCAGCGCCGAGGACGCCCACGGCGATGCTTCGGAGGGAGGGGTTGGGGGGAAGACCTGGCGGCAAGTGGGCGTACTAATCTCGCTTTAAAAAACTCTCTCGTCTCAGGGAATGCATAAATCGCAAGCTACATGAAAATTAAAAGAACCACAATGTCTTAAAAGTTTTTCGTATTCGGACATCGGATTTCACGAGTCTGTATCTGCCATTTTTTTCAACGTCAACTGTCTATTCTTTGGCTCATGCATTTTACATTAATGAAATATATATTTTTCTGATAATGCCTTGTTTTTTGCTGAGTCCGACATGAAATTTGCCAGAACATTAGCATTTATAAAAATATAAGGCAGTAAAACAAAACTTTAGAATATTTCAAAAGATAACTACCAAATGCTGTAATCTAAAACTAGGGTAGCTGTAATCTCTTTAAAGGTGAACTCTTATTTAATAGTTTATCACGGCATATCTCATTCTCAGAAGTGCCGCAGAAAACAGACGGCAATAAGAGGGTATATTCGTTCTTGTACGGAGTTCGTCCCAAGTTTCACATTCGTCTAATGGAGAATCAATCCGTTCCTAATTTCGGAAATTTTGAAAAATAAAATACGAGTGTGTTTGTTTCGCTGAAAGCGCACACCTTAAGAGTAAATTTTCCTATATTTTTGCTCGCAATTAATAGTCTGTGATGCGCTGCATTAGAGAAGTCTCTTGGTTCGTTTCTCGAGAATAAGTTTCTCGTAGAGGCCAAAACGTAATATGAAAAAAAAATTAGTTCGTCGTAACGTTCGTGTGTTGAGGAATTCGTAATTGAGGAAATTGGGGAATCAATGAAATTAAATAAGTACACCTACGGCGAGAAAAACATCCTTCAAAAATCAACATTCGTATAAATGAGGATGAGTAGGTACCTATTACCTAACAACGATCGGATGCTTTTAACGATATATATGAAAACCCGTGGACTCGCGTGATAGATCAAGGGGCTCGATTTTTTAAAGAAAGTAGCTATGGGCAGAGAAAAATTATTACCATTTCTTCATTCGAGTTTTCTGTTGAACAAAAATGGCTTTTTGCCACTTTTCCAGCTGGATGTATTCCTGAAATGTTTTCTATGAGAGCCAACCAAAGGTCTAACAAATAGGGATAAGTAAACTAATCAAAAAATGTAATAGTGTGAAGACTACAGTGAATGCGGTAAAACTGCTCATGAATCACCACAAGCGGTCACCAAGAATGTAATACGAACACAGAAAATTAAATGACATACGTTTAAGACTTGGTTACCACTTGAGATTGGCAAAAAAGTGATTTGTGGAGGATAATTTCGGACGAAATTTATGCAAATACCTTCTTTCGTTGCATATTCTGCTCCGGATTATCACGAGAGTCACTTAATACCATCGAACACGCCCTCGAAAGGAAAGTCGTCCTAATACTTTGTTGCTTATTTAGTTGAGTTGTATATGGCGCAACTCAACAGGCATGCAGTTTTCACATTAGAAAGAGCATAAGACAGTTGAAAAGCTGAATAACATTATGCTTAGAATCGATTACAATTTTTCTCTTGTATTCAAAAAGAAAATAACCAGATTTTTTCGTCAAAAAATGTAGCATTAGATTGAAAAGGTTATTTACTGAAACGTTCGCTTTCTTTTGAGCTGCCAAATATGGACCCATCTCCCGTATTCCTCTATCAAATTCTTCATCGTATGACTTTTCAAACATGACTAACATATATACAGAACATTACGGAAGGATGGGAACAAATGGGGGCTTCACAGATGTGGGTTTGGATGACAGAGATCATCAAGAGACCAGAAACGTAAAAGGAAAACTAACGAATTATTTCTTGGAGCTTCTTGTGCTGAAAGGATGCTGCTGAGGGAGATTTAGAGGAAGCAAGAGTAGGTGGATGGAGCAGGTTACTAAAGACAACGGGGCATGCCGAAGTCATAAAGGGATTTTTCCGTAAGAATAATAAGTACTTCCTTACTTAAAAAGTAGATTTAGAGAAAAATTGAGAGGGTAAGAGAGACGGAAAAGGAAAGCATACAAAGACAGGATTATTCTTGGAGAGGTGAAGAGAAGACAAAGTGGATGTCGCAGGTTATGCGAGGCTACGAGATTCCGAAGGCCGAGATAGAAGGATTATACATTTCATATGGATTTCTCGTGACATTCCATTTAAAAAATCCGTCTAAAAACGATCGGTTTTTTTTCTTTTTAGAAGCCGCTCATGAATAGACGTACCACATCCTCCATCCAAGCATCCATGCTTCGCTCCCCTCCGCCCCTCACATTACTGGCGCTGCTGTCGCATGGCGGACGGGGCACGCTGCTGATGCGGAGTATAGTCGCCGCTAGTTCTTTCGTCTTTCTCTCCGACACACTCGCCTCGGCTACACGGCGATCCGAACGGATAATCCAGTGAAGAGGCACGTTTGAACGTGGTGGGGGCAGGGTGAACGCAGACTAGGGAATTATCCTTCGGGCAGTGATCACATGGAGGGAGGAGAGTGAAGATACATAGGGGGTGTCCCGTCGCACAATTCCAAACCCCTTCCCCCCTGTGGAGCACGAAGCACTGGGACAATATAGTCCCCCTTGGCAACAATCACAAGCTGCTAGGATGCGCGTCGCACAGGCACTTTACAAAGACTTTCGTTTTCACCACACGAGGTAACGATTGATAAACAAAAATGCAACCAAAATTGGTTGAGGACTGGGTTTATTATATTCCCTCCTTGTCGTACCGTTAAGATTTCACACACGCACACAAAGCTCAACACTCACTCGAGACTTCTAAAGCTGGGAGGACACTTAAGATATAATAGGAAAGGTCGAAGAAGTTAATGGAAGCTAAACGTATTGTGCAAGTGCTTCGGACTTGCGCCGGCTATTGGGGTTAGACTGCGGTCCGAATAGGATTTCAGTACCACTCACAAGACTCAACACTCAATCAGAGGCTCCCAAAGCTGTGCAGACACTGTGAGCTTAATAGGAAAGGACGAATATGCTGATGGAAGTTACGTATTGTACAAGTTTTCGGTTTGGGTGTAAACCTGGGTGGATTTCAGTAGCACTCACAATATTGTAAGGGCGAAGAAGTAAGGGGTAGCTGCGTCTTGTTGTGTCTTTCGGAACGACACCGGCTCTCTCTGTTCCAGGCGCTGTCCAGGTGGTGGCACAATGCCGGTTCACAAACTGTAGAGAATGGAAGTTTTAAAAACACACACTTGATCCAAGCGACGGGCAGAGGCTGGGCCACAAATCTGGACGGACACTGAGGAGCAAGTAAAAGTCGGCAAGGACGAAGAAGAAAGTGGAATTTTTACGTGTTGTCGCAAGTGCTTTTTCGGACTTGCGCCGGCTCTCGTGGTACAAGTACAGTCCTAGCGTTGAGAGGGAATGGGGGGAGGAGGCAAGACCGGCTCGCCGACTGTGAAGACAGATGGAATTGAAGAAGAGCTCCCACTCCTTTGGAAAGAAGAGGAATAATACGAAGCGGACTTCTTCCACCACTCCTTCGCCCTTCACTAAGGGCGCCGCTGGAGGGGTGGCAGTCGCCGATGGAACCGGAGGAGGGGAGAAGTGTGGAGAAGAACAGCCCAACGAAGCAGACAGCAGTCCTTATGGAACTTCACTACTACACCCGTCAACAACAATAACAAAACAAAGTTGTGACAAGGTTGACACCGAAATGGAGAAATGAGCACAGAAGACCGCACTGATTGCTCGCGTTTTGTCCACGACGCCCGTTAAAAAAAACTTCACGAACACTAGGCGGACAACGAAGTATCACTCGCCGCTAGGCGTTAACAGATACACGACGGAAACTTGCTTTACTCGCGTGAAAACTTATAACAAGGAGTTGTGACGAGTGCTGTGTGCGGCACGGTGAGGACGATTATACTATGCAGGGCAGGCGAGGATAAACGTGTGTGTAAAGTTGCAAGAGCGGCGAAGTACCGGTATGGCGAGACTTCGTGTCGGCGGCTTCTGCCTGCTTGGGTTACATGTATACACAAGTCGCCGGAGACCGTGTCTGTCTCCTCTCGCACAACACACGCTAAGAGGACGGCTTGCAATGCCGGCCGACGCAGGACTACGCTGCTGCTTCCTCCTCCCTCACGTCCCTCCCCAACCCCCTCCCTCTCTCCTCTCCCCTCTCACACTCACTCCCCCATCCAAAACGAAAGGAGGAGGGGTAAGAAGAAAGGGAGAGTGGGAATGCCTGATGGAGGAGGGGAAGGGGGGGGGAAGGAGGAACGGGAAAGGGGGGAGAAAGGAAAAGGGAGTGGAAAGTGGAAGGGGGAGGAGAAAGGGGAGGAGGGGAAGACCGAATGCCTCGTCGAGGTGGGGAAGGGAGAGAGAGAGAGGAATCGGCCGCCAGCCAGCTGAAGGGAAAAATAAAACAAGAGATTGAAAAAAATAAATAAAAGAGGGAAACTACACAAAAAAACCAAGACCTTCTCCTCTCACTCTCTCTCCCCTCCTCCTCGCTACTTCCGCGCCTCCATGCAGCGGGAGAAGAAACCACGTGCTCAAAGGACCGGTCTTATTCGGCCACCGCCTCCCTGATACCGCCCCCTCCTCCTCCCACCCACCCATCCCCCCAATTCCTCCCAACTCACCTCAACCTCATCCCGATTCGTGAGCACAGGACGACTCCCAACGTGTGCAGGCTACCAAGACGCCGACCGGCAAAACCTCCTGGAGGCACCCATTACGTTACATACATGCATAGGTACTCACCACGGCGAGTTCCACTTCGTCAAAGGTTGACAGTATAGTACAGTACGAATTTTTTTTCGTATTCCGTGCCATAAAAGTAAAAATACAGCAAAAGATAATGCATATTTTCGACACCCGACACACTACAATAGATTATATCATGAGAAAAAAATGGGAAATAGACTGCAGAACGGACTGGTTTAAAATGTATTTTTTCCCACGAAAGATAAGAGACCGTAATCCCGTAATCTATGAGACTATAATTAGGCTTGTCAATATCTTGTGTAGCAAATTAGCTGATTTGCTTTTTGATGCTATTTTTTTTCTTAATCTGACTCGTAATACTAACAATACCTACGTCTCGCATGCTTCCTGTATAGCTCTTGCTTCTACGAGCATTTATATTTATTTACGAGCATTTATTTTAGAACCCCACTATATTTCCAGGTCCGACAGAAACGATAAATTAAGAGAGATATTTTGCCGAACGGATAGGTATGGGAATTCGTTTTTCCCCCGAACAATAAGGGACTTCAATAAATGCTAGGCGTAATTTCATTAGAGCGTTTCCTTTTTATCTTTAAGCGGCTGGTGTCCTAACACCCCCCGCCACACGCCTATTGAGGCGGCTTGCGGGGTAATATGTAGATGTAGATGTAGATGTATATAGTTGCAAAATACATTAATACTCAGTTTTTATAACATTGGTAGCATACCCAATTTCACCTCCCGACTGGCATTAGCAAGGCTTTTGTAATGCATTAGTATTCGCAGTTTTATTTACTTTAGAATAAAGTGTAATACATGTTCGTGAAAAAGCACCAACTGCCACACACCTTTGAGATGGCATGCCGGATATTTTGTAGGTGTAGGATACACCTTGACTCACCTGACGTAATATCCTCTCCCACCCGCCCCTCTTAAAACCCATATTAACCCAAACAAGCTGGAAAAATTCTCGTGATACCTAGAACCATTCTAACCCGATTAGCTTAACACATAAAGCAATCATAGCTGTTAATTCATAAATAGCAACTTAAATAAATCGCACGCATGAATAAACACGTAATATTCACGCAAAAACAGGGGGGAAATATTTCAAATTTTTATAAACAAAAATATACACCTACGCATAACAAAACCCCTATAAATCAAATAATTTTTACTACTCCCGGCCAAAAGCTTTCACTCGTACAGGACGATCATGCTCCAAAAGGGACAATAAGGGCGTTTTCCACCTGTAAGTAATGCTGTCCTGTCTTTATCGTACTGTTATATTCGCACCGTACTAATTAGCAGTTAGCCGTCCCGTAATTGTACAAAAATATCGTCTTGTAATTTCCAACCACAATTTCGTATCTCACAATCAGCATTTAAGAGAAGAATCTTAATCCGTAAGGAAGGATATAATACTTTAGAATACTATTTTTTTTCAGGTACAAACATTCAAAAACTGGCCAATCAAGATAAATAATGGTAAACGGTGCGTAACACTTAGAAACACAGTCGCGTTGTGAGGTGGGACGTCATCCACGGGTCGTCCAAGGAAAAATTGAACGTTGATCAGTCTCTTGACGGCCACGTAAAACTTGCCTTTCAGGTTTTCACGGCACGAAATAGATACGAAAAATAATACCGTAAAATCGTGCCCAAGAAAATATTTCGTACCGTACTTTTGTCCAATATAATTTGGTACCGTAATGTATTCTAATGCAACCCTGGCACTTGGCAACCCTAAAAACGCAGTGAGAAAATCTAATGATTGATGGTGGACCAAGGAGACTGGTTCTATTTTCCCCATTTCTTCCACGCTGTCTAGGCCCCGTACACTTCCTTCAAAAGTCACACCACCCATATTACTTCATGCATGTTTTCATGCCCCTCATAGTCATCGGTTTTCCAATCCCACTGTGACCCTCCATTCTTTCCTATTCAATGCCTTTCCTCCCCACATCTTCTTTGATCAGGTCCGTGTTAAGTCTTCCTGGCGGTGAGTTTCCTTCTATGTTGCCTCATATTATATTTCTTACGCATCCGTTGTACCTCAAGGTGTTCCTTATTCATCTGGCCTTCTATTCCCCGTGGTATTCTATGTGCAAATCACCAGTTCTACTCTTCTGTGTACTTCATATCTTATTCTATAATCTTCTGCAGTCGTCCTCACCACCAAGTTTCGAAGGCTACCACTTATATTCTACTTTCTTTTCCTAATTGTCCAAGTCTCTGATCCAATTAAAGTCACGGTCCACACGAATGGCTTTAGGTCCTATTTCTTGGTTCGTAGCTGCAACCTGTTTGAGCAAAGTATCGCCTCCTTCATATCGTCCTTTTTATCTATATAACCAAACCAACAGAGCACACTCTCATACTTATCCGTCGCCGGAACATCCAACTCGCTTCCTTTCATGATCAACGCGTTACCCAATTTTCGGTTTGGGCTGTCCTCTCAGATCAATCACTTTTGTGGTACCCCATAATAATTGCATTACATAAATATACATATATACCCTTCACGCGGTTACTATTTGTTCCACGAACAGATAGCAAACTAAATGTAGCAGACCAAGAAAGAAAAAAACGAGGTCACATCAACGAAATACCGTGCAAGCCACCTCCATGATGTGTTGCACGAGGAAATTCTACACCAGGCATGCAACGGTCGTCCCGGTTAAGTTTGAACCCCGCACGATACCTCACCACTTCAGCATTCTAGCATTTTTTTCAACTTAGCTCACTTACATACACTCCACACTACCTTCTGCTCCTATGAATATGTTTATCCCTCCTACTTAACGCCGTTTTACACGTCAATTATTTCAGTACTGAAAATTGAACTGAATTCAGCATGCTCAAAAGTTGATACTGAATGTCTAGGATGAACACTTTCATACGAGACCAACTCTCCGTTTCGATTTTAGGCCGGCGTACGAGCAGAAGCCACTGAGTCCGTTTACTTTCATTATGCACACACATAATTACCGCTTTTTGTACAATACAAAAACTCACTTCCCTTCAATCAATGTTAAGGCAGCTTCCCTTTTCCAAGAGCAGGTTTAACCTGTGTATTCTAGAAAACTAACCACCAACGATTACACACTGCTTGGTAATGAAAACAACGATTAGTTGACTCTAGTTCTGTCACCGTTATTTCTTTGAAACGGTCTACTCCCCGGTGATTGTTAGCTGAATACGAGACGCTGATTAAAAATAAATATCGTACTTATTTCAGTTCAAAACTAATTCGATGCATTCATAGACACGATTGACCCAGTTATGCCTTACGATTTTGAGTCTGCTCAATTTGTTTCCATTTTCTGTAATAAGTATCGCGTAAAGCGGCCTAAGTTCAACTCTATCACACCTATTCACTCATTCTTTTTTTGTCAATCCCTTTATGTTACACCATTCACTCTTCTTTCATAAATATGTTTCGCTATTCAACTTTCATCCATGTTTACATCACTTCAAGGAAATATATTCGAACAAAGTATAAAACTTAGGGTTCTGTTGATGTAGATACAGTACACTTCTTTGTTCAATTACTTACTAAAAATACGATTAAAATGGAATAGCTTTCATTTAACGACCCAACCTCCATAATAATCTGTGAGCCGATAAAAATTTTTTCCACACGCTATTGCCTTTTCCGGCTCCTCATAATCTACATTTTCCAGCTGTTTAATGCCCAGCAATCTTCGCTTACCTACCGTTCCCGTTCACAACAACCTTCGGCAACCCGTTAGTTTCATGAACAATATCGCTTTCGTCAATTCTCTCTCTCTTATTGAAAGTTCCTCCATTTTCGTCTACTCTTTCAGAATCCGACAATTTTCCTTCGGCCGTACAAGAGTTTTAATTATTCCGTCCTATATAATATCGTCTCACACTCAAGTCTTTAGTGAACACTAATCCTCCCTCATTGAATACCAAGTATCTGAGCCACACAATGCTTATTAAGCGATTGAAAATAATTACAACAAAAATCAATATTACTCGAATAGCCTCGTCTCACACTTAATTCCCTACTGAACACTCATCCTCCCTCCTTGAAGCCACACTAAGCAATGCTTCATATTCGGCGATTGAAAATATTTACAATAAATTCACTAATACCCGAATAACCTCGTTTAACGACCGCAGGTCATTATTTCGCTCACGTAAAAATGTTTTCAATGGCGTTAAAAACTATAAATGCTACACGTAATAGTTACCCACGTACACACAAAATACTAGATAAATCAGAGCGTGCACTCGTGCACTCCTACTTCTATATTTACACCAGTCTACGTTTTTAGAGTTTCATTACTTCGGTAATCTTATGGTTCATATTCATTACAGGCACAGGTACGTCGTCGACACTTGTCGTTTAAGACGTTTGCCAATAGCTGCAATAACTTAGTTAATGGCGCAAAATTCCACAAACGTGACTTAATCAGGTTCCCTCCCATATCCATTATTACTCCCAGCCCTTCCCGTGCATGCCGCACCGAAGTCTCGCCATTTCCTCCTACCTCTCTCGCCATCTCTCTCTCTCTCTGTCTTAGAACGCTGCACTTCCACGCGAAGCAAAACATATTAGGGGAGTAGTATTGTGAAACACTGGTTTTAGATGAAAGCAGGATTTTTCATCGGGGTCGTCTAGAGAGTTTGCTTGACCATTCTCGTCTAGAGAATATTCGAGAAATTTATATTTTTTTCGATTTCTCGTTCCCCGAGAAACGTTTTTTCCCTCAAAATTCTAGAATCTCGACTCTCAAAAATAAAATGTTCAAGATTTTGAGATTCATCAAAAGAAATGGGCATAAATCATTTGCTAAGCAAGTCTTCTTAACTTTTTATAACTTCCTAGTTTCTGAACGAATTCGACGTGAATGTTACACCGCTAAATTACACTAAAAATATGCTGGAGTGCACCGTTGAGGGAGATGAATTCCCTAGCTGACAGGACATATTTTCCTAACAAGTTTATTGAAAAATTTATTTTCAAAATTAGTCGGTAGCTCACATTGGTACGAGAAATATTAGTTAAAATTAGTTTTTCATGCTAAGCTACCTCGAGAATACTCGAGAATGAAAATAAATTCTCCAATACTCGAGAAGTAAAATTGTGCTCAACGAGAAAGCTCGGATCTCGAGAACGAAAATAAATATCGAGAAATCACAATCTCTTGGGTCATCCTGTAGAGGTCCTTCGGTTGATTAAGAGCCCACCGAATAAACATCTGTGAGTAAGCTATGCGTACATTCTTGAATTTTGTACGGCTACCACACAATTAGCGTTTAATATCTCCTAGAACTTCGACTAAAATAAAAGTATGTCTAGCCATGAAGGGAGGATTAGCCCATTCTCCGTTCTACGCCACTGCAATTAATATCAGCAGCAATTCTCAGATCTTGCGTAACTTTTGAGACCCTATGTAGACATATAAGGTTTTCTTTATAGCTCTCCTTTCTAAGTTCTACGGCCTAGTCTGCTCTAGTGGCTAAAGTAATTAAAATTACCTAGTAGGAAAAGCATAGCCTACGTGATTACTAAAGGCTCTGGAGTAGCAAAGTTTTAAGAACAACTGGGAATAGTAATGAACCAAATGCCACGGCAGAAGTTCGCGTGATGACTCGAGGGTGAAAGCGCATTTGAACAGTTAAAGAATGCAGAACTAATGAACAGAACAAATGCGTTGACCATGAAAGAAAGCGAGTTGGATGTTCCGGCGACGGACAAGTATGAGAGTGTGATTGTTCTCTATGGTAATGTTACTAGTATGCCGACTATAAAACATTGTAAATACTTTGTAGACTGCGTAGTACATCATGTTTTGAGGAGCATCGGGGCGAATATTGAAATAATGGAGTACATTTTTCCATAATATATTGTTTACTAATACCAATAGTATCCATCAAAAGTTGTTTACCTGAGTGTTTCGAAAAAGAAAATACATTAGAACAGTTTATCCGCCATATTCATAGTCATGTAATCTTGCGGACGTTATGAAACAACATCCGGTGCCCAAAGTTATCAGGCGACGATCGAGACTACCAATTGTCAACTCCCTTTCCCATGATTCCGATCGCAGTGACGCCACGTCGAAATATTATATGCATTAGGGATTGTTCAGGAAGGAATCGAACTCGGAAATATCGTGGACGTGACGTCACAATCTCGACAAATCTAAACATCTAAATGTCATATATCATAATAATAACCGTCCTTTATATATATTTCTCAGTAACTCTCATCAGAAATACACGTACAGCTGAGTTTTCGTTTCGTTGCAGAGATTTTTTCTTTTGCAAAATTTAACTAGAAATAATGGTCGTGCGAAATTTGGCGAGGGACCATTAGAAATAAAATTGAATTAAGATTATAATTTTTATAACTGAATGTTGTTTCCAGTCCCAATTGCGAAAACTTAAAAATGTATCGATTTTTTGCTAAATTTAGCGTTTTGGTCAAATCGTTACCATAAAGACCACGCTGATTGTTGAAGCCAAGATTCCGTATATTTACATTTACTCTGAACTAAACAACGAATAAGTATATTGCTACACATATTTAAATCAATTATAAATAATAAATAAATAAATAAATAAGAGGTAAATAAAATATAGATGGTGATACTGACTTTGGGCGTTTAATTTAACATTAAATAGTTTAAGCGTGGGAGTTATTGCTCGTTCACGGGAAGGAGCAGTACCAAAGGCATTGTACGATATAGAAAGAACCCTTATCGATTACTGTGCTATGATATAAATGTACCTAATTCAGTTATTAAAAATGTCAGCATGAACGAGAGGAAGCACTTGCTATTACAGACGAGCGAAAATTGCAAAAAAACCGTGAATAATGACTTAAAGGGGTTGTTTTCACACGGCATTTATTAACATTTACTCCCATAAGAATAGCCTTGATTGGGTTCAAGGTTTTCTTATTTTGCATTTTTAATTACTTCGACTCAAGAATAGAGGAATGGGGAGAATAATTGGATAAGGAGGACGATGGCGAATTAATTGAACAATAGGATGATTTGTTGTACATAGACCGGAATATTGTGAAAGTAGGACGGATGGATGAGGATATAAGGAGGTGTAGAGGAATGCTAGAAGGAATTTCGTGGGTAGCACGAGGAGCATATCAAGGAATGAGTGCTTTTAAAGGAAGCGAAAAACGTAGTGTACAATAGTGAACGCTTTCTGACGTTATTACATGGCAGCGAATGCTGGGTATATCAGGAAAAGTATTAGAGTAGGCTAAACAGGGAGGGAGTGCGGTACCTGAGAAGTGTTAGTGGCAAAAGTAGGCATACAGGATTAGGAATGAGTGGGTCATAAAATAATGTCGGATGGGTGCTACAGTAGTGGACATATCAGGTGAAAGTAGTGTACATCGTTGGTTTGGCCATGCTGAAAGAATGGATGAGTGTCGAATAACGAAACAGATATATGCGTGTGGAATGACTGGTTAGAGATGAAGGGATTGACCTAGAAAGTCATGGGTTAATATGGTTGAAGAGACTCTAAAGAGAAGGAATATTATGAATCTTAGTAGCAGTATGGCGTGAATGAAGCAATGTATGGGGGTAACTGAAGCAAAAGAGGTTTACAAGAATAGGGCAGTGTGGGGCATATTATTAAAGCAGAGTCAGGTTTGCAGGACTATCAAGTTTTTCCTATTGGAAACCAACAACTTTCTCAAGAATAAAAATTAAAGCTTTACCCATGCCACGACGCGACGTGCCATCAAACACGTATAAAAACGTTGTCGGGTGCGAGTTGTGCAATTAAGTCAACCTTATGTCAGCAAAGAATAATGATCAGTTCGTTCTCCATGCACATACCATTGGTCTGAGTTTCTACGAGCGAAGTTTCTTGTTTATTTCATACAGATTGCACCCAACAATGAGATCTTCTCCCGCCACATACATAAAGTTTATCACCCGACAGCTAGTGCCTTTGCTGGCTGTTGTTGGAAACGATTTCCCATAGCTCATTCATCAGTGGCGAGGAAATTTTCGCTTACTCGCCAGCCAATGAGACTAACGGGTCAAGTGTACTGTTTCGAGGGCACGGCGATTAGGTTTCCTTTTTGCAGCGTCCCAACGTTTTCCAATGTATTGAGACCTACTATCTCTCGAACACACAATTATTTACGGTCTATTATATTGCGCGTATGATATCCAGGATGACCCGAAGTGGTGCACCAGAGTGCATAAAAGAAAAAATATTTAAAAAAATACTGAATGCACGAACCAAGCAAATCGGAGTCATTAATAAGCTAAGAACGGTGATCCCGAACCGACCCAAGAAAATATCAGAAAAAAAGCCATGACGTGAATCGTAAGTACATATTTAAATCAACTAACAGTATCCAGACACTCAGTGGGATTTCTTCATACGTAGATAAAAAAAGACAATTTTTATTTATAGATTTGATTTTCGTTCAGCCATGAGTTCGCACAGTCAAGCGATAGATATACATAGAAATAAAACCAGTGTCATTAAAATATTTCACATGATTAGTAACTATTTTATTCCACTTTTAACACTTATTCTCTACGTTGTAGCACATATTTTCGTTTTCCCTCTTAGTTGAAAAGGTTTCCAAATTTTACCAACTATAGTACAACACTACCGGTACGTAGAAGACCAATGATTTATACCTTTTAAGTAAAGACAAACAAAATTGTTGATTTTGCCACAAAATATATAATCGGTCATTCTTCGAGAGTGCCTTACTCTTGAAAGAAACATTTTCCTCTTACAGCAGCAATAATAGGAGAAATATAAATTAATGACCATAGTATTAGCACTTACTGTTAGGTAGTAAGGAATTGATTGTCGCAAAACCCGTTAAGTATGCCCTAAGCGATCCCACTGTCAATCAACTACTCTTCTATAAAATTATTTTTGATACAGGACAGACGAAATATATTTTACACCATCAGATGCATAAGAGTCTCTGGGAACCAATGTTTCAGTTTAATTTTTTATTTTATGTCAAATTAAAAACAGCCGCTAAAGCCTTTTGCATTGGCTTTTTTTTAGGTATAAAGATATAACTACAACTCATAACAACATGTGGAGTTGGCAACTACAACAAAGAAAATAATATGATACAGGCTATTTATTTCGGATTAATGACTACTGGTGATGGTGAAACCAGGTACATGAAATACTTTCACTAAACTCCCAACAGCGAGATCAGAATTTCAATTCATGCGAAGGATAATCCACACCGTATACCATGCTTACGAGAAAGATTTCAAACGAGCAACGGTCCCTAGCCCCACCCCATGTGCCGAATGATGCAACCTCGGCACCTCGAAAGTTCACCCAATAGATGTGATGCAACTATAGCTGCACTGACGAGCTCAGTCAACAGTACACCTAGATAAAACACACAACCAAATCAACAATCAACAGCAATTCTCATGCCATATAATTAACGAAGAGCGAGCGCATTAAAGCATCGAACTTGGGATAGTAAAGCTAAATATAAAAGCATCAAACATCAAGGGGTCATTCTCGAATGTCATTAATTATTGCATGCGAAAATAAAAGATTACCGTATGGTTTCGTTAAAGTAACGCATGGTACACCACCACTTGATATTTTCCATGCAATAATTATCACATGCGGATAGGATGTGACTCATGTGACAACTCTACAATGGTTAATCGACGAAACAATTTGGCGCTCACGTCAAGTAACCGATAAGCTGATGTAATACATTACACCCAAACTCTTAGTTAACACCAAATTAACGGAAAAGGCTAAGTAATCTCGCGGTCAACGTTAACCAGGAATTATTCAAACCGGGTCCATATTTCCTTAAAAAAATTCGTCTGTACTAAATATATCTTTAAAAAGAAAGAGAGAAAACGAATAAGCGCAATAAGGGAGCTCTGAAGGAAACAAACTGTCACAGGCCATTTAAATTTCACTGAACGTTTCAATGAACGCTCGTTGTTCCCCGAGTAACTTCTTGGAATCGAACCAGTGTGAACGGAAACACCAATATTGGTTTTTCCGGGGCATTGGTGATCAATCATGCACGTGATATTATAGTGCAACCAACCCGATATCACATAGACATGATGCCGAATCCAAATTGCCCGGAATAACCTGGCGCAAATGTTTAGACTCGTAACGCCCACTTACTAGTCTCGTCACCTGAAATTACATCTACATCTACGAAGTACCGTGCAATCCACAGCTAGGGTGTGTGGCACGGGGTGATTCCGCACCAGGAATGAAACACTCGTCCCGGAAATGTTTTTAGTTTAAGAGGTTAATTAAAGGCAAGACTATTCTTACGACATATAATAGAAATAAAATAATTCTCATGCATATTTAAAACGCTTGATAAGGTAGTGTTGGATACAAATAGTGTAATTCATAAAAAAATTATAAATTCCATGAATGCCGGTGGAACTCGAAGAGCGCGATTCACGCCTTCCATGTTTTCTGCATAACTGCTGTTTCTCTGTGCTTTTATGTAGCTGCAAATTACATTTAGACCAAAAGTTTCTACCACAATATAAATATAAACATTGGTATAAATTTAAAATTTACAACATTGGTAGCATACCTACGGTGCAGTGCATGTTGGGGAAAATCGGAAGTAACGTGTAAGCAGAACGATGCCCTGCAAGTAGCGATACACGTCGAGACATCGCTACACTCGGCACTTCCTTTAAGTCGACTTCCATGTAATGAAGCCGCCGTCACGGCGAGAGACTGAAAATTCCATCCGGTCTCATCCAATCACTGGACGAGCTCTGGGAAATAAGAGAATCGCTTAGCTTTTTCGACAGTGCCCGGTTTCGAACCCAGGGATGCCGGTCGGCTTTAGAGTGAGAGAGAAAGGTTTCCGTGGCTCCTAATGGCAGTGGAACACACACAGAATGCCGCCGCCGGATGGCCTTGAGGCGCGGGAGACTTTCGCCGAACGACGTGCACTCGCGAGGTTGGAGGGGGGGAGAACGGGTGGGTGGGGGTAGTGGGAGGGGGAAGAGGGAGAGTGGGAGGGGTAGGAGAAGGGAGAACGGGGGAGGAGGGGATTCGCGGAAACCTCCCGACTGTACAAGTCTTTCACCACCTCCTCCGCTTCCTATAGAGCGTTCCACATTTATTTGACAGTATGGACCCGATGGAAAACACTGTTGCCCAACTTTCGCTCCGTGTACTCAACTCTAAGCCACGTAGGCAACCATTTCCAACACCACGCTAAATTTAAGTATGTACGTTACTTAAGGGACCAGCATTTGCAACTGGGAAGACTCCAATATGTGCAGATAGCATACTACACAGCACTGTATTAATTTCCCTGCTGTTATTGGCAACATCGCATCTCCAATCTTGTGGAGATTTACATAAGAAACGAATCTCCATATGATCCCATACTATCAATTAAATCTTATGTGCCCTCCACTCCACTCCTTCTCATCCCCCACATCGGCACTTTTCTCAGCTCCTTTTTCCTCCTTGGGGATATATCATCATTAAATTAGTATAACTGGTATTCTGCTAATCAGATGAATATTATATGACGGCCTATTTCTGCACTGGATTTACACTCTACAACACGATTTCAAACTTCAGCTCGTCACATAAAAAATACCACTGTATAACTATATATAGTTAGTCTACGAGTTTTGCAATCAAATTTACATACGACCCACTTACTCCTCAACTAGATACCTCTTAATTTTACCGCAAATACTTCTTAGATATCCCATTCCCCCTCAATTAAACCGACACTTATCCTGGCATATTGAAGTTTCACTACCATCTAATAATGCGGGTAGAAGAGCATTTTAGTAAGCAGCAATTTTTGCTTCCACAGGCAAACACTAATTCCTTGATATTCTCCACATAGACCCGACAACTTTCATCCATCATTCGCACGTCTCTTCGTCTCTAGATCAATTTTTTCATCTTTCACAATCCGGCCAAGTTACGCAAATCCATCATCAATCTCAACAATTTCACCATTCACCCTCATGATTCATCCCATTGTACTAATAGAAAACCCTATGTACTTTGGTCTTGCCGCATTTACACTCAATTACATTCTCTCTGTTACTTCGCAGAAGTTATCAAGGAGCCACCGAAATTCTTGTGGGCCCTCAGACAGCATCTGCCAGTTCATATCGCTAATGAGGAATGCAAAACTGGAACCAGCCTACGATTTAGAGGCCTACAGCAGCGGTTGCCCACCTTTCCGACCTGCGTAACCCTTGGTAGCCCATTTCCCTGGTTTCTTTCCCAATCAGTTTGACTCCTTGCAGTAGGAGAATATACTTGCTACACTTCCACCACCATTCGGTATTTTTCGCGTGCATCAAAACACAAATTGAGAGGATTCCATTGACATTGCGAGGAATTTGAACATGATATGTGGAAAAACAATTTTTATTTGACGAAAATGGTATACGGTTTATCCTTTCATGCCGAGAAGCTTCATTATAAATAGGGCAATAGTTACGTCTCCCAGTTAGGGCTTTAATAAAATACCCAATGACTTAATACTAGCGTCGGCTACCTCTGAGTCAACGACAGAACATATTGCAAAAAAAGCGGATATCGTCCTTCTAAACACAAACAACTTTCAAATATTTAAGCATTTTAACGTTCACGGTGCGTTACGTTCATACACAAAACTTTCAACTAATTAATACAATCTTGACGACTTTAGGGAGTTCATCCTTTGAATTCCTCCAGAAGTAAATCTGCCGCTGAAGGAAGCAAAGAAGTAGGTCCACAGTTGGGAATATGAAGAGAAATCCCACCGGTATATTGTGTATGTACCTATCGCTCTGTTTACGTATCTGCGGTACCCTGAAAGCCTCCTCAAGGGTGTGTGGCAGGGGGTGATTATACACCAGTGACGAACTAACCATAACAAGCACTCATTTGTCACTAGCAATTTTACTGAATATACTTTACGTTAAATTAAGTACCTTACGTGCGTGATAGGGACTCGTGTGCAATACGGCTTCTAACAGTACTCCACAGTGTACGTGAAGTGAGCGATAAATTCAAGTAATATGAAAGGAATTTCCTACATGAGCCGTTATGGGCTCAATCAATCGTTCTCGAAAAAATCTTTTTCATTTTAGCAATTGGCAGGTCCAAAGAAAACAGTAATTACCGTTGAAGTTGAAATAGCCGGACACGTCATCTCACTACCTATTCCAAAATGGAATGACACACGGCGACATTTGCTTCCTCACTAATGGTAAGAGCGTAGGCGACGGAAATGGCTTACTTAAAAAAACATGAGCGTCATAAAGACCTCCGAGGTATTCACCAAACATGGCAAGTGTGATTTATAACTTATTCATGGAAAACGCAGATGGTAAGTTCTGGGTCACATAGATGCAAACACATGTCCTTGTCTTCCCAAAGCGCCGCCAAAATAATAAAACATTACGTGGTAACCATAAATAAAATTAAATTCAGAATGATATAGTTCCCAAAGATATTTTCAGTACCTCGATCGTGATCTTGAGTTGGAATACTACATGATTATTCACATCATCCGGAAACGGTGTATGTTAAGAGAGTACTATACTGTGAGCGATGCTTGTGGCCGAGATTTCGTCGAATTCCATTGCGAAATTGAGAGAACTTCAAATAACAATATTGCGTATCCACTGAATATAATTTAATACTGTTTCAACTAGTTTCACCACACTGTAGCGTCTTCGGGAAACAACCAAATCCCACGAATGATAAAATTATACTCAGTGGAATTGCACAGTTGTCATTAGAAATTATCTCAATTTCTATCACTGTAACTAACTGTATAAACCTAGGAATAAAAACTCTACCGCACCTCTACGGACTTCATTCGAACGAACAACGCGTTTCAGCTAGTCAAGCCATTATGACTTAATATGGATAGCCTAACTAGCCGAAACGAATTATATGTTTACATAGGCGTATCCAGGGGGGGGGGGTTTAGGGGGTTGTTTCCCCCCCCCCCCCCCCCCCATAGATAAAAAACGTAAAAATAATGCGTTTGACACATGCTAATAGTAAACCTATAGATCACCTTCCATAACAAAAAAGAACACCTTCAAAACGTCATTTCAAGTTGTATTTTTTGCAAAATTCCCGGACCCCCCGTTTTACATGGGGGTAATCCATACCCCCCTTTCAGACGGTAGTAACCCCCCTTCAGACGCTTCTAGATACGCCTATATATGTTTAAATGCAATGGGAAGAGTGCGGTTCGATTTTATTATCATTTTATGATAATACTTCTCTACGCCATCTTCCATACACTATCTTAAGACTTAATTAACGTTAAAACTTATAAGTTTACTCCCACGATGAATGTACATACAAACAACCAATCCAAACTATTTAGCATTAACACATTTCAACGCTTAAGATTCATATCAAGTAAGATATTATGTCATTGGTATTGACAGATGAAGACTCACAGATAATTTGGCGTACCATAAATCAAGGAAAAATTGAGCAGGACAAGCATTATTCAAATTCTCTAATAATCTTCTATACCGCGTATTTATCTATTAAACACAATAACCTCAAACGAATATTACCATAAGTAAATCGTTCTAATTCCCAAGGTGGCGAAACTGCTGCTAGAAAAATGCCAAGAGTCTGGGGACATGACAACGTCAGGGGCCTCAGTGCTGTGATAAGCGATGGGCGACCAGATAAAAACGAACATTGAACACATATTTTTCTTTCGAATTTTACGAGAAAATGTTTTCATGAAAAAATACATCATCATCAATAGAAATTACTCCGAAGATTGATTTGCAGTAGCTCTCCACTCCGCTCTCCATCCGCCAACCGCTTCATTCCTACACAACTATTTACTTTGACGTCCTTAATATTTTCTAGATGCATTCCATTCTTATTCTTCCTCAGTAATTCTTCCCGCTCATTCCTCCTTCCAATATCGTTTTCATTACGTTGTTATGTCACAAAATGTGCCCAATAAGCTCCTTTTTTCGTAGTTTTCTTTACACTGCTTTTCTCTCCAACTCTTACTAAGACTTATCCACTAGTGATTCTCTCCGTCCATTTTATCTTCATCATTCTTCGGTAACACCACATTTCCATTGCTTCCAATCTCTTTTACCCCGCAGCTTATTGTCCAGGATACACTACCATATAAGACAATGCTCCAAATATAAGTTTTAATGAAGTTCTTCCTTACTTAGAGGCCTGTGCTACCAGCTATCAGCAGGCTCTTCTTTCATGATGCCTTCTTTGATTGGGCTACTCTGCTCACAATGTGATGTTTCTTCCATCGCTAGTGACCCTGCTTCCCAGATAGCAAAATTCATCCACTAGTGGAAGATTTGGCAGTCCAAGTGGGACAGTGATTCTCTCGGCTTTATTTCTTCCTCAAACCATAAATTAGGTTTTCTTTACATTAGTCTTCAAATTTCTTCGTAGTTTTGTCCACACAGATCACAATTTTCGTCAGATCTTCCTTCTTCACTGCAAGCATTCCAATGTCATCAATAAACGGTAGCATGCTTATTTTTCTCCATGCACATGTTTCCCTGATTTTAATTTTTTCTTTGATTATTTATGGCGTTTTCAATTGATTTTTTTTCTAAAAGGAAAATAGGAAAATTAAAACTTTATGAAAAAAACGTTCAGCAGCTCTACAATTTTCTCATGCCCTCTTTTGTGTAAACTTTACATCTGCAAAGTATCACTACAAGAAATATTCCGGTAAAATAGCAGCAAAAGAATAGGAGCAAGATCTACGACAAGATCATATGGGGTCTAGACGACTATGCAAGACATTTCTGGATCTGAATAAGTCGTGAGGTGAGTGCTCATTTTAATGTGTATCAACCAAGACTGAAAAAAAGCTCAACTTTTGGTGAAAGCAAGCGAGGTCTAGAGGGTCTAGAGGAGATTTGTCCAACTGGCGGCACGCGGTCCCAATTATTGTGGCCCGCGAAAGGTTATTAAACAAAAATTCAGAAATTTATTTTTATTTTTATACTTTACTTTGCTTCTTATTGTTACTTTAAAAAGTAATAATTTATTACTATATGACCCGCAACCATATTCAAGGTTAAGTTGTGGCCCTTGAGGCCTTGCAAGGTGGACAATCCTGGTCTAGAGTTATAATGGAACTAATCGGAATTTTTCGCGCTGCGGACGTCTATTCTTTGTATAGTTCCAAATCATGGCGTAACTGCCGAAACCGGTCGTCTCAAGGAAAATAAAACCGTGGAAAACACAAATTTGGATTCATTTAATTGGGTCTATCGTTGATTTCTATTTTAACCAGTACAGAAGAGATACCCAAAAAGGGTGGGGAAAAACATTCTTTTTGGCTAAAACACGATTGTAAAATTGTGACCGAAAAAGACTTTTGTAGCTCATCGCAAGGTGAGACACCACGTGATGCAAGAACCGCGCTGTGCCAGCTACGGTAACCAAGTGAGATCGGGATGAGAGGTAAGCGGAGAACATGAAAGGCACATCGATCTTCACCAAGAGTACAACTCAATAAATTACGCACAGCAATATGAATATGAACGGAACCAGGATGTCCAGGGAGAAAGCACGGCGCATGCGGGACACCAACTCGAAACCAAATCCATGACTAATCCACGATTTCCGGACGACCATAATCTCAACACTTTCTTCCGCGAGTTCCTGTGATTAGCAAAAATAAATAGTTTAGGCCTTAATGGCTCACACTAAATATTTACCAGATCGTTCACAGTAAATACTTCTCTCCAAATGGAAATGTTTTAGAATCTCTCACGCTGATAACGGATATTCAAATTCCAGGGTGGAATCATAGTCCCTTCTTTCGCGTGGTCGTTGTCGTTATTCAAAACGCAAAACTTATTTATAACACCAATGCTTACAAAATGCTTACAGTAACTGTCCTAAGAACTCACTCCATCTTAAAGGGAACCGTGACCGCGCACCATAATACGAAACCGATTACCGACCAATTAGTCCTTCATGGCTCGACTTTCCTTTTCCTATCCGTACCAAGAATCCAGTCTTCTTCTTAGAGGGATACAATTGATTGATTACACAGTGCTTAACTAGCTTACTCGTCAATTAAAAGGGGGCAAATCTTTAGGAGACACTTAAAATAATGATTATTTGACGCGAAATCCGACATAAAGTTACAGTTAATAAGTGGTATGCAATAATCAATTACATTACTCAAATTCAATAATGGTCCACAAAAGTATCTGATTTAAAAGAAGTTTTCCCCAATCAATGGACTCAATTCAACTATTTTCCACGCATGCTAGGAAAGTCAAATTTTCCGTAAATATCAGGAGAATATGGGTACAATGCGCTCATTGAATTGCATAAACAACAAACGCGAAACAAATGGGCTAAATATATAAAATTCAACTACCTTAACGCCAAAGATAGCAAAGTAGTCCAGATTTGATTCCAAGTTTGTTCGCCATCGGTTAATCTCAGGGTTTTGTCCCTCGACAGGCTGTCAGAAAGTACTTACTGGTTTTAATGTATTATTATGCAATGGATGAATTTACATTCCTAAACAATGAATAATTCTATGCATAAATGAAGTTCTCCCAAAGCCAATGGAAATGTCATACTGGCATTCGTATCGTATTCGATTGTATTTTTACTTCATGAGTTCAACTTTTGCAAAAAATATTTCGTCACATCACCATTTAGAAGGCACTCCCAACGTAACATTGTACGCCGACTGGTTTTCCTTCTTCGAGATTTACTTGGGAACATGACTAAAGACAGATTCAATGATTTTCTTGGGCATATCAACAATTATTCATCGGAGCTATTAACAGATGAACATTAAACTCTAAAAATTGGAGTGCACGTATACTTATGCGGGCAGAGCACCGTACAACCGTGATTTTTTAAATCCTATTCGCATTTCCATTTAATCTTTTACAACAATGAACACCAACCCACACACCTGATTTCTTCTGTCGGGTAAGTAGCTAGGAACCCACAGTTATGAAAGACTTCGGGGACTGGGATTTCTCGCGTCCCGCCCATTAAAAACAGGATTTTATAACAAATATTCTGGTATAAGTGCTAATCGGCGTGTAAATCGGAGGTGCACACGACTGCAGCAATATTCTATGAAAGAAGTCTGGGAGTCAAGTTATATCCAGAGCCACCAACTACTATCAGGATATGATAACAAACTGGTACAAATGCCAACTGACCTGAAGACCAAAATGTCACCAGAAAATAGCTACGATCTAAAAATAATCTAAAATACGAAGAAAATCCACATTTTTCGTTAAAAACTGCGACGAGCAAAGAGAAAATGTTACACAGCTGATGGAAGAACTAAGTTGGAAGCCGCCAGAGACTCTAAGGGTACACGCTAGCCTAAGATTACTTGAAAAACTCATATCAAGCGAGTTCAGTATGACACGGAGGATATTATTTGACCCAGCACTGTACTATCTCCAGAGCTGATGGAAGCGACACCATAAGAGAGAAATACTGCAGAACAGACGCGCAAAAAATACGCTCTATCAACGCACCATAAGAGACTATATATAAAAACAGATTGTTACATTGATTAACGATGCGATACACAGGGTGTCCGGTGAATCTCAATTTCTTTTTCCCTGAGTTTTCCAGGTTTTCCAGGCAAATTTTCGCATTTTCCAGGGTCTTGTTGCACTTCGTTTCTAACATATTTTTAATGAATTTCTAATAAAATCGGCATATTTTGCCAACACAAAAATATTGGTACCTACTTGGAGTTAAATAATAGAGTATACAAGGAATGTGGAGTATTAGATTTTATTTCATCAAACAAATAAACAAAAAAGTTAACTGACAACAAAATTTGAGTCAGATGCAATTTGAACACAATAATCTATAAGAATAAGACTAGTTTGATAAAGAACTTCAAAATGAAAGAAGATACTGGTATGATTTTTTTAATGAGTGCATTTCCGATTCAAATTCAACAACAAATATCTCGGCTTTTGAAAAAAAGAATTATGCAGCTCTTGAACCTTTTGCAGTATCTATTTCTTATTAATTTTCCCTTGAGGCTTATCACCTTTCCTATTCTCCGCTAAAGCTTCACTGCACTTTGCATGAGAATTTCGGAAACTGAATTAATTGCTTGGTTATAGGTACGGATCTAACATCCCCCGCCACCCTGATCGCATCGTGAATGGTACGAAGAGCAACCAGAGAGGCTTCAGTTAAATTTTCAACAAGAATTAAGGAGTTATCAGATAAACCTCTCTCAAGGCTGGCATTGCCATGGAATAGAATACAGACAAGTTTAATAAATCTCTTTAAATTGTCATATTCACTTTTTTCTCCAATAGATTTCAACCAGAATTGGTCAAGACGATCACGATCTTCGTCAAACTCTTTGAAGAGCGGCCCGGAAACCGATACTTTGAAGGAGGATCTTGCTTCTTTGCTGCTGTAAAGCCGACTAGCCTCGCGGGGCACAGTCATACATCCCCTTCTTCTTCCCTTCTTTAATTAATTTCGGAATAGCGCTAGACATCTAGGCGCCGTGATATCAGAGGACACGCTGCACCATGATGCGGAAGCGTCCGCTCCGATATCACGGCCCTCTGATATCGCGGCGACTAGATGTCTAGCGCTATTCCGAAATTAATTATAGGAGGGAAGAAGAAAGGGATGCAAGATTGTGCCCAGCGAGGCTAGCTGGCTTTCCGACGGTACCCCGATTCATAACGTCCATCTTTTTCAAATATCTCCAACGAACTCATTGAAATAATTCATCAATGTCTTCAATGTAATTTCACAATCAACATTGACAAATCATTTCGCCATTATTGGAAGCAATCAGGAAAGTCATTTTACAATTATCCGAAATTTCGCGAAAGAATTCAATTAGGAAAAAATTGTATTTGTTGGAAAATACACGAATTATAATTAGCTGGGGTTGCCCCTGTACAATAGCCCTGTCGGCTTCGAACCCGAGAGCCGTGATTTCAACACGCAGTGACAGTAAAATGTATTTCCGCTCCTCCATTCCTAGTGGCCATTTTACATCGAAAATATTCCGTGTGGAATTTGCCTTGTTATACAATCTGTGACTGCGGACTGCGCGAATGGAGAGTATGAAATGAACAGGGAGCGCAAGGCTACGCTGAGCCGAGCATAATGCAAGCAAAGGCGCTGGTTAAACCTCTATCTCTCTGCCTTCATGGAAATCGGCTGCCGAGCATTTTCCAGGGTTTTTCGGAAAAATGCAAAAATTCCCTGAGTTTTCCAGGACAAAATATTTCCCTGAGTATTCCCGGTTTTCAAGGTTTTCCAGGGCGCCGGACACCCTGGATACACCTTTGTCCTTTCCCCCTTCCTTTTCCCTAATCCCTCCCCTTTATATGGCTGTGTCCCAACATCCCCACCCGCATGCCTCGGCGGCAAGTCGCAGGGTACCATGCAGAAGTAGACCTTGATATAACGATTACTCTTGTATGAATGCATGAAAATTAGAGCAGCACAGGTCCGTAGTAAATATACAACAATAATAATGTATGCGTTTATATAATTGAAAGTTGGTCATGTAATTTTTTTTTTAATATCAGCTTCCTTTTTGCCAACGTTTCGCCTTTTAATTAAAGCATTATCAGGGCTACAACACAATGCAAGGAAAACGGTTATAAACAGTTATAATTATACAAAGATAAAAGAGTTTACACTCACAAATTTAGTACCTTAAAGTAAGATCAACTTTCCTACAATGACAATGGCAACAAACATTTCCTCATGGTAACAAAATCAACACCAATAAAATAAAAGAAAGCTAAAATGGAAACAGCTGCTAAAATGTTTTAAGCCGCGTCCGAATTCATTAGGACTCAAGGATAGGCGGTAAGGCGAGGTGTCAAGGTGTCTCCTCAAGGATGTACGCGTTCGGACGTCCTTGCGCATAGTGCTGCCACCAATGAGACAAATATATCAAATTTAAAAAATTAAATACTACAAAGCAACTGAATTAGATTTTTGCAGCATCCCTCTAAACCCAAATTAATCGTTTTATGTCTCTTATTTAGCCGTACTAATTTTTAGTTTTGTTGCATTCAGAAGTTTATTCATTTCTCATAACAGAGTTTCGTACGCAATTCGGTGTATAATTTATTGTGTTATTATTTTTCAAAGTTATGTTTGCGTTATCTTTTTCTAAAGGTTGTTTTTTAAGATAATTAGCCTTTAATTTGTCGTATAATTATCTTTACAACCTTAAAATGTCTCCTATAACAGTTATTTAGATTTACTTTTTATTTAATCCTCTGTATTTTCTTACCATTTCATTTGCGGTAGGAGTTTGTATTAAGTTTAAGAAATTTGAAGTAAGCACTATTAGTTATAAACCAATTTAGAAAAATATAACTCCCAAATAGAAACTACACCGGAGAAATCAACTCTTAAATAAAATAAAAGTAAAGGATTATAGTGTTACGTTGGCGAAGGTTAATTAAAAGTACCGAACTATAACTAAATACAGCTACAATAGATATCTACCACATATTTTAGGAATATTGACATTCTTATTAGGTAGATATTTCTTAATTAACCTTCTTATTTGTTATGCTTGTCTTTGATTTTATCTAATTTAAAGAGTTTTTCGGGGGCAACTTAATTTGGAAATTTAGTTTATCAATTTGGTTATCTCTTTCTTTAGGTAGTTGCTTTTGGCTCTTAAGACATGGTACACTACTTCGTGAAATTGCAATGAGGTAAACTAGATATCCATTCGTATTACGAAAATATACGAAATAATTATGCCGGTGATAAATTTTAAAAATCACTGTACAGACACAATGCATTCGAGATTAATTTTTTATACAAGGCTTCCTTCTCATTCCTAGAGATAACTTTAACCAACAAACCGTTGCCACGTTAATATAGAGCACGATTAGAAGCAGAAGGCAACTATATATTATCACTGACATTTCCTAAATTCTTGAGTAAATAACACATTACGTAAATTCTGTGATATGTTCTAAATTCTCCGACAAGTGGCATAGGAAACTAATGCAAAGCATGCTGCGCGTCCCCCGGATTTATTCCCAAGGTTCAACATTCCAAAATGGCGGCCCGAGGACGCGTGGAAGTGTCCACCCAATGCATCCTCGATGGAAGCGCCCTCGCACGGATCCTTGGGAGGAGGCTCCATAGATCTTGAATAGATTCAAGATCTTTGGAGATGATCCTATATTCAAGATCTATGGGAGGCTCAACCAATTCGGACATCCTTCAAGATGGCCGCCGTCCTCGGAAGGACGTACATGCGCCCTTGGAAGGATCCTTACGGCGAATTCGGAAGCGGCTTTACATGGGTTTCCATTGTGACTTATAATTAATTTTTAATACATGACCAACTCTCAAAAATATAAACGCATACATTAATTAAATTGGTCAATAACTAATTTTAAAAATATAATAATTTATTCTGACAAACAATAAATATGAACATAATGTTCAACAACTATGGAAGTTAGATACCACAAAAAGACAATGGCCTGGGTATCGGGTACCTTCCATTACTTTACGTGTAATGCAAGGATATATACAATTAGTTATTTTCATGAAAGAAAAAATAAGTCGTGCGTAAGGGAAAAAAATGGAGTCCTAGGAGACAGAGACGGGTTAATTTCTACGGTAGGCTAAAGACAGAAAATAAAACAAAATGCCCAATGAAACAATTTTTCAATATTTTTCCACGCCAATAAATACTGTTTAATTAATCTAAGAAAACCATTACAATCTATTACTTCTTTGAATGCTAATTGATAGTTCATCATATAATTTTGGTCCAATTAATAAAAAAGGTCTTTCATATAATGTTAAATTTCAATGAAAGAAGTGCGGAACCCGGGATATGCCCTGTGTCACCCACTGGGGCGAACTATTACGGAATGCACTGATGGGAGGAGGCACACATAATCCGCAGCCACCATATCCGCCTTTCGCGTGGGAAGCTGCCCGCACTCACCTGGATTTGCGCGCCAGCTCCCGTGACAGTATCACGAGGGAAAAAGGTGGAGAGGCACACGGTAAGGACGAGGAGCACGTCTCAAAGGCACGGCGAGTGATCACACGGCGCTGGCGTGCAGGCGGAAGCAGGGGACGACCACGTGTACGCTCCATCCCCGTGCAGCGAACCGAGAAACTGCGTTTCCCCTCGGCGACCCAGAGGGAGACTACGGCGAGGAGTAAACCCTTCCTGCCGGGTACTTCCTCACATCCTTCAATCCCCCTTTGAGTCGAGCGGGTGCGGCATCCAATGCTTAACCCTATGGGTGCTGGGCAACAATAGACCGTCCTAAGCTCCTAGCACCAAAAGTGGTGACTACGACATGCCTCTGAGTTGGCGTCTTGTTGAATTATTTGAATTTATCATCATTAATGGCACTATACCAATTAATGACACGTCCATGAACCTTAGGTAGGTTCATGGCTTATGGATGACAGCTATGGTAGATAACATCATGTCATTATTTCTGAATGGGATGTTCATTTTATTTTATGTATCGAGTGTCTGTAATTTAGTAATTATTTTTGCACTTTTTGCTTGTTAGCATTACCGAACTTTAACGAAAGGCCCCCGAGATGCATGATTACAATGTTTATCCCGCATCTGAAGAACCATAGTTAAGAAGCCGTATTGCATGTGAAATCTCCTTCACGGTGCGTTAATTAACTTAGTTAAACAGCATATTTAGTGAAATAGATAATACGTATTTTATTTTAAGTTGGACTGTTAGCGCATGCCAATTGTGGAGTAAAAACATTTATTAACAATATATACATACCACCGGCGTAACAACGGGGCGGATTTAAGTGGGGGCAAGCATTTTGGCACCCCCACGGCCGTATGGCTCCCCCGAATCAAACGGTATTTTTCAAGCATTAAAACGATCCTTCAAAAATCCTAAAATTTGTTTTTTTTTCAAACTCCGTATTGAAGTTTTCCGATTCAGTTTTCAGCCTTAACTAGAAACGAAGTCTATTGAGGTGTCGTATTACATGAGGGCGCCTTCTACACACCCTTCTTGAAACATTTTGGCGCCTTTCGCAACATTTTAGAAGGGGCTATGTACTCTTCACCCCTTGTCGTCACGCCACTGATGCATACCTATAACGCCGTTCCCTTTCGGGGTGGGCGCAGTCAAAAAAAAAGTTTAGTTCTCGGTGAAGCGGGACCTGAGTGTTTATTAAGATGGCTAGAGCGGTAATCTTGGGTCGAGTCACATTTTAATAATTCTCTATATGTTCATGCGGTGGAAATCACCATACGCGCAGGAATGTAAATGATGCAAGAATTACATTTTAAAATTTTCTCCTCAGTGAAAGCATTATTGGGACTTGGGTTTTCGGCGAGGAATTCGAAATTTAAGCGACAATTATATCTGAATACTTTTTTTCTCGGCATGATACTCTGATATTTGCTAAGCTGAGGACATTGCCTAAAATGCCTATTTTTTTCTTTTACTCAGGAAACCAATGTTATGAAAGTATAAGTTCATTCAGGATCATTTATGGCGAAATTAAAGCGATTTTTTACTGCCTAAAAATGCTTATTTACCTATTTATTCCTTTTTCTGCTGATATCGCCTATTTAAGGGCCTAAAAAGGCAATATTCTTCTCAACGTCACCAAACATCTCTTTAGTGTAGAGCTTGTCAGTTATTTATTTCAGTTTCTTTTTTAATCTATCAAGGTTGAAATAATGTCATTAAACATGCAAGAAGAAAAATCATCCAAAGTATTATTATAAAGAGTAGACGAACAACCATGGTAATTTTACGTGATGCGTAAATGCGATGGTTTCAATTGCCAAAAACTTGTTTTTGAAGGTACCACTCAGTATTGCTGAGTTTAAAGGCAAAACAACTTCAGGCAGTATGCCTGAAGTTGATCTCACTTCACAGCAAGTATTGATATATTATGGGGAAATGGCTAAATACTGCATTAAACTCTGCAGTAAAATTATTGAAATACGTGAGGTATGTGACAGGAATAATGTGTGCCTCCGATACATCAGTTCGAACGTCTTTTTAACCCAATTAAAGGTATACTATTGGGTCATTCCATGCCAAGTGGTCCCCGGGGTGGTCCCCGCTCGACCATCACGGATTTCAATGAAATTTTGTATGGAAATGCACACATATTCCCAATAAACATTTGTAAAGTTTTACGTTCGCCGATAGTATACTTGCTGATATATAGTAATTTGTTTGGCCCCGTGCCGCAGCCTTCTTCAGTATGACTATGAGATTTCGGTAACATTGAGGCATAGTTTCTCAGGAGATATTTTGATAAGAGAAACAAAAATTGGCTATCTTGTACAAAGTTTTAAGATCTATTTAAAAAAATAATAAAAATAACTGTAAAAGCGACCTCCTTGTAGAAAATTCAGGGCGAAACTGGCCCGAAAAATTGCGGATCGAAAAAAATTAAAATTTTGGCTTTTTATATTTCAGGAAGTAAAGGTATATTCAATGTGAAACTTAGAGCATGATAACATATGCTTATGGTATATAACCAATACATCGTTTATGAATATAAAATTACATCTTCCATGCTTTCCATTGTTTTAAAAATCGAGTAAAAATTTGACACTTTTTGTAAAAACGCCAAAAATAGGGTATTTTCTCCCCTCTTTTACAAAAAAAGACCCTCTGGAATTTCTTTTGGATCATTTTCATTATAAAGAGAATGATTTCAACCCTCTAAAAAACTATATCTGGTTTTTCATCGCAGGCATATAAGACCCTACAAATAGGGACAACGTTGGGGATGACATTTGTAAAAACGACAAAAATAGGTTATTTTCTGCCCGCTCTTACAAAAGAAAGACCTTCTTGATACTTTTTTGAATCATTTTCATTTGAAAGAGCATCTTTCAAACCTCTTAATAAAGTAGACTTGGTTTTTCATCGCGAGCACATACGGCCCTAAAAATATGAACAACGTTGAGAACATTGCTATGGTGGCGCCAAATGCATTCTGTTGTTTGTCGTCCTGTTTGTTTTATGTAGAAATTTTTAGCATATTGCGTTGGTCCATGGTGACATTGCCACTACCAGTTCAGGCATTTGAACCAGTAACCCCATCGCTGTAGGGGTCACGCTCAATTGCCGTGCAATACCAGCCACGGGTGGGTTTCTTGGTTAACGATCCCAAGCCTGAAATTTGGTTTCTTCGACAAGGTTCCAAATCCTTGTGTGGGTATCTGTCTGGTTCCAAAGCCAAAGGTTAGGCAGCTTATCCTAGGTTCCCAAGCCGAAGCTCGTATGGTTTTTTTTTGAGACTTGGGTAAGGAGACTATACTAGAGATTTGGGTTAAGTCATGGCCGTTTGGCCGTTCTATATTGTGTGACTGCGAGTTTTTATAATTGTGAGTGATGTCTTGGATCCTTCAAATTACATTTTAATGAATCCGTTATTCCACTAGAGGTGCTTCTAGAATAGTGACAGCTGTTACTGGTATCGACCAACTCTTTGGGGCCGAATTTAATAATTGAACTTTCGTCGATTTATCGGTTTTTTAAATTTTTGTTTTCATATCTTCAATTAAAATATATTTTAGGCGCCTATTTTAAGTGCCCACTTTGAAATTTTTAGTGCCTATTTAGGATGCCTATTTCTTCTTTTTTAGTGCCTAAACGTCCTCAGCTTAGTTACCAACCATTATAATAATATGAAAGGAGTTATTTTGCAGTGAGGAGAAAATGTATACGTATGCAATCGAATTATTAATAAATATATTTCACGTGCCATATGGCTACGTGTTAAAATAGCATTGAATTGCTAAGAAACCAAATCCGTAACATTCAATTTTTTAAAATTTTATCTATGGATAGATATTACTAATAAAGATACGCATACAAAGGTTCACGCAAATTTTAATTAACAAATATCGCTCCTTCCACCTTAAAGTTTAACACCGTTTGTTCCGAGATGGAGGAACGGCAGCCACAAGTGATGGAGACGTGCGTCCGGTCGCCGGAAGAACGAGGCATACCTACGAGAAGAGGGGGTTGAGCTGTCTGGGGAGTCATTATCAAGCTTCCTTCCAGGATCGTGAGTTTCTCTGAACCGGGGAAGGCGTCCCCGCTTCACAGCGATACAACCGGCCTCGGATGACATGAAAAGGCTTGGGAGGTTCCACTTTTATGCGGGAATATCTTGCGCGACGCTCACAGTGAAAAATTAAAAAAAAAAACATTGAAACTTCAGCTGTACGAATTTCTTTAATCTGAATTTTGCGTTTGTTCGAAATCACTTCCTATTTCGCCGGTGTCCTGCAAGCACCGTGCATACTTTATACGTCAGAAATTGATTGACCGGTTTAAAAATAATAAATGGCGTAAAACAAGGATGCGCAATGTCTCTGTCGCTGTCCAACGTTTTTATGGATAAACGTGTGATACATGTTTGCGGTAACAATGTCGATGCAATGGTTGGAGATGTATATAGGCAAGTAACACTATACACCGACGTCCGACGATGTTGTATTGCTATCGGAGAGCCCACAGGAATCACAAAGGCTCTATAGTGGATAACTTTTGTGAAACAAGAAGGAAAATGGAATTGAGGGTAAATATGTCGAAGACCAAAATATTGGTTTTTGACAAGGAGAATTGGAAGAATTGATTATATGATGAGGGTGAATGGCGAAATAATCGAGCGAGAGGATTTTGGCGATTTTGTGCACATAGGCCAAATGCTTGAGAAATATGGAATGATAGATAAAGAGATAAGAAGGCGTGCGAATGCTGGCAAGAAAGTTGTCAGTAATATAAAGTGCAGGCTTTCGCAGCTGTTGACAAATGCTGACGAGACTTTCGAGTTACCCTGCAGTCCGAGTATCTTTAGCTCAACGTTTCACTCGCGTTGCAGCGAGCGTTTTCAGGAGCGAAGTCATTATAATTAGGGCTAAAAATGCTCGGACCGCAGCATAACTCGAAAGTCACATCAGCATCGTCAGTAAAATGCTGGAATATCAAGGAATTAATGTTTTCCTATGGAAGCAAAAATTGCAGTACAAAAAAGTTTACTTCTACCCAGTTTATTCTATGATTAGATTGGATATACCAGGGTAACCGTAAATCTCCGTTAAATGGAGTGGGCATGGGGTATCTAAGAAGTGTTAGCAGCAAAGCAGAAGAAATAGGGTTAGGAATGAGTGAGTGATAAAACAATATGGAATGGATGCTCAGTAATGGGCATATATGAAAGGAATGTGCTTCTTTGGTTTGGCCATGCCGAACGAATGGATGAGAATCGAATGAGAGAGCAAATTTATGATAGATGAGTGAATGGTGTGAGATGAGGGGGTATATCGAGAAAGTCATGGGTGAATTTGGTGGAAGATACTCAAAAGGGTAGGAATATTAAGACAATTTAAGAACAAGAGGGCGTAAATTACGCAATGTATGAGTGTACCTGAAGCAAAATAAGTATGCAAGGATAGGGCAGTTTGGAAAAAATTATTTCAGTGGAGTCAGCTTTGCAGGTCTATCAACGAGAATTAAAATTTTACTGTTTCGACTGTGCCTACCCCAAAAGGTAAAACAGCAAGATGGGTATCCCTGCATGTAAAATATGGGTATGTATCTGCGTCATAAAATTTCTACAACTCGAGTTTCAGGGTGATACGGAGGATTTTAACTCCTAAGTATATCTCCACAAAACTGATGGAAGCGATAAAAATAAGAGAAAGACACTGACGGACTGAGAGGTACGAAAATTCCTTCTTCCACGTGCCATTATTGACAAAAACGAGGATAGAGTTAGCCTTTCAAAGCCACTGTACACGTGGAACTTTATTGCACAGTCTGGCGTATGGATGGATTTGCAGAGAAAATTGTGAGATGTAAAGCAGAGAATTGCTAGAATTATTGCACAAATGCATGAGCAAAACACATAAAAAAGCCCCTTCTGCCATCTCGCAATTTTTATGCATCAAAATTCGCAATAAAGTGCTGAAAGTAAAATGGACTTCAGACACACGCACTTTCGCCCTATCCTTCTTCCAGTTCCTTTTCGCTAATCCCCCCCCCCGTTTCTACTGTCCTACCTACCTCCTCCTGCGGCTGCTCGCAGGGTTATTCATAGATGTACATGAAGAATTTTCCAAACTAGAAACCACTTCAAATGTGATTGTAAACAATAAGAGTTGAGAAAAAACACCGAAGGTAAACACCGATGGAATGAAAATATCGGGGATGAACTACCAACGGTTAAAATATTGATCGTCATCGGACATAAACCATCGATTATAATAGACCGTTGCCCATCGATGCTCATCCCTGCTGTAGACTGAATATGAGATCATTTTTATGTGGAATAGGAGATCATTGTAACTGGTGCGTTGCTACACCAGAATATATCTTAATAACATATTCCAGTATAAACTTTTTCCAATAACATTTACGCACACCGCACTGAGGGGAATACCGAGTTGAATGATTAAAAACAATAAGCCTCGAGTTTGGCCGAAACCTACGTTGGCTGATCACTTATTCCACAACTGGGCAGTTTCAAATTCAAAATGATACGCCCCAGATATATGAAATTTTACACACAGGATCATAAGCGCGAGAGTGTGTAGTACAGCGTTATAATTTATCAGCGGTAAAAATGATTGAAGTGTTGACGTCTTTTCGTCATCTGTCATTCATTGTGGTGCCGACATTCCTATTATTATTATTTGTTGAGTTTGTTCTTGACCACTTTTAATTAATTGTAAGTATTTTATGAGGGGTTGGTCAATATGTATGGTCTCTGGTATTTCTTGTTACAATTTTTGAAAACATGAATCTACAAGTTACTCTTATTAATTAACCGCAATGAAACAAACGCGCATTAATACACGCATACACGCCGAGTCATCGCAGTGGAAACGTAATGAAAAAAAACCACCAAACGTATTATGGAAATATTTTGTTTTCAAACGTCTGTAAAAATTTAGCATGGTGATGAAATAAACCTGTCGTAGTATAATCAGGAAACATAATAAATTGAACAAAGTGAAACAAGAGGGAAAAGTAATGAAAAGATATAAGGTAATAGGTCATTCTAGGAAGATGTGATTAAAGCAAGGTAAATTTATTCGTAATGTGCTTATTCTTTGGATTTACTTCACCAATCATACTTTTACAACGTCCCCAAAAGAACTTATTTATCCCATGACCATCATTCCTAAATTCAAATTCGCCACTACCGGCAAGTACGCATGACGATTATACGGTGGCCAACGTGGGATAATAATATGCCCAGCTTCAAAAATTGGTTATATGCCATTCGTTTGACTTCATATTAATAAAAGGAGTGAAGCAAAGGAGACCGACAACTTCACCCTCATATTTTAACAGAGCATTCCTCTTCCAACGAATTGTCATGGGGAAATATTTCCTAACGAAGATGGATTAAGAGACAAACTTTCACTAGTTACTGGTTGAGGATGGATAAATAAAATATCCGAAACGTTGGCAGAAGTTTTGCAATTTTTATTTTGGCCTAAATTCCTGATATTTACACCATTAAGTGTTAAGAGGTCGAGAAAACAGCATATGAATATGCCTATCTATAATCTCTACCCTTGCAGCTCGTTTCGGTTGTTTGCATTTACTCCATTTTTTATGCGTATTCCATAGCGATACAAACTATAGAGTCAGAATGGAAAGGAGTTGTCGCTTATTTCGTTGGGAGGGGGGTAAAGGATAGTTGTTGTTAATGTCCCAACTTGGTCCCAACATTTGGTGGTTGCGGGAAAGTGGGGGACCCTTAGCTCAGCTTAACAGTACTGAATTGTGAACTGAGTTCTAATTAGGAAAACTAAACGGCCGATTTCCTAAGATACATAGATAGAGTACGAAAAATCCATTTTTCTATCCACACGTCCCTCCAATTCTCTTACTTCCGCGTAATCACGAAAAGATCCGCTATTAGAGAGTGAAATTCCAACGCCCGAACCTCTAAACCGTGACACCTATCATTCACTATCTGCCAGAGTTCTTCCCATTGTCGAATCAGACAAACAAAGATAAAGCAGTGTAATATATCCCGGCGTTGAGTTAAGACTGTAATATACGTAATTTTGCTATCACTAGGTATGGAAAAATAGAGTCATAGGAGCAAAAAATAACTTCCATGACCCTTTTTCTGAGCCTCGAATTATTATACGAAAAGATTCGCTAGTAGAATGTGAAATTCCTGCACCCTTCGAAAAGTCGAACTATGAGACATATCCAATACTTACCAGGGTTCACACCATGGTCGAATTAGAAGAACGAAGATAATTTACCGTAATCAGGGGTGGCGGCAAGGGGGGCTATAGCTCCCATTGGGTCTCAAATCACACTAGATAAAATGGCTTCAGGAAAATATATATTCTTGACAGCTTTTTTGCTTTCTAGTATATTTTATTTTGACAGACTCAATCATTTTTAAAGACACAAAACAATATGGATTGCACGACATTTCAAATGAATTTAACAGAGTAACAGCGGAAAAGAACTTACTACCTTACAAGTTTTTCTTCGATCTAATTAGGTGCGTAGATACATCTGGTGAAGGTGGAATTACTATACACAATTAGCTACAATAATGTGCGATATTCACAATGAAAAAACGCTCGTCTGGATGAGATTTAAAAGTGGATCACTCTATTTCACTCTGTAGTAACACGTAATGTCAAGCTCGAATTTTAGCGCACACCTATCATCGCAAAGTATTCGGGAATAGAATTTTTCAGGGGCGATGCATTAATGCGCAAACCATAACTAATTAATGGTTTCATTTTTAAATAGTGAGCTTTCCAGAGTATCCAATATCATATCAAGTTCTTTCGACATACTTTCAACTATACGACTGCGCTTCTTTCGATTTTAAATTTTGTTCGTCGATGAACAAGGAACGGTATTCAATTCAAATATCTTCGGATTGAAGTAGCTCGATACTATTTCAGTCCAATATTGGAATGCTTAGGAAAACACTTTCGATCCACTCAATCATAAACTTCAACCAGTTCTCAATTATTGTTTCGTGGTGGAAGTTAGAATACATTTATTTGTTGCCATAAAAATAACCCGAAGCCAACATTTTCCCATTTTCAGTCTCTTAAATACCTCTTTCAATCTAGTCAGTTAGTGAGTTAACTCTATTAGCGAGGATCTTGGCATAGAGGCAACACCATTTTGGCCCTTCCAATCTTTCCCGGGAGAGCAATAAACATTCCGAACCAAAGGAAGCCCCTTCCATCACCCTCGCTCGAGGAAAGGGCATACTCTGCCAAAAAGTGACAATGGAAGGGGGGCAGCAGCTTCTTATTCGGCTGGGAGTGAAGAAGCAGTGTTGTAGTCGGTCGAGCTGTTTCTGCACATTATGTGGATGTGTGGAAGCGGCCCATACATGGGAATAGATGATCTCTCGTTCACAGCTTCTTGAAATCGCGGAAACGCAATGCACACTTCTTTGCTTTACATCCCCACAGCTCGTTTCGTTTTTTTATTAGTTTCCTGCTCGTATTAATTAGCGTTATTAACTATTGATATGTTGACCCCTAATATATCATTTACATTTTCTTGGTCCGGAATTCCTTACGGTATCAAAACCCCTGTTATTTTCAAAACTTCATGATTAATTATGCGCTTTTTACAAGACATTAGTTCAATTTTCTTTACTTTGTCATAAAATATTTCCTGCTTTCGGAATTAAGTTAGGAAAAAAGCCAAAAAACGCACTGTAGGAAATTCTATCACGAATGTTTTTCCTAAAGAACTCACATGAGAAACTTCTGGCCTATGACGAATGAAAAACGCAGCAATGACCGTGAAGCAAGATGGGGGCTAACTTAAACCTAAAACGGTCATTGATTTAAGATGTCAGCCTAGTCATCATACATATAAGATATGATGCCATTAGTGAACGCATAGTATACACTCGTATGTGAAGTTCTGCATTGATAGCAGCAAAACGACCGAATTCACCAACAGCATGGGATGAGTACGAAAGGTGTATTTTTCAATCCCCACGTCCCTCTCTTGAGCCTCGAATTATCACGAAAATATTTGCTAAAAGATCGTGAAGTACAAAGCTTATAATTTTAAAATGAAACAGTTGTTTGCGCATAAATATATCGCCCCTATACTCTTTCTATACGTTTTCCTAGAATACTTTGCGAGGAAATTTGTGCACAAAATTCGAGCCTGACATTATCGATTACTTCAGAGCGTAATAGAGTGATCCAGTTTCAAATCCCATTCAGGCGATTGCCTTCTTCGTAATGAATTTCGCACATTCTTGAGGCTCGTTGTGTGTTGTAATTCCACCTACTCCAGGTTTATCTACGCACCTAATGACATCAAAGAAATACGTGTAAAAGCACTTCCTAAAATGCTTTTAATGGTTTACTTTTATAACTTACTTGCGGAAAGAGTAACTAGGTGTGTGATTATAAAATTAAACAAATTGTGCCCTAGTCGGAAACGAACCGAATGGCTTAGAACATATCGCACATTTCAAGTATAATATGGATTGCGATATCACAAGGACATCCAGATAATGAAAATGCGTAAGACATTTCATATAACTTTACGTTAATGAAGACGCGCATAAATTAAAATACTCATAAGAAACGAAAGGAACTCCGGGGATTGAGACCCTTGAGACCTAAGATAGGCTTTTTTTCCCGTGACTGCTTGCATCTGTCGAGTGCGAGGGATCTTGGAGCGTCTGAACTTTGCAGATCTCTCTTTCCTTCTTACACATCACAAGAAAAGAAACCCTACCCCTCCCCTCGGAAAAAATCCTTTTCGCAGGTGAAAATTTTCCTCCCGTCGGCCTTTCTACTCGCCCAACTGCGGGGAGGAAGGGTTCTCGTTCCGCTTGGAGAGATAGTTGCACCCCCCCCCCTCAGGGGGAGGGGGGTTCGGCCGTGTTGTCACATTGCCGTCAATTCGGGACTTAGAAATTTTTCGGCTCCGAGGTGGTAAGTTTTTTATGAACAGGGCTCCGAGGTGGTAAGTTTTTAATGAACAGGACTGTACCATACATTGCTTTGAAGCTCTTACAATTGAGGGCCTGAGAGTCACAGAGTGACAGACATCGTCCAGTGTCACCTATATCACTTTATCCCGGTAAGACATGACAAAAAGCTAAGTAGCTTAAGTGCTCGTCGGATAAATCGCAGCATCATACTTTCGACCGCTTGCATTCCTTTTCCTGTAGCTACCTGACGGTACCCGACGGTTCCAACTTAGAAAATATGCACTTCTATCGTTTTTCGTGTTGATGCCACTTGTATTACTTTGACTATCAGGCCCTCAATTACAATATGCTATATGAACAATACAATATGATGAATGACTCCGCGTACTCCACTTAACAGTTTCCTCATCTTCGAAACTCATTTCCGGAAAAACTACGAACTCAACGTGATACATAGACCTCCCACCAAGATTGACACAAGTGCTAAAATAAGGTTTTACGTTCAATGTATTAAGCATGTAATTTGCACTAAATTAACTTAAACATGTAAACATTATCTGGTCCCTCCGTGTTTTCCGAAGCTAACAAATAAATTCATATTATCATCATCAATAACTATCTAGGAGTTAGCCATTTGGCTTGTTCCGCTTAAAATCGGAAGCTGGTCCCTCGATAGTTTCTTCCACCATCTGTAATCTCTAATTCCAAATGATGGGTTATAATATCGTTTCCCTAAATACACCACCTCTAATTTCTTGGTCATGCAAAAGAGCTATGGCAAAAAGTACCATAGCTCTCATGTAGTTAGGGCCACAAAATTATGAAGCTCACTAAAGAAGGTATTCAAAACAAATTAATGAGTTCTCATTCTCTTGAGATCGACTATTGAATTAATTCACATACTCTAGTCAATTTCCAATTGTATGTCTCTATCATTTTCTTATGTTCCTAGCATGATTGTTTCTCCACTTTTGTCATGCACTCTTAGTGTATTACATTCCGTCGAAATACGCTCTCTAAGGGGAGTTGCGCCCTTAGACTTAAGAGTCTTTATTCAAATTAAAATTGATAAAAATTTTCTATGTAAGCACTTGTAATATACTGCGACCCCCTATTAGCTTGCTCTAGTGGGACAACACGATGCATGGGACTTTTCTGTTTAAAATATAAAAATCCTAAGGAAGCGATGGGAATGTTGTAATCCGCGAGCGGAGTGTTTGCAAAGAAGGAAGCAAACACGACCACTGGAGTACAGAGGGTGCGAACAAATGACGATTAAAGCATTTCGCAATTTAATTGAATCCCAGAAGAAACGAGCGTGATGCGCTTATGTAAAATAAGAGAGGATGTTTTCCAGAGAATGTCTCGCACGAAACCCGTGAAACGAGAATAAAAATGATCTGCATAGGCAGATAGCGGAATTATTTTTAAAGGTTGGGTCAAGGGTTGGCAGCCGGGGAATTTTTTTCCCAGCAAATAATTGGTATAGATAAAAAAAACAATGAAATAGACAGAAAAAATTACGCGAATGATAGTTTCCGTTGTGTTAAGCAATTTCTGTCGGCACATAGGCACAGTAGTTGAGTAATTTACATGCCTGCCCGCGTTCTAATCCGGCTGGGTACAATACCATAGTCTACAATACTGAGACTCAAAAAAATAATTTCCACTGGTTGATTGGTGATTTTACGAGAGTCCTTATTTATACAATGAACATTTGCCAGGTAGTGCGGTGCATTTGTCTTATAAAATGTAAAGAGCAAATGTTTCCAAACAAACAAATTCTGACCACCAGGGAGAAACTGAAGGTCAATTATTTATTTATATTTACCTTAATTATTTAATTTTACTTTGGAGCCTAATCGTACTCAATTAATAAGCCTTCAAGGACTGTAGTTTCAGGAAAAAAATATTACGGCGCATCATTGAGGTGCCGGCCGCGGCAGTAAATTGATAACGCACCGTTGCACCGCGGTTTGGCAAACCAAATGTCGCGGGTTCGAATCCCGTCTTAAGCATGGTTGTGCAGCTTGCATTAGTATTAAGGCCGTAGGTTAGACGGTGCGATTTAATCTTAGCAGTTCATCATCACCGGGCATCGGTCCGAAGATTGGTTTGCTGCAGTTCTCCAATCTACTCCCCTCTCGCCTTGAAACGCTTCATTTTCACATAATTATTCCCTATGACGTCCTTCATGATTTGCCTGATGGATTCCATTCTTGGTCTCCCTCTGCATTTCTTCTGACAGAACTCTTTCCAAGAGGCTGTTTTGTCGGAAAATGTGCCCAAAAGTTTGCCCCTTTTTCTTCTTAGAGTTTTCTAGAAACTTCTTTTCTTTCCAACTCTTCATTAGAATTCTTCATCGGTGATTCTCTCGGTCCATTTCATACTTCAATAACACCCCATCTCCACGGCTTCCGATCTCTTTTTCTCCTCAGCTGTTATTGCCCAGGTCTCACAGCCATGTAAGAGTATGCTCCAAAAACATATCTTAATAAAGTGCTACCTAACTTCCAGACTTGTATCACTAGCTGATAGTCGACTCCTCTTCTAGTAGAATGCCAGAAGATGGTGAAGGTAAAATATAAATCTACTCCCATCGAATTATTATATGAAAGTCTCGATGTCTTAAAATTCCTCTGAGCCTAGAAACTCAACGAAAATTTACGAGGCAAAATGTATGGGGCATTTTACATATCCACACAGCAGTTCAGCAAAAGCAATAGTATAATGTGAGAAAAAGAAAAAAAAATTCGCAAGCACTGAAAGAGCCGACCGTCCGCACTGAATACCTATTGCGCAAACTACGGTAGATGGGCCCTCGGGAAACCTAATGACAAGCCAAGTGTCTTATCGGAATGGCATGGAGTACATGAGTCAATGGACATACACGATGGAAAAAATTAATGGAATGGATGCAAATTAGCATTTCTTTCGGGATTTTTCTTCGAAAATTTAATGTACATATTAGTGGTAGAGAAAATTGCTAAATAATTAATCGATTAGATTTTCAATTTTCACAAAATCAAAATGCGAAAATAATGCAAATGGCAACAATTTGCTTCCTCCTTGTGGTTTTGTAAAGGTTGAAAGGTTATCCGATAAATTATTCATCGTGAAATACAAGAAATTTTAAGATGAGTGAGTGTTATTTGTTTGCGAATGGCTTTGTTAAACCGCACTCATTAAAAAAAATTATATGTTTCAGTCACCTACTCAGTGATTCAACCCGAATGTTGGTCTGGATAGTTGAGTGTAGAGCTCACCCCAGACTAACAATAAGGCATGGGCGTGTGAATTTCACACCTTCAGGTTAGGGGGGCCAGTTCCTTTCCCTGGGCCACCTCGCACCCCGGGGATTTTCTTTTGTTAGGGGACGTCCAAAGGCTTCACCCGGATTTGAACGCGGGACCCTTCGATCAGTAGCCAAGCCAAGCACTCTACCCACTAGGCCACCACGCTCCCATTGTTGTCCCCATGTTTCAGTATGAAAATCCAAAACATATTGTTATATCATTGTCATTTATCACAGTCATTTCTTGTGGGCAGATGTGAAGCCAAATTGGTTCCGCAATACTCGTTAAAAGAGAAAAGAAAGTATCTCGTGCATTAGGGCCACTGGTCTCTAAAATGTAATGAGAGGTCTACATGTGGGCAGAAAGCATATGGCAACTTGCTCACGCATGTCAGGTGTGAATAAACCATTTCTTTCTCATGTAATCCTAAAGTCGAAGAACATTATCGATGCATTAACTAGAATTTCACGCAGGGATTGAAATCAGGTTGTTACTACAAGCAGGGAGGTGATTCGAGTAACGGCCGGGACAGAGAGAAATAGAAAAGCATAATAATGTTAATATTGGATATTTTTTTTAATTTTTGGGGTGTCACAAGAAAAAGATCAAGTTCAAGCCTTCATCATCAGAATTTATCAATCCAGAGATAGGTTTGCTAAAACTCTCCACTCCTGTCCCCTATAAGCTAAACCGTTTTACTCCAACAAGTCTTCATTTTGACGTCCCACATAATTTAATTTATGTATTCCAGCCATGTCCTTTCTCGATAATTCCTCTCATTCATTTCCTTTTATAATTGTTTTCAAGATGCTGTTGAAGCGTAGAATGTGTCCAATAAGTTAGTCTCTTCAACTTTTCCGATTTTTCATCTAATTTCTTTTCTCTACAACTCATCGTAGGACTTCATCATTGGCTTAAGCCTAAATTCCTACAGTTGCTTAGATATTTTTGTTTAATTAATAAAAAAACAAAATTTTATCTTCACTAATAACAAAGTTTTTGACAAAATATCAAGTTAATCTGTGCCAATTTTAGCAGCTAACAATTCAAATAAAAATAAGCATGAGCAATATTACGACAAGAGAAAAATCTTCCGAAAGACAGTTTCAATATAATTACTTCCCAAACATCCTCGATGTGGAATATCGCCACCTATAATTATTTTTACTGTCATTCAACTGTTCAGAGATACTTATGGGTAGACGTAAAAGTAAACGCACACTGCTATACCCGCAAGCACCTATTCCTTCGCACAACTCCATTCTTCAGCTCAGCATAGTCATTCCTCCATTCTGTCTACCTAAAATGCTAATCATTACCACCCCTCATCCTTCCATGCATAGCAACGCTCCCCCTCTGTCCACGTCCTTCAACATCCCATCGCCTCTCATTAACTGCTCCGTCCACCTGCTCTGCCGCCATCGAATTTCCAGCATCCGCTTCCTTTCCCTCACTCACCGCGCCTAGAAATCCATTCAATCATTTGTCTTCATTTCAGACCATGACTTATTCTCCATCCTCCGAATCAACGTCTCAAATGCCTCGCGTGGAGTGATATTGGGCTGGAGTGGAGACTGGAGTGAAATAATTAGGAATCACCAAAAATCCACGCATATCATGGGGGAAATATATAGGAAACATTGGTCGGCCTCGGTGGCGGCGGCATTAAGACATCGCCTGCTTATCTTAACGTCGCGGGTTCGAGTCCCACCTGGGTTACCACCCACGTCCACCGTCCATGGCAAGGGTGTTTATGCGCATAAACACATATGTGTATTTCGTTGCATGCCATAAAACCATGATGTAAAGGACTTAAGTACTGATTTTAGTGGCAATTGAAAATAGATATATAAAGATAAAAATAAGTAAATAAACCAGCGGCGCTCCCTTTAAGGTAGTTTGAGCGAGATCGAAAGATCGAGAGCGAAAATCACTTCAAATAATATTCAATGAATTTTACCTCATCATAAAGAAAAAGATCTCACCTTATCAATGATAGCAATACACATACTTTTGAGATATTAGCCAAATATTATCAGCCTTTTTCAAGGGAAATGGTACGGGGATGCACTACTCAGGTTCTTCATTTTAAAAATAAGAAATTTTTAACACATAGATCTATTCAGAGATTTAACAGCGTGTAGTTAGCATGCTTTATCAACTATTTTTAAAAATAAATCAATTACTCCCCACAATAATTTTTGCGAAATCGCAAAGAAAATTTCGGTTGTGAAAAGCCATGGTACTAATATACATATATTAGTACCATGTTGAAGGCGTTTTCCGCGTACGGCGTGAAAAAATAGTCCAGATCAAACCTTATTTATGTATATTTAGTTAATTACTGTGAATTCGGCAACTTATAACCAAGTTTTCCATCATTAATTTTACAATATTTACTCCATGCTTCTTATTGTAGCTTAAACTTTAAAATAATTGAATGTGGTCTCTACTTATTATGAATAGGGAAAACTCTCACTCAAACTACATTAAGAGACAAGTTTTTATCATGCGATCAGTAGGAAGGTGCTAGAAAGTCTTCATGTTAAAAGTGAAAGAGTTCTCCGCTCTTTTACTGATCAATCCGAGAAAAGTAGGAGCATAAATAATATTTGCTCTTACTTTGCTTAAGTTTGGCCACATCCCGACTATGCTGCCAGAACTTAGGAACATGAAAGAATTCATGTATGAAATAATATACTAAGAAAAGTGCGCTTCGCTAAAAACTACTATCAGTGAATAAAAAACCGTAACACAATTGATGGAAGGACTAGTTAATTTAAATATTTACCAACAAGAGCCTCTTGGGCCTTCACATCATGCGTTTTATCAGCAACAATACTGGGAATGTGCAAGCAATCATGCCCCGAGTCTTGACATATCCATCAGGCGGGACACTAACCTGCATCCCCAGGGTTATCGGGCGAATTACTTTACCTCATCACCACTGGGGCCGACTTGATTAGGAGCCACTATAGACACAGAGGCGATATCCTATTGGATAATAAATATATTCGCGTCGAGTGATATGGAATTATTCAAGTAATCTAGTTTAAAGTAATCCAAAAGGCTAAGATTACTGGAATTATTCCATGCCACGTGAGCTTCAAGTGATACGGAGGAGATTTTTTTTAACCCCGCCTTTTACCTTTAGAATTGTCAGAAACCACATAATAAGAGAAACTCATAGCCGAACACGAAAGTACAAAAATGTATTCTTCCCGTGAGTCATTAATGACCACAACAAAAACAGCGAGACAATAATCCGCCAGGACACATCTCACTTTCCTCCGTTTCCCTTTTTTTTTAGTTAACATCCTCCGAGTCTCCCTGAGACTCCGTGATCTTGAGTGTTACAAGCAATCTTAGCACACGGTACAGCCCCTTAGTCCATAGCTGCTCCCTATCTTGTCAATCAATCAGCACTACCAATCAGCAGTGCTATACATGCTTTGCTCGCTCGCGGCAGTTTTTTGTGAAGCGCGCGGCTTTTATTTGTATTTTGTCCATTCCCCGGATTTCAATCGTTCTGTCCTGACTCACAGATTCATTAATTTGCGAGGAACTTTCGTTTCCCAAGGGCTAAAGACGAGTTCATAACGAGGTGGAGAATATAAAGGAGGGTGAGCCATTGGATCGAATCCCAAAAAGATATCACTCACGTGAATCAACATTCGGTCGCTAATAGCTACCACCCTCGGCCTCGGATTGAGGGAACCCACTCACACATTCACGGGCCGAGAGGGACTCTGGTTTGAGAGAGAGAGAAGCGCGTGAGGAAGGTTGGCACTGGAAAAGATATTCGGCTCTCCCTTTCCACCCAGAGCGGGGGCCCCTCCAACCGACACATGCCCACCTCCCCCTCTATGGCAGCCCCTTTTCCACCACCTCCCAACTCTCCTCCCCCCTCCCCGGGGGCCTTCCGCCACCGATCGGCTATAATAGAAGCTGGAACATCCACCCCATACTCCTTAAACTCCCCGTTCCAACATTCCTAATCTCTATAAAAACCTCCCTCCTCTTCACTCAGCACCCATCTCAAATCTCTCCACTGAGACGTATTTAAAAAATCTGACCCGATCACAGCATTACACTTTCTTCTAGTTCATAATATTCCAATTGGAGGGCCAGAGCCACAGGTCACCAGGTGTCTTCTACCAAGTTTTCAGAATATGAAGGGTAAGTTCAAAAATAAATAAAACAGAAGCTTTCAAAAATCTCGATTAAAGGCAGCACTTTGTGTACACAATAAGGCTATTTGCCATGTTCGGCATTGAGCAGAATACGATATTTTCCGATCATTACACTGAAAATATCAAAACGAGCCACGGTGGCCCTAAGTCACCTATGACTCGCTTTTCATCGTGGAGTTCGGCTGTATAGGGTGGGTGGATGAATCTTCAGGAGCGATGCCTGATTGGGTACTGTGAGGAGAGTACTCCGAGAGCAGGACTGCTTCCTTTGCAAGGGTCACTAAAACGTAGTCCCCTTGGCTCATTTCATCAATAGTAGGCTAATGCCGACAGTCGGCTTCTCTACTCCCTTCTACCCCATTTAATTAGCCCATTATATAAATGCGTAGGTAGGTATGATACGTAAGAGCAAGCGGGTGGGTATCTATCCGTTAACGGGAAGGTAGTTTTCCCAGCCCTCTAGCAAAAAATTAGACTTCTGACAGGGTGTGACAAAGACCGAAGCACGTGAATTTACAGAAAGCAACAACCGGTGCGCATTAGCGCAATGTCTTCTTTCGATCACTAACACTCTCATACGTTGAATTGTGAATAACGCCGATAAAAAATGTCACGGTTAACGGTAAAAACGTGTTGCTACATTGATTTAGAGCATCATGCTCTCAAAGCCACATCGTGTTGACACAGATTTGACATTTGTACTGTAGTTGCCAAAAATTACATTGAAATGTGACATGGAATGAGTGCTCAAAAGCTAAATTCAAAATAACACCACTACCGCAGTAGGACGAGTACTGTAACAAAAAAACTGAGTCAGAATATCGCCTTCGATTGCAAACATATTCATTCTTAGCTTGAAAATTTATAACCTATAAACAACACTGATTCACATCCTGGAGTCTCCGAAAACATTCATGGAATATGGGAAATATATCACAAGAGATGCCTCTCCCCCAATAACATTAGCTTGGAACTTAGCCAGTGAGAAACTATGTGATGAAGTAAAAAATTAAACTAACTGGCTCAGCAGAAAAAAAATGAGACCGATATTCTTTACCTTCCTTCTCTTTCAGACGGAAGAAATACAAGTTAGCAGTAAATGATATATCTCAACCACATTTTTCTGGTCCAAAAATATAATGAATGCCTAACTTTATTACCGAATCATGACACGGTGTTGCAAATTTAGTTATCAGAGGACTTGCAAATGGACTTTAGTCTTTTGAAACGAGGGCCCCTGGAGTGTAGTCAAGTGGCAGCTGAGGGAGGAATGTATGTCACTGTTGGAGGGCCGTTTGCCCACATTCAAGGGGCCAGGGACACACCATAACCTATACATATTTTCAAGATAGCTTTCAGAGAATCTTCCGCTAGCACGTGGAAAGACTGAATACTTTAAATATGTGCATCCGATCTCCTTCGGTGGTTATCAGCCCTCAGGCTGGTTGGCAGCTATCGCATTCCTCCATAGGTCTCTATTCTCTGCTAATCTTTTCATTTCAGCATATGATGTGCAGCCGACGTCTTTTATTATTTGCCTGATGTATGTCAGTCTTAGTCGGCCTATACAATTTTTTCCGGGAATAGTACCCTCTATTTTGGTCGTAAGACAGCATCCGATAGCTATGTCAAATGGACAGCTGCCATTTTTTCATAAATACCATCTACTTAATAACTTACTCCTCGTCGCTGTCAACACCAATTCCTTCATCCTATTTTATCTCTCGTTTGCAAGGCTGATGTCACTACATCTCATGCCACACGGCCAAGCAACGGATAACAGGGTGGTTGGTACATGCATATGGCAACTTTTTTCGACTAAGGGTTTGAATAAACCCAGCGTTGAACACCTCAGCATAAGCAGCAATTCGCAAATCAATGATCGCGGCAACAAGACAGGTGATGCACAGCCCTGACAGCCCAAAGGTTTGCCTATTTATTTTCAGCAACGGTATAGATTTTATGTTATTCCTCGTAAGTTAAATATAGCCTCAGAAGTTGGAGCATTACTACCCAGGTCTACTAGCAGAACATAGCTTTGTCCTGGAAACCTCTACAACGAGATGTATGCATGATTATTCTGACACAGTTTATCTTAGAGAGGAAAGGAAAGGCTGAGAGAAAATTTCAAGGAATAGTTAAAAGCAACCGAAAACTTAAAAATAAAAAGGAGATTAATTCGGAAACTTAAAGGCGTATCCAAGAGAGGCATGTGCTTGCGCGAGTAGATGTGTAAACAAATGCTAAGATTTACACACGTATGTGAAATGCGGTGAAAAAATAATTCGCTTGTACAGGGATTCGAACCCAGACCTCTCGATATCGCACCGAGTGCTCTAAACCCAGGCGTCCTCTTCAAATGCGAATCTCATACCGTGCACTCGGCGCGATATCGAGGAGTCTGGGTTCGAATCCCAGTCCAAGCGAACGATTTATTTCACTGTGAATTTCACACAATTGTGTGACCATCAGCGGGTGACGCCGTTGAAGTTACTGCGCGGCCATTTCCGCAGTTCTTTGAATTTGCTAATTGTGAGATATAGGAGAAGATCAATTTTCCCGTCGCACATTCTCTTTATTAACACGATACAATTTTAAAGGAGTATATGCTCACGCGTACTCTCCCGCAAGTACAAGTCTAGTGTAAAGAGGCCTTCGGACATGAGCAAGGGTAAAGATTGAGAAAGTAAGACAAGACGGTAAGGAAGGAAAGCGATGAAGTTTTCGTCATGTTAGAGGAAGAGGAACTCTAATGCGGAGATTCAAAGAAGGCAGAGGAAAGGAGGAAGTGATTTGAAGGCCACGATATGGGGGGGGGGAGAACGTTGGGTAAGCGGGGCAGAAGAATAAAAAGGGTGGTATGCCACCCAAAAGGGAAGCATTTTATAAATCACGAAATAAGGCAGAAAGTATGCCGACTAGAAGAACTGAAATTGAATTTAAAATAACTTTAGAATCAATGGTTTTGCGATACGTTTCATGTACTGAGAACATACAAAATAGAAACGAAAGTCGTGCTTTTGCTAAGTACTTCCATAAATTGCAGTGTAACACAACTATCGGAAGGACTGTGTTCGAAGTCGCTAAGGACCCTTTGGGACGCGGAATGCTATCGTCAAAAAGAAAAATTCCAGATCACCCGAATGACACGATTGACATGGAGAGTTGACCCGATACCACAACTGTAGAGCAGAAAAGAGCGACAAAATAAGAGAGGCACCATCGACCGGATAGGAATAAGAATTCCTTTTTCCCACCCAACATTCACGAATGGAATAGAATCAGAGCGTGACACTATTCGACCAAAACGAAACACGTCCTACTCATCCCCTCATTCCTTTTTCCAACGTTCTAAAAGACCTTCGCCAAGGAGAGGACTAGCAACACTGTGTATATCTACGTTCAAATTATCCTTTTTGCCATTCTCTCCTTTCTTCGTGGATATTGTTCAAACACCTCCTGCCATACGCCCTTACGGTCACTCGCAGGAAAGGTGTGTGGATAGAGAGCCAAAATCTACCTCAGAAAGATACTCATGAAGAGTAAATTTAATAAATCAACATTCTTAAAACTCTGTAAATTGCTTGGCGATCATTCGTCAAGCACATAATTTGCAAAGAATACGAGACACCACCACGAATTATCATGAAAGAATAACTCTTCGCAATTTTCTACAAATAAATGAACAAAAACCAAGCGGTTTCGATTTTTCACATGCTTATATAGCCAGTAAAATAGAAATCGGTCGCATTAAGCATTTATCTGCGAAAAATTGCAAAGAGATCTTCTTTCGTAATGTTTTAGTTCCACCACATCAGTCCTTAAACAAAATTATTACCACGAATGAAAATGTGGAACGCTTCTTCGTTGCTGCCACGGTGAATGGAAAATATAAACGAAGAAATTTTCGCCACTAATGGCCGCATTCTCATTCGCCCCTACATTATGGCAGCTGTAGGGACGGAGGAGCCCTGCAATGATATTCTCAGTCGGTCCTACAACGACTTCTCGGGAGTGGTGGGGTCACGAATAATACACTATATAGGCTCCATGGGTGGGGTTGATTATGTTGTCTGACGTCCTGTGATGACGTAAACGATGAGGCTTGCGTACGTAGCGCCATTTTTGCCCACTGATGGAGGGATCGGACCGAACTAAAGCTGAAAAATGAAATCCGAATTGCTGTACGCAATCTCATCAGCAGGTTCGTTGACAGCATTAATTTCTCTCTAAACATTAATTTATCTGGAACAGAGTGGTGCCATAATAGTTCTAATAGATTTTAGCAAATAAAGCAAAAGTTACCTTGATGTTATGTACTACTATTTTCGTGGTTTTTTGGATTCCTTGGTCAAGGGCGTGGGCTGCTCACAAAATAAGCTATTTTAACAGTGGAATAATGAACTGAATGGTAGCGGTAGTGAAGTGTCGACGGCGAATCTGTTCCTCGGGCATGGTTACGGGGTTTATTTGATTATTAAAATAATTCTCTGGGCAGACGGCGATCCAGATAGTTTGAATGTGATATAACTTCACGTCAAATTCAATGAATTTCGCCTCATTGCAAAGAAATATAATTCACCTTTCTTATGATACCAAAATATCTGCAACATACATTATTCCATTTCGAGATAAAACAAAAATTAGAACCCGTTTACCATGAGAAATGGTACGGCAGTACCCTCCAGAGTCATCATTCAGCACGTCTCACATGCTTCTTGTATAACTCTTGTATCTCAGTTCATTTGTGTAGTATGTATCTATGTAGTTAAAGTTCTGTAGAGACCAAATACTTAAATAGGTCCTAGTAGTTTCTATAGCAGTGGTAACATATCTATAATGAAGTGCATGTTCGTGAAATTTCACATCCTGACAGGCATTTGCAGAATTCTACTAATGCATCAACTGTCATTTCGTTTACTATGCCGTTTTATTAACTTCAGTAGAATATAGAGTAGTGCATGTTGAAGGAAAAATCACCCCCTGCTTCACACTCTTATGGTGGCTAGCAGGGTATTACATAGATGAACAGTATTTTTTAAAAATTAAGTGCTGATGCACAGACCGCGTAAGGTATGAAACGGTCAGTAGTTCGTATGCTTTCTCAATTATTTTTATAAATAAAATTATTATTCACCATCATAATTTTTATAACATCGTAAAAAAAGGATAGGAATTGAAAGCGTTTTCAATGTACACCGTGACATAAATAAGTCAAGTTAAAGGCTCGAATGAATGCGAAGTTACTAAATGAATTACCAAGACAAGTTTTTTGCCGGACGTTCAACATATATTGCTAGAGCCAACGTACTACGGTAGAAGTGATCACAGGAATAAGACGAAGGAAATTGACTGCAGAACCGATAGATTTAAAATGTCATTTTCCCCACGCACAATAAGGGATCATAATAATTGCGATATATCAATCACATGAAACTCCCACCCTCACTAGGTAGAGTAAAATTTTCACTTGTGCTTAACAACACAACATCATTACTAACACTTCATACCGCTTGATATGTTCGGCATTATTTTATTTTATTCTCTGCATGAAGTAGCATATCGTAGCACTTATAATTTAACAGTATTAGTAATATTAACCACTAGATGTGTGTACAGCATTTTTCTGCATGTTTGCATGTTCATTACGTATCACTCTCCCAATTTCTGGTTGGACTACGCACTGTTCTCCTGACTGGTTTTTGGCCTGCGCCTAGCGGCCGGGGGAGCGTGCGAGGTTCTAATTTGTGCTGGGACGAGTGCTGCATGCCTGGTGTGGAATCAACCCGTGCTATATACCCCCAGTGGTAGCTTGCACGGTACTTCGTAGATGTAGATGACTTTCAATAATTGAAAACGAAGTTTTAGCGTTAATAGCCCTACTATATCCACATAATGCTAGCTAAAACTTTAAAATTAAATTCGAATATGGTATCTATTGTGACTACAGAAACATCTTGCTCGAACTACCCTTAACATTAGCAGTTGGAGAATCTAACACCAAGTCAACTACGACAGCACGTTTGGCAGAAGAATCAGCCAAAAACCCTGGGGCGAGGGTCCCACGAGCATGAAATGTTTTTCTCTGCAGTCGATACTACTGCAATGGAAAAGGCTACTTTTATTAACATATAATACCACGCGTCTTGTGGAAAAGATCGAGACTTGAGACATTTCACATCCAGATATGCAAACCAAAAGAAAGTCGATCACGTTCATATGTAATAGGGTGATGTCATCATATACACCAAAGACGGTAAAATCGTCGTGAAATAAATATTTGAACTGACCGAGATTCGACCCCGGATTCCTCAATTATCGGTCAGGTATGTTAACCAGTTACACCACCAAATAAACCATCTAAAGAGGAATCCAATGTCATCGCAAAGCCATCATAATGATTGGAAAATTTGTCAAAAACCTCTGCCACTATAACTTCTCGTAAGGACTTGAAGACGGCCGAGGATCTCCCACGAACCTCAACAAACTTTGGGTTGACGACAAGCGAGGGAGGAGGGTAAAGCAGGAGGAAGGAAGATCCAATAATACCATTCCTCTAGGAAATGACGCATTCGGTCAACCCTCCATAAGTTAGCCCTCACGATCCTGCGTGACGCGGTCCTAATTTCGCCCGATTCCCACCAGCCTCGACGTTCCCTCTCACGTCTTCCCCCCCACTTCAATTCCCTTCATTCAATCTCATTCTTGTAAAACATCTGTGCGGGCCTCCCTCCCCTTTCAACTCCCCTCACCACGCATATGAGTGTGTGTGTAGTTCGCTCTCTTTGTATCTCTCGCACCCTCTCCTACCGGGGCCGGTTCCTGGGGAAAGGGAGGGGAAGGACGGCAAAGAGGGGAAAGGGAGGGAAAGGACGGCAAAGAGGGGAAAGGGGAGGGGGGGGGGTGACATGCCTTAACTGCTATCCCCCCTATCTCCAAACACTTCCCCTCCGTGGCCATGAAATTTCCCCACCTTACGTATTCCCCACCAGCCGGGAGGAAAGAGCCTAGTGGAATACTATTGAGCTAGAGACGAACTTCAGATGAAAATCAACGATAGTCGAAATCAAAGCTACACCATCGATAGCTATCGCGAACATCACAGAACACGTTCAGTTATCATTTCCAAAATGAATATGTTTTGAGCAATGTTTCACTACTTGCCGGGAAGGGTACTAAAGAGAAGGGATGAGCATTGGATTGCTTTCAATGCTCATCCCTACAGTGATAGTAGAAATCAAAACTACACCGTCAATATTCACTCCGAAAATTATACGAACAATATGGGCGACACTTCCGAAATGAGTACGGTAGAAAACATTAGCCGCTCGTGGCTTGGAAGTGACTATTTTGTAATGGACGAACATCGAAAAAATTCATAAATAGTCGAAATCGTAACTAAATCATCGATATTCATTGCAAAAAGCACACATCCAATTGATGTATAGTTTTCGCTATGAATATGATTCAAACGTTTTGTTTACCTTGACCTGTATGGAAACTTTTGAGAAAGGATAAGCATCGAATGAAAATCATGGATAGTCGAAATGAAAAATACACCATTGATATCCATTGTCAAAATGACTAAAATCATCTCTGTGCCTTTTTCGTGATGCATATGGAATTGGTCGCACTAAAGCGTAAAAGTTGCATTTATCTTCAAATATCCCTAGAATTAATGAAATCGGCGATAGCCGAAATCAAAACTGCACCGTTGATATTCCCTACGAAAATGAAACACATGATATTCATGCCGTTTTCACAATACAGGTGAGGCAAGGACATTCTGGTCCGCATTAAACCCCAAAGAAATTTGTCTTTAATAATAATTGTAATAAAATAGCATTCCTAGGGAGAGTAAACGGCTAGCACTTCTGGCCGGCATTTAGGAGATGCGGTTTCGAATCGCGATCAAGTCAGATGATTTTTTCATGGTAAACTTCCACACTTAAGGTGGTTCCACCGTAAAATGACTTAAATGTCATTTTATTAATATTCTGTCTACTTGTAGAAAAAGTTGTCCTCTATCTGATATGAACTACAAAGTAATACCTTTCCACGCTATATTACTCTCTAATTGAACTTGAAATTAGATGGTGTTCAATGGGAGTATGAGAGAAACACGGCGAAAAATAGTATTTTTCCATAAAATATAAATGCCATTTTTGCGGAAAACTATTTATAAGAAGGAAATAATCCAGAGAAGTTGAATAAAAATGTAATATAGGCACTTTACCACCTTATATTATTTTAGTTATTATGGAATTACTGCCGTAATTGAAGTCAAAATGCGGTAATTCGTAGGAAATGGCGCTGCAGTCGGCTCCTACAGCTGGAAAAAAGTGCTCATTTAAAATACATGCGTGGAATAATCTGTATATGTTGTACTTTACTTTTGCGTTTCTATAGGTAACGCATTTCATCAGTGAAAGCAGGATTTTTTGGACAAAATTTAAAAAATGTGGAATTTAGTATTTGTTTTGACTCACACAGTCGCGGCGGAACGTCCTTAAGTGCTACATCATTTTTTATGAAACATCAATGTTTAACCGACCACAGCTAAACCATCTAAGTTCCAGCAAAGATAAATTTAGAAAGCCCCTTCATAAAATGAATTACTAAGGCAGTTACGGGAAAGTTGATTCCGCGAATCAATACCGCAAACTCAAGTGTTCAAAAATAAAACCACAACGTAAACTAAATAAAAAAAGGACGCGCAGAATTTCAAAACCATCGATGAAAATTTGTATCTTATGCACGAGATGGCGATTCACTCGGTGGAATCTGAAAAGGTGCTCGCAAACCAATGGTTTCGTGGAATTTCCTTCATGATATGAGCATTAACCTTTTTTTTAATCACTGCCCATTTACTGTCAACAAAGACTACAACAAATTGATGCCGTTCAAAATTTACAATCTAAGAATTATGTATAATGCTTGTTTCACAATTTTACGCAAAAACATACTAATGAAATATTAATGGTCACGACCTAAGTAAGCCATTAACAGGAAACGATTGATTGAATTAATCTTAATAGTGCGGGAAATTTGATTGAAACCGAAAAAAAAGTTCAATTAAAGAAGAATATTTACCGGTTTGCAGTCTACCAAAAAAGATTATTGGTTAATTCGTGATAAAAGATTTTAAACTGAGTATAAGGTTCCTCAAAGATTTTACGCGAATTAAAATTGAATGACTAGTAGGCTATCATTGAGTAAAACCAATAAATAGGTAGAACCATAAATTGGGTTGAAAAAATTGGTGAAAAACTACCGCTGCAAAAACGCGACCGCAAACATCGATGTTTCTAGACCTAATCGACATATCGAAGCCCATCCCCACTGCTATTGAGGAAAAGAATACCTCTACCCTTCCCACCCTACTCCATTATCCACTTCCCCTCTTATCTTTCCCCTCCCCTACTTCCTCCCCCCATAACTCTTCTTCAAGTTCAAGGCCAGTCTGAATATAGGCTGCCTGCCTCTTATGGGGACACATCCAACAACGTACGGAAGAGGGGGGAGGGGTAGGGTGGTTGGGGGAAGGGGGTGGAAGGGGAGATGGGGAAGGGGGTGGCAGGGGAGATGGGTAAGGGGGATGAAAGGGGTGGAACGTGAGAGAGGGATGGAGGGAGACCTTCGAGGGAATCGTTCTCTCCTCCCCGACGCTCGCTGCTTCGGCCGTTACGATTCTCATAACTCTTCCATTTCCTCTCTCAGCTCGCTTGCATCACAGCTCTCTCTCCGTTTCACAGTCGCACTTTTCTCCACGCTCCGAAGCTTGTATACACCCAAGCCGACCACCCTTCTTCCACCACTGCACAGTGGCGGATCCAGGACCATATCTCGGGGGGGGGGGGTATGGAATATCCCTCAATTGGGGGGGGGGGGGATTCTCCCCCGGAAAATTGTAAAAATATGAAAAACCAAATGGTGAATTTGCATGAAAATTTTCTGGTTTTCAAATTATTTTCAAATTTTAAAATCTAATACTACAAGTTTGACTATTACCTTATGACTTAGTCAGCTAAAATGTTTGTTTTAGCTTCGTAAAAAGATATTTTGATTTCTTCCCAAAAGATGTTACTCTCACTTGAATTTAATGTGACAAAACTACGACACTTTTACGCTACTCTGGACTACTTAAAAATGTATTTTTATTGAAAGTAGAGCAGTTTGATTTTTTAAACGAAACACACAACGAAAGATTCGCCAATAGGCCACAACAATAAAAAATACACTTAACACGGGGTGGGGAAAGAAAAGTATAAAGACAAGACTTACAGGGAACGTTTCGGGCATGTAAGCCCTTCCTCAGCTAGAGAATATATATATAAGTATAAGCTAGCAACAAGGCGTAGTTCTGTAGTGATCTCCTCCAGCTGAAGAAGGGTCCTTAGCCCGAAAGCTACCCTAAGCAGTGGGCACCGGTGTCGTCATGGATAATCTGCCAGTGAGTGTCCACTGATTTACTTTCCTATCCTTCCCCAACCTCAACGCCTTGTTGCTAGCTATAGTTTTATATTTATTTCCTTTTCTTTATTTATATAAATATATATATATATATATATATATATATACTTCGTCACTAGGGTGACTAAAAAGAAGAAACAAATAGTATGACACTCACACGGGTTTTGAAATTTTCGGTGGATCGCCGCCACCTTCTTCAGCGAGAGGTAAAGTGTGTGTGTAGGTGTATGTGTGTGCGTTTGTGTGTGTGTATATTTATATATATATCTGTGACTTCTTATTGGATATATATATATATATATATATATATATATATAATCATTGGAAGCTTTCACGAGCGTGAACACAAATATATAAAAAAAATATATAAAAAAACTTTGTCACAAGTGTGACTAAAATGAGAACACATAAAAAAGACACTCACACGGGTTGGAAATTTTTCGGTGGATCGCCGCCACCTTCTTCAGCGAAAGGTATAGGAAGAATCTTCCTATACCTTTCGCTGAAGAAGGTGGCGGCGATCCACCGAAAAATTTCCAACCCGTGTGAGTGTCTTTTTTATGTGTTCTCATTTTAGTCACACTTGTGACAAAGTTTTTTTATATATTATATATATATATATATATATATATATATATATATATATCCAATAAGAAGTCATAGACGTGACAAGTAAAAAACAGTAATACAAACAAAAGAAACACACACGAACGGTAAATGCAAAATTTCAAATCTATTGATTTTCTACTAATAATCTGCAAAATTTCAGCACGATCGGAGTAAAACTGTAGATTTTTATAAAAGACTAACAGACAGACAAACATTATAGAAATATACTTCGTCACTAGGGTGACTATAAAGAAGAAACACATAATATAACACTCACACGGGTTTTGACAATTCCGGTGGATCGCCGCCACCTTCTTCAGCGATAGGTAAAGGAAGAATGAAGAGGAAATGTTTGGGATGGTGAGGGGAAGAGAGAAGTAAGGAGAGGGAAGGTGAAAAGTAAAGGAGGGGTGGAATGGAGGTAAGGGAAATGGAAAATTCGAAATGGCGAAGTTGCCATGACCAAGTTAAGAGACAGAAAGATACAAAGTTGATGGTTGGGACGGGAGAAGATGTTACAAAATTATAGGTACAATGTTGAAGGTTGGGGGAAGGGAGGATGTTTACAAATTAATGGGACCGGTTGAGGCCGGGTGGGTGAAGAGCATTGAAATAAAATATGCAGGCTTGCTCTAAAGTTCTCAAAGTAATTTGAGTGGCTGTGAGGGGTAGAGATGCCAGAACAGCTACATTGTAGCAATTGTCAAATTTAGTAGTATGGGAGGCGGTGTGAGTAGGGGCAGAGTGAGAGAAGTTTTGGGAGGATGGATTGCATGAAACGCGATGATTATTTATTCTGATATTGAGAGGTGTACTACAAAGTCCAATGCAGAAGGCCGGGCATAGCTTACAAAGAAGTGCATACACAATGTTAGAGTCGGTATAGGAGGGTGAGGAAACGGAAGGAAGGTGAGAATTTAGGAATTTATTCGGGAGTCGGTTCGTGGTAAATATTAAGCATGTTTTGCATCTAGGCCGGTAGCAAGGGGTGGCTGGAGTTTTGGATTCCTAAATTCCTAAATTCCTAAATTGCCCCCTTTGCCCCCCCCTCCTGGATCCGCCACTGCCACAGCTCCCCTACTTTCCCGTCCAACGGGAGAGATTAATTACGGTCACCCTCTTTATTTAAGCAACTTATATCTAAAGCACACAAAAGAGCGATTTGAGGAGAGCTCAAGCACAATGTTAAAAAATTCTGAAGCACTCGCGACATTAGTGATGCGCTCATGCCAGCTGTTCGCCACCAAATTTCCCTAAAAGTTTTTTTTACAATATCGTTTGAAGGTCTTGGCAGACTATCAGCCGGGAGAGAATAAATGCATGACAGTGTCTAAAGAACCCCGCGGATGTAAAATCGAAGTCGACGGTCAGGTGATACAAGAAGCATCAAACATTACATATCTAGGTATAAACATAAAACACTAGAATAGAATAGAAACAACTTTATTGTTCTGGGAACTAAATCCAGCCAAGGAGCTACGGAGAATGGACGATGAAGTGCGACAGCATTGCGACAATCGTAAAAGCAAACAAGGCAGCAGGGTACCTTAATAAGACAATTTGGAGAAATACCTTGGACCATAAACTAAATCCAGAAGCAATAGAGCAACAATTAGAAATATTTTGACATGCAAAGCAGAGACTAACACTGTTGAGTGAACCATCTATTCCACAATTTACCAAAGTAATTTTGTCCGCATATGAAGCCTGGTGCCTATCGCCTGGTCGGACGCGCATCGGCCAGGCAACCCTAACGTTGCGGATTTGAATACCGTTTCGGACATGAATGCTGAGTTTGTCTAAGTATTAAGATCTTATATCTTTGCGATATAAACTCCGCACTCTCAGCAACTAAAACCAAAATCGACTTTTTCTAAACCGCCTTCTAGGTTCTGTCGTTCCTTCTCAGTTCCCTATTCGAATTTCCTACCGTTACTGAAAAGGCATACTAGTCATTAAATGGCACGACTAATTCGTCTGTACTCACTTCTCCGAGGCCACACACAATGTGAAGCATACTGCATCTTAGGTGACAGATTCCATTCTCAATAGTCTAAGAATGGGCTCTCTCACAGACCCTTGCTTTGGTTTTGACGGTAGCATGCAGACTTCAAGGTCTTATCTGACGTGACAGCGGTTTTTAACACTTGCAATTTCATGCACGCATGTACTCACGCATTCAAACTTACAAGCAGAAGCATTCGCTGCAACAACTTTCACTAATCCCGGCTCCCGATTCGCTTTCTCATGTAGCAGACAGATCGCCTATGCGATTTCCTCTCCGTGGGCAGAGATGAATAGCAGGGAACTCCGCGGAGATGTGCACTTGTGTTTCTCGCAAATGAGAAAGCCGGCTGGCAGATAACCCGATACGGTCCCTACGCAGGTGACACTATGCCCCTCTCTAACGTCGCCGCCGTTACACGCACACTTGGTATGAATATGCGACAATACTACACACTTGTTCCCACGCTTGCGTGCAGGTGGATCTTCTATAACGAGAACGATGATTTACTGTAATGCAGACAGTTCCCTTCTCAAAGTCCCTTTGAGTGATTAAAATGTTATGGCGTTAGTAACCCTAATTTTTCTTCCAGGCAGCTGTGAGATTTTCATTTTCATGAATTTAGTACTTAAAATTTCTTCGGTTATTGCAGGGTCATTACGTAGGTTAATGTATGTCCAAAAGATCCTGCCTCTTTCGAGCAGACATATGCACATCAGTAGCGCTAATATTTAACTCGTTGAGACCTTGTCGAGAGAATATCGTTATCTTCAATGAATATAATAGTTCCACAGTTTATATTGGTTCCGAGTGAAAATCTAAAGAAAATAGCCAATTTTTATTGACGATTTTGCCAACGAAAAACGTAAAATGCAGCTAGCAGCATAGATATTATTGCTCACTAGGAAGGGAAGGGATAGAAGAGAATAGGTTTTATGGACGGGATGAAGAAGGATAGGACATAAGCTGAGATGACTACAGAAATACTATTGGTAGATCAGAAGATCTGAAGATGTTTACTCACTTCCATTTAAAAGTACCTTTACCGGTATATTACCTTAATAATAATAAATCTTGACGACACATTTCCCTAGCATTTCTTAAAGAATAACAAAATAGTGTACCAAGGGTGGACAAAATGGGTGGAACTGGTTATGCAAGAGCGGCGAATTTATGTTATACAAAATAAAGTTCTTCCAACAAAAGTAGAGTTTTCTCAATATGTGGTGGCTGAAAGGTGAAAATTCTTGCTCACTGGAAAAAGAGATCACAGGTTATTAATTATGAAATTATTGATTAAACATTTACTTCCCTAGTTGGGTGTTGTAGCTAATTTCAATTCTCAATAGCCACAATTTTGTCCCTTCTCAAAGATAACTTCGCCCTCCCCTCATTGGGCAGTATAGTAGGACTGATCTGAACGTAAAACAAGTAAAACGTCCAAGCATCTCCGAGACATAAGATTTCATATTTCACCATGTTTTATTTTAAACATCAATTCTTCTTAGCCGACGGGTATTAAGTGCTTTAACACATTCCGGTATAAGCCCGTACGTATTACGTTGTTGATCAATAAACCTCGCGGATAATGCCTGTATATCTTACGAGCAACGTAAAACACTATTGATAAATATCAACAATAATACAATAAATTCACGTAGATGTGAACAATGTACCTAATATAAGTTAAAATAGCATAAAGAAACTTTAAGTATACCGCTATTAATCATATTTTGTCATAAACCGTTAATGAAAAATTCCATTGTTGGCCAATCTGCTCTGGTTTACGAGGTATAAAACGGCCAGACACGAAAGTGTTTCAGCCAAAAACATTGGAAATAGCGCTCCAGGCACGAGGAGCAATTTATATGTTAAATGGGGTGCTATGGAGCAGAGCTTTATCTAAAGAAACAGAAAAGAATCATACAATTAACAGTGGAAAGCATATGCGACACACGTATAGTGCGGAGAGATTAACTTTGAGTGAACACCAGTCGTATAGATAGATGGGATAAGGAGAGAAACTAGGAGATTCAAATCATAATGAAAAAGAAATGAGAAAAATAATGGACGAGAAGGAATCGGTGATACAAATAATCCAGAGAACACGTCTCCAATGGCATGACCACGCCCAAAGAATGAACGAGGAAAGATGGCTCAAGACCCTGAGACATTGGTCTCCACTAGGATAAAGGAAAAAAGAGCGGCCTGGGAACACATGTAGTGCAAGAATAGCCTAAAATATGAGCGATCAAGGCTTGGAAGAAGACTACAATGATCGAAAAGGGTGGAGGATGGGAAAAAAGGATAGACAACTACTGAAAATTGTAAGTGCCCTTAAAAAGTATAAGTAAGATAAAATGAAAAACGTAAGAAAGAATTATCCAGCAAGTTAACGCAAACAATTCTTAAAATTTCAAAGAATTTTTAAAAAGTATTTCCCAACCGCGATAGTCAGGTTGGTAACACGCCGGCCTTCTACACTGCCGTTTCATTCCTTCAGCATAGATTTTTATTTATGCTTGTCCTAGAATTGAGGTCTTCGGTTAGAGAGTCAGGCATAACCTAAGCATTTGGCGTACCCTTAATACCGGCCAGATGAAGGTGACCCTTTGCAATGCTCACAAATCACAATGAAAAAACCACAATGGAATCTTTGGTACGGTATCTCAAAAGGTTGACCTACTAGCGTTGTTTCGTGCGATTCCCTACGTAATTTGTTGAAATTTGTATTTGGAAACTGCACACCTAATGACATTGCATTAAGTCAGAGTTCTCGGGGATGATGTTTATCTCTAAACTCCGACCACATTTGTTTGTACTATTTCTCGTCTATCAAACAGAACGTGCTTCCATTTACAGGAAAATACATCAATCGATTAATAAAGATTTTATTGCCCCATGACAAGCAAGAACCCAGAACATACACACACATCTTCGATGGGCAGACATACATACACCCCAGGATACCGACAGGAATATTATGTAAACCATACGGACGAAATAACGACTAACTGAACAATAATTGTTCATTACGAAAACAATAAAAATGATATAGTGTGCGGTCATCCGAAGTAATTCAAAATAGAACACAAATTCGCCATCAATTCAGTTGGATTGTAGGATTTAGCTGGCTCAACAACCTCACCGGCAACTGAGGTGTCAGGGGTCGAATCCTGATCGACTCAAATTATATAGTCAGGCCGATTTTCAAATTTTCCCTTAAGTTTTGCACCGTAAATTCATTGAGGATGATGTCAGTGAGGACGAAAATTAGTGTAGTTTAGGGTCCAACGGAAAACTTGGAGGAAACGAGATACAAGACATTGGGAAAAAAAGGCACGATTTCATGAATTCGGCACGAAAATTCGGCAGCCCTGACGTTGGAAGACATCTTTCGTGGTAAGGAATCAAGAAGCATGAGGAAGAATTGTCGCACTATCATCATCAATTTACTTTTCCTATAATAGTATATGCACTAGGAATGGAGGAAACAACACTGGATAAATTTTGATTGATCAAATAGCTTAAAAAAATGACGGCCTTTAATTTTAGCTTTAATTTGAGATTTGAAATATTTTTTGTAGGTTCAAATAAGCTCGCTATCTATTTTTCCTGCACCAATGAATCTTGGTTTGTTTTCGAAAATTCTTTAACTGTTTTTCACTAAGTAAGAAGTTCATCTACCTAGCTGAGTCGTGGCCCTGTTAAAAACCCGTAATGACTCGTATTACTCGCCCAAAAAGCACCAATATCCTACTAGAGTTTGTCGTTCTTTTTCCGCAACCCGTGTGGTCATGTAGTAACACAATGCAGTGCAGTAACAAACGTGGTTGGTTTAAGAAAATTATTCATCGGCTTTACACTGGGTCAGGAATTCATCTACCTATCGTGAGTTCTGGCCCTGTTAAAAACCCTTAATGGCACGAATTACTCGCCCAAAAAGCACTATATCCCTTTTCGTTTTTTTCCGCAACACGTGTGGTCATGTAGTAACATATAAAGTCGCTTTACCTGTCCAGTGATCAGTGATCACATATGTGTTTGGTGAATCCGGGGCTATGGAAGCCATAAATTATTACATTAAAAACTGCTATCAGTAGTTCTGAAGAAATTAATCATGACATTGATAAGCGGGCGCCGCTGGAATCTCGCAGGGGCTCGCATATCCACGAGATAAGCCCGAGAGGTAGGCACGATATGGCCGAAAATTCTGCGCAGGTGTGGCCCCGAGGTTGGAGATCGGCTACCGCGGTAACGAATCAAAAAGGGGGGTGAGGGAACGTGGGATATCCGCGGAAAATTTTCCCCCGGGGCGGAGGAGACCCAACGCCCTCCTTCGGGAGGCAGGGCAGGGCCGGGGGTTGATCGATATGTTGAAACCTCCTCCCGCCCCACACAACGAGGGGGGAAGTTGTAAGCGGACTCACCTTCGAAGTACTCGGCCAGCAGAATCATTTGCTCCACCGCCGTGGGGGCATTTGACGGTCTCGAGCTTAATCCAACGGATTTGGCCGGGGAAAACTGCCTCCTTCCACCGTCGGGCCCGCTACCTCCGGGTCATAACCCCGCGGATATCACGCCACGCCCGCACGCTTGTTGGTCATTGCCGAGACCTAGGGGAAAGAGAAAAGATGGATATTTGAGAACCGAAGACAAGGCAATGACTGTCGACATAGCTACTGAGCGTTCCACATTTACATGACAGTATGGACCTTAAAGAGAACTTTTTTGCCAAACTTAGGCTATATATATGTTCACCTCTAGGCCACTTATGGAAACCAATTTTAACACCGCGCTAAATTTAAGTAAGCTGCTTCAGAGAATGATATTTGCATGCTGGGAGACTACTAGATGTACAGTTAGTATAGCAAAATGTAAACTTTCCTGCAGCTATTGCCAACATTGTACCTCCGGCCTTACGGAGATTTACATGGAAAACGAATTTCCCTCAGAGCCCTCCCATACTGTCAACTAATTTTGGATTGCTCAATACCACTCTTACATCAACATCGTTCTCACAGAGCTGCTGCAAAGAAACGCGGCAAGAGGTTGAAGGACACCAGTCAATTTTTCATTGGGGTAGTTAGAGCGAGATTTTCACTTCACATAACATTCAATAATTTATGCGTTATTTTTCTTCTTAAAATTGGCTTTTCGGCATTAAAATCCACTCCTACTTCACTTATTTTATCAACAAATATTTGTATATCCATGGCAGCCGCTGCACAGCATTTAAATGGAAACGTATTCCTGAGATCTTCATGGCTTATGTTTACAAGATCAGTACGAGAATCACTGAAGGATTTTAGTAGGGGTATTTTTCACTCGAACCTCAACATGTGTAGTCAAGAACTGCTACATGGCACATGCATTTTGCACGTCACGTTGGAAGGCTTCTTTAAATCGTATGCAACGGCATTATGCATTTTTTCTTATCCCCGATGAAGTTCAACGTTGTACTATTTCCTGGTTAAACAAGATGCAAAGGGAAGGACTACATTTCCGGTCGGTCGAAATAAATAATAGAGCAGAATTTCCCACTTACAACAATATATATTCGGTTTAGTTTCTATTACGCCATTACCGGCATTCAGACTTGTAAATTGACATGCATTCACGTGTCCTGACACAGTTTATTTCCCTCCCAGAAGCATTTCAGAGACGAATTAGAGCCCTGGTCGGAGAGCTGAGGGCATAATTCCCTTATCACCATGAACGCAGCAGCGCTGGGTCGGTACTTCGAAACTATCCATTCCGAAGTTGATAAAAGCGACTCAGCGAGCAGGGAAGGCCATTTACATTTAGAAACTTCGAAGAACATGCGATGTCACCGCTTCAAATAGAAGCGGAAAACACAACGTGAAAAAAATTGGAGGGGAGACTCCCCCACGTCTTAAGGCATTTGAAATGAAAGCGAGGCTTTGCAAACTCTGACAAAAATGTGAATGAAAACAAGCGAATGTGTGCCGTATGTCAAGCATGTGAATTTCGTGGGTTGATAACTCGAATCACTTTTACTCATTTATTTATTAGCATATTTCAGCCAATATTTATACATTTCTTGGTTCCCTAGTGATATTTTGACAGAAAAGAAAGATTTTAGAGGTGGAGACATATATGAGCCGGATGGTTAAACTAATTATAAAAATAAAAATATTTGTTGCCAGCGATAGAAAATTAAAATTCATTGCTGGACGACGGCATGTGAAACGTGCGAACTCGGTGATAATGACTACAGAAAATGAAAAGTGATGTGTTAGAAAATCCTTCAGGTTTTCCACCGGGTCAGAAGTTTACTATGTCTCTCCCATTTTTTAATTCAACACCATGTTCTTTCAGGTTCAAGTTGCGAAAATAAAAGCGCCAAAAAGTAAAATTTTGCCGTTCGGTTAAAAAAAAAGGGGAAATTTTTTCTATAAAATGCCAGAATAAGAATCGAATGATATGTCAGTCATTAAATAGTGAAACCACCTTAAGAGAAAAGTATTTCATGTTGAGATCGCGTACGACTTTTGATTTCGGCTGCAGACCGCACACGGCATGAATATCGACTTATTGTACCGTCAGTTAACAATACGATAATGCCACCAATGAGCTTCCTTCCACTCTTCCTCCAATTTCCAAATAAGATTTCCCTTACTAACCTATCTATCCTTAATGAAGCATATCATCTTTGTTTTCGTTAACCTCCCCGAAGAACCAACTGGCCTTATGATTTCCTTCCACTACGTATCGCCAGGTATGATTATCTACAGACTTAATTTAAGTTAAAAGCAAGAATTTTACTCCACGCTGAATCGGGGTAAAGCCGAAAACTAATTTCTCCGCAACGTCACTTCATTCTCTAAATAAACCATATAACCACCTCAATTGTTCGCCGCCTCCTTAGACATCCAACCAACCTGAACTTGAGTAAAAATGTATCTATGGAATAATTGATGGAAGGGCAAATTGTCATTGGACCATAAGTGACTATAGCATACGTTTGAACAAGGTGGCAACTACACTGACTCGGCATAAACATTCCCCGGTATCTTCCTCGTTTTTTAGAGAATCAGAGCGAAACAATTGACCTTCAAAAACATGCACACCTGAAGTTCGGTCACATTTCCTTAGAATGTACCTGAAATTGTCACACTCGATAAATAAACATGAATGTTTTTTTCGCATTTAGACATTGGCGTCACCAATGGCGTATTGCAAATATTCTGTCCGTAAATGCTACGGTACAATTAAACCCGCACACTGGCTAATTGTAAGATACTGCAGTGTTTAGAATAAATAAACAAAGTTCACGGAGTTAATATATGTGGCGACCGTAAATGGTGCCATCATCTTGTCATCATCTTGTATATTGTTGCCAAGGAGGCCTTGCTGATTTGTTGATGTTTATGTTTGTTACTAAGTCATGGACTGTGATTGTAAGAGGCATTGCATAAAAGCTATAATAAATTAATTCGATAAACGTGGAGATCTCACTTACCCATCTCCACATTGGTGACCCCGACAAGGAGATTAATAGTCAACACTTGGTGAAAATGGTTTTGCCGCGCGACGACGAGCTTCAACGCTTACGAGAGGAAAACGCCCAGCTCCATCAGCAACTGCAATGCAATGATTCTAATTCAAGATGCAGCCACACAGACACCGAGCAGAACCCGCCTGCGGTTCGTCGCGTTGCCGTGAAACTACCACCATTTTGGCCCGAGAAACCGAGTCTTTGGTTTTCGCAGGCGGAATCTCAGTTCGTGCTGTCGGAGATCACAAGCGAGGTAACAAAGTTTCATTACGTTGCCTCACATTTAGATTCTCGCGTGGCCTGTGAGGTTGAGGACATAATCACGAATCCTCCGTCTCAGAATCCCTATTCGACTCTACGATCGAAGCTGATAGAACGTCTGTCAGCCTCTGAGGAGTAGCGCGTTCGCCAGTTGCTGTCGGACGAGGACCTCGGCGATCGCAAGCCCTCCCAATTCTTGCGGCATCTTCGCTCCCTCGCCGGAACGACCTCTCTTCCGGATAACCTCTTCCAGCAACTGTGGCTGAGGCGATTGCCCCCGCACGTCCAAGGAATCCTGACTGCCCAGGCGGAGTTATCCCTAGACAAGCTGTCGGAGCTCGCTGACAAGATCATCGAGGTGTCAACTCCTCATATGGCCGTCCATGCCGTTTCTCCCAACAGCACATCGACGGATGATAAGCTGTACCTAGCCATCGAGGGTTTGTCAAGACAAGTGGCGGAGCTGTCGGTTTCACAAGGTCATCTTTCCCGGTCGCGCGATCGTCGGTGGTCAAAATCGAGAAGCCCGTCGCCCTCTCGAGGTGGTAGATGGTGTTGGTACCATTCGAAGTTTCAAGATAGAGCTAGGAAGTGTAATCCACCTTGCAGTTATAAGGGAAACGAGCACAGCGATCAGTATTGACGGCGACTGATCGTTTTTCCCACGCAGGATGTCTTTTCGTCACCGACCAGGCTTCTAATTATCGATTTCTCGTCGATACTGGGTCCGACCTCTCCTGCTTTCCGCGGCGTTTGCTGAAAGGTCGCCATGTCGCAACGACGTTCGATCTTAGCGCCGCCAATATTAGTACGATCAAGACCTATGGATTGCTGAATTTAACCTTGAATTTAGGACTCAGGCGAAGTTTCTTCTGGAAGTTCGTCATCGCCGACGTCGACTTACCCATCATCGGTTCCGACTTCCTCGCCCGTTACCATCTCTTACCTGACTGTCACTCTAAGCGGCTTTTGGACATGAAAACAGGTCTTCATACGGGTGGAAAAATTTTGAACTGCCAGGGGTCTGGTGTGAAAACCGTCAGTTTATCTTCCCCATTCGGTTCTCTTCTCGCTGAGTTTCCAGAAATTACCCGGCCAGTAATTTTCCCGAGGACCGTGAAGCACGAGACCGTTCATCACATTAGGACAACGCCTGGCCCTCCAGTCTTCAGCAAGCCTCGTCGGCTAAACCACGAGAAATTAGTGGTCGCTAAGAAAGAATTCGCTGAGATGCTTGAGGTTAGCACTTGCCGTCCTTCTGAGAGTCCTTGGGCATCTCCCCTTCACTTGGCCAAGAAAGCAATTATATGATAAGAATGCAGGAGTAAAGGATAAAAATGAAAATTCAACGTTCTAATGAGTAGGATGATTGCATGATTTCAATGCCTAACAAAATGGAAGGACTTTTAACTATGGAGGTTGAGGGAGACAGAAATTTTGAAATATCAAGACGCTTGTATTTTTCTTCACCTTCCACGCTTTCCCAAAGCTTTTCCCTTCACCCTTCATCTCAGTCTTCAACATCTCATCGGCTCTCATTACGAGGATGATATAAACATTCCAGGCGTAACTGTTTCCTTTCTATTGCTCATTGTGCGTAAGTATAAGGGTAAGGAATACCTGAAAAAGAGCCATAAAAGAATTCATATTGCCAATGAGTTCACTTACCCCAAAGACTGTTTAAGAGTAAATACAAATATTCCCTTAAACCCAAATAAAAACTCGTTCCACGGCTTCCACCCAGAATTTCCATTTCGAATTACCTCGTTCACTTAACTCCGTGTGTTGAAAACTGGAGAAAAATCACACTACGTGCTCGAATTAGACCGTGAGAGAGAAAAATGACGCTGGAAGCGCCATTAACAGCCATTTGTCGCAGCGAAACACCATGCCTCGTTATTAACACTTTTCCTTTCTACTGCAGCGGACGAAAAACAAGCGTGGATGGCACGAAGTGGACGAAAGTAGCGTGGTCAGACTAACAGCAGCTGGGAGACTGGTGGAGGGGGGAAGCAAAATATTTCCTCAAGACCCATCCCAGCTCACTCTTTCGTTCCTACCCGATGGCTAGATTGCCCCACCACTTAAAGCTCTTGAATTCTCAAAGATAACCTTGTTAACCTACGCCTGCTGCCTAGCATACATTACGAGAAGCATCGAATTACACTGGCTACGGTCCAGATTAGTAACGTGCCCGGCCTGGCAACCTAACAGCCGTGGGTTCGAATCCCAAGTCAGACATGTATGTTGCGTATTTGTTGGCATTAAAGCGATACGGTAGATTGGTTCGTCGGTCCAAATACCTCCTAGGATATCCAACATATCTCAGGCAATTAGGATTTTATACTCGGGGACTTCAAAAACAAGCAGTGAGGTAGACTACAAAGAACGTACATACATGAACTCGAGTATGGAACTAAAACTTGAAACGGATTGCTGTTTATAGAAGGAAGGGCCATAAGTACCCATCAATATTCGGCTGATTTGCAACGTAAGATATCAAGGAGTCAATCGGTTTGACTAGTCAAATGTCGGTTAAAAATTAAGACAATCTTTTAAGTAAGTTCCGAACCAAATTATTTTCTGACCACGTTAATAAAAGTTTACGAAACCCGACTGGACTTAATACGGTGGATCAGATCATGAGGTTAAAATTAGATACCTAGAATGCAGACCGGACAGGTTTAAAATGCCATTTTTCCCGCGAACGATAAAAGACCACAGCAGCTGCCAATGAGACTTTCCACTTGGTTTGTTCATAGATAGCGTAGCTAATTCGTTGATTTGCTTCATAATGCTTGTACCCTTATCTACTACCTATATCTAACAGCACATCGTGCATGTTTCCAGTCTGGCTCTTGTATCTCTTTGCATTGATGTAGTTGCAAAATACATTACTAAAATAGTTTCTCTGACATTGGTAGCATATCTATAGTCTAGTGCATTTTGGTTAAATTTCACCTCCTGAAAAGTATTTGCAGGTTGTTGCTTGCACCCATAGTCGTACCTTTATTAAATTTATTAGGGTACAACAGCTCTCTTCTCTACGACCGTGGGGTACAGTGTGTCCCATGTTGATGAAAACTCGCCCCCTGTCACACACCCTTGAGGTGACTTGCAGGGAATTATCACTGTCTATGGTATTATGTAGATATAGACTGGTCAAATAAACGCTTGCTGCCTAGCATTCATTACGAGACGATTATAATTTCAAGGGCTATTGGTGCAGATGCTGATCCCGGTAGCCAGTTTGTTGAAAACACAGGCCCTCTCCCCAACGGTCGCGGGTTCGAATACAGCCTCGAACATCTGACAAGTTTCAGAAAATTGGGATGTCAAATTTAAAGCCTTAAAACATCATTAGTGAGGTAAATCTTCATAACCTTACGAGGAAATGCATTAGAAAATGTCCACACCCTTCCAATAAAAACCGACCATGGTTTCGACACGTAGTCTTCATTCTCAAGTTATAAGTGCCGAAACCATGGTCGGTGTTTATTAAAAAAGTGGAAATTTACTACGATGTTTTCTATAATAATCATGGAGATTTAATATTTCCACCAAGTTAAGCCTGAAACTATCTCTTACAGTGGGGCAACCTAAAAAAACGTACTCATTGTCACCTGGAGCACATAACTGACATTTCCAACTGTTTTTATGTCAGTGGAACGTAGCCCCCTGTTTAGCCGTCAAGGCTGAGCTGATCTGACACGAAATATTTCCGTGAGTTATTCAGAGTGACCTGTGGGATGATCCAATTCTGGAATCCTAAAGAAAAATAAACACGATCCCCACAGCATCCGAAAATCCTTATTTTGTAACACAGCACTCTTTACACCACCAAATTTCAATATGTACATTCTCCTCCGAGCACAAGCACGAATAACTAGAGTGGAAAATGAATGAAAAATTAAGGCAAATTACTAAAAGTTTATTAAAGGCCATTAAATGCAATTTATGACATTGGGAATACTTTATCTTATTAAATACCCCCTCTGTGTCCAATACCGTCTTTGCCATAAGGGCACACGGGGCCCGAACTCAGGGCCCCCGGCCTCAAGGGGGCCCAGAAATGCTGATATATTTGAAATGCCTGGACAATGAAAAGTTAATAACGTACCTAAGTTCCATTTCTCAAAAAAATTTTTACATGTATTTGATTTGTACCAATAAAGCATAATAAATATAAAATCATAACAGAAAAATATTTTTTCTTGTCATACACAGTTTTTACTTTCAAACGGGGCCCCAAATTTTGTGTGCCCAGGGGCCCCAGCATGTCCTAAGCCCTGTCTGTGTCTCGTAATCTCCTATCGTCGAATGGCTATGTGCTGGACGTAATATTTGGTCCGATCCGGATCTGTCCCGCTCAATAAATTCGGGCGGGCCACACCAACGCCACCTACATACAGGCCTGCGCGCTGGGTTTGTGACGTCACAGAGAGAGGCTATCCACAGACGTAGTACCCCGATGACCAGATAGCGCGGCGACTGATTGTGAGCAGGAAACGTCTGTGATTACGTACTTTAATGTGTATTTACAATCACTTCTTTATACTCTTAACGTTCCCCTTTATTTATTTATAGATTTTAACGTTTGCCCAACAAAATAATTACAAGGCAAACAAAACAAAAAAGAAGAAAATACAAAACAAATTGCATCCAATTGAATTTTACAGAAAAAAAACATGCCAAGTAATTATATTATTTAACAATTTGCAAAAGAGACTTCTTTTTTGACATAAATCAATCATATCACAGCACATGTTAAAAGATCGGCGCATTCTATTCAGTGGTGAGTTTTCATAGTAATTTGACTTGACCATGCTCAACTTAAATTTCCTTGATAACCTCACATTGATACTAGGCACTACAAAATTAATTTTTCTAATTAAGTCACTATTTTCTCCAGTATTAAGTAAATTATATAAGTAAGATAGATCACACATGGTTCTTCTTTTTTGCAAATATTGAAAATCAAACACTTTTACCAAAGTTTCGTAACTAACATAATTTTCATACTTTGGATAAACATTATATTGGGTACAAAAAATAACGTAAAAACCTTTTTTGTACCCTCTCCAATATTTGAAGATGTTTCTTACAGTAAGGATTTCATACTACAGAAGCATACTCCAACTTACATCTTACAAAGGAGAAGTACAACATTTTGAGAGATTTCTCAGACGAAAAGTACCTTGACATTCGGTTTACAAAATCCAAAACAAGTCATTCATGAATATCATTCATTTTTTGCAAAAAGAACTATAAATTCAACAGCGTAGATAGTTTCCTTTTTTTCTGACTAGCCGTAGCCATGTTTATATTTACTTTATTTTTACAATAGTTGTTCAACAGTATATTAGTACAGGACCAAACAATCATTTGCATTACATTCTCTGCATCGTGATTATTGCTGCAATAGTCCCAGTTAATTCCTTCCCCAGAGAGTATGCTGCTCATTGTTAAATTTGAGGCAACTTGCTTATGATTTCCAACTTGCATGAAGTCTCTCTCAAATTTAGGAGTTACAAGTTTTTTTATAATTACAAAGTTATGCACCACAGCGTTGATAACGGCTAACTGGGGATACAATAAGCCCCCTCTATCTAACTGACAAATCAATTCAGAAGCTGATGAATCGAGTTCTTTGTCAGCAACCAAAAAGTCTCTGCAAAATTGACACTGCAATTTCTTTAAAACAGAATATGCACAGTATCCCCCTACGTAAGATATTATAGGCAAATCTTTTTCTGAATTTTTAATATCTTCATCTGTTACTGAAATTTCTTGGCTGAATTTAAGTGGGGTGATGTAATCAAACTTTAATTCATCCCACGGAGTATGAATATCAATTCCATTGATTTCTATCGAGCTTTCATTATTGATTTTTAAGCAGATTCTCATTACGCTACTGAGCCGCAACTTGTTTTCTGCCTCGAAAACCTGTCGGATAGAGACATGGTATTGTGACCCAGAAAGTTGACGGTATCTACCAAATCGATCCTCAAGGACGTCCGTCTGGAATTTTCCTGGCAAAATGTATTTAAACCCTAGCTCATTTTCGCAATAACTGCTTATTTCAAGTAGGGAATAAGTTGAAATTTTCATAGCAGTGAGAGTCTCTTTGCTAAGAATTCCGGTGGCTGGTTTATTTTTTTCCCAAGCTTCCAACCAAGAAAGAAACTTATTCAAAAAATCACGCCTGGTGTCTGATGGCGAATTAGTGAGGGGTTCCATCATTGGATCATTAAATCTGGTACCCTTGCCAGGAGTCTTCACATTCACTACTTTCCACCAAGTATTAATAACATGAATGAAGTCAGATGTGCCCTGATAGTTGGTAACTTCGTGTTCCATTCCCAACTTTCTAACTGCCTCCACCATGTGGTCATTAAATATTTGTACGACTAATTTAACATTTTGCCTCTCTAAATTCGATGGCCAAAGTGCCTTCAGGGATAAACCATAACCATATTTCAAAATTTTTTCTCTCTCAATATTATAAATTTTTCTCAGAACTGAGAAAGGTGCTACTTTGGTGAATTCCAAGGAGATAAAATCAGGGAATAAGAAGCTCTGTCCATCATTTTTCTGATTCAACCAATTGTTCCTCACACATTTAAGAATATGAACTGTGTCCAAAACATGAAAAAGGGGGCGAGATGGATCACTAGGGTGTGGATAAACAATGCTGTTAGGTAGTGGCTTGGGGCCAAAAAGTGCCATAGCTTTCCTGTTTATTGCATTATTACTGTGGCGTTGGCCACACCCGCTGCCTGGGGGACCGCAGACGAATTCCCCGACAGCTTCTCGCAATAAAATGCCACCGGGGATCAGTCGGGAGTTGGCGCCTTCCGCAGGGAGCATGGACCATGGCCGTTTTACAATTCAAGTAATAAACCACCTCAATTCATAAAAAGTTTATACCATATACTATAGTGAGCATGAGTCTGGGGCATATTAGCGAAGTGGAACGGACTTCTAGTGGACTTTCCGGAAACAGTAAACTGTACATCTAACGCTTTTAAGTAGTACATATAGTCGAAGAAGACGTAAAATAAATGAGTGACGGCAGCCGTCGCCGAAGAATCCCAGGACAAAACGCAATGAACAGAAATGTTATCAGCAAAAGTTAGTTTCTTAGGAAACGAAGGAACATTGGCCGTGTTCCAACACACATTAATGCGTATTAGCCGCACTTACAATTAGTTTTCCCCATAGTCAGGAAGTGACGTCAAAATCCCAGCCTTTGGACCGACTTCACTACCGTGTAAGGACTGGTGCAGGCCAAGGTGTATAGAGAAGGCCTCTCTCTATACACCTTGGGTACGGGCTAGTATGTGGCAAGGTTTATTAGCCGGCTGTACCAGTCGTACTAATTAATCATGGCGTCTGATATGGCAACGGTCGTGAACATCGTGGCTAATCACGTGGATAAATTTGAAGTCATAAGTAGATTATTAAGCCATTTTCAGGTTTGAAAACTTGTAATGTTCCTACGGTACCTAATAAACTTCTCTTTGGCTGATAACATTTCTATTCTTCGCGTTTTCATCAGACATTCTCAGTTGACGGCTGGCTGCCATCACCCATTTGTTTGACGTTATTTTCAACCACATGTATGCACGTACTGGCGCTAGTTGCCCGTTCCAGATCGCAAGTACGGCCCAGACTCATACTGCGTGTAGAATATGGCATACCGAAATTTTAACACGACCATTTTAACATTTTTCAAATTTAAAAGAAGGCAGAACAATCAACATATGCATAAAAATAAATCCACACGATCACTCACGATGATCAAGACCCTATCCATGTCTGACACCATTGTGAATTAGTACGACGGATGCGGCCATTCAGTAAGCCTTACCGCATACTAAGTACGGTTAGTACTTAGTTCAGTAATACGCACATGGCGCTTTCCACCATCTCCTTACGGGCAGAAAGGATCTCACTCAAGTCAACGAAGGAAGTCATGTGCCCAGGGCCAACTTAATGGCGGCATTTATACTACTGCCCGAGACTCGCTTCCCGCGACATCAAAATATCTTTTCAAATGAAAATTACAGAAATTATTTCACGATGATCTCCATATTAAACATGACTACATATCCACAAAAATACTATGTAGATTATTTCCGTCTTTGTGTCACTTATTTCGAGATTGTACGGCCATTATTTCTAATTGGATTAGGTAAAAGAAACAAATCGTATAAGCGATATAAATGAATATCGGTACGAAGATTCTCGCAGCTTCTTTTATCAATAAAAAATCATGGTGCTACTAAAACATTTAGTAGTAACATGTAAAAAATTATGCTTTCGGAATTTGCTGCGTGTTGTCCATTTCTTAATAAATCAACGTTTCGCTCCTCGTACTGAGAGCGTCGTCAGGAGAATACACGTAAATTTGATTTTTATCATTTTTACAATCATTGCGATTACACAAATGGTATGGTACGCAATCACGCGCACGGGTGCGAAGATATACACCGAAGACGATGAAATTAGCCATGAAAAAATCCTTTAACTTGACCGGGAATCATTCTTTCGGGAATCCCGGGACCGGGATTTTTATCGATAAAAATGAACTTTACATGTATTTCTTGAGGAAGTTGATGTGAATTATCTGGAATCGAACCTGAGACTTAAGGTGTACAAAAAGTGGCCAATCGTCCTCGGAGTTCGCAACATCTAATTCTGAGAGGAGTTAGAAAGTTACTCAACGTCTCGTTCTTGAAAAAAAAACGGAACATCGGTTCAAAACGTAGCAATTTTTGGCTGATCTTTTTATGTAATGTGAGATATACTGCCTCAATACGAAGAGAATGTTGATTCAAAAGCATTTTCTGACGAAGCAAGCAATTATGATGGATTTTTGTTTTGCGGAAGTAAGTAGTAATCAGTCCAATTTCTATGGGCTCGTATGTCTTAATGCAGAGTATGGCCCAAGGCTCAAGATTTTCAGACGAAGAAAACTTTATCCGCAACGAATTAAACGGAAGCCTGAGCGATATTTTAATTTCGTCAGAGAACCTCTACATCAAACGGACCACGAACACCCCTTCACGTTTTAAGCCGCCACCAAAAAGACGTGTACAGGAAAGTACTAATGCAGCAGCTTTTAATTTTTTTATTTGAATGAATGTGAAAAAGTAATACAACCCGAGAACTACACTTATCAGAATCGGAATTTTTATCACGGTGTAACCGTTTTATCACAAAAAATCCATCTACGTTACAAACTAATCACAGCTATGCAAACACGATTTTGTGCAAAAATGTACAAAGTTCATTCGTTCAAATAAGTGAATTCACTAATTTCTCAGACAATTAAAGTTTATACCACTATGAAACACAAATGAATCTCTAATTTTCCATGATAAGGTTCACACAATTGACCCTTATACAGAATAATTAAATTTGGAATATTTGTTAAATGAAAAGCAGATAACATTTGACATACCTAAAGTTACACCTAATTTTTATCATCAACTTTTATAGGTTCGCACTTCCACTCAAAGTGCGAAGAATTAAGAAAAATATAAATATGGAAAAAAGGGGCCGATCATAATTCCAAGGGGACACCGGATGCCACTTTTATCATATTGGAACTATATTTTCGTCGAAAACTACTTGGTTCTCAAGCGGTTACAGAGGTACGTATCCAATTCACTATTCTATATATTTCGCATGACAACAGTTGGAATATTGGCACGCAGTAACTGGGGTCCTACCGAATACTTTCTTGAGATCCTAGAACATCACGTCTACTTGCTTTTTCGCTTTTCCTGAATTTAGGATATCACAACTGACAGTTTCGACAGCAACGAAATCTAAAGATAATACCAGCAATTATGTGCTCGAGAATCATTCAAGAAAGGAACATCGAAAATTTAGGCCTCTGATTTCCCGCATCTTGTTTTCAACTAATTTATAAGATGATAAAGCGAGGACTCAGGATTTCACTTCACCAGTCCTCCACCCCCTAATAATCTTCCTCATACCAACCCATCCACCTATCCTGAATAGCGCAAATGGCCTCAGTAGTCGGTCGCCTAACATGGCAACTACTACGATAGACAAGTCGATGTCGATATATACAACAGCGTTATCTCAACATCTAACAACAAGTAGTAGTATCCGCAAGCTGCCTCAAGGGCCTTCTGCAAGGGTTGTTCTGTCACCAGACAAGGAAGGGTAGAGGAAAAAGGAATTGGGGAAGGAAAGACATGGTTAGTGATGCGTGTTTTAGTAAATTTGTGAATCTATTAGGAATAGTAATAGTCGTAAATGGTGAACGAGAAGAAGAATTTTAAACTTATGTTAGATACTGAACCTATTATGTAATAGTTTTTGGATAGCCGAGAGATATAGAGTGGAGGTAAATTAATGTCCTCTTGAGTCGATAGTTAATTCTCGGTACATGAATTATCAATTGGGATTTCCACATTTAGTTAACAGTATGGGCTATAAGGACGTTGTTGCCAAACACGCTCCTGGAGCTTAACTATGGGCCACGTTGGCAACCATTTTCAATATTTCGCTAAATTTAAGTAAGTTACTTTAAGGAATGATATTTGCGTACTGGAAGACTCCTAGATGTGCAGTTGGTGCACTGCGTATCTTCCTGCTGCTATTGGCAACACCGTGCCCCTGGCCTTATGGAGGTTTACACAGGAAAGAAATATCCATAAGATCCCATACTGTCAACTAATTGTGGAACGCCCTTTGATAATGTTACCCTACCGTGTGAACTTTGGAGTCTCTAGCGGCTAACAACTCGATGTGCAGAACATTGGCCATGACATAGTAATGCGGATTATGTATGTACTACAAGATCCTTATGGGGCCCCCGGCACACCACAGCTGTGTTCACGGCCTCGGATGTTCTGCTGGCCCCTCAGCTGCTGCCGCAAGGAGAGGTGGGCGAAGGTCCAGCGTTCGCTTTTATTTTCGGAACGCGCGCTGCCCGAGATCACCCCCTCTCCATTCCTTCCCAGCTGTAAGCCATCCCACCGGACCTCACAATCCTCCCCACTCCCAGTGCCAGCCTACCTAGCCCCCTACCCCTCAACCCTCTCCTTCAACACCCCCTCTCCGGCCCGCTAAACTCTGGCTGGCCCTCCTAAGCTAACTTGTTTGCTCCCACTCCAGCTATATACCTCGGGGCTGGACGAGCACTCAAAGAGCTCCCATCTCAAAGAAAATTACCATTTCAACCAACGACAGCGCAAGGAGGGAACACTGGTGTGGAGGTGTACACCTTGACTCATTAGGTTATTCTACCGGTTAAGGTAGGTACAAATGAAAGAGAGTAAAAATCCTCTGGGTTTTTGTTTTATCTTACTTCATCTCAGCATACGTCCTACCTCTCTTCATCCCGTCCATAAAGTCAATTTTTTTTATTCCCCGCATACCCAACATTCTCCTCTACCACGGCCTTCAACATCACTTCACCCCTGATCACCTGTTCCAAACACCTACTCAGCCTTATCCAAATCTTCTGTAGACGTATCTTCGTCCACCATACCAAAGCACTTCCTCGTTTGTCTTTCTTTCCGTCCGCCGCACTTTATCCATCCTTATCCAACATACCGACATCTCAAACGACTGCAGCTAATTCTCGTCCTCTTATCGTAAGAGTCCACGTTTATGCATCACACAACGCTACACTCCATATTAAACTCTTTCATTAACTTGGGGAAATTGAATTTTGGCCGCTCTAACTTCCCGAACCAGAAAAATAAACGAGCTCAATATATACGATATACGCAAATACAGTTAATTTATTGATTATTTGATCATTAGCAGGACTTCAGAGAGACACTACTGAATGGACTGGTATAAATCGTATTTCATTCCGCGTACGACAATACATCAGAATAGTATCCATCATGATCGGATATATGAGTCGTTAGATAGGTATCTTAGTGTTAAGTATCTCTGTGTGTGGGTACACCTCGCCACAAAGAACATCTCGTCTCTTAAGTTAGCATCAGCACTATAGTTACATCAGTCTCGCAGAGATGCTGTAATAATTATAAATTTAGCAACGTGCATTAAGAATATTTAAACGATGGCTCAGGCTAATTCCTACAAACTTAAAATACTGGTAACCCTTAAATGGTAAGTGATGACGTGCTTGCCAGCTGAAGAATCAATCCTACCGCACATGCTTGCTGAGGATTTCAGGGTACGCAGATGATATAACAGCACCTATATAAGAGATCGTTTCTCATTACAACGATACATAAGCAATAAATCTCTGTTTCTCATAACGGAGTGACGTAGGGGCATTATACTTGAGGCTTTTGAGATTTGGATGTTGAGGAGGAGGGTACGCTGGATAGCGAGGAAGACAAGAAAGAAAGTGTTCAACATGATAGAAACAGAAATGAAGATGATTGGGAAGAGGCAACAAAAGTGAATATTTAGAAGACCTAAAACGAGCAACGGCATTTTAATGAGGCTAATGGAGGTGACAAACCTGGGTAAGCGCAAAAAAGAAAGGAAAAAAATAAGTTTTGAAATAATTAAAGGCAATCAAAAGATATTAATTGTTATAGAGAGACTTTAAGTACCTACTCCAAATAGATAGTATTGGGAGAATTTTATAGACGACGCAGAGGTAAATTACAGGTACATTAGAGCAGTTTGTCCAAAAATCTGACGATCTATTGACATAATGCCAAATAATAACGGTATTTCACTTCAATTATTCGTAATTATTAATGAAATTAGTGGCAAATATTACGTATCCACGCAGTTTTTTTACATTTGTTTTATTCTCACTTCGAATGTTACAGCATTCCTTATACTTTGCACTATCAATCAGAAAACGCTGATGTAGCGAAAATCCTATCCATCACGCGTAAGCAAACAACAAATCTTTGAGATGGCAAAAGAGTCAAACATACTTTTTCCGTCCGGGGAACGCCGGATAACATGCCAAAACCGATCGATAATCTAAATGTATCTCCAAGTGGCTCCTCACCAAAACACTTTAGATCGTCGATTCCTGTCTCCTGTCCGTTCCTAGTATAACTTTACACAACATTGTGGGCCTCGGTAGTCATGAATCAATTATTTCTTGCACTTCCTTACCAAAGAGGCGAAGGCCGGAAGGAATTCGTACGTCGACGGGCCGATAAAAACTCACACCACTTTGGCAGAAGAGTATCCATGGAATGAGAATGAGCTGGGACACTATACATGACAAATGATTAATTACACCCAGTATCGATTTGATAGTTTCAGGAACGACTACGTGGAAGTGACTAATATCCAATTTAATAAAATAACTTTGTACTTTCCCAAGCTAATGATGCCTCCGACCGGTTTCACCTTGATAAGGCTTCTTATGGTAGATTCTAAAGCTTCAACCAGTCATTACGTACAGACAGAAATGTTATCATAAGTCAAAGGTTTTAGTGAGGGGAAGGGAGCAGAGGGGCCAAAAAATGCTTCTCTTTCAGTTTATTCCACCATTAATGTGACAAAAAGTCTTCCAAACATGCCATTTCCCCGATGCTCCCTTTCTATCCACCTCAAAGTACCTTTAGAATCTGCCTTAAGATGATTTATCATGGTGAGACCGTTCGCAGATACTTATTTAGTGAGGAAAAGTACACAGCTTTGTTAGCGTAATTGATGAACACCTAGTACCTATTAGATTCCTTCCACATTTAACAACATACTGAGATATACTAACTATCATCTCTCAAACAGTTAAATGAGTTGTAGATTTCATTTATATGTGACAAATAAACAACGTATATACCTTGTAAACAAAATTAATATAAAATAAGAAGAACTCTGAAGCTCGAAAGTCATATCACAAGATCATAAATCAAACTATCCTGAATATACACGCTAGGCTTATTGTTCTATCCACCTTCCCCTATTCTCAACTATACAACAAAAAAACTTGAGAGATAGAAATTATTCATCGTTTCGTAAAGTATTTCGTAGAAGATGAGATCCGAAGCAGCAAGCTATAGTTCATGCACGCTGAAATTCCCTTAGTGTCACATTCCATTAGGTCACTGCAGCAATAAAAGAATAAACATTTCTTTGCAGCATTGTAACAACCAAAATAAGGTACCCTTGAGATAGATGGGAAATATCAGTGATTAGGTCTTTAAGCATTATTTTCACGCAAAAGACAAAATATATAATAAAAAGAATAAACATTCAAAAGGGCAATACATATTTTCGCAAAAAGGGCCGAGAAATATCAATGCGAGATCTTCTGGCCAAGCTATCTAAAAAAAACAACGCGTTTCAACACTTCGCCTCTATTACCAGATGTATCTTAAATATTAAAAGTGTGGAACAGCGTAATATTCATGGTAAACAATAAAATATACTTTATATATTTCTATTGGTTACCATGAATATTACGCTGTTCCACAAAGTGACGCCTTCAGTCATATCTGATATTCGCAATGTCAGTCTGGCAATTAAGATTTAAAAAGTGGACTGCACAAAATGTATTCTAATTTATCTACAAAATTACTCGATTCACTTGCTCACGGATCGAAGGTGAAACGGTAAACTCAGCTGAACGACTGAATTTTCCCATCTTTCCATTTTCATGAGAAGACGTCGCGACGTTGACATTATGGCGACGAGTGTGGGCGGCGATTCTTTTATTTCGCCTAGGTCTTGAGGTTTTCTCGAGTCCGCTGATGTCCTCCCCCTCATTACATCCTTACACCTCTGCTTCCACCCACATCACCATCCCACTCACCATTACCACACCCACTTCTCCCCTCCCTTCGAGAAGTTTTGTCCGACCAGCCGGGCAACATATTTACTTCGGATACACAGCATTCATTAGAGTCGACTGCATAATATGTGGACACGTAATATTAACGTTTCCGAAGGCGAAAATTTTTCTTTTTTCTGCGGACATAAAATTCATTTTCATCTAGTGGATTCAATAGAAATGCAAGACACGAAATTAGAATGGCAGTAACTAGAGAAAGATAACAAAGGGAGAGGAGATAATTTACCTGATTCCTAAGTACATACACTCGAGGTATTTCCCTACTTTCTCATGCCTCGAGCGTGGAATAATGAAATGGCATTCGAGCGAAATTTACTCAGGTGTGCAACCCTCGGCATCTCGAATCCGACCGGCAATAGGGCCTGGTATGTAAGTAGTGAAACTCTTATCGTCAGTTTTTCAGTTTACTTTAATTACATTTGAGAATAAATAGTCATTCGGAACGTCTCCTTACGACTATCGATAAAAAATTATAATATTAAAGTTAACCTAGTGCTATAGTGTATTTCAATTTCCTAAGAAGACGAATAATTTTAAACATAGAATACCAAAGTAACGTAACGCTAACAGCACAATGATATTATGAGCAACTAAGGATGCTGGCTAGGAGGACAGCGTTTTGGCACAGACAACGAGCTGCAGACCAGCGCGAGCGTAGAGAATTGGCTGAAAGCACAGGCGGCTGCCTTATAAGACGGGGGTATGGGAAAATTGGTACCACGCTACGACAAACGTCTAGGTCGGAGCGGTGACTACGTAGAGAAGTAGCTGGAAGGTGTAGCTAAATGTTGCAAATAAAATATTTTTGATTTTCACTGTGGTTTTAATTTCGCGACCGATAGGACCTTGAAAAAAATCACACTCATAGATAAACGTTGGATTGTTTAACTAGCCCAAAAGTTAAATTCTTCCTCACACAATGCGACATGACATTTAATGCACGGCTATTCCACACCTTGACGACATAATTCGTTTATAAGGAGAATGGCGCATTTTTTACTTCCGGTGGTTCAACTAAGTGCTCACCAAGACGATCGCAAGCGTGCAATGGAACCAAGAGGAAGGTTCTCTTCCCTAGATGCATCTTTGTTTCTACTTTGATCCTCAAGTATTACTCGCTTAATAACCTTGCGTTAATATGGGGATGACTACCCTACGGGGAGACTTCTTAGCCCCTTTTCTAAGGAATTCCATAAAAATATGGTGTGATCTCCGTAGAAAAAACACTCCCACCACATGCGACATCATGTGATATGCAATTCAATATGATAAGTGGCATTTTTTGATATGCAAAACTTATTTCTATAATTATCAGTGGTCATCAATAAAATTTTACCTTGCTGCAGCTCATCAATCCACTCTTCTCTCAGCTAACCGCTCCATTCCTACAAAGTATTCACGTTGACGTCCTTCATTATTTGCCTGATGTATTCAATTCTTGGTCTTCTTCTGCGTTTCTTACCATTCACTTCTCCTTAAACATTACTATTTTCAAGAGGCTTTTGTTTCGCAAAATGTGTCCAATAAGTTTGTCTCTTTTTTTTCGCAGAGTGTTTAGTTTACTTCTTTCTCTGCGACCCTTAGTGCGAATTCTTTGTGAGTGATTGTTTCTGCCATTTGATCTTCCAAATTCTTCGATAACACCACATCGCCATAGCTTCCAATCTCTTTTCCTATGCGGCTGTGACTGTCCAGGCTTCACTGACAACTGAGTGTATTACATTCTCCAAATATATATTTCTATAAAGTGCTTCCTTACTTCCATGCTATATTGAATGTTGACTATCGCACAGCCCAAACGGAGAGGGGAAAAAGCGAACGAGAATGTGTGAACTCAGAAAGTAATGGCGAAGGAAATTCCTCAAGTCTCCCGGAAAAACCCCGAGCACCCAACGACACGAGGAAAATACGAGAGAGACTTATATTCCCTCCGCCCACCCACACATCCGTGTTCTGACGAGATAGGGAAGAGAAGGAAGAGGCGGGCAATGCTGAGGAAGATTAGCACGCTGCGATTCGTCTCTGGCGAAGAAACGCAAATATGGCGAAACGGAGCAATTCACCGACCACTTGCGCCTTCAATAACAGTCGTAACGGTTGTTTAAGGGTTGAAATGGATTACCAGTACGAGAATAGCACAGATTACATTTAGAGTCAGCGGGGAAAGATGAATAACAACAATGCGTTGGATTTTAGGTCCAGGCTTTCGCAGCGCAGTACACGGTTTTCCGGGTATTTGCTCTCACTTGATTCAGAATTTTCTTGACGACGTTTCGAGTGGATTGCACCACTCATCTTCAGACCAATCCTGAAGTGCCATTACCGAAAAGACGCACCATCATATACACAGGCTCAAGGAGGTCTCTGCACTGTCGTACATGGCCACCAATCCAGTGGCGGATCCAGGACCATATCTGGGGGGGGGGGGAGCAATATCGGCTTATATGCCATATTACCGGAGGGGGTGGGGGGAAGGGGGCATGGAATACACCCCAATGGGGGGGGGGGGGGGGGGGTGTTCTCCCCCGGAAAATTGAAAAAATATGAAAAACCAAATGGTGAATTTGCATGCAAATTTTCTGGTTTTCAACATATTTTCACACTTTAAATTCTCATACAATTTGACTATTGCCTTATGGTTTAGGCAGCTAAAAATTTTAGTTTAGCTTCGTACAGGGCAATTTTGATTTAATTCCTCAAGATCATAATCTAACTTGTATTTAATATGACAAAACTACTACAGTTTTACGCTACTCTGGACTACTTGAAGGTATTGTCATAGAAAGTAGATTAGTTTGAATTTTGGAAAGTTGAGCTAAATGCTAAGTGATACTAACTAAAACACGAAATAAACATTTTATGAGAATACTATGTAGTTGATAAGAGCTTAATACAAAGGTTCTGACACGATAAATAAACCTACCCTTTAACGATAATCTATATATATATGCATAAATAAAACAGTGATACACTAAACAAACACAGAAACACGCAAAAAGGACACTCACAAAAGAAAACTTGTACGTTTCGGCGGACAATATGCCAAGAAGGTGGCCGATAAAAATATATAAACGGAAAAAAGAACACTCACAATTTAAAACTTCCGATATTTCGAAGGAAAGATGGAAGCTACTTTCCTTCGAAATATTGGAAGTTTTAAATTGTGTGTTCTTTTTTCCGTTTATATATTTTTATCGGCCACCCTCTTGGCATATTGTATATATATACACACAATGTTTGTCTGCCTGTTAGACTTTTACTTAGACAAAAAAACAGTTTTACTGCGATCGTGCTGAAATTTTGCAGAGCAATAGTTTAAGACAGGAGGAAAATTTTAGGCGATTTAAAAAATATCTCAGGGCCCCAAAAGATCCCAAAAAGGGGCCATATCGTGGTCTACGCCTACGTAATCTTCTTTCTCCTCCTTTAGCGTAACTTTCAAGCACCATGTCAATATTTACCTCAATATCTCTGAGGATAAATAAAAGACATAAGCCATTCGCACTTGCAACACTGATTGGCAGTGTAATGAGAATGTTCAATATATTTCTTACAGAGTGAAATATATCTTCATCACAGCTCTTCAACACATCACTTACAGGAACTGGAATTTCCTTTTCTTCCTATTTCTCTCTTAATCACTTTGTTTTACAAATATTAATTTCCCCATAGATTACAGCTTCAGATTGAACAGGTAGAAGATAATTAAAGTTCCTAACACCTTTTTGTAGCCTCTCTTTGCCATTTCTGTTTCATTGGTAGCAGTGGTGTTGGTGTTAACAATACATACAAAAATTAACAATATATTTAGATCAAAACACATTAAGGTATCTTGGGAAAACCGTGTCTGAAGATCAACGATAACATTGCTCAAAAGTGGATTGTACATGATCTTCTGTAGTAGTCTACAATCATGTCAGCCTCATGGCCTTCTCTGTGACGTTGCTTCTTCACAATTCTTGGCATTACTACCTGTACAACCAGCCTTTCAGGAGTGGTTTTGGCCTCGAAATATATCTCTGTAATGGACTCGTTGCAGTTTTTCTACTTTCCTTCAAATATGTCAGTGCATCTTGTACATTATTAGAAGCCTTCTTTAAGTTTACGGCTGGCATTTGCAGTAACTTACTGAGAGGAAGCGTTCTTTTCAACATCTCAATCAAACAAACACATAAAAAAATAAACTCTGTGTTAGATACTGAGTTGATGTACATAGCAGCCTTTTTGGCCGTTTCAGACTCCTTCCATTCACTTATTTCTGCGAAGCATCTTCTACTTCCAGTTAGGCAAAGTAAAATAAAATTACAGGATCGTTCCTTTCCACCCAGAGAGTCTCACAAAGACTAACAAGCTGACCTACTAAGTCTGTATTCATAATGGCGTTTCTTTTGGATGACTGATTGGAAAAATAAATAACTTCCTTTATTATTCCAAGAGCATTTTTGATGGTTTGACTTTTGGTTGCCTTCAAAAGAGAATTATTCAAGGCATGGTTGTCGCATGGTAGCTGTTTTGCATTGACCGCCTCTTTCACATTTTTTAAAACTATTTTACCAAGAGTCTTCCCAGCAAGTTTTGTTTCCGTATTTTTCTGTCAATCCCACATAATTCATATCTGTTGCAGACTTGTACGTATCAATGAATGTAATTACATCTTCTCTTATAGTTTCTTTGTATAGATAACTTACAATTAAGGTCATTTGTTCCTTGTGAGACAGATCAGTTGTTTCGTCGAACAATATTTAGCTACATGAATCCGTTTTAGAATTTCTTTCCTTATTTCTTCTCCACAACATTCTACTCATAATGTTTTAGTAGATTTACTAATATAGGTAGTACGGGAAGACGCACATTTTAGGTGTTCCCCAAGTATTTTGTCACTTGCATCTACCCTGGAGGGTTATTTTGTAATTTCTCCTAACGGAACATGACGTAACGGATCGCTCCTTACATGGAGAATATTACCGAAAGTGGAGTTGTAAACCGTGTACGCCAAACGGCGACACCATCGACTCGTTCATTCCGGCCGAGAATGGTTCATTTCCCAGTTCTTTCGGTCGTGGAATTGAGCTTCCAAATCGCCTGCTAAAGGCTAGGCGATTTGGCGCTGCTGTAGTTTCCGAATTTGCAGAAATCCCGCGTAATTTTCAAGGTGAATTTTCCTTTTTTTTAAATACTTTGTATTATTGCCCAATTGCTGCCATGCAACCTTTGAAACTTCATAGATTTTATATTTTTACGTATATCCGAGTTCCATGATTGTCTTTTTAAATCAACCGTGACGCCGCCATGGGTAGTCCATGAGTACTTCGAGAGCCGATTAGCTCAAATGGATCATTCATTTGAGTTGGTGCTCTTCCGAAAGAGCTATTTCGGAAGTGTAATTACAAAATAACCCCCATAAACTGCAACAGGGCTTGAAATTGCCTTGGTTTACATCAGAGACCACAGGGTTAAAGGGGCCGTCATCCCTATGACCCCTTATAGGGATGTTCTGTCGCCCAAGCAAGGTAATGGTTTTAATAATAGGCCTCAGACTTCCACGATTTTCGGTGACTTGACGAACACGTCTAGAACATACCAGATTGACCACCTCTTTTTTGAGTGATTTGTAGGTTTTCAATAAGTATTTTGCAGTTTCAATGCAATTTTTGTGGCAAACACTTCTTTCTTGTGTTTTCAAATACCCATATTTTCTGGTTAAATTTTTTATGTTAAATGTTTATCGCACTTCATCTATTCCGATTTCCGCCAGCGACACGAGCGCTGACCACTGTTAAGTGGCAGCGTTAGGAACTACGTGTCCGTCGGTTACCAACGCGCATTCACACGGCATTTAGCGCCTACAACGGTGAGGGAGATGGACGTTACGTTAGTTGTGTGTAGGGGCATTAGTCACGGAGCACGCTATCTGGTAAGAACTATGTATATGTTCTTACGCTGTCTTGTTATGGGAAATCGTCTCTTCTAAGAAGTACCTTTGTACCCATCATCTTCATTGAAATTCATCCCGAGGTTTATAAGCTACCTCTACGATTATCGAATCAAACGGAGGAGAAAGCATTTTTCTCTGTGAACGACAATTCAGAGACCACTTCCGCTTTTCGCAACACTGCCATAACGATGACGGGATGATATGCGGACAGATGAGAATATGATCACGATGTTAAATGAGAAATTTTGCTTTTAATTACCCACTATGACGTTCTTCCAAACTCAGTAATCTCAATTCTTATGCACACGAATGGACTCACCTTTTCTAGTATCTCTTCACATTTATAGTCTCCACCCTAAACTTTCCTCAGATAATCGAAGGGAAATTTCAATCATCCCAGATAAAATCCATTATTTATATATCCATATAGAGCCCCAAGGCGATATCAGAGGGCACATGTATAGATTAAGTAACTAACGAATAAATTCGAAGACAAGCGGATGAAATGATATAAAAAAAATAAACAAAATAAGACGCAATTGATCACATCTGGCATATTCAAATTTGAGCTGTAGGACTAACGAGGAAGATAGCAAGTAGGATATATTCTCCATTGTGATAATATCTGTAGTGTAGTGCATGCTTGTGAGGCTACGCCTCGAATATTATACTTTAATGTCATCTACATCTACAAAACTCCCTGCAAGCCATCTCAAGGGTGTGTGGCAGGGGGTGAGTATTCACCAACATGCATTACACTATACCCTAAATTAGTGTAACTACGTCTAATTATGCATTAGCACATCGCTAATGCTTGTCTCGAGACGAAGCCTCACAAGCATGCACTACACTAAAGATATTATCACAATGGATAGGGACCGTTAATATATATGTATTTTGTAACTACAAAAATGGACAGAGACTCAAGACTTATGTAGAAAATATGCAGGGCGTGCTGCTAGTACTAGGTAACAGATAAAGATTCAAGTACTAGGGAGTACTACTACTACTAAGAGCTACACTAACTACCGACGAACCAAGATAAAAGTCTCATTGGCCGCTGTTATGATCCCTAATTTCAGTGCCAGTAAGAAGTGTGAAGTAAATATTGTAATATTAATGGTGCAAAATATAGTTACATATGACCAAAATTCTCAGTAATTAAATAAAATTATCTCATATCTCCAACTAGACTCATTTTTTCGCGCCGTACGGCTTAAAATCCTTTTAGTAGGCCTTTAAAAAAATAGCAGGGTTTTTTTGCGATTCAGTGAAATTAACTGCAATGAGTAATAGATTAATTTTTATAAATATTTGAGAAAACATACAAACTAAGCACCGTTAGTTTTTTTAACGAAATATATGAGTAGTAAATTCTTATTTTTGTAATATTCTCCCTCTGGAGCGTAGAGCCGTAATCTATTTCATGCAAGACAGCTTACCTTTTTAGGCAAATTGCTCGAAAAGTAGTTCGGCAAGGGGTTAGTATTTTGATATCATTGGTAAAGATGAGTTTTTTCTTTAAATTTTCATCAAATTCTAGGTGAAGCGATTTTTGGCTATAACTACCTTAAGATGCAACGGTAAAATGACTAAATAGTCATTTTGTTCATATTCTGGCTAATCCATTAAAAACGTGACCACTTTTTGGGATGAAAAAAAAAATATATCTTTCTACGATATTCTATTATAAAATTGAACTTGAAAAAACATGGTTTAAAATTCATAGAAAATGGGGATGGCATTATTTTTATATATAATATAAATGCCATTTTCGCGAAATAATCTTTATAAGAATCGAAAACTACTAGGAAATCGAATAAAAACAAAATATACGCACGTCACCATCATATTTCTTTTAGTCATTACCTAATTACTGCAAGAATTGAAGTCAAAATGCGTTAATTCAATATAAATGGCGCCGCAGTCGCCTCCTCCAATAGGACAAAAGTGTTCATTACAAATATATTAGTCGAATAATTTTCATATACTTATTTCATATTTTTTTAATATTATGTTTTTTTTTAAATATCCAAGTAATGACAAGAGTGAAAGCACAATATTTTAAACAACACTAAAAAGGCAGAATTTTGAGTCTGCTTTGACTTAAACAGCCGCGCAGGAATCTCCTTAAAATGTACATATCTAAGTATCAATGAGGGATTAACTTGAATAAAAGTCGGCCTCTTTGAAAAAACGCCAAGCCTAGCCTTCCCACTCTTGTTTCTTGGCGAACCTCCAAAAATTAAATTCGCTCCCGGTTGGGACACACTGATCCACATAATTAAGATGGGTATGCTATCACTACTAGGCCTCAAACGAATACAATTTAGGCTCGTCCGTTTTGTATCTAGCCTTTTTGTCACGTGACGACTCCTTGGCACCACTCTCAAAGAACAGAGTAAAAGAAATTTAACTTATTTAGGGCACATTAAAAGGGACCATTTTCAACTCGATCGGACCCACGTGTAAACAAAAGGTCTGGCAGAATTTGACTAATTAACTTGAAATTTTCTATGTTAACCGTTTATCTGTCATCATGATTGAGTAACTACCGATACACTAATTGCCCACAGGGAGAAAATAGCGCTATTAAGTTTCATTTCAGTTGATTTCTAGTCACTTTGTTACGTAAATCGGAACTAACTACTACTCAAGATAGTAATCTCAAATTGGTTAAAAGGAATTGCAACAAAGAACTATAACGATATACGATTATGTCGTTACCGTAACAACAGTAAAACACAATAAATGCATAATTCGTTCAGAGATATACCCTCAGCTGTCATTAATCCGAAGATTGGATTGCAGCAGTTCACAACTCCATTCATTTTCCATATCTGCGCTTGATTATTTAAAATTTCCTCACTTTAACATACCTCACAAGAGCAACTGCACATAAGTCTACATTGCATCATGCATAACCAGAACTAACGGAAAACAGGTAATTAACGACTACCATAACAGCTCAGGTAAAAGGTTCGAATCAGCTCCATAGATGCTGGAACAACATCAATTTTTAGTTGAGCCAGAACGTAGACTATGTGACGACGCACAGTGGGCTGAAATCGAAAAAAGCTGGCCAAAAATCCAATTTTCGACTTTTTTATTTAGAACCGGGAATGAAACATCCAAATTTTAGAAGGTCCATGTGATGTAAAACTGAAGTTAATTTTTTTTCAAAAGTATTTATCAAATTATTACAGCCCGCCAAAAATTAATAAAAATCAATGAAATCTGGAATGCGAGACTTTTACAAAATATTTCAAAGTTTGTTTCCCAGGCAATGGGATATCATAACGAATTAGACAATTTTAAGAATATATGTTTATAGTATTAATCTTATAGATACTAGAAAGCTAATGTTTTTGCGTTCAGCCCTTTATTTAATAACTTTATAATTTGTTTAAAATATCACTGTTTTTTGATAATTTTTTACATGTTGCTAGGATAAAAGTACTTATCGCCGCTTGCCGCTCCTGAGATATAAACACCAGGAGTTAGATTGAAGTCTATATTATTAGATTGAAAAGAAATAACTTGCACCAACTAGCACCCTTTCTTTTATTTCGTGGTAAAACAAAATGATGTCGGGCGGGCCTCGCGCCCCTTGACGCACCACACATGTGGTAGGCACTCAAACTTAGCGTTAAATGCGTAGCAGTCTATGTGAGAGGCTGGATTTTTCCTAAATCTTGAGTACACTGTGCTTACCACTTCTTCTTTGCGCTGACTTCATGGCATGTACCCTCTTCTAATGCTTTTACCCTTGCGTCTAATCCCGCTGCCGCGTGCGGGCGGTAATAAACCTAACGGTCCGCGCGCTCACCATGCCCTTTGTCCGCGGCGGCTACTCCCTTATGCACCCAGATTTGTTCTTTTACTTTCAAAACATGCATGTTACCATTCTGCAAACTGTGATTTTCCAAAATATACCCTCTATGCGACTGGCTAGAGTGTTCCGTTCATTTGTAGCCGAGTGCTTGACATCAGTCTCCCTTCAGTATTCGTTGTCGAGGTTTTTGCTGAAGGACGTTCACAGTGTCATTGCCCAGCTATGGATGCAACGAAAGTGACTCACCAAGATTTACATAGGAAATACAAGACACTCCTCTTGGAAAAAAGAGGAGTGTCCATGGATCAGAAGAAATCGTTCGTGCTAGAGATTTTACACAAGAAACATAATTTGAAAGGAGACGGGAAATTACAAACTTTGCTCGCGACCTTCATTCCAAAAGTTTTTTTCCATCAGTATTTCGGAAAGTGGGCTGAGTGCTCCAGATTGAACTGCAGATTTGTGAAGAAAAATAGATTTGGTTAAAACAGCCGATAAGATTTCCTGCCGCTGTGTTAAAATATCTCCCATGTGCATCTGCATCAGGTGAGTGCTAATGCCAGCGGAAAATGATAAGACGTAAGCAACTAGCTGAATATTTCATTCCTTGTTTTCTTATGTTACGAAATATTTTTATTTATTTATTTATCATTGTTATAGACTTAACAAAAAGCACACCTCGTGGAAGGCCGTCAGTGGATTTTGAGAGTGCAAGTGCTTGGTCTAAGCATAGAAAATAAGTGAAATTGAGAAGTTCCACTTCCCTAGAGGAGTTAAGTGTACCGACTTCCATGGAATTACGCGCTATGGAGACGATGCAGCAGTGAAGGTTGTGGTGGTGACAACTACAACCCCAAAAAGAGGAAAGTGAATGATTTTTAAATGGAGGGCTAAAGACGCTCCAAAAACAGAGCTCTCGCAAGAGGAAGCTGTTTCTCTGTTTGTGACGGCGCAATTGACGAAGATCCAATATCTCCTCATTCGGGAAACGGCCAAATTTCATGGGCACGATATATATACAAATTATGATAGGGTAAAAATAGCATAAAAGGTGGCTTATCCGGAAGGGATAATCATTTCAGAAGAAAAGTGTGAAGTAGAATTACAGTCTCTGCTTTATCATAGGGCTGCAAGAATTATTTCTTGCATTGAAGGATTAGGCAATGAAATTTTCGCTCCAACGTGTAAATTGATTTGTAAGTGGGGTTTCGATGGAAGCTCTGGTCAGTCTCGCTACAACCAAATGTTGCAGAAATCAGATTTGAAAGATGTCAGCTTTTTCGCCACCTCTCTCGTGTATCTGCAAATGTTGGACTCAGCATCTGGTAAACAAAAATCGAACATATTTTTGATCTCGTTTTAAATGATAACCGTTTCTAAACGAATATGTATGTGGCGCAAACATTTCTGAGATGTATGAGCTGGAAAGGATGAATTCAATGGTGGTGGATGTATAAAAAAATAATTTGGACTACCTCCACTCCATTGTTACATACGATTATTTGAGTGTGTTCTCCAAATCTCTTATCGCTTGAAAATTAATAAATGGAGGGTAAGTGAAAAGTTCGATGTAGGTACTTAGTATAACTTATTCCTATAATGCCCCATTTATTATTCTACAATATCTATAATTAGCCACATTTTCACCTGAATTTCGTGATATCTCTCAGAGCAAAGCTACCAATAGGAGCAAAAATGCGTTAGAAAAGAGGAAAAAAGAAATCCAGGAGGAATTTAGACAAAGAATGGAACTTTTATTAGACCGGCAAATAGCAAATCTCTACAGCAGACCGCAATAGTGCGTTCCACATTCAATTAAATATGGACTTTATGACGATTCCTTTCCTCTATAAATCTCCATAAGGCCGGTGGTGCGATATAGCCAATAGCTGCAGGAAAATTAAGGTGCCTGGAGCGGTAATCGTAAGTCATTGAGTGCACATTTTAATTACTTTTCAAGTAAGTCGTAAAAATATTATTGGACCACATTTCACTGAAGTACATTGTTTATACCGTGGAAATAACTATGCATGTGATTTAAATTATGAGAGAATTATATTTTACATTTTTTGACTTTTTTAAAGAATCGTAAGGACTAGGGTTTTCAGCGCGGAATTCGAAATTTAATGCAAACATTAGATCTAAATACGTTTTTTTACTTGGCATGATACTTTGATATTTGTTAGCAACCATTATAATGATATGAAACGTATTATTTCGCGTTTAGGATAAAATCTGTACACATGTAATCGAATTATTTTGCAATACTAGTCGACCCGTGCAAAGCATTCGCACTGTATTCTCCTCAAATCTCACTTTATTGAAGTGCACACCGTATAGTTAGTACCGTGTAGTTAGTGCGTCAGAATCCATACGGTACTTACTTTTAAGTTGAAATTGTGTAGATTTCTTTAAAGTGAATAATCTGATTTGATAGCCGGGTTTGTTTATCGTAGAGAGCAGAGACGAAAGTAAGTTGGTCGTCATGGACTAAGTAAAAACAAATGACTGCGAGCGGTTTGGGGAAGTAAATATAAATTCAAGTTTTGATTAATTTAGTTCATTTTATAAATACCTAGATCAGCAGATCGAATACCTTAAATCAATATTTTAAGTCGAAATTAAATGCGGATTGAGATAATAGATGCATGAAATTGAAATCGGTTTCATTTCGATATATCTCGATATTCTCGATAGAGGATCGATAGGTCGAGGGCGGGATTTCAAAAAACCGTTTTATTTTTTCAATTGTAATTTTTCGAAAAACAACTGAAATGTGAGTAATTTGTATATTTTTCCGGTATAGTGGTTAAAAAAAGCTTTAAAATGATGCCTCATTTATGAAAATTGATAAAGTATTAAGGAAGTTATGGCGTACCGACAAAAAAAGCCCTTGAGAAATAATATATATGATTTGTGATGTATGTACCATAATGACATGTTAAAATAGCATTGAATTGCCAAGAAGCCAAATAGGTATGATGCAATTTTTTTCACTTTTATCTCTAGATATTACTAATATTGACACGTATGCAAAATTTCACGCAAATTTGTACGTAAACAAAAGCCACTCCAACCACGTTAACATAGAGCTATGCAGTATACTAACAGCACATTTAGGAGTCTTCCAATGTGCAAATATTATTTCCTGAAGTAACTTACACAAATTTAGCGCGGTATTGGAAACTTTTGACTGCATCTCCTAGAGGTGATCAACACTGGAGCGTATAATTGGCAACACCGTTCTCCAGAAGGCCAATACTGTCAAGTAAATGTGGAACGCTCTATACATGCGTAAATATGCCTAAACCCACGAATGAAGAGAATCAAGGAGCCCGACCCATAAAACAATTTCCTCATGACGCGGTCCCTGCTTTGGTTTCAGGGCGAGACCTACAAAAATCAATGAGCACCAACAATATGAACCCTTATTGAATTAAATCGAAATTGGAAGCTATTGGAAGCTAACCTTATTGGCCGGCTGAAATCTTCCGCGCATACGGGCATTATCCGATACCCATTAATATACCAGCATGTACGTAATTGAAAAGGCGGCTGTCGACTAACGCTCAGGAGAGAATATTAATTGTCAACGAGGTGACAACAAACCGAGCTGCTTGAATGTATGTACAATTGTACATTTATTTTTCTCCGCTCCCGACTAACACCGATCTCCTCATTCCGTATAATGAGGGGCCCCCTGGGTCGATCCAACTTCGAAACAAACGCAAGGCGGCGGGCGTGGAGGAAGGGGGGAGAGAACACTATAGATTACGCAACTCGAAGTCACGAGAATATCGCGCACCATGCTTCTACGATTTGAGAGAGGGTTCCATCGCGGATGCACCAAAACAAATGAAAAATCAGGTTCCAACTTCCGGTACAGCTGCGTGGGTCAGCGTTAAGCGAAAACTGTCTCCCTCGTTACAGGAGGCTTCTTCGACCATAAAAGACGCTGCGTTAGCCTTCCATCCAAATGAAAACTCCCATATTTTGGTTAGATACCTTCGGATGTATACTGATTTCACTGACGGAATGCCTTAGCCACTGTAACGCATAATGCAACTGCTAATAACAAAATTGAGATACTAAAAATGCAGATAATTCTTCGAAAATATTTTTAAAGGTTACTTTTTTTAGCCCAAGGAATCCAATGCATTATTGTCGGTTGTGTATTTGGAGAGGCGACTAATGACTGATGTTTTTGCTCAATTAAGTATCACTGGGTAAGTTGGAAGAGAACAATCATTTGGGAAATGGAGTTATTAGGTCAAGAGAAACCCAGCATTTGCACAAGCCTAACTTCATCAACTTAGCGCGATGGGGCCCACAGGTTGACGTTTCATCCGATAGACAAGAGTGCTTCACTGAGTACTATCCATATCTCACCCAAGCAGGGATAGAGATTAAAATGAAAAATCTACACTACCTCCAGGATTTTGAACTCAGGGGGGCGTATATATAGGGGAATGCATGGTGAAACTCCAGAAGAGCACATAAAATTAAGCCCTAGGGGAGTAAAAACCCACCCAGGCGGGACTCGAACCCACGACCTCCGGATTAGCAGTTGAGGACGTGACTCCGCCGCCACTGAGGCTAGCAGAATTTCATTTCAATACATGAGCCGTTGGGAGCAAAAGTGGAGAAAGACAGTATTTTGCCACACTTAAGTTAGGTGCCCAGAAGCATTTCTCGAACTGTATTCTCATTTGTGCATGAGTGATGAAAGTTTACCTTCAGTTTTTTTACACTAGAAAGCAGCTTCTAGGGGTTTTTTATTTCCTTCACTTCGAGCCCCATTTTCCAAAAAGTGAGCGGCTCATATGTGCAAAATATCCAGAGTAATCGAGGGTGGTTGAAATGGCGGGTGGTTCGATAGAATTAAGAATATATGGAGAAATAAAATAGAATTAAGAGAGGAGAATGAAGAATTTCCATGAACACGCCGATTACGTGGATGGTGCGAGGTATGAGGCTAATACGAGTTGGCAAAGGTTGGTCGGGGAGGGGAAGTTGTGAGTCCATGTGACGTGACGTATGAGTCGCGAGGCTGCTCGCATATTACCCAACTGTGACGCATCAGCCACCGATGATAGCACCGCGGAAGGAGGATAGAGTGGGATGGGGAAGGAGGGGAGGAAGAGCCAGCTCGGGAGGAGAAGAGGGAAGGGGTAAAGAGAAGCAGGAGTGAAGGCAGCAACAGAATCCAAGGCCAGGGTCGAACGGGAAGAGGGTGGAGTGGGGGGAGGGGAGGCTCTCTCTGCAAGCTAGGAGTGGGAAGAGGAGGGAGGGAGAAGGGAGCGGGGGAGGAGCAAATGGATGCACGTATGAATGCAAGCGTGCGTTTGTGTGAGCGCTAAGAGAGAAAGAGTGAGGGAAAGAAAGAAGCCTTCTCTACTCCCCTTGGCAGGATGCCGTGACGACGGGCAACCAGGATGGGATTTCGTCGGCTACGAAGTAGAACCGGAGAGGGCGTTTGAGAGGAGGGGGAGCACTTTTACGGGACTAGGGTAGGAAAAAATAGTAACCATTATTCGATAGATTCACATTTGCAGAACTTGTAGAAAGAATGCCCTACATGTCCTCTAGCAGTTTACATCCACAGATATAACCCTACCTTTTCACGGGACTTTACTTCCAGCTTCATCATCAATGTCATCCAAGTCTTTTACGCAGGAGTTCTCAAACGGTGGGGAATTCTACCCCCCCCCCCACCCCCCCACCGGACGAATTTGGGGAGTGAAGCGGGGATCTGGAACAACTATTCAGGAAAATGTCACGTTCTGTGGATAAAGTAAAAATCTTTTAAATTATACTTTGTTTAAATTTGGTCTATAAGTTTTAATGAATGCCACGGATTATAATCGATTATTAAACTATTAATTTATTTGAAATGTATCTTTTGAGTTAGACTTGGGAAGGGGCACGATATGCTGAACTACGGTGAAATGAATGGATAAAAAAGGTTGAGAACCACTGCTTTAAAGCATTAAACTTCAACATCAACGATACATCCGACCAACGAAGGATCGACCATCCCGGTCGCACGGTCGTGTCTGTCGACTGGAGAGAGACGCGTTTATCATCTAGTTACACTAACTCTAGGGTATAGTGTAATGCATGTTGGTGATTACTCACCCCCTGCCACACACCCCTGAGGTGACAAGCAGGGTATTTTGTAGATGTAGATACATTTGTCTAATTCATAGTGAAAAAATCATTTGCCTGGAATGGGATAATTTTGTTCGCTGTGAAGTTCAAAATTTCATTCATAGCGAGACGCCCGTTGAACTTTCATGCATTACCATTGTCTGACAGAGTCAACATCATACTTGAAAGGCAAAAACTTTCGCAAGAGGAATACTTAAGTTGCCTGGGAAATAGAATCACCAAAGACGGAAGAAACAAGAAACATACATTGAGCAGCATTGCTAAAGCCATGTAGGTATTCTATCAGGAGAAGAGTCAACAAACATAGCATGTAAGTGAGAAAGTACTTCATTAAAGCATGCATTTGGAGCATGCTCTTAAACGGTAATGAAGCTCGGACGATAACTGCAGTTGAGCAAGAATGGACGGAGAGAATGACCAATGAAGAAATCCTACGAAGAATTGAAGAGGATGATACGTAAGGAAAGCAGTAAAACTAAAAATAAAAAAACTAAAACACTTAACGACACAGCAGCCACTTGAAAACGGAACTGAAGGAAAATTGAATGAGAAGAATTATCGAGAAAAACCAAAAATAAAATACTTGAGGCAAATTATGAAGTACATCAAAGTGGAAGACTTGTTTAGGAATGAAACGGTTACCTGATACGACAGAAGTGGAATAAACGGATTAATGATTTCCTTGGAAAACTTGAGTACACTTGAAGAAACTCGTTACAAAGGAAGCATGACGCGCAGAGAGAAAGCTCATGGAAAACTATAACATCCTGAGACCATCCTGCTAACGCTGATTAGCGATGAATGGGGGAAAACGCTGGCAATTGTATTTATTAGCGAACCAGAGTTCGTTTTCTAAAAACCCATTTCCTGCCCTGCATTTGATTCAGACAGAATATAAAGTAGCTCCAAGTAAAGTCCATCATCTCGAAAATTATGCCACAACAGCATTTGCTACATTTCCGGTTACGGTCGGTAACAGAAGATAAAGCGAGAAACCAATAGTCTACTTCTGCCTGGGATCTCAGCCTTATGCCTAGAATTCCAGTTGAGGTAGTTCGAGCGAGATTTTTCACCAGCCACATATATAAACGACGATGACGGCTTGACCGTCGAAACATTTTAATTTTAACCACTGCAACCGAAACCAGTAGTAAATCACAGAATTGTAAAGATATGCAATAATACACAGCTCCATTAACATATAACATAACAATCCGCATTAACATTTTTTCGCGCTAAAGATTAATTAATCACCTACGTTTCTTCTCAAATGCACCACATAGCATTGATTACAGAATGAATGTTCAAGTCAATAATTTCCACGACATATCTCGAGCTGTCGACAGATATTGCCGCAGACTAATTGTTCTGCCTATTCCCTCCACCAAGTTTTCTCACGACATCTAACGACGTTCGCGATAAGTAAGGAAAAACCCCGCTTTCATTAAAATACAGTTATAATTGCAGAACGTTTCCTTTCAATTAAATACTCTCGGAGGATTTTATAACGCTTGCATAAGGCAATGCTCATTGCACTCCCTACTATACACATGCCTGACACAGCAATAGTTTTTTTCTTCTGTTTCAGCCATTACTCAGTGTGCAATATTCAGCGATAGCGTTAGCAACAGAACCAATTATTTAAAAATATTACTGGACAGTTCTTTCTGTTAACATACATTAAGAAAATGCCACAGATTAGGAAGTAATTGTTTAGCCAAATTTACCCTTAAACAAAGGCCGACGGAAATACTGTACTCGCCAAATGAAAGAGTAAAATTTAACAGCTTTAAACGAAGAATTCGCACATCAGCATGGAAAAATATTGCCAAATTATTTTGTATGTCATTAGGAACGATATTTAGCGGTAAATATTTACAAGGTACCTCGTCCGCAGAAAATATGAGCAATATGACAACTCCTTACCTCTCTTTTATAAGTGCTTTTAGGAATACAAGTAAGAAAATGATGGTTGAAGGTCTTCCTAACTTAAAATTATCAAATCACAGAAAAAACGGGAAGCAGAGCGAGCAATCAAAATTCAGCTGATGTCTTCTCCAAGTTCATTTAATTCCAATTAATATTTATTTATTTTATTTATTTATTTTATCATCCCCGAAAACAGCACTGACGGCCTTTTACATCGGGTGTTATAACATATAACAATGGACGAACACAAACACCCATGTCCTATTATTATTAATTACTGATCCGCTTGCTTTAGTGGGGCACCTAATTTTGGTTTAAAATTACGTTAATAAATTAACGTTCGCGTATTGTCTCATATAATAAATGTGGCAAGAAGCAATAAGAAGACTATAACGGTAGAGCGGTAATATGTTTTACTAAGTAAGTGGCCGACGGAAGGCTGTTAACCAAATTAAAGAAGTGACAATGAATACGAAACATGTGTTTGGAACAATATTGTTCAACTCTCTAGTTCTTTAGCCCGATACGAAACAAGCGATTCGCAATATTGATGCCTGAGCTCAGAGGCTCTTTTGAGCATGCAAATTCTACATATTGGCTCCTATATGAATATAAGTAAAAGTTTTAATTTAAAGGAATGGACGTAAAATTCTCGAAGTGTTGAAAATGACACAAGGGTGGTTTGACAAGTTATAAGCCCTTCTCATTTGAGCAAAAACTTTAGTAAATATACTGGTTTCAATTAACATCCTAATTCCAATGCTATAGTATAATTTACCCGACGTGGAGTTGTGCTGATCCAAAAGTCATCGGAGAGGTCATAAGACCATATGGGGGACCGTATCTTCGATAGGTTTTTTAAGATAACCTCACCAACGGTAAGATATAGTCACTCCCTACTACCAGAATCCACCAACGATTCACATTTAAATTATTTACTTAAATTATACGATGCAGATAATATGAGCGTCTGTTCAGAGAGTTCAGCATTCCGAAAGGTAGCGGCCTTGTCGAGATATCAGTCAAGAACTTAACTCCGTCATTCGGTAAGGAAGCCTCTCACATTACTCACAAAAACGATACAGATACTGACACCAGACAGAGTAATAACAGAAAGAGACAACCATTAACAGTGATTAGGCCTCATTGTGATGCCACATAAAAAAATCAAAGCAGGCACTTTTGGACGGCAATTTTCTGTTACGACATCACCAAGCAATCACGGCGATGATGTTATGCACAGGGGAAGAGGAAGAGGAATAGAGAGGGAAGAATGCACAGGAAGTCAACTGAGCGAGAAGCCATTGGGAGTAGGGGGCGCTACGGAATGGACGGGGGAGTGGGTGCGAGGGTAAAGCAGATTTTTCAGGTTTTCTCACTCGTGGAACCTCACCGAATTTTCCAGTTTCATCCACGTCCGACTCAACTAACTACTATCATAAAACGAAAGAGCGGGGCAATATCCGGCCCCGGAAAAAATTATATGCTGATCATCCACTCGTCCATTTTTATTATTGTTATTGAGTGATCTACCCGGTTAGGTAGGTTTACATAGGAATAATTAAGTTAAATCCTCTAGAATTTTACATGTGCAGGGCCCTGTTTACCAATATATTTCTGTTTTCATCACAACGAACTTCATACCCTTCTTCATTCCGTTCAAAAAACTTTCTCTCTTTCTCCCCCTTCCCCTCCTACCCAACATCCTCCCCTCTATTACATTCTTAAGTAATCCTTTGCCCCTCATTACCTCCTCCAACTAACTACCTAGCTTCTTTCTAATCTCATCCAGAAGTTCTTTTCCTCACCCACCATACCAAGCACTCCCTCGTTTGTCTTCACACTTGTCAATATTCCCGCGATAATTTATTCCTTGCCGATCGCGGTAGATAGATTGGTAACGCGACCGCTTGGCAACCCACATGTCGTGGAGTGGGAATCCCGCTTTGGGCACGGGTGCAGTGTTCGTCCTCTACTGGCTGATTTTTGGGGGAGGCTACCTACAATTGATGTCATTTACGCCATTAGGGATAGGAGGGTGGGATGATAAGGGAAGGGTTATAAGGGTAAAGGAGTGGAGAGATTTCCGGTGTCGACGTTAGTCTAGTCTTGACGAGGGTACCCTGGGGAGCTTCAGTTTCCTCCAAAATTCCGCATTAATATACTTATGCGTAACTACTGTATCGCAATTCACCCATAGCATCCTCCTTTTCCTAAGAGATTTTACTGCCTTCGATGAGTTCCGCATCTATTTAGATTTAAATTTCATATGTTAAACTTCAATAGTTTACACCTTTACTACAGCAGAGTAGTTAAAGAAATTGATCACGATTTTAACTATTATTGAATAGAAGTGAGTGCAAACCAAAAATAGCTGAAAGTAACTAACAGCTACTTTTTAAGAGTCCCTACTGCTTTTTTTTTCCATTTTTAGCTAACAGTGTAGCTGCCACCTTTTTTTGAGGAATTACCTGAAAAGTAGATGGCTACAGTTTTTTTTGTAGTTTACCCAACCCTGACAAAAACATAGAGGTATTCAGTATATTATCAGTACAGGTTTTTGTAATCATCCTGAAATGATAGCAACCCACATTACCTTAATTCACCAGCTCACTGTTCTAGGTACACAACAATCTCTCCACAAATCTACAATAAATCATTTAAATAGCTCCGATATACAAGATGATACATATGATAATGATGATATGTACATAATATATATATATATATATATATACATATATATATAATATGTACTTGATACAAATAAGTCAATGATTCATTCGTTCGAAAGTAAAGCCATAAAGGCTAACGTGAATGAAAAAGTAGGCGTAATACGGAGGGCAGAATATGAAATAGGTATCGTACAATTATACAGTAGTTAAATCCCAAAAGTGCTGTAGCTTAAGGCGAACATACCATAACATCTTTGCCTAACTTAAATCCAGACGATTCTGGAATTAGCTCCATCGCTTTAACCCACCATCACCTTTAACTTTCATAAATTCCCTTTGAGCATGGGCCGACCGCGGTAAACAGGTTGGTAACGCACGGCCGGGCGAACTAAATGGTGCGAGTTCGAACCCCAATTTGCTAATAGATGTCGTGTTCGTACTAGGATTTAAGACCTTACGTTAGACGCTGAGACATGACCTCATCAGATGAAGTATCTTAACCAGAGGTTCTCAACCAGTGGGGAATCCCCCCCTCCCACCCAGGGGGAAATGTAGGGGGCTTAGGGGGGAATTAGGATCACAATTGTGCAAAATTTTAAGATCTGTAGATTGTGTAAAATCTGTAAAATTCTGTTTTTTAACGTATTATGTGGCGTTCAATAAAATGTATTGAAGGACACAGATTAAAATCGATTCTTAAAGACCCGCGTTATTTTCCTTCGGGAAATTAAATTACTATTTAATAATTTAAATTGGGAAGGGGAAATGATATAATGAACTAAGGTGAAATGGTAAAATTGAACAAAAAAAAGGTCGAGAACCGCTTATCTAAACCTAAATCTACCACAAAACAACCAATGATCTTTTCATCCATTCACTCTCAGCAACTAGTACGTGTTGGCATGCACAAAAGAACCCGTGGTACAACGATGACCACATGTCGGTGTTACCCAAGCCCTTCCTGCACCACTAACAATGAGTGTATGACTTTCTGAGCAAGGTGGACCATACCCGAAACACAGACCACGAAGCCGTAAGCAGAAGGAATTACACTCTTTAACACAAACTAGCTCGTACTTGACGCCCTAGAGTAGACAATATATGCCCCAATCGAACGATGAGCCATCTCGGTCGATATAAATTAACTGCAGCTCTTGTTCCAGGATTAAATCGAGTCGTAAAGGCACTTTTAGTAACCTACTTCACTGATACGGCCATCGTGCGCCTTTGACATTTCCACTCTTTGTCCTTCGGTGGGATATCTCAAAAGGGGACGGGGGAGAAGAGAAGTGGTAGGGGGCAGAGGATCGGGGGTGGGGAGGGGCCTGGGGCCAGGAAGGAGAGAGATGGGGCCAAATAGTTATTGCAGGGTGGCCACTTGTTTTCGTTTCTCAAATTTTAAGGAGTATTCCAAGTTTTCATACGGAAAAAAATTAAGGTTAAAAGAAGTCTTAATGTAATACGGAGTTGAATGTAGGCACACCTAAGTTATTCTCTTCTTCTTCCTTGATAGTAGGGCGCTGAGGCGTTTCTTCTTCAATTACAGCCTTCTCAAGTTAAGGTAGTCGCAACATCTTTTTCTGGGCCGACCGACGTATAATCTACCCATGAGCAGTTTATCTCTTGCAATACGAAGTTACTAATCTATTGCTTGTCATTTCTATACGTTAGTTCCATGCTTGTTTTCGTTTAACTACCGAGTATTTCTGTTTTACATATTTTTCTCATATTTGCATTTTTTCCTTTAACGGTCTTAAAGTGTTTTTCCTGCAAACCTTCAAAGTATTTTCATCTCTGTAGCCTCTAATGGTCTTCTAGTCTTGGATGTATCTAGTCTCGTCTATCCTGTATAAGTCGATATTGGTCTTAAACCTGTTTTATAAATTCTGGATTTTGCTTCTTGTCTCAAGAATTAATATCTCCAAATGGTATCATTTAAGCACCCTGTTGTCTTATTTACCTTAACGACTTGCTGTCTTGCCTCATCCCAAACTATTCACTAATTCATTTAACTAGATGCAGAAACATGGACACTAAAATAAAGACAATGAAAGTAAGGATTACATGATAGGAAGAAAAACAGTATGAATCCCACAAAAAATTTTAAAGGACTAAGCTCTCGATTTCGCATAATCACATCGTGATTATTCCGAGCCATAAGAAAATTCGGAGGAATGAAGTCGAATTTCCCATAATATGGAAAAATCAAGAAGAGTCCCCGAATTTTTCAAGGAGGTAGAATCAATGAGTTTTCCCAGTTTTCATGGCAGGTGCCCAACCTGTTATAGAACCCCCTATTTTGACAAAGGTCATGGTTATAAAGGTGATCTTATCGCATGAAATGGAAAAATTTTATCGAGTTGCAGTCGACGACGCAAATGAGATAAAAAGGCTGGGAATCGACTTGCGAATGTGACAGTGAGATAAAATTTTATAGCTGCCACCGTTAGCCTAGATACATGATCCTCACGCTCCCCGGCTATACGAGGATGGCCGTGAAATAAATAAAATTTAAAAGGAAGATAAGCAAGGCGCATGGATTTTAAAGCAGTATATTTCAATCAGAGAGAGGAGTTTTCGGTATAAATCAATAGGAGATAATTAAGCTCTAGCAGGTCGATTTGAATGGACAAGGTACTATATACTAGCCAATTTAAGATGCATGCATATAGCTAATGCACTCAATGGGTTCGAGTATGGCTATAGTAGCCGTGAAGGCCTGCCAGGCACAGAGAAAATTTTAACCCTTTCCAGTCACCAAATTTATTTTCAGGTGGAAACTTTTACAAATCACATTTACAAATAAACAAACTTATACAAACATTTACTGTATGATTTACAAACGCGCGGCATTTCCCTTGTATACTAAACAATAAGAGGGAGGGGAGGGTGAAGTGAGGTAAAGAAATGTGTGAATGGGAAGAAGTGAGGGATAGCTAAGTTAACAACAGCCGAGAGGATGGAGGAATTGGCAGAGAACAGACACTCATTAAGGAGATACACCACGAGTTCACGATTTCTTTTTAAATTTGAGCTGTTCTAATGTAATACTTTAAATCATCTGATGATGAAGTATGAGCATTGAAACCCGGGTCGTGTAGTTTTTGACTTTCTGTGGTTTGTAAAATTGTCTACCTGAAAATATTTAAGTGATGGATTACCACAAAGTTTCAGAAAAATGTGTTTTCTTTTCACCTTTACAGTCATCCTTTAAATAATGGGATAACTAATTCTACTTGATAGCCACAATTCGAGATCACTTAGGAATGGAGGCAAATTTATTCCAACTCCTCTTAAACCACGCAGCCACTTGTTTTCCGAGTCACACAATCAGATTACCAAATTTCCCTTGATGGCTGTTGCCCAACTATGTATCTACTCCATTCCTCGCACCTATTCACGTGGAGGCGTGCAGGGTGATACGTAAATTCAGAGATGCTTTGACTCGCAACACCGCTGTTCCTCCGCACTCCAAATGTTAACAAGACGGAACGCACATCGGTGGCATTGCATCAGTCTCCGCCGTCACGATCGTCTATTTTCAGACGAGGTGTATTTGCACCGAGTTCTGTGTCGCAATGGTCCCTCCCCATTCGCCGCAATTTTCAATTGTCTCCTTCCCCGACTTCTACTTTCATTATGGGAGGGATAAAAGATGATTTTTTTATTCCAACGCCAATTTAAGCATAAGAGAAAATGTAAGTAGCACGGAGAACGGTGAGCAGTTATCATAGATTTACCTAACAGAAAAATGCTTCAGCAACAATAAACATTTAAACAGTGGTTCTGATAAGCACTATTTCCCCTGGGTCACACAGGACGTAGTTACTCGTATAAAGGTAGTTTGAGCGAGATATTTGTTATTGTTACGCTAATCTACCGGTTAAGGTATTTTAAATCATTTAAAGACTGATATTTTTGCATGTTTGAAATAATACAAGTATATTTTCGGTGAATTTTTGTTCCAACTGTGTGCATCAATCATTTACAACATAGACATTCGCTGGGACAAATATGTCCCGTTTACATTACCAGGGCTGAATGATGGTTAACATGGGGGATCTTACTTAGTTACGTTCACACTAATTGCAGTTTATCGTAGTAGAAATGTTGGTGACCTCCGGTGAAGAGCGAGGAATCGATAAAAAACAACTGAAGCAACCTACGCGCCTTCACAAGTAATGGGCAGTATTCACATTTTATATCTGTCTAGAATGTTAATTTAATCAATACATACTCCTTTGAATGGACTTGCTGGCTTCATTAGTCCAGGAGAACTTCAATTTCCCTTTTAGTGTAGTGCTGCCGTCTTTCTGCTTGGCCCTCTATTTTCTTAACTCTTATTTTAACCACGATTTCAGCTAACTCGCGTTCAAACACATTTCAAATGCCGGTAACCAGCGCCAATCCTAGTAACTCTCGGCATTAGCTTGCGTTCACACGGCGAAATTCTTACTAGTATTCCAGTTACTAGCGTAGAAAGCTAGTAATGTAAACGGGGCATTAGTATTAAAACGGTTAAATGAAAGAGAGTAAAAAATCCTCTTTAATTTTTACAGGCACTAGTCTCAATCTCCTTACACGACTCCTTACTTCATCTCAGCATACTTCCTACCTCACTTCAGTCTATTCACAAAATATATTCTTTTTCTTCTCCTTTCCTGCTTACCCAATATACTCCCCTCTATCACGGCCTTCACCATCCCTTCGCTCCTCTTTACCTCTTCCAATACCTACTCTGCCTCCTCCTAACCATTGAGTGAGATGTCACTTAACATAAATTTTAATGAATTGGACCTAATTATAAAGAAAAAGATCTCATCTCTATTATAATACCAAAATATTATCCACTTTCCGAAGTACTTTTCGAGATATTTGGTGAAACATAGGAGCCGTTTTCCTTGGCATATGGTACGGCTCCAGAGGGACATTGTTAAAAAAATTAGGAAATCTGACGCACAGATCTTGTCAGAAAAGTAACGGTGTGTTGTTCTTATGTTTTATCAGTTGTTTAAAAATATAAATCTATTACAAACCGCAATCTTTTATTCACAATCGAACAGAAACCTTCGTTGTGAAGGCGTTTTCAACTTACGGGTCGGTAGTCGACAGATAACTGATCCAAAAGTAACGGATACAGCAATATAGAGGAAACCTATTTTCATTCAATGAAACAAAATCAAAATTTTATTGAAATTCACAAGACATAGTAGGCACGAATGCGCTCGTATGGATGCCACACGCACCAGTAATTAGCTTATCTGCAGCGGCTTATCTCAGCATTTTTGACACTGCATTTCTTATCTAAAGCACTCGCAGTCGATAACTTTTATCAATGGATTATGCTAGCATTAGAAGTGATAGGCTCAAATGTCAACAACAGCTTGTATTTCATGAGATCCTCCGTTGATTTCAGGGCATACCTGGCTTGAATTTCAATGGGGCAAGGTCATCAGGAAAATAGGCGGTTAAGCTTTAAAGACAGAAGACTTCCGTCGACGGTAACGAAAAGATAAAGATATTTTAAGTTCATATGCCCATCTACATCTGCATAATACCCTACAAGCCACCTCAAGGGTGTGTGGCCGACCCTTATTGCTTTTTTGTTTGGTTGTATTTGGTTAAAATATGTTCGTAGAACTGAGAGATTCAAGACACCCTTTTTCCCTCCGGCCATAAGGGACCCTAAAACCATGTCTATATTACTATCTTCTTACCATTGTACATAACGCAGGAAATTTCTACCCGCATTTTCACCTGTCTTTAATAACCATGGTACAACTGGTATTAACTACCAGTAATGTGAACCATATTTGTTTCTCATCCCCTAGCTTTCACTTGAAAAAACGACGATTGGTTATCGCTTGACTATTGTAACTAACGTTCATTCAGATGGCAGAATTCAACTATTGTGGATCAATAATTGTGGTAAGGTTACCCGGATAGAAATAGTTACCATGGTTGGTGCCAACTGGGAGTTCGCATTACTAATTCTTACCCTTGTAATGAATTACCATGGAAAAAAGCTAGTAATGAGAATGAGGCATTATGGTTGCGATAGTTAGTGTCAATGAAATGTCTAGTCCCACTAGGTAGACTAGACTTATTATATTAGCTCCTTAACCCACATGAATAAGTATCCCTTATTAATCAGTATTAGTATATTATGCACGTATGTACGTAAGTTTAATAACGCAGTATTGTGCTAGCTTTACGGTTTAGCTTTGTATTGTTCTCCTGACTGCTAATTGGTCTTCGCTTACCGGCAAGGGAAACTAACGGGGCTCGACCTGGAACCGGGACGAATATCACACGACGCCCAGGAACCACCCTGTACCACACACCCTGGTGGTAGCTCCTACAGTACTTCATAGAAGTAGATCATTAAACGGTTGACGTGGGGCCAAAAGGGGTTGACGTCGACAAAGTCGCCCAACCTCTTCTTGACTTCAGTTGTTCACGAAGAATCTTTATATATATAAAAGTCAATGTATGTATGTATGTTCCACATCTCCTCCTAAACCACAGGACCGATTTTGATGAAATTTGGAACACGAGTTTGTCACTGATAGACAACAAACACTGTAGGGTTCAATTAACCGAATCCCTATTTTTTCAGGGTTAAGGGTGTGATCCTTACTAATATGTATAAAAATGTAATGGTCCCTTTCTGTCTGTTGCTCCATCACGCAAAAACGACGTGGCCGATTGAGCTGAAATTTGGCATGCAGATAGAAAACATATGTGGTTGTAACATATGCTATATTAAAAATCCCTAAGGGCCCCCAAAGGCCCCCTGAAGGTCCCCCCTGGTGGTTCATGCTAAGCATTGTGTTCGGTGCTGTGGTTTCATTTATTTGTTTTTAAAATTACTTTTACTCAAGATATAGGGCTGGGATTTTTTTATCAGATGGCTGAATAAATGACGTTTCTAATTTTATCAATCGATTTCCTTCTACGCTTCGTATTTGTCTGAACTTCATGTTTTCAGCTGAAAAATCTCACCTTTTTCTCTGAAATCAACAATAACATATTTCCTTGACAACCATAGATTTGATTTTCAAAGGATATACACGCCTCTAGCATTTAAATATCACGCCTTCCTGCAGGCCCATGATAGTACGTAGAAAAAAAATCCGTATTAGAAGAGCCCAGAGTCCCAAGGGCCCCATGATAAATTGCTTCGGGGGGTACTCGATAAAGTCAATGCATATTTAACAAGTATACTTTTCAACGTCTATTCTCAAAGTAGCTCTCAAAGGGGTACTGCATGTATATGAGAGAATAATTACGTAGTAAACTTTACACATAAAGGAATTAATAGAATACACACTTAATTAAATGTGCAAGAATATTTACGTGGAGCGAATATCAATGGTAATAATGCCTCTGTTGCTACAACAAACACGGCGTTGTTTATTATCATTTAATACTCAGATACGTATTACACGTAGTGAAACCGTCGGCCTCTCATTGCGATTGCGAATTGTTTTTTAGACCAATTCCCACATCATAAATGTCACGAGTTATTTATATGTTTAAAAGTGTTAAAGTGCAGTTAACTTAGGTACATTCACTCAATCATCGAGTTGCCTATTCTAGACTCTCACTTGCCGCTGTGTTTCCGTTTCTTGGACTCAAAAATATATCCATCAACATGCCTAATAGGAAAAAGAGTAACCTTTCGAAAAAATCTTCTAAAGCAAAATGAATGTTTTATTTGCGAGAAAATGAGCCCTTGAAAGAAAATCGACAAAGGTTAGACTTGGATGGTCAAAGACATGCCCACCAGCGATCTCATGAGATTCTCCTGATGGTGTTTCTCGGGTTACGCTAAGATCCGCACAAATTTCATCCTTACCCAACCTACAGACGGGTAACCAACTATAAATCTGGTTCAAATATAGACGCATCTGCTTCGAACATTCAGTCTGCGTTAAGATGGCGGAAATTATAATGACGTCACTACATGCCTCTTACCCGAAAGAAGAACGGAAATTCTGCGCAATTAACGACATCCGTGCATGAAAATCGACAAGTGCACTAAGAATCACCATAGATTTTTTTCATTTAGCAACGGAAACCAATGATTATGGCTATTCCGAAGGCGCAGTCCCATTGATGGAGGATTCATAGGTCAAATAAACCTGGCTTCCGCTGCCATTACTCCTCTTGACGTTGTCAACCGCTGGATTGTACCCTTCTGTCCAATCCTGATTAAGACAATCAACGCACATATCAACGTTGAATAGTGCAACTGAATTAAGTCATGGAATGCAAATATATGTATGTACACAAGGGAAGCGATAGAGCTGTTAATCACTCAGAAGACGGCTCAAGAGAACCGGAGGGACGAGGTGAACATCTATCAACCTTTGCTATTTAAGTATTAATGAGTCTGCAAGGCCGATTTTTTAGTTTCCCGTGCATGAAAGTGAACCAATAGTCACTCATCTCTCCGTGCACATGGAAAAATGTCAGTGTGTCTACTACATCGAACACAACATACAAGATAGGTTACCACGCCTACTCCTCAAATGACCACACATACTGTTTTTCTTCGGGCTTTGCGGTTTTATTATAAAAAATAAGTTTAATGTTTTTCACACCCGTTGAATTTCAACGGGTATCTTCCGCTCGTAATAAATAAATCTACGTATTTCCCTGCGAGCCACCGCAGGGGAGTGTGGCAGAGGGTTTTTAGCATACGAGAAATGAAGAAGAGAGGGAAAAGGACTTGGAAGAGGGAAAAGACGAAAGATAACTGCATACTGAAGGAGTGTTTTAATGTCTCAGTCCGATTTTGTAGTAGTCATTATTGGTGCGTGAAAAGAGGGAACTTTTGCACTAATCAGTTCGGCTGTGTACCTCTCTAATTGTGTCGCTTCTATCACCTCTAAATATATAGTCCGGAATTGAAATAATATACTCATTGTCACCCTGACACTCCCGTGATATGAATGTTTAATGTAATCTTAAGCTATCGTGTATACTGCGAGTCTCTAGCTGTTCCAACCTAGTGTTTCCATCAGCTACGTTAAACCTGAATCACACGATCATTTTTTCCGTCCCCTTTCAAGGATCATTTGATTTCACGGATCACTTCTCTATCATTTGAGCAATGCTTTTAGCAAAGCTGAAATGATGATTGCTTTAGACATTTTCTGTATCACAAGTAAACTGTCCCGGTACCTTAAATGCAGATACATAAACCACGAAATGACCCGGGAAATTCAGCATATACTGGAGAATATAGTGAATTAGAGAGAACTGCATTGGAGCCGTTAAAATCGGAAGTATATTTGAGTCAGTGGAACATCAGCTTTCCATTGAAAATTTTATTTACAGCTCTTCTGCACCGAACTGACTACGCAAGGTATTCATTTTCACCTTCACGTCTTGCGTCGTTGTTCTAGGGCGGAAAGATTCCACACTCGCTACTATCTCATGAAGGCTCTTTATCCTTAAAATTTACTATGGTAATGTGCGGATTTATTATTGTAAAGGTGGACGTATTTTCCACAAGTTTCTATGAGAGCTGCAGTCGCTTCCACCGTCCATGAGCTCGAAGTACTGTGTGGTATTGCGAGACATTTTTAAAAAGCTCCGTGGCTCGCTAATGTTGAAAATGCTAGTTTGATTGAAAGCCACATGTGGCGCAACGTTCGCTCTTTGCGTCCGTGCACTCTGATTGGCTAAATGACGGAGTCACCTACGTCTTCAGGGACGGAATGAAGGACATGCTCAAATGATGAAAAAAATGATAGAGACCCCTATCATTGCCTCTATCCCTGAAAGTGATTGCGTGAACGTCCGTTTTTGAACTATCATTTGAGCTATCATTGGAGCTATACCTGAAAAGGGACGGCAAAATGATCGTGTGATTCACGCTTTACACTCTATGCCCGCCCGTAATAGTTTTTAACGAGGCGCGCGATTTTCCTCAGTATGTTCATTTCATCTTACTGAGCAGGGTACCGATCAGGTCTTTCACTTTTTCATCCGACGAACTTCCTACCATTCGCCTAATAATTCCTAGTACTTCAAAGCAGAGACGAAAGGGTTTCGTATGTATTTTCCCCACGTTAGGACCGAAGTCATGGTGATCCATCTCCGACTGTAAGAGTTTTCCCCATGGGGGGAGCGAAGAATGTTTGGCAGGTAACGAGGCAGAAGAGAATCTCGCCACGTCGACAAAATACGTCGACCACATCAAAAAACCCTTCCTCTACTTCCCAATATCGGCCCTCCTGACTTCTCCCCATTCGCCGTCTCTCCCTCTCTCCAGACTGTCGAGTGCGCGGACGCCTCCTGTTTGCCGAATATCCTCCTTCTACGGGAACCACTTCAACCCATAAAAAGAACACCGTGGAAAAAAATAAATGAAACACTTTTCCCTTGACCTGTTCTTCCTCTTACCCTCCCTCCATTTGGTATCACTCTCCCTCATCTCACTCAAATGCCTCCTCCTCCGGCATCCTGAAACGACTTACTACTTCCTCCTTTGATCACCAAGACTTTCGCCTGTCCTGAGTTTCGCCTTTGAACAGTTCCTCTTGTAAGGTAATCTCTCTATTATTTACTAACACACTCAACTACCAGTATACCTAGCTAGGACGAATACATTCTCCCATTCTTACATAAAATTATAACTTGCTGTACTTGGTGGCTGCGCGGCGGTGTAGAGTCCACGACTGCTAACATTGGGGTAGCGGGTTCGGGTCCCGCCGGAGTAGAATTTCCATGGTATTTGCAAGAGTATTTCACCCTTTCACAGCTGTTTTTCTTGTAAGTTAGACATAATACTGGTATATTTTCTGTGAAATATAATTCCTACTGTGTGCATCTATCAGTTACTACGATAATTTAAGACATTTTTGATAATTTAGACTGAATTTGTGACAATGCTGACGTGATGAGTCATATTCGCTCCAATACTCACACAGTCGTATGGAAAAATGTGACCCGTAAGTACTGAAAGGGTTACGGGATATGCTATGAGTTATAAGTTAGAAAAAAGGTCTATGTAAGCCTAATATCGCTCATAATAAGGACATCATATTATCAACGCCATCCATTAAATATTTTCGTTTGGTGTTTTTAAAATGATGATATTTTTCATGACGATGGCAAAATCATTAAATTTCAGGTGTAGTAATATCTAGCTCAAAATACCTTAAGGATAATCGACTGCTAATTTTCCTCTATTAACATTAAAAATATCGCAATTTATTAGCGTTTTAATAGATCGTTCCACTTAATATATTTCAGAACAAAATTTTATTAACCTCAATTACAAAGTCACTATCAAGACCTTGACAGTGACTTTGTAAGTAGTAACCAAGGTAGGCTACTTTAATAAAATTTTGTTTCTGACCATACTAAGTTTAACTCATTTCATGAAATGGAGTTAAACGACGACTTCCTCAAACTACATTTATGAACCTCATTCTCTACATATAAATCGCTGAGATCCTGATAATTATATCCTGCTATTTCATGATTGGCATGCAAGAGAGCGTTGGCTGATTTTTCAAAAATCTGCAAATGCGCTGAATATTTCAAGTAAGCTAGTCCAATATTGTTACATTTAATTCTTACAGCTGCCATTACACATCCGCGTATTTCCGGTTTTACAACGCTAAATGCATTACAATAGTGGTTCATTTTACCAACGACAAATCTATTACAATAATACCACAGTTATTTTACACTTACCAACCTTGTCATTGATGCTTTTCTTTCTCTTTCCGATTACAGAAATTGAAAATTTAATCCTATAGAGCTATCCTAAATAGGCAGTGAAATTAGAAAGACATAGCTGAAGTATCATCATAATGGGATATTGTCAGCCATACCATTCGGTCATGTCAGTCATACCAATGTACGCCTAGCGGAAAACGCCCCAGACACAAGCCTAGAATCTGTATGGTGCTCTATTAGATGCCCTAAATCAAAACAATATTCGTGTTCGCATACTACAGGCCACCTAACACCGACTTCACCTCAATTTTAGAACTCGAAACACAAATAAAGAACATCACATCCAGGAACACCGAAAGAAATTTAATCATAGGTGGAGATTTCAATAAGCCCTCTATCGATTGGAGGACCTACAGTTACATATCAGGGGGAAGAGACAAAGACATATGTGAGTCCCTGCTGTACACGTTCTCATCAAATGCCCTACATCAGATAGCTACGACGCCTAACAGAGGGGACAACATTCTTGATTTATTGGCAACATATATACCGCAACAAGTAATTAAGGTAAACACTGTTGAGGGCATTAGTGACCATAGAGTAGTTTCCGCAAAATTCTCTTTGAACATAATTAAAAGTTTTAAACAAAGAAGAAAGTTCTACATTTAAAAAAAAGCTGATTTCAATGCGTTCCAGAGTAATCTAAAATATTCTCTTCCCGACTTCCAAGAATCAAACGTAAAATTAGACAAGGAGGGTAGTTAGAAAGCTTTTCTTTCGATCGTACATTCGGGGATCAGAAAATATATTCCAAGTAAAGTAAAAACAGAGGGCAGCGAACCAAGATGGTACAACGCAGAAGTGAGAAAATCGTTAAGTCGTCAGAGAGTATGCCACGCCAAGATGAAAAAACTCCGTAGAGATATGTCCACTGGTGATCAAAATATAATAATTGAAAAATACAAATTGTCTAAAGCCACTACAATGGTAGCATTTCGGAATGTATTCATGGATTTTAAAAGAAGAACATTAGTAGAACAGTTACAGGAGATCCCAAAAGCATTTTGGTCATACGTAAGGGAAGTTCAAGGCAATGGATCAACTATTCCACTACGAAACGAAAAGGGCGAATTATTAACAAGCGGTTCGGACAAAGCCAACTTATTAAATTCCCACTTTCAAAGTGTGTTCCCCAAGTCATCACAGATTACACCCGTAAAGGTAAATGATCACTTCCAGCAAAATATGCCGCATATCGATATTTGCACTCACGGAATAGAAAACTTGTCAAAATCCGTAAGTCCAAATAAATCCCCAGGTCCTGAAGAAATTCCTGCCCGCGTGTATAGAGAATAAGCTTGTGAAATAGCACCCTACTTCCAGAATATATTTAGTAAATCCATCAACGAACACAAAGTACCCATGGACTGGAAAATTGCAAATGTCACTCCCATATTCAAAAGCGGTGATAAGGAACAGCCATCGAACTACAGACCGATATCTCTCACATCTATCTCTTGCAAAGTCCTTGAACATATAATTGTAAGTTCAGTTATGAGACACCTCCATATGCAGAACTTGTTAACAAAAACGCAACACGGATTCAGAAAGGGAAGATCTTGCGCAACTCAATTAGCACTTTTTGCCCACGATATTTTACTATCGGGTGAACATAGCGTTCCAGTTGATGCAATTTACTGTTACCTGTTATCTAGCACATTACCTGTTATTTAGCACATTATCTGTTACCTAGCACATACTAACAGCACGCCTAGCATGTTTTCTACATGGGTCTTGAGTCCCTGTCCATCTGTGTAGTTGTAGAATGCATGTATATTGACGGTCACTCTCCATTTTGATGACATCTGTAGTGTAGTGGTGCATGCTTGTGAGGCTTCGCCTCGTGACAAGCATTAGCGATTTATGCTAATGCATAATTAGTCGTAGTTACACTAACTTTAGGGTATAGTGTAATGCATGTTGGTGATTACTCACCCCCTGCCACACACCCCTGAGGTGGCTTGCAGGGTATTTTGTAGATATAGATATAGATAATTTTTCTTGACTTTAAAAAGGCATTTGATAAAGTTTCCCACAGTAAGCTACTCATTAAATTAAAATCCTACGGTTTAGGCGACGACGTAATTTCCTGGATTAGAGAATTCTTAAGCAATCGCGTGCATAGGGATGTATTAGATGGGGCTATCTCTAATGAAGTAAAAGTCACATCGGGTGTCCCACAGGGAAGTGTCATAGGCTCACTTCTGTTCCTTTTGTACATAAACGACATCGGTCAATCAGTTGACAGTAAGCTTTGCAGACGATGCAGTGGTGTATAGAGAAATCCGTAGCCTTAATGATAAGCAAGCGCTAACTAAGGACCTAGAGGCAATACAGGAGTGGTGCGATGCGTGGCAGCTAGAATTAAACCTGAAAAAATACGTTGTTTTGAATTTTTGGAAACGGAAAAACGCTCCTTGTAACAGCTATTGCATAAACGACACCAAATTAGAGACTGTAGAATCGGTTAAATACCTCGGAGTTAAACTGACTAATGATCACTCGTGGAGTAAACATATTCGAGAAATTACCGGTCAAGATAATTGTAAATTGGGATTTGTTAAAAGAGTACTTGGCAATTGCGACGAAAAGTTTGGGAAATCAGCTACTTCTCCCTCGTTAGACCCCACTTGGAATATGCTGCCAGTATTTGGGATCCTTATGAGATAGGCTTGGAAACTGAGTTCGAACGCCTGCAGCGAAGATCGGCAAGATACGTTAAAGGTCGTTATGATAATCTCGTTAGTGTTACTGACCTTTTGCAGCATCTGGGATGGGAAACGCTTTCAGACCGTCGATTAAAATTTAGACTCAATCTATTATGTAAGTTCCAAATCGGTCTATTCTCTGACGACGTTCATAATATTTTACGAAATCCGACATACTACGGTATATCAGATCATGAGAATAAAATTAGGGAACTAGATTGCAGAACGGACAGATGTAATTTTCCCCACGAACGATAAGGGACCATAACCGCTGCAAATGAGACTTTTATCAAGGTTTGTCGATAGGTAGTGTAGTAGTAGTACTCCCTAGTACTTGAATCTTTATCTGTCACCTAGTACTAGCAGCACGCCCTGCATGTTTTCTACATAAGTCTTGTGTCTCTGTCCATTTGTGTAGTTGCAAAATCCATATATATTAACGGTCCCTATCAGTGGCGTAGCCCGGAATTTCGTTCGGGGGGGGTCCAAAACCACGGTAAAATTTTTGAAAAACAGGGCGAACTAGACAGTCGAAACTCGGTCAGCTACACAAACACCGCCATTACACTACCCGAGCAGCCGAGCCCAAACGTATCGTTTGATAATTTATTATTTAAACAAAAGGACAAACCTTTTTTTGACAACGGTATGATAATTTATTATTTGTAGACTTTCCCCTGCTCCAAGCTTATTTTATTTTTTTTGTGTGCCTTAATATTTCGGGGGGGTCCGGACCCCTCGGACCCCCCCCCTCGCTACGCCACTGGTCCCTATCTATTGTGATAATATCTGTAGTGTAGTTCATGCTTGTGAGGCTTCGCCTCGTGACAAGCATTAGCGATTCATGCTAATGCATAATTAGTCGTAGTTACACTAACTTAAGGGTATAGTGTAATGCATGTTGATGAATACTCACCCCCTGCCAGACACCCCTGAGGTGGCTTGCAGGGTATTTTGTGGATGTAGATAATGAATTGAAAAATAATTCATGGAAAAAGATCCATATTAAGACATCATTTGCTTAGTAACATGGGACTTTTAAATTGAAGGCGAAAGTAAATAATTCATATTTTTCGGAAATTATTTCCCTGAAAATATTGTCCTACGTGGCATAACAAGGCGAACAAGTTCATTTTTTTTTTAAATTGAATGGGCAATTTATAAAAATGTAAGAACACACCTATTTGTAGAAACTATTAAATTAGGTACGACACATTGATGTCATGAATATTAAACTCCTGAGGTAAAAATTCATAACAGCAATAGGAGGTAGTACACGGCAAAAAATGGTGAAAAGATGGCACTTGGCAACCCTAACTGATTGTGAGATGTATTTCGACATTCAGCAAGGAAGCAACATCAATGGTCGCGAGTAAGGCGGAATAGAAAGATGATGTGGATAGGAAGACGGACAGACATTCATGGTCGTGAGCGCGGGGAGGAAACGGCAGATTGGAGCCGCCAGCCTTCGTCAAGAGGAGGCGACTTCTAGTTTGAGATGGAGGGGAACGGTGTGGATCAGAGGGGGATTGAGGGGAAGAAGGAGAAGGGGGAAGCCATGAACTTGACCGCCTGCCTGGCTGGCCTTGATTCTTACCCCTCATCCCTCATGCTCCTTTCCCTTCCCACAATCCCCTCACTCACGCAATACATACGACCGCGAGCACTACTTGTCTCCTCTCCTCTCCTACCCATCCCTCTCTTTCCTCGCCAGCTCGGTTGCGACGTTGCCGTTCGGGCATGAGAAGAGCACAAGCGCTGCTTACATTCACACGCAATAATAACACATGCACGATAAACCGCGCAGTCGCTCTCACAAAACTCTTTCTAAACAGCCCCTCGGGGGAGTGAGAAGAGAGTGGAGGCGGCGGTAATGCACAGCTGAGATGGGTTGTGGTGAGAGAGTATTTGGCACTCATATTTGTACATGCATCCAACTCTTCTTAATACGTACTCAACGGGCCTCCACAGTAGCGCGTGACAAAGGGTGTTGGAACCAGAGATATGAATCGAAATGACACTACATAAATCTTCAATAGTAGTCTTCAAGCCACCTGAAGGGTATGATAGATTAGAATTTTTATTTTCTTCTAAAAGCAGGAATTTAAATTATCACTGGCGGTCCTTCTATAGGACTGAGCGGTATTTGAATCCCAATATCAATATCCAATATCTTAAAATATTTAAAATGGACCAGTATCAATAATCTATATTGGAAAGTATTGGAATATTGAAAAGATTGGAATATTGGAAATAACGAAAAAAAATGTTTTTTGGAAAATATTGAACACAGCAATAATAGCAGAGAAAATTATCTGGCTTACAATGGTTCGCAAATGCTGCAGAACCAAAATTGCTGCTCAAATAGACAATCAGACTGTCACAGGCATGTACTTCACATTACTTACACTAAACATTAGCTTTTCAGCATGTTCTCCTGTTAATGAATGCTGCGGTGGATCAGATGGTGAGAGAGGAATTGGGGAGCTGGACTGCAGAACGGACAGATTTGGGATGTCATTTTTCCCACGAACGATAACGGACCATAACAGCTGCCAATGAGACTTTTATCTAGGTTTGTCGATAGGTAGTTTAGTTCTTAGTAGTAGTAGTACTCCCTAGTGCTTGAATCTTTATCTGTTACCTAGTACTAGCAGCACGCCCTGCATGTTTTCTACTTAAGTCTTGAGTCTCTGTCCATTTGTGTAGTTGCAAAATAGATACATATTAACGGTCCCTATCTATTGTGATAATATCTGTAGTGTAGTGCATGCTTGTGAGGCTTCGCCTCGTGACAAGCATTAGCGATTTATGCTAATGCATAATTAGTCGTAGTTACACTAACTTTAGGGTATAGTGTAATGCATGTTGGTGAATACTCACCCCCTGCCACTCACCCCTGAGGTGGCTTGCAGGGTATTTCGTAGATGTAGATGAATTTCTGGTATCGTTGATGACCTCACCGCCAATGTTAAAAAGTCTTTTTGACGGCAAACTTGTGGCAGGTATGATGAGAAACTTTCGCACGAACTTAGACATAAAAGTAAAGGCGGAGAAGAAAAAAGTGTTTGGAATATTGTAATGCCTGAGTTAACTATGCAAAAATCTGTTAACAAAACAAGGAAAGCAATGTAAGCTTCTTTTCCCCAGTTATTGCTATAGTGGCGGAAAAGGAATCGCTGCACTGATTGCGAGTGCCACGCGCGCCCTTTGTTTTCAAAGATTAGGGCGCTCCCCGAGTTCCTCGCCAGGTTCCAATATTCAATACTTAAATTATTAACATTGGTAATCCAATATTCAATATGCAAATATTGATTCTTCAATATACAATATTACAATTATCCATATTGGTTTTTCCTACCACCAATATCTAATACAGGATATGGGTATTGGTCGTTCCAAAATTGTGGTTTTGGAATCCCAATATTTAAAAATATTGTTATTGGAACCAATATATTGGAAAAGCGTCCAGCCCTATCCTGCTAGCCGGAAATTTTGTTAGAAAATTCAAGTTTTTACTCACTCAAGTTGCCATCCGGTAGAGGAGACCCTAATTTTGGTGGGAACAAAAGTTTTCTTGAGGCGGATGAAGGTTTATTATTCTCTGGATATCACCCATGGAGCAATTACTACTGCAACTTAAATTTGGCTCGAGAAAGTGAAAAAATATAATATGGTATAGATACAAAGCTGTGTTGACAGACTGTAAAGAGGTGAGTACATTGGGCAATTTTAACAATACTCTGCATTGAGTATTCATGCATAATGTATTTATGGAACTCGTACATTTCCGTACCCGTAGAGCATTCAAAAATTTGTAGGCAACGACTTCTGGTAAATAATGGTCCAGAGAATTAGGTGGCATAGAAAACTTCGGTTCATACCAGATATCTTCCGGGTGATTTCTTGCCTAACTTAAAACATTTCCGTGAGGTATTTTTGGTTTCCCTCCCGAAGTGAATTAAAAAGGAAGATCCCCAATTGGTATTTTCTGCGGTCACGAAGTTTTAGCCAGCCTAGACAAATTATATACTGTGACACTTGAGCATCTCAGTCTCTCTGGCATCCGATAGGGGATGTATGTTCACCATAACATACACTTCCAGCTTTAGAGTTTGTTTTGCCCACCCCCTTGCCAGACACCCTATGGGATAATTTACAGATGCTGGTATTTGGTTCGCAGTAAATGTTTCGCGTTGCAGCGAAATGATTTTTCGACAAGCAATTTCGTTTCATTCCGCAAGCGGAACACTTTCAGGGGAGTGAAATTAAAGTACAGGAAACGTTAGGAAAAAAATATTAGGTCAGTTTCAAAATCATTTTTGGGACAGAAAAGCAACTGACGCGGGAAAAATCAGCTACAGACGACGTAGCATACGTCCGGTGGTCCCTGAAGTGTGAAAACCGGTTTTTAATACCCGCATAGGACCCTGATATCTCTCCACCAGCCCTGAATTGCCTCCTTTCTCGAGACGTTTAAATTTTAAACGCTAAGGACTGAAACACTCCGTGGGAACTCGAACTGGTAGTTACACTTAATAATTTTACGACCAGATTTAAGGTCCAAAACGTTTCTCGGCACTTATATTCTGTTTCAACTTGGATAGTTTTACCTATTTCGATCCCCTTAGGTTTCAAGTACATCTAAGGTAATCCTCTCACAAATCCTCCCGAGAATGCCTTGTTATAGTTTCACTTCTGTTCATATCAGAAGTTAGGACACCAGCCAGTTTTGTGTTGCTATTAAAAAATTGGATAAAGCATAAGTCATCATACTCTCCAAAGAGTCGTATTGAGTCGTCTCACCGATATTTCAGGTGAAACGTGATATCCTTTCCGATTTCCATCGAGCATTCCATACGATCGAAGTCAATGAAAAATGGAGATCCATTTTCCGAGTTACAGCTTTTGGTTGCAGTTACACAGATGACAATCTGCCGGAAAAGTGTAGACTTCCTGTATTTGCGCGTTCCGCGCTCAGAAGTTATTGAAGTGAATCTGTTTGAGGTAGCTACATTCATTGTGCAGCGCAAAGAAGCGATTACGAGCTTTATACAGTAGGTCAAACAGAAAACACCATTTTGAAGATTGCTACGATTTCCTCCCAGGGTCACTCGCATCGAGGGAACGCGAGGTATGAGTTATCGAGTGAAATATTGTGTTCAGCATGTTGTTACAGAGTAACTCCCAGAGCAACAAGCGCCGTAGGACATTACCTTAATATTGGGCGATTTCCATTCGCTCAAGTGCACAGCTTTATTGCAACACAACACCACAGTTGCTTCCCATACGTGCCAGACCCTCCTTACTTAGCAGAGCACTTCATAACAGATCGGAACCATCGTTTATGGAGTGTGTTTGAGAGGAAAAGAAATTCGAAAATCATATCCGCGATTGTTGTTCATGAGTTAGTAAAGGCGTCAATTATGGATAATGCAACGTGTTTTTTTATAAATTTGCTCTTCAAAGCTTTACCCTTTCAAGCATGTAGTTAGAATTATTTAAATGTGTACAAACAATTCGACCGTTACTATTCTGTACCTATAAAGTGCAGATGCCGAACCCAGAGATAACCGAACGTTTCGCCAGCGCACATCGATCCTTTCATCGCAGTTCGTGTGCGTTGAAGTGCGCAAATGGTTCCGATCTGCGCTAACTTCAACACCTTGAATGGAAAGCTCCAAATGATACGGGGAGGAGCACATGAGCTAAGGAACTGAAGAAGACAGCGCCTAAACGCACACGCCGAGGAGCTATGGCAATGAGTGGGGGGTACAGGAGGCGGAGACGACAACAAGGCTTTTTAACAATGCCACCCGCGAACGGCTTTTGACGGAGGATTGCGTACACGAACATAACGTGCATGGATTTAAAGCCGTGGGGTGGTAGAGGGGGATGGAGGCGGAAGGATTGCCGAGAGATAGGGTGGGGGAGGGGGGGGGGGACGGCGTTGAGCGACAGTGAAGAAGAGTTGGTTGGTGGGTTGCCAGGCGCGACGAATGAGCTTAAACACGTACTTAGGCACTCCACCACCGTCGCGTCGTCATCCAAGTACGCACCTACGTAGTATATGACGGCCAAAGGATGTTGGAATTCACTGATGGTGCTATCTGGGAGATTTTTGTTCAGTCAAAAGTCCGCCACCTCCGATTTTGTCAACTTTCGTTGCATCGAAGTGGACTTCCCTTCTCCTAAAACAATTTTAAGCATTTAATAATACATCTACCATTTAATAACAGTAGCAACTGACCAATCCTATGAAACTCCCACCCTCACTAGGTAGAGTAGACTTTGTACTCGTGTTTAATAACATATGATCATTATTAATACCTCACCCCACTTGGAATGTCCGACATGATTTTATTTTCTACATGAATTAGTTTCTTTTAGTATTCATAAAATAATAGCATTACTAATTCACGCTAGGCTTAGATTGCTTGAGAAATTCAAAACAGGTGCTTCAGCGTGACAGAGAATATCATTTTGACGCAGCACTAGGTCCGACAGAAATGATAAAATAAGAGAGACACATTACCGAACAGATAGGTCCATAAATTCTTTCTTTCCACGCACAATAACAACCTTAAGTGACCATAATAAAAACAGCTCCACTCAAAACACTCCCAAAATACACTTCAACTACCCACCTCCCTATAACGTTCTCCTTTACACGGCTGGTGTCCTAACACCCCCTGCCACACGCCCAAGCGGCGGCTCTAAGGGTAGTATGTCACACTAGTCAGTAGTTCTATCTCAACCAATGTACTACATGTTAGCATGTTCGTCTAACGTACCACGCTCCTAGTTTCCAGTTTGACCGCGCATTGTTCTGACTGCTTTTTGGTCTGCGCCTAGCGGCCGGGGATACGTGCGAGGTTCTAACATGATCTTGGACGAGTGCTGCATGCCTGGTGTGGAATCACCTCGAGACACAACCCCAGGTGGTGGCTTGCACGGTACTTCGTAGATGTAGTAGAATTTTAACGAGGAGACAAAAGTAAACGTCCTCCATGTTACAGAGTGCACAAAGAAGGGCCAAAATCAACAATAGCAGGAATACGTTTTTGCTCAGTCAGCCATGTTCTTAGCCAGTCACATACCAGCCAGTCGATAATTTAGTCGTAGTGAACAGAGAGAGAATGTGATTTTTTTTAGAGACAAGAATACTCAGAAGTACGTAGCATGACAATCATGTCTCATTCAGATACTTTTGAGTCTAATCCAAAACTTATGGACTTAAACACAAGTTCGGCAAATCAAAAAGGAATACGCTAGTTGCTTGAATAGATGCTTTGGCATGAACAGATAAAACAATTTCGCAAAATTTCCTTCATATTTCTATCACGTGAACATCAAGTGAAGCAGAAAATTATTGTCACATTTAAAAATTGTCGAGTTTGCAGATTTTCTAGTATTCTCTTTGAATCAGAATTGCCTCCTTTTCCTGTTTAAATATCATTACTTTTAGTTTGGCCTGAATGAGAAATTTATACAATTTTCCTTTTGTACCACTTCAAAACACAATTCGCCAGAAACCATTGAGCGCACTGCAATGACTTCAAGCTTTGCATTTGGTTTGGAACTTAACTAGGAACTGGCCAAGAAACTGGCTAGGAACATGGCGGAAGCAAGCCTCAATCATTACAATAAATACTATGCGGAGCAACAAATTTGGCCTCTCTAAATAAACGAGTACGTTCTCAGTGCCCATGTACTATTGTTCATTTTTCACGCCGAAAAAATCATAAAATCGACGTGAAAGGCAACAGTTTTCCTCATCAGAGTACATCATTCAGAGCATTTTCGTAAAAAATCACCCCATATTTAAATAATATTAATTATATTTAACTGATAAATATTAGACCCCTCTTGTATTTTTAAAACTATCAAAGTTATAGACCAAGTCGGCAAGGCTCAACACAAGGCTACCACAAGCTCCCCTATTCTTGCCACCATCCCGTCTCATGCTTGGGGCCAGCAGTAGCACTTTTTCGAGTGTATTTCAACTTTCTTTGGTACCGACCAAACTCCATTTCCAACTTGGAAACGAGAGCCTGAGTAAGTTCACCTGAGAATATGCATAGAGGAAAGGTTCCCAGAAACTCCTCGTCCGACGAACGTAAATGCATTTCCGAAAACGGATTTTTGATTCCAAAACACTTGCATCGAACTGAACGTCTCTTTCGTCCAAGGGAGATGAGAAAATTTTATTGACTAATTTAATCTTTCGCGGACCATATCATTGTGTAAAATAATAATTTCGAGATATTTTCGGCGACAAGATATTATTAAAATCCAACGTTAAACCCTTTCTAACTATAACACCTTGATAATGGGTGTACATCTAACCCTTAAAAAAAACCCTGAGGCATTGGATGGGAAAACTTGGAATTTAATCAATTATTAACGGAAAAAATAATTGGAAAGTATTATTTCACTAATGAGATGATTTTTTTAATGTTCTCAAAATATTTACGTCAACATTCAATTAGATGAAAAGATTAGCGGCCTTACCATAAGTATATTCACATAAACAAAATGAAATATCTTAGGTGATCGACGGTTGAGGCCGAAATTTGTAGAACTCTATTGAGAACTATGTAAAATTCACACTGAAAACTTCGCGTTCCACAGTATAATACATTTATTATGACAGCTACTTTCGTTACCCTATAGCATACTCAGGAAATTACCCGAGTTATTTCCTGAAGAGGCTACGGAGGAGAGAAATTATTAGAAGAAAAATATTTATTTTTCTATGGAACGCAAAGTTTTTATTTGAAGCCTTACTTGAGAAAGTATCTAATCGAATAGCAAAATTGAAGTAGTAGTGCACAGCAGGGTGCATATCAAATATGGATTAAAACTTGCACGCACAAGTTTCAACACCTATGGAATATTTTGGAAGCTACCATATTTGGAACGGTATAAAATGTATTAGTTAAGAGAAATGAGATTCTTTCAGCAGTAGCTTGAAAACGACAGGACCGAGTGACACCAAATATCACACTAAGGCCCGGTTTGAATCTCTGGTTAAATATTTTCTACATACGGAAACCAAAGTTAACACATTCTCTCATCGATAATGCTCGTGTAAACTAACCGACTGCGATATTCCACAGAGGAAAAATCATTCGCCTTGACCGGGATCATCCCGGTCAAGGCGAATGATTTTTCCTCTGTGGAATATCGCACTAATCTGCACTTGCGGGTGACTCCGTAAAGGTAAATACCGTGGCTAGTCCTGGTATCCTACAAATTTGTCAACTAACCGACTGTTTGATGTTACACAACCCAACACTCGGTAACCATCAAGTTAACTTAAAGACTACACAATCTTGCGGTTAACCTGAACCAGACGGAGAAGAACTAATTAAAATTTTACTTTCCTTGCATTTACGCTTGTCTACAGACCCTTTCATCTTATTTTGTACTTTTTCTCGGAGAGAGATGGTTCTAACACAAGACATATGTGTAAGTATGTGTTTTTTAATTGAACTTCCTACAAATCTTATCGCTAAGGGAATATCTTATATCAGAAATTACAATTAGAGCAGTACTACCTTATCAACGACGAAGAATGACCAGTGCATCAAGGACTGTGAGCCTATTACGTCAGGCAGAAGATACCACCTGTCACGTATCAGATTCACATTACTTATGATCGCGCTGTCGTCATACACGAGTGAAAAACATGGCGAAGCGAATGTGGTTCCAACAATCACCGCACGATTTTCCCTCGTGGGAAACACTGCCCTTGACAAATGCGGATGAAATGAAGAAAACCCTACTGATAACATCGCCAAGCAAGAAATATTTAAAAAATACACAACTTTTATATTGCCTTTGATATTAAACCACAATTTTCATTATACATTTATATTAGCTGTTTTAGAACGTTGAGGAATGTGTCAGAGGACAGGAGTGAACCAATAAACGTAAAAAATGAATACACCTACGTAAAAAGTTTTGTCTACGGAAGCAAAAATCGCAGTGTACATCAGTGTTCTCCTCCCGACACTGTTGTATGGAAGCAAAACCTGGGTACGTCAGGTACCCGAGAGGTGTTCGAGGAAAAAGTAGGATGACTAGGTCAACGAATGAGTGGCTAGTGAAAGGATGTTGGTTTAATACTCCAGTAATGGTCATACATGAAAGGAGTGTACTTCATTGGTTTGGCCGAGTTGCGGGTATACATCTACATCTACGATGTACTGTGCAAGCCACCACTAGGGTGTGTGGCACGGGGTGATTCCACACCAGGCATGCAGCACTCGTCCCAGAACAAATCCGAAAGATGAGAGTCGAATAAAGAAATAGATATATGAGAATGGGGTGAAGTGCCTGAAGTATTAAATGAAGGCCACGATAAAGTTCTTTGACTATATTCTGGGACGGCAGTAAACTTCGAGATCTGATGCCAAAATTCAGAGCGGAGTATTATTTACAATTCAAGCAGAGGGAGTATTGAAATATCCACCTATGATTAAATTTCTTTCGGTGTTCCTGGATGTGATGTTCTTTATTTGTGTTTCGATTTATAAAATTGAGGTGACGTCGGTGTTAGGTGGCCCGTAGTATGCGCACACGAATATTGTTTTTGATTTAGGGCATCTAATAGAGCACCTTACAGATTCTAGGCAGGTGTCTGGGACGATTTCCGCTTGGCTGACAATGGTATTCTTTATAGCTATTTATACTCCGCCTCCGGTTCGGTTGGACCTATCTTTTCTGTAAACGTTGAATGACTTAGGAAAAATTTCACTATCAGAAATATCGTCCGTCAGCCAGCTTTCTGTGCCAATAATGACGTAACACTCCATGCTATGAATAAGGTGGTGAAATTCTGGAATCTTATTTTTTAAACTACGGCAGTTAACTACTGCGACGAATACTGCTTCATGATTATTGTTTATGCGTTTCGGGGACATTTCAAGATTGCTGTCTTCAATTAAGCTATTCTTGGTCCCTATACTCGGAGCACTCTTTGCTAAATTACTAACTGGCAACACATAACTATTGACCCCGCTAATTGACCTGCCCTGTAGCCTACCGCCTATGTAAAACTCGACGAGTGTGCTCAAGTATCCTGCGCGCTACCTCCTGCGATGCCTCGCACGTATAGTGGACACCCGAGCGATTTATAGGCACCCGACACGAATCCAACACCGGCCTGAGGTCCAAGAACTCCACTTCCTCGCTCCCACAGACTTCACTGAGTCTCTGGTTTATGCCTTCCACTCGGTTCCAAACCATCGAACCCCGATCCGTCCTAGGTACCAAGCTGCATATAGTAAGTCTCTAATTGGTGCCAGATCCTCCGCGAATACGGCGGAACTCGGAGCATAGGTCTCTCACAGAGCCTAAAATCTCCTCTGATCCCATATTCACAGCATCATTGGTCCCAAAATGGACAACCACATGCAACTTAGAGCAGTTCGCGCCCCTGACCGCTGACTTCATCGCCTTCGTCACCTGTGGCACCTTTCCTCGCGGTATACACAAGGAGGTGACCCGTGGTTCTCCTCCTTCCCGTCGGGCCTTTCCACGCAGCGGGGACACTATACGCCGGACATTGGAGCTACCTATTACTAAAATTCCCTCCCTTCCCTCTCCACTCCCACTCGGCGACCCACCTCCCAGCTCTAGTCCCGATGGCTCAGCCTCCGCCAGCACATCGAACCTTTGCTGACGGTGATTGACTCGGCCTCCGCCCCTGCCAATCCTCGTTTTCGGAGGTTGACCCCGTGGCTACGCCTCGAGAACACTTCTTTCGCTAGCGAAAATTTACTCTAAAGTTTATGTTACAATTCCCATTTTCTTCCAAAGTACAACCGGGGTAATGAAATTTCTCTACTTCCTCCAGTTAGTTCCCTCCTATTTTAATGACCAGCCTTCCTTTCTTTGTCCTAGAAAATTTCGTCTTCTTACGATTAATCTTAACTCTCTATTTCCCTGATTACTAATTTTCTTGCAATCCCTTGGATGATGATTCGCCAACACATAGTCATCCGCGAATCTGACGGACATTTCGATACCTATAAGATTTAGTAAAACATTCTCTATAAATGAACAGGTAATAACCATTCATGAGATTCAACATATACGAGTGAAATCCCTTGAGGCCACGGATGAAATGAGCCCTTTCTCCAATACGTTTCACGTACTTATTACGCACTGAGAAAGCAGAAAAAGGCTAAAAGATGTATCATCTTCGTGCAAACAATGCGACATTTAGAAGCACTTGATTCAACAATTCAGTCTAAAAATAGCTTTCTTATAATCCTCATGTTATATAGTCTACTTCCCTTGGTTAAGGCAAAAGGCTATTTATTTCAGTATGCCCGACACGACAATACACGCAGCGTAGATAAAAGTCAAAATTGAATATGTACTCCTATTTCGAGAGGAAACTAGCAGATCACGAAAATATTGCTTAAGCCTACTAATTCCATCCCAGGAATGAAGACTACCCAGCATTGATCACTGAACTGGATGTAATACACCTTCCAAGTTTCGACAAAATTAAGTCATCCTTAAACTACCACTAAGCGAAACGATGAAATCAATAGAAAAATAAAATATGAAAACTGGGTATGAGAGAACTGCTTCATTCAAAATTCTTTACCTTCACCGTATGGAGAAACAAAAAGGTGTTAAGGAAGTAATACCTACCGTAAGAAAGGTTCAAGTTATTTTTTAAGGATTCATAGATGAAAAACACGCAAGCAAAAACAAAAGAGGCCATTCAAACCTGTTTCCTAGTAAAATCTAGTAACTAATAGAAAATAACTAGTATCAGAAAAAGCAGCTGTTCCTAACATTTTTTGACTTGCATACCAAAATTAACCATAATTTTTACGAAATTCATGTTATATACGCTCCTTTGGAAGAAGCTATGTTTTTTTATAGCAATACTCTATTTTTAATTACATAACTATATAATGGCTATTCCAGATCCATAGTCGCTCAGAGATATGCCATTAATTTTATTGAAGATTGATTTTATTGAAAGATATTCCATTTTCATACCACTGAATTATTGTACTATGAAGAAATTTTGTAAACCATATAGGTTTCCGTTTTTATAATAGAAAGTTAATTTTAACAAATATAATCATCACATATTACTGTACCATGAAGAAATTTTGTAAACCATATAGGTAACCGTTTTTATAATAGAAAGTTAATTTTAACAAATATCATCATCATATTGATACGTTTTCAGGATTCAGACAAAAAATTTCCGAAAAAGCATGCCCCATAATTTTAGAAAAATGTTTATTATCTATATTATTACTGCTTGTTCAACCGTAAATCTGCCATTATTCAAGGTTGCGGTCTGTCACTAGACCTGTTCTCCGTCTCCCAATAGATAATGTGATGAAACTCGCCTGCATTAGGTAGGTGTGATAGACGCGGGCCATTTTAACTCCAAACACACTCAAAACATTGCGGGAATGGATTCAAGTTGCAGCCACTTCCTGTGACCTATAACGGTTTTCTTCAATTCCGGGTACGTAGAAATATAACTAAAACAAATCCAACTATCAGCCACACGAGCTTGAGGCAAGAGAAGAACCAGACCTAGAAAATTATGTGAGCGGGGTATTAGGAAGAATTTGTAGACGGAATTTCAGACCGAAGGAACTATCAAAATCGATAGCATGGTTAACCTGAAGGTAGCTTAGACACCACACTGGACAGGGGTACAGCTACAGCGATAATTAGATTATATCAATATATTTCAGCAATATCTTTTAACCGGTCAAAAGGTAGATATAGCGATGTTTCTCGTTATTCCCGGTGGATCATAAGGAAACATGAGTGCGTTCGCATCTTTTCAGCATAATATCCAACGGCCACACACAACTTCAAGCGTCGGGCTTTCTTAACTTAAGCACTTTCTAACTCTTTCAACTTAAGCAGACTTTCACGGTGCAGTCCCATCTCAGATATGAATTCACGAGTAATTCAAGAAGTACTGTTAGTTACGATACGTCAACATCTAGGGTCATTTCGCAACACTACTAATTATGAGTAAAAATAAATTAACTTTTCAAAAAAACACTACTGTATTCGTACTTCATATAAACTCTTAAAAAGGTTAGGTTCTTCATGTAATGATATTACGCGGCTGAACACATCAGTGCTGTCCCCTGGTTTGGCTGTTATATCCCCCCAAATTCTGACCGTCCGTCGCCAATGCTGATAACGTTCGCAACCAGATAAAATGAGCACATACTAAGTGCGATGAAGGCAGTAGCAAATTTCACATCCAAGAGGAATCCACTCTTTATAAATTAACTAAACTAAAAAGTAAGCTGTCATTCACTTTAAACTTGTTTTCTTAAAGCCCTTCGTATTTTAATGCTTTAAGCTCCAGCCATTTCCAAATTTATAAAGAGGCCAAGCGATGGATGTAGCTATAGACGAGCCTTAACGTTTATTTTGAACATATTAAGGTAATGGAATACCTATTTTAAATTTATTCTCGAATCATAAGCATATAAGGCGTTTGGTGCCAGACTAGTCCACTTTTTGTCAGATAAACAGGCTATTTTTGGGAATTTGACTCCAATGCACTATTTTAGGACTACCTACTGCCAATTAATGGGAAGTCAAGCATGATATCGGCCGCGAATAAAATCATTTCACGTATATCTGCAACTCCGGCATGTAAATCACCCGGCCACTTCAGAGGATGAATACAACCTGGCTAACCCAGTAAGCATTAGTACAAAATACCTAAAAATAATTCCCTGGCACAATTTCTTGCACGTATTTGGGAAATATTTAGGACAACTAGCCACCCTTTTCTTTTCCGAGTCAAATTTAGCTCCATTCTCTAGTCGTCTGGCCATTTACTGGAACCCTTCCAGAATAAAATAAAGAGGCGATTATAAAACTGAGCTGGCAACTGTGGTTGCATGACTCTTTTTAAAGATTTCCGTGACAAAATACGAAAATAGACCGCAAAAAAATCAAACACAGTCAAATCGAACACTGATAAAAAGACACATCGCTTTGAATATTTTGGTGGCACGACTACCTTGTTCAGCAAAGGAAGGGTATAGAAATATACATATCAACTAAATACAGGTGAAACGGGAAACCTCAGATGTCCATGGGGAACAATAAAGGGAATATGGTGAGAAATGAGTGAATCGTTTAAAAAAATGATTTTATTCTCCAGTAATAAAACGAAAAAAAAGTTTTTGTCGCTTTCGTCACGTCAGAGAAAATGGAGGTGCGTCGAATGCAGATACATGAAAGAAGAGTGAATTGTGTGAGACAAGGGGCTAGACTGAGAACCTTAGGGGTGGTAGAGGAGGAAGAGATCCAGAAAATGAGGAAAACGAGGAGAAAAGAGAGTTAACAACGAAAGTAAGAAAGAATACCATTGGGGTCCTAAGGAATAACAACCAATAAATTTATTTCAAATGTCACATTATGTACTGGGACCCAGGGCAAAAAGATTCAAAGACCGAAATGTACAGCAGAAATTGTCGGATCATGTAAGCGAATATCTTACGGCTAAAGAATGATGGATAAATGGCTTTATTTGTGACGGCGCCTCGCTCTCCCGACTAGGTCTGGGTGAGGTTCAATGTTGAGGGCGACACAGTGCGTAGTGAGTAGGGTAAAACAAAGAAAAAGGTGTGGGCGCCAGCACAGGTAGAGGTAAGGGAAACATCCGCCTGTACTCGGACGAGAAAGGTTGGGTTAAAAAGGGCAGGAATTTCCTTGTCGTAATTCTCTCAGCGACTTACACTCATACCAAGTGTCGCGAGTCACGTCTCATCATCGAGAACCACGAAAAGGATGGGAAAGGCAGGAAAGGGGGAAGCTGGGGAGATGGATACAAAGAAAACGGGAATACCCCAGCGACGCGTCGCTTCCGTCCGTCCATTCCGTCCATATTAATAACATTATGTAATAAACTTCGGTTCGTGGTACCCCAGATTGTTAGTCCATATCGCATGGTAGCTTCGGTTACACCTTGATAAAGCAACTTTTTTACCTCAGTTGGCAATGTGTATTTCAGAAGCGATAATTGAAAGAGAATACATAATAGCTTTTCGCAAAAGTAATTCAAATGCAAGCTGAAGTAGTATCTTTCGTCTAAAATCAGACCCAAATATGTAAACATTTTTTAACCTGGGCTATCACAAAACATGAATATATTCATATAAAAGACAGATATTGCTGGTTTGGCAGCCCTGAGCAGAATGTTGTGTATTGGTGTGAGTGAAGAGTTAGGTTTATAGCTCTTCTTTTTTCCTTTACACTAAGAAATTGCAAGGTGACTTTTTTATTGCTAACAACTAATTTATTGCCATGACACCACCTTTGGATAGCACAAAAATCAGACTGAAGTAGTCGCCTTGCTACCTCGAAGGACTTGCTGGTCGAAAGTAGAGCGATGTCGCCTCCGTACATATATAACTTACAACTATTAATGTGGTTAGGTATATCCTTTATGTATTTTTAAAGAAGGATAAAAGAATTGCTCTGATTTGCATTTGCCTGAATTTGGTTTCTGATCCTTGGCTAAAATAACCCACAGCAGGAAAACACCTAGGGTTCGTGAACGAGTAAAGTGTGCGAAAGAACGAGAAAAACGAGTGAAAGAAAACGTCGGTGAAGCAAGGATGAGAGGTCAGATGGAACAAAGGGATCTCATGATAGACCTTAGGTTTTTTAGACTCAACACCATCGCTTACACCTACGGGATCGAATTCGCCAAGAAAAAAATCATTTGACTTGACCTTGAACCGAACCCGGGTCCATCACAATGTTTCTCTGTCTCCTCTGGCCACTCGTAATTGCTTCACCCTCCCTGGCCTGACGAGCCCCACTTCCAATGTCCACCAAGTTCTGCTTCATCTGTATCTCGCTGATAAAATCTTTCTTCATTAGGTCCCAGTAATTTAATATTTGAAATTAATTGGTTGGTCATAAATACTCATTTTCAATCGAGTCCATCTAAAACATACAAAGGCTATACAACAACTAAATGGAATAAGAAGTAGCTAAGGAATAGAAACCCAGACAAAGAAAATAATACACTATTCCATCACAGAAGAAACTGTACTCTGAAAAATGTGGAAGATTTAAAAGACTAAAGTCAATTGCGCGAGGAATGGATTCAATGAAAGGAGGTTACAGTGTTTGGAGATTGCAGCATAATTCAATTAAGTAATCCGAGAAAGAGTGAACATGCAAGAAGATACACTAGATAGGATAGAAGGAAGAATATTGGAAATTTACATAGAATGAATGAGGAACGATGGACCCTGAAATAAGGAATTGGGAACCCCCCGGGCGGAAGGAGAAAAGGACGGCCGAGAAGAACATGGAGCAACGAGTAAAAGAAGCCATGCTCGGCAGAAAATAAAATGAGAACGACATTCATAACAGAGTTATATGGCGTGAAGGATGTGGGAAACGGAAAACACTGTAAAAAGAGCAATAAAAAACTCCTCATTTCTCACCCTATCCCACTTATTTTCCTGCTTTCGTCTCCCTGATGCTAAGCCCTACGCAGGTGAATGTCACCGAGTTTGGCACAACCAATAAAAATGATAGCAAGTAGTTTTGTTTTTAAAAACTGCGTCGAGGGTCGAGGGAACAAGAAGAGTAAAACCGCCATTGGAAGGAATGGGTTCGGCTTTGGAGCCGCCAGGGTTTCCGAGGTTTCAAACAAGTGTAAGGACGGAAGAAAAATTCAGATCACATGAATACAGGTTGAGACGCAGCATATTGTTTCGTCCCCACACTAAATCGCAAGAACAAACAAAATCGAATTAATAAGAGAGAGACACCACCGGACTAAAAGATACACTAATTCTTTCATCCCACGCGCAATTAATTGAGAGATACACCGCCCGACTGAAATATACACGAATTCTTTCATTCCATGAGCAATTCATTGAGAGATACATAGCCGAACTGATGCATACAAAAATTCCTTTTCCCCACGACTATTAGGGTCGGCGTCGGGTCAAAGAGGGTATAGACGTCGACGAAGTCGCCCTATCCTTCCTGACTTCAGCCGTCCGCGAAGAATCTACATCTGAACTGGGACGAGGGCTGCATGCCTGGAGTGGGATCACCCTGTGCCACATACCCTAGTGGTGGTTTACACGGTACTTCGTAGATGTAGATCTACATATTACCCTGAGAGCCACCGCAGGGGCGTGTGGCAGGAGGTGTTAGGACACCAGCTATGAAAAAATGACGAAAGTATATTACAGGAGTATCTAGCTCTGTTTCCGTTTCAGTCACTGACGGTGGGTGCAAAGGAGTTTTTGTACTTATCAGTTCCGCAGTGCGTCTCTCTTATTTTGCCACTTCTATCAGCTCTAAAGATACACTGCGGAATTCAAAATAATACCCTCCGCGTCACTCTGAAAACTCGCGTGATCCGAATGTTCAAAGTAATCTCAGCCTAGCGCTTAGCCTCTGTATTAACCTAGGATGGGGAGTCATGGCGGAGGATTAATTTGGAGACCCAGGTTCATATTCCGCATAATAATAATTCCGTTCTTTCTAGACACATAATGGGGAAATGTTTGACAAATGTATACTCGAGATTGGAATACTGAATTGACCGTTCCGACGCAGGCATCGGCCATCTAAAAGAAGTGAAAAAGCTTGTAATACGAGGATTGGAATGCGGATGCTTCCACGTGGACAGGAGGCACACCGCGTCCCAAAACTTGCAACAGTGGCGGGAGTACAGAGAGGTTGGGGGCGAGAGGGGGTGGACGAGAGGGAGCGGGGCGCGGATGTAAGTCAGGTGTTCGATAGTTCTGTAGTCACGTGACGAGGCGTAGCCGAAGGGGAGGGACACTGTGAGGGGGGCGCGACAGGCGGGTAAGGGGTGGGGGGTAGGAGGGAAAGGGGAGCGGCGGCGGCGGGATGAGACACACAGATCAACCTCCCATCGCAATCATTTAGATTAATGAATCAGTACGAATATGGACCACAATTAGCTGTGATTGAACACGCATATATGCATAACTGAGGCTCTGCATAACTGAGGCGTATGCTGTTATTGAGGTCTATTCAGGATCTCCACCGGGTGAAATTCTGCATTGCCTCCGACGTTTCGATGGTCGAGTCGCCCATCGTTTTCAGGGCAGAAAACGCTATGGAGATGAGGCTTATGGATACTCATTTATCAACCTGAGATGTAAGATACTTTCATTCCTGAAGGCGATAGACTAGTGATCGGCATTTCGTTCCTTTCTCGGACTCGTTCCTTTCGTTCTCGTTTACTAAAAGGAACGAGTTTAAAGATTCGTTCCTTTTCAAGTTGCGCCTGGGAATTCGGGCATTTGGGTGCATGTCAATGATATGATTCGTGGCATTTGCTCTCGTCAGTTACTCGTTGCTTCAAACCATTTAAATGATATACGAAAATGACACTTCCAAAAGAAATGCAGAGGTAATACTTACTTAACCACGGCGACAACGGCCCATAAAATATCCCATTATGGGCTAGAATCACGCTACCTACCGACAATGAAGGTAAATCTGGCTTTCCGTCACTCCAGCTAATATCTTTTTTGTGAAAAACTCCCGTTAGGGGTGAAAATGACAATGTAACCCAGTGAAAGAGCAAGGAATGCGCATTTAAGAAATGTAAGAAACATACCCGTGTGTTGGATAGTTACAGAGAGACTCGCTTTGCTCGCTAGGGAGCTGCGCCCCCAAAGTCTTAAACGGTGGAGGCGTGAGAGAAAGAAACATGCGAGATTTTCACTTTGGCACCAAGTTGCCGGAGAACTACGCGGGAGTACGGGGATTTTGCTACTTATCCGTAAAGTTCATATTATGGCGCATGCGCCCGTCGAGTTTCAAGGTAATATCTACACTGGTGAAGGTGTGAGGGAAAGATACATTCGAAAGATTCAAGAAATGCCGACTTTGGCATCTTGTTGCCAGAGAACTACGAGAAATGAAGAAAACGAATAGCAGAAAGTTGTATGCCTGAATGAGATTAGAAAAAACCGACCAAAAGATTCGTGATCCAAATTTTAGTTTAGAAACCACAACCGAAAATCCGACTTTGGCGCCATGTTTCCAGCAAACTATAAGTGTTAGAGAGTAAAAATACGCATAAAGTTGTAGGCCTCGATGAGATCTAGGTAAAACCAACCAACAGATTTTAAATAAGACTTCTAGTTTAGAAGCTACAGTGGAAAAACAGAAAAATCCAACTTTGGCGCCATGTATCCAGCGAACTATAAGTGTTAGAGAAGAAGGATAGGCACAAATGTTAGGACTTGATGATATCTTAAAAAGCCGCCCAACAGATTCGAGATCAGACTCTTAGTTTAGTAGCTAGGAGATGCGAGGGAAAGAAACATTCGAAAATATCACTTTGGCACCATGTTGCCATAGAACTAAAAGAGAATCCGGGTTTTTGCTAACTATCCGTAAAGATGATGTCAAAGCGCATACACCCCTGCCGACTTTCAAGGTCGTGCCTACACTGGTAAGGGTGTGAGGGAAAGAAACAGAGAGTTTCATGAATTAGCCCACTTTGGCACCATGTTCCCAGAGAACTACAAGGGATGAAAAAAACGGATAGCAAAGAATTGTAGGCCTGCATGAGATCTAAAAAAAACCGCCCAACAGATTCGAGATGCGACTTCTAGTTTAGAGAATAAAGTCGAAAAACAACGAATTTCACGAAAAGCCTACTTTGACACCATGTTATCAGAGAAATAAAAGGAATGGAAACAACGAATAGAATAAAGTTGTAGGCCTGAATGAGATCTAAAAAAACCGCCAACAGATTCGAGATCCGACTTCTAGTTTAGAAGCTACAGTCGAAAAACAGCAAGTTTCACAAATATTCCGAATTTGGCGCCATGTAACCAGCCAACTATAAGTGTTAGGGAAAAAGTAATGGCATACAGTAGTAAACCTCGATGACATCTTAAAAAAAAACCGTCAGCAAATTTGAGACCCGACTTCAAATTTGGAAGGTACAGTGGAAAACTGGGAAATGGTTAACTAAATTTCGTGTTTGAGGACCTCTGGTGGGAAAATTATGCAGCACAGAATAGCTGGGTTGGTCAAATCTTATAGAATATTTAATCTTCCAATATAATATGCCGTCAGATTTCAGATCCGACTTACCGTTCAAAAGATATGAAGCAAGAACAGTCTCGTTTTGCCAAAAATAGCCGACATTTTTAATTTTATAGTCAGTTTAACGATAAATAATCTTGGTTTTTACTTATAATTGGTGAAAAGCATGTCAAGGCGCATGCGCCTGTCATGTTTCAAGGTCGTATTCCCACCAGTAGAGGCGTGAAGGAAAGAAACATTTGACAGTTTTACCAAAATTCGACTTTGTTATCATGCTACCAGAGTACTATAAGTAAGAGATAGAAAAAACAAAAAGCACCAAGTTGTAGGTAACGATGAGATCTAAATGCCTGCGGAAAATAGTTTTCAGATCAGAATCCTAGTTTAGGAGCTATATTAAAATACTGCAAAAAATGGAAATTCTTCAATAAATGCTGTGTTTGAGGACCTCCGATATATTTATTATGTAAGCCAACGTTTATTTTATAATACTTTGCCGTTCGATGTATAACATATTAACATACGTCATTCCATCCTCGCCTTCAAATTACCTGGCGTGTCATCTCTGCGAATTGGTTGAGTCCTCTCTTTCCTTTGATTATTTTAGTTCACATTGCATTCCCTTCATTCAATTGATTCCCTACGATCCTATGAATCCTTTCCTTTATTTGATTCCTTTCGGTCCTTAGAATTCTTTTGGTCCTTCGATCCTATGAATCCTTTCCTTTATTTGATTCCTTTCTGTCCTTAGAATCCTTTCGGTCCATTCGTTCCTTTCGGTCCTTTAAAACGAATCGGTCCTTTGGAACGAGAATATTTCCACAACCGGATTCGTTCCTTCTCGTTCCATCAGTGGATTCGTTCCAAAGGAACGAATCGTTCGGAAATGGCCTATCAATACGATAGACGACGATCATCGAAAGCAATGCAGAAATTCACCCGGTAGATATCCCGAATAGACCTCAATAACATACGCACATAGCCATCACGCCGTTCCCCTTTGGGGTAGGGGTCAATCCATATATAGTGGTCCAGAGGTGGTTGCTGCAACATTTCAAATATTTTTTATATTTTTACCATACAAACAACCATTTATTGAGAACACAAAAATGTAATTATTTTATTTAAAAAAAATTATTTTGCTCATAGTGGCCATTTTTATGTTAACGAAACTCTGATTTTAGGTGATTTCAGTGTTCTACTGAAATGCAAATATCTCAAATTTCATGTATCCTAGAACTATCAAACGAAAACCAACCTATTCAGTAAATAATTAACTTAAATAAAGGTAGGAAGATGTATCGACCTAAAATTAAGTCTAAGGGTCCAAATATTGCTTCAAAGTTTTCGTCACTTAACTAAAAAAAATCAATTTTTATGACTTTTTTATGTAGGAAGGCATGAGATTTAATGTTTGTAATGTTTTTTATTAAATAGGTATAGGTGCATGCTTTAAGTATACAGAATTTTAAGGTGTGGCCTTTAGTGGTATTTTAATTAAAATATTTTAAAGTTCTTGATTTTTCAAAATTTTCAAAGCTTGATGTCTGTTATCTTTGTTGGGCATGAAAATAAAAATTTGAAATTTGGCCTATTTATAGTCATTTATATGAGGAATGACCATTAAAAATTTTGTTTTGTAGACAACTATTTATAAAGATATTAAACATTTAAAAGTACCAAAATATCGACCAAGTCCAGATCAACGTGGCGCCATTTTGTACCATTCTAAGTAATGTTTAATGCCTTTTAAATTATTATCATAACTCATTAATCAGTTTTTCACCTCATTTTACAAGTTATTCAGTGTAAAGTAAAAAAATTGGTATAGCAAACTTTGGCTAAAATGTAAATGAAGGCCTAAGAATAAAAAGAATATTTGGGAATACATGTAAATTACACATTCTGTGTTTGGCCTCACCATATTAAACACTGAGCTTGTTTTTAACCAATTTTAAGTTTTTAAATTACTGCTCAGCAGTATTCCAGAACTTCTAGTATATTATATACCTACAGTATTGGTAAAATAAAACATTGACATTAGTTATTATGATTGATAGGTGTATCTGAGATATTTCGTTGTACAATGTTTGTGAGATGTTGTAGTTGCTCCCTGTGGCTGTTGTTAGTTCTAGTGGTGTGAGCTTCCTCAAGACATTATTAAAAGGCACCCAAGCTTCATCTTGTATACTTAATTTAAACGAAGTTCTTGGTCCAGATGGTTAAAAAAATGAACCAAATAGTCATTATGCTCAAGGCTAACAGTTTTGATTTTCCAAGCCACCACTGTTTGTCATAAGTGCAGGCAATGATATCCTCTTCGTGCAAAGATATGGAGGCATTCTTTGATGTCATTGATGGCCGTGATAGAGGGATGGATGCCAACATCCATCCCTCTATCACGGCCTTCAACAAACCATCGCCCCTCAACACTGCTTCCAGCCACCTACCCTGCCTTCCCCTAATCTCATCCACAAGTTTCCTCTCCTCACCCACCATGTCCAGCACTTCCTCGTGTGTCTTCCTTTCCGTCCAACGCACATTATACCGTGTTGATATGTGTACATGAGATGGAAACTTAAGCGTCCACCTTTGACCATTTATTGCACCCTGCCAGCCATCACAAGGATAAGCGGCAGTGTATAACACAACGAGAAAGCACCAGATATTTGAAATGCATACAACTCGAGATGCAAAGATTTTACATTTACACATGCTTAAATGGGCGGTGAAGAATAACTACCTAATTAAGAATCGCCAATGAAGTATCACCTACGCAGAGATAGCGTATTCATTAAAAATTCGGTGATAAAGAAAAGAATTGTGGACAAATTTGGATACATAACGCCCTCCAGGAAACTATATTTGAAGAATAGGTAGTGTCAGGCGTAACTTGATGGAATCAATTCATGTTAGAATTAACAACGCTTCTTTATAAAAAACATGTGGAATCACAAAGTTAGTCTTTTATTCTAATATTTGAAGGAAAATTAGGAAGAATTGCCGAAGGCGGCCAAGGATGAAATACTTTAAACGTCAAAAAAATAACAACTGCCACTGTTATCGGCATGTAAAAATATAGTGCATAAAAAATGTAAAACATTGTTACTTTTAACCTCACACCATTACAATCTCAGAAATAACACAATTTGTAGATGAATAAAGATCAGATTCGAGCTCATGTAATATGGCCATACCTATACTCTATGTTGTTCATTTCACAATATTTACACAATATGTTGTTCATTTCAATTTTAAATTTAACAACAAATTTCGGACATATTTGATCATTAGCAAACTGCCACTGTAAACGGCATGTAAAATATAGTGCATAAAAAATGTAAAAATTGTTACTTTTAACCTCACACCGTTACAATCTCAGAAATAACACAATTTGTAGATGAATAAAGATCAGATTCGAGCTCGTATAATACGGCCGTACCTACACACTATGTTGTTCATTTATTGACAAAGCTAACATGTTAAATTCCCACTTCGAAAGTGTATACACTACAGACGACACTGCATGTAATTTTGAAATTTCATTCACTGAGGAACCGATGAAAGAAATCACTATTCAATGCGATGGGATAACTAAACAGCTGCAGTCGATCAAAAATAGTAAATCTCCGGGTCCGGAGGGAATACCCGCAGGTGTCCTTAAGGATTTAGCGCCACAGATTGCACCGCTCTTAAGACATAATATTCAAGAAGTCATTGTCTGAAGGAAAGATACTAATAGACTGGAAAATTGCAAACGTTACACCAATATTCAAAAAGGGAAACAGACACGACCCAGGGAACTATCGACCAATTTCATTAACGTCGATTATAGGCAAGATACTCGAACATATCGTCGTTAGCATATATCATGACGTTCCTGGACAGTCGTAACTTCCTCCATGGTTGTCAGCACGGCTTCCGGAAAGGTAGATCATGTGAAACACAGCTCGCATTCTCTCTTCATGATGTTCTCAAATCTGGTGAATCGAAAAGACAAGTGGACGCATTATTTCTAGATTTTAAGAAAGCTTTCGACACGGTTCCTCACAACAAACTTTTATACAAATTACAGTCATGCGGGCTAAACGAAACAGTAGTAAACTGGATACGCGACTTTCTGAGTGTTCGTAAGCAAAAAGTAGTTCTTGACGGAATTAGCACTGATGTAGTTAAAGTGACATCAGGTGTCCCACAAGGAAGCGTAATCGGCCCCCTTTTGTTCATTATATACATAAATGACCTAAGCTCTCGAATTTGCAGTAAAATACGTTTATTTGCTGACGACGCTGTCATCTATCGCGAAATTAGTGATCACTCTGACTTTGAAATTCTATCATCGGATTTAAACAACGTTCATGTGTGGACCCACGAGTGGGGACTCGAACTTAATCTGGGCAAATGCACGGCGGTACATTTCTTTCTGAGGTCGTCCAACTATCCCATTGTATATGCTGTGGATGGTGTTAACATAAAGGCGACAGATGAAGTGAAATATCTAGGAGTTACGATAACTTCGAACCTATCGTGGGGAACACAAAAAGAAATATTTGTGGCAGAGCTCTGAAGAAGCTAGGATTCGTCAAGCGTATCGTGGGAAGATTTTCGGATGAAAAAGTAAAAGAGAGGTGCTATTTCGCACTCGTCCGGCCACACCTTGAATATGCAGCGAGCATATGGGATCCGTTGCAGAAAGACGTAATCCGGGAACTTAATAAAATACAAAGGAAAGCTGCGCGATTCGTCAAAAACAGCTACGGGCGTACAGACAGCGTTACACAGATGTTAAACGAATTAGGATGGGAGCCGCTAGAGACTCGGGAGGCTGCGCGCTAGGCTTAGATTGCTTGAGCAATTGAGAATAGGTATCTTTAAGAGCGACACGGAGGACATCATATTAGAACCCTACTATATTTCCTGGTCCGACAGAAGCGATAAATTAGGAGAGATATTATTTTGATATTTTGTATGGGAATTCGTTTTTCCCTCGAACAATAAGGGACTTTAATAAATGTTACGCGTAATTTCATTAGAGCGTTTCCTTTTCATATGCAAACGGCTGGTGTCCTAACACCCCCCACCACACGCCTATAGAGGCGGCTTGCGGGGTAGTATGTAGATGTAGATACACTATGTTGTTCATTTCACAATATTTACACAATATGTTTTTAATTCAATTTTAAATTTAACAACAAATTGCGGACATATTTGAGCATTAGCAAATTCATATCTATTATTTTCTTGCTCGTTAAGGTAATTAGCACCAAAAACATTTTGGAGAGGGTTAAAATTATCGCCAGCCCGCCAGAGGGGAGCAGATAAAACCAGTTCGCAATTAGCCACACTCTAATGTTTTTTAACCTAACGATAAGCATAAATTGCAATTTCCATACTTAAATAGCATGAAAAAAACACATGCCTCCAGGGCTTCGGAATCGTTATGGAACAGCAAAATAATTACGAGGTGACCTTCAAAATCTGGGCAGGTTTTACCTAAATAAACCTGGAGTCAATTTCAACGTCGTTCATCAGAATGAATTACCACCATCACGCGACGCTTTAGATTCGAAACAATAACGGTAACAGAAAAAATTTCTTTATGACCACAGATATTTTGATTTTGAATACTAATTCAAGCCATCAACATCACTTCTTTTGTGATAGATGAGAGACTGAAGAATAGATTCTTGCATGTTACCGTGATAATTCGAGCCCAATAACATGGGCTACTGAAGTTAATTATCCAGTCATCCTGGATAGTTTCCACTGATTTTTAGTGGAAATCCACACTGAATGAAGCAACCAAAAAAGTTTAGCGTTTCATGTAATGAATACATCGTTATTTACAACATGTTGCACTACTCATTATCATCTTCAAAAAAATGAAGCCTAAAAATATTGTGCATTGAAGCTGACGAAATGTAACAGAATGAAAAGTGTTGCAAATTAAATAAATTATTTACCTCTAACGAGACGAATTTAGCTTCCATTTTCTTAAATTCAGAATTACTTTAAAACCAGTAGAAATTATAAATTATATAACTCCACATAGGGCTGTGAGATAAGTAACTATTTTAATTCACTCGAGACTCCCCACACGTCTCATAAAAAAAGGTTCCATTATTACTTTGGTCACAGATTTTTTATCAACTCAGTGGGTTTGGTTCCTGGTATGCCGCGAGATTTAACTACAGGATCGAATCGCGAGTAATGTGTGCCACGGTAGGTACCTGAATCTACACATCAACTTTAAAGATGCCGCAAGGGCGTTTATTTATTGTATTTAAAGAAAATAGTATACCTACTGCAACACTGCCAATTTAAAGTGCACTTGTAACACAAAAAATTAAACTTACACAAAAAAACAACACAACAAAATCAACTTAACGAAGATGGAATAGAGATACTGATTATTGTTGGTTTTTGTATAGATTACCAAATGATTGTTTCCGGAAAGATGTGTTGCGGCTAAGTTGGTGAAATTTTTAAACGATAGGGAAAATGGATCAATATCAGTAGGGAGTGAATTTACTAGGGCGGACAGAAGGAAAGAGAGAAAACGCTTAGCTAGTGATAATCTGGGTGCGGGAATGTGGAGTACTGCGTTAGTTCGTGTAAGACGAGATATTGATATTGAGACTCTGATAATGATTTATGAAATAAGATCGGGACAGTCAATGTAAGGATTAAGGGTGTTGTAGATGAGTTTTAAGTCGTATTTGAGTTTAGGACGGGAGAGACTACTGACAGAGAGCGAAGATAGTATGGCGTCCGTGGACGCATTGCGAAAACTTGGATTTCTATATTTAACTATTTTAGCGAAGACGCTGTTAAGGGTGGCAAGATTATTGTGGCGGCCGACATAGACCATATTGGGAGTAATAAGTGAGTATCTGAAGAACAATGGATGAGAAGTAGGACTGCAGTGCTTGAGTATTTGTGATATCTGTGAAAAGGGTAGAGAAGACCTAATGAAGACATGGCTTTCGATTTAATTGCCAGTATGCGCTCACCGAAATGATGCTATTGGTCAACTATAATGTCCAGATCTTTGATGGAGGACACGCACTTCAAAGGTATCGATTTAATAGTGTATTCGAAATTAATGGGGCTTTTCTTCATGGATAATGTCATGGCACTGCATTTTTGTAATTTAACTTAAGCTCCCAGATACTGCACCATTCTGAGGTCTTCGATAAGGCATCTTCAAGGAGATAGGAATCGGAGACATTAGTAATCTGTTTAAATACTTTGCAGCCATCTGCATAGAGCAAAGTATGAGCTTGGGAGGATAGTATACAATTGAGGTGAGCTCACCAATTTAGAGATTGAAGAGGTACGGTCCTAATACGCTCCCCGGAGGTACTCCGGAAGTAATGGTAGACCAACTGGGTGAAAAACCAGAGAGTGTTACTCGCTGGGTTCTATCATTGAGGAAGCTGAGGAAGGTGATATGGACATTAAATCGCTGGCTCAGTTTATGAATAAGGAGTTTGTGGCTTAGTGTGTCAAAGGCTTTAGAGAAATCTAGAAAGATGGCGTCCAGTTGAAATTTGACTGCTATTGATTCGACAGCATAGTGCTGAAAAACTGCGAAATTGGTTAGGCAGGATCGGTCAGGAAGGAAACCGTGTTGATTGGAGGAGAGAAAGGGAGAGGTAGAGTAATAAAGAGGTTTAGGATAATCATCTCGCAAACTGAGGAAAGGACGGAAAGTAAAGAAATGGGAAGAATGGGTAGTTAAAGACGTCGTTTATCAGGCCTGATTTGTGAATAGGAATAACATTGGCTGTTTTCCGTTGAGAAGGGAATATGCCAAAGCAGTTAGCGGTAGATCACGTGAAAATGAAAGTGGAAATTGGACTGAGTAATGTTACAGGACAATTGTTCCAGTATATTCGAGTTACTCTATACATGTTAGCATAATTAGTATACTTAATGCTCGTTATGCATACTTCAATAAGTAAAATGTGTCCACATGGAGGTAAACGAACAATAAACCTGACACATTTAGAACTATAAGAGTTGAAACAGATGCACTGTCGTTTGCGTGCTTGGAACGAGAGTAATAAAATTAATTAAAAATATTTTTGAATTCATTTTGTTTATAATTATTGAGTAAATGAATATAAAAATTAGATTAAATATAATTATCACTGACCTCAAAATAAGCCACACGTTTAGTACAGTTATTCATAAAACATCTGCTTAGACCACTTAGTCCCTCCCCTCCCTCCAAACTTCCATTGCTCAAACATGAACCCACATACAATGATGATAAATAAATATTACCAAATGCGGCAGTGGGCACGTCACCGAGTAAAAAAGATCGGGAACGAACAAGAAATTCTACCAAGATTTAAGCTGCCAATACCCGATTATTATTCGCTTTACATAATAATAAAATTGACCCTAAGAGAAATAAACCTCTGATGATCGGCCGTCATCTCTGATCCTCCCTAATGACTCGCGGTTGGCATAATGTGGATGCTTAAGACGACAGGGATTTCATACGGGAGCATCAAGAATGTACAGACTCATGCAGGCGCGGACGACGCTGGAGCACAGGTGCACTAGTTGACTGAGACAAGTAGCCCACGCTGGGCTTTGGACTCAAACCTCAGCCCCGCACATGCCAAGCATTCGCGATATCGTAGGCGTTAGATTGAATTGGATCACAATGAATTCAGACTTCCCACACCGAAAAACGGTTTTTTCCGCAAGACGGCACCGCTTCGAGTCGACGTCTACACTCACAATGGTCAGGAAAGCCACTCTCTTTCCGAACTTACTCAGCACAGTGATACATTAATCTATGCAAGTGGAAATATAAATGTGTAATATTAACCCTTGAATATAGCTAACATGTAACCCATATAGGTACTCTGGCAACAAACCTAATTCACAGGGCATATTCCACAGTTGTAGAGGTATATTCCACAGCTGAGATGAACGACAAAGAATGCGTTGTAAATTACCTCAGGAAAGAGGATTTTATGAACTGGGAATCAAACCACGGAAGTAGGGCTTTCAGGCCCAAATCGCACACCCTGGATAGCGTAAGGAACTACGCATTGGTACCGTAATCCTAAATTCTGTGGTTCGATTCCAGTCTAAGAAAACCTGATTTTCCTCAGGTAATTTTCCACGCATACTATTCTGGGCTACATACACGGATGCATGTGGCACTCGGGGGCAGTCAACTTTCGATGTCATGTTTCCTCAGGGAAATAAATAAGCCCAACCTAGGGCAAGCGCATCCTAAGACGAATACTTTGTGATTAAGAGGGATGCAAAAGAATTTGTACTATCACTAAGAACTATACAGTAAATCGATGGCAAACTACTACAGAAAAATAGCTTTCGGCACTGGATAGTGGATACGACTTCTTGGGGTAATATCTAAGGAAAGGTGTTGATAAGAGGTAACCCTGTCTAAAATGTACGTGCCCTGCTGGTATAAATGCTCCAAGAAGTAACATACACCAAGAAAACACACGACAAACGCTGAGCGGCCAATTTTATTTTACTGTAACTACTTCATTTAAGCAAAGAACTTCGGATATTACAAAATTCTTGGTCAAGTGTCACAAGATAATCAAGGGAAGTAACAAGTTTTATAGCGTTGTGCAACCGCTGATCAATATTCTCTCACTTAATCACATCCTAAAGGAGAAAACAAACATTAATAATGAATAAAAATAAGCATCAATATTGCGCAACGGGTCCTGGGTTTTCCAAAGCAATATTATTTCCATTAAATCAATTATTTTTGCTGTAGTAGGTGTTGGATAGTACGAGAGGAAAGGAGGCTGATGAGAGAAATTCGAAGGGGATAGCCGAAGTGGATGTGGGACGTATTTACCTGCAAAGGCAAGCTGAGGAGGGTGATAGAGGGAAAACGTTTCGTAGACGTGGCGAGAGAGGAGAAGACTAGGAACTTTGGACGATATGAAAGCAGACAGTAATTATACAGTGTTGAAATTTACTTAACCCTTTGAATGCTGCCCATATACATGACATAATTTCACCCCGTGGCGGCTTTCTTTTTTTTACGTAAAACGTAAGTATGGATGCCAAATAAGTTAGGAAAAATAATTAAAAAATTTGGAGCGCTCTAATTTTTTTGTTATTCGAATTTTTATTTATGACGTGATATCACGTCATCAGTGACCAGGGATAGACACGTGATGCGGGTTGCATACACACGACTTTTTTATCATCTTCCATTTTTCTTTCACGTCGATTCTTACATGCAGTAGCGACAAAATATATGCAAAATGCATGTATTTTGTTACTAATGGTAGCAGCTTACATTTATTGAACACTCAGAGTTTTAATGGAAGTAATAATGATTAGAAATGAAACAAGTCCACGCGGATAACTGTTTGAATAGGATAATAATTCCTTGAAATTTTCCTCTCGCTGCTGCGTTCGAGTATAAGGGTGCTGTCCTAGAATATTGAATAATATTTGTTCTCTTCCTTCTCAACCCACTATTTTGATCGTTGGGTTTTTTACTCTTTTCATATTTTCCGCTCCGTCCGAAACTTTTCCTCTAAGACGACCACCCGTAAGCGTTAGAAACAAAACAACTAACGGTTCCACATAGCATCGGCGATTTTGCTGCAGCTGCATGTGTTGGGCGGTATTCCCTGACTCAAGATTTCTCTTTGAGTATTTATGATGGTGGATTAGGGTGTCCCTTTGTGTGGCACCACTCAGTCCGGCTCCGCTAAGGTTGGAGGGGGGACCGAGAAGAGGTAAGAGGGTGAGGAAGTATAATAGCACGCTGTAAGTGGCAAGATTTAGTCGGTACGTTTGTATGTACTGTGAGGACAGATTTCTAGGAAGTGCCTTCGGTATGTCATGAACATGGGTGTGAGGTAAGGAAAGATTTTGCCGACACGTGTCCTTTTCTAGGCTTTGGGGTGGTGACCGTGGTGAATCTGCTTCCAGGGTAGAAATGGATGCGGAAAGAAGGAAAAAATCAGCCCCAAATTTTGTCATTTCTCACTTCCGAACTGAAGCCGAAAACAAATTTTAGTTAGCTTGGCAGGGTTCATTCAGGCCACTTATTGCAGATAGTGAGAAGAATATTCTACCAAATGCTCAAGTTTAATTTTTTACTGGTAGTAGGAACGTTTTGAATTTTAGTGCCAAATTCGTTTCAGTTAGAGTTGAAAATTCAATAATACATATTAATTGGAAGAGCTTTGCAGCGTCTTTATTCCATATTATGTACAAACCCACTCACTAAAAGCAAGAATGATAGTTAAAGTTTTTTTTACTACTCATACGAGGGAAAGATTGGATTCGTAATACAATGGAAATTCCAAATCAACTTATATATATTTTCTTTGTACGTTTGTTATTGGGCCACTGTAAATTGGCAACAGTTGCTGTATGTGGACATTTTTGATTAAATCAATAAATATGTAAAAACCATACTCTTACATAATAACTGAGTCATGAAAACAGAAATACTTGCCATAAAAATATATTATATTTAAACAATAAAATATTTATCAGTAGAATGATACATCTATACACAAAATATTACTACAAAAATATTTTTTTAACATTTAGATATGCATTTTTACAAGTACAAATTAAAAAAATACTATTTACAATGCTTTATGATAGGGAGCAAAGCACTCGGGACAAAGTGCTGCAGAACCCTCACAATCAGGACATAAATATGCTGTCTCTTTCCTGCGCCCGACGGTGTAACAATGCCTGCAGCGTCGATATGTCTTCTTTCTGCCATCTTCTACGAGGATGAGTTCAGGGAAGTGGGATAAAGATTTTGAGGGTACAAGGGATATTGAGTCAGGAAGGTATGAAGGTAGAATGAGGGATTAAATAACAGAGAGCCGGAATTTATATAAGGAAATGTTTTCGGGAGGCCTACGGTAGAGGAAATAGCTGTTGACAAGGATGATGTGAAAGATATGGATGCCCAACTTTTTGTACCATTTAAGGGTTTTCCTTTCAATAGGATAATATGCCATCATCTGATCAAAGTGGTATATTCCGCCCATTGACTCGTTGTACTTCACAACGGCCTCAGGTTTAGTAACGAGCCTGTCTCCTCTTCGGGTTTGCACGTCAACCATGCGACTCTCGAATTCGGAGCTGATCATCAGAACGTCCCTTTTGTCCTTCCACTTTAGAACACAGATACCATCGTTAGTAAAGGCATCCATAACTTCACCTCGTCTCAATTTAGCCTTTGCCACTTCGGAGGGGATGCCTTTCCGATTTGCCCCAAGAGTTCCTGTGCAATACTTTCTCCTCTCAAGCAGTTCGTGGATCAAATTGACGCTGGTGTAATAATTATTCATAAACAATGAATGGCCCTTGTCAAAATGGTCATTCATTAATTTATGAACAACGCGATCAACATGTCCACGCCCTCCAAGTTCAGAGTCACCGGCCCCCATATACACAAGAAATCGCAGAACAAATCCGGGAGGCTCCGTCAGCATATATAGTTTGATTCCGTACTTTTGCTTCTTGGATTTCATATAAATAAGGAATCGCCGGAATACGGAGGGTTCGTCCTCCTCCCCACTCTCCTCCTCGCTAATCTCCCACTCGGAGTCTTCCAAAATATCCGAATCCCCGCTCTCCTCTAGGAGCTCCCGTAGCTCTTCGTCTGTATATATTCGCCTGGAGAAGGCGTAGATCTCGGAAGGTAGAGTCATAGTCCTGGTAGGAGCGTCCTGCCTTGACGTTGACGGCTGCAAATCCTGCGCAGACGAAGGCTGCTGGTCTGTCGTCGAGGTTGAGGCAAGAGGAATTTATCCCTAAGACGGCGTCGCCTCCGCCTCAACCAAAGAGATTCGTCTTTTTACTCGTTTACGCACCACCTGTAGTTAAAAAATATTGTCTTTGTATCAAATTGGTTAAATATGCATTTTGACAAATAATGGGCCAAAATAATCACTCAGGGTTATATAGACAAAAGAGGAAATGCTGCAGGCAATCATTATTACGCTCAACTAAATGAAAAGAATCTGAATGAACTAAATATGTATAACGGGTAACTGAAGACTTATGAGTGCTTTTAAACAATTAATTATACATATATCGAGGGAACAACAAAAGCTTAAGAAAAATTAAGAATCACTTTCTCAGCAGGCCATGAAAAAATATCCAATGATTGTATCGGAAAATAATCATACCTATGTATATATACATAAATATAAACAATAGACATATAATTAAAAATAATTTAAATTGTTGATAATTTACTCACGTTTTTGTTTGATTAACTTTCCACACTCGCACTGCAGAACTACGTATTATTGCCGCTTCACTTGCAGCTTACCGCTGAGGAGATGAACTGAAAAAAACACGACGAGAAAAAAAATTAGAGAAATGTTATAAATAATTAAATTATTCAAATGTCAGAGTAAAACTAAGAAGAAAATTTAAATGAAAGCAATAGTTTACGTATTCATTGGATGAAAATGGCGCAATATCATGAGACAATAAAATAATAAATATACGACCTATCGGAAGGAAATAAATACAAATAAATAATTATATGCTCAACATGGATTGGCAAAAACGGCCATTATATTAATAAGAAAACAATTAATCGAGCTTCAGTAGATAAATATAAGAAATGTAACATTACATTCAAGTACATTTGCCATAGCCAGGCATGTATGGCAACAAATACATAAACGTAAAACAAACTCGAAAATAAGAGTGCGAGGAAAATGAATGGAAATCGGCTTACCTCAAGGCAAAAGAAAAACTTTTCTCCCGATGTATCCAGGACAGGCAGCTCGAAACGGTCTTCACTTCTGGGCTGCTAGAACTCAACTGAGCGACGTAGGGGTGTTCAAGGTCGTAAAAAATCTGAACCGAGCCCTGGGTGAAAGCCGTAACCCTCAGGGTAACCATGACGTGATATCACGTCATCAGCCCCAGGGGATAGTACACCATGACGTGATATCACGTCATGCCGCACTGAAGGTGTTAACTATAGGGAAAACAGATATTTTATAAAGCAAACCTTATAGAAGAATGAAAAAGATATTAAAGTAGGGATTCTCCGCTGGCGTAGCATAGTTTAGGTGGAGTACCTATTGCGATGGCTACAATGCATTTACTCCAGCGCGCAGCTCATTTCATAACACAACAGAGCAGTCGTCAGCAATTCATTTCAGACAGCGCAATACAAAACAGATCGGGAACAGAGTTGATGTGCGCTGGAGAAGAAAAGAACGTCCATAATTGCAACCGCGATAGTTGTTATGGCCTTGATTTTCAGTAAAAGGCGTCAAACATGGATAGTATACAGTTTTTCATTACTTTGCGGTTACAAGCTTACATTTTTTAACGTATTTAGCTGGAACGAGTGCGTTTCCTCATCGCAAAATATTCGGCCGTGACTATTGTGTACCTACAGAATGCAATGTACCAGTACGTTGCACAACGTTTCGGCCCACTTCTGCGCGCACAACTGTCTTTTGTGCGCGCTGAAGTGGGCTGATGTTGGAGGGCGCTCTGCGATATCGCGTTCTGCGATAAATTCAACACCTCGAATGTAAATCAACTATCAGCAATACAGCTTTACGATACCGGCTGATATCAATGCATATTCAAATCTATCATGCACATTAGACGACATTACGCCGTGACTCAGCTCAGAAAAATCAAATTACAAAACGAATATGCATTTTTTAAAGCGTACTGACGAAGACGACAACGTTATTCCACGAGTCTCGCAAAGATATGCGAAGAAGGCACATCAAAATTGCATATATTCCCAATTTTAGTCATGCACTGAACTTTCCCCAGTATTATTCCATAAACGCCTCCCTCATCGCTCATAAATTAACTCGTTATCTTTCGCACTAAAAATACTTTCGTTTTCCAGCTGTGTTATCAACGACTTGTCATTCGATAAAAATCCACGAGGAAACTATGACTTTTGACCTCGAGAATTCCCTCGAAACACATACATTTATAATAAAAAAACAGCAAAACGTTGATGGAGAGACAGGGAATCGTGTTTACGCAAAAATGGAACTCTTCTAAGTATAACTCTGAAATGACGCAGATAATGATCTCAACTTTGACATAAGAGCGTCCTCCAGCAATCGCCCGACAAATTACCCCAAGGAGTCGCACTTATGCTGATACCTAACGAAATTGAATACAATAGCCTCTTGCAAACAATAATGGAAGGAAGAAAAATTACCGATGACGAACAAGGACGAAACACATTAGGAAAAGTTTAAGGGCATTTTAAAATTAAAAATTATGATGGTATAAGCATAACGATGAAAGTTGGAAGCAATTGAAATTTGTTGTTATTGAAGAATGATGGAGAGAATCGATAAAATCACCAATCCGACTTGACTCAATACTCAACCACGACTCCGACACAAGTCTCTTGAAAAAAGTACTGGGAGAAGAAAAGAATGGAATTAATTTTCGGGGAAGACCAAGGATGGAATGCATGAAGCAACTTATGAAGGACGTCAAAATGCATGTTTCTGTAAGATTAAAACGATTAGCTGAGATGAGCGTGGAGAGCTGCAGCAAACCAAATATCCATGAAGGAGCATTGCAGTTAGCTCAAAGAAGAACGGAGGGGATGGCTGAAGCGAAACAATCTTCGAATTGATGACTACCGACGATGACTTCATTACGCATTTTAGTTTGGCTCAACTACTATATTTAACTTCTTGTTACTATGTTCAATTAATGAGTACCAATATTCTAAGAATGACAACAACGAATAAATGAGTAGACGGATCATTGAGTAGTGAGGAACTTGGCAGAAATGACAAAGCCATAGAGAGCGAGCAAAAATACCATATCAAGGCTAACTGATGTTGAGGCATGGGCAACAGCTGAGGTTGATAATAAAGTAGCAGGTGAAACCGTGAGGCCGTGAATAGCAGAAGTTTGTGCCAGAAAAGAGAATGTTTGACAAGCAGAGAAAAAGAAGTGGAAGAATGGGAATTTTAAAAGGCACAGAACAAAAATACATGACAACTCAAAAAAATTATGCAGCGCCAATTAAAGAAATAAGCGAGGAACTGAATGTTACAGTTTTCCCCCATGCGGATTTCCTAAGGGGGACACATTTGCTAGGAGATGAGTAAAGAATATGTACTAATCAACAGTTAAGAACTGGCACTGGGAAGGGGAGAACACTTAAGAGATGATAATTAATATAGGCGATCGAACAACATAGTTCTAACATTAATATGGGTCTTCCAACAAAGCCATTGGAACGACAGTTCCTGACAACCTCCAAACCCTCAAAACCTCTGATTCAACACGCATATTCCAGTTCAGTCAAGAATCGCTACTTCCGGTGCTAGTATTCGTGACCTACCTGCTAGCAGTTTTGCCGTGGTACCTCTTTGGAAATCCGCATAAGGGACTGACTGTAATTCTGAAATGTTACTCGACTTGGTAAACCATCATGCTGGTGTATCATTACGCCAGCAATATAAAATATTCCGAACGCCATCCCAGGATCAACCTACTTCGTGGAATTCTTTCATTATTACATTAAAATATTCCAGGTGCGTCCACTGCTGCTGTTTCTACATTATCCCCATTCTAACCTCCAACCCTCTGTCACGGCGTTCAAAATCTTAACTCTTCATCTACCTCTTCATCTCTTGCCCAAGAGCCTTCGCTCGTTTACTTCCCACAACAGCTCACTACCACTCATTGCACCCTGCTACTATATCTGCTTCCTTCGAATTATCTCCACTACCTTCCTTTCCTATTACATAATATGGAGGGCTCAGTGTTAAGGTGGACAAAGTACATTTTTTCCATTTCTTAACTATTAATTGAATAGGATGGCAGGAGTCGTATATTTTTCAGTGCAAGAAATGACCAAAGTTCGAATATTTGCCTCAAAAGGCCAGCAGTTCTCGAGTAGGTACAGCTGATTTACGGAAGGCATATAAGGAATTTTAAACGTATTTTCCTCAGAACTCCAATCGGATGACTTGGACCAATTTAACACTGAGCACTACATATTTAACACCTCTTTGTGCGTCTTTCTTTCCAAGCAGCAAAGCTTCTCCATCCAACACCCACATCTCGAAAGCATCATCTACGCTCATCCCATTTCCTAGCAGACCACGTTTATAAATACAATTCTACTACAATTCTATATCCCATATAAGAGACGGGACCACCGAGGTCGGAAACAAACACTCATATTCACTTCCTGACCTAGGTAGTGATGGGGTAACGTTTACGCCTACCAACCCGAAGGTCGCGGGTTCGCACCCCACCTGGAATATTTTCACCATCTAAAGTATGGTTATAGTTTCGTCTATTTATTATAAATAGGTAACGATTGGCGAAAGCCTTTACCTATGAAGAAATTACCATTATTACTACTTATCGCTTCCAATTTGAATGCCTCTAATCAATGCTCAGCTAGCTTATACGAGTAAATGCTTCTTTGGCAAGAGCTTATATCTATGATCCTAAATTCAGTCTCTTCCAAATTTTTATCTACTTTTTTGTGAAAATGTAAAGAGCTCCAACTGGCCTCATTTAAGTATGCCCTCAGTCTTATGGTCCGCCTCGTCTTCCTACCTCATTACTTCCCTTTTCCTGATGCGACGGATTATATCATCGGTAATACATAAATGTGGAAACATGAGGAGTAGATTCAAATACAATAGGAATAAATGTAAGGAGAAACAAAAGAAAAGAGATATTATGAGCAAAAAGATACCGGGTGATTCCAAATATTTAAAATGAAGGATCAAAAGCAGGAAACTCGTCAGAAAAGTGCCAAAATGTGGATTTAAACCGTACACGATCGCTGAAAATAATGAGGTGTACCGAGGATAAAAACAAAACCGAATAATTTCACTGTCGGGTGGGTAAACAAGAGTACATCGAAATACCGTGAAGGGGAATTGGTAGGCGTCCTCGAAAAGGCTGAAGCATAGTTGCTGGGGAGGGCTACGGAAGAGAGAAGGTAGGTAAATACGGAATGAGCAAATGAAATGGAAGAAGAAAGGCTGCTGGAACTTTCCAGAGAATATGGCCTTGCAGCGGCAAACACATCAGTTGGAAAACCCCATCGAAGAAAATATGCGTGGAGAATGCACTGTGACTGAAGAAGATTCCAAATTTACCACATACCGTTGAACACATCACGAAAGTGAGATGTCCAGGTGTAGCCGAGTTCATGACACGCCTACGGTGGAGTTACAATTCCAAAGACCTGGGAATAAAAATCAAGAGTTGATAGCTATGGATGCCCCAAGTAAAAAGGCAATCTACGAGAAGAAGAGCCTACAATCAGCCAGAAACATATCTTGGACGTAAGGAAGCACTTAGTAATAAAATGTTTGTCGTATGCTCATAATAGAAAGATATTTATTGCTCATGTACACTAAGAGAATAAATAAACATGAATTAAAACATATGAGCTTTAGGTAGCTTTAAAGGAACTCCTATGGGGAGCTACCATCATGACATGAGTGCTTAAAGAGTACAAAATAAATCCAAATAAATAAATATGAAATACATAAATTCATGAAAAATTGGACTAATATGCCAATTTAAAGATTTCGACAATGAATAAATTTTTTAAAATATTCAGGATAAAAAAATTGTTCCACCTAAAAAAAACTCCACACTTTCAAAAGAAAGCATCCATTCTATTACTTATTTTAAGAATATGAACACATGTTGATAACCTTTCAGAGCGGGTGGTAATTCATAATACAATTTAGGGCCAAGGTGCACAAAGAATCTTTTAAATACAGATAAGCGAACCTTTTGCAGAAGAAGTAGCATTCTTCTACATCCACCTCCGATGTGTGGTTTATTAAACATGGCTCATCTCTTGCCACTTCTTAAAAATAATGTACGCAAGACCTTGTAAATACACAAATGCCTTAGACCAGTAGTTCTCAACCTGTGGGTCGCGACCCCTTTAGGGGTCGAACGACCCTTTCACAGAGGTCACCTAAGACCATCGGAAAAAATATATTTTCTATGGCCTTATGATGGTTTCCATATTTCCGAGGGTCACCACAGCATAATGAACTGTATTAAAGGGTCGCGGCACTAGGAAGGCTGAGAACCACTGCCTTAAAGGGAGCAGATTTAAACTACAATTTAAACGAAAACTGGAATGATGTCTGATTTTTCAGGAGATAATCCTAACGATGCTCTTTAGAGCGAAAAAGACCAGTAGGTAAGGATGGTAAACGTTATTATATAGCAACGAAGGTAAGACGACAATTGCAGAAGATTAAACAAAATAGAAGGAATGAGATTGATTCAGGCATAACTTCATGGAACCAAGTCATTTTTAATAAACATGATAGCTCAGTATTTTCCACACTATGATTTATTACCGGCCATGGTTGTAGCACTTAATCACCCTTTTGAAGATACAGGTAAGGTGAAGAAGCGTGTATGCATCCCGTGGACAAAAAGGAGGGGGTAAGCTTACGGTTATGAGGAGGTAAGGAGACAAGGTAAGGAATCAGGGAGTGACCTTGGCGGTAGACGTCTGCCCCTTCGACCATTATTTTCTTTTGTTCCTATACAACGGATTTTTTTTATTTTTCTAACCTCAGGTACATTTTAATGATAAATATCAATTATCTCATAGGTCGAGAAGACCTACGATAATAAACGTTGTTATCGTGACAATAAATATTACCGGCCTCATTGGTGGTGGGATTAAGTCCTCGTCAGCTAACTAAATGTCAATTGAAGGATTGTATAAATATAAGCCTTTTGTAAAGGAAAGCTCCCCATTTAGGTATCGTTAAACATCTACCGATTGGACTGCAGCTTTCCCTTCAGCATCTAACTATAATTTGCCATTCGCCTGCAAGTCCTCGAGTAGATACTTGTCCACCTCGAGGTCTCGTCATTCACTTTGGACGAGTTGACAATACCTAATCAATCTATCTATCAATATCTGATATTTATAAATGATATCCATTTTGAATAAAAAACTTAATACTTTTCCACACTTTATTTTTTTTTAACTGCGACCGGTTTCACCTTAATGAGGCATCTATGCTCTATTAAGGTGAAACCGGTCGCAGTTTTTAAAATAAAGTGTGAAAAATTGCAAAGTTTTTAAATTCAAAATTGATATCTATCACTTCCACGAAGTCAAGCCTGAAACAATCAAATTTATTTCATAATGGCTTTTGGAATTTTTAGAAATGGATCTGGGCTCAAATTCAAGTCCAGGCGGACGATTTTGATCGTCCTGAACCCTTAACTTTTGCGCTTTCCATTGAATTCACCCACCTCACCTCAAACTGACGGAGCCTCCAAACTTCCTCAATAAGAGCGTCGCACGGGGTCACGACTTGGAGGTCATGGCTCGTCAAAGGAATCCTTGACGATTCCTGAAGCCCCCCGACTCAACTTGACTCTCTCGAGAGAGAGACGGGGAAAGAGGATTGCACCGAGAAAGCAGCGCCGGTCCAACTCAACACCCCCAATGGTGCTCTCAGACGCAGCCCACTTCAATCACGCCGTACCCTCGATGGGAGCTCGTCAACATGTCGAGAAGAAGGGCTGAGAGGGACGTGAAGGACCCGGGCGCGGGTATTGATGGTAAATAATTTTATTCATGCGGACGTTTTAAAACGTCAAAAAAGTTAACTCAAATTTTATCCTCAAGTATCTGCATCTACATACTACTGGCCTGATAGAAAATACATTGAAATACCTATTTCCCCCACATACAGAAGTGATCTCCTTCACTTTTGTGAGAAATACAGACGCAATTGGTTTTCATCAGTTTTTTCATCTAAAATGGTGGTTTTATAAATATACAGGAAGTTAAAAACATTCAAATACATACACTATTGGATATAATGCGAAATTACATGACGAATTAACCGTACAAGGTTTTACGGGGGTGCGATAGGCAGCTGCACATTCAAAGTGTTGAAGATAGCGCAGATCGGAACACATTAGCAAACTTTAGCACACACGAACGACGATAATACTTGAATCCTTATCTGTTACCTAGTACTAACAGAACGCCGTGCATGTTTTCTACATAAGTCTTGAGTCTCTGTCCATTTGTGTAGTTGGAAAATACATATATATTAATGGTCCCTCTCCATTGTGCTAATATCTGTAGTGTAGTAGTGCATGCTTGTGAGACTTCGCCTCGTGACAAGCATTAGCGAATTGTGCTAACGCATAATTAGTCGTAGTTACACTAACTTTAGGGTATAGTGTATGCATGTTGGTGAATAATCACCCCCTGCCACACACCTTTGAGGTGGCTTGCAGGGTATTTTGTAGATGTAGATGAATGGAACGATGTGCGCTGGCGAAATGTTTTGTAGCCTGCCGATAGATAGCATGTTGGAGGTAAACAATAGTCACGGCCGAATATTTTGTACATAGCACCTTGCGTCTCATGAAAGCGGCAGTCGGTTGTGTTGCGGAGGGAATCCTGAATCCAGCTTAAACAGGTTATTACAAGCAACCTTATTGACATTGAGTTAGCAATCGACTCGCACTGTTCCCAACCAAGGACTATACCTCCTCCTCAACTGGTAGATCACAGAACAATGAAAAGCCAATGTAAGTCTCCATCATCTCTTTTACTGCTTTGCTTCAAATTGTCTTTTTATTACATCCAATCTGATGTCAAGAGGTGTTTATCAATCAAAAAAGGTATAGGCATACATTTACTAATTTATCAAAAGTTAACAATTTGATTGCCTAAAATAACGCACTAAAAGAGTGCTTTTGCTTTCCCAAATTCATATACATTGTTAATAAAGATTTTAAAAAGGCCCTTAAAATGCAGCATACAGTTCGAAATGAATGCCTAACTTTTTAGAATCACGCCATAAGAGGATCAGAGCAAGCGCATTTCCCACGATTTTCGTAGGACTACCTACAAAATCAAACTGTTGGTTTTCAAGGTGTTGAAGTTAGCGCACATCGGATCGCATGATCGCACTTTAGCGCACACGCACGACGTTGAATGGAACGATGTGCGCTGGCGAAATGTTTTGTAACGTGCCGGTAGGTAGCATTTTGTGGGTGAACAATAGTCATGGCCGAATGCTTTGTTTTAAGTTGTAGAATATGTTCAAAATAAGTATTAAAAAACTTAAGCTTTTTAATCACAGAGTAATTAAAAATCTCACAATATGCATATTTTACGCCTTAACTGAAATTCAACAAACTTGACAACAATCACGGATGCCATTAGCGGATGCTCTTGTGTAGTTTAGCGCACATCCACTTTCCTCCCGATCCGTTTTGAAGTGCGCTACCTAGTGCGCAGGGTCTATAACGAATGAAAGGCAAGTGCTCAGTTGCGTTGCGAAATGATTGGCGCACTAAAGCGAATGGAAGGCAAACATTGTTAAAAAAGATAAAAATTCCCCTTAAAATGCAGCATATGGCTTGAAATAATTGCCGTAAGTTTTGGAATCTCGCCATAATAAAATCACAGAAAGTGCATTTCCCGCGCTTTTCGTATGACTACTAAATAGAAGTGTTACGTGTTAGTGCGGTAGTGTTACGGCCTGTACATCTCCGAGGCTACGTAACCAACCTCCCCGAAAACACTTCAGCGTTGGCACTGTCACCGCGGCTGCCTAACGTGGCTTCAAGCCTCCCGGTGATTGGTTCTTATTTTCGATTTTCAAAGCTCCATGGGAGAACACCTATCGCAACTTAGTAAAAATGTCTAAAGAAACTTAGTCTGACACTTTCACGCTTTATACAATGATATATAAGAGTTGCTTGATTTTTTAACACCCTGTACAGACAGTTTCACAAAAAAATGAGGAAAGGCTCTCCACGGTTGTGGAAATTATAGGTACAACTTTCCATGGATTTTTCATTTATTTGGTGGAGCTTCGATGATTATGATGGGGCAAACGTTTAAACAGAAAACATTCGCGACAGTAACTATGCAAATATTTCTTCAAACATCAATTTAAAAGAAAAAATATCTCTTCACGTGTATGCACCTGATGCATTATCGAGGCTTTTATTGTGTAACATTTTATGATGAGGAAGGAAGAAAATGCAGTTTTTCAGTCAAGTGCTATTAACTTGCACAACAAGTTTCCAAGCAAAAATGATGCATAGCATAAAAAATACTGCCCATTAAAAAATTGAGTCCGTCCGTAACATCAAGTGGAGAGAATAGCATTTTACTAAATAAAACAATTGATTATCTCCATTACACCGGAGATGCGATGTAGCCTATACCAGTGGATAAATTCACATAGTGCTATGCAGAGTAATTACTGCACATCCAGGAGTCTTCCTATGCGCAAATAGTATTCCCCAAAAATTATATACACGTATTCCCTGAAGAAAATTACATAAATTTGCAGCGTAAATCGTTGCCTATGCGGCCTAGCTCGCGAGCAGATGAAGTATAGGTTTGGCAATAGCGCACTCCCTAAGGCATGTACTAGCAACTAAATGTGCAACACTCAATAGTGAAATTATATCTCATTTAAGAGGAAAACTAAAGTCACTTTCTTCGTCATTGTTTTACATTTTTCCGGCAGAATAAAGTAAACGACCATTTACAATGGTTTAAAGAGTTTCGTTTTATTCAAGGTGCTCACGAGTACGGCATGGGAGAGGGTGGCGGGGTGGGGGTGGTGGCGCCGAAAAAAATCCGCGGAAACTTCGGGCACACTCCGCTTAAAAAAAAAAATGAAGTTCACGGGGCGGGGGAAGTGATTCGTGGGGGAGGGGAGCGTGGCACTGGCGTCACTCACGTGTTGCTATGCCGCCATCATCCAACCCGGAGAGCCGGGAAGGGAGGACGACGAAGGATTCGCTCGGAGAGGTGGGGGAGTGGGGGGGGGGGTGCGTTGGCAAGTGAATCAGGGAGTGGTGTGGGGGACCAAAGAGGGAGGGGGAAGAAGAGGAGTGGGGTGGGGGGAAGAGTTAGAAGGGAAGGGGAGGGATTAACACATGATACGGTCGGTGGAGGGGGGGCGCCTATTAGCGTCGTCTTAAAGGGGGTGGCAGCACTACACAGCGCTTCGAACGATTCTCCAAGCGGATTTTTAGGCCTACGTAGAATCTTAAATTTATGAACAGCAGGGTTTCCCAAGCTTTTCCTGGGATGGAACACTTCGTATATCCTGAAATTTCAACGGAACACCTTGCTCATTTTTCAGATATAAAACAATTCCGTAAACGTTGCAGAATATAAAACCATTCAAGGTTTTCGCGGAACACCCATTAACTTTCCGCGGAACACTAGTGCTCCGCAGAACATAGTTTGGGAAACGCTGAGGCACAGTAATACCTTGATCTCGATTTACTGCGGTTCCGTATATCCGAAGTACGTACAAGCCTTTACCCTGTGGCTGTACCAACTCAGATAATTTCATGCCAACGAACGTCAGAATTCGGCAATCAGTCCGGTCTCCAAATAAAGGGCGGTTCACAGGAATATATTTATCCCAATCATGTCAAAACATGAAGTGAGGCGAAGCATAGAAATACCTATTTTTGTCACCAATTATTCTCGCGCATAATTCTTCCGTAATATCTGAGTTTTTAAAATCAGAGGTGGCCTCAGTACACAGTACCTCGGAATTCGATACTTCAGTTAAGGAAGTGATGCCAATCTTAACTTTGTAATTATGCTCCCACGCTTCCCAATAGACTTCTCTTGGGCGGATAAAATTTCGGTTCTTACTTTTCCATAAAAGATAAGAGTTGACGGGTGCAGTCTCGTTTATTTGACGTCTTCTCCAACCATTTGACAGTAAAAGCGTTAGTTGTCCGTTCCACCAAGCAAGTACGTCCGAGACTCACATCAACTCTAGTATAAAATAATAGGGTAATTACTTACATATGTGGTATACCTGAATTGGAACACGGCCTAAGATAAATTCATTGTTTAAAAGATAGGCACAAATATTCTTTCTTTTCATACACGACTAATGACTACGAGAAAAAAAAATAGCAAGACAATGATCTGTCAAGACACATCTCACATTTTGTCCTTTCCCTCTCTCAAATCCTTTTCCCTATTCTCTCCCTTATCCGCGTCTGGTTTCCTAACACTCCTCCGCGGGAGCTGTACGTGGGTTTTTACAATATTTTTGGTCGGTTCTGCATTATTCCAGCCAACCAAACATGAACATTTTAACCATATGCCTCGAATACAAGTAATAAAATAAATAAAGAAAGAAACTCCTGCATCGATTAAATGCTTTTCATAAGGGTCTTAAAGTTAAAAATATGGGAAAAAACTACCCCTTTAGATTGTTGTTCGCGGTTTTGACTATTTTTCCGGTCGGTTACAGTTCAAAATTTATGTTCCTGCCAACTTTCAACCTCCTTGGTCGCCTAGAACTCCTTCAAACGGGCGTGATTGACAGATAGACGTAGATAGGTGAATTATTAATACAATAGGTGAATTATTTGTTTCCTCCAACCATAGTAATCATAATTGTAATGACAGTGGCATCGTTGAGTGTTATGACTACTCACATAGCTTCGAATCTATGTATCTAGAACCAGTCCACCCTGCTGAAATAATTAAATTAGTAAGATCTTTTCCTGCTAGCAAAGCCCCTGGTTACGACAACGTGAACAGCGAACTTTTGAAACCCGTTATTAACGAATTAGCTCCTATTCTTTCACATATATTTAATCTAAGTTTTACCAGTGGTGTTTTTCCTGACGAGATGAAAAAGGCGGTGGTCATGCCCTTATATAAAAAAGGGGGTCGGTCAAGTGTACTAAATTATCGTCCAATTTCATTGCTATCGATATTTTCGAAAATTATAGAGAAGCTAGTCAAGTCGAGATTAATTAAATTTCTCAATAAAAAGTGCTTCTTCAGCAAAAATCAGTTTGGTTTTTTAAGTGGAAAAGGGACAGAAGATGCACTAGAAAATCATTTTACTCATGTTTATAAGTCTATTAACTCAAATCGACGCACTGGCAGCCTATTCATTGATATTAGCAAGGCTTTTGATACCACTGATCACAAGATTCTGACCTTTAAGCTTCAGAGGGCTGGTATTCGAGGAATACCACTAAAATGGTTCACCAGTTACCTGTCATCGAGAATGCAGTGTGTAAAAATTTGTGATGTTTATAGTAATTACAATATGATAACTTCTGGAGTTCCACAAGGCTCTGTCTTGGGACCAGTCCTATTTCTAGTTTATATAAATGATCCATGTAATTTCAATTTTAGAGGTCATGTGACAGCATTTGCTGATGATGTCACCTTAAACTATGGAGGTTTAAACTGGGATGATGTAAAAAATGATATGCAGTCAGATTTGATCAATTTGCGACGTTGGTTTGCATCAAACAAATTGAAAATGAGTGTAACTGAAACGAAATATATGTGTTATAATTTATGTAATAGATACAAGTTGGATTGGGTTTTATATTATCATGAAGAAAACTGTCCGATAACTTCATGCAATAGCTGTTTGCCCATTGAACGGGCTTCCAGTTTAAAGTACCTGGGAGTAACCAAAGACGAATTCTTAAAGTGGCAACAACATATTCATAGTCTAACAAATATTATGCGACAAACACTGACAAATGTTTACTTGATCAGGAATAAATGTCCTTTAAATTTCCTTAGGATAATATATAACGCATTAGTACATTCCAGATTAAGTTATGGCATTTTTTGTTGGGGTGGCGCTTATTTTAATTCCTTGAAACCTGCCTTTTTTTTACAAAAAAGAATTATTCGTGTAATTTTGAAAAAGAACAGATTTGAAAGATCCTTCCCACTCTTTCTTCATTTAGGTTTGCTTCCATTGAGGCATTTATATATTTATAAGGTTCTTCGGTGTTTTTATACTAGAAGTGGTAACTCGGGAATATTTCTGTGCCTGCCTTTTCCCTTTAGCCTGCGTAAAAAAAGTATACCCTTACCCAAACCAAATTTAACGATATTTAAAAGATGTACAATCAATAAACAATGCTAGGGGTAGTTTTTACAAAGGTATACAATCTATTACCCCATTCATGTATTAATTGTAAGTCTGTGAAAGTGTTTTCAAAAAATGTACATTCTTGGCTTTTCACTAAAGAGAGTGTAGAGGAAATATTGTTGTAAATATTGTTGTAAACGTGTTATAAATATTGTTGTTAATGTGTTATAATTAAATCCATAAGTCTTAGTTAGTAGCTTATTAAGGTACGCACTCACATTGTTAAGTTATTGTCTAGGCCTCACTACATGAGCTATATGTATTTTTATGTATTTTTAAGTGTAAGCATAACCTGTTATTATTTGATGGTAGCCTTAAAACAGGTTCTCCTTCAAGGCTACCTAAATTTACTCAAAATTTGCTATAAAAATGTATTTTGTGTACGGAGTAATAATAAACTTACTTTACTTTAATATAATATACGAAAATGGTCATAGTTATTATTTGTTAACAAAATGCATGTATTGTAATAATTAATCCAATCCTGCACAAGGGTGGTATAGGGGCTCCTACCTGATTTTGGATTGATAGTTACATAAAAACTCCAGCAAAAAAAAATAAGAGCCGGTCCGAAATTTAAACTCCCAAATAATTACGAACGAAAAATAGAATGATTCCTAAGTCACACGAATAAATATTTTATTTTAAGGTCGTGGTGTAAGGTGGCTGGAGTGCTAATCGTGGGTCATTGAGAATAATTTCAATTATTTTCCAAGTCGAAAACAAATTCTAGGACTACATTTCAGTTTCCGTTTCATCCGTTTATGCGGAGGAACTCACCAGTCACAGTCGCCATACATGCAGTAATGGAAATGATACAAGGATAATATTTTACAATTTCCTTACCTAAAGCATGTTAGGACTTGAGCTATTGATAGTTTTCGGCGCGATATTAGAAATTCAGGTGAAAATTACATCTGAATACGTTTTTTCGGATCTTTGACTCGGCGTGACCACTTGATATTTGTTAGCAGCCATTTTCATAATACAAAATGTATTACTTCGTGTTTATAAGAAAATCTGTTCTCACGTAATCGAATTATTAAGAAATATATCTCATGTGCCATAAGGCTACGCGCTAAAATAGCATTGAATTACCAAAAAACTAAATCGGTAAAATGCAAATTTTTTTCACTATTCTCTTCCAATGTCACTAATAAGAACACGCATCCTAAATTTCACTCAAATCTTAACATAGACAATAATTGCTCCAGCCACATCATGAGGAACTCTCGAGAGTAGTTTTGTGCCGTGGGCTTAGGCAGGGTCCGCCAAGGGTGTCTCCAGGCAACAGCCGGCATGGAAGCTCCGATCCAAGCTGGGCGGATCCGCTTATTAATCCGCGTTTTTTGGCAGGGAGGTGTAAACATTAGGAGACGCCGCCGAAGCTCGAGGCCGATTTTGAAGGTAACGAAAACGCACTGGGGCGTTGCGGAAAGGAAGACGGGCCCGACCGACTGACCTTCCGCAACCACGTGACCTAATCAGCCCCTAACCTACATCCATGTTAAACTCGGCGAACCGCTAACAGTGAGGATGGCATGGGGTGCTGAGTGACTGTAGCAAATGCACCTCCGCCTAACGACGCGTGACGTGTGGCAAGGGGAGCTTCAGCGTTTCAGGACGTCGAAAGTAAAAGTATTGAGCATCATTTTGTGGAGTTGCTTAGCAGAGATCATCACCAAGAAAACAGGTTGTAAAATTCCATGCTTGATAATGGCAATTGAACTGTTGAAAACTATACGACGCTCCACACATAGTCGACATATAGTATGGGCTCTTATGGAGATTAGTTTCCTCTGTAAACATCGATAGTTTCCCAACAAATCCCAAACAGATGTGTTTCAGTGTGACAAAGAGAATATCACTTGACGCCGCACTGCATTTCTAGGTTCGATAGGAAAGATGAAGAGAGATACATTGCCGAACAGATACGTACAAGAATTCGTTTTTACCACACAAAATAAGTGGCCATAATAAAAACTGAGATCCACTCAAAACATTACCGAAATACACATCACTTTTTCACCTCCCTATAACATTCTCCTTTACACCTTTACACGGCTGGTGTTCTAACACACCCTGCCAGACGCCCATACGGCGGCACGCATGGTAGTATGTAGATGTAGATAGTTGTAAACGAAGCGCACGGCTTTCTATCGTATTTTATTTCCCTTATTAAATCTTTCTGACGGAGGAAATAGAGGAAGGAAATAAATGGGAAGACAAAATACAATCTCGAAGGGAAAGTAATGAGCAAGGAGATACCAACCAGTCGTCTATCCGATGATCGATGCATCAGGTGAGGATATAGCTGAACGGAAACTAATTGTAAGTACGGAACTTAGTTTGCTTATAATTAATATTAGTGCATGGAATAAAGAAATCAAACACAGTCTCGTATACCCGAGTCCTCATTTACCGATGTTCCCTATTATCTGAGGCACAGATCCTTACGTTGCAGCTGTACTACACCTGTTTAGCTCATGCAAACGAACGTCAGAATTCGGTAATCATATCGATATTCACATATAAGGCGATTAATAGAAATAATCTATCCCAACCATGTCAAAACTTAAGTAAAGCAAAGCAAGGATATATCTTATTTTTGTCGTAATTTTTCCTTGGTCCTAAGCTTAAAGCCCGTATTATCCGAGGTGGGCTCAGTCCATATTACCTAAACTAATCGAGACTTCACTGTATTCAAATCAATCAGAACTCAGCGGGGTTATCATGTAGCTTACGAACCGATCGTTTTTAGGCTATACTTGTTTATATACGACATAGTCGCATGAATTATCCGAAACCGTGCTAATTTTCTACCGATCATCACTAGTTTCCGCCCAAATCGAAATCCAATAGAGTCGATTTTCCGATTCGGAATCGAAAATGACATAATTACATTCTTACCTACACCACGAAGACAGCTATATTCTAATCCATAAATCATACGGCACGAAACTGAAGTGGCTGGGAAACTCAATCGCTCAGCCTCAAACCTATGAGTTCACCAGTGAACTTAAACACATTTTCTCCTCGAAAATAAGCAAAAAGAGATGTCCCCGCTCATCCTAAAGTGTAAGAGACAAATATCCTGCTGCTAGATCTTTATTGCTGGAGACAATTACGTAGAGAGACAGATGCCGTGGTCTAAAATCCTCAGCCTTAAGACGAGTAATTCCTACCAAACAATCAAGAGAAGTCCCAAATGAAGCTTTAGGAAATCCAGACACCTGAAATCATGGATAGATATGTACTTATAATGTCTTTTACTTGTGGCTCAAGATTGAGACATCAGTCTCTCTTCTTCCACATAACCCGTTGACGCAATTATGTAACTGTATATAACAGAAAAAAGTTATGCAAAGCGTATAATACTAAATTATTTTCATTGTCAAACAAAAAATAATGCAAGATATGGATGGAGATAAATGGATGCACAAATATAATTACTGTTACATAAATATAATATAATCCACTATTCATACGACACTCATTGCCATAGTAATATTAAATAATGTGACGACCTTAACGAAAGATTTCTGTACTCGTGGGAAAAGATCAGGATTATAGGCATGTATCCTTGCTAAAAATCTTCTGAAGGAAAACGCACGCACAAGAAATGGAGCGTGGACAACTGCAAAAAACCTACTGATAGAGATGCTAAAGACGATAAAACGATATAAGGAAAGTACAAGTGCCAACAGAGACACATAAAATGGCATACACCAACAGTAACAATAAGGAATTGTCAGGTAGGGTTGTAGAACCGGGGGAGAAATTCCTAAGTTACCGAAATCCCCCAAGAGAACTTACAAATTATATTCGCTTACTACTTCGAGGATTTTTTATGGACGACGCAAAGCTTTCATCCTTGCTCGCCCAATTCAAAAATACCAGTTAGATTTAACGCTGGTGGTGAGCTCATCAATGTGTCGAAATACCCGAAGGAGTGGATCCGTGAAGAGGAAAAAAATACACAACGTTGTTTCCTTTTCCCTCGTAAGCGCTCAAAAAAGCTGTGCGATCAGCTATTTGCTAACTGTAAAAAGATATTGAGAACAAATTTTTTCTTCAAGGAGTAGGTATGATTTCATACAATACATTAAGGAGTAGGTATGACTTCATTGCAATACATTAAGGGACGCATGTTTTGATTCAAGGGTATCGGCGGTAAGTCCACTAAAGTTGCTGGTAACAAGACCCCCAGGGTTTTGCCCGCAAAAAAAATGAAATATTTGTCGAATCGATTGGTAATTTTGAGTTAGAATCGAATCACAAAAACCATCTACAAGCACATTTCGAATTAAAATGGAATACCAGACATACAAAAAGGCGTTCCCCATGGATTTATGTTCACAAAATCCAACCTTCGTGTGATAATCGTTCCACAATCAGACTCGAAACTCAGGCTGACGGTCGATAATGACCATAAGACAGTGAAACGCTTAATTTTATCGGTGATGTCTGATAATTTTCTTAACAAACAGTCATGAAATTCGCATTATTCCAAGAAATAAAACGGAAAGAAAATTAAGGATCAAATAGTTACATTTTTTTAATTTTCATCAACTTGTTTCAATAATTGCAGACAAAATGCTTTAATTCGTAAGAAGTGGCGATGTAGTCAGATCCTCGGGCTGAGAAAGGAAATCGCTAAAATACATATCCACTGAATATTGGGCATCTTTGGTACCCTGATTTAACTTATCATAAGCTTAGGCATGCCGTCCGAGGAAGTATTTTTATTGTCATACCCGCGCTTAACTCCTAAATTATTTTAACTCCTGCCGAGGCGATCGGATTTCTTTAATCCTCTTGACAAAATATACATAATTCATCTGACGATTATGCAAAAATCGAATCCGGCAGAGTAAATAAGACCGAATTATTTGTGGAATTCAAATATTAAATTTCTATTTCATTTTATCATCATGAAGATATTTCAGACTTATCAGTAGGATTCTTAAGGACAAGAGAGCATGCATGAGTTTAATGGAAGACAACGAGATATTTCAAGCATAGGGCAACATGTAAGGAATTACTGTAGCCAGTTTTCTAGGCCTAACAACAATAATTAGGCTCTTTCGACTGTTCCTAAAGTGAATGGTGACGATATGTGCGTATGCATGAGAGCCATCGCTCACACATCACACATATGGGCCACTCCCTGTGCTTCATGTTGCTCACCTGATAGAAAAAAAGATATATTTCAAGGATTGGGAAACATGAAATTAATTATGTTAGCCAGTTTTCTAAGCCGAACACCGGTAATTAAGCTCTTATATGAGCCGTTGGGAGCAAAGGTGGTGTTAATCAATTTTGTGCCGTATTTTATTCAGGCGCGCTGAAATATACCTCAACCTGATTTGCTTTTTTGCATGAATAACGTGAGTCTAGCTTCAGTGCTTTTCCACTAGAAAGCAGAAACTCTGAGTTTAATTAGGCATTTATTTTACTTTAGCCCTCATTTCCCAAAATGTTCAATTTGGACTTGGACCACTTTTACTCCCAACGGCTCATGTAGACTGTAAACCCGAAAGGTGGTACCGAAACCTGTGACCATGAACTTCTCCCTTAATCCTGTACTGCCTGCATTCGATGCATTTCCTTCCTCAAAATCTCAGCCACACGTGTGAAACGAAAAGGATGTTACGCTAGCAAAGGGGTTACATTTCGAGGGGTTTCCCTGCGGCCGACGACGCGTCGTCGGCCGCAGGGACACCAACCAGAGCATGGGTAAGCGGGTAAAACGGAAGCTCTTCAGGCCATCATTTAAATTAGTGTGTCTTTCGAAGTTGATGATAAACCCCCTGATTTAAAAGGTCTAAAGGCTATTTTGTACAGCGAATAATCTTGCAAACGATCATTCGAATGATAAAGAGCATGACGTTCATGCCTCCAGTAAAGAAGAAAATCACCTGCATGAAAAACATGCGTATTATTATTCGAGCAAAATTAGGACATGTTCTACTGCTGATCGCATGATACGAGCGCACGACGTCCATCTTGGTTGTTTTTATCAATTAAACAACCCAAATTGCATTGGAGTACGTCGGTTTTACAAAGCAGTATTCCCTACCTTTGTTACATTTCAGGCATTATTTACATCACCGATCAGGAAATAATCGAGTATTACGGCCATAGCAACATTTGTTGCCTCTGCACAAAGATACTATCGGACGATGTAAACAAGTCATATCGACAGTCAAAACCACTGCGATGGTCAGCAATCTCCTGTGAATCGATATATACTAGCGATGGGCGCACCACTGCGCATACCTTCATAGCAGAAAAATCACGGAATTAATTAAGCGGGAAAAACGGAAACTCTTCCGGCCATCATTTAAATTAATTCGCTAATTAATGCTCTGATGAATATTCGCAAAACCATTCGCCGTGTAAAACGAGTGTTGCTTTCAGGTGAGATGTGAAATGAATAAATAGGATAAATACGGATCGGTCGGGGAGGATGTAGCGCCACGGGGCATTTTCTTCGTCCTCGCATTCCTTCAATCTCCCTCGCAGACACGCAAGTTTACTTTTCGATGAAGGTCTCGGGGGCGAGGGAGGGAAGGGGGTGGGAAGGGGGCGGGGTCAGTATTAACCCACTAACCACTCATCCCTTCTCCCTCTCCAATCTTCAAACGCTCCTGGAAATAAGAACACCACCTCCATCGGGAAAGCAACAGCGTCTGTAAAGGACGTTTTACAAGAGGTATTTTATTGCACAATCTGATGTACGTATTGATGTACATACATTGAAAATTGCGTCGTGTAAAGCGGCGAACTGCTATAATGCATCCGCAAATGCATAAAAGAGAGATGGGAAAATAGCACCTGCTCTAATTCCGAGCCTGCCTTCTCGCATTGCGAATACAGATGCTACTTCAAATTGCGCAATAAAGTGCCAAGAGTAAAACGGCCTTAAAGAGTGCGAGTGGAGGAGAATCCAATTAGCCTTCGCCACAGAGACGGGGACACGGACGATACCGAGCGATACATTTAAGGCGCCTTTACACATGGAAGTTGAATTTTATTGAAGTAGTGAGTGTAGTGATGTCTCGATGTCTATCGCTACTATCACGGCATCGTTCTGCTTACATTTTGCATAATTTCCCATCGTTTTGCTGAAAAGAATATTAGGAAAATATGACGAGAAGGTTAAAGAGCGATGTTATCTTTCTCTCCCGATACCTCAACTGGGGTATGCCGCTAGCATATGGGACCTTTACGAAGTAGGACTAGTCTCAGTAATAAATAGAGTACAGCGAGAGCAGTAAGATTTGAAAAACGTTGTTGCCTTAGCAGTGTTACCGAATTTTTAAAGGACAGGGTTGGAATCTCATACTGGTCGGAGGGAAAAATGTAGGTTTAATCTTTCATGCAAGTTCGAATCATAAGATAGAAATCCTCGTACAATAAGGGACCATAATAGTTGCGATGGATCAAATCTATGAAACTCTCACCCTCATTCGGTAGACTTTGCACTAGTGTTTGGTAACATATCATCATTACTAACACCTAACCCCGCTTGAAATGTCCGGAATGATTTTTTTCTGCATGAATTAGTATCTCCTAGTATTCATAAATTAATTGTATTAGTAATGCTAATCTGTAGTTGCGTCTTAACCAGTGTACTGCATGTTAGCATGTTCGTATACGTAGCAGTCTTCTAGTTTCTGGTTTGACCGCGCATTCTTCTCCTGACTGCTTTTTGGTCTGCACCTAGCGTACGCGCGAGGTTCTGATTTGAACTGGGACGAGTGCTGCATGCCTGGTGTGGAACAACCCCGTGCCACACACCCTAGAGGTGGCCTGCACGGTTCTTTGTACACGAGGATGCAGATATTACTTCCGCTTTTTTCCCCAAAACTGAACTACGGAAGTAAAAAATGAATATGGCGATTTCGAAAATTACCAAAAGTTTGGCAATATATGCGTTTTTGCACATCGCACTTCCGAGTCCCGCAGGAATTCATATTTTTATTATTCAATACTAGAACAGTGATAAGTCTTGCCTTTTAGTAATCTCTGACATTGAAAAAAAAAACATTTTCAGGTAAAAATATTTACCCAAGTAACAATAAGTCCACCTACGGCAAATTTATTGATTGTTAGCATTTTTCATCTTCACCTGTAGTCATTTGATTAGGATTTCACCGGATACCATACGAATTTATCGCAAAATCAAAATGCTACTTCCAGACAAAATTGAAGCCAGTCTATTTACAGAGTAAGTGCGAATCGCGGTCGATTACCACCTCCACCGACCCCTACTGCCATGGAGGTCCGTGCTTACACGAAGTACCCCTCGCAAGCGACTTCTAAGGTTGCGTCATAGAGATACCTTACGCCTTTAGGCGCCTTTAGTGAAAAGTTGTGGTACAGTGAAGTCTCGATTATTCGAGATAATGTGGACAGCGACCATGCTGGCTAATCAAATACTAGGATAATATACGTAAGGCTTATAAGCGAGCATAAGTTAGTCAACAATGAGAAATTTCCAAGCTTTGCCACACCTCAGTTGCTGACTTCAGGAGGATAAATTGTGCTGTGACTCCCTGACGGGTCAACAGTTTTTAAATATAGTCAATGCATTAGGAAGGTTTTTTTGGCACAAGTCTTTAGCGTATCCATACCTACAGTTACAGTATCTTATTATCAGCGTAGAAGCACATTGATATAATGTCACCACGTTTCGCCAGAGATGCGGGTGTGTGGAGGAGGAAAAATAATCACTACTAGTAATAACAACCATACTACTAGTAGTACAATAATCACTAGTAGTAGCAGAATGACCCGAGATAGTACCTTTGAAAGAACCAAGAAGAGGTAAACATCAGCAGCAAGTCATCATATAGAAATCGACAGTGAGTGTCCCGACTGTATAATATTAGAATATGGTAGTATATATATGCACTATAGCAAAGTAATACATTACCGCAAAATCTGGCCACGATTTCAACCCCTTTCTCGAAGGAGCAGACGTGCTAAAAGCACAATCAACTGATGGTGCTGAGGTAATATACTTGCAAATCGGTAGGATTTCATGGATAGAGACAGAGCCAAGCTTAAAGCTAAGTAGGCACTTTTTAATTCATTAAAGATTCTCTTTAAGTTTACGTTTTTGAGTACTTTCTAAATTAAATAACACATTTTAATTGATACATTTAAAAACTACTATGTAATCTTGAGTGTAGGCTTTCGCAGATGTTCGAAGATGCTAATGTGGCTTTCAAGTTATGCTGCGTTCAGAGCATATTTGGCTCAAAGTTTCTCTGGTGAAGCACAAGAGGGTCTTCAGAAGCGAAGGACGCCCACCAACCCACTCTCTCCCGTTTCAGCCCCCCCTCTCCTTATTCTCAATCCCCCAACCCTTCACTCTCCAAGAAAGAGTATCTATAGAAATAAAAGCCAATGCCTGAGGGGGGATGATGATAATGATGAAGAAAACGGCTGAACCGATTTAAAGTAGTTTGGGCGAGATATTTCCCCAGTCATAATGGAGACCATATTCGAATTTTATTTTTTTAATTTCAGCGTCTGTAAGAAGTATGAAGTTAATATTTTAATATTTATGGCGCAAAAATTCAATTTTACATAGCAAAAATTCTCAGTAAATAAATAAATGTATCTCTTTTTCCCGCCATACCTACGGTGAAGACGCCTTCACAACGTAAGGTTTTTTTTGCGATTCCATAAATACTATAGAAGGTGCCCGTTGAATATCAACGGGAAGGAAAAAAATCAACACAATTACATTGCAATAAACCATTCATATCTTATTTAGCCCAAAGAATCATTGAGTTAATGGATGTACACGGAATCTCGACTTACACAATAATTATGGTCGTTATGGGGACGATGACTCAAAAACGCTAAAATATTGCGAAAAATCGTTACGTTTTAACAAATATTTCAGAATTTCCACCGGAATACAAAATTCGAAAGAATCTTTATTTTTTTATCTTTCTATTTGTACCTTTCCCAATAACAGAAAACCACTATTTCTAATTTAATTTTGCAAATAAAAAAAGGTCTGCAGCCAAATGAAGACTCAGCTTCACGTGTATTTCTTGTGTGAAAGTTACTGACATATAGATATACACACATCGGTGATTATTATAGTATATATTACTGCGGTGAGTAATTGATTAATTTTTACTAATAGTTGAGAAAACATACAAACTACACACCGCTAGTCTTTTAACGAAATCTAGTCGTTATAAATTCCTATTTTTTTCAATATTCTTCATCTGGAGCGCACAGCCGTAATCTATCCCATGAAAAACAGCTCTTCTTTTTAGGCTTATTTCTCGAGAAGTAGTATAGCAAGGGGTCAATATTTTGATATCATTGGAAATATGAGACTTTTCTTTAAAATGAAGTAAAATTCATCAAATTCTAGGGGGAAGTGATATCTCGCTCAAACTAACTTAATTGGTTTTGGCGTCATTTTTTCGTACAGCATCATATGTATCGAGAAAAACCCTTGAATATCCATTTTTGACCCAGATAGACTGTAAATTGAAAAAAATATTTAAAAAAACCCGCATTGACTCAATCTCATAATGCCCCGTTTACATTACTAGCTTTCTACCCTAGCCACTCGAATGCTAGTAAGAATTTATCCGTGTGAAAGCAAGTTAGGGCCAACCCTAGTAAACTCGTTTATCACGGTAGAGTTACTAGGGTTGGTGCTGGTTACCGGCATTTGATATGCGTCTGAACGCAAGTTACTTGAAACCGTGTTTGAAATAAGAGTTTGGATGGTCAAGCAGAAGGACGACAGCACGAGACTGAAAGGGAAATTGAAGTTTTCCTCGACAAATACAGCCAGTAAGTTCATTCAAAGGATTGTGTATTAATTAAATAGTATTCTAGACATATGAAATGTGAATACTGATCAGCACTGCTTGGTACGGCTGCAGGCGTCAAGATTGCTTCAGTTGTATTTTTATAGCGATTCCTTACTCTTCACCAGAGGTCACTAGCATTTTTACTACGGTGAAATGAAAATCGTGTGAACGCAAGTAAGTAAGAGCCACCATAGAGTCTAATGAACTTTATTTTTAGATTTTCGCAGCTCATTGTATATGCTATTCAGGCTTTTGGTTCTGTGATTAATTATTTAGTAATATGCAACAATTTCGCCGTGCTATGCTGCCAGCTTCCTCGGGCTTTTTAGAACAACATAGTACGGCGAAACTGTTGCATAATACTAAATAATTAATCGCAGAACCAAAAGCCTGAATAGCATAAGAGCCACCATCTTAACAATCATTCAACCCAAGTAACGTAATCGGGGCATTAGACCCATGCCAATTTTGCATAGCGACCACGTAGCTACCGTCAACAACGTTGCACTTTAGCGACTTTAGGACAGATGGTATATAGTAACGGCCTCCAGTTATTAGACTACTGACAGTGAAATAACCTACACAAAGCATGTATAAATAAAATCTAAACTGGTAAGATTTGCTCAACTGGGTATTTCGCCCGTCATTCAGACGGGTTATCACCCACTACACCTATACTGAATGGCTTGACAATTCAGTACCTGATTATGTCGCCAATGTGAAGAAAACGCTCAGACACCGAATAAATCTGGTAAAACATGCATCGTGTATTTATTTAGTAACCTCAGCACGGTGTAATGGATAAGTGTTATCGGGCATCGGGAGTATCAGGGAAAGGGATTACGGACCGTCCTTCCTGGCTTCGAGTTTGGGCTCCTCTTCACTCCACGCTCGAAATTTAGAAAGGGAGAGGATTAAAGTGAAAATAAGAAAAGAAAAAATGGAGAACGGGACGGAGGAACGCCCCAACCATTTCTCTCTCTCACCCGACAATCGTGACCGCGTCGAGGCAAGCGAGGAATGGAACGAAAGGGAAGAGGGAGAGAAAAAAGAAACAGGCGGTGAAGTAGTGGTACGAGTCTTCTTCGCGTGATGGGTCAAGATGTTCCTCTTCGTTCGTTTCCGGGAGTCGCCGGCTGCTTCATCTCCCACCACCTACCCACCGTAGAAACACGGGTGCCCTGTTTTGTACGTGCCAGCGTAATAAAACCTACATGTTTCCCCATACTTTGTGCTTACAGCCATATCTCTATGTAGCCCTCTCCAGGAGTTGCAGCGAGCACGTGATAATCAAGCAGTCCCTTTCAAACGAAGTTACAATTGCCGCAACCATGAGACCCTATCCATTATGACACGGTCCTGCTATTACATGCGTTAGTAGTACAATGCAATATGGATAAGGTTTGTGGTTTGATTCCTGGTCCAGGCCGTATTTTTTCTTTTTCTCGAGGCAATTTTGGCGTGTTTCATCTCAATAATTCGGCAGGTTGAACATCACATTACGTCGTAATAACACTGCCACCTTAATAATTTCGCATGCCTTTGTTTAATTATAGTGTTTCATCTTTTCTGGTTTCTTCCGCGACGCCAGCGCATACCATGGTGTCAGCAAAGTTAGGAACGGTTAGGCACTGCGGTGCATATGCGAGTTAAATCGTTTTAAGGAGGAGGAAGACACGTTTCACTGTATTTCTATCGCGGAAGATACAAACCTCATGCACATACGCAAACGAAATAAATTTTAAATTTTGTCCTACAATGCATTCATGCCCGAAGACTGAGTAAATGATAAATATCATTCTATTACGATTATTACGTTACATACTTTGACAGTGAAATCACGAAACATACATACGACTATATTTGCATTTGATACTTTACTTAGGTTTGCCTTAAATTTCAAACGTTATGCGGATAGGTAAAATATTTAATGAGATATTCACTTAAGATGGTTTAAGCGAGATAGTTCCCTAGTCATAATAGAGACCATATTATAATTTTATTTTTTGACTTCAGTGTCTGTAAGAAGAGTGAAATAAATATTGTAATATTAATGGCGCAAATATATAATTATACATGATTAAAATTATCAGTAATTAAATAAATAAAGCTGCATAATTCTATAACTTGACTCATTTTTTTCCGCCGTACGGCTGAAATCCCTTCAAAACAGAGGGTTTTTTCGCGATTCTGTAAAAAATACTGTGGTGAGTAATAGATTATCTTTTATAAATAGTTGAGAAAACATGCAATATACACACCGTAAGTTTTTTGACGAAATCTAGGTGTTTTTTAGGTGTCTAGGTGGTTTTCTAGAAGTTCCTATTTTTTAATATTCTCCCTATGGAGCGCACAGCCATAATCTATCCCATGTAAAACATCTTACATTTTTAGACAAATTGCTCGAAAAGTAGTTCGGCAAGGGGTTGGTATTTTGATATTATTGGAAAGATGAGAGTTTTTTCTTTAAAATTAGGCCAAATTCATCAGATTCTAGAAGAAGAGATTTTTCGCTCAAACTACCTTAAGACACTAGAAAATGAAAGTTGAGGAACTCCAAAGAGGGTGAAATTCATCATGAAAAATCATTTGACTTGACCGGGATTCGCACCCGGATCTCCAAATCGCCGGTCAGGCGTGTTATCCAGTTGGCTGTGTAACTGGCTAACACACCTGACCTGCAATTGGGAGATTCGGGTGCGAATCCCGGTCAAGTCAAATGATTTTTTCATGACGAATTTCACCCTCTTTGGCGTATATTTTTCCACCAGTGCGTGTGACTGCGAACCACATCATGTATGCAATCGCAATGATTGGAAAAAATTGTCGAAAGTTGAGAAAATACATGTATACCCATCACGCTATTCCTTTTCGAGGTAGGCACAGTTAAAGGGCTTACTTGTTAGCTACGGCTGTTAAAAGTTGTTCCTTCATAATTCCCCATCCTTGCATACCTTGTACACTTCTTTATAGTCACACATCATACACGTTCTTCTATTCTGAAAACTCCTCTCTCGAAGAAAAAACAGTCTTTTCCATCACATTCACCACGACTTTCTCGGTCTACCCCTTCCTCTTACACCATTCACTACCCAATCATACATCCGTTTCATCATTCGTCTCTCATCTAATTCTCTCAAAATAGCCAAATCAATAAAGCATAGACACCCTTTCACATACACATATGTCCATCACTGAATTATGCAAACCATATTCTTTATTGATCCACTCAGTCCTAACCCTATCCCTCCAACTTATACCGCAAACATAATCGAATAAAACCATCCACAGTATGTAAACATGCATGGAAACGTTTCGATTCGAAAAACAATATCGAAAAAGAGAGACAGAGTACAAAGCAGTATCGACTGTAACAAATTAATACTTATCTCTACAAGCTCGGTTGTGAAAGATAAACCACGACGTTCCACGTTATTACAACAATTAGCTGTGGGAGGTCCACACCAAAAGGACTATCTCTGGATGGTCTGACGATTTAGTTGGGATAAATTAAAACGCATGACTAAACAGTTCTGAAGAATACAAAAAATGCCAAACCTATACAATACTTCCTTAACCTCATCAAAGTGCCCACACCCTCCCCTTCATCCCATCAAAAATTCCTTTCCATTTCCTCCGTCTTCCCCGCTAACTAACTAACATTTTCCCTTCTACAACTGCCTTCAAGAAACCTTCCTCCTACTTTTATCTCCTCGAATAACTTCGGATTTTCTCCACCGACTTCCTCTTTTCCTTTCACCCTACATCATTCGTATGCCATCCCATGCATCTAGCTTCCCTCTCCCCTCGTTGATGACAACCTTGACGTGGAGGAAGGGCTTGCGTGTTTCAATTACCCCTAGAGCTGGACTGGAGGGAGCAATCCATAATTCCATGTTTGGCGATATTACGTTAGCCTGTTTCTGTCGTTGTTAAAGAGTAGGTGTCCCTTACTTGAAGTTTGTTATATGCACTACTTTACATGGCATATCTGCTGCATGTGAACGATTTTTAACTAAATTTCCCCAGGTAGGGCCACCTATGTCATATAGGTCGAAGGGTAGGAGCCAGTGGCGTAGCTAAGGGTAGGCGGAAAAGGCGGTCCAACACAGGCGGCACTTTTTTCGGGCGGAAGTTTGGCAGTCAAAACAATTTCCAAACACTTTATTTTAAATTGTAAGAAGAGTAAAGCTACGAACTACCCCGAGAGTTGGCAATTAAAATTAGGAATTTACAGATAACGAAAAGGGAATATTTATACTATATCTATAGAAAATCGGCTAATGAACGACATAGATTATGATATGATTTTTCTATGAAAAATCAGGAAAAAAACATTTCTAACTCTGTATTTTAATCTATATGTAAAAGAAATAACATTATTTTTCTTGAACTTAACTTTATGACTATCTCTAAGTAGGTTTGATGTGTATTATACATTTTCCAAAGGACAAGCGGCAATTGAAAGACCGGCCCGGGCGGCTCAAACTGTAGCTACACCACTGATTGGAGCCAGATGAAAAGTAGTCCACGTGATGGTGTCACGTTAGAAATACGGTTGGGAAAGGCCACGGGAAGCCCACCCAACTATCCATTTCCCAAGATAATGGAAACGAATCAGATAGTATTGAATCCTGGCAAGTACGGGACTCAGCCCATTAGAGCGGGTGTCGTGCTCCGTAGCTGGGGAGACGAGACCTCCGCAATTTTCTTCACACGAAATCCTTGCGCAACGGATGATACAAGGATAATAGCAACGGAGAAGACAAAAAGGAGGAAACACTACACAAAATAGGAATGGATGGGATGAAGGAAGGTACGGCGTATTCCAAGCTGAAGAAGAAAATCGAGTTAGGAGTTACGGTCCAGTGGCTATAAAAGTTCAGCGGAGGTAGTTTATAGAAGTAGACGCTTTTTCCCATCCAAACCTAACTTAACCAATAGATCACCTCTACAAACTGCCTAGCTTCTCCAATGATAGCTTCCCTATACCACATATCGATTTAACCGGGATAATTTATCTGCAGCTATACTAGCCGCGACGCCCGTAGCTATTTACCAGAAATTCGAGAAAATAAAATGCATCCGTAATACACAGATAGGCACTCAGGCATTAAAATCAATGAAATATGCACGAATTTAACATCAGTGGACGGCTAAGTCTGATGAAGAGATGAGTTTGAAAACCAAAAAAATCCTAGAATACTGTTACGTTGAAGGTTGTTCGGGCTTCCCACCGGGTCAAACTCTCCATCTCTGCTGGTAGAGAAGGAGAGTTTGACCTTCAATATCACCATACGCCGGGAAAGCCTCAAATCTTTCTACTAGAATACGGTCTTCCAACAATATTTTCCAATGACTGGTTCGTAAAACATGCGTGCGAAATCATGTCCCGGGACACCACAACTCATTAAACCATAACATAGCTGAAGCTTTAGATGGCCCGTATTTCAGACCCAAATGACTCCATACTTCATGCTTACACATGAAGAACCTCCACATTCCTTCTTCGTGTTCCCTCTCTTTCTCATGGTTCTACAACATGGAGTCCTACAACCTCCTGTATTACGCCCAACGGCAGCTCGCATGGTATTGTGTAGATGAATCTTCTTCTTCCTTTTATGTAGTAACCAAATTGACTATTCTTTCTTCGTCACTCCGCCTTTTATTTCCCGACTTCGACCATCCAGCTCGGAATTGATCCTAGTTCACTACGTCCCGTAAATAAATTATCACTACCTTCTCACCTTTTCCTGGTGGTATGTTGGTTGCATACGATTCAGGATAGAAAAAGTTATTTGTTCACAATGACCTCGTTTGAGCCACCAGCATACTAAAAAGTGGTTGGCGTCAATAAAAATAACATTACATCAATACGGGTGTAATGTAATACAACTACTACAGAAGTATAGGCGTTGATCACAAAAACCAAGCTTCGCATGCCAACCATGACTGCCCAGCTGATTGACGCTTAGGTTTGATTTAATATGGTTCCAAGTAATGACCTAGTAGCAATGATCAAGAACAGACAACGGCGAAGGTAAGGCTAATTCGGCATCCATAATTACACCACGAAGCGAGTTCATAAACATATTATTTAGTTTCCACAAGTAAATAATACCGAAAAATCAATGACAGAATTTCGAGGGGCATAATTCTATTTTTAGGTATTGCACTTCGTCCTACAATATCTACTTATAAGATACAATGAACTTACTCTAAGAGATTAAAAAACTGGAACTGGAGCAATGTCCTAATATTTAAAATATAAAGAAGAAGAAAATTTTAAATACTATAAGCATACTAATGCTGATCAGTTACTGAAGGAAATATGCATGACTGAACAAAAGGTGCTCATGAAAACTAGCTAATCGAATGCTGTCATAGCATGTACAATAAGAAAAATCAAATAATAAAAATCATTTAAAAACTTTTTTTTCAAATTACTTTGTTGCAAATGTAATGCATAGACTTGAAAGCATACTGAATCATCATCTCAACTACTTCAGCATCTTGTTCATCTCATTGTCAGTGATGAAGTGCTTACTTTAATCGAGGTATTTCAGCATAACTGTACCAAACTTCACTTCCAATGATAAAATGACAGCTTGACTGGAAGACCGAAAGAACTTTCACTAGAACACTGATGGATCCATCCTTTCATCAAACATACCTAAATATGTATATTGATCATTTGCATCATTTACTAATCAAGATACTTGTTAGGCCCAATACCATGATAGGTGTCATGCTTGCCTTGCAATCAGACTTTTGATCTCATCATACCTTTTTTTGAAGTAAATGTAATTACTAATCTAAGAAAATTTTGGAGCAAACCAACATTCCTGCATGCTTGATTTAAATGCACCTCATCTCAAAACCTTGATTCCTTCACTGCTTAACCTAGCATAAATTTGAATGTAAACTGGAATGATGAATCAATCCGCTGTACATATAGGAAAATGCTTGCTGGATTTGGTATTTAAGCCCATGCAGTTCCCACTGAATGCACAAAAATAAATCAACAATCTAAAGGTTGTCCTGATGACATACAGGAGTCATCACCAATTGTTCAAGTTTCATCTATTAGCATTGACGCAAAGTTAAGTACACCAAAAAGAAAGACGATCATGTCTCTTACATGGTTATGCCAAATGGAGAAAAATGCATTTGACACCACCATTAACTTCTAATATCAAAGAAAATTGGAATGAAGGCAAGTTTTCTTTCAAATAGACATTACATTTGCACAGAAATAATAGTCCTGAGAGCTGGAAATCTAACATGATCGGCACATTTGAAAATATTATTGACTAATATAATCAATTGAGTATTTAAAAAATCAATGGGAAAGGTAAACAATTCAATAATGCAAATATTTTTTTCATATTTCACATACTAATTGAAAATTTCTAAATTGAAATGTTTGTTGGATAAGAAAACCTTTAAGAGTTGACCGAGTATAATAACAGAGAGCCTACAGACCAGGGGTACAGAGTTGACATTCAGGAGAGGCCTTTTTAAAACCATCCAATAAACCCAAGCGATATCATTTTCATATGACCTTTGATTTCTAGGGAAATGACATGATGCAAAGGAATAAAAATGGCCTATTATGAGTAAACAATTGCTCTAATGCAGACATACATGGCTATCACGCCATTACCTTTCTGCATAGGCACAGTCTAGGCCAAGAAAACTGGCTTAAATAATTCCTTTCATATAGCCCTATCCTTAAAATATCTCTTTGGCTACTATTACATTCATGCATTGCTTCATACATCTTATCTTGTTCTGAAGACTCAATATTCCTCATCTAAAGAATCTCTTCCACCACATTCACCCATGACTTTCCTGGTCTACCCCTTCCTCTCACACTATGTTTTCACTTTACTATGTTTCTTTATTTAACTCTCACACATTCTCTCGACAAGGTCGAAACAATGAAGCACACTCTTATTATTAAGTTCATTACTGGAGCATCAAGTCCACATTCTTTCAAGGCCCACTCATTCCTAATCCTATCCCTCCAACTTTTACTGCAAACACTTCTCAGATACCCAACACCCATGGCATTCAGCTCACACTTCTGCATATCCTGGCATAACCTAGTTTCACTAAAATACAATCAAGTGGGGAGGAGCATCTGGATTAATATTTGATACAACCATCTTCCAGTACCGAAGAAATGATTGAAACAGAGCCAGTTTCCTAGGTCTAATGACAACAGATAAGTGCTTTTGATAAAACCTACTTCAAAAGGGAATTACTTAATGTATGAGACTAAAACATCCAGAAAAAAGATGAACCAAGAGGTGTTTAGCATGGAGGTGGAAAAAGGAATCTACAAAGAAGTTCAACTGACACAATAGGAGGATTGAGAAGGTAAAAGATGAGATAGCATTGTGACAGCCATGGTATAAGGATGAACTTCAGGTAAGTATGAATAAGGAATGAAAAGGATAGGTATCATAGATGTCAGGAAAGGAGTTAAGCAGTATAATGAGCTAATATATGAAATGTGATATTCAATGTGTCAATATGAATACCGTTCACTGTTTATTAGAGAAGTAATCGAGGTGATATCCAATTGACTTCCCAAATGGTGCTTTTTACACAACGCTTTCACTCAATGAGGCATGTGACCCCTACTGGGGTTACATTTATTTATTTTATTTTTTTATCATAACTACTGGTGGCCACAACGAATACACACACAAAAACAGCAAGGCACTCGTGAGAAGAGGCACTTCAAAATGCCTGAATGATACAAGTTAAAATTTACTATCGGTAAATGTTCGTCAAAATATGGGACGTTGCAGTAGTAAGTTCAGCTTAGGCTTTGAGTCATATTTAACCATGATGCCTAGTCAGCATTTTAAGGGACCAATTTCACTCGCTAATTAAATTACATGCATCAATGCAGCTACCTCATGGAGGTAGACAACCACTTGACAGTCACCTACCCTTAAATCTGTCATGTGTAGCCCTCTAGGAGTAATAAACAATTCTCCAGTCAGTTCAGTGCAAGGGGTCATCATAACAAGTTCTTCCTCATAGTAGCGTAATATGGATATTTAACATACCTAATTATTTTATGTAAGAAGTGGTATGCTTAGAATGTTCAAAAGCTGCAGGCTAATCGACTGTTACAGAGCAAAAGAGATTTGCCAGACTATTTGACGATAGAAACAAAAAAATTAAAAAATGCTGAGATCATAACTACTGGTGGCCACAACGAATACACACACAAAAACAGCAAGGCATTCGTGAGAAGAGGCACTTCAAAATGCCTGAATGATACAAGTTAAAATTTACTATCGGTCAATGTTCGTCAAAATATGGGACGTTGCAGTAGTAAGTTCAGCTTAGGCTTTGAGTCATATTTAACCATGCCTAGTCAGCATTTTAAGGGACCAATTTCACTCGCTAATTAAATTACAGGCTATCAAGGATCCCCTTGCAAAAAGATACAACAAACGTCGGCTAAAAGCAAAACTATCCCCGAATGAAAACCGTGAAAGTTGACTCAATGCGGATACTTATAATATATAATAAAATGATCAAGTCCTGCAATTGCAGCCACACCGCATTTCAAAGGAAAATGTGGCAACTCTGTAGACCATGTTCCTTAATCGGCTGAATAATTGTCGTAGTAAAAACGTCTATAATCCTCGACCGCTTGCATGAAGAGAAGGGGAATTCAGGGTTACCTGCTCTAGCGTCCTTGACCGTGTCTATGGCATTCGATCTTGAGGGTACTAACCTACAGCTGCCTTGAGTACTTAACTTTCTCCCTCGATATACTCGCACATCAGGTAATTTAGCTATCAATCCATTTGGGAGAATATTGGTGCGCAAACATGAAGCAATAATGAAGTTTTCTCTAGGAATTGACAGCAAACCGGTTACAATTCAATGACGGACCTACAAAGCGGAAACTGATGAGGGCTAACAAGGATCGCCGACTAGAAATAGCAGACGGCCCAAGATGTACAATGGTACAATAAATTGAAATGATGTGAGAACATTCTAGTCGAGACGGTTGAACTCACGACCGAACGTCGTGAAATATTATGCTTCCAAAGAGTTTCCTCCGAAACATTAACTAATTAGACCACTGTTATCACATAAAGTTAACATCTAGCACTTTTTCACATTCCAGTGCTGAAAGGTGCCACAGACCATGAACTTCAACGATAACCCGTAATGAAGCCAACTATTTCTTATCAGGTGCTCAATAAAAACATCACTGCTCAGCATATTACGAACACCCAAGAAATTATTTTTGAGCCACATAAACATATCTATTCCAGAACAGGTATTGAACAATCAGCCACCAGCAAAAAAAAAATAAAACAAACACGTCCTTGACACACAAGTTAGATAACGGTCATTTTTGGCCACAATTCCATCGCCCATTTCCGAATCTTAAAACTCAACATGGTAATGAAAATTTTTACTCACCAATGAAAATGGGTTAGTAGACTTTGAAGACACACATTATTCATTATAAACACTATCAAAATACAACTTGTCCTTGGAGATATTCAGTTCGATTTGTTTCCTGAAGAGAGCACCCTAACTTGAATTGAGGAAACGATCTAGCAGCAAGCGCATGCGTGACTGTTTAGATAGAATGATATTTGGTTTAATACTAAAAAATTCTCTACTACTCTAACTTAGATACGCCATGAAGAATGCAAGAAGAAAGTGAGGTACTCAATTTCCGGTTTCTTTCCGTCACTTAACGCCATTATTGCTTTTTTCGAAGTCAAGGGAAATTGCTCTACTGTGGGAGTGATTGAGATTTTTTCAGTACAGATTGTGTGCATTTGTGATCAAATACCGTTATTAAATGATTGCTTTCAAATGTAGTTACTTCGCAATTTTCCCCAAAATTAATAAATTGTAACCTTCCATTGCCGAAGATCCATCATGAACCAAGTAGGAGTTGTAGAAATCGTCATCCAGGGAAATCCTGCTGGATATACATGCTAGAAGATGCATTGTCGATATGGCTACATTATAGCTGAAGCAAAGGTTTTTATGTTCTGGAAATATAAAAAACTTGGAATAGATAAAATGAAGGTCGGATATCACCATTTAATGCTTAGCTTGAGGAGCATGGAGTTCAAATACCGTGTTTGCTTTGTTCTATCAATGTTAACAACACCCACTACCAGCATTGATCATATGAACTTTCTTAGTTTGCCCAACTTAATTTTCTGACGTGTTTCGTGACTATAGACATTAACTAACACTTCCTGATCCATGACAATATAAATAAGGATAAGAAGAATGCCACGTAACGTCTCACTAACATGATAGAATATGGAACCAATTCTCACCTGTTGACACACCTGCACGCCTTGACTCAGAAACTATAAATGGCCAGCAAAATTATAGATTCAGGCAGGAATTCATAGAAGAGATAAATGAAATCACTTAATGAGCAGTCTAGACTTTCCTTTATCCACCAAAAGGGAACTTTTGTTCCTATTAATAAATGGATTCTATTCACCGAATGGGAATTTGAGGAAGAACTTACTTATGCCGGTTCACATTAAATGCCCAGAAAATTCCAGCATTAAGACTTTAAATACTAGCTTTTAAAGGTTGAATATGACAATCATGGGATTTGACAATGTATGAAGTGAAATACTACCTCGCAGGATAGCTAAACATGTGCCATTGACAAATGAAGTGAAAGCTCAATATATAGCGGGTTCTTTTATGAAGGATACCTCATAAGACTGAGGAGGATATCAATTTTATTCTCAACATATAAATCAATATAGAATTTTGTTTGTACCAAATTCACTTTCTTGCATCACATTAATAGTCAAAATAATAATTATCACCTTGAGGCAATTCTAGTAGTATAATGATTAAATGTCTCGAAAGTGCACCTATTCTTGAGTTCGTATTCCTTTGTACTTCAATGATAAGACTTGAGGAAGGAATGCCGATCCTAGTCCTATCAGAACTTATGTAGGTGAGCTACTACAACAGTAAAAATTATTTTTGCATGATCTAATCAGGGAATTGGCTATCCCTTATAGGGTCAGGGCAGATGGGAGATAAAAGCCCCATTTTAAACTGATGCAGAAATAACCTTTACCTGGGTGTTCACCTAACCAGAACCCAGGGCAACTCTAAAACATATCCCTACCAACAATCAATCTTAATACTGTCCCATTGTACCTATAGTCTGGAAATCCTAATTCTTAAGTCTGAAAGAACCTTAAATGTTGGAGAAATGCTTTTGACAAGCATTACTCTAAAAAGATTACCCTTTAAGGGAGTAACCATGGGGGGAGGGGATGCAATAGGAGGTGATTGCTCCCTCCCAACGATGGAGAAAAAGCTTAATTTTAATATTGTACATTCAAATTTTGATAAATGTAATTACCATTTGTTTTCAATTTTTACTTTATCAACTATAATTAATTGCAATAGTTGTAATTATAAGGCTTGTTTTTTAAATAAAATGGTTGAAAACTGTCAATTTTTGTTATTTTATATGCCCATAGGTGCACAAATAATAATCGCCCCCCTCCTCCTGAGTAAGATTTGATGCTTACCGGTGCATCAACAGCTAGCAGTACTCACAAAAGAGGGTCAAAATGGATTGTGAGGCATAAAATCATTTTTCTGGGGGAAAACTCAAAATTTCAGGAATTTAGTAGGCGAGATAAAAAAATATTGCATATATGGGGGAGGAGGGGTTGAGTTGTTGAGCCCAGGTGGAGGGGGGTGCATCATTGTCAAGATCACATAGTATTCCTCTTCGATCTTCTGCTGGATAAAAGGCTGTGTACTAGCCAGTAAGGGTTGGTGTGATGTTTAAGAGTACAAGATATCCATCATGAGGGCCTAGGTTTGAATTAGGAGATGTTTCAGAGGAAATGGAATGACCTGGTGGAAGACCAGAGAGGACTTAAGTGCATGAAAATTTTAAATCCCATGACTCCCAACTGGTCTCATGCAGCTTAAGAGTGAAACAGTATGTAAATGTGGGTGGGATGATATAAATAGCAATGGCAATGGGTCACACTCACTCATGACCTGGATGAAAAACAACTTAAGAACTGAATGATAAGCAAGTATTTTCATGGGGTGAAAAAGTAGAAATGGCAGAAATTTTCATATCTAGCCATTTAATAAACCAGAATATTCTCATACGATGGTATTTTTACAAACATCAGTATAAATGTCTCAAATGCACCAATTGTGATAGGGAGATTAATTCTGTATATTTACAAAACTATTTGAGTAAAATGGCTCCAATATAAAACAATAAAATTTATATTTTTCAATAGGCAGGGAGGTCAGTTTAAAAAAAAACATTTCCACCACAACAGTGTAAAGTTGAAACAAAAGAGTTGATCAATTTATACAACCACAACCTATGACTTAAATACTTAAATCACAATTAACAGCTACATAAAAACACTTGTCTCATAAAAACAATTGGGGCCAAATAAATTCCAGTTTCAACACTGCATAAATAAATAAGTTGGATTAATCCTTATACAAATCATGCATATCATTAAAGGAGTAGAAAAGTAGACAAAATACAAAAGCAACATGGTCCTTTGATTCAAACCAAACTCATTACTTCATGGATCCTTTCATCATCATAAACAAGTCCCATTTCATAAACATAAGTTATTTCTCAACTCCTTTAAATAATTCCCTTAATCGCAATGAGCTTAACATGTACAACTTTACAATATTCTCAACACTTTAAAACATATTTTACAATACTGCTTCCAGAAAATTACATTACCCTGAAGGTGATTGCTGCAGTTTCTCTTTTCAATCTTCGTTGCCTTGTATTGCTTCATAATACAATAGTTTATCAGAATAATTCATATTTTAACTGAACAACTGATCCTCTGGTGTATCAATAGGGATATTATCTCTATATACAATGACCATGAAAATATCTTTTTCTGTATAAAACTACATTAATTTTGAATCACGCTTCAGGAGGGGATCTAACAATATTTAAATCTAAATTTGAGGCATCTGGGGTTTTTAGACAAACACACAACTATTTCTAAAAACAATTCACATTTGCATAAAATGCAAAAACAAAAGTTAATAATCTATTAATTACAATAAACATATCACACAATTAGGGATCGGGGGTTCTTGGTACAGAACATAATGTACATTCAATATTCCTCACAAAGGAAGGCATTGGGAATCAGGTAAATTACAGTTTTGCTATCTTTGAACTTCAATTTCAAAATGTCCAGCCCTAAACCATGTAGAGGGGTCCACAAAAGAGGGACTTGATAATCATGCATGCACATACCCTTTCTTCTATTTGTATAGAAGGGGCTGACATCCAACATAATTTTGTCACGCACTTAAGTAACTATCTCAGTTGATTTTGGATCTGAAAACATCTGCAAAAACATGATTACAAACTGTCCCCACGTTTGGCATGAATGCCTGAAGTACGTCACTGCGAGAGCACTGCTTCAAGTATCACTGCACCTTTGGCTTGTATAGGGAGCAAGCGGTACGGCTACCATCATGAGCATGCCACCTCATGTTTTGCTGCTTTTTCTGTTGGAGTAAAGAGCATTCACAAATCAGTCCAATGAACAGCAGCAAAATAATCAATTCAACAAAGATAATACCATTAATTCTTTAACAACCTGAGGACTTATCTCTTGGCAGTAAAGAAACTTCCGTGGGAAATTGGCACTGGATGCATTTTGTCTCTGCATTTCATTCCAAGTATAGGAAGTGAAAATTTGAGAAAAAAAATAATCAAATGCAGCAATACCCAAAAACCTCTCCAGTTACAGATAAAATGAACTTAGAAAACCTTAAAATCATTATTAATACCATAAAATTATATAATTATCTCATGACTTGTCATGACTGACAATGAGTGAAAACTGCCACCACAGGCAAGCATTTTAATAAGTATTAATTCCTGTATTTGACAGCCAAACATTTAGATGCGTAAGTTGATGAGAACATTTACCCTAAGTTTTAATAACAATTATGAGAAATGAGAAACAACATCTAAAATATAAGAATTTCAGTGACATTGAAATCATGGTCTCTTTGCTAGTTGGTAATTTTGGGGAGGCGACCAACAAGTGAGATCATCAGCACAATTGAGGATATGTGGGTAGTTCGCTACAGGGAATAATTGTATGGAAAATGAAGGAAAGGTGGAGAGAAACCCAGCAATGGATTCACAGTTTATCTTCAAATCTGAGAAAAATCTCTGCCACAGCCAGAATTTGGATCTGGCCCCCCACATCCGGTACTCCATCCACCACACCAGCCCGATCCCCCATTATGCATTTTTTTTAGTTTTAATCATTCCCTATGCTGACTGTTTCCTTTGAGACATTAACAACAATCACAGAACTTTCACCACATAAATCAGCCGGGTCTGTCATATTTGGTAAAGAGCACAACTAATTTCATAATCACCAAAGAGGAAGAAATTCAGCATGAACTTACTGAGAACCAAGTGAAACTGTTTTAAAAAATAATTTCCAAATCACTGATAAATACACTAGGGATATGGCACCGTAAGTTGGGGCGAGTTCGGACATGCGGGGCGAGCTCGGACAATAGCTCCGGCTGGTGCTTACATTATGTTTTTTTGCAAAGTTCACTTCATTATACAATTTAATCATGTCTTTGAGACAAAGAAAGGTACAATGTAGTATATTCCGTTTAAAAGCAGTGTATCTGTTACTTCTCGTCGTAATCAACCCGATCAGTTTTCGGCATAACTGTTGCATGAAATTTCGTAATGCCAAAAAACTGTGCTCTAAGTGCTTTTGAATATTATGAGATTAATTTCCTTCTAAAGCTGCATTATTTCTCATTACATATGAAAATTTTTGTTTAAATTCTATGAATATTCTATTTATTAGAACACATTTTTCGAATTCGTGTCACTCTGCAGGTGGAATTGCGAGAAAGTAGTGTGTTGGGGCGAGTTCGGGCGATAGGGCTAGCAGGTACTTACATTGTATTTTCTCGGGAAGTTCGCTTTGTTATACAATTTAATCATATATTCAGACAAAGAAAGATACAATGAAGCATATTCCATATAAAAGCAGTGCATCTGCTTCTGCTCGTCGTAGTCAAGCTGATCAGTTTGCGGCACAATGGTTGGGTGAAATTTCGTATCACCGAAAAGAAACTACAGTGCTCTTTGGTAAGTACTTTGAATTTTATGAAATTAATTTCCTTCTAAATCTGCATTATTTCTCATTACATATGAAAATTTCCAACTACATCCTATGAATATTCTATTTACTAGAACATACTTATTGATTTCATGTAGCTCCGTGGACAGAATGTCAAGAAAGTACGCGAGGGTCATTGGAGGCCGGTGCTCACACGAGAAGTGATTAGGATATGCAAAGAAATAGGAATAAAGTTTGTAATGCTTCCTCCTAATGTGACCTATTTATGCCAGCCACTAGATCTTGCTTTTTTTAGGCCACTTAACACGTTGCGTACGGATGGCGAGAATTCTTGTCATTTAGGAGCATCATTTTAAACTTTTAACATTAATTACGTTTTTTGAGGTAATTTTTCATTTGCCTTTTGTTAATAAATAAGAATAGTCGCAACAATTTTTTATTTCGTTAAGTAATTTTGATGATATTAGCCATTTAACTATTTAAATCCAACATCGGTTTTCTGTTTTGGCGCGCAATCTCAATTTCAACAGCTTGAAACTTATTCGTCGCCCCCTCTTAATTTTGGAGGTAATATTTCTTTCATCTCTTCCTGGCGAGTACCCAACTCCTTGCCTCGTTATTTCTGTGGTGTTTATCCACATAGCCCTAGCCAAGCCTTCGTGTCGGCAAGGAACCTTATCTGTATCGCCTCGAGGGCCATAACTGCCTCGCCTTCGAGTTCCACTCCCGGCAAATGGAATGCACTCTCAGCTCTGCTGTGTTCCAACGTAAACATTCATTATGAAAAGAATGAGGGGGGCAATAATGAATTGTCCGTAGTTCTTTTACAGCTCTGGTCAGTTCCTTCTCTCGATGTGTCTTGAACAGTTGGTTTCCTTGAGTCCCAGTGAATTGCGATTTTGGTGTTGGGTTTGTCTTGCGAGAGAGTTTTCTCAATCTGTATATTTCGAAATATTTAAAGGAATACATATTCCATATGATGGCATCACATAGGAAAGAGAGTGCTTTGCACTAGGAAGAAATTTTATTAGATCTAGTCACCGATGATTTGTCAGATGTGCCATAAGAGTATGACGAAGAGAGTGACAAGAGCAGAAGTGATTTCGATATTGTAGTGAGGGTCAGAAATAGAAAATCCACTCCTCTCTTCATAAGTGAAAGTGACTCCGATATGAATGCCAACGAAGACAATACTTCACCAGGAATCTCTACTAGATGGGAAAAAATAGATTCTGAGAGGGATTTAGAACAATTTTTGGGCCAACCCGGAGTAAAACGTGTACCAGAAAATTCTTCTAGTATCCTTGATGTAATCTCACTGTTTGTTGCCGATAACTTTTTCAAAATGATGTGCATTCAATCCAATCTGTATTGCCATCAAAATCAACATAAATACAAACAATCGCCAAAAACAGGGAAGTGGTCAGACCAAGAACCTTATAAGAGGACGTTTATCTCCTACTTCGATCGTGTTATCAACGGCCGCGAAAGAAATCAAGTTCCAACTAGAGGGGCTGCAACCGCGTGGTAGGCCAAGAATTTCAAGTCTTAAAATGATTGTGTTAAATGGCTGTTGCGGGGTGAGTTTGAGTGGAAGGAGGGAAGAAACTGTGTAGGAGAGGTCTGTGTATGCTAGAGAAGCAACTGCTCGATCGCTGCGCCACGTACGGTGGATAAGAGGAAACGGCATTTTTTCACAAGATGGCGGAGAGGAAAAATCGCAGTTCTCAGGTTTGAAAGTTTCCCATTCCTAGAGTAAAAGATGCATTGTTGTGTTGAAAGTATTTAACAAATGCGCAAGGTTTGCATAATAAGTGAGGAGAATTTGGTTCCGATATCTCTGTTAAAAGTGGGTGAAATTACGAAAACGCTGGCGGGACGAAAGCTCACATTTACCGAGGCCTCCCTCGCAACACCAGCACATTAACTGGCGACCCGTAATTTGAGCAAATGACGATCGGAAGCGCACCAAGATTTCCGTCCTCATTCTAAGGTTCATGGGTCAGACGTAACCAATGCTGAAATGAAAAAATTCTTTGCGATTTTGATTCTAATGGGGCACGTGAGAAAAGATTCACTGAATGAGTATTGGAGCACTGATCCTTATATTGCAACGAATATATTTGGAGAATTACTGACGAGAAATAGATTTGAACAGATTTGGAAAGCATGGCATTTCAGTGATAACGAGGAAATTTTGGTTGCGAAGGACAGACTACATAAAATAAGACTGGAATACTTCATAGAAAAATTTCAAAATGTATACAAACCAAAGCAGGAGCTATCACTTGATGAAGCTATGATTCCGTGGAGAGGAAGATTAAAAATCAAGACCTATAATCTAGCCAAAACCATAAAGTATGGGTTACTAGTTCGTATGGTTTGTGAAAGTGAATCTGGCTACATTAGTAATTTAGAAATACATTCGGCCAAGGGAAAAAAATTGGATAAATCCATCCTTTCCCTTCTGCAGCCTCATCTCAATCTTTGGCATCATGTTTATCAAGATAATTAAAAAACAGCATAAAAATAGCAGAACTGCTCATTGAAAATAAAGTAAGAGTTTGTGGAACCATCAGGCCAAATAGAGGGCTCCCTGCCACATTGATGAGTGAGGTGAAAAAATTGAAAAAGGGACAGTGCACGTTTGCTCGTAAAGGAAGTTCTTCTGGTGATTTGGAAAGACAAAAGGGAGGTGAGGATGATTAGTACTATTCACAGCACTAGGATGGGTAATACACAACACAGATAGGATCAAAGAACTGCCAATCAAAACACCTATCTTCATTTTGAAATACAATAAATTCATGAAAGGCATAGACAGGGCGGATATGTATTTATCGTATCATACAATAATGAGAAAAACAATGAAATGGTCAAAGAAAGTAGTGCTGTGGCTTATAAATTGTGCTCTATTTAATGCTTTTCGAGTTTTTAAAACCCTAAATGAATCAAATAGCATTCGATTCAAAGGCTTTCTGTTCCAGACCGCCAAAGAGTGGGCAGTGAGTAGAGAGGAGCCAGATGAGTCTTCTTCAGAGGACGACAGCGGTGATAAGCCGACGCAGCATGTTTCGTCAAGGAATCACCCACATCATCTCTCGAGTGACCTTAGTAAACATGATCTCATTCCTATCATGGGTAAGGGGAAGAAAAAATACCACACAAGAAGATGCCAAGTGTGTGCTTCAAGAAAAATTAGGAAGGAGATGAGGTATGTGTGCTCTTCTTCCAGTGTTCCACTCCACTAAGGAAAATGTTTCATGGAGTATCACACAAAGAAGGAATACTAAAATTATTTGTTAGTATTACGTTCCAAGTTCCATTAAAAAATTTAATTTTTAAGAAAGTTATGACAATTTCACTGAAGCAATTCATGTTCAAAAACTAGACTTTTAAAATCCACCAGAACAAAGGGTTAAAACCCATTTAAATACCCCGGTAAGCAATGAGTTAAGATCGTATGGCGTAGATGCCTTGACCACTGGAAGAGTAAAAATCACGGAGTTCTTCCCAGAAGTGAGTTCCCCAGATTATTTAAATCAGCCTTTGATTCATTTGGATCTTCCTGTCTGGCAATGTTCGTGCAGGGTTTAGAGCCGTGGGAATTTTTCCATTCGACAAAAGTCAAGTTATTAACAAAGTCCCTTGTTTAAATCCGGGGGAAAATTTGGCCAAAGCCACTGATGGCATTGCGTGGTCAGATGCATTTCTGCATTGGCTACCATCATCCCGCGTAGAAACACCAGTGGGTAAAAAATGTAGGGGAAAAACCTTCATGTTCAGTCAGGGAAAAGTGATATGCCTAAAAGAATCTTTTTTTTTAGGAAGTGGGAGACGTTTTGTAGGAGAAAAAAAATAATCAGTTGATGAGACTAAAAATTTGATATCACAGTCTAACAATGTTTACTGAAGAAAGTAATTTTGAAACCCCCAGCTCTATCTCAGAAAATTCATTCCTTTTATAAAACTTCGAGACCAACAAACGTGACAGGCTCTTTGCGGGAAAGGCTATATAAGTTTGTACTAGAAACAGATTCTGTGTGCATGAGCCTTTGGAAAAAAAACTACAGTCAAGGAGATTTATTTCAGGTTTCCCGATGTTGCTGATGAGTGTATAGTGTGTAGAATGCAAATTGTTCGTCAGCTGGCTCTGCCAAGGGACTTGAGAAGGGACCGCTTTGTTTTTAGTGGGTTAACTAACAATAATGTTGATTAATTTATTTAGTAGCACAAATGTCACTGTTTGCTTTTGTAATATTTTATTTGAATTTGTTGTTCCCGCTTCATCGGAAGTGTCAAGGTTTTAGTTGCATCCATCGTTAAAGATTGCACTATTTTTTATGAATGATAATTGAGGAGACCATTCCATCGTACTCTTCTATAAAACGAATTAATAAAAATGTTATTTCAAATAGATATCTATGGTTATATTTCATTTCAATGTGTTCCCATTTTCATCAACAATTTTTTCAAACTGTGGAATTTTATGCTTTTCAGTCCAATTTAGTGGTTAAAATAAAAGAAATATAAACCCCTCTCTAAACTTTATTACTAAAGAAGAAAGCAGATTCAACTTCACCATTTAATCTCTAGAATTATGATGTAAAATCACTGAATGGCAAAGTCACATCTATCAATGCAACCATGGCAATATTTTCTGATTTTATTTTCAATTTCAATGGTTTGCAGAAAAACAGAACTAAAAGCATCTTTCTGTCTTTTAACATAATTAAGATATAATTAAATGATTATTTTTTAATATATGAACATATTTAACCACTTCCCTGATGCGTTTTTTTTCAAAAATAGTCAAAAAAGTCATATTTTATAATTTCAGATTCAGAAGCAAAAAACAGAGGCAAATCCGAATATTTTTTACTTAATTTTTTATTCCAAATGACTAATGAATTATTCAATAATTTCTGAATGTTGCCCCTTAACTTAAGATAATTAGGCCACCTGCATGTCAGTATAACTTTGCCAGAGTATACTCTGAAGTGTCAGGGAAGCGGTTAAATAAATATATGTTCCCATGTTGTCACGAAAGTGATAACTCGACTGAACGAAAACATAAATATATTGCTTGTGTCCGAACTCACCCCACTCCGTGAGGCGTGTTAGGATGGCTTCGGATGAATATTTTCCGAGTTAAAAATAAAGCAACATCACTTTCTTTCATTCACAATGTTGCTCAAGGTTTATAGATTATTAATTACGGTTTTCACGCATATCAGTAAATCCAACTTATGGTATGTAGTCACACACACAGGTGCTAAGATATACACTAAAGGGATAAAATTCACCATGGAAAAATCAATTGGCATGATGCGGATTTCAACCAGATCTCCCAATAGCCATTCACTTGTGTTAGCCAGCTACACCACTAAGCCATCTTAACTAGAGTTGAATTTGCCCTAGTAGCATCGCTGCTTGGCCCAATGCTGGCCTGACGTCGTTTTGACATCGTGTCGCCAAAACGACATTGGGCCAACATTGGCCCAATTAGCGGTGCTACTAGGGTGGATGGAAGATAACACAAAAAAGATGTTTTAGTTCCCAGTCTAAATTGATGCTCAGGAAACATGATCATGCATAATGCACCTCAGTCTCAGAGAATTCATCCAACATTGTTGCTTTAGAACAGTGGTCTGTGAACCACAGGTGGTCCGCGAGAGCCTCTGGAGTGGTCCGCAAGACGTACTAAAAAAGTTGCCAATAAATGGGGATTTTGAAAGTGATGTGCATTGAATGAGATGGGAAATTCAGTTGTACTGTATACTTATTAATACATAGTAATAATAAATTAATATGTGCTCTAAAAAAATGTTTTACTTAATCACCATTGAATTTGGTTATGGGAAAGGCGCTGAGGAAGGGTTACAGCTGATATGGTGGTGGGTAGGGGTGGTCCCTGCATGATTTAATTTCAGGCTGAGTGTGTAACGATGCCCGTCTCTCTCTCTGCTAGCTCCGGGCGGGGTTGAGTACGGGGGTTTTTTGTGACATTTTTCATACACCCCCACCCCTTTTTTTACCAAATTCCCCTCTTTGGACAGTTTCCCCTCTACTGACTGTTTAACCTCCAGACTTAGCCGAAGGACTTACCCGAGGCACGCCTGTCATGCGCGCAAACGACATGTGCACCAACGACAGCCAAAATGCCTAAGACTCCAAAATGCAGCGACTCCTGCCAGCGACTTATGCCATGCCTTCAGCCGTGCCTTTGCCTCACAAGGTCCTGCATCGTTCATATAGCCCCTAAAGTGAGGAAGGATTCCAAAAATGCGGTCATTCTGACCAAGGCACAAAGACTATGATCCTGTATTCTGCGGCTGAAGCCAGAAAACAGTTCCTGGCACTCCAATTGAAAACTGCCATCCTATCTATCACCCATCCCATTATTTCCTCCCCTCCAAGGCTACCAATTGCCTATATCCTGAGCTTACCCATTCCACCTCGTCCTTGTCGACAGATCCCCTGATCCCTTACTCACCTGACTCATCCCTGAGCTCGCTCTCTATTGCAGTCGATACGAGTAACACCGTTGTGCACCTGACTTCCAGTCATTTTTGTACTTAAAGAGAAGCTCAACCTCTCGTATTGTATATTTTAATCATTTTCTGAGTGGAAACTCTCATAACAGTCGCCTGGCACTCGACCTGTGGGTAAATTGCTTGTAACCTGGTTGGTTTTGTGTGTGAAATATATTGATAGTTCAGTTATTGATTGATAATACTTGTGTTTCTTTCAATTTTCCTCATTTATCTCACCCGAGCTTGGAAAGTTTGTTTTTACGGGTGTTATCGGTGAGAAAAACTATTCCCGTCTCCCGATAGCGCTTCATTCTAACCAAAGGAAAATGACAGGTCGAAGCGATATATATGGGTGCAAGCACAGGTAAAGGTGAGAAAACATCTACCTGTACTTGGATGGGTTGCTGAGATAAAGGGGGCGAGGCAGTGATGTCCTGTGATTCTCTCAAAGAAACACGCACGATAAGTGCACTGTGGCCTCCACAGCTTCCCACGAGCAGCCTCTATCACTAAGCTTACTCTATACGGAACAAAAAAATGACCTCCCCCTAGTGCACCGACCGAATTTATATCCTGGCCAAATGCTACTACTCTGTGGCCCGCACGGGAACTAACAATACAAAAGAAGAACAAAAAAAGGGATGCATAAACTTGGCTCCAGCATACAAAACGTTACAAGTGGTCCGCAGTGCTGAGGATAGGTTACAACTGATAGGGGATATGGTGGGGGGTGGAGGTCCACAAATGATTTAATTTCAGGCTGAGTGGTCCACAGACTTCTACGCGTTGGGAACCACTGCTTTAGAATGACTAACTTTTGACAGTTGCTACGAAAGCTTCCACAATGATTATATGATGAGGGTTTTTGAGTTATTCCTGCATTTGTTCATCCTTGATGACAACAGTTTTGCTGGCATTCCAGCTGGTATCTTCAGGTTTTTTGGCTGTAGCCAGCAAAACAGTTGCCCTCATGAATAAACTAACACAGGAATAACCTGAAAACCATAGTGTCCACTTTTGACTGTTACTTATGCTCATTTAACAATGAGTTTAATTAATAATAAAAACTTTAATTTTGTGAAGTAATTGAACAGCAGATGAAAATAAACACATTTTAAGTGAATGCTAAGTTTAATATTATTGTCATGTTCAAACTTACCTTCTCTCTCTCGCCTTCGCAGCTTTTTTCTTCTTCGGTCGATGCAAGCTAGCTCTGCCTTCACAGACATATATGTTTTCCTAAGTTCCTGTAACTTTTGCTGCAGAAGAGCTATCCTCTGAGTGCCATCCAATCCTGGATCTAAACAAGCAAAATAGAAATCTCCCTTTAGCAAGAGCACCACTCAATAATAAATCTTCAATATTGTCAATAAGCTAATAAATCAAATTGAAAAGGAGTGGATTTTAGCTAAGAACATTCCTATCCATGCAATAATTGTAGGTATAATACATGTAATAATTGTAGGTGCTACTTTCTGCTTCATCATCATGAAACTAGTCAGCCGACACAAATTTGGAATCAGTACATTTAGTGGCATGCATCTCCTCCGAGGCCAACATCTAGTTTAAGGCTTAATAAGAGACTAAAATATTATAGAAATGAAGTACACACACCATAACATAAAACCCCCATTGAATTTTATTTAGTAAAGTAGACAACTCACCTAGCTCTACATAGAAATTATACTTGGAAGGCCGTGGAGATCGAGAGGAAACAACATTTTCAGTATTGGTTAGAGGAGTACATCCCCCACTCGTGGAATTTTCTGATGTGTCATCGCTGTCACTTCCACCTGCAAATATTAGAAGAACCACTGAAATTAGCAAGATGCTCCTTGTTCTTAGGGCCCATAATTAAAACTAGGTAAACACATATGACACATTTGCTTGGCTGCATTAAAAGAACTAAGATTTACATTGGTAGGGAGGTCCTCAGATGTAACAGTGAAGAAAAGGAGTTCCTTTGCTTAAGTTAACCCACATCATGAGTACATTGGGCAAATGTGGGATTCTAAACAGAAAGATTTGATACGCAAAATACAATTCAAAAGAAAGACACACAGTTCATTAAAAACTTGTACGAGCAAACAAAGTGCCACACAATCAATGGAAGGACATAGACTGGAGCCACTTAACTCCGAGGCTTCACAAAAGACAAAGAGTACTTCAGGGAGTAATAGTAGATTGCTGGACAAACTCTCGAAATATATTTAAAGCTTAAAAAAATAGCTAAATATGGACAGGATGACGACCGCCATTTTCACATATAAATTTTACATAGTTACAATTGTGGAGAATTCACAAGTCCTCCGTTTTCATTTGAAACACTTGTAAGTCACACTTGTACGATCCGACTTGTAAATTGTGGACTTGTAGTCTTGAGAAACGGGCCCCTGGAATTCACCCACACAATCCTTCTAATCTTCCCCACTGTCCCCACCTCAAAATGACTGACTCCACAACTTAGAACCTACACCACTTGCACCATACTTTAAATTACACAAACTTAAAAGTATAGCAACAAATGCTGACCAGCGTTGTAAGGCTGGCAATTATTTGTCAATATACGAAGTAGTTCACATCATTTCAAATACAGTTTAACTAGTATAGTACTCCCGGGGGGAACAAACAGTCCCACTCATGGCATGTGGATGCAGTTTTCACAGTGGATACACTAAAAACTATTTGTAGATAACTCAGAAATTATACGCTCTGAAGTGCATTCCTTATGTTAAACTGATAATTTACAAATTTTAGATGGAACTCAAAGGTTATTTTTAGCCAAATTGTTCCCAAATTGCCGAAGGGAGCATCCTGAATAGAAAATTTTGTCGATAATTACCGTAGAGTTCTGTTTAAAATTTGTCAATGCACAGCAAAACATAAGAATTACACTTCTTCATTTTCCAAGCACGGAACAAATTTTTATTGTCAATCAATGACATATACACATTGGTGACCGTGGACAAGGGCTGGCAATGAGACAAAGGGTCAAGATTACCTCCAACCACCGGCTGAGGAAAGGGTTCGGTGTTCTGAGAACTTGGGTCCCAAAATGAACAAAAAGCATATCTATGTGATTCCTAAACATGAAAGAGTTCCGTACAGAGGAGTAGAGTAAATGCTAACAGCACTTGTGCCAGGGAAAGCATTTCCCATCACAAGGCTTCGGCACAAAAGGGTTAAAAGCAAATAAAACTGCAATAAAACAGCAACTAACCGAGATTTCGCCCACGGCCTGAACTATGCCTCAGCCTCTTGGCCCCTTGAGATATTGGGTCTTCAGATCTCCTATGCGTCCTTCTCTTCTTCTTAGATGGAGAATCATGCATGCCTGCAGATCCAGCTGCATGGCTAGAGTCCTTCTCAAGATCTTGCACTCCAGGCCTTTTTTGTGGGGCGGAAACCTTCAGCCCTTGCAAGAGCATCAGCTGATTGTTGTCTTCTGAGTTGGACACATCAATGTTTAGAAGGGAATCTGAGACAGAAAGATCTATATTTTGAAAAATGATAAAACAAAAAAAAATCCTTAATGTTACAGTGTTAGAACCATTATACACAAAATAACTCAAACATTCTGCGTCTTGCAACAAAGGCTAAAATAATTTAAATTATCCTATTGGGAAACTTAAAAAGTGTTGTTTCAAACATCTATGTGACTGAAAAAGAATTTTTTTCACTCACATAAACTCATAATATGGAATGGTATCATACACCAAAAAAAATCATAAATAATACACATTTTAATTAAAATTCAAAATTTCACTACTACTCTAAACTTTATAAAAATTAGTATTCTTGAAAATATAATCTTAACACTTAAGAAAATGACCTTAGGAAATTTTTAATAATGCTTTGATTCAAGAACTAGCTTAATACTCATCAATTATCACAGCCAACCAAAAATAAAATTATTTTCATTGATTGACATAAATCAAAGCATGAGATACCTAAGAAATAAAGTGATTCAAAATACTACCTATACTAGGAAAACTTTAAAATTAAAGTACTTGAATAGCAATCAAGTGTGCTCCCTATACTTAATGCAATTACTTTTTGCATTTTATATTTCAATCTTACTATGATATTATCACTACCTGAGAAATACATACCTTCACTAAAATGATCCACCTTATTCCCTTCCACTGGACTATCAAGATCTATTTCAGAAGACTCACGATGAGATTTTGAGCTGTCATTATCCAAACCAGGTGAAGAACCACCTCTTTCCCTATTAAAAAAAAGTTAGTTGAGACACCAGCAATGATTAACATTGAGAAGCATTTATAAATACGAAAGAATTCATAGTGAAATTAAGGAACTTGTTGATAAATATCTCAATTTAGCAAGACCTAAAATAAACTCAATTTTTGGAAGAATTCATGAAAGCATCAACTATTATGTGACTTCTTGGCTATGGCTGGAGTATATACATAATAAAAGCCATACATAAATAATTCATTCACATGAACAAAGAAATCTCAATTTAAAAAAGCCAAAACAAAACTAGAATGATTTGATAGGACAAAAGTCGCAAAGTTGCTAAAGGCAGTCTGGTAGCCGACGTGTAATTTATTACATCTCAAAAGGTCATGACTTTTAGCACCTAGAGCTGAAATTGATGACTTCACCATAAGGGGCCAGCTTTATAACTTCTGGTTAAACATATTCTCAGGACGAAAACTGAAGTTAATATGTCCTCCCATCAGTAACGCTAATGTCAACTAACAAACAGTTTAATGAAATACCTAGTACATATACAGAATTCTAAGTCTTACTTAATATGAAGTTAATGCAATGGCTACATCATCTTTCAGTTAATGGACTTTAGGACTAGAAGTTTGCTATGTAATTAATTCTCTTAGACTCCCTTCTCTTGGACTACAACCTTGTCGTGGTGGAAGGGTTTGCATGCTCCGATGACCCCTAGAGCTGGACTGGCAGGAGCAATGCTCCTGGTAGGGTCACCCATGCCAGATTCGTCGAAGGTTAGGCGACAGACAAATGGTAGTCCGCGCAGTGTCTGTAACTCAGTGAGGCGGCTGCAAAAGGCGTCTGACCCCAGTGGGGCGGCCTCTAAAGTGATGGTGTCACGTAAAAATACACTATTGAGTAAGGCCACGGAATACTATCTCAATAAAAAAAAAACTTGAAATTATGGACAGTTCTCAAATGACAATGAGATTTGCAGATGATCAAGCATTGGTTAGACAGTCTGCCAAGGGGTTACAGTCAATGGTGAACGCATTGGAGGTGCAGTGCAAAAAGTATGGGGTGAAGATAAATCACAAGAAAACGAAAGTAATGAGATTTTCTAGAAGTAAGAAGGCGAGGCTGAATATAATGGTGGGAGGGCAGAAGATAGAGCAGGTCGAGCAGTTTACGTACCTGGGTAGTATTTTGGAGGGGAATGGGTTTAGTGGTAAGGACATCAGATGCAGAATTGCACTCGCTAAGGAAGCATTTTCAAAGAGAACGGAATTGATGAGGTGGGGTCTGAGAAGAGACGTAAAGAAGAGGCTGGTGAAAACTTTAATATGGTGCGTGGTGCTATATGGGTCAGAAACTTGGTCATTGGGAAGGGAGGATGTGCATAGACTTGAGGCATTTGAGATGTGGTTTTGGAGAAGGATGGAGAAGGTGAGCTGGATGGCGAGGAAGACGAACAAGGAGGTATTGGATATGGTTGGAGAGGAGAGGAAACTTGTGGCAGAGGTTCGGAGAAGGCAGAAGAGATGGATGGAGGAGGTTTTGAGAGGAGAGGGCATGTTGAAGAGAGTGATAGAGGGGAGAACACTGGGGAAGCGTAGAAGAGGAAGGAAGAGGATAGAAATTCTGGACGAAATAAGAGGAGGTAGAAGATATGAAGAATTAAAGAGGGATCTAATAACGGGCCATCCTTAGGAGGGAAAGCGAGACCATGTCTATGAGGTTGGGATGCAGAATGGGGATTGTCCAAGAACCTACCAATCAGCTGGTAGAATACTTGTATGTAATTAATGAAATACAGTGAAACCTCGTATTTGCGTTATCGGAAATTATGTTTTCCTGCAATTTACACCACTTTAGTAAAGTCCCATTCAATTTCCTGTTTCCAACGTATTAAGAACCCCGAATTTAGACAACATTTTTCAGTTTTCCCACAATTAGCACCACAATGCACTCTTTCAAAACATAAAATTCACTTCTTTAGTCCTTTACTCATGCATATCATCCTTTCTAAAACACTTTTTGACTTTGTCTTGTACATATATGCGGAAAAATACGAAAGAGAGCAGCCCATAGGACCTGTTTTGAGGAAGAATTTGTATGTGGTGGGAATAGTATACAGCACTACTAGTAACAGAAATTTGAACTACATCAACTCGTAATCTGCCAGATATGATTCAAACTATGATATAAAGCGTAGTCTTTTTTATGCAAGGCATTTTCAATCCAGTTAGTGATAATTCTATAATATCGTTCTTTTACTGTTTCTATGCACAAAAATGATAATAAATATCTGGTTTTAACTTCGTAAATAGCTGAAATATAGTACTTTTCCGGTGAATCTGTTGAAGCCCCTGACAACAAGGGCCACGTCAGACATCGAAACGCCGGAAAACATGGAACCTTTCGCCCGTTTGGACACCCCAAAAACCTTAATTCGCAATTAATAATTTTTAGAAAAATATATTTTTAACACTCCTTGCCGTGGCCGATTGATTAATGCAATTGATGATCAGTTGTTTCATCGTTTTTGATGTTATAGTGGTGTCAGGAGTTAAGAAATTAAGGTTAATTTCAATGGAGCAGTTAGTCTGCTTCATCCACATTGCGGTTGCAGGAGGCTGGTGAGGATAAACTTCTACTTTTTCTGTAACCGATAGCTTTTGTGCCGTCGCTTCACGCCGCTGGCATGCTCAGATCGGACATGGTCATAATATCTGTGCATACGTAGCAAAGAATTTTTAAGTTTCTTGCACCTTAAAGCCAGAGAATAAGCAATGAAGCATTATATTTAAGCATAGCTAAATGTACACGCTATGAAGTAGCGTAGCCGCTGCAAGTCGCAAAACTAAAAGTAGGGGTTTGTCAGCCAACAGTGAGGACTTCCAACTGCAATGTGCGTAACTTAATCGTATAATTTGTTTAGATTGCACGTACAATTATTTTTTAATTAAATTACCACGAAATACTTATAAGTTACATTATATTCCAGCAATTAAAGGAAATATTTTAATCGAGTGTATAGAGTCAAAATCTCCTAAAACAACATTTATCATTAAGATTTTTTGATTTCTTGGAATATGTATGAGGTTGTTTTCGCAAAACTGCCTGACTATAGCATGCTCCTGGATCACCAGATTATGGGTGCTCGACTGTAATTAAACCTGCGGGGAAGTATTTATTTTTTATCCTAGTAGAAACTATGAAGAATTAAAATGAATTGTTATCCAGATATAATGAAAAATGAAAGAACTCGTGGTGGACAACTGAGATCATTTGCACTGCCTCGATTCCAGAGTTATAACTATTATAGGCAAAACACCGTGTGTGGTGTTCAAACTCTTAAGAAATTACTTTGTAGTAAAACTATAGTGATTGCTGTGAGCAAATGCTTGAGGAACTGGAGGAAATTGAAAATAAAGTGCATAATATTATTAATAGGCAGAGGAAGTCCAAGCAGTTGAAAATATTATTTTTTTTTAATAATCATGCTATATTCATTAGATAGTTTCAATGGTTGCTAATAACAAATATAACTTAATTGCCCTGCCATCTTCATCCTTTCTTAATTTAATTTTCTATTCGTCTAAGATGTTAAATGTATTTTTTTATCAAATATAAATAAATGAGAAGTGCTAGTTCAAGGAATAAATTATGACACTGCTCTTTTTCAGTTAATCAGAGTTTCTTATTTTTACCCTTACTCCAGTAAAAGAACATGGATGTAGAAATGAAAATTCTAGTTTTCCCACAATTTCAATTTTCCTTCAATTTACACTTTTTTTCTAGGGTCCCTGGAAAAGTGTAATTTAGGGGTTTTACTGTATTGGAACACCTGCACAAGAGTATTCATTTTGTACAGAAGTTGAAATAATGACAAACAAAAATGAATTCTTACCCAGTTATAGCAAAACATGAAAATGCAAAAACTTTGTAATAAAATGTATTGAAACTTGCTTTATCACATTTAATTGTAAGCCACATCAAATCGAAAATAATTTTTTACAAAATATTGAAGTTGTCTTGACAAATTGTGAAGACGGCTTGGCACGGTTGGCACGAAGTTAATTTGAAGAATAAGGAAGAAGGTTATTTGCACAAAATTGGCTTGAAGATATGTGAAGAAGGCTGCTTGCACTAAGTTGGCTAGTAGAATTGTGAAGGAGGCCATTTGCACTATTCGCACAGTGAGGTAGCTCAGATTCTCATGCATTGTTAAGTTTTCCTCAATTACTCCAGAACGTGAATTTAATATTGCTTGGCAAAGAAAAAAACAAGAATAAAAAAGAACATTTTCAATGCACAACAAAAGAAAAAGTTTTGTACAAGTTGACTCTCATGTTGGAACCTCAAAGGTTGCCAGTCTTTACAAAGTAAAAGTGAATATTCTCCTTTTCTCACTTTTAGCATTTTCCCACAATTTACAGTTCCTTATTGGGTCCCAAGAAAAGTGCAAACAAGGCTTTTTACTGTATTTTAAAAAGTTTGGCTGTGACTATGTGGGCCTACAAAATACTACCTACCACGAGATTACCGAATGTTTTGCCTGAGCACATCATTCCATTCATCGTTGTTCGTGTGCTCTGATGAGTACCGATCTGTGCTAACTTCATCTACTCAAATGCATATCTTTCAATATCAAAGGATAATAGAAAGGTTATTTTTTTTAATTATGTGCCATAAACTAAGGTGCATCTTACATGCCTGAGCATCTAATAAGCCAGAAATTATTGTAATTTTCGATATTCCCAAGAACTTCATTGATTAAAATGGAACAATTACTTACTCCCGGGGAGAACCCGAAATGGTGGACAGGGAACTTTCAGGGGTAGTTGGTGGAGTGTTGTCCATAACAGGAGCAGCATCGTTTCCCCCAGCATCCTTCCCTTTGGCTGCTGCTGTACTGGCACTTTCACTACCAGGGCCACTCGGTTCATCATCGGCAGCAGAAGCAGAGCAAGGACCAGCCGATGGTCGGCAAGGGGGTGCAGCAGCAGCAATACTGCTTTCACAAGAATATGCCTCCATGGACCCTTTCAGCAGTTGACTGCCTGCCGAGAGGCCCCCGCATACATTCCCATCATTCCTCAAGCTTTCCGCACGAAGGAGGCTACTTGAGCTACTGTTCTCATTCCCAGGGACACTGGCAAAAGGCATCTCTGGTACCTATAGAAGACAAGCATGAATTCAATGGATTTGGGGTCACTCAAGCAAGCTTATTAGTCACAACTACTATGCATATATTCTGCTCACTAATACAGAGAACAAGGTAATATAATTCAAGGTGGAATTTAAAGAAATATTGATTTAAAAGCTCTAAAAATGATTCTTCTATCAAACTTCACACAAACTAGGGCTTTCTTCCGATGATAATGATTACTCATATGAGACTCACGTGAGATCACACAATTTTACATGTGCATACACTATAACACTAAATTTAGAGCAAAATAAAGATTCATTTATTTGCTTGCAATAAGCCATCATAATTTTGAACATGCAGGAAGTTAATCCAATGTGGTCCTAGATAAATTTCCACAAAATTTTATTGCCATTTTTACTCAAATGTAACCATTTTATTCTGCCCCTACCAACTGTACCATTTTAAATTCTTTTCCTTATTCTTCCAAATGCCATAATTTTCATTCTTATCATTCTCTATCAAGGAACAAGAGCTCACTGAATAATGTTACTGAAAAAATATCTACATCACTTAGACTAATGCCATTATATAATTTTTTTAAATCATGGATATTTTAGCATACTATAGAAATACATATATAGGAGATGATAATTAAGATAAGGGGTGAGTCAACATTTCTAAGTGGTTTATCCCTGAAATGTATCATTACTGTATTACCATAAACTGATTTACATAGTTCTAAATTTGAACACCACTAGAGAATTTTGTATTTTTACCCACACACTGAGCTCCCAGACTTGTACATGGTTTAACTGCACTATATATATATATAAATATAAATAAATATAAATATAAATATAAATATATATATATATATATATATATCGTTCACTCACTCACACACCACCTTTTTAGGCGAATAAATATATAATAATTTGAACAGAAGGTGAAAGAAAGAGATAGGAAACATGTAACTAAAATGGGACGAAGACACTGGTGATGTGGAAGATGATACAGCCGAGAAATCAGAGGGTAAAAATGTGCCGTGACCGGGACTCGAACCCGGAACCTCCCGATTTCGCGCCGAGTGCTCTACCAGTTGAGCTATCAGGACACTTAGATTTACCATGATTTCGGCTGGGGCTTATAACAAAGAATACCCCTTCAAGCTTGAGCCCGTAGCCGTGGCCTCTGGATGGCACACAAGGGCAGCTATTCCATCACCAAGAGAGGAGAGTTAGACATGGACACAAGAAGAAAGCAAAGATGAGTTCATTCACACAGAGAGTCGGACAGAGATAGGAACATGAACTGAAGAGGAAAAGAGCCGGTTCGGCCATACATTTCGTTCACTCACTCACACACCACCTTTTTAGGCGAATAAATATATAATAATTTGAACAGAAGGTGAAAGAAAGAGATAGGAAACATGTAACTAAAATGGGACGAAGACACTGGTGATGTGGAAGATGATACAGCCGAGAAATCAGAGGGTAAAAATGTGCCGTGACCGGGACTCGAACCCGGAACCTCCCGATTTCACGCCGAGTGCTCTACCAGTTGAGCTATCAGGACACTTAGATTTACCATGATTTCGGCTGGGGCTTATAACAAAGAATACCCCTTCAAGCTTGAGCCCGTAGCCGTGGCCTCTGGATGGCACACAAGGGCAGCTATTCCATCACCAAGAGAGGAGAGTTAGACATGGACACAAGAAGAAAGCAAAGATGAGTTCATTCACACAGAGAGTCTTCGTCCCATTTTAGTTACATGTTTCCTATCTCTTTCTTTCACCTTCTGTTCAAATTATTATATATTTATTCGCCTAAAAAGGTGGTGTGTGAGTGAGTGAACGAAATGTATGGCCGAACCGGCTCTTTTCCTCTTCAGTTCATGTTCCTATCTCTGTCCGACTCTCTGTGTGAATGAACTCATCTTTGCTTTCTTCTTGTGTCCATGTCTAACTCTCCTCTCTTGGTGATGGAATAGCTGCCCTTGTGTGCCATCCAGAGGCCACGGCTACGGGCTCAAGCTTGAAGGGGTATTCTTTGTTATAAGCCCCAGCCGAAATCATGGTAAATCTAAGTGTCCTGATAGCTCAACTGGTAGAGCACTCGGCGCGAAATCGGGAGGTTCCGGGTTCGAGTCCCGGTCACGGCACATTTTTACCCTCTGATTTCTCGGCTGTATCATCTTCCACATCACCAGTGTCTTCGTCCCATTTTAGTTACATGTTTCCTATCTCTTTCTTTCACCTTCTGTTCAAATTATTATATATATATATATATATATATATATAACCATTCATTCATTCACTCAAACCGCTCACAGGCGTAAATAATAAATATTTCGTTCAAACAGGTGGTGAAAGAAAGAGTATAGGAAACACATAAAATGTGATGACACAATGGTGATGTGAAGATTGAATGATGGCCGATTCCAAGTGAAAAAAATTCGTCTAGACCGGGAATTGAACCACGGACCTTCCGATTTCGCGCCGGCTGCTCTGACCACTAAGCTATCTAGACTACTAAAGAAACACTGGAATCGGCGGGGGGTTTATATGAATCAAACACCCCCAAGATTAGTCCGTAAAAGTCGCCGAGAGATGGCGCTGGACATTTTCACTCACCGGCAGAGAAGAAATTACGTACACAGAAGAGGAAAGCAAAGTTTGAATCAGGCACACAGACAGTGGTAAAGATACAGAACAGGCGTTTCGGGGCACGCAGAGCCCAAGAAGTAGAAATGAGCCATTCCGGCCATACAACCATTCATTCATTCACTCAAACCGCTCACAGGCGTAAATAATAAATATTTCGTTCAAACAGGTGGTGAAAGAAAGAGTATAGGAAACACATAAAATGTGATGACACAATGGTGATGTGAAGATTGAATGATGGCCGATTCCAAGTGAAAAAAATTCGTCTAGACCGGGAATTGAACCACGGACCTTCCGATTTCGCGCCGGCTGCTCTGACCACTAAGCTATCTAGACTACTAAAGAAACACTGGAATCGGCGGGGGGTTTATATGAATCAAACACCCCCAAGATTAGTCCGTAAAAGTCGCCGAGAGATGGCGCTGGACATTTTCACTCACCGGCAGAGAAGAAATTACGTACACAGAAGAGGAAAGCAAAGTTTGAATCAGGCACACAGACAGTGGTAAAGATACAGAACAGGCGTTTCGGGGCACGCAGAGCCCAAGAAGTAGAAATGAGCCATTCCGGCCATACAACCATTCATTCATTCACTCAAACCGCTCACAGGCGTAAATAATAAATATTTCGTTCAAACAGGTGGTGAAAGAAAGAGTATAGGAAACACATAAAATGTGATGACACAATGGTGATGTGAAGATATATATATATATATATATATATATATATATATATATATATATATATATATATATATGTTTTTTGTCTATATCACAAAGATTTGCTCAATGGCACCTTCAAATTTTGAAACTTATACCCAGGATGAAAATAAATAAACATGTTCCATACCTACGAAATCCTCACCAGAAATTATATCACTAAAGTCAGTAACTTTTACCACACTAAAGATAGAAAGTGCTCTTCAACTCGGAGTGAAATACATTAGCACACAGCAGAGCAGAGATTACATTCTGGGAGGATATTTGAAAAAAAAAATTATATCATTTCCAAACCTCAACTAAAAGTATTGACCAACCTTTGATTGCTTCTCTGGGATATCCTGACAGCACTCTCGAGAATCGTTAGAAGCAGGAACAGGACTACCAGGAATAGTCTCCTCACACAGAAGGGATCTGGTAAACAGAGAGAATATGAAAAATATAGAATCTCCTTATTAATCTCATCATACAAAATTGCCTTCCTCGATACCTGATAGAAATCACATGCACTTTCATTGGAAATGTGAAATTAATAAGACCAATGAAATGCAAAAATGACAACATCATAGAAAAAGAAATTACTTTAATTCAAAGGCAATTTCAAAGTTGCCAGATTACTCCAGTAGACAGTGTTTTCGTGGGTTATATACCCACGAAAACACTATGTCTACTGGGTCATTCCATGCCAGTTTATCCAGCTTATGACACCCACCATCTCAGATTTTGATTAAACTTCGTATGATTTATGAGAATTACACTGCTTTTAAAATTTCGCGTAATGAAACGCAAACTGAAATTCGTAAGTCCAAAAAAGTATATGTATTTAACCAAAAACCTCTCCAGCGTTAGAAATTCTGCGTCTTTATGGCTGAACTTTGCCACCTGCAAATTATTGTCCCCAAAAAGAAAATGCCCTGTACCCTACAAATTGAGGAATTGAACTCATATTTTTCTGCTCGACCTCTTCCTAGTACACACAGTGCCACTTCTCTCTTCGCCTCTCAACTTGACAATACCGTTCAACCATGACAATTTTTATCTAAAATACCTCACTCAAGACAGTTTTAAAGGAATTAAGAAATATTAAATCTAAAACTACTGGCTCTGATGACTTTCCCATACAATTCATTCACCTCCTCCTTCTGACCATTTTCCCTTTAACAATTCAACTCTGCGAGTTTTCCCTGCTACATTATTCATTTCCTTCGCAATGGAAAAAGGCCTACTCTCTGCCCAATATCCAAGGAACAAAACCCAGTGAAACAAGGATTTCAGGCCAATATCCTTACTCTGTACCTTAGCAAGATAAAACCACTTGAGAGATTGTATTCACACAAGCCCATGATTATCTACAAGTCCATAATTTTATGGACTCTTTCCAATCCGGTTTCAGGGCCATGCACAGACAGCTCTGACAAAAATAATAGAGGACATCAAAATAAACATAGATGCAAAAAAACTTACTATATTAGTACTTTTTAACCTTAAAAAAGCCTTTGACATGGTAGCCCACGAGCTCTTATTGCACAGGATGAAAAACCTTTTGCTACTACATAGTACATTACATTGGTTTCGATTATATTTATCTGATCGTCAAGAAGCAGTGCAAATGGGGGATGGAGATGTATCAAAATGGACTACTGTTAAAATCGGACTCCCCCAGGGGTCCATACTATTCCAGGGGTCCCCCCTTCTATTCACCATTTTCATCTGGGAGCTCCCGTTGTGCATTAGACATTGTAAATACAACTTTTACGCAGATGACCTACAAATCTACTATTAGTTCAAACCCTCTTAGGTAACCCAGGCTCTTCAACTAGTCAATGAGGATATTGACAGAATATGATCATGGCTCTCAAATAATAAATTAATTATTAATCAATCAAGACAAAACCCATCATTCTGGGCAGCCCAAGAAATATCAAAATTCTCCCCGACAATATCTCCAAAGTGAATGTACTAGGAACAGATATTGTACACTCCTCTTCAGTGGCCGACTTTAAGTGTTATTATCAATCAAACTCTGACATGGACTGAACAAGTATCCCTGGTCTCCCGCAAGGTATTTAAGATTCTCCATCAAATTAGGCGAAATAAAAATGAGCTATCAACTCAAATTCGACATGAACTTCTTAGCTCACTTATATTACCAATATTTGATAACTGCTGTGTTACTTATTGCACTATTCTGGAAGACCTAAACTTAAAACTTCATAGTACATTGAATGCATGCATTCGCTTCATTTATTAGATCCCAAAATTTGATCACATATCACCTGCACGCCAGGGTCGATATATTTGCATCTTCGATAGGGGTCTTCTCATCGACCCGATATCGGCCATTTTTGTGTGATCTCTGTAAGAAGAACATTGCTCACAGTTTTTTTGCGGAATAGCAGAGATATTATCGTTCGAGATGCGAACTTGTTAAGTTCCTAATTTTTCAAGAACAATCAAGAATGGAGTGAGATTCTTCATTTTCCTCAAGGAGCCAAGTAGAAGGGAAAAATGGGTGCAGAATTGTAGACACGATAAATGGCAGCCTTCCAGTTATTCTCGTCTCTGTGAGATGAGTAAACAATTTCAGTGTGTTTACTTCTTGGAATTTTTATGTATATATGTCTTATAATAATTGGAATGTATTACCTTATTGGTAAACAAAGTACGTTGCCTGAAATTTCCAGAATTAGAACTCGCTACTAGCTGGTCTGTGAAACCACATCCACCGAAGATTGTCAACATTGGTAAATTAATGGCTGTTGTATTGTATGTTGTAAGTGAAAATTCAGGTTATTAAGTTTACTTCCCCAACAAGTCACCCCATACATATGACTGTAAGGCATGATTTGTTGGTGAATTAAACACTAAGCAGTTAAATTCACGAGCATGAATGTACAGTAGACTGTGTATTCATATTCACGAAATATTTAACAGACCATTCACATTATTTTTTAAGGCTTGCATCTGGTAAAGGCGTTTTGCTTGTATATACATGTATCTTAATATTGCATATTATCTTATTTATTTTTATCTTGGATTTCACCAGTATTGATACGAGAATATTAGTCATATGTTTATCTATTTATGCTGGTAGTAAAGATTCTTCATTACCTTTCCTAATTTATGTCAGGTAAGCTCCTCAGGTTCTGATATTTCGAAATAAACCGGTAGTATGCAGTACCTACCTAATTTAAAAGTTAGCAATGTAATGAGCCATAATTTGGCCAAATGGACGTATTTTTAATTCCATATATATATGGCTTGTTTTTTTGTGTCGTATTGTTAGCTCTATTATTAGTCAGTCATATGTGAGGTTGATTTCTTTTGAAAATTTGTTCTCCCCTGGCAATTATGTTGTTTCCTTTTCCGTATAATTAACCTTTAATACTAGCATCATGGTTATATTCATTTTAGTTTGCAGACAAAAATTTTTCATTTCGACTAGGTAGGCATATATGCCTCAATGGGCATAGTTGAACCTCCATGAATGGTTGAGGTAAGCTTATGTTTAAACTCAAGTTAGGTCGCCTAATGTTATCATTGGGAGAAGTAGATAATTCTGGAATTGTATTGATTCTATGGGAACATTACAAGGATTAGTAATGACGATGATGAGGAGTAGATACCTGATTATTAATTAGTTGGAATGTGGAAATTTATCAGCCTATCAAAAATTATGCATAACGTTAAATCAGTAACTTCATGTACAGTGTGTTCTCGTTTAATGTTGTTAACTAGTTCCTGAAAAAGTAGACATTAAGCGAGACAACGTTAAACGATGCAGTATTTTCCATGAGAAACAATGTAAAAATTAAAATCGGTTCCAAACTTAACAATTCTTCATTTTATAACAATAACGATTTCAGCCCAGCACAGCGATAAAAGGTTGCATATATGGCATTATTGAATGAAGCATTCAAACTAATTTTCTAAAAAATGTTAATGGGGAAACTGTGATATTTTCACTTACAAAAGAAATTTTGGAATTATTCTCTATCCTGGCGGCACGAAAACTACAGGTGATAGGAACTTACTGTTGATATTTAAAAATACAGGGGACCTGGTGGAAGACGTTATCAATGGATTAATGCACAAAAATTGCCAATTTCCTTAAAAATTTATGTTTTTATGGACTACTTCGCGTCATCCTCCCCCGATTTACGGCGTATTTTAATTACGCGGGCAGTCGAACAGATGGCACTATTAGTCAGACAGCTTCATATCTTAGATAAAACAAACTGAAAAGGCATTTTTTAAACTATAAGCACCAGGTTTCCCCCCTATATTTCTGATATTTAGTGCTGTTAGCACCGGTTTCCCTCTGAGTAAATAGAAATTTTTGTCCTTCACTGCGGGAGCGTGCACATTCGAATGCAGTGAAGGGCAAAAATTTAGCTCACTGCGTTCACGAAGACGTAGGAAATCAATTAAAATAGTGAGTGAAGTAGGGAAGCTCGGTGCTGTGCACAAAATTTTTTAGGAACACTATCACCCTCGACAATTTACTGCATCATGGAGGTTTTCGAAAACTTCCTCTTACACACTAATTCAACACGAAAAGCATGTTTTCGTTTCCCCTCAAACAGCAGTGAATCAACTTTTTCTACCACCAATTCTACCTTATGGCGGCATGGGATTTTCAGGTATTTTTTCCCGTGGATATCTGCCGCTGGATCTACCATTCAGACATGGTATTATTAATACCATGCCATTCAAGATGGTACACTAACATTGGTTTGAGTTTTAAAACACCCGATGCATTGCCCCCCAATAACAGCGTAGTAAATAATAAGCAAATATAACAGTTATGAAACAAATAACACAATAATTATTCACTCAGGTGAACCTTTTACACAAGCTATGGGGAGTTAACGCCAAACTTTTCCGCCGAATGGAAATTATGCATTAGATGCACCAAATTTCTATTCGTATTTCATTTTTTTTTGTTGCACAAAATTTGAACAACGTTATCGTGAAGCTCTGACGACGTTGAATGATTTAAGGGTTTTAATTGTTGGACAACGTGATCGTGAAACAATGTTAAATGGGACAACGTTAAACGAGGACACACTGTAGTACATAAATGCTATATCAAAGGCCATTACCTGAAAATTTCTTCATAAAACTCAATCACATAATAAACCACATCATGTTAGCCCATTGAAATATTCAAAATTGTGTAAAAATTAATGTTCTTTTCTAAAGGTGGTATTTCCACATTATATTTCATGTCACCATTTCATGTCCCAAGTACAGATATTGAGTAAACAACCTTATTTTATATTAAATTATAACAAGCATCTTATTTCATATTACATCTACATACTACCCCGCAAGCCGCCTCTATAGGCGTGTGGTGGGGGGTGTTAGGACACCAGCTGTTTACATATGAAAAGGAAACGCTCTAATGAAATTACGCCTAGCATTTATTTAAGTCCCTTATTGTTCGGGGGAAAAACGAATTCCCATACCTATCCGTTCGGCAAAATATCTCTCTTAATTTATCGTTTCTGTCGGACCTGGAAATATTGTGGGGTTCTAATATGATGTTTTCCGTGTCGCTCTTAAAGATATTTATTCTCAATTGCTCAAGCAATCTAAGCCTGGCGCGCAGCCTCCGAGTCTAGCAGCTCTCAGCCTAATTCGTTTAACATCAGTGTAACGCTGTCTGTACGCCCGTAGCAGTCTTTGACGAATTGTGCAGCTTTCCTTTGTATTTTATTAAGTTCCCGGATTAAGTCTTTCTGCACCGGATCCCATATGCTCGCTGCATATTCAAGGTGTGGCCGGACGAGTGCAAAATAGCACCTCTCTTTTATTTTTTCATCCGAAAATCTTCCCACAGTAAGCTTGACGAATCCTAGCTTCTTCAGAGCTCTGCCACAAATATTTCTTATATGTGTTCCCCACGATAGGTTCGAAGTTATCGTAACTCCAAGATATTTCACTTGATCTGTCGCCTTTATGTTAACACCATCCACAGCATATACATAGGGATAGCTGGATGACCTCCGCAAGAAATGTACCGCCGTGCATTTGCTCAGATTAAGTTCGAGTCCCCACTCTTGGCTCCACACATGAACGTTGTTTAAATCCGGTGATAGAATTTCAAAGTCAGAGTGATCACTAATTTCGCGATAGATGACAGCGTCGTCAGCAAATAAACATATTTTACTGCTAATCCGAGAGCATAGGTCATTTATGTATATATGTAATGAACAAAAGGGGGCCGATTACCCTTCCTTGTGGGACACCTGGTGTCACTTTAACTACATCAGAGCTAATTCTGTCAAGAACTACTTTTTGCTTACGATCACTCAGAAAGTGACATATCCAGTTTACTACTGTTACTGTTTACTGCCTAGTACATGACTGTAATTTGTATAAAAGTTTGTTGTGAGGTACCATGTCGAAAGCTTTCTTAAAATCTAGAAATAATGTGTCCACTTGTCTTTTCGATTCACCAGATTTGAGAACGTCATGAAGAAAGAGCGCGAGCTGTGTTTCACATGATCTACCTTTCCGGAAGCCGTGCTGACAGCCATGGAGGAAGTTACGACTGTCCAGGAATGTCATGATATTACTAACGACGATAGGTTCGAGTATCTTGCCGATAATCAACGTTATTTATGTCTGCAAAGCCCCTGATACAGGAAATGCAGGCTTAACTCTTTAAGGTACTCATGACTATGAATTGCTTATTTTGATCAAATATTAGTGATCTTTAGTGTCATTGGTTGCATTTATGCAATGAATGATTGGAGTTGGAATGCATGCTGCAAGTTGGTCAATAGTGCAGGATTTATTTTTCCCTGAACCACTTCATTGAGTGACTATTTATAGCATTTATTTCCCTTTCCCTCAATAGTGTTAGTCCCTGGTGTTTGGGCGTAACTCCCCTGTAAACCTGGCCATCCATCTGCTTGAAGTTTGTATGATTGCATTGCTAAATTATGTGAACCTCATTCCACAAAGTTGGTCCCTGGATTTTATTATGTGAATACCTATATTATGTGAGTGCAATCCCAATTCCCACTGCTAACTGCTGCATGATAACCATCTGTTGTGAGCTGTTGTCGCAATAGCTTCCTATATGGTTACTATTGCTTTTCTGAAATCCTTTCACTAGTGAATACGGATCCACTGCCCAATACTAAGTGCTGCCTGATAGCAACCTGTTGTCCCATCTAAATTGCTTTCTATATCCATGCTGTTGCTTATGTGAATACCTATAATATGTGAGTGCAACCCCAATGCCCACTGCTAACTGCTGCATGATAACCACCTGTTGTGAGCTGTTTTCGATATAGCTTCCAATATGATTGCTGTTCCTTTTATGAATACCTTTCAACTGGGAATTCAGTCCCAGTGCCCAATGCTATGTTTAATTTAATTTTCCTTTTGTATCATGTCATTATTACAATTAGGGGTGTGCGGGTACCCGAAATTTCGGGTCGGGTATTTAGTGTCCGATCCGAACACTCAGTCGTCTCCTGAAAAATTCGGGTCGGGTATTTGGCGCTCGAATTTGAATTTAATCGACTGATCCATCGTGAACTTCTGGTTTTAAATCAGCTATGAACCCGTACAGACAACTAATGTATGTACCAATGTAACAACCTTACGTGCATTTACACTACTAACGTAGCGACCGTGGTTCATACTGTCGTAGGCGCTAACCACTGAATGAACCGATTACCGTTGGTTACCGATAGAGTAGTAGTTCTTAACGTTGCTACTAAACAGTGGTTAGGCGCTGGTGTCGCGAGCGGAAACCAGAAATGATTAAGGACGATATCCAAAAAAATCAATCGAAATAGTTAAGCATATGGTGCTACTTTGATGAATATGACATTTTAACACTTATTATAGGAATTTAAAATCACATTACACTCATTTTTGCATATTTACGAAAATAATACTTCACCCTTCTCCATTTTGATTGCCTCATTTGATTATCGCACTCACATCTATTCCGAATTCCGCCATCTACACTAGCGCTGACAACTGTTAAGTGGTAGCGTCAGGAACTACTTGTCCATCTTTAACCAACGCACATTCACACAGTTTTTAGCGCCTACAATGGTAAGGACGAAGATCGTTACGTTAGTTGGTTTGTTGAGTGAAGGGGGCACTACTAGATCGCGGCACTTGCAACGAAGCCGAAGTTTCTAAGCAATGAAAACACTATCAGTGCTTTTCATTTGAGTACGGCGATAGCCGATTATTGGACCGAGGTGCCGTCGATTGCCGGCTCACCTCGGAACAGAGAGCCACCAACAGCCAGCGATTCAGCTAATTTGAAAGCACTACAGCGTGGCAATCGCTGTCTGTCGCTGCAAATCGAAAGCACCCAGAATGAAACTTCGATCGATTTATCGATTAGAAAAAAATAGATTATCGACTGTCGATCTACCAGTAGGTCTAGTCAGTGAATCCACTTGCTCTCTTTAAGTGATATTTACCATTTGTATTTTTTGACAATTTCACCTCTATTTCCGTGACGTGTGAGAATGATGCAAGTTGGCCTAGGTGTAAGAGGTAGGGATAGCGATGTTGACGGCGATTTGACAGATAGCAATGACAAATCGCGGCCACGCAGAAATCCGCCATCGTGGAATAGTAAGGCAGCTATCTGGCTGCACTTCGTGCAATTGCCGAATTCGCACGCAACATGCAATTACTGTAATACAGTACTAAAAATCCTTTACGGTAACACCACATGCCTGATACGTCATTTATCAAGCAAGCATCCTTCCCAGTACAACAAATATGTACTTGAAAATGAGAAAAACAAGAATGAAAAAGCTGCCCTAAAACGAAAATCCTGAAGGCCTCGGCCTACAGAGGCCACATGTTCCAAGCAAACCAGAATACAGGATTGTTTCAAGGTGAAACAAGCAATGCCTGCAAGTCATCCTAAGGCCAAACAAATGACAAGGTAAGGGTTTTTTAAAATTCTTAAACCTACCTAGGGCTAGCTAGGCCAAGGGTAGGCTGATGCTGATCCTATATACTAGGACCTAGGCTATGAAAATAACTTTGGCAACTAACCCCTATCAATTATGATTTAGGCCTAGCCCTAGCCATTTAAAGTAAGGCCTAACTTATGTGTGTCCACTTGACACAAGATCAAATGTGTTCAGATGCTAGGCCTAAGCATAATAAAGTAGGCCTACAAAACATATTTTTCTCTGTAGATGTAGCTCACATTCAAGTTTCTCATAATTTTGTGGGCTTCACTTTATCTATGAGTGTATTAGCCATACCATGCATTCTTCAAAAAAGTGTTAAAAATACTCTTTGAATGAACAAAAGGGTAATTGATTAAAACATTTAATGCCATAGTTTCTTATTTTCTTTTAGGGCAATCGGGGAATGGATCGCAATAAATCTTCAGCCCTATAGTGTTGTGGAAGAGTAGGGTTTCATCAACATCATGAAATTGGCTATGCCAGAATATACCCACAATCCCCTCACGCACAACTTTTTCCAGAACAGTTATAACTGGTTTTTCAATTTAGGTGGAAATTATTTCTGTGGTTTTGAAAACTAAGTTTAATGTAGATTAGGTCTGTTTAAAACAGAAACTGATTTTTTTCAAAACCTAGGCTATGATGATAACATGAACCTAAAAATTGCTACAAATGGTCACAAGAGAAACGCTGGACAGACCCTTATTCCAGAACTGTTCTAGGAACAATCAGAAATGGTTGCAAATATGGTGAATAAAATGAGGACTGAGGCACAATCACTTGCCCTCACTACTGACTTGTGGTCATGCAAAGCAAACAATGCTTTCATTTCTTTGACTGGGCACTTCATGTCCCCTTCATTTGAAATTGTGTCCATTTGCATGGGAAATTCAATTTTTCCTAGAAGTCACTCGTCAGATGTAATATTAAAGAAATTGATGGAAATGTTAAATGTTTGGGGTTTGGAGGACTTTACAGAAACGTTGCCTGTGTATGTAATAACAGACAATGCTCGGAATCTAAAAGTAGCCATCAACCGTAGTCCCTGGATACCCATTCAATGTTTTGCCCACACATTACAGCTAGCAATCCAAGGTGCTAAAAATGAAGACACTGTTCCAGATGTCATCAGAAAAGCCCGAACAATTGTCTCTCACTACAACCAGTCGCCAAGCAGAACACAATTTGCATGAGCAGCAAAAGTGGCATAATCTGCCACAAAAAAATTTACCCCAGGATGTTCCAACGAGGTGGAACTCGGAATTTTTAACATTAAATAATCTCATTGGTAACAGAGCAGCCATAATCTCTGAATATGATGATTCGGATGACAGTATGGAGATTCTTTCCAGGGCAGACTGGAAACTAGCTGAGGGCATAGTAAATATTTTTAAGCCCTTTGCCGATGCCACTGAAGAAATTTCTGAAGAAAAATATCCCACTTTATCATTGGTAATACCAATCATTTACCAGCTAGAAAAAAGCCTTCTGCGATTCATTTCCAATGCAGACCAGGGAAGAGGTATTGGTTTTGCAAGGAATTTGCTAAAGGCCCTCAAGGCCCGATTTCCATTATACATGGAAGGCTATGAAAGGTCTGTTGCTATGATCCTAGATCCAAGAACATTCTTTTGGACTAGATTCACAAGAATTCAACAAAGCGCTGGCTTCATATCGAAATGTCCCATTTTCAAGGTCGGCATACTACACCTGCACATACAAACATAGCTGGTAAGATATTACACTTTATAATAGTAGCCTAAGCTAACGAAACTCTTTGAAATATTTTCATATGATTGGCAATGATCTATAGAAATTCATGACTATTGTGAGAATATGAAAGTAGTTTTTTTTACAGTTCCCGACATTGCCCAGCCCTCGTCTAGTGCCTCTGACAATTCCCTTTGGGGATCGTTTGATTCACAGCAAGTAGAGGACCTGCTTACGGATAATGCCTCAAGCCACGAGCTAGATTACTACCTCAACGAGCCGACCATTCCTCGATTATCCGATCCACTTGCTTGGTGGAAAACCAATGAAGGAAAATTCCCTCTCCTAGTGTAATGATCCGGAAATGGAAGAATTCCATTTCCCAAAATATTCATAAATGTGTTGTTGTGTGACGTCTCAGAATAGCCAGCTATGTCAAACTATTCCTCGGGAACTGTACCTTTCACTATCGAGAACGGCTAACCTTCCTCTTCTTCTTCCCCTCCCTCCCCTGCCATTTTGTCAAAAACATCCTAGTTTCACCTTTCCTATATAATGGCACGGTGGAGACGCTATGGGAGAGTACACTCGACACTTGTCAGGCAGGCAGTCAGACAGTGATTCCGGCTATTGGTTACTCTGCAACCATTCACTGATGGTACAGTCACAATGTAGCCGTCAGTAGGAGTCGAAGCGCGGGCCGTATGGCCCGTGCTGCCAAAGCGCCTCGCTATCCATCCATGCCATCACCAGCAGCTCCTCTCCTTCCCGAGACATTGGTAATATGTTAACGTTTGGCTACTCTAGACGCACAAATTCATAACTTGATATTTGTTCATTGAATTGATTATTTTGTGCTTTTAAATAAAATAAACTTTGGGTAAAAGACTCTTAATATTTGTGTGTGATTATTCGTCTCCTGACACCAAGGGCAAGAACCCACGTAAAATCCTATGCTCTCGGGTTCCCCGCCACGCAGTTGGGGGCCCGGTCATAACACTAGCTCAAGTGGCAAAAAAGTTCTTAAGCATACCCGCAATGCTAATTGCCAGGGAGAGGCAGTTTTCAACAGCTGGAAACACTATAACTTGCCGAAGAGAAACTCAGCTACCTCATCATGTGGAAGAAATAGTGTTTCTAAATAAAACATTGTAGTCCCTAAATGTCCTATGCCATACCTCTACCTAATAAATACCTCTTAAGAGCCTTGATAATATTGCTTTCAATATGGCTTTCATGTCTTATTTGAAATTATATTCATAAGCTATAGCCTATTAATATTTGTTAAAAATATGTTACTTCTTCACTCATGAAAATAGCAAATATTTAATTCCAAATGATCATTGATTTCAGTGGCAAGCTTAAAATAAAACATTTGACTAACTTCCTGATCTAGAGTGGTGGAACAAAAAATATTAAAGTAAGGATTTGCTTTATAAATCCACAAGAGCTAAAGATCACAATGTCTTGTTCGCAGGTGTGTCCCAGCTAACCTGCCGATTCTAGTTGCATTTTATTGTGAAAAAGCACAAGCAATAATATTGCTACTGGGTGTAATTTTGCTTTGGAACCTTTTGGGTTGCACTACTTTGTGCTAAAACAATGATGTTCCCACTCTCAGGTCTTTACAAAGCAAACATTTACTGTAATTTTTGTCTTTCCATCGAAAGATCCATTTTCCTTAATAATCCAGCACCCACGAATGTGAATACCCCTACTACCCGAACCCGAAAATTACCCGTTACCCGCAGATATTTCACTACCCGAATCCGAACCGAAATTGAGAAGTGCTACCCGCACACCCCTAATTACAATGGTTTGTTTTAATTTACGGCAATGGATACTTTCTTTCAGATCTGAGCCTTAGTATTTGTGTGTGGATGTTGAACTATAGGTTATCAACTCTAGCTTCTGCCTTTAGTGCACGATGCAAGTTTATAAAATGATTGAAATCACCCTGAGTTAGAGTAATACTTTCTAGGAAGAGGTCAGTGAAGTAAGTTTAATATAATTTTCCTTTTTTTATCATGTTATTGTTACAATGGTATGTTTTAATTAATGGCAATGGATACTTTCTTTCAGATCTGAGCCTTAGTGTTCATGTGTGGATGTTGAACTATTGGTTCTCAACTCTAGCTTCTGCCTTAAGTACACGATTCAATTGTAGGAGTTTTAATATGAGGATGTTGATTGGAGGTTATTTGGTGGTGGTTATATGGAAGAGGAATGTGGATATTTACTCCTGCTTTTGGATTTTCTATGGGCTTTAATTTAAGAAAGATTTAATTTAGCCTTATTTTTAGTATTGCTTTTCATATTTGATAAAGGAAGTTTAATGATATTTTCTGTAATTATCATGTTTATCAACTTTCATGGTTTATTTTCTTTTGTGCCACTGAATATTTCCTTCCAGGGTAGAACATGTCTAAATGTTGATGTGTGTAGTTTGACCTATTGGTCCTCAGCTCTAGCTCTTGGCATTTTCATGAGCTTATTTTTAAGAATGAGATTGAATTCATCCTGTGTTATTGTAATGCTTTCTATTGAGAGTTCAAAGAAAGTAGTGTTTGGTCACATTTCTGATTTTTTCTGGTTTTTTATGTCAGTGGTTAATTTCCATTAGTGACAGGATAGTTTCGTACAGATTTGAAGCTGTTGGTGTGTTGAAGTGAGGGTTATCGCCTAGTGCCTCTCACAATCAGTACTTGACATTTATATAAATTGAACTGTTTGTGGATATAATTCACCAATGTGTTTCTATAACTAACAATCACTAGGAGGTTAAGGAATTGAGTATTATGTTAATTTCCTGTTGTTATATTGATTATTACTGGATCAGGGGTTGATTTCATTGTGCAGCACTAAACATTTTGTTAACATATAAATTATCTACCTGTTTCGTGGTAATGATATCAACAAGGTGAGTCCTACTTCAGTGCTTTCACAATTGTTGATGGATAATGAGAACATCTTTTGCAATGGAGGAATTGGGCTGCCTTGAATGAATGTAATGCCTTTTAGTTGCAAGGAATGGAGGCATGTTTTGGATTAATTTTTATGTTGTGTTCTTTTTCAGCAACTTTACCCACATTTTTCCTTATTTAAAACAAAGAGGTGCAAAAGAAATTGGAAAAATGCAGGTGTACAGCACGTTGAAGAATAAAGAAGTGCTGCGCGCTGAATAGGCTAAAGGTTGGTGTTACCATGAATGCATTAGTTTTCTTTTATTTCTTAATGATTCTTATGATGAACTTAATCATTGATCCTGGAAAAGAAATAATCCCCAAGGGTACTGAAAAATTACTGTACTTCACACAGTCACTTTAGTCTTCCATTTTGAAATAGGAAAATGTTAAATAAATTCACATTAATTAATTGTGAGTTATTTCAATATGCTTTTTTTAAATGCTTCAAAGTGCCCTTTATGTGATTTATTGTGAACATTTAAATGAAATATGAACGCAAAATTGTAAATCGTTGGTAATTAAACATATCTTCAGAAAAAAATAATCAATTTTTGAGATATTGACCATTTTTCACTTTATTTTGATACACACTTATACTTGCAATAACCAAACCAAAAGATCTTCCATAAATATCAGGCAATTCAAATCGGATATTTCAGATATTGGTTAAAGTATGCATAATTATGGGCAAGTTAGTAAGAATACATTTCAGGGCACTTGAATCTTTTTCATCTTTCCGGTTCAAATTTTAACTCCAAAAGAAAAATAAGAAAAACTGGGAACAAAGAACTAAACGAATTAATTTGGGAGTGGTTCGTTCAGACAAGATCAAAAAACATACCACTATCGGGACCAATGGTCCAAGCGCAAACGAAAGTGTTTGCTGTGAAATTAGGGAATACTGAGTTTAAAGCATCTAATGGCTGGCTAGAAAGTTTTCGAGCTCGTCATTATATTGTGTGGAACAGTGTGTGCGGAGAGGCAAATTATGTGAATTTTTTAAGATTTGATTAAAAACTACCAACCATGGGATATATTTAACAGTGATGAAACAGGTCTGTTTTTTTCGTGCGATCCTAAATAAAAATTTGTCTCTTAAAGGTGAAAAATTTTGTGGTGGTAAATACTCCAAAGAGTGACTTACCATTTTTATTTGCGGAAACATGGAGGGAGATATTGAAAAGCCACTTGTAATTGGCCTAGCCGCACGACCCACATGTTTTAAAAATTTAAACATTGGAGAAATTCCTATGACCTGGCGACAACTCCAAAGATTGGAACACGGCTAAGATAATGGAGGCCTGGCTGCTTTCTTTCAACCGGAAAATGAAATCAGCCGGACGAGAGGTATTACTTTTCTTGGACAATGCCACTTGTCATCCTCATCTAAATCTGCCAAATGTGAAACTTGTGTGGTTCCCAGCGAATACCAAAAGCATCACGCAACCCATGAACCAAGGGGGTTATTTGTAATGTGAAAGTTCATCACAGAAAGTTTTTGATGCAATCTCTTTTAACTGCTGTTGAGTCTACGGACAAAATTAGTGAAGTGGCCAAATCTATAACAGTTCTGGATGCCATAAATTGGTTGACCAGAGCAATAAATAATGTGAAAAGTGAAAGTGTCACAAAATGTTTCTGCAGAGTGGGCTTCGTTTTCTGTGATGGAGACATAATCAGCAAACATAGTGGTGATTCAAATGCAGGCATTGATGATGACCTCACTTCTATTTTGGAGTGTGACGTAATGGGTGTGACAGACTTTGCAAAGATAGACAAAAACTCAGCGACCACATCTGGTGATTTTAATACTGGTTTCCTAGTATGTGAAAACGAGTGCAATGAGGATGATGGGGAGGACAATATTGAAGAAGACGAAACAGAAGAAAACAAAGTGACTACAAGACTAAATAATTATAAAGAGGTTGTTCAGAGCATGGAAGAACGACTCGTTCATCGAAACGTCAGCAGAAATGGAGTGTTCAACCCGGTCAGAAACCCGAAGAACCACCAATATTTTGTCTATGTGTGTATTTTAATGTGTGAATAAAATGCTGAAACAGTTGTATCTCTTAAAGAATATGTTATCCCTATGCAGTGCTTCATACCTGTGTATGATGGAAACTTGTCCACAACGGAAAATTTTTACGGCACCGTGCGATTCCGCTATAGGCAGTTTTCACTGTACCAGAGAAATCATTTGACTAATACAAAACCTAAACAGGTTTATATGTACTGCATTACTAGTGCAATGGTGGATTCAACTTAGATCAGCACATACCTTAGACTGCTTTCTGCTTCCTCTTCAGCCTTCAGCTGGATGTCACTTTGCTCCTTACTCTCACTCTCCTTGTCCAATTCTAATGCCTTCCAATCAGCACTTTCCTCCTTCACAGGAGTCTTATCTTTAGGTGTTCCATCCTCACTCTTATCCTTCGAGAGGACATCCTCCACCTCTCTCTTTGGGGAAGATATGACTGGGCCTGAACTTAGCTTTTCACTTTCAACCTCCTTGACAGCCACTTCTTCTACCTTAGGTTCCTCCTTAACACCAAACAACTCAGCCTTGATGGAATATTGTTTCACACACTCCACTTTGGCACTCTCAACTAATAACACTGTATCCTCTTTAGGTTTCCTCTCAGACTCATTGTCACTCGACTGCATTGATTCGTCATCACCACCCTCGTCTAGTTTGTCAATCACCAGTCGACTTTCCTCACTACTATCAGAGTCTGTGTCAGTAGATGAATCGTCTTCCCTAACAACCACACTGATGCTTTCCTCTCGCAACGGAGTCATCTGACCTTTGCTCACCACTGGCTCCCTTGGCTCTGGAGATTTCCGCACCTCCTCCACAACCTCAGCCTTCTCCTGCTTCTCCTCTTGGGGGGTCTCCTCTAACACAGCTGCTGTGGTAGAGACCACTTTGGCAACCACAATTGCCTCATCACTCTTTTCTACAGGTGTGGGGACATCCTTCTCTTTTCCACCTCGCCTGAAGAACTCCTTGACTGGCTTCTTCCCAAACAGGGTCAGGTTCTCCTCATCATCGTCATCATCCTCGTCCATTATTTCTGATGAGATGGCCCTCTGGATTGCAGCATTGATTGATTCATCACCTACTCCCTCCCCCTCTTCCTCCTCCTCATCTTTGAGAAGCAGCTTGATTACTTCATCGTTGAAGGAATCTGCACATTTGGGAGTCTGGGGCTTTTTCATAATCACTGCTTCAGTTTCCACTCCATCCTCTTCCTTCTGGACCACCACTTTCACCACCTCGGACCTCTCTACAACTGCAACCTTTGAATCTTTGTCCCCTTTCTCTGCACTCGACTTACTAGGAAGGTCGAACATTGGCATAGGGATGAGACATGGAGGTTCATCATCTGACTGCTTCCTGGGCTCTTCGGAATCGTCACAAGTACTGCCCATCCCTCCACTACTGACAAGAGATGCTGGGAAGAGTTCCTCATGGCGCTGGGGGTAGGTGAAGAGGGGAGGCTCTGCTTCACCAGGTTCAGAAATGATAAGTCGATCGCCACTCTCATCACCACCATCATCATCTTCTCCCACGTCTCCATCGGCTGAGGAGGGTAGGTCCCCGAAGAGGCAGAGGGGCTCGAGATCAAGGGAGTGCATTGAAGGGGGTGATATGGCTGACGGGGAACTTAGGGAGGGTGACTTCCTTGGAGAGAACATAGAGGTTGATGAAGAAATCATCCCAAATGGACTCGATCGACTCTTTGCAATACTGCTCGTTGATGAAGGCACAGGTTTCTTTGAAGACTCATCCTCCTCTGGCAGTGATATATGCTTTGAGGAGAGGGTCGGAGGAACTTCATCTTCTTCTGTACTAGAGGGAGCAGCAGCAGGTTGATGTGACTTGGAGGGTGAAGTCTCCAAGGAGTATGGGGATGATGAGGAAGATTTGGATGGGGTTACGTGGGGAGCTTCTGCATCAGGTTTTGCTTCAGACCTGACAGGAGACAATGACTTGGCAGGAGCATCATCACTACTTGGAGATTCTTCACTCTTCTTGGAAGCTGCAGCACTGGCTGCAGCACTGGCTGCAGCAGCAGCTCTCCTGCCTGAAGTGGGCCTGAAGTTTGGTAAACTGTCAGACCATCCAAGACCCTCCTTGCTGCTTTCCGTCACTTTGGAAGGGGATGTCTTTGGCTCCCGCCTCATCAGTCGACTGTTACACCTACGTCCAAGCTTCATCCCCCTCTCCTCCGTTATCAGTGTGTCACGCTTTGATCGTACCTCAAATTCAAAAGGCTCGGGCTCTTTGAACTCATAAATGTCTTCAGTCACTTCTTCAACAGGAGGAGCACTTGTTTCGGAAACCAAAGTCGGTGATTCCTTCACATCCGATTCCTTCAAGTCCATATCCTCTTGGGTAGGATTCTCCATAGTCACGTCCATCCTCTCACCACCATCACTTTGAAGTGAAGGGAGATCGATCGGGAGCTTGACTGCCTTCTCGATTCCCTTCAACTCTGACCTGATCTGGTTGAGGTCAAAGTCCCTGCCCTTGGGCATATCCTCCTCCATCTCCAACAGAGATGCCTCGGTGAGTCGCTCAGCTTCCTGCTTCTCTGAGTCATCCCTCGCCGATCTCCTAGTTGTCCTCTTGACCCTCTTCTTTTCCCCCGAAGGCGGTGGTTCTTCTGCCACCACCTCTGATGGCCGCTCGGGCTCGAGACTCTCTGAACTCTGTGGACCCATGGACAACCCTTCTGTACTTTCAGGGCCTTCTTCAGAGGGCATCTCCTTCCTCTCCTCATCTTCATCCTCCATCTTATCCTTCTTTCTCTTGCCCCGCTTACGAAGGAACCTGTCACCACCCTTTGTTTCTTTGGCACTGGGCTTCTCATCAGGGACTGCCACTGCAGCTATGACTGCTGCAGCAGCTATGACTGCCTCTTCAGCCTTCGATGGCATAACTGTGATGGATGTTTTCCTTTCTCCACGACTCCTGGTCCTCAGAGGCTCCACTTCTGGTTCAGGCTCAGATTCATATTCCTCACTCTCAGATTCTGATGGCATGGACACATCTGCAAGAAGGAGTAATCATTTGAAACACACCATAGTAAGAATAAACTGAGGTGGAGCATGGGTTATTGAAATGAACAACTAAGCACCTGATTGTCATTGAGAGCAGAACTCAGACCTAGGACCTAATAAATACAATATCATATTTTAAAATATCCAAGAAAATAAATAACAGCTGATAAGATTAATAAAACTTCCAAACTCGAGAACAACTTTATTTATACCTTTAACAATGAAGCACCAAATCAAAATTCTCATTTTATCTAATCCTCCAGCACATTTGGTCCCACTTGCATGCAAAAAATACGAAGTAGATATGATGCAAAGTACTTAAATCAAAGTAGCATTTATTAGTATTGCATGCAAAAAGTTAGAAGAGTAAGACTCTCATGAAACCCATGAAAAACCACCAACTCACATTGGAGCTAATGGAAATAGGTAGCAAATTTCCAGTTCATGTCAGCAAATATTAATATTTTGTTGAAGTCTATTACTTGCTCAAACCATTACTTAAAATTATAGAATGTTCTATCAGAAAACCTCCCGCATGGAACCACAAAAATACTATAAAACGATAAACTTGACAATGGTAGGCTTCACTTCGTACAAGTTCTCATGATTAATTAAAATACTTAGTACTTTTCTACAAATGTTTTTTTAAATTTGTATAAACTACTAAGTATTTTAATTAATCAAGAGTAAACACTATAAATGGAATTTAGAGCGAAACTAGCATGTATTACAGTAATACTCTTATTAATGCCAAAATAAGCCATTCAGTTATAAAATTATGAAGAGAAAATTATGAATTACTAACCTGATGACAAGTAAGAAAAGAAAGTAATACAGTACCAAAGATTGCAGTTAGAAATAGGTATTCAACACTTATGTCATTAATATCTTCATTCAGCATCAATTCTGGCAACTTATACGTGCTTTGCATGTCTTAACTCAATTTATAAAACCAATAACAGGAAAAATTACCCATACAATACAATTGTGTGTCAAAAAACAGACCACATCAGTCAAAATACAAACAAATTTAAAATATTTAACATTAAAGTAATAAGCATAGTAGAGCTGGCTGAATGCTTCAAAATCAAATCAACCTGAATTGGGCAAAAATTAATGCAATTCACCACTGATTGAATACATATTCATGTGATTTGAATAAGATGGATTAATTTCTTGATTGCTACATCAGGGAGTTTAAAGTTTATCACATAAAAACTTTCAACTTTGATTCATAAATGAATCTGGATAGTTAAATTTTCTTAAAAACATTTTTACTATATTATATCTTCCATGGTTCACGAGTGAACTTTGTGGATCTTCGAGTTCATAATGAAATTAATAAACTTTGTATATTCCACACAAATTTTTAATGGTATAAACCCCACCGGTTTCAACACTTTCGTGTCATTATCAAGGGATAATGCTTAATATGGTCGGGGTTTATACCATTAAAAATTTGTGTGGAATATAATAAGTTTATTTATTTCATTATTTATTATACTATTTTCTGATTAATGGTTTTCGGACATTCCTTGGCATGAAGGAGTACCTGAAGATACCAATGAGTTAACTTGATAAAACTCTTGTCAACAATAGATATTTTCACATGAAGGGAATACCTGAAAGCTTTAACTCGTCAATTAGAATACCACAGACACCCTCTAATCAAAAAAGTCTCTATTATAACTGAATAATTTCTTGTGTGATTTGATTCAGTTTAATTCAAAATGAAAATTTGCTGATTTGCACAGTTCAGATTCCAGTTGGCAAACATTTAACCCAAATTGACTAGAGTATCAAGTTCACTCAAAACAACAGTTTTACTGACATCAGTGGAGAGAGAGAATGAAGAACTGCATGCACCCCTTGATGGCTTATGATTCCTGCCATCATTCACCATTCCAGTCAATGAATCTCATATGTGATTGCAATTACCAGTGTGTCCTGACATCCTGCGAGACCGCCTTCTCATCTCCAAAGAGAAATTGCCACTTGACACCGGCGAAAACTCTGTCGAAGTATTCAATCCGGCATTGCCCCTCGTGGTAACACCTCGAAAACTGTTGCCGCTGGAGGTGGGGGTGGTGGGGTGGGGGGGAGCACCAGACATACCGGCAGCACCTCTTACACTCGGAGATTGAGAGGACGATCCACTGGGAGTGGCAGACCGCGTTTGAGCACCCATCTGCTGGTAGTGCTGGCTGCCTGGCGGGCCACCACCATTACCAGTGCTGTCCACTGATGTACGGCTGCTCCCACCAGAGAGTGAAGGCCGGCCTCGCTTACCCATCGGCTTGTTAGACTGACAGACAGAATAAAGCCATTACAAAAACCTCAAAATAAAAATCTAAGCACGGCATTCTTCAAGTTGATTTAACCTTTTGATATTCTAATATTACAAAAAAATAAATTACCACATATGGATATCCATTTTTTATCATACGACAGAAGACAACCATTCATACAAAAATAAATATGGATAAAAGATAAAAAAACCAACAATATGAATAGCAATTAAGGATGGGTAGATTCTTATTCCAGATTCTCGTTTCCACCGATTCTTAGAGGAATAGAGAATCAAATTCGATTCTGAAAGAAATAAAACTCACCGAAATGGGAATATTTTATATTCTAATCTCAATGATTTTCAATTTCCTAGGTTTCATAACATGATTATGCAATTGTTCACTCCAGTGGAAAGACCAGCCAACTTCAAATGCTAGTCGTTTTTATATTTCTTAGTGTGTTAAAACATGGCGAAAGAAGACCTTGCATAGTTTCATAGCTATGATGGACCATTGGTAATTATAACAGTTAGGGAAGTATGGTAAGGAATCAACATTGACACACTAATATGCCTTCTTCGCCTAAGTTCTTTTTATTTTTAGAAGAAAAATTTTATAATTTATTTATATTTTTCATTAATCCTGTTACCTATTACATTTCAAAACAAACCCAAAATTTTACTTAAATCAACTTGTTCTTGGGTAACTTTGTGGTGTATCATTGTTATTTTTATGGTAATGGGGTCTATGAGGGACAGACAGGAAAAAGCTTCAATACGAGAAGAAAAGAACATTTAGGTGCTAATAAAAATAAAATTGAGAGCAAAAGTAATTTTGCTAAGCACTTAATATGTTACAACCACCAGTGATTTTGAACTGCAGTTTTTAAAATTTTGCAATGAACAACGGGAACTGGACTCACGAGAACAGCCAGATATTTTAAAATTTATGAATGACCCAGACATCACCCTCATTAATGAGTACCTGTACCCATCCTTCTCCCCTATCCTGGCCTTCGTTTCGAACAACCTCATCTCCTCTCTTCATTTACCCCCTCCCTCTGATGACACGTAACTACAACTACCATAGTTACACAAACAAAACATAAATACAAACGCCTGATGATGATTAATACTAGAGATGGGTCGGTTCCGGTACCCGGTTCTCGGTACTGCCGGTTCTTGGCCCTTAGAACCGGTATCGGGAACCGATCGCATGAAGTCGGTACTTAGGAACCGGCACGGAGAAGAGGTAAGGATTTGAATTTTGCACCCAAACCCGAAATGCACTTCGTTGTCTTCAAGGTCACGGCCAGAGTCTTGCACGAGATTCTTTCATTTTTCATTCATAACTTAAAATAGCGTATTGTAAAAGGGCATTATCGACAATTCTTTAAAACTCCTTTATATGTTCAATCTACTTTCCGTTGTTGCAATATAACGATGTCATCAGGGGGCTTATTCTCTATCTCGAAGCTACAGATGCCATAGCTTCGAATAAGCTATCAGAATTGGCTTCCAACCGTATTCTCTAACTTGCGGGAGCTTTCTCAAGAACATAATAGGAAGTGGAGAGAGGTTTGGCGAAAGGCGGGTATGAGAATCTTTTTAAACCAAATCTGCGGAAACTTCATTTCTGGTGACGTCATTCTTAGAACCAATGAGAAAGCTCGTATCAATGATTTTCCGAGGATAAAACTGGTAAAACCTGTTTTAAGGCCGATTTAGACGGTGAAGATGTACGTGCATCGTTTTTAGCGAAAAATTCAACGCATTAAAAATTGTGCGAGCAAAATTCTAAAATGTTTTATTTTTGCTAACATAATCTCGTGAACAATCTCGTGAATACGAATGCCTGACGTCCATCTTGGCTGTTTTGATCACTTGAAATAAGATTGTTCGGAAATATATTCGGGAATTAGGGTTCATGTCGATGATATGATTCAATACTATTCGTGCTATTTGCTTTCGTCAATTAATAGTTGCTTCAAATCATTTAAATAATATACGAAGATGAAACTTTCAAAAGAAATGCGAAGATGATACACGTTACCACGGCCCACTAAGTATCCCATTATGGGCTGGAATCACGTAACTCACCGAAGGTAAATATGGCTTTCCATCACTCCAGTTAATATCTTTTTTGTGAAAAATCCCGTTAATGGCGAAAATGAAAAAGTAACCCAGTGAAAGTGCAAGGAATACGCTTTAAATAAATGTAAGAAACATACCCGTGCGCTGGATAATTTTAGATAAATAAGCTTAATAAAATGACCAATATTTAAGCAGGGTATTCGGAGGCCGCGCTTCGTGAGGCTACCGTGGGAGCTTATTGGGGCTACGGAAGTAGCTTTTTGACATTTACAGAATATGGGTGGGAGCCTAATATGCTACCGGTAGCTTCAGCTTGCTCTTTCTCAGGTAGCTTCCATGATAGAGAATACCGATGGGAGCAAGTAGCTTATTGAAGCATCTTTTCGCCAGAAAGCTCCGATGCTTCGAGTTAGAGAATAAGCCCCCAGATGGCAATGAAGGCCGCCAGCCGCGGTACGAGGGGTACGAGGCCAAGCAACAATGTAGCTTGAATGTAGCGTTCGGTGCGTCCACATTCACCAGAGCGGCATGAAGCGGCCGCGGCCTGTGTAGAGGTTGGCGGCCGAACACGACCCGTCGAGTTTGGCCGCGGCAGCTGACGCCTACAAAGTTTCAACTTTCTCATTGGTTGCTTTGACAAAACTGGGCTATGCATACACGAAACGGTCGAAATATTTTTTATAAACGTTGGCAACAGTTAGTCTTTGCTTCTGCACTCATTGCGTGTTTTTTTGGTAATCATCAGACGAGAAATACCTTATGAAAATTTTAAATATATTTCGACCCATTGTAACTCATAAAAATTGGTGGTCCTTATAATTACTCCGATAGTAATTTATAATAGTAATTATTTCATTTGCCGTGACCGGCAGTGAAAAAAAAGATCAAAAAACGCGTATTTTACTTTCCGATCACATGGCTTCCAATTTTTTTCTTTTGAGAGTTGCTCGCTAACACGCGCCATTAAGGGTTCGTCGGTTTGTCGCTGTCGCCAACATTGTAACGAATGTAGCATTTCCGTGGCCGTACGGCGCCCGCGCGGCGGGCGTATCCACCGCGCGGGCTAAGCCGCCACCGCGGCCGCTCAGTTTATCCGTGGCGTCGCTGTACCGGCGTGTTGAGCAGTGTTAGTGTTTAGGTTATAAGAACTGTGACAGTGAGGCATGCGAACAAGTTGCCAATTAAAGTAAGAATTTAAGCTACATCGCAGAATATATTTTGAACTGACTCACAAGTTACAACAAATCAACGGATGATGTCGTCAGAAGTTTGGGGGAGTTTCACGATTGATCCTGATGATACTATCTAAGCAGTATGTAAACTGTGCTCCAAGCGTATTTCGCGTGGCCCTTCAAAATCAACATCGAACCTTCGAAAACATCTCACAACACACAGAAGCAGAGGAAAGAATCATACCGTGTCAAATAAGGGAGAAACGTATGCAAATCTCAAACCACCTGCGCCTACAAACCTTGGATCGGCGAAGTCATCAATCCAAAAATATTTATTCCGCGGACGACTAACTGGCCCAGGTGCTATGTCGACCAGCGAACCTGGACATTCTTCAAATTGTTCACAGGTATATGGTGGTACAGGAGGAATTGCTGATGATTCAGATTGGATCGGCATGGACGGTGATACCAGACCATAGATGAATTGACTATTTTTCGAGAATTTCGACTATTGTTAGTTTGACTTTTTATACTTGGCAAATAAAATTATGGAGGTGATCTTAAGTTTTTTTACAGAGCTTTCCTGCTTATTTACATCTTTAGTGAAATTATTTTCATTCAGGTCTTGTGGTTGTTCATTTAAATTTGCCATTCATTCAGAAAAAAGAGTTCATTGTTGGAACCGAGTATCGAGAACCGGGAACCGATGGTGGAGAACCGGACCGGTATCGAGAACCGGAAAAATTTAAGAACCGACTCATCCTTAATTAATACTCATCAAAACCAGGGTCGTGTATATTATTAAATGAAAAAGTGGTTTTGTAAAAGTCAAATTATTTAAAATTTACTTAAATCTCTTTTGTAGCTAAATGCAAGACACAAATTCTCTAAAATTTGTATTTTGAGTACCATTTCAGAATCTAAAATCGAGAATCGATAGCAAAGGAATCTGGATTGGAACGAAAAGAACTGGAATAGACTTATACTTTAAATCAATTCATAGTAAAAGTCACCCAAGTATAATATTTTAAGTCAAAGTTTGGCTGTCCATTCAGATTGATGGCATGACATCTTAAAAATGTATTAGGATATCCTGATATGCCCTTGCTATACATTCCTCTACAAAATGGTTGATGGCTTGGTTTGCGGTGCCAAAATCACAGTTTGGCAAAGGTTGTCTATGAACATAGCTAACATGAAAAAAAATCTGAGTTTACCGCAAGGTTAAGGCAGTTTTTTTAGCACATTTATAAATTATGAGAAGGTTATATCATTATGTCACAATACACTTCTTGATATTTAGAGTCATTAAATCAATACTATGAAAAGAGGATAATCAATTGAGACAATCATTCAGCATCATACAATCTAATAGAAGAAAGTAATCTTCTAATCACCAAAGAATCCTAAGAAGTAGCTGAAAGATAAGTTTCTCCACTCACTTGTGACTGCTGCTGCTGCCTGAGTCTCTTGGCCCTAGTTGGGTTCCAGCTCAGATTCTCCGCTATGCGAGTTCTCTTGATCCACTCATCATACCGAGTGTTCCATCCAGTATAGTGGACCAAGTATAGGGTCTGGTGACCATCCATCTCGGTGTCCACAACCTTTGAGAGAAAAGACCAGAATTATAAAAATACAACAAGCAAATAAATAACATCACCAGTGAAACAATGCATGTTTAAAATGTGATTAAGAAATTTGTATAAAATAACAAGATATTATCAATCACAAATGAAAGCAGCTAATAAATCAAAGACAATTAAGTAACTTAATATCATATGAGTATCAAGTCTGCACTTAATGAATTAATTTTCCTTAGTCAGCTAGCTTACCTTGGCCTCGTAAGTCACCTTCGATTCATGCGTTGGCCCATAATATACTTTGAGCTTGTCACCGACACCAACATGAATGTGATTTGACAGTTGCCCCAGGTGCCTGAAAATATATTAATAAGTTTGTCCTTATAATCACAGACAAAACATTCAAAAATGATAAAAATTAATCATAAAATAACACAGCATGAAATTATAAGTGAGACAGGAGGGCCTGAACTGATACATACAAAATTAAGATGAAAATCAACAATAAATGAAAGGCTAGGCAAGCAGAATGTTACAGTACACATAGTAAGAATTGCATGAAAGCAAAAATAACTAATGCTAGATGGCAGTTTGTAGGGTAATAAGTACATTTAGAAGAAAAATGAACATGAACAGCTGACTGCTAACAAAATAATACTATATTTACATGCATACCATGAGCAATTTTCACAATAAATCAGGTGCACATCATTGAGGATGTGTACGAAAGACTGTGCCCGTTCAGCTAGGCACCCAGCTACAATGCAGGCAGTTGGTATGCACCTTCTCCAGCCTTGACATAACATTCTGTGGAAGGAGGCTGATCTCTGTACATTCTAGCAAGTTAAAAGTATTTAAATTGTCTTAATTGAAACACTAGCCAGCCATGTCTATGCAGGTAGCTTGGCTCTCAAATGGTGGCCTGGCCAAATCCAATTTTCTGTATCATGAGCTCAAAGAAACTAACAGGGTCTCCATTACAGTAACATATTCACATATCTTATTGGAACATCTACTGCTTACTGAACAATCGCATGTATTATGACATTTTGTTTAAGATTTCTGGGTAAAAACTGCGATGCATGTTTTACATGTGGGCACACAGTGGGACCAGATTGGGAGCCAATAGGCTCAGAAGCTATACGTTAGGCTAAGATTACTTGAAAAATTCAGACACTGAATTTCAGGGTTACACAAAGGGCATTACTTTAACCATGCACATTATCTCACAAATTGATAAAAGCAACAAAATAAGTGACATAATAACATTGCCGAATTGATAAGTACAAAAATGCCTTCTCTCTAAGCAGCATTAATGGCTACAAAAAAACTGAGTGAGCCACTAGGATGCTCCATTAACATAAAAGTTCACTTTTATCATTTCCCTCTTCCAATTCCTTTTCCTTCCCTTATTTATGTCTGGTGTCCCAATACACCCTGAAGTACCTCACACGGTAATTTGCAGGTGGGGTACAAGAGAAAATAGGGTATTCTAAGAGGTACTCACTCCTCAGACTTGGACCCCTTCTCTTCGGTGTCTTTCCTTTTGCGGCCCCTCTTCCGCTCCTCCTCAGCACTCCCCCCACTACCGCTGCTGGCACTACTGCTGCTGCTTGACACTGGCCTCTTGGTGCTTGAGCTGCCCACAACACCTGGGCCTGAACCTTGTTTTGAGGGACCTTTCTTCATCTCAGACTCCCTGATAGGTGTACGACTCTCCCTAGCCTTCCTTCCCTCGGGATTGCTCTCCTTTGATTTTGACCTCGTCAACTGCAAAAAATATCAACAATTAAACCAGCTTTGACCATGCAAGATCTTATCGCAAGAAATAAAAAGCTAATTGAGGGCCTGAGAGTCAAAGTAATACAAATGACAAACGTCCTCCAGTGACACCTGTTTACTTTACTCCTGTAAGAAATGATTAAAACCAAATTAGCTTAAGCATTCGGCAGCTAGATCGTAGCACCATACCTTCGATCAATTGTATTCCTTTTCCTGTAGCTAACTGACTGCACCAGATGGTACCAACTTAGAACAAGTGCACTTATATTGTTTTTCGTGTTTATGTTACTTTGACTCTCAGGCCCTCAATTATGCACCAATCAATTTCCCTTTTCACTCGGGTCCCACTCATGTTCACAATTGAGACTCCTGAAGACTAAATTTGGCAAATACATAGTGACTCTCTTCCACCACGCTCCTACGTCTACCTATTTCAAGCATAATGACCAGTTTTTCGAGCAAAGAGATGCTGTTCCTATGGGATCTCAGTTGCCACTGGTTATTGCCAATTTTAACATGGAGGAATTTGAGGAAAAAGCACTCTCCTTATCTCCCCTTGGACTGAAATGTTTTTTCGGTATGAAGACAACACTTTCGTCATTTGGCCAAATGGGGAGGACACCCTTAACCAGTTTTTAGATCATATAAACAGCCAACATCCTAGAATTTGCTTCACGATGGAGGCAGGCAAATGAATGGATCCCTTTCCTTGACACCCTTGTCCATTTAAGGAAGGATGGCAGTCTAGGACGCAGTGTCTACCGTAAACCCAACCATACGTATCTATAAATGAATGGTCATAGTCATCATCATCCCTCCCAAAAACGTGGTTCTGTCCATGCTATTTCATCGGGCAAGGGCAATTGCTGACTCAAGAGTGTCTCCCGTGGGAGCTAAAACACGTAAAAAAGACTATCCGCCATAACGGTTCAAGCAAAACATATATCTCTTTGGCCCTTAAATTCAATTCAATTTATTTGTCTAGCTATCAACATGTTACAGCTTTTAGACTTGATATAACACACAGGGTAAATTAACAAAATACATACATTGGGTACAAGACACAAACATCTATCATATAAGATATTCCGTAGTGGAATAATGCATTTTTAGTTTTAAGTAGCTGAGCAGATTAGCTTTAAAAGCAGCCACGCTTTTATGAGTTTTGAAGAACCTTTTACCCTCTAGACACTGGCAAGGCAGAGGAATGGCAAAAACCTCCAGCATGGTCATGACTATCTTTCATTGCAACAGTCTCCTGGGAAAATCTCAATAATTCTCAAGAGATACGACATTGAAACATTTTTCAGGCCTTGCACCAAAACCTTAGGGACCAACAAGTGCAAGCATAAATCCCTGTGGCTTAATGACTCCAGGAGTCTATTAGATTCCCTGTGAATGTGGACAAGTATACGTGAGGAAGCTGTATTCATTATGGAATCATATCACTTTGTTGGTAGGTAATACGCTCTTAAAAAGAAGTTACTCTTCGGCGGAAGTTCTCATATTTTTACTAGTTGGTAGACAAAATGATGCCTCTATAATGGCTAGTGAAAGCCTTAATTTGAACTATCATATATGTGATTCTGACTAGGTAAATCTCGATGGCGCTGATTGGTGGCAGTGCTAATCACCGCAACATTTGCCCAATTTGCTCTAATTGCGCAAACAGCTCATAATTAATAACACATCATTAAATATGAAAATGCTGCCATGATAAAAAATGCAGTCCATTACCAAGTAAGGCTGAGAATACTGAATGAATAACGAACATCAAAATGTGGAATTTTAAAGGGCGAGTGCAAAATCAGCTCGCTTTGAAATTCCTAGCATTCAGATCATAAAGTGAATTCATCGTAAAGTGAACCTATCGTAAAGCAGGGGTCCACTGTACAATATTTGTGCAATATAATTGGCCTTATGGAGAGCATTAATATCGCAAAGTGGAAATACAAAATGTATTTGCCATTGGTATGTCCTAATACTAAACTTTGAACGTAAATCTAATGCATTTCTTGGTGATTATTTTACGTGGATTATGTTTAATAGAAAAGAAAATACGTGAAGGTTTCTCGGATTTCACTGCGGGTAAGATTATTTAAATTAATCAACATTTCGATGGTTGACTCAGCCATCGTCATCAGGATAATGAGTCGAGCGAGGATGGTGGCAGTTATATATAGCCGCAGATGCCCCATTGTTGTGGGGGCAGTTGCGAATTCTTTGAATTTCATCTATTACTGGGTGCCAAGTCCTACTTAAAATAAAAATAAAATAGCAAAGAAAATGGTTTTATGCAGCCGAAAGGCAGAGATATTGACCCCAAAAAGGTAAACTTATTTGGTGACACAACTATAAGTTAAAGGTAGGTTTTCCTTGGCCAAAAAAAGGAACAAATTTCTTGACTTCTACTCAAGTATACACGGTAATTATGTCTATAGTGAGTCATGCTCATACTGAACCATAACCCTGGGTAATAATCCAATACTCATAATCCAATTCTACTGAATATGGAAAGGAGATATAAAAAAAACTAAGAAGAAGAACAGGATAAAAGTATCACTTCAGACAATACTTATGCACACTTGAGGGAGACCCCATAAAAGGTACAACTATGGCTAGTCCCCGTATCCTCAACATTTGCTAATTGAAATCAGTTAATATAAAACCATTGATTTAATATCTTTGCATGTTATTGTAACATGGAGGCCGGCCTATGTGGGGAAAACTTGGCGAAAAATTATTAAAAGCACCAGAAATACTTTGATGTAAGCACAAACAAAAATAAAGGGAAATCAACAGTGACAGGCGAGATGTGGTGGAACTTCATATCAATAAAGAAAATAATCGATATAGTAGGTCCACTTCTATTTAAAATTCACAACACCTCCCTGTCCCCCGGTCTCCCCCCCCCCCCCTTCTGTTGGATTTGATGTGTATATATACTAACCGCAAAACTGGAATATTATTGTAACTGAGGATGACTTAGTGAAAAGAGGCAAAACACGTGTTGTGTATTTTAAATAAAAGTGGATGTACTATATCGATTACTTTCTTCATTAAAATAAAGGGAATCATGGTGTATCAATAAATAAATGGATTGGAGATTATTATAAAGAGATTTGAAAGTATTTGTCCCAAGTACAAGTGCTCAAATATCACAGAGAAATGATTGCATAATTTGAAGAGAAATAATATAATGCTCTCAAAAATTTTACATTGGACCAAGTTAGTGATTTTGCAAAATTACCCCAGTTATATAGCATGCCATTTTTAAATTAGAGAAAATCAACGAGAAATTCCCAAATTATGATAAAATCAAGGCAGTTCCCAGATTTTTCTGCAAGTTGTCCGGGTTTCCAAGGAGGGATTGACTACCCTGCTATGCCATCAAGGTAAGAAACACAATGCCTTGAATTCAAGGCATCTATGTTGAGTGAATCAAAGATTTTCCCACCATTAATTGCTATCCCTCACCTTCATGCAGGACTATCATATGTACACATACCTTCTCATCATCACCCCTCTTCTCCCTCCGCCTCTCCTCTCTCCTGTTCTCGGCCTCTCCACCTCCATCCTTCTTGCCAATGCCTTCCTCCTCAGCCTCATCATCCCCATCTTCGTCATCACCCTCATCGTCATCCACCTTCACTTCTTCATCCTCGTCATCTACCTCCTCAACCACTTTTGGCTTTTCCTTCTCCACCTGCTTAACATCTTTAGGTGTGACTTCCAGGCTGGCCGTCTCCTTTACCTGCGATCGCAGCCCTAGCTCCCTCCCCTTGCGCACTTCCACGGCCGGGGTGGGAGACTCAACAGGCTCAGACTTGACACTCTCAGCTACCTTGGAAGACAATGGGGTGCTAGGGGTCTTTGTGCTGCTGCTGCTGATCTCGGGAGGTTCTGTCTTGATGGGAGCTGGTTCTTCTACAGTTGCCTTCTTCTCCAACTCCTCCTTCACTTTACTTTTGGTTTCTTCCTTGGGAGCCTTCTCCTCAACCTTTGTGCTTCCTCCCTTTGTGCTCCCATCCTCCTTGGCCCTACCCTTTGCCCCTGTCTCCTTCCCCTTCCCTGGCGTGTCTTCCTTGCTCTTTCCCTTGGCCTCTTTCTTGCCCTTCCCACCCTCCTCTGTAACCCCTCCCCTACTCCCCCTACCTCCAATGACCCTCTCCACCTCTTCCACTGCTGTGTTCTTTTCCTGCTCTTTCTGCTTCCCCTTCTTCTCCACCACTGGCTTAGTCTTTTCCTCCCCTGCCCCAGCACCTTTCCCTTTCTCTTCGCTCGCAGTCCCAGCACCCTTGCCTTTTTCCTCTGACACTCCTGCCTTCCCTTTTTCCTCCACCACTTTCTTTTCCATCTCCTTCTTCTCTGATTCCTTCTTCTCTGATTCTTTTTTCTCTGATTCCTTTTTCTCCGATTCCTTTTTCTCCAATTCCTTTTTCTCTGATTCCTTTTTCTCTGATTCCTTTTTCTCCTCTTCAACCTTTCTTGAGGCAACATCCTCCTTCTCCTCTGGTTTTGTCTCCTCAGGCTTAGTTTCAGTTTTCTTGGCAGAAGTTGCAGCACCAGACTATAAAAATGAAATAGAAAAAGGCATTAAAATACAGTGAAGTCAGGAGAAATGTACACTGAGGCCACCTCTGATAATACAAAAGGCTTATGTGCGATAATAAATTGTGACAAAAATAAGATACTTCTGTGTTTTGCAGTACTTAATTTTTTTACATGTTTGGGATAACATATTTTAGGGAATAGCCTTTTGCCAAATTCTGACATTTGACTACATGAACTAAACTGGGTTGGTACAGCCACAACTTAAGGATCTATCCCTCAGATAATAGGGTACCTAAGTAAATTTTGACTTGGATAATTGAGACTCTACTGTACTCAAATAAACACTGTTGCAAGTAACTCAGCAGGGTGATTACCAAATTACACACAAAAGAAATCTCTATACAGGGAGACTAGGATGACTTCACACCAATATACATAACGCATTCCATTTTGGAATAGGCAGTCAAAATGATGAAATTTAGGGTGTTAGTCCAAGGAGACGCTATGTTTAAATCAATTCCTACATAATGTCCCATCCATGCATACCTCTTTTTCTTCTGCTACACTCATGCATTCACACACTTATTTTAAGGATTCCTACCAATACTCCTCTTCAACAATTGATTCCTTCAGATTCACATGTGACTTTGTTGGTCCAGCCCATCCTCTCACATCATTCACTTCTCTACCATAAATATATTCATTCCCTATCACATCAATTATTTTAGAGACACAGAGAACTTTGTTCATTATTCTAATTCAAGTACTGATCAACAATATTTGCTGAAGTCCACAGTATTACATAAATCAAGAGAACTTGGCTGCCAAATTGAGAAGCATATATCTCTAAAAAGGACGCACATGAGTTTGTTATCATTGGTATAGCCTGTTTTCAGTCTCAAAACATAAGTCCAGGTTAATTTATAAAATTACAGGACTAATACCTTTTCTGGCACACAAAAAGGTAACTATTAAAAGAGAAAAAGATAATGGTATACAAAAAGTTGCAAAACCAATAACTGCAAATTGTATTTTCCCCAAATCTTTTTAAAACTAAGTCATTGCAGAATAAATATAATATACATACCAATAAAATCTTTAACCATCTTTCCAATCACTGCGAAATGTGCAAATGATATGGTATGCAGTCATGCACACAGGTGCAACGATACGCGCTAAGGAGATGAAATTGGCCATTAAAAAATCATTAGACTTTACCGGGATTTAAACCTGGATCTCCCAATTGCCAGTCAAGTGTATTAGCCAGTTATCCAAGCACCAAGCCATCTGAACTCAAGGTGATTTTTGGCAAGGATTTGTGCGAACTAGATGTTCTTTTTTCAGGTTTTTATTGTAACACAGGAGACATGTTTGCACTTACTAAATCACTGTCAATGAGGATAAGCCCGTAATTGCAGCTTTAAAATGGCCAACTCGGACAATTTTGCAATCACTGCAAAATGCACAAATGGTATGAATATATGTACGAAAATGAATTTTTCATGGGAAATTTCATCCCCTTGGTGTATATATTTGCACATGTACGTGTGACTGTGTACCATCAGACGGTGGAACCAAAGAACAGTCATCAGAGGTACCCCCCTCAACTGTATTGCATCTCACCTTCACAATCGACCCCAGACAGTAAACCTTTTGATTGATGGTGCTAAACACTCCTCTAACATTTGTTTATCCTCAGTGGGTGTTCCACAAGAGTCTATTCTTGGACTATTTCTATTTCTGATACATATAAATGATTTACCAACAAATTTGTCTAACACAAATAATATAAAGCCAATAGGGTGGTTTCCTATTTTTTTTTATTGCCTAGATCTGAAGTTTATAACCCCTGGAGTACGTATTTGAAGCCGTTCGATTTAAAAATGGCGTTAAGTATTTTTCCTTATTAATTAAAAAGTGAAAAAATTCAACGGCGCGAAAACGCAACGGCAAACTATTGCATGCAGGTTAATCCTACGTGTGACGTCAGAGGTACGTACGCAACTACTCTGCCGCTAGGTGGTTCGCCGTAAGCTGCTTATCTGCAGACGACGTCCGCCGAAAAAGCTTTAAGTAATAATAATAATAAATTTATTGATGGGAAAAAAAACCAATTACAAAAGTAAACTTGGTGTAAAATGGAAATGAGCTTTATTTATTAATTTAGCTTTTGCTTTAGTCGCATAGAGAAACCTCATCAAAATAATTAAATACATTTATGGTTATGGCATGGGGAATGAAAATCGTATAATAATATACTCTGAAATTAATGGTGCTACCTCCTATTTTTTAGGTAAAGTTAGTATGAAAAGCATGAGATAAACCATTTTGTTCGTATTCATTTCGAAATATTTCCTGCAAGCAAGCACGAAATCGTCAGTTAATAACTATACGGAGAGCAGGTGCTACACCGCAGCTATGATACGAATACACATTAATTCAATTCATCCACTTTGTCGAGGTGTCATTGCCAGAACATGAAATTAGCAAAAAAGGCTTACCGCCAATAGCATAATGGATGGCAAAATCTCAAAGCAAACTATGTATGAGCAAATACTAAAACGACTAAAATGCGTTGATCACCCCTCACCGTGATCACAGACCATTGATGGGAACTCGTGATTCACTGCATCAGCTGATCAGCATCATATTTCCCAAGGAGTACCAGTAACATGCCTCCGAGAACATTGCTTTATAAAAATTGTTTTGTGCCGCAGTGTCACACAACAACAATTAGCGATGGCAAGAAAGCTTACGTCGGGGTTCCACTAAGCGAGTAGAGGAGAATTTTGTGGTTCAAAGCTGTCAGAAGAGAGTACCTTGCTTTACTCCTCTGATTTCACCTGCACTAAACCGAACATCTTCTCTAGAGAACTCCACCACTATGGCCACATCCACTTTCGGTAGATTGTCCGTACAAAACCAGTTTGTAAAGCCATTGAACTTGTTCTCATGAAACCTTGTGGCTTTGTATATCAGCAAAAGGAACTGATGATGAAAGGTAACTAATGGAATATGCAAGGTATGAATGAAAGGAATAGAAGATGAGATAAAGGAAATGTTTGTCAGAACGAAAGTGATCAAAACGTTAACAACTAAGCCGGAACACCACAGAACGCGAAGTCACAAGTACGCAGTTTCGTTATTCATTTCACTGCGCATGCGACGCTTGCCGCGAAGAACGCCTTCGCGGTAGCTCTGTACTAGTAGGCTGCGTAGGAGCTTAGAAAACGTCTTTTAATGGCATGCTCAATGGAGGAGACTTTCCGAACTTTGAGCATTTTAAACGAGGTATATTAATACATGTTCACCAGATTTTAGGGACTCTGAAATACAATAGTAAGTACAGTCGATGCTAATTCCATATACCTCGCAATGTTGACTATCTACCTGTTACGTCATCATAAAAGCTACCGCTGTCCCGCCATTTCCGAGCCTTTTCAAATGAGCTTAAAATTAACATTCAATTTTCTTGGAAACTAAGACTTTTTAATCCAAATAATTTGCGTGCAATGGATACGTTTATGGTGGGGCACCATTCGCAATTAATGAATTCTGTTTTCTTTGATGAAGGAAACTACCCTATTCTCTATTCTGATGATACAAATGTGATAATCTCTCATACCTCACAAAACTGCTTATTTGAAAATGGTAGGCAAGTTACAGATATACTCAGTAAGTGGGCCAATGACAACTATTTAATTGTAAATACTGAAAAAAGCAAATTGATTCACTTCTCCACCACAAAAAATCCCACATCAAGCTAACTTGTTAAGAGCAACTGGAAATCAATCGAGCAAGTGTTCTTCAATTCCTGAGTGTATGTTTAAGTTCAAATATTTCTTGGAGCCTACATACTGATATACTTAGTCATAAACTAAGTTCCACGTGTTACTTACTAAGACAAATTAGTGGTACAGTGAGAAAGAACACACTCCTAAGTCACTATGGGGAATTCTATTCCCTTATACTATACAGCATCATCTTTTGGGGTTCCTCTCATAACTCATTGTCAGTACGCATTTCCCGACTTAAAAAAAAAGGCTGTCAGAATCATAGCCCAAAAACCCTTTACACACCCATGTCAACCCTTATTCAAGGAGCCCTTATGCCACCCAACCCTTATTCAAGGAGCTGAGTCTTCTACCACTCCCTTGTATATACATAATGATCGCAGTATTAAACATCAAGTCAAATATTGGCAGCTTCCACCTCAATAGTTGGCCTTCACTTCCATCACACAAGATGCAAACACGATATACACTACATAAACATAAGATAAAACTTCAACAAATTTTCCCACAGGGAAATGGGGGTTTGACTAGACAAACTTCCTGCTTAAGTAAAAAATATTAAAAATTATTATGCCTTTAAACTGCAATTAAAAAGTTTCCTTGTAAAAGAGTCCTTTTATCCATTGGAGGAATACATCTGTGAGTAAAGAAAGGACTTAGATAAAGTCATTTCAATGTGATTTAGTGTATTGAATGTAAACTATATGTGATTATATATGTATTGACTTAACTACGTATTGTTACATGTAATTTCTGTTTGAAAATTTGACATGCCTTATATCACAGGACAAATGTACCTTGGTCTTTAGGCAAATAAAAACTATTATTATTACCACATCATTTGTGCATTTTGCAGCGATTGGAAAATTGTCAGCATTAGTAATTCTAAAGCCACAATGTTGGGTTTATCCTCCACAACAGAGGCTTAGTAAGCATGACCACATCTCCTGTGCTACATCATGGATTTAAGACAAGAACACCTAGTTTGTAAAACCCCCGCCAAAATTTGCCTGGAATTAAAATGGCTTTGTGGTGTAACTGGCTGGCACACCTAACAATTAGGTGATCTCGGATCTGGATTCGAAACCTAGTCAATTCATAAAATTTTATCATGATGAATTTCATCCCCTTGGTGTAAACATATCTTCAACCATATTTTAAACAAGAGAAAAAAACTCAATGGTATCAGGCTCAACTCTCTGTAACTTCATTTTAAATAATGAAAAAGAAAACTAGGTCTGAAGGGGTATCTAACGATGATTCCGCTGCGTCGAATTTAGTGGTACCGTAAAATAAATTGGTGGAATAAAACTAAGTTTTCTTTTTCATTATTTAATAGAGAACAAGTAAGAAATTAAAAAATCCCAAAAAAATCCATTTTTTCACCATCCTGTAAAGGTGAATTGCAGTTAAGTATGAAGACAACAGAACTTACCTTTTCTTTATCTTCAGCTTCCTTACGCTTAGGGGTGTTGATTGGAGTGGCTCTGTCCCTGTCACGAATTAAACTACGACTTGAGCGATGACGAGAGCGGCTCCCACGAGGATGATTCACCATTGTGCAACCTAATTTCCTATAAAAATCTTCAAAGCTGTGCAGAAATCTGAAGTGGAAAAGCAGTCAAAAGTAACGTTCAATTCTAATGCAGTTGTTGACCAGCTATAGTATTTTTATCAAGTATAATATATCAACCATCACTCAGTACTTACTTTTTGTAGGCTTGTTTGACAAGATTTGTATTGCTCGTGTTATTCTGACCAAAGCCAAGTTTCTGGGAAACCATTTTCCATTGGTTGTGATTAGTGACACGATTATATCCACCAATCTTGTGCACAACCTGTGCCAAAAAGGAAAGGTTATGCTCATTCATAAAAAAAAACATAATAATAATAAAAATAAAGTATTGGCAAAAGAAATGCAAAGTACAGTTCCTACAATTATGGAACAAATATATAATTAATGTTTTCAATTTTATCAAGCCAATTCATCAATACTATTTCTAAATAAAGCAAAGCAATTTTAAAGAGGGGATGTAAGGCATTTCAATGTATGATATTTTTACATAACCAGTATTTATGCAACCAAGTCAATTACACTTTACTTGAACAGCATTGAATACCTGGGTTAACGTTTATTTAGATAAACTTTAGCCATCAAAACCTAGGCTTTTATGAAGAAGATTACAATATATCAAGGGTTAATTTCTTTCTGAGTTACAGATATCTCACCTTGAATAGTTTGTACAGATCAACATCCTTCATCCCAATTGTTGGCCCTTTGTTTATCGGTGTGCCCCTATCATCCATAAATTTGTACAATTGTGCAACAAAATGATCTTTCTCTTCCCTTGGCTCATCATCGGAACTCTGCAACAAAATGTTTAAAGAGATAACCATCAGCACATTTTTGCAGGCCACTGCTAAGTATTGAACATTAGAATATTCCATTACTCCTAAGAAAATCACCATTTTCAGCTTTAAAGAAGGAAATTGAAATACTTTGCTTTTTCTACCAATTTACTTTAATCGTCGACTAGTTTCGATACACTGTATCATCTTCAAAGACTAGTGGTACAAAAATCATAGGGTCATAGTTTTTTTTTTGTACCACTAGTCTTTGAAGATGATACAGTGTATCGAAACTAGTCGACGATTAAAGTAAATTTGTAGAAAAAGCAAAGTATTTCAATTTCCTTCTTTAGAATGGATTTCTACAATGTAAAGGCCTCAACCATTAAGTGCATTTTCAGCTTTTGAAAAACATAAGTATTGCTTAAAATATCAAGGTAATCTTATTAATACAGTCATGAAGGAAATTGGTCCACGAATCTCTCACTATGTCCACAAAAATGCCTAGCAAACACTAAGCACTCACATCCGAGTCTGATCCAGCTTCTGAATTGCTGTCCCCACTGCTACCATCCATTCCAAACAGCAACTCCCGATCCCAGTGAGGAGGAAGTTCATCTCTATCTAGGAACTGCAGGGCTTTCTCCACAGCTGCACCATTGGGGAATAAAACATTATCATTGTCATCATCACTTAAGAAAATAAATACATGCAACTGAAATAAGTGAGAGCAAGTATCTTTCAAATACATATAAAATTTAAATTCAAGCAGGAGGTGGTGGAACTAATTCATGATGATGAATAATAAGCAATGTCCCTTAAGCCTTTTTTTCTATTTTTGTTATCAACTAGCAAACTTAAAATATGAATTTTACCATTAGAAGACAAATGCAATCAATTCCTTATCAAAACAAACTTGAATTAATTCACGCCCAAAGCTATTACTGGCATATATTTAACCCTTTCACCATTAGCAAATTACAGGTGGAGTGTGCTAAGACTTCCAGGGTCATTTTTTTCAAATTTTCAAATTTGTTATGCTAATTGTCATATTATGTCACATACTTATAGTAGCGTCATTTGTGGTTGTGTGGTCAGCTCGGTAACCAGCTCAGTTGACGTCTGGCTTGCGCGGCTGACAAGCATTGTACCTTACTCAATAGTTAATAAAATAATTCTCTATAGTCAACGTGTCTTACTTCACTTACCACGGACCTAGTAACAATAAGCACACATGGTGCAGTCGGTTCGAGTTTGGTTATGTGCGAGTATTGTTGTGTAGTCACTCGTGTTGAGTAGATCGAAAAAAGACTACAACTTTCGTGATTGCAAACACATGTGAACAAAGGAAATTCTTCTTATAGAGAGCTAAACCAAGGAGGGATCACCATTGAAAGTTCAATGAGAGCCCCTTCAGCACTCTCTTTTGAAGGTAATACCTACGAAAGAAAACTGGAAAATGTGGCGGCAAAAATTCTAGATTTATCTCAAAGCTACATGCTATGTCATACTTGTGGGAATTGCTCTTTTTTCATTAATTGCAGTCAAATTTTTGGTGATCTTGAAGGTGTAATTATTCTGATTGACGATGTGTTAGTCTGGGGAAGTACTTCACAAGAACATGATGTGAAAAAAAGTACTTGATAGAGCAAGAGAGATAAATGTCAAATTTAACATAAAAAATGTAAATTTAGAAAAAGTGAAGTTAAATACATTGGTCATATCTTTTCAGAAAAAGGCATTAAAGTAGACAGTGATAGAATAAAGGTTATTGTTGAAATGGAAGTGCCGAAAAATAAAGATGAATTGTTAACTTTTTTAGGCATGCTAGTCTTAGCATATGTTGGAAGATTTGTCCCAAATTTGTCCAAAATAAGTTCAATTTTAAGAAACTTGACAAAAAAAGGACTCTGTGTGGATTTGGGATTAAAATGCTGACAAAGCATTTATTGAATCAAAAAAATTTTAACAAATTCTCCAACATTAAAGTATTTCGATGTAAGCAAACCAGTGGTCTTGAGCGTAGATGCATCCCAACATGACCTTGGAGATGTTGTACTCCAAGATAACCTACCGATAGCATATGCTAGCAAAGCCTGGACAGATGCAGAAGATATGCTCAAATTGAGAAAGAGGCTCTTGCAATTGTATTTGCATGTGAAAAGTTTCATCAATAGGTACGTTTATGGGAAAAAGGTTTTAGTTGAAAGTGACCACAAACTATTAGAGCCTATTTTTAAAAAGTCGATTGATCAATGTCCACCCAGAATTCAAGGAATGAGATGGGCTACACAAATATATGATATTGATGTTAAATATAAACCTGGTAAACAATTTTTTCGAGCTGATGCCTTATCGAGAAAATTTTTAAAAGATGAAAAAGGTAATTTTGGCATGGAAATAGAAAAATGTGTGTACACTATAATTGAAAATTTTCCTATTAGTATTGAAAAGAAAAATTCATTTCAGAAATAAATAGAAAATGATGATGAATTACAAATGTTAATAAAATTTTTAATAATGGCTGGCCAAATGATAAAAAGTCAATTCCTGATATTATCAAACCCTATTGTGGATAAGCTAACGAATTCTGTATGATTGATAATTTATTATTCAAAGGTAATAAATTAGTAGTACCAAAGAGCTTGAGATCAGAAATGTTAAATTTAATTCACTATATTCACTTGAGCTTAGAAAAATGCAAGGCCCGAGCAAGGAAAATTTTATATTGGCCTTTTATGAGCAAAGAAATTTCAGATCTCGTTTCAAGCTGTTATATATGCAATAAGTCCACGGTTAAAGAAACATTAATGCCAATAGAGGTTTCATATATACCTTGGCAAACTGTAGGAATGGATCTTTTCCATTACAAGGGTTCTGAACACTTATTAGTTATTGATTGTTTTAGTAAATATGCAGAAGTTACTATACTGCAGACAACAGATGCTTCTAGTGTTATTAATGTATTAAAAAATATTTTGCTAGACATGGCATTCCTGAAGTTGTCTGTTCTGATAATGGTCCTCAATTTAATAATTATATGATTACACAATTTGCAAAAGACTGGAATTTCAAGCATTAGACTTCGAGTCCATATTGGCCGCAATTTAATGGAATGGTTGAAAACCATTAAATTAATATTTAACCCTTTAACTGCTCCCATCGTCTTTTGGCGATTTGAAGTATGGTTTATGGTTTTAGTAAAAAAAAGTTCAACAATTCGTATTCAACAGTAAAATCACACGATAATTACTCATTGTAAATTTTAAAACTAATTTTCCCTAAAATATAAAGTGACAAATTTTTAAATTACGAAAAAATTTAGAAAAAAAGTCTGCGTTTGGGGAGAGCTATATTTCAGATTATTTGCGCAGTTAACACTTTCAACGCGGCGGCATTTTTTTCAATTTTTTTCCGGTGACTGAAATTTAAATGGCCTTAAAAAGGCAAAGCAAGCTTGGACGACAATTGTCATCCGCAGTCACCGGATAGCACCCGGCGGACGACAATTGTCGTCAGTCAGCGTTCAACATGTTAAAGGGTTAAAAAGGTTGAAGAAAATGGAAAGGATCCATACCTAGCATTATTAGAATATAGAAATACCCCTATTGACAAAAGTATTTAGTCTCCAAATGAAATTATGTTTAAAAGAAATGCAAGAGGCCTAGTACCTATAAGATTCAAAATCAAAACTGTATTGATTATAATAGATAAGGAGTAAACTGTTAAATAAACAACATCATCAAAAAATGCATTGTGATAATAAAGCTCATCAACGAAAAGACATTAAAATAAATGATCAAGTTTTTGTAAGAAAAAGTATGAACAAACATCTAGAACTTGGCAAAATCATAGGTAAATGTGATAGACCTAGACCATTTGAAGTTCAACTTGGTAATGAACAAATTGAATGTAATACCCCACACATTAATCCTTATATTAATAGAGATGGTTGCAAAAACAAGACTGGTGAATATGGTAAAACCAAGCATCTTTATGATAACTGTAATAGCACACATCTAGAAAGTAATTGTTCTCATTCTGAGTCTGCCTATGTAAATAACAATTCAATAATAATTTATTAGTTTCGTTTGATCATGGTACATGACATTGAAACAAGTAAAAAAAATGCAAAACAATAGGTAGTTCAGCGATGGTACACAGATAATACATAGGTATTTGACATGAATAAGTATAAAATACAATACAAAAGTTCCCTTATGCAAATCATCCTTTAGAAATTCTTACACTTTATAGTAAGTAGGCTTTACTAATTATAAATATCTCCCTGACTTTCACTTAGAAAATATTCATGGAAGTTATGGCCTTTATGTTATTGAGTAAAAGCGATAAAGGGTGCTTCTTTTCGAACTCCTGGCAGACCCATTTTCATATCTACGAACATACCTACCCTGCTGTTTATTGTTTGTTAAGTTATCATTAAGGTACACAACATACATATAAAATGACATGAACAAAGTATATAAATACAAGGAATATGAAAAAAAGAAAATGGAGGAAGTATTTTCATGAGATTAGGAACCATCCAAAAATGAGCTTAAGCTATAAAATGCTTCGTTTATTAGAAAAGTCTTCAGGGATTTTTTGAATTGTGTGATTGGGGATATACTTTTTATATCCGGAGGAAGACTGTTATATATGATGGAGGTCATATGATGGGGGCCTTTTTAGCTTTTTGACAGGTTATAATCCAGGATATGGATGTCCATTTTGTGCCTGGTGTTGTAGTGGTGGAAGTCACTATTTGTTGGGAACAGATCGGGGTGCTCCCTAATGAAAACTGCACAGTTTAAAATGAACAGAGATGGAAAGGTTAAGATTCCTAATGTTTTGAATAGAGGCTGTCCAGGACTGCGATAGGGAACCCGACACATAGCTTTCAAAGCTTGCTTTTGGAGTGAGAAAGCTTTGGTAGCATAGGATGAGTTTCCCCAGAAGATAATGCCACAAGTTAAGTGGGATTCAATTTTGGCTGAGTACAGGAGCTTCAGGGTATTGATTGACACAATATCCCGCATCCTATGGATAATGAATATGCCCGTAGATAATTTTTTATCAATATTGTTTATGTGTAGACTCCAATCAAGATTTTCTGTCAGATGAATGCCAAGAAATTTCAGAGAGGAAGACCTGGCCATTGATAAATTCCTCATTTTAATGAGAGGGCTTTCGTCGGGAACAGACCACTTTGTATGAAATTGTAGGTAAGTATACTGTTTTGTTATTATTTATCAAGAAGGTTAGAGTCACACCATTGGACCATTTTTTAAACTGATAGATTTAAATTATAAACAAGATCTCTTCAACTGGCAGATTTGAGCAAGCAGGATGTGTCATCTGCATATAACACAGATTTGCTAGGAGTTAGATGAATGGGGAGACTGTTTACAAAGATTATGAATAATAGGGGCACCAAGATGGATCCTTGTAGTACTCCATTTGTCACTGCATGCATGATGGATGTAGCATTAACATAACTATTGGACAAGATCTTGGTGTAGCGGATTGCCTGCTGTCTGTTACTTAGGAAAAACTTGAACCAATTAAGGGCCTTCCCCTTTACTTCAGATTTGGACAATGTATTCAAGAGTATATCATGATTTAGGGTATCAAAAGCTTTTTTCAAGATAATAAATCGATGAGAGATGATGAAGAAGGTGTAACTCGTGTTGGGTCCTTATTGATGATGTTAAGCCCATAACTATATAGCAGATTTATCATTTGCAGTTTCTCAGAGGAATTCCCCAAAACGTTTACACTTAGATCACCACAGAGAACAATGTTGTCTATATTTTTAGCAAAAGATTATGTCAAGATATCACTGAAATTGGAAAGGAAATATTCAAAATTCCCAATTGGGGACCGGTACATGCAAAAAATACCATATTTTATACGGTTAGATTTTAGAGTTATGGCACAACATTCAAGATCTTTCTACACGCTGGTAATATCCTCAAAACACTTCGTACCAAAATTCTCCCAAACATAAATAGAGACACCCCCTCCCTTGGCGTAATGTCTGCAAAAGTAAGACATTAAGTTAAAGCCATTTACTCTTGGCACTAGAAGCTCTTTTTGAGTTAACCAGTGTTCACAGAACAACAAGATATCATACTTAAACCTTTGATATCATACTTAAATCTCGATGTATAAAATGATAATAACTCTAATACTAATAATGTAAACCCTAGTTCAAATATATGTGCTCACTCTGGTAGAAAAGTAAAAACTCTGAGTGTATTTAAGAGATTATGATTGTACTACAAATTGAAAAGAAAAGGGATGTCATATTATGTCACATACTTATAGTAGTGCCATTTGTGGTTGTGTGTGGTCAGCTTGGTAACCAGCTCAGTTGACGTCTGGCTTCTCACACAATCATTGTACCTTACTCCATAGTTAATAAAATAGTTCTCTAAAGTCAACGTGTCTTACTTCATTTACCACGGACCTAGTAACGATAAGCATACACTAATTAATTCCATTAAAGTTAATATTTACAAGATTAGGTAAACACTTGGATACTGACTGGTGAAAACTAATGCATTTATATCACATTATGGAGGTATTGCAAAATGATAAATTTGAATCAATAAGATGCCCATCAAGAGATCATCTAAGAAGCAGCACAAGGGTTTATTGTTACTATATATCACCATGAGCCATTATGTCATCATTATGACGTGCCACTATCATTTCCCATGAGAATGCACGTGATCAAGTGGACAGAAAACTAAACTGTAGAAGGCTTCCCCTCATTAAAATTCAGATAAAATTTTCAGAGATTAAAGACATAACCAAACCATAACAGAGTTTCACTGTGGTAATGTTAATTAGTAACCGGTTGAAAACTGATTACTAAGTGTTTCACACGGTGATAAATATTGTCTAACTCTTGCATGAACAATAGCACAGTTTATGTTGCTCCACTTGCCGACATGTTGTTTCAAGTTGAATGTGAGAAAAAAATGAGCAGGTTGTGAGCACAAATTAAATTTTCAATATTCTGTGAGAGAGGCAGCATTTGTTTGACAGAAGAAATACCTCAGATTAAATTAATTGTGAACTACTGCAGGTGGTGCAGGAAACTTCTACAGTAGTATCTCATGTGAGGTAGATTTCAACATTTTGACTTTTCCATTCCTTACACTTGTACAAATTATTCAGATGAAATCAGTCTAAGACTCTCTGGTAACTACATATCACACCATGATCCTTCCATGTGAACATTAAAACACTCACCATTTCTTCCCAATTTATATGATTTATTACATTATAGTTAATTGCACCATCACATTCATTGTGTAAAGCAGATGACATCCATTCACTCAACTAAAAATTTCACTCTTTACCACACAATATGATGTTGCCTTGAGTCGGGCAATATCTATCACCATTTAAAATGGCCTTAACACTAAAGAGATATAGATCAATGACAGGACCCTTGGAAATTACAGACGAAACTTGAAAATTAGAACTTACCAGTTTTCAAAGTGTTGTTGTCAACTTTTGCCCCAATCTCACGTGTAAACTCTGTGGCCTCTTTCTTAGGAACTGTGAAACTGAAAATGAAAAAGATCCTTGTCAATGTCAAGGATGACTGAAATAGAAACTACACTGAGAAATATTGCTCAAGAAGAAATTTTGAAACATTTCCTCACTTCATAAATGATCCAATTACAAATATAGAGCTATAGAGGTCCCATGAACAACTCATAGGCAACTACTTGCCACTTTATCTTAATAACTAGGAGCACTGATAATGCTTCAAATATTCATTTAAAAAATATGACCATGGCTATTAATTTAAACAGATTATCAGGAAGACTGATAAAAGTTATAAATTGACTTACTATCTCCCATCCTTGAACGACCTCACTAGATACTCGTCCTTCACTCGGATCCTGACGGTGTCCTGAGCTGTTGGGGCAACCACCAACCCAGGGAACCAGTTGTCCTTCTGCTTTTTCCTTTCCCCAAGTTCAACGCAAACCACCTTGCCGATGTCCACCTCTTTCTCCTCCTTCTTCTTGCCCTTGCGTGCTGCAGTGCCTTCTTCATCATCACTGCCATCATCACTATAAAAAAATGACATCAATATACAGCAAAACCCCTAAATTGCACTTTTCTAGGGACCCTAAAAAAAATGTTCAAATTGCGGGAAAGTGCAAATTGTGGGAAAAGTAGAATTTTCACTTCTACATGGCTGCAGCCATGTAGAAGTGAAAATTCTACTTTTGGCTGAAAATGGCTGCAGCCATGTAGAAGTGAAACTGATAAACTGAAAAAGAGCAGTGTCATAATTTATTCTTTGAACAAGCTTTGAACAAGCAAGGATTATATGCATGAGTAATGGACTTTGAAAGTTAAATTTTATTTTGATTGAGCTCGTTGTGGTGCAAATTGCGGGAAAATTGAAAAATGTAGTCTAAATTCGGGGTTCTGCATACATTGGAAACATAGGAAATGGAATGGGACTTCGTAAAAGTGGTGTAAATTGCGGGAAAACGTAATTTCCGATAACGCAAATACGGGGTTTCACTGTAGTAAGTGACAAGCAACTACAATACAGAATACTATTCGTTCACTTGATGGACTGCCTGCTCCACTAAGCTACAATTGCCGAATTAACTACTAATATTTTTCAGCCATTGCCTTTGAATATGTCCCCTTTCTCACTTTTTGCATCCATGATGAAATATTGCCATTTAATGAACCAAACACTCAGTGGACAGATACACGAACCAAGCTGAGGTTTGTGCATTGCATCTTGAATGGTTCATCCCATTCCCATGGTCTCTCTTATCCTTCTCAATGTAAGGACAAAATGATAGTACATGCATATGTTGTCATCATTCCCTTATCTTTAAGGGTAGGCTGTCAATGTGGTCATAATATTGGTGGAAGGCCTAGAAATCTGGCTGTTTCAGCATCTACTCCCATAATGCACTTTTTCTATCCCTGCTTACATCTTGCACTTTTTCTATCCCTGCATGCCATGATTCGCAAATTCTGTCATGTTCCTGTTATATATTTAAATATTCTAACCTATAAAATACTCTTCTTCCAATCTGTTCCTGATGCACATGTAAAACATTCTTGTCTATAAAATTCTCCTCTTTCAAATTGGCACCTGATTTCTCATAACAACTTCTTCCTCTTGATTCATTATTTTACCACATACATTACATATCTCTCAACACCAACAAATAACACACTTATTTAACCTTGATCCTTTCAGAAACATCAAACATCCTTGCATGACTAATTCACTTCTCGACCTTTTCCTTCCATTCTGGTTACAAGCACTTCTGAAGCAGCCAATCCACCACTCTTAGTCAACATGGCTTAGGCTTAACCATGTCTGGATAAATTTACAGGTAGTGTTTATCTCCTACATTCTGCTCTGCCACAGTTGCCACATCTTTCTTACACCAACACTCTTTGTTAGGTACTGTATTTCTCCGAATATAAGCAGCACTCGAATATAAGCAGCACCCCCACAACTGCCCTGAATATAATACCCCCGCACTCGAATATAAGCAGCAGTTTTTGGGGTCTCAAACAGGGAAAAAAGTTAATAAGCAAATTTAAGCCGTTTCTAGTGCATCCTGTACTACCTGAAGTATTAGGCATTAGAATTTTATATCTGTTTTTTCATTACCTATGTAACTGTGATACAATGTTACCTATATTATCCTTTAATATATGAATAAATTGTGCATAAATTTGACCCTTTTCAGCATTATTTCTTACTTTTCCCGTGGCTTAGGCGAGATTAGCTGGCATCCGCATCCAAATGGCTGGCTTGCTCAAAACGGTCATTTTTATGATTTTTAAAGAAAGTTCTCGAACTTAAGCTGCACCCCAAGTTTGAGGCCTCAAAAACAGGAAAAAGGTGCAGCTTATATTAGGAGAAATACGGTATTTATTCATCACTGTCCATTATTCATCTGTGGTCACTGTAGATGATTAAGATAGCTGCAGGATATGAATGCATAAATTGGCATGTAAAAGGTAGCTCCATGCTATTCCTGGTTCACTCAACCTTCACTTCCAGATTATGATAACGAATTTAAATAAATCTGTCCTCGAATAAAACAATTTGAATATGTACTGAAACATTTTTTAAAATTTCGACTTAAATATGGTATTGGTAGGGATAGGAAAATTTCACGATCGCGAATTTCGCGAATTTAGGCAAAAATGTCCTAGGAGTGGTAGTTAGTTACAACATACTCCATTCTGACTAGGGAAATGACTTTTGAACTCTCAAAATGTCGCGAATTGTGCCCCAAAACGCGAATTTTCATTTATTATGAGAATACTTTAATAAGTACATTTCAAACGGAAGAAAAACATTAAAATTGCAAGCAAATGTTTTCAATTCGATTTAAACACTCGCGTGCAAATATTGCTAAGGTATGCGGAAGTTTGCAGTTCATCGTAGCATAACCGGTGTAACGATAACAATCATGGGAGGATGACATCAGGTGCTTTCGATTTACGGCGATAACTGGCAATACACAGCTCGTCACACCGCGGTGCTTTCTATTTACAATTAGTGGAATAACCATCAATTGGCATCTATGATCGGTGGCTCTCCGCTCCGAGGTGAGTCGAACAAAGGAAAAGCAATATGTGCATTTATTCAAAATAATCAGCTACAGCAAGATTTCCCAAACTTTTCCTGCGATGGAACACTTCGTAAATCCTATAAATTTTAACAGAAAACCTTGTGGACTTCGCATATATCAAACCATTGAGCTTAGGTAGCAGCATATAAAGCCATTATGGGTTACTCGGAACACCCATTAGCCTTCCACGGAACATAGTTTGTGACTCCCTGTGCTACAGACTTGAAGACGAGACGGACTGCACATGTGTGAATAGCCGCTTTTAGTTGTTTCATTTCAATGGGCTTGTTCGCCAAGAGTTTTTTAATGCCAATTATAGTTTGAAAACTAAAGAGACACATATTTTTCAGATTTTTTATTTTGGGTCTGATTTGTTCATAACAGTCTATTATGGATTTGAAGATGAGATGGACTGCGCATTCGTGAATAGCCGCTTTGAGTTGTTTCATTTCAATGGGATCATTCACAAAGAGATTTTGAATGCCAATTATTGTTTGAGAAATAAAGAGACACGTATTTTTCTGATTTTTTATTTTGGTCTGATTTGTTCATAACACTACTACGGATTTGAAGATGAGACGGACTGCGCATGCGTGAATAGCCGCTTCGAGTTGTTTCATTTCAAAGGGCTTGTTCACCAAGAGTTTTTAAAATGCCAATTCTGATAGTTTGAAAAATAAAGAGAGACATATTTTTCCGTTTTTTGATCCGTCGCTTGCTTTTCGAATGATTGGCGGCAAAAAATTGGGGTTCTTAACCCTTTCATGTAAATAGAACCAACTTGAAAAGTTTTGAAGTCACCCGCTGCTCCGTCCAATCATGCTGGGCACTATGCAGCATTCCCCTTCCCTCGCCTTCCAGCGAGTGAATTACAAACTGAACCGGATCTCTGATGTTGTCATGAACTTTTTGAGTGGACGGCAAGTTTAGTGAATTTTTGTTTTTGATTTAAGAGAGAGCGGCTGAATATAGAAGAATTTTGTCTCCACCGAAAATCTATTTTCCAATCCATCTACCGAATTCATGAATTAAATTGCAATTTCGCATCATAGTGAACAACCTTATTGCAATGGGGTTGTTCCATTGCAATGGTTGCGTAGCTAGCTTTAAAGCACCAATCATGGCCAACTACGACATCAATAGAATTGTCGATATATTTATTTACTGCATGGCACCAAGATTGATTTTATTGTTTGAATCTCAAGTTTTTGGCCATTTCCGTCAAATGACTGTTTGTTTTGCAGTAACAACTGTTAAGTATCCTAGTTTTATTCCTGGTTTCTGTACTTTCAAGTGATTTTGACGAGTTATTGAGATGCCGAATGCAAAATTAAGCGCAAGAGACAAGGCTTTCCAGTATCAAAAAGATGGATTTTAATGTATCGATAAAAGTACGGTCATGTACATATTCTACAACTGTCAGGTTGCTTGTGAAAGACTCAATTGGAAAAAATTTAAAATCTTCGAAGCACTTAACTGCAGCAAACTTTCACAAGGATGGAAATTCTCTAAAGTTACATGTCAATTCACGAAATGTATTAAATTTTATTTTTAAATTTAGTGCCACTTTTCCAGGTTCCACCACCGAGGTGATTGTCTTCAGTTATAACATAGATAGAAGGGGAAGTGTCGCATAATAACCCAGATCATATTGGGTTAAACTATAGTATAAGAGACCCTTTTCTAGACTTTGAAATAATCGGTATTTTATGTGTATACACATAAGTTTGTGGTCACTGTGAAAACACCGAAATGTCTTGTTGAAAGTACCGAATTCCTAATTACAAAGTACTGCTTATCTCCCTCTCAAACCACCGAAAAATTCCTATCCCTAGGTATTGGCCATAATTAGGCATAATTTAACACACAAGAGTGACACTCAACCCAAAACATACTTTTTTTCAAGCATCTAGGAAAATTCCAAACAAGAAGAATTGAATGAAATCTGTGTATGAGAACCACATGATGAACTTACTGAGTCTGACGACTTCTCCTTCCCCTCCGGCTCCCTCCAATAACTGGATTACTGAAGTGCTCAGGGTGAGTAAGTGGTAGCTGGTCCAATGTTTCACTTTCAGCAAAATGACGACCACTCTTGAGGCAAAGAGCTGACCTCCTTAAGGTTGTGATATCTCCATCATCAAACACTTAAAGAAAATAACGTAATATTCAAAGTTTACTACTACCACGAAGTTGCAAATTAGTGTTAAGACATCAAAAATTATGAGTAAGATGTATCTGATAATATATGAATAAAAAACATGACCACATCAAATATAACTTCACAATGCTCATAGAAAAGGGCTTATTTACAGCATAAATGGCATAGGTACTAGGCAACAAAAATGAATATGCAGTGTTTAAATGAGAAAAGCTTCTCGCTAAGCCTCACTATGATGAGTAGATTTCAGTAATGCAAATTTAAGTATAGGTACTATTGAAAGACTCCACAATTAGAACATAACCACACACTAGATTTAATGTTGATAGTAAGACATCAGTATGACACAAATTTAGTTATTTCCACAATAGAAAAGCAAAGAAATGCTTAAAAATCTGACTTCAAGAAAAATCCCAGGAAAACCCTTAGTTCAATAGCTTTCTACTACACTTGGATAAGTATTGGTGACTACCTGATAACTATCTCAGTAAAAAACATTATTTAATTTTCAAGCATGAACTTTGGTGCACCGGGTGAATTATGCGATTTCACAAATGAGTGTGTTGTGGGCCCACACTTTGTTTTACTTATAACACTGATTGGACAAGAAAATATGTTCTTACCAACTGTATATTGGCTACAATCTTGGATTTTAGTAATACTGGCTTCAACAAAATCCTTTTTCTCAGGATGCCTTGCCTCAACAGATGAACCAGACTGGAATATGAAAAATTCACATAAGTCAAAAACAGAAAAATATTTAATTGGCAAATGTATGTCTAATAGAGTATATTAACCTTTTAATGAACACAGTGATTTACAAATAGGAGAAATTAAACATTATGCACTTATAATTTGAACATAAAATTTTGGGCACAGTGTACCATCATTTGAAAACTAGCACTTCCTCAGCTTATCTATAATTATTACTGGCATATCAAGTGCCAGAGAAATATACTTAACCCTATATAATGGCAAGGAGTCCTAATTACATAAGTGACCAATCAATAGTCAATAGCAAACAGAACTAATTCCAATTATTTTTCTTGAAAAAAAGGTAGCAAGTACCATTTCTTCAGTCAGTTACCTGCTCATAGGTGCCCATGGTAAATGATACTACTGAAAGGCAGTCAAAGATTGAAAGAGGGGTGTTATACATGCAACTCAATGAATTCCCTCCAATGCCCTTGAAGGGGTCAATATTTGGAGAGGGGTCTTTACCGTTCTCATCATCAACAATACAGTTCTACAGCATGAAAATCAAATGTAATTCTCAGGCATCTGTTTGATGGATTCTAATTTTAACCCATGAGGTCAAATTTGCACTGCAACAAACCTCCATCCATACCACCCTCGAGAAAATAGTTCCATCAGACAAAATGTCTTCACCGTACCTGTTTGGAAGCAAATCTAATGGGCAATATTATCGGTGCGCGCTGTTATTATGAACCCAGTCTTGTATTCTATCTTTATAGAAATGATCAGTGGAGATTCTTTAAGTTTCAAGGTACTCGGGACGGAAATAACGTTTAAAGCGCACGATTAAAAGAGAAAAGGTTCCTGATAACGGGATACGATATGGATCAACTTTCGGTGGAGTGTGAGATCTTGCGAGGTGAATATTCCCGCCAGTCGCGGCGTCGCAGACAGCCGGCCTCCGGAGAAGGGGAGGCGAGTCGCCGGTTCGCGCAGCCTACTTTCTCCCGTCATCACCTCCAAAAACTCGCCCCAGACGGTCAACCCAGACTCCGTACGACACTACTGTAGTGCAATCGAAACATTTTTATCACCGCCAGGAAAACACTTTTAATTCACGAATAAAACCATCACAACCTTTACTAGACTAGACAAATAAATCTTTATTACGCAAACAAAAAAAAACAAAGATATGCCGCACGCTTCGTCAAAAACTGAAACGATCGAACAGGGTGTAACACAGACACAGAGCTGGACGAGGTTAAGACCCGCTGGTTGACTCTGATTTTCCCGTTAGGCTAAGAGTACTGCACTAATTTAGATCGGGCGAGTTTCATGATGACACAGGGAACATTGTACCCCCGATCGGCATCTCTTTAACTGACGGAAGCAACAAAATACGAGAGAAGCATAGACGAACAGAATAGTACAAAAATCTTTATTCCCACCCACCATTAATGACCTACACGAAACAGCGTTACACTGTCTCATCCTATTTCTTTCCTCTATCCCCTACATATCTCCATGGCTCCTTTCAACTCGGGCCACACGCCCTTACGGGGGCAACCTAGGCATTACGTACATACCTGCAAAATACCCTTCAACTGCACTTCAACAAATCTCCGGTCACCAGTGCCAGAGAAACCAACCAAGATGATTGACAGCGGGGGAGATCTCACAGAAAACCCACAATATGCCGCGCTGTCAAAATTAAATAAATACATTGTATTTTGAAAACGTACAAAATACTCGGTTAATGGGGCAGAATTCTCATGCAAGCCCCATTCTAAGCCGATATGGGAATCGGCTACCGTGCGCCGTAGGGAGTGTGGCAACTTGCCCTATGAGACCCTTTGGATAATATTCGCCAATCGAACGCATCGAGCTAACAATTGGGGTGGCACACTGGAAGAAATCGTAAATGAATTAAGAGGTTTACTCTAGAGATAATAAATAGAAAGATTGCATTCTCATGTTCGTATCGACGAATGCTGATGATGGGTGATCGGGTTTAAGTTGGTGAATGTTAAACTGTGGACCATTTGACGCACAACTTAAAAAGAGAATGCCAATGCCGACGCTGGGTTTTTCTCTAACCTTCCTCAATTTCTTAAACACTCCTTTCCCTACCAGCATACCCTTAATGGCGCTAAAGGCCCTATTTTTCGAACGCCACCCAAATTAACCAACCAACCACATGACGACCGAAAAATCAATCACCTAAAAAGAAAGTCATCAGAATAAACACGTTCTGATGCTCCGGCATTGCAGTGAGCCGACTAAGAGGCAAACATTAACACAAGATCGACGTCAACCACCGCCCAAAGCGCGTTTAATATGACAGATACACGGATTCCAATGCAGATTTTCGCTCGGTGACACGATTGTTATGATGAAACGGCGAAAGAACCTATTTACTCCGCACTTACCCTGAGCGTTCCGCGGATCTGGTCATCGGTGACGATGGCTGTACCAAGGCCAAGCTTGAAGGTCACCTGGTTAAAAGAGAAGACAAAAGATAGGCAGGTCAGTCAGTGGAAGGGGAATCGTGACCTTCCGCCTTCACGCGCCGTGGCGCATTTTCCACGTGCGTGATTGGCGGCCGGCATAACACGCGACTGGCAACGACTAAAAAAAATTACGAACAGCGGCGATAACCAGAGTCAACTTAGGTGATCTGGGGATCCCGATGACTTAATGCCAAGGGAAGGATTTAAACCAAAATCGATGACTTTTGTCGACACATCTTTGTCTACGGCGTAAAAGGTACGGTGTACACACAAAATCACCAGTATTCCTAGAGTTTCGGTCTAAAGAATTTGTAGTAATTTATATTTATATAAAATTAGCTATCAACCACTGTTGATATTGGAAAAGTATTTTCCGGGTTAAGGCCGCGTTTGTCCATTTGGGCGGACGACAGTTTCGGGCGCATTCCAGCTCCCGTCTTCAGGTCCAACTTAACCCGGAAAATACTTTTCCAATTAATCACCGCGGAAGCCTCCGTACCACTGTTGATATTGTTAAACTTCTAAACTTTATTAAAAATTCATTAAAATAGTCACCACGAAAGCAAATTTTTTTCGGTAAAATAGCACCCTGATAAAAAACTAATTTTCAATCATGTCCATAAGATGAAGAATGGCAACCAGTGGGTCCAATAGATATTGAAAGAAATGGGAGTAACGCAAGACATTACAGGAAAAAACTAAATATACTAAGATAAGAAACTAAAAGATTGTTACGAAACTTCAAGGGTTTCCGGAAGACGGAAAACAGAAAGGAAATAACACCTGGACTGAAGACTGATGAAGAAAGCAAAGCGAAAGGATAAAAAATCATTGGAGACCAAGAAAAGAAGGGCGAAATAAAAAACACAAGAATGCATTGTGTTCTTTTACGTGGTCCTTAGGCGGCCAAAGTCGCGATCAGAAGAAGCTTCCAGATAAAATTTAACAGAGACACCCGACAGAGTAACGCCATAGGGGTAGTGTATCTTACCCTAATTAGAAATACAAGGGCGAATATTAAGCTAAAACAGAACAATTAATCAATATCAATTGAAAAAGAACAAGTCATAATGGAAAAGGTGTAGACCTAGTGGAAACCCTGAAAGGTTCTCGGGGAGCCTTACGGGTTCAAGCCTCACCAAGAGAAACACTAGCGTTCAAGATGCACATGCCTTAGGCAAAAACCCCATTCTGTTCAAACTATGACCATGCGAGATAATAAGAGGCATTATTTGTATACGTGGTATAGCGGTGACGAAAAAACGTGTATCAACAGAAACAGTCTTATCGTGTCATTATACAACCATTCAACATGGTAATGAGACAAGGAAAAAATTAATCAACAGTAGTAGACGAATATGCATAAATAACATGACGACCAAAAAGGGAAGAATTGAGATAGCGGCATTTTTGTGTGCGAGCAAAATGTTTCACAACGGTCCCTGTCAAATCTTCGCTAAGCAGTTGAAGGAATAGCAATTTTTTCCGATAGTTTTGGTCCAATGGTATTATAAAATAACAAATCGTAGGAAAATACAAGTTTTCATGATCCTTATTTCCATGTAAATGTTAGGTTTCTAACAGTTACATTTTACACAATGACAAAACCATATAAAAAATGCGGGTAATTCAGAACTTTGTACTAAATGCTTCATTCTATACGCCTTTTCTGAAAAATCTCAAATCCCAGCATGAGCTTAAGGTAAATGACGTTTGATTAAAAGAACACTATATTCATACTTGTATTTCTATTCATCATTGATGGAAAAAAATTCCGAAAGACAATCGGACCACTACAGTTTTTCTAATAACAGCTCAGCACTTAGATTTTACCAGACACTTTCATAAAATAAAAGGGCAAAAATAATGGCCAACTTGGTCACATCCCTAGTCTGGTATATCTTGAGCCTGGCGAATAGACAACATTCCAGGGCCAAGGCTAAGACATATTTAAAAAAAACTCAAACATCCGTAGGAAGCGATGAAACAAGGTTTGATAACTCGAGCCGGCGAGCAAATCGGGTAAATTTGATCACTGCAGTCACATTCCGACCGCTCCAAAAAACTTATTTCCTGAGAAAGTAACCATAACCAAACTCTTTTAGCAAACAGAACAACCTATCGACATGGTACAAGATTCCGGCGGTTAAGCTCGTCAATCAAGGAGCAGTAATTAAAAACTAAATAGAATGGTTTACTCTGCCGCGAAAAATGGAAAGCCGCCTCCTTTTCCATTTATGAGATCAGCAAATATTAATTTTTTCTACAACTCCTGATGTGGAAACAGAAACAGGATAAAAACATAGTAGTGGAGGAGCATTAGACTGAAGTGAAAAAATCGGAAAAGCGTATAAAAACGTGATTTCAGTCAGAGATATAACACACTGCGCCAGGCACTGATTTCACTTTCACAAACTCCCTTCTGTTTACATACATTTCAAACGCGTAATTACAGCGTTTACGTCAGTTCATCATCGTGTGGGCCACCACACAGGGCAAGACAATGCGGGCAAGAACAACTGCCACTTCTCACGCATACCCCTGACATAGTTAGGATTTGTATATTCCATTGTAGATAACAAGGAGAAATGTACGTCACAGTTGTTGAATCCTGCAAGCGTACATTAATTACGAATTACGATGGTGCCTTGGTAATCGAACGAGCGGGCAGCTTAAATTTTGAATTCCATACTGATTGTGAGCAGTGAACTTGCAGCGGAGCACAATAAAAAAATTACGAAAGTAAAGCAAAGGAAAAATGTACCAGTACATGGCTCGGTCACTGTCCACCAATGAAAAGTTCGAGCACTATCACAAATATTTATAAAGGAGACCCAGATCCAACACAGGTGGTTTATAGAATAAAAATGAGGGAACACCCACAAAATGGAATAAAAAATATTGAAAACTAGGGTTTTCCCTCTCATTATGCCCACTGGAAATTACGCGTCACGATTACGTCCCAAACTCCGCAGACCTCCACCGGAGGAGCCATCGAACTACATACCAAGCCGCCTTGATTATCCAAAGATGAAAATTTCTTTTTTATATACTCGCGAACGTTCGATCACGGCGGCTTACTTTTCATCGGAAAAGAACAGCAGAACAGCGTTTTCTCCTTGAAAAATAAAAATAAACGAAACAAAAAATCCCCGGCGATAACGCTAGAGACGAAGGTCACGGCGATTCCGAAAGGAGCCACACGAAACTGACGGCTAAATTCGCGCCGGCTTGTCTCCGCACGCAACAATGAAAGTCTTATAACAACAAAGAAAGAGGTATAGACTGACAACGAAGAGGCGACTCCCAGGCCCCACGGGTCTTAGGGTCCCACCGATCATCCGGGAAAAAACGAACGAAAGCGGGGTCACGTAGAACAGGCGAACGACGGGTCAGGGTCATGAGTGAACGCAGCCTCTTGGAGAGAAAAAAGAGATTAAAACTGCGACACCGGGAGGTGCTTCCCCACCGCCGTAGTTTTTTTCTTTTTTTCCAAACCAACCGAATTCGGGTGATGCCGTCGCCGAAGAGAAAGTGAGAACTCTCGAGAGCATGGCCGACCGGGTTGACTAAAAGGAAGAAGGAAGCTGCTTCTTGTACGTAACTATATCCATGCGGGCGAGCCTCCCAACGAGAATGGAGTCCTTGAAGGCGCACATTTCGGACAATTAAAGCGCCAGCGAATGAGCGCGCAAAATAACGAGTGGGCGACTACGGCTAGGGAAAGTATTGACGATTGTTAACAACTTTGATTAAACCATACCTGCTCAATGGAGGAACATGGCGGTCGCAAATTAGTAGGCACCTAGCTAAATCTTGCATCTTCATTAATAATTCATTAGCGAGAAGAAGAGAGGGAAGAAGAGTAACAACTTTAAATATGAAGTTCCAAATCAACTATACAATTCCGAACGGCCATAGCAATAAGATTAGCAATGTTGCAGCAATCATAAAAGAAAATTCACCAAGGGAAAATATGGAATAAGAGGCAAGACTGTCCAGTTTTCCAGGGACAACCCAGTGGCAATGCCTAACAGTCTTAAAACAATAAACCCAAGGAAAGTACATACTAAAACTTTTTATAGATTGGCATTGGTCAACCACCATGCCCTATTGCAATTATGTCCATTTAAATTAATATAGCTCTAATCCACACAATATTTATGCTGTTTAAAATTAAAACTACAACCCACAATCCAAAATGTCGAGGACAGTAGAAGCAGGAGTATATCCCAATTAATCTGTGTCACTATTTTATATGTATAGGTATTTATAATTTGAAGGATATTGAAGGTCAATGAATGAAAGGAAGAGAAGGGGGATTTTATCTTCCTGAAGGATAAATGAAGACATTCATTGAAGTTTAACCACTGGATGATTGGGTAGCTAAGTACGTATATATTTGATTGTTTCACCCTTTACTTTGTGAAAGTGAAAGATACCAATTTTTTAATAAAAAAAACTTTTTACTTTTCTACACCTCATTTAAAACTGCGATCAGTTTCACCTTGATAAGGCACATTTTTCACACAAGGATCTTCTGGCACATTTTGAAGCTTCAAGTATTCTATACTTATATACAAACACATACACCATCCCCACATTCTATACGTAAGGGGTCAGTGTACTTCAAATTTTTAACCAACTTTCAGTAGTCCTTGGCCTCAACACTGCTATGTGTATAAAAATTGCTCTTTCTTCCTGTTTTGTCCTCCTTTGTTGTCTATATTTTGCAAAAAAACATGCATGTCATAATAATATAACTTGACCAATGACCAAACAGCTAGCCACTATATGTATCAACATAACAAACCCACACCATCATTAGATAATGGAACTGGATACAATAATGTTCCCACAACTGGACCCATAACGGTACTATGTACTTTGAAACCAGGTACATTCCACGACACGGTTAGCTAAATCAGTTGTGAATATATCTCAGAAAAAGATGCCATAAAAATTGAATAAAGGTTGTGAGATGGCTCACAATTAGATACACAGTATCCATTCTCCTGTACGTATGTATGAGACGTTGATCAGGAAGGAGCTGGCTAGGCTAGGGACAGACATAAATTTATGAAATCTAGTGAAAGGATTTCCTTTTTAATAAACAACAAAAGCATGACATTATGTATTAGTATTCCATAAGGGCTAAGGATATGTTTTAATACAAATTTCATGAAAGTTGCACGAAGCAAAAAATGGGTAGCATTCAGCAGTTCTACTTGCCCATTGCAAATAACTAAAACTCCTGTCTGAACTAAAGAGATGCCCATAAGGGAGGCACCTATGATGATACATTGAGGGCAATGTGACTCAAGAAATCATAATAAGAACATACACATAATATAATATTGAGTCAGCTGTAATAAAAGGATGCTTAAGATCCAATGGATAGACTAAGAGAGAACTATGGATATTTACAAAAGAGCTGAACTATGGATATTTACAAAAGAGCTGAAAAGGAAAGGATTCTATGGAACAACATGCAAAAGAAGAAAACGATGGGCTGGGTGCACCCTATGATACAATCACTGTGTAAGAAACATTTTTTGTTTTGTCAAACACTGACATGAGCAAAGATATAGTATGACAAACCTATTGAAAGGATTAATATGGGAGCTGCAAGGGACTCCCAAGGCTCCATGTTATGCTAATTGCATGGGAAACATTCATCACCCATTAGTTTCAGGGTGATATGTTTGATATTATTTGCTCCCAAGCTTTGTCTGCAGTAAAACTCTATATTGGGTAGTATGGACAACACAACCAAAGATAGTGAGTAAACATGTTCCTTCAGAAAAAAATGTATTGCCTAGCATATAAGCGTGTTTGATGTGATGAGTTAAAGCAAGCACATTATGCCATCAATTGTGATGTTTCATACAATACTACATTGTTTTAATGCCACATATCTTCCCCAATTGCATCAGTTTTCCGCATTGGATGAGGAAAAGCGCTGTCCGTACTTTTCTAATCTCGCTTTAACCCATTTAAGCCCACAACTGTGCATTCGGTGATACCTCCAAATTCCCAGAATTCCAAAATTGTGTTTTTGGTGTACAGGAAGTTAATTATGTATTTAAAGGGAATATAAGTGACAAATAAACTCTGAACATTTTAAATTTTTACCATTAAAATTGTTTTTCTGGTGAGGTCGAAAACGACCACTTGGGATAATGGGGCATAAAATGACACATCAACTCCCACTTATCCCCAAAATCTTTTTCTCTCATCTACATAGGAAAATTCATTATAAAATTTCCTTTGCTAACTTAGGGCTTTATTTCCTTCATCCAATGTTTAAACAATAAAAAATATTGATATTTAATTGTGGAATAGAATGAAGCATTTATCATGTTAGGGGACATTACACATTTCACATGCAGTTCCAGTTTTGTTTTTACAATTAACATAGTTTCTTCTTGGTTGAGCAGTTTCCACCAAATGCCTCACCAACTCTTTCTGATATTAACTTAATCTACTTTTTTTAATGGACCAGTGACGTTTTGCTTTGTACCATAGGTTTTGCATAGTGGATAAACAACCTGGAGTAAAAACTCTAGCTTATCCCACCTACTCTCATACGACCTACTGTCGAGCTATGCATTGTTTACACAAACATCTATGGTCCAAAAGAAAATAGTCATATACCATTTTTTACCACGTATACGTATCTGATTATTGGAAATATGATATCCATTTGATCCACTCCAACCATATATCTGTTGTACATTTATATTATATTTGGCTCAGCAATCTCAATTTTTCTTTATTCTTTCAAGGAATATCATGTTGCTTTTGATAAAGGCTCTACACCAAATTGGTTTGAGAGAAGTAAAACTACATTGCCATCTTTCCATTCCACTGCGATAATATTTCTTTCTTTTTCATTTGTCAATCGCTCCTCTTTCCATTTTCTCCATGTCCTTCTTTGATATGATGGTGCATTTTTCCATTCGATTTTCACGAACAGCACCTACTCCCTTTCTGAGAGTTGTGGTATTACTTTAGAGCTGGTAAAAATTAAAAAAAAAAAAAAACAAGGAAAATTTAAATCCTGGGTATGATGTCTTCAATAAATCTACAAAACTGAAAAGAACACTCCCTCCAAAGCCAAATTCTTTCTTATTCTTGTCAATGGAAGACCCTTTTACCTGATATTACAAGGCAACGACCAAGCTTTATTCCCAAAATGTATCGGCTTTTCCTTCAAAAACTGCTTGCATGAATGCTTTCCGAAATATTTTATCATTATGGATTCATCAATTGATGCAAAACGCTCAAATGGAGCAAATCGTATGAAAAATTCATTAACGTCTAATTTGAAATTATCACAAGCGTGAAAATGGCGAAATAGTTCATCAAACTGATTCCGTCTCATGGTGTACTTCACAAGCACATTTTCGGTGTCAGCTTGATTTTCTCAATACATTCATCAGCGAGGGCATGAATTGTAGCCCGATAGAAGTAAAATCCCTCTGAACGCATACATATCATCACTATTCACATGGAGGATATTGTGTTTTAGAGGAATACATTGATGTGTATTATACCAAATCCTCGATTATTTATCGATTGAGAAATAGTTTCACAAAGTCAATTGGCTCGGAATATTCCGAAATTGTTAAGAGGAGGAAGGAAACATTTATCTTCAGGCACTGGTATAGGATGCACATCACCGATATCTCCCTTAACCCATTCACTTACTTTCAGCTTCTTAAGAAGTTTTGCACTTTCTACATAAGGAATGGCATCACACTTGTCATCACATTCACCGAAAGAAAATTCTGCCGGAGCCATCAACTGATTACGGTTCTATCTATTTGGATCAAAATCGTCCTCCTCTCCAGAATCTTCATCTATTCTCAGCTGAAGTTTCGATTAGAGGCAATACATAAATGGAATCGGGAGTATCATCGTCACTCAAGTGTTCACATTCCTCCATTTTTGAAGTTTTATCATTGTTTCCTGGTGATGAGACATTTCCCTCTAAACAAAATAGAAAACAAGAGCATAGTTGTGGGTAGATGAGCATAAGAACATAAAAATAATAGACTGTACCGGAGTCTAACTACGTATGTAACAAAGGATTTAGAGATCTTTAATCTTTCAGAGTGGTGAGTAGTCTCGAACCCACGGCCAAAACAATGGGCCGACAAATCTTTCACCTTGCGATTCACTACGATAAATGAGCAAGTATAGCATATGTATCATCCCAAGTGGTCGAAAACGACCACTTAACAGTAGTTAAGCTCTAGACTGGATAGGACTCTAGACAAATACACAATTCAAGCTTGTACAGTCAAACAGACCATTTTTCTTATAAAAATAAATTATTTAATATTGAACAAATGGAAAACACAAGACTTACAGAGCTGTTTTTCCTGGCATGTCAATGAAGAAAACGCTTCCCTAAGTTCACGAGTCAGAAATCTCTACTACACTGACTTATTTGCAGGATCTCAATCCCACATCGTTCCTAGATATCTACAGCTACATGTAAGTTGTATTATAGGTACATTGGGAGATTGCCGGCGTGTGGAGCAAAGAAATTCCCCCAAGGTAGTTTTTGACTGCTTGAAATAAAATAGCACCCTGGTCGTTTTCGACCGCTTGGGTTTAATGGGTTAATGTGTAGGACACACGAGCAAAAAAATAAGAGAAATTCACCATCAACAAATATGTTATATAATTTTTTCCCCCAATCAACAACAACAATTACATCAAATGCAGAGTGAGATACTAATCCATGAAAACATCTCCATTATCATCCTTCTCTGATTCCCTTCCTACGTATGGCTAATATCCTCACACCTCCAACAAACCCATACAGAAGCTTATGGGGTAGTATGTAGATGATTATACCAAGTGTCAAGATCAAGTGTTATACCCAGGTTCAAGAAAATGCTTAGAAAACACTGGATTCAAATCCACATAAGGGATTTTCTCCTCCCATTGTTCAGGTTATAACACTCGATAATACATCAGCTATGTATGTACTACCATAGGCGCCAACAAAGGGCATTGGCTGACGTACAAACGAAGGGTATAAGAAAAATAAACAAGGGGAGGAAAAGGATAATTAGGAAGGCATCTTTTGTACAAGGCATCGCAATCTGCAGTAGTAGTAATTATAAATGGTGAGCAAGATGAGAGAATTTTTGAAGCTGCTCAGCTGTAAACGTCTCTAACTTCATCGTTTTGCTTGTCCCATCAATGCATTTGAGTAAAAGATTATCGGCCATGGCAACATGAAACATGAATTATTCTCGTAACCTTAATAGTAGTGAGAGGATTGAAAAAATTATCTGAAGGAAAAACGTAATATTCACAAACTCCTCCCTCATATCTTCTCTTAGTTAAGACTAATGGGCATGTCACCGAATTCATAATATTTCCCATTCAAAGACAGAAATAGCTAGTTGACTCAAGATGATTTTGGAAAAATTCTCAAAGCTATTCAAATCTAAATTAGCAGTGATGCCATACATACATATACAGTAGAAAACCTTAGCTCAATGTACAATGTTAGAAGAATTTGCTTCATATACAAATTATGCAGTGATTTGTTTAAGGTAAATCAATACCATCACATATTTCGGCAAAAACACTGAACAATCCACACAATGAGATCAAAATATTATAATCAAAGAACACTAAAGAACCTGTGCTCTCAATTCACTTGCATAAGATTACTGAGAAGATGATAAGTACTAAACAGGTCAAAGTATGGGAATTCGACTTCTGAATCACCTACACAGAAGCTGTTGATTTCTCTGCAAAATATATTAGAATTAAGGTAGACCAATACTTTTTAGGATTCCAGAAGTTCCATCTGTATTAATTTTTCTAGAGAACCTTTCATCACATGAACTCCTGCATACATCTCTTGCCTCCATGATATTCATGTGCCAAAAATGAAAGCTCTTGTACTCCTGAGAATTTCCTTTATCGGACCATTCCTTCTGTCCTCACATTTTCCATGCCTGGAAAGTAATCTTCATTTGACCTACCCCTGCCTTTCATTCCAATATTTATCACAAATCTATAACTGTCTGGTGAATCCACACATCTGGTCTCTCAACATTTTCAACCAATGTCTTAAGGCCATTTTACACGATAAAAGATTTTGTACAAACGAATGTACGTGAGATTGTATGTTTGTCTTAATGAAATTAGAACAGGTTCTATTTTCCGTTCAGGCATTGAGTCATTCCCACAAGCGTTCATACAATTTGCCACTTTAAACGATACATTTTGCCTCATGCAAGAGTTCACAGAAGAGTTTGTACAAACAAACGTACCGTGTAAAACAGCCTTTACAGTGAGAAATACCTCAAGAGGAAAAATCATTCGCCTTGACCGGGACTTGAACCCAAATCCTTCAATATTCCACAGATGCTTTAGCCAGTTAAGCTACTGAGGCATCCTCCTCCCCTTTGGATTTTTGTGGGCCCCACTATGCAGACGACTCCATAAAGGTGCTGGGGTAGCTGGTTCCGGTATCCTCAAAATTTTGCAAGGTATTACACTCCAGTCATACTCATCCAAAAAAATTGGATCATACAATCTGCATTTCACCATGATTCACTCATCCCCCATCTTATCTGTCCAACTGTTAAATACACATTTTTCATTTATCACAAATTACCAATTTTCACTGATATCTAGGGATTCTTGGTTACACTGACATAATATCCTGCGAGCCACTGCATTAGTGTGTGGCCGGTGGTGTTAAGACACCAGTTGCATTAAGGTGTAAAGAAGAAAGCTATAGGCAGATGAAAAGGTGAAGTGTATTTCGGCAGTGTTTTCGGTGGATGCCAGTTCTTATCATGGTCATTTATTATGCGTGGAAAGAATGAATTATTGTGCCTATCAGTTTGGCAATGTATCTCTCTTATCATTCCTGTCGAACCTACAAATGTAGAGCAGCATCAAAATGATATTCTGTGTGTCACACTGAAATACACCGGTTTGGAATTTCTCAATCAATCTAAGCCTGCCTCCTCCATGTGTAGCCTCACAAGTCTTTAGAGACCTGACTGACTTGTCCTGACATACTGAGGAATACATCACTTCCACATAAAAGGGTGGAACTTCTATTTCATTTTTGGGCAAGCTAGTTTCCTTAGGCAGTCATTCATATACATATACCCTCGACATACTTACGGCCTTTCTTTCAGGATTTGTGCATTTAAACTATAAATTAACACCATCTTTTAAATGAACATCATGAATCTAGAACTACATAAACGTTTTATCTCTACAATCAAACTGGTAACTAGACTGAAGACTGAGTTGCTTAACTATTCCACAAGTGACACAGCCAAAAAGATGGATTGCACGTTGGAAATTTCCTCAAACCCATGATTATGGGTATGGAACCAAATACCATCCTGAGAATTATTACAACTTTTCACAATATCTATTTTTTTAGTAATTTCACTGAGTACTCTGAAGTTCATAAACCAATATGTATTAAAAATCTCAAACTCCTCAGGCCAAGTACTCAGCAATAACCCAGTTTGGCCCTAGTGAGGAGAAGTCCTCGCCTGCCGACCCCAAGGGTTGCAGGTTCAAGGCCTGCCTGGGTTGATTTTTCAACATCCAAGACAGGACGGCTTGTTCATTGTTCGGCTTTCCTCCGCGTTCATGTTGACTTTGGACAACCATTTTGCCCGGTTTCCTCCGAGTGTCTTCAGGTCGAAGTGGAAAGACACGTACTTCGACCTGAAGATGCTCAGAGGAAACCCGGTGAAACTGTTGTCCTAAGTCAACATGAACGCGGAGGAAACCCGAACAATACACAAGCCTTCATTCAAACCCCGTGGAAACCTATGCTGCAATATCCAGGAGAGGGTTGTTTTTGAATTTCCAGTATTGCCAGTTATAGAACGCCCAATGTAAAGACCAAAGAGGCTGATTTTGTGTAGTTGGGAAATGAAGAAAAAGTAAAAGACCAGTTACTTTACCAGGGGATAAGACCATTTAAAAAAAATAATAACAGAGATTGTAAGATATAATAATGCAGGAAACACACATAATTGACTTTCCTTGACATTTTTTATTCTTAAGAAATATGGAAATCAATTCTCGTTTGATCTAGCTATGAACAGGCCAAGCCAGGTAGGCTTGAACTCTCTGACATTTAAAATGTAGTCAGATCAAGAACTGTCAGGCTCGATGCTTATTTAACCATGAATTTTTAGGTAACTCATTACAGATATAAATAAATCAACCAACAGAGCCAATCAGTCCAGCTACTCAATTCAAGAGAGTGCCACGTCACACTAATATTTTCTCACCAGAGCTGTGCAGCATGTAAGCATGTACAGTAAGGTAGACAGACAAACTTTAGGGCTTGCCAAATGGCCTCAAACACAGGAAATAAAATACCAGCAGCAGATTTGAAGTTGAGAGTGGCTTATTTAGATTATTCCTTTTCTCTATGTTCCACACAAGCACTTCTGACCTATTTTCTCTCCAGTAATTCACAGCAGTGATTTGATAATTTACTTGCACCTCAAAATAAAAACCTTTGGTTTTCTTAAGAATTCCCCATAAATCTGAACAAAAAACTAAGTAACCAATTACAATTACACACACAATGAGTATTGCTCGTTTGTTTCCCCTGGAAGACACTGAGGAGTTACATAAGTCAGGTAAAGGAAAACATAGTCATAATTTATAAAAAATACAATGGCGATATATGGCTTCCAGGTCCAGAAAGTGCAATTTCACTACTATCCAAAATGAAATCATCCCTTTCCTATTCTGCAAGTATTACCAAAATAATAGCTTAAAACGAGGTCAACAAAAATAGCTTCCTAGCAAAATATAAAGTAACCACCCTATCAATATATATACAGATATGAGCAATACTTTTTACGAGTAACAAAAAGGTGTTGCCTTCATTTCAATATGTACAGCGAAGTCCACAATTGTATGCTCCAGATCATATATTACCCTGAAAGTTCTGATATGCCAGTCTCTCATTTAAGCATCCAGAGTTTAGATAGACGCAGAGTATGATTTTACACATTAACTTCCATTCAATTATTCCTATCTTAATTGCTGTTCAGTAGTATTTTGGATTAAGATTTAGTAATAAGAACACAAGGTGGAGAATGGCAGTGGTAAATAAAGCATATTTGAACAGGATGGAATCGAGTACCATGCAAGTGCATGAAGACATTTAAAGTTGAAACTCTTAAGAGGACCATGACGTGGCTCAGGCATTGGTTTATGCTGTTAAAGATGAGCATTAATTGGAACCTTTTCAGATAAGAGTGAAGAGAAGAAAACCCAGGAGAAGAGGAATAGGAATGAAGAGCTGTTTTGAATGGCGATAGACAAAAGGGAGCTGGTGGGAGAAATTCAACGATGGTAGAAGACATAGGTAGCAGACTTTCTGAGAGGTAAAGGATTAGGACATTGCTGAAAGCTGCGATAGAAGGAAGAATGATTCACTGAAGGGGCGAAGGAAGTAAAAAAATACATATACGCCTGGACAGCACGAATGTGCATGTACACAATATTAATTATGGATTCATGGGCGCCTAAAATGGTGTAGAATGTGGGAAAGTTTACTAATGGCATTATGGTGGGGAATTAGATTAAAGGATGAGCAAGGTTGTGCTCCTATCGGATCAAGCAGCTGAGAAATAAATTATTTTCAACCACAAAGATGCATGAACTGAACAACTATTTTGACTTATTAAAAAAAGAAAATTGCAATTTAATGATCACCTAAGGGCCCTCTCCATTTTGTTGCTCAACAATCCTCACGCACATCACTGAATTTAAGCAACTTGGAAGTCTGGGTCTAACTTGAGCAGATAGTCCAGGACTTCAATTACATCAAATTCCATAATTTAAAAATAAAATACAAAGAAATTCCCAATTTAAAAAAAATTACTTTAAAGCAAGTGTATTAATGGCATGATGCCACCTCTACAGCTTCCAACATCAGGGTGGTGGAGTAAGATAATTCAGGGGGAAAAAAACTTTTAATAATGGTACCCTACCGGTCGGATTCCCAGAATTAGACACCCACAAATGGATTTAAAAATGCTTCAGTTAACCATAGAAAACGGGCACCTACCTTGCATTTTACACTCCTAACCACCTTTCGAACCTTAGCCTCACAGAACGCTCCCTTGTACTTCGCACTCACTTCGGTGCCGACAGCCAAATAGGGTGGATCATCCCCCTGAAACAAAACAAATAAATCACCAAAGGCCCGATAATGAAAAATAACGGCAGGGAAAGAAAATACACCCAAGTAAAACCCTAATATTTTCAAATTATGGCACCAAAGAATTATTCTACGAATATGGGACAAATTAAAGAGCAACTCGTACACACGGGGACTCAATTTTTTAAATAACTAACGTAAGAACTAAACTTATAAGGCCAGAAATAAAATACAATCTTACCATAGCTTCCCTTTTAATACAAGTCTGCATTAAGTTGTACCAGGAGCCTCCAGAGGCAGCCCAACTGTCTGAAATGTAAAGTTTGAGTTAGAAATATGGGCTGGCGTACTCAAAATGCAATTTTTTCCACAAAAACCATTTAGAATTCATCAATCTTCAGTTAAATGTCGAGGTAACCAAAAATTGATAGGAAGCCTAATTAACGACGCCAATGCTAACAACGCGTCACCACCTCTAGGAAATGTATTCTTCAATAAAATAATACCAAAGTAGTCATATCTCCACTCGGCTCTTGGCCAAATTGCCCATGTATACACAAATAAACAATCACTGATTCAGATTTGAAATAGAAAGTTACTCATCCCAGTTACCAAGCATATCTTTTCTATCAACGATATTTTCACGTAACTGAAGCAGCATTTATGCTAAAAGATGAATCTTAAGAATTTAATTCAAGTTGAAGGAATTCAAATAGCAGACAGAGGGAAAAATGTGGAAATTTAAGTTTGTGTTTTCAACGTAGTGTACTACGGAGCTGCCGTGATTTCTTTCTGTTTACAGCATCTCTCTAAGGATGATTGGTACTTACCAGCATTTCTACAAATGGTGATCTGAAAATACGCTTAACTCGGGAAGGACACCTAACACAAATTAACAGAACAGCTGAACTACGTTAGAATAAACAAATTGACCTGACCTCCTTCCCATCCATCAGGACATCAGGCAAGCTGAGGCTACAACAACTTGTCAAAGGAAGCTCTGCTCTGATTGGTCATCTCTGTCACAGTTACTCTTGAACGGGTTTAGTTTTTGCGTTAGAGTAATGTTATTATTTGTTCATCTGAAATATTACTGATGATTCTCATTTTTTTACATATCAGTTTCCTTAACTTCTTTGAATTTATATATTTCTCTAAAATAAACGGCGTAAACGGCCAAAAAAGAAGCATCGGCGAACGCCTGCGCATCCGGCTTTAATATGGCGAATGCTGTGGTTAAGTCCGTGGAGGGCTATGAAAATACATTAAACGATACCCCTGTTAAGGTACGTACTCAATTATAGATCATTAGTGCGTTCGTTGCAGTGGATTTTTGTTTATATTAAACGTTATGTGGTGAAACTTCAGGAGTTGTCTGCTGTATGTATTATAGACTCGCATTCAGTCAATACCTCAGTTTGCTCAAATACGGCGCTGTTATCCTTATTCCTTAATTTACTCGCGACGCTACGTTGTGGTCATTGTCCGTTTGCCGGTAGTAATTAATTGAACTGTGTCTCGAATAAGTGAGATAAAAGTGAGTGCAGTTGTGATTAATGGTTAGCATTATTTTTTACTTTCTCTAAGGTAGTATTATGATTGAAGCATTCGTCCATAACTCCGTCCCTCTCATGGTCATGAAGAACACGTGTTTAGAGGTTTTGTGTTTTTGAAATTTTATGTATAATGTAGGATTTATGTCACTGTTTCTGTAAATACATTCCAGAATGTTTATTGTGGAGATTTATTGTGTATATTAGTGCTAGATCCATCGTATCGATTGCAGCCAATATCAGTTGCCGCGCTAGATGCGTCCGTGAACATTGACGTCCCGCCAGTTTATTGAAATATTTTTGCTAATCATTTTGTTGCTTGTTGATGTTTTATCATTTGTGTTTCTTATATTATGTTCAAGGTTGGAAACATGGAAAACATGGAAGTCTCTTCCGAAACAGTATCTCCTTCCAAGCTGAAGCAAAATCATGTAGAGAAAGAAGTGAAAGAGGATGTGAGCGTTGATGATATGACGTCCAGAGATTATTATTTCGATTCCTACGCACATTTTGGTATCCATGAAGAGATGCTGAAGGATGAAGTTCGGACCTTAACTTACCGGAACTCAATGTATCACAACAAGCATCTATTCAAGGTCTCGCTTATATCACTTCGCGTGAAGCATGTTCTGTCAGATATAGCGTGAATAGTTTCACTTGATTGGTCTCTAACCCTGTGAATATTTTTCTTTAGGGAAAAATCGTCCTTGACGTGGGATGCGGTACCGGCATTTTGTCCATGTTTGCCGCCAAGGCAGGAGCATCGAAGGTTTACGGCATTGAATGCTCGAACATAGTCGAATATGCCAGAAAAATTGTCGAGGCGAATCAACTGAGTGATGTCGTAGAAATAGTGAAGGGAAAGGTTAGTTCTACTTAAGTTATTTGTTTACTCCCTGTGTGCAAGCATTGGTTCTGATTACTGGTACTTTTTTTTTAGGTCGAAGAAGTTACTTTGCCTGATGGTGTGGAAAAGGTCGACATTATCATTTCGGAGTGGATGGGATACTGCTTATTCTACGAATCTATGTTGGATACTGTTTTGTACGCCCGGGACAAGTGGCTCAAACCTGATGGTTTAATGTTTCCTGACAAGTATGCTTAATTTTTATTTCGACAATTTTATTCTATGTTGATTACAGCTACTTACGTTAATTTTAACACCTGTCACTGTATCCTTAGGGCTACATTGTTTGTCTGTGGCATTGAAGACCGGCAGTACAAGGATGAGAAAATAAATTGGTGGGATGATGTTTATGGATTTGACATGAGCTCAATTAGGAAGGTGGCCATAAGTGAACCTCTGGTTGACGTCGTTGACCCTAAACAGGTGTGTACAATTGATTCTGATGTTAATGTAGTTACAAAGGTCAGTTTTCTAACTTAAGTGACCCTCGTTGAATATCTTGTAATGTGACTCCGATTCTGTGCTGCATAATGCGTACGCATGTGGCGCGCAAATCTGCCGTACTGAATAATTCTCATTTTTATTGCATCAATTCCTCATATCAAATGAAGCTAGGATGTATACAATTTATAAATGTAGAGAAGTAATTATCTGGTTAACCTGGCTTTTCTCTCAACTGTGAATTGACATTGTAACTATTCAATGTTCAGATATTTTAGACAATCGGGACTAACTAATTCCAATTTAAGCGGTAGGTTAGTACTTCTCTTAACTTTTATATTAAACTGGTTTCCGTAGCAAATTTCAGTATTTTATACCTTTACAATGGTAATAAGTTGCTGGAACCATGGTTGAAGCTAAAGTAGGTGTTGATAAGTTCACAGCAACATTTTTATTTCAATGTTTAAATTACTAAATGAGTCCTAATTGCTTGTGAGCAAATAGCATGTCTTTGATGTAGATGGATTTCTTTGTTTTCCTCCTATGAATCAGGATTATAGTGTTTGCAGATGAATTGAGGGCCTGAGAGTCTTAAGTAATACAAGTGACAAACATCATCCAGTGTCACCTATAACACCTTCCCCCAGTAAAAAATGACAAAAAGCAAAGTCGTGTTAAGCGGCTAGTTCGCAGCACCATACTTTTGAACACTTGCATTCCTTTTCCTGTAGCTACCTGATGGTACCAACTTAGAAAATATGCACTTTTATCGTTTTTTGTGTTGATGTCACTTGTATTACTTTGACTCTCAGGCCCTCAATTGCATATTGAATAATTTGCTACAGCGGAGAACCAGAGGTGGTGTTACGTCTGCTCAATGCATGTGAACTCATGCTCACCTCTGACGATCTGACCTCATGCTTCACTGCTTCTGGTTTTACTTTTCAGGGTTGTGTGGTTAGTTTCTTACCAGTAGTGAGTCATTTGTCTTATGGCGTCTGATTTAAAGAAGATTTATGCAGTCACTGAATAAGATAATGTGACATGATCAAAATCAGCTTCTGCTGATGGTAAATCTAATGATGAGTAACGTTATATAATTCAGTCCCCATTCTGCATCCCAATTTCATAGACATTGTCATTCTTCTACCTAGGGTGACCAGACGTCCGGATTTCACTGGACATGTCCTGCTTTTTAATTAATGTGTGAGCGGCCGGCTGGCTTTTTTCGATTTATCCAAATTGTCTGGCTTTTTTCCTTTCAAAAACATAATGTACCAAATGCTGAAATACAGCTTGTAAGATAATATCTGAGGGGAACAGTATTATTTTGTTTCTGTCTTTATATTAAAGTATGCATTTTAAAGGGAATTTTGCTGTTTGTAAAATGAGGAGTTTCAGTCCTGCTTCTGGTTAACAGTCACAACGATCACAACAGGCTGGCTGGTCTGGCATTTAGATCAATTTCCGCTTCCTGCTCTAGTTTGCGTATCATTGTTTTAACCCATGATAGCACATGCTTATATTGTTGCAATAGAACATGCAGGGCAGGGAAAAGACAGAAGGGAGGCCTGCAATTAGACAGGCATTACTAAATAATTCAAAGAATCGTAATTAGACACTTATGGCAGAGAATGTTTGACTTACAAAATATGTTGAACTTGAAGAAACAAAGTTTCAAAATGTTTCATGGAGGACGTAAAAAGTTCAACATTTTCTGATTTTCAGTGCGATGTATTTTTGTTTACTCGTCATCTTTATTGACATTTTGGTCACATGGTATACAAGTGAAAAGCAAATGAAAAGGAATTTAATGTGTTGTCAGGCTTTTTTTTTCAAAATGGCATGCTTTTATTCTTCAAATGTCCTGCTTTTGAAAATTTTGATCTGGTCACCTTACTTCTACCTCTAATTTTGTCCAGAATTCCTATCCTCTTCCACGCTGTGAGCATAAAATATTTTTGTAAAATAATTTATATTCAGGAGGCTTTGGATGAATTTTAGTCAGTCCCAATAGAGTTTCTACCCCAATGATTGGGAGCTTTCCATTCCAGGTGTTGAAGTTAGTGAAGATCTGGGAACATCAGTATACTTCAGTGCTGGCAGGTATCATTCTTTAGGTGGACAAGTGTTATGGCTGAATGTTTTGTGTATAGTTACTGGATTGTCATTAGTTCTTGCATTAGCTGTTTGCCACAGATAAGCTAAAAACTTAGCGGATGCCATGTTAGATGTATTCCTTAATATCAATGCATTAAAATTTAATTGATTAGGTTATTATTGAAGCTCTTTCATTATAAAGCACTCATCAACTGCTCTCCTGATCTGTTTTGAAGTTTCTTGCTTAGTTTTCAGAGCTTGAAATAAATTAAAAGAAAGTGCACTTTAGTTGCAAGGAGAGCTGGACACACTAGTGAATGGAAAGGTCCCATTGTCTCTGCATAAGTACTATCTTCCTCTCTCCCTTAGTGATAGTGAGCATTCACCTGTGATAGTTTAGGTTGCACCGCATGCTTGCCTTTAATTAGCAAATGCCCAAGGTTTTCAGTGGAATACTGAATTTGACGGCATAAAGACGCCTTTTTTCAAAATTAGGGATAAAAATCCCCTTCGGATCTTGTATGTGTAAGTACTGTCTTCCCCTACTAATGGTCCAGTTTCTTGAGTGTGCCCTACTGAAATAGGGGTGTGTCTTGTATGCTGTTAAACACTGTATACAAGACAGTCTAGCCAGCTATTGTCTGTTTGCAGGTTTCTGCAGCGTTGATCAGATGATATTAACATTTTATGGTTGGCGTATGTTGTTTAGGATCACAAGGAAACTGTTGTGATCCTAAACAACATATGCGGATGCCAACTGAAAAAATGTTATCACCGGCCAATTATTTCCTAATGCTAAGTTTGTTCCTGAAGAAGCTATAATGTACTTTCGCATTCTCGTATTTATTGATTTTAGTCGAAAAACTTATGTGCTTCAAACTTCCTAGCATTTTTAGTTCACTATTCTTAGCCTTTAAAGCCTTTGATGAAATTGAAATTTGGTTTACAGGTAGTGTCCAACGCTTGTATGCTGAAAGAGGTGGACCTGTACACTGTGACAAAGGCAGATCTTAGTTTTCAAGCACCATTCCACCTCCAAGTACGACGCAATGATTATATACAGGCCCTGGTCACTTTCTTTAACATGGAATTCACCAAATGCCACAAGCGCATAGGATTCAGCACTGCTCCAGAAGCTCCATACACCCATTGGAAGCAAACAGTATTCTATTTTGATGACTATCTCACAGTGCGCAAGGGAGAAGAGATCTATGGAGTGTTCTCTATGCGTCCAAATGAGCGTAACAATCGGGATCTTGACTTCACCATAGAGATTGACTTTAAGGGTGAACTATGTGAAATGCACGAAACAAATGTCTATCGCATGCGCTGATTTTCAGTGACTTTGTATTCATCTCCATATTAAATTTTAATCTTGTATTGTGTCAGCATTCAGTCAACTCTGAATGTGAGGTACCTGTTCCCATGTTCAAAGATGGGAGTAGATAAAAAAAAAGAAATGTTTTCTCTCTTGTAAAAGTAAAGGAGGGAGAGGGACTATGCTGAATGGTTCCACAGAGTAGTTCTTTCGTGATTCATCGTGCAAAAAAAATAAAAAAGGTCAGAGTTCTCACAATTGAGACGTCCTCTCTCTCTTTTAATAATTAAAATATGTCAATGTGGACTAATTGATTTGTTGGATTTTTTTACAATCCTAGTGGTTTTGGCTGCTAGTATTGTGCAGCAGAGGTGTGGTTACAGCTTAGACAAGATGCACTCTTGGACTGTCATCTGGCAAAAGGTCCTGTCATCATTTTGTATTGATTTTTAACATAGCAGCTTTTTACTGATGGGGCAAAGCCCTGTATCACTCGGAAAACATATTGTGTGAGCACTACCCCTGGTGGGTAGAAATTTACTTAATTTTAGTATTGGTTTCATTTAAAAACCGCTTTGGTTCCACGTAGATCAGTGGAAACTTAAAAAAGAGTATCTTTTAAGGTATGTGCCAAAGTTGTATTTATGAGGTGATACTTCGTTATCTTTTGATTTACTTTCTGTAAGTCTTAACGATGAAATATTAAAACAATTTTCACAGTCCTGTAAGTAATGTCTATTTTTTCTGAGTCATAAATATGGATTATCCTATATCATCTAGCCATGATTAACCCATTTACGCCTAGTGTTACCGTTTGGTACCAGCCGCTAGTTTATTATTGAAATTAAATTTTCTTATACTCCTGAATATTTAAATGAATTTCTTTAAACTATATATATATTAATTAACATGTACTAGGGCTTATAATTTGGAGAATTGAGTTTTTTTTTCCTTTATTTAATGCCAATACATGTGTATTTCACCAAACCATTTAGTGGCCAACCAGATTGGTCATTTTGCTTTAAGTAGAAAGTGGAGAAGGTTGCTTTTAGATACAAGGAACAGGAGAGGGGCGGACTATGGAAGTGATCACAATCTTGTTACAGCTGACGTCAGACTTAAGGTTGCATCACACAAAGCACAGTTAGAAACAATGGTAAAACAGTAGTGTGGAAAGACTAAGGCAGAAGGAGATAAAACAAGAATTTGATATCCAATTAAGAAAGAGATTTGGTTTATTGGAGTTGTAAAATGTGGGCATTGAAGAGGGGTGGTCTAAAGTCAGGGATATAATGACTGAAACCAGTAAAAAGGTCTTGGGCTATAAGCAGGAGAAGAAGAAACCATGGATTTCAGAAGAAAAAAGGAATCTGAAGGAAAAGAGCAATAAGCTTAGAGAAATGAAAATAAGTTACATGAGTGATAAGAGGCAATTAATAGGGAATTTGGCTTCAGAGGCAAAAGAAGCAGGAAACACACGAGAAGTTTACCAAAATATCAGAACATCAGCAAACAGTATATTGGCTAGAAACCGTATCAGGTGGGCCGGGCCCTGGATGACCGGCTGCCACTGTTGTTTCCTCATTAATAGGATCCAATGCCTGAGATTAAAGGTTTTGTTTTGCCGCTCGTCAGCCCCTTAACACTAGAAGGACCGGGGTTATATGGCTACCTAGACGGGTAGTAATTATTTTAAATATTTCTTCGTTTATGTTAAAATTAATTAATAACTTCATTAAATATAACCTTTTTCTTTATTTATCTATACATTAGAGTAATTTTTTACAAATCATTTAACAAAAAAAAATTTACAGTGAACAGCTGTCAATTTTCAAACATATAATTATTTAAAAGTCGTACTTGCCTTTTTTATTGGAGGGAGTTGCACTTTAACGTATTGTTCATGTTTAGCAATTATTTACACAATCTAGCATGGCAAAAATGGAAATATATAATTTTTATCATCAATGCATCTGATACAAATGTACTCTCTTATTTTTGCTATGCTCTTATTTTTGCCTCTGCATCCTCCTATTTGACACATCTTGCGCACATCACTCTTGGTAGTTGATTGTAGTGGAATTGGCACTGGTCTTCTAGTTTCGACGAATGGAGCCGCTAGTTCCTCTGCTAATTGAAATACAAATTTCCGGCGAGATATTTTTTCCCTAGTGACTTCTTGGTACAGTATCCATGCGTTGTTAGCCACAATATCCATTACATGCATTGGCCACGTGCGGCATCCGTATTTTACGGTATAAATCCTAGTCATTTGGTCAAGAATGTCAACTCCACACCTGGTAGTGTTATAAAATGCTGCGGTCTCTGGGAGCTTTTTTGGGCTTTGTGCATCGATAGTCACTGATTGGTGCAATGTACTGAGAAGAAGGACGTTTTTCTCTGCTTTACCCTGATAGGAGGTAAGCGTAGTGTCACCCGACTTGTAAAGGACCGTTATATCTAACAATCCTGTGTTTTTTTAGCGGATGGAGGAACCTCGCATCGAATTTTATTCATGGTGCCTACAAAAATTTTTCCTTTCCTCTTCAATGTATCCCCAAGTTTCTTAGAGGTAAAGAAATTATCACAAGTAACATTTCTTCCTTTTGAATAAAGTGGTTGAATGATACGTGCTCCGCAAGTGTTTTGCCCATGGGCAAATTTACCGAGATACGGATACCCGTTCAGCATGTAATTTGTCTTTGCATCTGCAGCAAGCCAAAATTTAATACCAAACTTGTCTGGTTTTTATCTCATGTATTGAATAAATCTACAGCGAAGCTTCCATGGAAGTAGTTGTTCATCTACAGTGATGTTCTCGCCAGCCTTGTAACACAAAATGCACGCACGACAAGGAATCGCAGTGGTGCAAGGGATTGTACACATGTCCCACTCTTTGGGTTTTTCCAAATGGGGATTCTTCTTCTCCAGGCGGTAACGGTACCCTGGGCTGGCCTAGGGCACCAAACTCCTGCGCCCCGCTCCTTCCATAACCCTTTTATCCCTTCCACCCAAGGGAGACTAGGGATCCCCCAACTGTAAGGGATAACAGATTTTACTCATTTATGGTTTTCCCTAATAAAAGATGTCCTTTATCTCGTGGTAGCGGTTACGTTCTTCGATAACGTCACTCCTGCTTCCACTGCTCTGACCTACCACACGTCACTTGGTATGGCATATATTCTGCATATTTCCATTAAAAATGTAATAGGAAATGTAAAATGCATAAATATGCTAACTAAAACATCAAAATGGCCAGACGTAAGTTAGTGTAGTGATTTCCTGAATAAAACACGCGTGACCGTTACAAATAAAATAGAAACGCCTAACCCGTCATGTTGATGGGTGTTGGTCTTTTAAGGTAGACAGGTGGTATAACTCCATTTCTATGTGAAAAAATTAAATTATATTTTAACAGAATACGTACCATAAAAAAAAATGAAAGTCAGAAAAAGTTAAGACGACGGAAAAAAAATTGTAGGCAATATGATTAAGTAAGTAGAGGTTACCCGTCAAAATGACAGGTCTGGTCCTTCTAGTGTTAACCTATTTATTACTCTTGAGGTCGAGTGCTTTCTCTTTCCCCTATCCTTCCCACTTTATCCTTCAATACTTTCCTAATCTCGCACTCTTGTCGACCCTGGTAATGAGTGCGAGCTTGATGCCGGAGGAGGTGCTTTCTAAGTGGTTTGTACCCACTAACCAGATGGCAAGAAACCAGTGACAAATAAGGATGGGAGATGGATAACAGCTAAAAAGATGAAGAGAAGTCTTTGAAGAACTATTCAATAGAAACATGGAAGAAGCAGCAAGCCAAGAATATAGAGTAGAAGAAGACTCCCGTAAATACAGCACCGCCTTCTAAAGAGGAGGTTGTTAAAACTATTAAGGAATTAAAAAATGGGAAGTCCCATGGTTTGGCTAACAAACCACCGGAGGTGTTAAAAATAAATCTAGGGACTACAGCGAATATCTTACATGGGCTGCTGGTTTAAATATGGGAGGAGGAAGCTATACCTAGAGACTGTTGGTTAAAATACCCAATAAGGGCAACCTAACTACTTATATGTAATAACTGGTGGGGTATAACCTTGCCATCAGTACCGAGTAAGATTATAAATAGAATTAAAGGTATAGTAGACTCAAAGCTAAGAAGAGAGCAAGCGGGGTGTAGAAAGGATTGCTCATGTACAAATATGATTAACACCCTTAGGATTATTATTGAACAGAAAGCAGAGTACCAGTCTCCCCTGTATTTGTCCTTCGTTGAATTTGAAAAGGCATTCAATTCCATTAGTAGGGAATCAATATGGAAGGCTCTGGAGAGATTTGGAGTTCCTCAGAAAATAACAAATATAATTAAAGCAAACTATGAAGGTTAAGAATGCCAAGTGATACATGAGTTGAAACTCACTATCAAAATGGGTTAGACAGGGTTGTCTGATCTCGCCTGTACTGTTTTTGATGGTGTTGGATGAAGTTATGAAAAGGGTCTGTGGGTGAGTTAGAGGCATACAATGGGGAATGATTATGGAAGATATTGACTACATGGACGATTTGTGCTTGTTATCGCATAAATATTCTGATATGAAAGAGAAATTGGAAGGACTGCAAACAGAAGGTTGGCCTGAAGATACTGCATTTCTCCGATTATATAAGCCGCACCCTGTTTTTTGGGGTCTCAAACAGGGAAAAAAGTTATACGCAAATTGAAGCCACACCCTTTTTAGTGCATCCCGTACTACTTACAGTATTAGGCATTAGAATTTTATATCTGTTTTTACATTAAGTAGTATGTAAGGGTGACACAATGTTACCTATATTATCCTTTAATATATGAATAAATTGTGCACCAATTAGACCTTTTTCAGCATTATTTCTTACTTTCCCCGTGGCTTATGTGAGTTTAGCTGGTGTCTGCGTGAATCTGAATGGCTGGTTTGTTCAAATCGGTCATTTTTATGATTTTTTTAAGAAAGTTCTCATATTTAAGCTGCACCCCGATTTGAGGCCCCAACATCGGGAAAAAAATGTGCGTCTTATATTCGGAGAAATACAGTAAATGCTAGTAAAACAAAGGAAATGAGAATTGATCACAGGAATAATGAAGATTTGTTTGTTAATGGCAATAGAATTGAGCATATTGATCATTTCCAGTATTTGGAGAGCATTGTTTCAGAGAAAGCCGGAACAGATGAAGATGTGACACAGAATTAAAAAGGCAAAGAGTGTGTTTGCACAATTGCAGCCAATTTGGTAGTCACAAAAATTAAGTAAGAATTTTTGAAAGTAATGTAAAATCTTTTATTTTGTATGGATGCCAAACATGGGAATTCTCCAAAACCACTACAAAAAATTACAAGTATTTGTAAACAAATGTTAAAGAAAAATTCTCAAAATTTATTAGCCAGAAACTATGACAAACGCAGAGCTGTGGCGCAAATGTAATCAAACCCCAATTGGAGAAATAATAAAGAACATAAAATTCGGATGAATTGGTCATGTGTTGAGAAGGCCAAATGAAAATATTAGCAAGCAAGCATTGGACTGGAATCAGCAGAGGAGAAGGAGAAGACCTAGAGTAACATGGAAAAGGACTGTAGAAATAGAGATCAAAGAAGAGGGCAAAATGTGGAAGGAGATCAAAGGCATGGCCCAGAATAGAGTCGGGTGGAGGTCTCTAGTTGCGGCCCTACGTCCCCCAAGGGATTAAAGGAAATAAGTCAAGTAAGTAAGTCTATTTCGTTCACGACATTCACATCAGGATGAAGACACACTCGGAGCTACACTTAAGGGTGTCCACCAGGTGACGTATGGCAGTCAGCCTCCAGGTAAGTTGAAAAATATTCATCTATACTCATCACTTAAGGAGTCATGGGGAATAGCAGAAAAAATGGTAGCGGCCCTTCCTCACATGAGTGGATGTGGACACCATCATGGTCAGTAGAGCAACACTCACTTCACTACATGTGTGTTCTTTGAGATACGAATTAGGAAAATAGAATGAATGAGAACCGCTCTTAAAATTACAAACAAATTAATAGTAGCTGTTAAAAAAATCATCCCCGAGGAATTTATACATGGAAGGATATACAATTAGAATTACAAGTGGATTTATCTGTCAATTAACGAAGAAACATGGAGAGGAGTTGGGGACGATTGAAATCTAATAAGAACTAAAAAGAAAAGAAGGGACAACCAAATTCGGCATATTTTAAGATACAAGTGTCTAATGAAGACAGCCAGAATCAGAGTAAGACCTTCACTGAGATATATGGAACAATGATGAGGAAACAAAGAAATATGTAGAGGTAAAGAGAATAGCTTATAGAAGCATAGCGTGGAAAACCAAGTCAAACAAACCATCATGGTTGATGACCAGCAATGATGATGATGACAAAGGCATGATTGTGATTTAGCAGGAAGTAGATCAGTTCGTATATGAGAATATTCAGAATAGAATTTCACAAAGAATGAAAAATATTCTGAGGCATGTACAAAAACAACTTAGTTCAACTACCTCGATTCATTTGAACTTTTTCAGGAAGTTACGAATTCCCTTCATTTTAATCATTAACAATCCCTGCATTTCCTCTCAATGAAAAAATTACTTTACTATGTGAATAAATTTTGTTCATGACTTGAAATTACTGAAGAAATATTTTTCTTGACTTGAATTTTCTTTTTAAATTTTTCTCATTTTTTATGATAAAATCATATTCCTTAGATATTCGAGACCTAATACTCCCACAAAAAGGGAAATAAAGGTACTCAATGGACCAGAGATTCTGTAGCTCATTCCTTTTGATTTTACTGACTCATGCTGGAGTTATAAGTTATGATTTGGGAGTGGCTAGCAAGGAATTACCTCTACATACACAAATTAAGGAGAAATCAATATTCCATCATCCTCAGAACGATTGTATAAAATGGGACCTGAAATTTAATTTTAGGTGCACATATAATTAATTGACAAAGACCAATTATAGTTCCTCTGCCTCATTTAGGCCAGGTACTAAAAGCAATAAGCCAGCGCACACAGGAATTGCATAAAATGGTACTGCTCACTTGTTGAAAACATACAGATTTTGACTTGGGAAAACAAATTTCCAGGTAAGTTCTCATTTTCCCTGACTTTTCCAGGTCTGTAGCAACCCTGAATATGCATTAATTGATTTGCCTTCCAGTATTCCTTAAGGTACTTGTAGAAAATCCTTGTTTTCCTGACAAGCAAGACTTCTAGTGGGGGAAAAATGTGATGAAACAAATCAATCAAAGCTTTTGAAGCAATACATGCAAACATCAAATGAAAAATGAGCCTCTTTAAGGGTTGAATACAAATTTGTGTACAAACACCAATAGTTAAGTATTATGCAACATTTATCTTGCATAACAAAAGTGTTCATGTCATTACGATGATGTGGCAGTTGATATATGCATACTATAAATTACAGTAACAGACATTGGGAGACTATTGTTTTATATCTTTGGGAGACTATTTTTTAAATATCTTTGGGAGACTATTTTATCTTTATTTAAACTTAAAATGGGAGGAAAATGCTTCCATCCAGACTTGAGACTCATCCAATTATGAGAGAATTGGCAACCATAGGTACATACCTTAAGTGACTAATTTGATGATTGAAATTTATGTGACTTTGCTTGGTTGGGTATATGATGTGATGAAGACCTCGAGAGCCACACATCTACAGGTGGGTGCCAATGGTAACTGGTGCCCGTTTTCAGTATGTAAGAATATTTGCACATGATAAGCTATCTCTGATGTGCTGGTATATTTTTTGCCCAACAAGAGACCTCAACTATATCTGGAAATTTAAGCCGTACAACTGAGTTTGTACAATATCAAATGATATTACCAGCAGATGCCAATGTGTAACCCACAGGCCACAACATCCATTTTTTACTGGGTATGTTTCAGTTCCACCACAATAAGTCTGAATCCCCAGCATCTAGGCATCCTTCAGTTGCAAAGATATGAAGGACAACTTGAGTTTAACCATATTAGCCCAGAGGCCTCGCACAGATCTGAACTGACCTCAATGGTGTACCAACTAGGGTACTAAGCTGTCACACATTGCGTCAAGGAAATGTCTGAAAGGAGAGCAGGGATGTTGCAAGTCACGGAATTTGAAACCCGTCAGGGTAAATTGTCGAGTTGTCAGGCAAAAATTGGATGAGGGCGAAGGTCGATGAATTGGTCAGTAGCCAACGCACCCCAACTATACATTCATTTGCTGTTGCCAGAGTTGATGTTCCATCTTCTGATTTTGTCTTCGTTTCATAAATTTGTCAATAAATTTGATGAGTTAAATTAACATTGGTTTGTTTTCTCAACTTTCATTTGCACTTGAAATTTTGGAAAATGAAAATGTTTGTCTGGCAAATGTCAGGGAAATTCTTTTCCCAAATATTGTAACAACCCTGGAGAGTGATTCAAAAAGAAGGATGGATCCATAGTTCAGAGAAAGAATGAGGGAATATTGAAATCAAATTTAATTTACAGAACTGAATTCTTTCCAGAACTTCCAATTTGTTTTTAAAAACTATTAAATTAGCTATCCATTGTACTAAATTCCCCATCATGTTTGGACAGAAAACAAATGACTATCTGGGATGAGTGAAACCCCAGGAGAACATTGGATGATGTCAAGTGAAGGAGAGGTAGATAAAAATTGAGAAATTACCAGATAGCACAATGGAGTGTGGGAGGTAACCTTGAGCCGTGTTCTGTCTCAAGATTCCATGGTGAACACAGGCTAACAGAGTGCTGTGCAGGAAAATTTATTGTCCACCATTTTCTCTCCTACTATTGGTCCGTTTTTGCTGGCAGAGCATATTTTTTTCAATTACCATATATACTCCTATATAGTTAGAACCCCTATTTTTCATTGAAAAAAGTTGATTTTTGAATGCATAGTTATAACCCTAGTTTTTGATGTTTCATTGAACTTCGATTTTCATTACGGCCGATATTTTGATATCTTGATCCTAACAATCATGTATGAATGTACGCTAAGCAAGAAGTTACTCAATCACATGGAATGTTGAGCCCCACCAAGTTTTGTCATCCAACAGAGGAATAATTTTGTTATGCTTCTTTGCTAAAATATCAAACTTGGACCTCACCAGTTTTTTCACAATATCTCTAAGTTTCTTCAATCATTTTTGTGTTGCTTTTTCATTCATCACATTTAACTACATATTATGAATTAGTGGATCATGCAGTGTGAAGGACAACTGCTGCCGAAGCCATTTCAGTAAAATAAGACAAGGCTATAGCCGAAGTAATTTTCGGTTGCAATTTTCTTCGGGTATACCCGAAGAAAATTACAACCGAATACTTAACGTGAGAAAAATACTGTGGGACTTTCTGACTTGACTCCTTAATTTGGTTAAATATAAGGATGGCATCATGATGTTCTCAAGAGAATTGAGATAATTTATTGATATAAAAACCCAGACCTGAAAACCGGGCTTTAAGCAGTCCTAAATGTTGGCACTATGAGCCTGTAATTCATTTGCTCGGCTTCAATGTTCATGCACTTGCAATACTCCCTTAGTGGTAAAGTAAACCCTTCTAAGGATTTAGAATGAAATTTATTCTTCAGGCTCAATGGAGTAAATGAGGTAATTTCACCTTCTGTATTGGTCCTAGAGATGGGAAAATTACCGTAATTTTCATCTGAGGTAAATTACCGTGGTAAATTACGGTAATTTTCAAAAATTACCGTAATTTTCCAGTAATTTTCAGTTTTAAGCATTAAACAGAAAATGTATGGTTAAATAAGAATGCCAATAGCAAAAGGGAGAGGATACGATGTTTAAACCATACCTAATGCAACATTAATCTATTAGAAATTTTCAAAATTGTAAAAAGAAATACGGCAGCAGCACGCAATCTGGCTTTCTTTTGTCAAAGTATGAAAAATTTTAAAGAAGAATATTCGACTAATAATTACTCAATAATGTTATAATTTAAGTAAAATATGCCAAAAATGAGTTGAACATTCCTAAATTTATAATTAAACACGTCAGAAATGTGGACTTAGCTTAAAAGAACATCTTGGGAATTTATCTGTATGAAAAATTATCTCAAACATAGGTGAATTATCTTGAAAATTACCGAAAATTACGGTAATTTTCAAGGGGCGCGGTAAATTACGAAAAATACCATGGTAATTTACGAAAATTACCGTGGTAATTTTCAAAGTTGCCCATCTCTAATTGGTCCTTATATATCCTTAATTTCAAGCTTTGGCTCCAGCAAAATTTTGGATCTCTAAAGCCCTAAGTACATTGAATGAACATAATTTTCCACTGCTTATGGCATCACTATGATACTTAACTATACCATTCGCAGGCTTTTCTCCTTTTCTAGAGGAGAAACGAGTAGCAGTCTTGCCCCCCTTGTTTTAGTTATTTTGGTTGGGTAACCTCATTTTTCTAACCAGCTTACTGTAGTCAATTTAGGCTTAAAAACATTTCGGAGCTTAGAGTTTGAATCCTCAAAAGTTATTAATCATGCATGGTTTGATCCCTGAGACTGTCCAAAATTTTGGTCTTAAAATATCAAACTAAGCACAATTACAAGTAGCATATCAACTACAAAGGATACACGTTTTTATGTGTTACAAAGGCGATTCCAATTCATGAATGCCAAGATGATCCTCAGATGTAGCAACACTTATGTCTACTCCTCCCGATAGAAAACCTTCCCCTCACATGCAGGCTATGTCTCCTAAGAGAACATGATTGGGATGAGTCTTGGAACCCCACCCTTATTAATTAAGACAAATTTAATTTATGACTGAGTTAGTATGCCATGATCATTACGTGAGCTGCAAATTACTTTAAAGCAAAGATGAAGATACAGCAATATGGAGCCAAACCTGCAACATTTGTTGGCAAGGGGACATAGCAAGAAATATGGCCATTTCACTTTCTTTGATGCTTACAGCTAGAAATATATTATCCATTTCATTCAGTAATTCTCATAGAGGTACAAGGTCTCCCATTAAAACTGCTGTTCTTAGCACATCTAATTGTATTCTATTAGAGTGGATAGGGTTTTTACTTACAGTCAATAAATAATTATAAGCTTCATTGGTAACTAAGTCTAATATTTATATAAAAACAATGATAGAGTATTAGACAACCACTCTTACAGATATGGTTTCTTCAAATATTGCCCATGTTAGTTTTCAGAAACAAGTATTCGTTGAAATATCACCCTCCTAAAACAAATTTTATTAGGTTGCCAAGCCTTTTAAAGAATTTGCAATTTTTTGAGTTTTATAATCACTTCTTAGCTGAATAAAGTTGAGTAGGACAGATCGGTCCAACACAGCCTGTAAAGAAAGAGATGCAGGTAATTGTCAAATCATCTAGGAGTACATCCATTGATCACAACTCTTATTAGTCCAATTCTACAACAAAACTTACAAGTTGGTCACCATTGCAAACTTGCTTCAGATTTTCTGGTTTCACCAACAACAAATTACACAGAGCATGCAAAGTGTCGAACAGCGTGTTCACCAAAGGAACTTGAAATTCCTTGGCACATTTCCTGTACTCGTTCACATCACATATAACACACATTGCACCTGGGAGAAAAAGAGTGAAGTAGTTAACATTGCAAAACAAAAAATTGCTAAGGAAGGAAACTAAACTATTGCTTCATAACTATTATTTGTTAGTTGGATAAGTTGAACCTTTAATTCAAAAAGAAAAACTCACATTTGAATAAAGATCACAATGCATAAACAGTTTTGCTACCAGCTTGTCATTCGACCAGCCTCTCGCGTCAGAGTGAAAATTGTATTTGGTTTATACCCTGGCTGGCATTTTATGCCTAAGAATATAGTTGCTAATTTTCATTGCCTTTAAATTATACCTAACACATGCATTATTTTTTCATCACTTCATTTCAATATGTATAGGTTGTCTATGAAAAACTCAGCTTGAAAGAATAAATAAATACATAGGTTTTTAGAACTTATACGAATAATACATTAAAAATAGCACATGCATATGATCTCAGCAGTCTTAACAATGAGCTTAGGAAATTGACATTGAGAGCGTCAAAATTATCAATTCTTACGGTAAAAAATAAAACAAAAATATCTTAAGCTAATTTACAATAATTATGTGAATCACTCAGTGTAAAACCTAAGATATAGGGTAGTACACTTCTAACAATAAGCACACTTCAATTCTCATTCCCATAAACTTATGTCTATCCTTTGATGCCCATGTCCTTTCCTGTAGTTCTCTCCAAACAATATTCCTCATAAATATGCCTTCACTCAGGACAACTTTCATTAATCAGGAAAAACACATGCATGGGATGAGGAGAGCTGCCGATAATAGAGCTGAGAGATAGATGCAGAGAATAATTTGTGGCATGCACGGTAGTAAAAATAGCAAGAAAAGGAGACATATCGTTTCCCTTTAATTATAAACACAAAATACAAATATTAATTCTTTCAGTCTACAAAAAATTATGCTCCTCAAATGGCAAATAAAAGTATTTGCCCCAAGCATATTCCATTCAGAAAAATGCCGGACTACAAAGAGGTACAACTTGAAGATGAATGTCTCACACTCAGTGATTCAACCCGAAGGTTGGTTTAGATATTTGAGGGTAGAGCTCACCCCGGACTAAGCCACAGGTGTATGAATTTCACACATGCAGGGTAGGGGGGCCAGTTCCTTTCCCTGGGCCACCTCGCAATAGTAGCTCGCTAAGATGAATGTATAGTACACCAAATTAAGGGTGTGTAGAAGAAATCCACCCTGGTCCCTCTTTCCTCCCTCATCCTCATTTTTCATGGACATAATAATTGAGCCTGTATCTTGAAAGCTCCACATGATGACGATGTAGTCACATCAAAACTATTCATATTAACCCTTTCGCGCTGGTGAACTTTTCACGGAAATATCTTTAGTATCCTGAGCTTTATGGGAGACTCGGCTCATCTCTGTACGGAGGCATTTTAAGGGTAATAACTTCTCCAGGGTACCGATCCTACCCTTAAGTCCCTTCGCTCGGCAACTGGTCTTGACCCTCCGTCTCATTAGCAGACCCTCTCACAGCATGGAGTTGCACTCACTTTTTTTGTAAACACAGTGGTTATTTTAAACAATCATTTATTGCAAACGTGAGAGAATTAATGTCTGAAATGAATTCTTCAAGTTTAAGTAATCGTTTTAAAATTTTAAATGAATTTCTAGATGTTATATTAACGATTTTAGGAAATTATTCTAAAAGTAATGATTAAAAGAAAGCAGAAGACAACTTTTTTAAGCTAGAATTTCACTTAAAATTTGAAAACACCGCAAAACACAAGGAGTTTATTTCAATGGTTAATATTTTTGTATCGCCAACAAATATTTATTTAGAAAATCCACTGCACATACAATTAGTGACAGCGGACACATGCTGAGAGAATGAGCACTAAAGGTCTGCAGGGTCAAGCGAAGTTGCCGGTGGAAGGGTCTTGCCATCCACTGAGTAGGGACTGGAAGGGACGAAAGAACACCCTTCTCAAATGCTTCAGCAGTGGTCACTTTCCCACCCTCCACGACATCTATAGGAGACGTCCGTTCTTTTGCGTATAGAAATCCCCAGCACATATGGTAGACATCCAGACTTTTGCGTAAAGAAAACCCTGACGTTCGGCGCAAAAGGGTTATATCTGTAATTAGTGGGAAGCTGCATGTGTTTTGTTTATGTAATTATGGAATGGTTCCATCACATCATGCCTGAATCTGTATTAATGAAGAAAGACTGAAGTCACCATCAGATTCGGATAGTAATAACTTAAAAGTCTAGCAATAGTGGAATATGTATAATGATTTTGGCCCATGCAGCCCTCTAGTCTCCAGGTGCCCATCTTCCCATCCATGATCCAGTCCTCAATAGCCAAACATAATCCCCTTGAGTCCTTTGTTTCACCATGTTGGCATGTCAGCACAAGTGATAATCACAGTGGTTGGACTGAGTCCAACATGGGGCTTCAATCATATTTGTTCATGAAAAAATGTAAGACAAAATTTGTAAAGTACATTTTACACCACACACCTCCAGTTCCATACATCAGATTTTGGCTGGAGTTAAGATGGACGCCATGAATGCTAGCTAGACTGCTGTTGTCACGAACTGCCTGACTCCCTGTTGGCCTAGACCTATCATAGTTGAGCATTGCTTTCTGTGATAGGTATTGCTTTAGCAGTAGTCCTTTCTTTGGGAGGGCAGGCTTCCATTGAGTGATGTTGAGACTCCCACGAAATATACATAATTTTTAGTATTATGACTCTCGCATCCTTCTCAGACATCTCGCTCCATACAGCCTCCATGAAATTCACAGTGAGAGGGGATGCCTGGGTAGCTTAACTGGTTAGAGCATTTGGCATGAAATCGAGGGGTCTGGGTTCGGATCCCAGTCCTGGCAAATGATTTTTTCACTGTGAATTTCACACAATTGTGTGTCCATCAGCAGGTAACTCCGTTAAAGTGACTGCGTGGCCAGTTCCGGAGTTCTTTGAATTTCACTCTTTGTACCTGAAGATGACGCCACTGCGTCGAAACTAGTAGTGAAAATTGGTGAAATTAAAAAAAATTTTCTTTTCCATTACTTAACACTCTATCCTTCACACAAAAGATTTGCTATCCATGTTTATCACATTATACATATCCAGAGTTACAAAGCATTAGGTAAAAATAAATAAAGTGTCTTCATTAAGGGACACCTGAAACTATGTATTCTTAATGTAATTAAAACATATTTATCACCAAGGATTGTGTTGTAAAAGTAAAAAAGGCAAGAGATAGATCAAATGAAGTTCAAATACATAACTGCAGAACTCGCCGCACAGTAACTTTAACAGAGTCACCCGCTAATGGTCACAGACTTGTGTGAAATTCACAGTGAAAAAATCATCCCAGTCCGGGTGCATGATTTTTTCACTGTAAATTTCACAAAACCAAAAATAAAGTAGTAAATGAGTGTGCATGTAATTGAAGTAACAAAATGAAGGAGATGTCAACCAACCAATTGAACTTGAATACCTGTTATACATTCTTAGTCCACAATATTCATTAAGCTGAAGACAACCAAACAATTAATTTAAGAAAAACCTGAAACAGGAGTTCTTTCAACAGAATTTCTTGAAACATTAGGTCAAGACCAATAGTAAATGATTGGGGAACTAACGGTAATTATTTTCAGCCTATCAGCTCATTGCACTAAAAGTACACGAGAAAGACAGCTGGAGACTCAAATAGTTTACATGTTGAACAAAGGTAGCTCAAGATATGAATATCTCACTAGTTTCATGTTGACAAAGGCAGAAGAAAAGATAGGTTAAAGAATTATTTCTTCCCAGACAACACATGACTACAAACAGAGCAGATTGTGACACTAATTCCACCAAAACACATTTCACTAATCATCTCTTCACTGCCTCAACTTCTTTTTCCTATTATACTCTTTTTTTCTAATGGATCGTGTCCTAGCACCCTCAGCCATTCACTCTTGTGACAACCCACAAGGTAGTTTGTATATGTAGAAATGAGAGGTTAAAGATCATACACTACATTTACCAATCGATCTCAGATTGATCTGACCGGCACGGTATGGTAAACGGAACAGGCTGGCCAGATCAATCTGAGAAGCGAGCTGAGTCAGCACACTTTCCCAAACCGGTTTGAGATTTCAGATTGATCCAAAGAGGTCAGAGTGTGGCGCTCTTCATTCTTCATTTAGTTGCCGATGGTAAACAAAATATAATCGATATAATTTACTTGTTTTAAGAAGGGAAGGGAGAGAAGAGTACGTGTGAAATAAGCAAGAAAATTAAAAATAATTCAGACTACTGAATTCGGTAGTTCAATATCGATATTTTCAGACCATGTTGGTAAACCAGGCAATCTCAGTCAACTCGCTTCTGAAATTTAAAATCGGTCTGAGTTCAGATCCATTGGTAAATGTAGTGATAGTATCAATTAAAACCATGCATTCCTACATTATATAATAAGATACGCCTAAAACTGCAAAATTTTAGGCAATGCTCCGATTTTTCAAAAACCAAAAGTTAAGCAACCTTCACATTTAACACATTATTAAATGTCGCCACTCTGCAGAGAAAGGCTGCTTTTTACACACCTCAAGTCTAGGGTTCAACTCTGGATAATTCACATCAACTTCCATAATAAATGCATTTCAAGTTCATTTTTATCACTAGCAGGCTTCGTTTCTTTGGCAAAGTTAAATTATAAATTAGTACAAACTCGAGAGAAAAGTCATGAGAATGAAAATAAAACGAACTTTCTTATTCTAATCATTGAATGTTAATTTCCCAATATTCAGCACTTAAAAAAACCTTAGCAACCCAAGCCATTTTAGAAGGCTGTAAGGGGGAAAACCCCCATATGGCATAATTGAGGAATCAATTTTATTGCCTACAGACTTCATTTATTTAGCAGAATTATATAAGAGAGAATGGTCCTATGAAATTACAAAGATTGTCATACATGTCAAATTCAATTTTCAATTACTTCAAATGCTATAAAAAGAGCACTCTCAAGATGTCTATCAAAGACATATAAAAATAAAAAATTCTGGTAATGTTAATAATAAAAAAATGTAGTTTGGAAGGATGTTCATCAAATAAATCACTGTTTAGAATCACAAAATTATTATTTTCTTCTTCCTTAGTATGGGTGGTGGTTAGAGCAAGCAAAGAGAGGGCAGTCAATAAACTAATAAGACAATAAATGATAAGAAAACTTTGTCTTATTCCACCAATTTATTTTCCGGTGCTACTAGTTTCGACGCAGCGGTGTCATCTTCAGGAACAAAGAGTAAAAACAAAAACATGATCCATATATACGGATCATGTTTGTATATACGGATCATGTTTTTGTCTTTACTCTTTGTACCTGAAGATGATGCCGCTGCATCGAAACTAGTAGTACTGGAAAATAAATTGGTGGAATAAGACAAAGTTTTCCTTTTTATTTATAAAATGAACTTCCACAAATTTGAGCCTGAGACGATTGATATAATAAGACAATATCTAGTAAAGTAATAATTTCCTTACCTGATGAATTGTATTGAAACTGCTGTAAGTGTTCATAAATAACTCTGTGAAAACGACATCCCAACTCCATCATCAGGGATTCCACGTTCTTCCCATCAAGGCTATCTCTGATTCTAATAACCATTTTTGAGACGTATTGAACAACTGTAACGCACGCCTGTAAGGGAATCATGGCATAACCCTCATGGTTGGATACTTTCAGAACAGTTAAGGACAGTCACATTAGGAAGACATACTGAGATTTACTGGTATGGGTCATGCATACCTGTGAAGCCAAAGTGTCTAGGTCAGTCTCAGGTTTGAAATCAGTCTTCTTCTGCTCACTTTGGAGATATATTTTTACCCATCCCACAATCGCATTAATGGATCTGAGGAGGAAATTGAAAGATTCATTTGTCCATTACATAACGTATGTATATAGTTATTGAACATGCTAGTACATATACTAAAATAAAATTTAATAGGATATTGCACTTTTGACAATTTTACAAGAATAAAAGCAATACTAAATGATGACGGCAGAGAGAAGAACACCGTCACAACCAATGAATCTCAGTTGTAATTTTCTACTCGGTATCAGCACCTCCTCAGGTAGAATGATGTGGATACATTAAAATCCATGGTATGTATTTTATTAAATAAATCTTGTGGAAAATTATGTCTGTGACTCATTGATTATAAAGATGAATTTCCACTTTATCTCATCAACAAATGTCAATTTCATACGAACATCACACGCTAAACAGTAAGAAGGCAGACTATTTAAGTTGTGATCTCAGGTTTCTGTAGAATATCAAATTATGTTGACGTTGTGTCAACGTCAAATCCAGATTCTTGTACTGCAAGAAAAAAGGGTGACAATCTGCCAAAGGTAAAGGACAAGATTCCCTGACGTCTCTATGCGGGCATATATGAATTAAATTGTTCCTGTGGAAAGGTGCACATAAGACAAATGGGGAGATCCATCCGATTCATAACATGGGAGCACCAAAGAGCGACCAAAAAGGATTTTTGGCACTCCACCATCGCAGAGTACGTTTAATCTGCACCAAGTCACACAGTGGACTCCAACAATGTGAAGGCACTGAAGGACAATATTATCTAAGACTTGTTCTTGAGAGGCTATTGAAATTGTAAAAAAACACAAGAGAACTTCAATAGAGAAGACAGCTAAACCCTCTCAAATATTTGGAAGAGAAAATATGACGATGATCCACCAATCGGAAGTTATGTCAGACTTGACAACCCTCTATAAAAATGGACTAAAAAATGGTTACTGACACTTCCGACCTGACGACGCCAGTCGAGTTGTAGAAACTGCAGTCAACAATGAACAAATCAACATGGATGGAATTCCGGAAGCCAAGCAACATTATTTAAGTTGTGACTTGTGAGAGGATGTCATTATAGTACCTTAAGGTACTATAATGACATAGCATTAAGTACCTATATAAGTAGAATGACATAGCATGACATAGTACCTTAAGGTACTATAATGACATAGTATTATATATTACTACTATCAGACTAAGTAGTCTCATAACCTAGCACAGCTTTACTGGTCAAAGGCAGAGGATTTCCCCACATGATGGCCACACTACAGCAGCTACGTTTGGTAAGATCAGAATTTCTGCTTTCAACAGCGGTAATATTTAACAAAACCAATAATTAAGAAAACCACCTTTGATATTTCCACAAACTTTCTTACGCTGGCACGATGCGCGTTTCACCACACTGTGGCCACAGTGTGATGAAATGCGCGTCGTGCCAGCTTAAGAAAGTTTGTGGAAATAACAAAGGTGGTTTTCTCATCATGGATATCCATAATTTCCACGAGGTCAGGCCTGAGATCATCAGTTTTACTACCAATAATTAAGATTGAAAATAATCAGCAAATTTAGAAACTACTTTCAAATTCAAAGAAATCAGCAAATTTTACTACTCTACCAGTTTTGACCAGGATATCAATAATAAGATATACCAAGTAGATATTTTTTATTCTCATCATGACCAAATTCCACAAAGTTATGAAGTCTACAATGTATTCCAACAAAACCAATATTAATATTTATGGTCATTCATTTTAGTCTGTATCATTACACATTTAGCATTATAATTTCGTTGTCTTGGGCATGACTTCGTGGAATTTGCTTAGCATTGTGATAAATGAAAAATAACTTAGTTATTTATAAAAATGATAAATAGCTTAAATTAAATTGTGAATGTGCAGCAGCCTATATTGGCCAGACACAACAGAAGTTTAGAGAACGTATCAAAGAACATGAAACTTGTTCCAGAAAGAAAGACCCAACTCTTTGACAAACATTTATTAGTAAAAATCGTCAAAGTGACTTTGAACCGGAGATCCTGCACCTGGAAAAGAAAGGGTAGATGCAGGATGCGTTGGAGCAGATGGAAATTTTGAAAAGTGTCCGTTGCAACGAAAGGATCGCTAACGAACTTTTGTACTCTTCCAATTCCCCCCCAACTGGACCTTCCCTTCTTCCACACCTATGGCTCCCCATGGGTGGGCATCTCCGCACCAGATCTTATCTCTCCCACCTGCCTTGGAGTTTAGTGTTGTCATGGAGTTATCACTGGGGTTCCCACTCGACCCTTACTCATCCAAAAAACTCCTCCCTCCTTAATCATTTCATCATCTCCAAGACTCCCTCACTCCCACCCCAAAACTCCGCATCACAGACCATTGAACTCTCCCTCCCCACCGTCTCAATTCCCAAACACCCAACTCCTCCCTCCCCAACTCTTCCTTCCCCATTTTGAAGTGACTATATATTCTGTGTTTTCTCTTACCAATTTACCTGATGATGACCAGCTTCGTCAAAACCGAGGTAGTAATTGAATAAATCTATGTGGAAAAACTAAGCAGTTTATCATTTTACATTTAGCATTCTGATTAGGCATTCTGGAAGTGGATTTTGAGTCACATTTAGAGTTGAACTAGCTACAATTTTGTGCTGGCTTCAGAGAGATACAGGAAGAATCAAGAAGGAGGAGGTATTTTTCCATAGTTTATGCAATACTAGCCAAAATTCCACAAAACTAAGAACAAAAAAAATCATAATGACATAAAAATTAAAAAAAGGAATTATTAAATATTACTTGACCCACCTGTCTAATCCAGTATCTAGCTTCATTTCAATTTGCTCCAACACAAATTTCTTCTTGAAGGAGCAGTCATTGTGCTTAGGTGTAGAACTGCAAATTAGACATTTTTTCATTATGGTACAAATGGCAATACCATAATTGTAAAAATAGCATCAGAAATATGTAATAATATTTCAATTAGTTTTGGGCAGTAAAATGGTGGAAGAATAGACTGAACAGTACAATAAATAAAAGAGTACTTCACACAAACCACATTTCAAAAAAAAAGTTATGGCCTTAAAATTTATAACAAAAAAATTTCTAAGATCTCTATACTTAAATTCCCTGAGAATTTATTCCACAACACTTTTGTTTCACCAAAAATTCATTGAGGAAGAATCATATCATGACAACAAGTAATCAACCATGCTTTCGTTTTCTAAGTAAGAAATATCCTGAAATGCCCATTTTTGTTGGTTTTAAGGTGCTATCTAAAGTTACCACACTGAATTAATGACATAGTTACTATGAGAGTGAGGAGGGTGTATGAGCGAGAGCCACTTCCTGCAGGCCTGTAGAGTCATAGTCTACTAAATTTCACTCTGCCTCTATCAGAAGCAGAGTCACTAGTGCTTTTTTGATCTAGTGCTGGTGTTTTTAGCTGGAATTAACCTTTCCCGTGCTAAGCTTCATCCCAGAGAGCGCTCACCGTAGCGCGCATACTTTTGTTGTTGGTATTTAAACTCCTGCTTTTTAAAATGCATATATGCATGCATAGCACTGAAAGAGTTAAGAGAGAGGAGAGAGAGAAGGCAAATGGAACTCCCTCCCCCCAAGGTTCCCGTTAGGTTTTTCACTTTTCACCTTCAGTGACTTTGGATCTAAAGATTGCCTATTTTTCTCCTTCAGTAGGAATCCTACTGAAGGAGAAATTCCTACTACCCCCCCCCCCCCCACCCCCAGAAGTTGATGGAAGCTGCAGAGCATGGAGATCTTGCTATAAAAGGAGGGTGCGAGGAGCAGCGAGCATCTATTGGTCAGGAGTAGTTTATCTGCTTCCTGCGCCTCACTGGTTGACAGTGAACCCTGAACTCAGCCGCTGTATTGTTAAGAAACCAGAACTCTGCCCGAATTCAGTCAGTTCTCTCTCCCTCTCTCTCATTGTTCATGTATTGCTCCCCTCATATTAATTACCTTAAATTCACCCACTTATTGGTTTCTAATAGTCTTCGTATGTCTGTGCTCACCTTTCCAACTAACAAGGAGACTTTGCCAAAATGATGACAATAACCAAGATTAGACCTTTTTTATGTGATAGTAGACTATTAGATAGGAATACGGTTGACGGGTTCTGGCTCCACTCTTCAAATTATATGCTTCAAATTATATGCAAATTATATGCAAATGCTTTAATAGATGCTTTGCAGCATGTATGTAGTGTAAATGCTGATGGAATACTCTTGTTTGGTGATATGAATATTGATTTTTTGGTTGAATCCTCCATCAAAACTGATTTCATTAATTTGTTATCCTCTTTTGGATTATATGTGTTTAATTCCCAGCCAACCAGAGTAACTACTCAATCAAGTACTTTGATTGACTATTTTATTACTAATGTCACATCATGTATCTCCTGTGATACCATATGTCCGGGATTCTCTGATCACCTTGGTATTAATGTTTTGCTGAGGTATTCCTCAACCTGTAACAAGCCTGCTCAATTCTCCTTCCCCAGATGATTTTTCTCTGTACATGCCATCCAGGAGTTTGTTTATGAGTTATCAGGTGAGTCTTGGGAGGATGTCGTGCAGGCTTCTGATGTTGATGCCAAATTTAAGGCTTTTCTAAATATATTCATGTCATATTTTGAAGCTTGTTTTCCCATTAGAAGAGTTAGAAAAAAACATCCTCATGCTAGTCTCAAGCTCAATTCCCCAGAGCTGAAAGCCCTGTCTGCTCATGTTCGTGATCTCCATTACATGAGTAAATTTGTTGACAACTCATTTCGCAGTGCATATCTTGATGCTCTAAAGCAACTTAAGTCCCGTGTTATTCGTGAAAAGAAGGCTGCAATCGATAAATTTCTAGGTAAATCAACTAACATTATTAGAGATACTTGGAAAGTAATTAAGGAGAATACTCAATCCTCTAACTGCCCTGGTAGCACTAGCATTGATTTTGGAGGTATGCTGGAAGATAACCCTGAAAAAATTGCTGATAAATTTAACCAGCAATTTTGTTATTTGCCTCATTCCAATTGGTCCACTCAGCCCATGTTGCAACGGAGGACTTCTCCTCACTCTTTTTTCCTACATCCCACTGACCCTTATGAGGTTCAAAGAACCATCATCTCCCTGGGTAATTCCTCTTCACCTGGGCCTGATGACATCCCTCCCAGTGTTATAATTGCTTCCTCAAACTTAATCACTCCCCTGTTGACAGATATCATTAATCTCTCTTTTAGCACTGGTTTCTTTCCCTCTGCCCTAAAGCTGGCCAGGGTCATACCAATTCCCAAGAAAGGCTGTCCTTCTGAGTCTACTAATTATAGACCTATATCCATTCTGTCAATGATTTCAAAGATCTTCGAGAAACTCTTCCAGCAAAGATTAACCAAGTACCTCCAGACTTTTAATTTAATTTCTGACTCTCAGCATGGCTTTAGAGTTGGCAGGTCCACCAACTCTGCTATTTTTGAGTTCCTAAATAATGTAATTCTTGGACTGAACAATAAACACCACATTTTAGGTATCTCTTTTGATTTCAAAAATGCTTTTAACAGTGTGGATCATGAAGTCCTCAAGACCAAACTTCAGTGCTTGGGAATCACCAATAACTCTTTAAATTGGATCTCATCATTCCTTAGTGACAGATCACAATTTGTCAGTTACACTCATCAATCATTTGCAGGAGTGGTGGAAATCAAATCCAGTCCCTTGAAAGTACTGGTTGGAGTACCTCAAGGTTCTATTCTTGGTCCTCTACTGTTTCTCCTATTCATCAATGATCTTCCTAAACAGTTCTCATATAGCTCCACCGTCATGTATGCTGATGATACATCTGATCTCTTATCTGCTAGTACTTTACCACTCTTGGATCATTTGGCCTCTACTACAAAAGATGAGATGTTACTGTGGTGCCACCTTAACAGAGTTGTTTTGAATGAGGCTAAAACTACTTGTATTCTTTTTCATAACAAGTACTCTCATGAGATTCCTACTCTGCCTCCTCATTCTGATTTCTCCACCACCTCATCTGTGAAATTCTTAGGTCTACAGCTTGCTGACACTCTTGACTGGTCAACTCATATTTTTGAAATGAATAAGAAACTCTCAGTTGGTATTTATATGATAAGGAAACTTTCTCCTCTTGTTTCTCTCAATGTTCTAAAAGCTGTGTACTTTGCTAAAGTCCACTCATTTGTGTCCTATGGTATTATGTTTTGGGGTAACTCCCCTACTGCAGCTAAGGCCTTCTCCCTACAGAAACAGGCCATTAAGGCCATCTGTAGAGTTCCAATCCGAACGAGTGGTAGGCCACTGTTTATCTCCCTCAGGATCCTCACACTTCCATGCATTTATATCCTCACATGTGCCATGTTTGCGAAGTGTTATCCCCATTACTTTCAGGTCAACTCTGACTTTCACAGTCATGATACTCGATCTAAAAATAACATTCATAGTAATTTTTATTCATTCAGCCTATGCCAGAAAGGCCCCTATCACACTATAGCTGCAATTTTCAATAAGCTACCCTCTGATTTAAAATCCCTTACCTCACCAATGGTTTTTAAAAATAGTTTGAAAAACTTACTATATAGCAAATGTTATTATACTGTTAAGGACTTTTTTAATGATATTTTGTAATCTGTATTCTTACTGTACTTCTTTTATGTCTCTGTAACCAGCTGTTTAATTGACGAAACCCATGGACAACTGTATCCCTACGGTGTTAATAAAATATTATTATTATATCAAAAGCAGCAATTGCGAAGAAAAGCATTTGGATTACTTCAAATTGACCGGATTGGAAGATTAGAAAAACTGCTCGCAGCAGGACTCGAACCTGGGACTTTCCTTGATGGTATCAAGTTTAAATGCCCTCGATTTCGAATTAAGATTCCTTAACGTCAGCATCAGCACCGCCGCCTTGTCTATTCCGCTTGAATATATCTTGGTAGTACGACATGCGCGGAAAGGGCAAGTTAGCTATAAATATTAGTGACAAGTGCATTATCTATTATTTGCAAAGATGAAAATAATTAAATATTACTGAAAGCAACAGGTTTAAAGATATGGATACGTATAACTAAAAATGTAAAAGTTAGAAAAAAAGAAATAAATATTCCAGTTCCGAGTCTTGAACCCTGGACCTAATACGCCACTGTGAGTCCTACACCTTACCACTAGTCCAAGGGGTTATGGTGATGAATGGATGGAGTTACTGCTTATAATGCACGTGGCAGAATTCTGTAGTTTTTCTAATACATTTTTCTCTCAAACCCAGGTGAATGGAGCCAGAACCCATCAACCGTATTCCTATCTAATAGTCTACTATCACATAAAAAAGGTCTCATCTTGGTTCTTGACATCATTTTGGCTAAGTCTCCTTGTAAGATACAACAAAAATGGGTAAACTCAAAGTTGTGTTGGTGCATACTTATTCTGACCATCTTGACGCCAAGGGCAAGAATCCATCCTTTCAAAGTGTACCGTGCTGCATCACTGCTCACAACACTGGAGTCGCCAAATGATCAGGTAATGACTGACAAAAGCAAGCTGTTGGCGGGCTTTTGCGTGAAGCTCGGGGAAATTGGCATTCAATACTCAAGGAATGCTTCATCAAGATTTTTGTTAGTTAGTCATTTGTAATGTTTTGAAGCAGCCAACATATGATATCATTTGCACCATTAAGGATAAGTGGGTAGGTTGGTAAGGGAAGAATTACTAGGGAAGGTAGGGAGGGTTGAAGGAAACTCAGCATTGGCATTAGCCTACTCTTAAGAACAAGCATTAAAGGGCCTACCAAAGGGATGTGGATTCCAATAGAAAATCTCCACCAATGGTGGGATTCTACCTCAGGCCCTTGGGATGGAAGGCAAGTACTGCTTTAACCTGATCCCCCCAGGCTTTTTGTGACCATGCATGGAGCTAGATGCTGTGTTCTGAGTAGAATTTATGTTGAAAACTCCAGGTGACAGCCCATCAACACAGCTCCAAAAATGTTGAAAAAACTCAAATTATGGCAAGTGAAAACTATCACCTGATTATTCTCCTGAACAAGCAGTGCATTCCACGTTGTACCATGATGTTGTACTGTATATATTTTTTAGACTAGAGGGTAGGTCATCTAGTGGGATTTGTAAAGATTTAACCGAACGTAGCCTCCGAGGAAGTCCGCATTGCGAAAATGTTCACATCCAAGTAAACTTAGAAGGACTAAAGCCGGAAAATAGCGACAATATTCCCAAAACGCGTACTCCAGCGAAAGAAATTATATCAAATGTAATAAGCACTTCCAGTGAAATTCGCCCACCTAATACCCATAAGCGTGGAAAAGAACCAACCGACACTCAATCTACAAAATATGACATTAACTTTGTAGTAGTTAATTGCCGTAGCGTTAAAAACAAGCGCGCTGAAATCGAACATATATTTCAGGACGCAGACGTGGTCATAGGAACGGAGAGCTGGCTTACAGAGGATATAAGTGACAGCGAAGTTTTTCCTCCAGGATATAAAATCTACAGATGCGATCGAAGCGATAGGACAGGAGACGGAGTTTTTATAGCAGTTAAATCACATTTACACAGCACCGCCCATGAAATAACTGATAATGAAATAGAAAGCGTATGGTGTACAATTAAACAACAAAACAAAAGGAGTATACATGTTTGCTCTTTTTATAGACCTCCAAACTCCGAAGCTGATATTATTTACCAATTAGAAAATTAAATATCCGCATTTACTTTGAGAGACAGTAAAAGTGTAATCATTATTGGGGGAGATTTTAATCTGCCATCTATAAATTGGGATTCTTACACTGTAAAGCCAAATTCAAGGAATAGGGAAATCAGCGAGATCTTACTCAACACACTTACTAAGCACTCACTCGCCCAAGTAGTTGACAAGCCTACGAGAGGAAATAAAATATTAGACCTTTTTGCAGTAAGCCATCCTAGGTTGATAAAACAACTCGATATTATTGATGGCATAAGTGATCACAGAGTAATTTTTGCAGCCTTAAAACTTGAAGTAGTCAGTTGTAAAACCGAAACGCAATATTTATTTATTTGATAAATGCAACATCATAAAATTTGGCGAGATGCTTAATGATTCGTACATTGACTTCGTAGCTAAAACAGAGGACAAAAGCACTGATGCATCATGGAAATATTTCTTAGAAATTCTACGCCAGGGAATCAACGAATATATTCCGCGAAAATTGAAATGTGATAGTAAAGAACCTCGCTGGTATAACAATGATGTTAGGAGGGACCTTAAGAGACAGAGAAAACTGTACAACTTATTCAAAAAGTCCATTACGTTAGGTGACAAATCGAAAGAACTTGAAGCAAAAGAAAGTTACGCAGCACAACGCTCAAAAACCAAGAAATCAATGGGTACTGCATTGCGAAATTTCAAGAAAAAAGTACTTGGTGAATTACTCGAAGAAAATCCGAAATCTTTTTGGTCATATGCGAGAGCGCTTCAGGGAAAATCTTCAACCGTAGATTCGTTATTTGATAAAGATGGCAAACTTGTCACCGATAATATTGACAAAGCTAACACGTTAAATTCCCACTTCGAAAGTGTATACACTACAGACGATACTCCATGTTATTTCGACATTTTATTCACTGAGGAACCGATGAAAGAAATCACTATTCAATGTGATGGGATAACTAAACAGCTACAGTCGATCAAAAATAGTAAATCTCCGGGTCCGGAGGGAATACCCGCGCGTGTCCTCAAGGAATTAGCACCACAGATCGCACCGTTCTTAGACATAATATTCAAGAAGTCATTGTCTGAAGGAAAGATACCAATAGACTGGAAAATTGCAAACGTTACACCGATATTCAAAAAGGGAAACAGACATGACCCAGGGAACTATCGACCAATTTCATTAACGTCTATTATAGGCAAGATACTCGAACATATCGTCGTTAGCAATATCATGACGTTCCTGGACAGTCGTAACTTCCTTCATGGCTGTCAGCACGGCTTTCGGAAAGGTAGATCATGTGAAACACAGCTCGCGCTCTTTCTTCATGACGTTCTCAAATCTGGTGAATCGAAAACACAAGTGGACGCATTATTCCTAGATTTTAAGAAAGCTTTCAACACGGTACCTCACAACAAACTTTTATACAAATTACAGTCATGCGGCCTAAACGAAACAGTAGTAAACTGGATACGCGACTTTCTGAGTGATCGTAAGCAAAAAGTAGTTCTTGATGGAATTAGCTCTTATGCAGTTAAAGTGACATCAGGTGTCCCACAAGGAAGCGTAATCGGCCCCCTTTTGTTCATTATATACATAAATGATCTATGCTCTCGAATTAGCAGTAAAATACGTTTATTTGCTGACGACGCTGTCATCTATCGTGAAATTAATGATCACTCTGACTTTGAAATTCTATCATCGGATTTAAACAACGTTCATGTGTGGAGCCAAGAGTGGGGACTCGAACTTAATCTGAGCAAATGTGCGGCGGTACATTTCTTGCGGAGGTCGTCCAACTATCCCTGTGTATATCCTGTGGATGGCGTTAAGATAAAGGCGACAGATGAAGTTAAGTATCTGGGAGTTACGATAACCTCAAACCTATCGTGGGGAACACATATAAGAAATATTTGTGGCAGAGCTCTGAAGAAGCTAGGATTCGTCAAGCGTATTGTGGGAAGATTCTCAGATGAAAAAGTAAAAGCGAGGTGCTATTTCGCACTCGTCCGGCCACACCTTGAATATGCAGTAAGCATATGGGATCCGGTGCAGAAAGAATTAATTCGGGAACTTAATAAAATACAAAGGAAAGCTGCGCGATTCGTCAAAAACTGCTACGGGCGTACAGACAGCGTTACGCAGATGTTAAACGAATTAGGCTGGGAGCCGCTAGAGACTCGGAGGCTGCGCGCTAGGCTTAGATTACTTGAGCAATTGAGAATAGATATCTTTCAGAGCGACACGGAGAACATCATATTAGTACCCCACTATATTTCCAGGTCCGACAGAAACGATAAATTAAGAGAGATATTTTGCCGAACGGATAGGTATGGGAATTCGTTTTTCCCCCGAACAATAAGGGACTTTAATAAATGCAAGGCGTAATTTCATAGAGCGTTTCCTTTTTATATGTAAACGGCTGGTGTCTCTGGTGTCCCCCGCCACACGCCTATTGAGGCGGCTTGCGGGGTAGTATGTAGATGTAGATGAGATGTTTCTGATGAGGCTTTTGCAGCATTGAGAACTCTAAGATGTCATCTCTTATTCCAGAAATATGTTTTTCTTAGAAAATTGACAAAATAATAATGATTTCAACACAAAATGAAATCCAAATTGTAAAACATGGGAGTTGATTTTAGTGCGATATTCCACAGAGGAAAAATCATTCGTCTTGACTGGTATTCAAACCCGGATCCCTCGATTTCGCATCGAGTGCTTTAACCAGTTAAGCTACCGAGGTGTCATTCCTCCCTGTAGATTATTTGGACAAGGGGAGAAGGACGCCTCGGTAGCTTAACTAGTTAAAGCACTCGATGCGAAATCAAGGGATCTGGGTTCGAATCCCGGTCAAGGCGAATGATTTTTCCCCTGTGGAATATCGCACTTAAGTGCACTTGCGGGAGACTCTATAAAGGTAACCACCGTGGCTAGTCCCGGTATCCTTAAAACTGGAGTTGATTTTGTCGTTGTTTTACTTCTTGTTCTCATTTTATTAATCTAGTAATTCTTTTATTGTTGTTCTGACACTTATTTATTTTTCTTGAATCCACCAATGTAACTAACCTTCGTGCCATTTTTGGTTGTCCGAGCAGTACTTATGAAGGATAATAAGAATTTGAAGATGCAATTTTCCACAGATAAACTTTAATCGACCCCGGTTTCGATGCACTGCATCAACCTGATGATGATGCAGTGCATCGAAACTGGGGTCGATTTAAGTTTATCAGTGGAAAATTGCATCTTCAAATTCTTAATATGTTCATATTCCACAACATTTCGCCTGATACCTCCCTTTTTGTTAGTATGAAGGATAATAAATCAATATGATTTCCTTACGATGGTACATTAAGATTATGGTGCATACCATATTTCCTAATAAGATGTGCTTTTTTCCCTGAAAAAAATCCATGGTAAATCCATGGATAAGTCTTACATGGACAAGGTCAAGGTGGCCACAACTAGGGTGGGCTGTGCCTGTGCATCTTATAAGCCAGAAAATATGGTATGTTAGAGTGTAGGCATCACAAGCCAAGGAATACTTACACCACAAGGGGCATGACGCTGTCCATGCACTGCCTCTCCAGGAGGTGAATGATAGCATTGCACTGTCTCACTACATCAAAGAAAAACAGCTGAGGCTGAGCTGCCTTAGTTTCTGGAATTGGTACTGACTGCAATCCTAGCTCCAGAGCATAATCAACATGCTCTTCAACCAAATACCGCAACAAACAGTCAAATATCTGCACTGCATTTCCAGGTAGTTCAGATGGGCGTGAGAGCTGATAATGAATTGAAAAGGAACAAAAAATATATGCAAAATTCAATTTCCCAAGGAAGGTTCAACTGGCCATGCCAACACAAAGAAGCTGATTTTTTTGTAGTGCAGGAATTTGGTACACATTTCTTAAATATTATTTGCCTCATAGACAGATGAAATTTGAAACAGCAATAGTTTAAGTTACAATATAAATACCTACATAAACTTAAAACTGAGTCAATTTCCCAGTCCTAACACCAATCATTAGCTCTTTTGACGGTCCCTAATACTAAAGACAATCGTGTGACACATACATACCCATGTACAGACATAAATGTAATTGCTTCAGGCTGGGCTTAGTGGAGATTGCCTATATTCATGGTTAATAAAACACTTAAAGTATTCTTCCACAAATCAATTTTAGTAGCATAATTACTATGCCAAAGTGTGGTGAAACATGATGTGGTGTTTAAATATATTTGTGGAAGAGTACTAAGCGTTTTATAAAATCTGAAGATTCTTGCAAAATTGAGTGGAATTTCTACATAAGGAAGAAATAACACGCGCAATTTTCCACAAAAATAAAATTTACTTCCGATCCAGGTTTCCATGTTGATATGACCTGAAGATGATGTATCAACATTGAAACCCGGGTCGGAAGTAAATTTCATTTTTGTGGAAAATTGTACATTTTATTTCTTCATTACAAATTGCTTTATTTATCATGAATAATGCTACAGCAATAAAAAACCAAAGCACATTTTTATCCATCACTATTTAATGGCTAGCTTTAAATGAAGTATGAAGATTTGCAGAACACTTTTGAATTACTATAAAACTTTCCTAGAGTTCCTGCTTTGCACTTATTTGCACGGCAGCCCTTATGCCTCATCATTACTTTTTTAGGGAAACCTAGATAGCAAATATTTCTCAAGATTATCATACTATCATGTTGGTGGAGGTCATTAAATTAAAGATGGTGATATTCATTCAAATTCAACATACATAAAAGGACTATGGATTATATCCCTCGCCGAGGCTCACAGGGCTGTACAGGCAGTCCCCGAGTTACGTCCGCCTCGACTTACGTAAATCCGTACTTACGTAAGTGGCAACCTTACAAAAAATTACGAGAATTACGAAAGTTACAGATTTGTAAGGACGGTTGCCTACTTTCAAGGACCACACGTGCCGTAATTTTAGTAAGAGCTGGCCTTCCCCGTATTTCTCCAAGTCGACCGTAATCTTGAGAGCACGGACTCAGTTACTGAGTAATTTTCGAATCCTTTTTTTTCGACTTCCGTAAATTTCGACCTACGCTGCTAGTGTCGGAACGCATCTATTACGTAACTCGGGGATTACCTGTATGCAGATGAAGGTCTCATACTAAAACAAAACTTCTAGTTTTGAAAATAATGAAGTTGAGGGATCAAAAAATTGGTGGCTAACTCCTAAGAGGTACATATTAAAATGTACCAACTGAGAAAAATTACTGCAAAACAGCACATTTCGTTTATGGTTACCAATGGTCTATGCTATTATATTTTTAAATCTGGCATACTACTACTCTTAATTCCATATTTAATGATGATTATTTCCCCCACTACACTACCATTCTTTTTTCCAGTGCCTTCAACATCATTAGTCTGTTGTTGCCTTCCATATAAGCAATCAAACATAAATAAAATGGTTTACTTAGAGAAAAAAAGGATAACTTTATAAAATACCTATGCAAAAGAAGAAGTATAAATTTATGAGATATTTTAGGCTAAAGCAGGATATAGTACTTTTCTAAAAAAAAGAGTCTGAAGAAGAAACAGGGGTAGAGAAAAATGTGAAAGGGAAGAGCTGCCAAGGCCCCTGTTGAGATATGCACAAATCAGGCTCACTTGAATGTGAAGAAGAATGGACACTTGAGAGGTAACCAAATATGTATGAATTGATAATTAAAGAATGTGAATATTTTGGTAATGGCCAACATACGATAATTTGTCTACATTCTATGAATGATGATAATACTGTTCCCTAGTAAAAATTTCAAGGAATTCAATGTATTACATCAGAAGAGCTCAGCTTTCATAAATCTCCAATAGCCAAGGTCTGAAGAAAATAAATATTTCCTTTTTTGGAGAATTTTAACATGCCTATCTCCATTCTCTTGGCTAAATTTATGAGTCTTATAATGGTTGGTACATAATCATGAAGTGGATCTTGAACCTTACATAGATTTAAAAAAAATTAGGACCAAAAATAAAATCTATCATCTTCCCTCATGTTGAACTCAATTGAAATACAATGGGTGTATTCATCCATACATGGACAAGAGATAGTTGAGATTCTCACCAGTTCACAGCGCAAAAAGGCTAATTTGCTCTCTTGCAACAAAGCAATGGCTACTTCTTCAGAGAGAAAGGTTTCTCCACCATAATTTTCTATTTGTGCTATGTTTATGTTAGCTCTAGTGCCAATAACTGCTTGTAAATCTCTTCTCAAGTCCTGAAAACTTGAATGAAAAACAAAGATTATCAAACAAATCATCTCAACTAAAGTTTCAATATGATGCCAAGCCTTCAAGAATTACAAGTAGTAGTGACTTTTCTCTGCATATTTAAGCTCTTTTTCATTCAAATCAATTTATGGCAGACAAAGAATGGGAGCTTATTCAACACCAGCGTGAAAACATGGCTGCTGACACTGCAGTGTCCATTTAAATGAAAAACCAAGATATTTTTAATAATAAAAAACAAGTTAAAAAAAAATATTTGCTTACCCGCCAGTCTGAATTTGTTTCTTCTGATGATTTTTGGACTCATAGTATCTTTGCAATATTGAGGAACATTTTTCTCTTAGGCTTCTTATTTCAACACTGGAAATATATGCACCAAATAAATCAAACAAAAATTCATTTTAATAATTTCTATCATAAATTAAAAAACTAAAAATTAAAATTTGTTCTCATGCAATACTACCACAATTTCTCTTAAGCAAGTTTAAAAGAACAAAAAACTATTTACGATAAAGGAACTCCAAAAGCTGACATTGTTGAATGTTTTAATTATTGTATTAATTATTTAATTACTGTATAATTTAATTATATCCATGACAATAAAACTACTAAATCAGAAGCTGGCAGTTTTTTCATGGGTAGGTACCATTGAGTGCTGTATGGGCTGACAGACAGTGAAAGGTTTCATGAAATACCATCTTTTCACTGAAAAAGGTCAGGTAATTTATGATTTATCATCATTATCCCAAGCGTTTTGTGCCATCCTACGTTTAACCTGCCTACCACTTGCAGACAGGGGACAAGAGCACCACAGTAGAGGTATGAAGGAGGGGCCACCCCCAACCTTCCCGGAACAGCTATGGAGGGAGTCCTCCCTCCTACCTTCCCGGTCTGGGTATATATCCCTCCGGCCTCCCGGTATAGGTCTGGAGGGAGTATCACCCCTCCATATATATATATATATATATATTTTTTTATTTATATATATATATATATATATATATATATATATACTCAATCATACGAAAATGACGCTCAAAGGCGCGAATAAATTCAAACATTCATAGGAAAATGGAAATGGATAGGTACACATAAAACGGCTACGGCTATGCGTGCCTTTAAACGTACTGTTCACCTCTTTATATGTTGTATGTCTGTATTCCTCTTTCCTTTCAACCTTCCAATTGTGTTTGTCCCCTATATGGTGGGTGAAATCGCCCTTGCGCGCCATCTCTGGGCCGTTCAAATTGGGCATGGGGTGTGACATAAAACCCCGTCAAATTCAGAAGTTAATTGAGTAGCCTTGGTGGTGTAACTGGGAGCACACCTGACCGGCAATTGGGAGATCCGGGTTCGAATCCCGGCTAAGGTGAAATTTTTTCTGTCTGGATTTGACTTATTTTCATCTTCCCCACCAAACCCTGTGTTCGTCCTTTTATGTGTACCTATCCATTTCCATTTTCCTATGAATGTTTGAATTTATTCGCGCCTTTGAGCGTCATTTTCGTATGATTGAGTATATTTGGCCATGTTGGCTCTTTTCTTCTTCTACGGCTATGCGTGCCTTTAAACGTACTGTTCACCTCTTTATATGTTGTATGTCTGTATTCCTCTTTCCTTTCAACCTTCCAATTGTGTTTGTCCCCTATATGGTGGGTGAAATCGCCCTTGCGCGCCATCTCTGGGCCGTTCAAATTGGGCATGGGGTGTGACATAAAACCCCGTCAAATTCAGAAGTTAATTGAGTAGCCTTGGTGGTGTAACTGGGAGCACACCTGACCGGCAATTGGGAGATCCGGGTTCGAATCCCGGCTAAGGTGAAATTTTTTCTGTCTGGATTTGACTTATTTTCATCTTCCCCACCAAACCCTGTGTTCGTCCTTTTATGTGTACCTATCCATTTCCATTTTCCTATGAATGTTTGAATATATATATATATATAAAATAAAAACACTTGACAGGGGGTGGGGAAAGAAAAGTAAAAAGAGAGAGAGGACTTACTGGGACGTTTCGGGCATGTAGGCCCTTCTTCAGCTGTAGAAAATTGAGAAGTACCCAGCTGCTGAAGAAGGGCCTACATGCCCGAAACATCCCAGTAAGTCCTCTCTCTCTTTTTACTTTTCTTTCCCCACCCCCTGTCAAGTTTTTTTATTATATTGTGGCCTATTGGCGAAATTTTCGTTTCGTGTATATATACAGGGTGTTTCAGGAGGAAGTGGCAATACTTCTGGAGGAGGTTGGGGACGTGATTTTAAGCATTTTTTGTCCTATGAACATGGGGTCGCAACTCCTTAGTTACCGAGCTATGGCAACGCAAACATTTTGTCACAAGCATTCTGCAGTTACCACGAAAACCCCCAAAAGCAGTGGCATCCAGCAATACTTACAAATAAAAACTGGTCTAAATTATACTTAAAGTTTGTATCTTTCTTTTTATGCCAAAATTTATGCATATTGCTCACATTTTCTGAAGTGGTAACTGAAATTGTCAAAATTTTACTTCTTCAAAAAATTATTTTTTAGAATAACTTTTTTATTTTCAGTATACGAAAAGGTTAATAGAGTCATAAAAATTGGAAAATTTAATTTAATTTCCATAACTGGTAACATTATTTTCATATCTTAATTTTTAGCGAAGATATGGCATTTTAAACGGTACCGTTACATGAGCACATTTTTCGATGGCTCTTTTCCATGCATGGAACTGATATTGATTTACCGATAAAGACAATTACCTTCACCAATCTAAGCTTGAGTACTTATGTTTAAACGTTGTGAAAAGAATAACCAACCAATGAAACCCAAGTTTAGGTGTTTTTGTGAACCAAATGAAGTAAACAATCAAGCAGCAACAAAGATCTCAAGTGGAGATTATCTCCATGGATTAATTGTCGATCACTGGCGCTGAGATTTATTGTTCAAGAAGCTTTTTCAACTTATGAGATCTTATAAGGATATTTAATTAATTGCATGCCTTATTCATAGGTAAATATCGATGTGATATGAGATAAAGACAAAAGGCATCACATCAGAATCAATTACAACTTTTTAAGAATTAATAAATGTAAATTAGTATCATATGCCTTACATTCTTCTTCTCCATAAAGCTTCTTAATCAACTAAGCTTTTTCAACTTATAAGATCTTATAAGGATATTTAATTAATTGCATGTCTTATTCATAGGTAAACTATCGATGTGATATGAGATTAAGACAATAGGCATCACATCAGAATCAATTAAAATGTTTTTAGAATTAGTAAATGAAAATTAGTATCATATGCTTTACATTTGTTTGGGGAATAAGGGTTTAGAAAAAAAGGAAAAATGTTAGAGTCACCTATTGTACATTTGTAATAAAGTTACAACATAGGTACTCCAGCAACATTGATGTAATTTTTTATTTGATAGTCTTCCCCTTGCGTTGCTCATCTAGATTATTGCGGTTTTCTTTTACGGGATTAGTGCGTTCAGTATGCAAAGTAGATATGCATACCATGTTTAAACTTTACTGGTGTACCTAAGGCCTTTAATTCCACCGTAGGAGTAAAAATCTTAAAGTTTTTATGCCGGAAAAACTCGTAGACTAGTTATAAACAGAACTAAGACCAATAAAACGCCCAGGTAACCATTAATTTTGTTAGTTGACTACGACGAGGGAACGATGACTTTCACTTTGTCAGTAGGTACATCTGCTGTCTCGTACCTAACGACACATTCCCTTTCAGTAAAGTCAAACTGTTTTAAAAAATGGAAGGTACAACTCTTTTGTTAGACATCATCATAAAATAATTGTACAGAATACCTGCAACCTGAGTATTCCAAATAAAACGTTTATTTAGAACCACTGTTAAAAGCTGCTTTCGATAGTGCCACGGGGGTTTTCTATTGACCAAAATAAGAATACAATCTGTATTCCCACCGTCTCTTTGGAACCGAACTCCGTCGATAAATGAGATGTATCTGCAAAAATGGACATTTCCATACGACCATTCACGAAGCGATTCAGCTGTCTGGCAAGATGTCTCCATGGAGGAAGTTGGAATCGCTGCATATGAAATGGATGTATGCCTTCATTAAGCAATATTCTTTATACTTTTGTCCGTGAATCCTTAGAAACATGCTTATTCTTCTTGAACTTGCTATAGGACTACGCTATGACTACGAAGATTTCCCACTTCTCGTTCTGCTCTAGGGGACCAAATGCTCGTAAGACATGCGAGCGCAGGGAAATGAGCCTGTATCACCATGGTGTTGAAAACCCTAAAAATCACTTGTCTACTCGGGATTTTTCATGTCAAAAACGATAGTAGATACTTGGCGACAGCTTTTCAAACGCGAAGAAGTGAAGGGTATCTTCATATTCAGTACTAGTAAAGTCATGAGTCATTGTGAAGGTCTCGCCGAAACGTACCGAAATACCATGAATCTGTTCTAACTTGCCTCCATTTTCACTCTCATTGCATTGACAACATATCCAAAAATTAATAATGAAATTGAGTTAGTATCCTTATAAGATCTTATAAGTTGAAAAAGCTTCTTAAACAATGAATCTCAGTGCCAGTGATCGACAATTAATCCATGGAGATAATCTCCACTTGAGATCTTTGTTGCCGCTTGATTGTTTACTTCATTTGGTTCACAAAAACACCTAAATTTGGGTTTCATTGGTTGGTTATTCTTTTCACAACGTTTAAAAATAAGTACTCAAGCTTAGATTGGTGAAGGTAATTGTCTTTATCGGTAAATCAATATCAGTTCCATGCATGAAAGAGAGCCGTCGAAAAATGTGCTCATGTAACGGTACCGTTTAAGATGCCATATCTTTGCAAAAAATTAAGTTATGAACATAATTTTACCAGTTATGGAAATAAAATAAAATTTTCCAATTTTTAAGTGTCTATTAACCCCTTCTTATATCTCAAAATAAAAAAGTTATTCTAAAAAATAATTTTTTGGAGAAGAAAAATACTGACAATTTCAGTTACCACTTCAGAATATGTGAGCAACATGCTTAATTTTTGGCAGAAAAAGAAAGATACAAACTTTAAGTACAATTTAGACCAGTTTTTATTTGTAAGTATTGCTGGATGCCACTGCTTTTGGGGTTTTCATGGTAACTGCAGAATGCTTGTGACAAAATGTTTGCGTTGCCATAGCTCGGTAACTAAGGAGTTGCGACCCCATGTTCATAGGACAAAAAATGCTTAAAATCACGTCCCCAACCTCCTCCAGAAGTATTGCCACTTCCTCCTGAAACACCCTGTATACAGTAGAATCCTGATTTAAGGTTTTTCAGGGGGGACAAAATTTAAAACACTAAATGCGGATAAACACTAAATGAGGACTTGTCATTTTTTTGAGGTTTTAGGGTCTGTAATGATTAGAACAGCTTTCTACGAAAAGAAAATATAATTTCAAGTCACTAAAAGGGGTCACATAAAACAATAAAACATTTTCATTAGCTTTATATGCTCTTCCCAAAGAAGGTTGGATTCAGTGACAAAATGAAAATAAATGAAAAATGAACCAAAAATGAAAATGCCTTAACAAAAAATACAATGCATTAGCCTTCTGACTACTCAGGAATTCAATATCAATTTTAAAACTTTTAGGAGAGACTAATTATATTTCTGAACAGCTACTTTTTAAGTTCCTCAAACGGAGACTTTTTTGAGTGCTTATGACGCTTAAATAAAACACCCAATGCTGTGGATTCTCTTAAAATTCCTTCCCTTTTCATTATGATGTTGTTCAATGTTGTTACTGGCATGAACAGCTTCTTCGCCAACTCAATTCTCTTTAAGTGAGGATTTTTATCCACCTCCTCAATAATTTTTCTCTTCTCTTTGAAACTAAGTAAGAGATTTCCTTTTTGAAGCCATTCCAAAATCAAAGCCAGCAGCCTCTGCTCTCTATAAACCAATAGCACCCATGAGACTGGTACTGGTCGATCAGTGGTCTTGTTGAAGAGTTTTTTCTTGTAACACTGCTGACTCGACTGCCGAGGAACATATGATTTTCAAAGAAGTCGCCAACTCTCTTTTCTGAGCCACTTCTCACTGGCTTCAAATGTGGCTATAAAATACATAGTATTTTTTAAATCTGTTACGCAACTAAATAAACCCTTACTACCGACCATCCAACCCTAACTCGTACATGCTGTAATTTGAACCTTCAGGTAAAACACATTGTAATTCAACCCTCCCGCCTTTTTTTGTGTGGCCGTAACTTAATAATGGCACAGTCTAAACAAGTAGTTTAGACTGTGATAATGGCATGAAGCTAACGTCGGTGTTTTTTGGGGTTAAATTTTACTGTCGTTGTCACTGCAGCACCTAATAGATGTTGGAAATTTTCCTAAGAAAAATGGAGTTACGGAAAATTCCCACTGGGAATGTTAGTGTGGATGGTTATCAACGTTAAAAATTCCATTTTTACGCATTCCTCAGTGGTCTCGATGCATTTTTACACCTATTTTATTCTGTAAAAGCGAGGTGTAGGCGGCTATGAACTCGAAAAATCATCATTAAAGACGAACGAAATATAGACATTTCATTTCGCAAAATATTGATACTTTCCAATTATGAGAATATTACGGATGGTACGACATAATGAGAATGCCTTATTTAGCTATCAATTTTGATTTGTAGCTCAAAGAAATTAAGCTGCTGTTGCACATGCAAGTTTCTCACATGGCGTGCAGTTCGACATTCATTTTTTCTACACAGCGCCCGGGAAAATTTCGACGATTTCAACTGCGTAATATGGCATATCATCATTGAGTTAAACCTACTATCAGGGAAAATGCGGTTTTACATTTATGTATGTATTACCAAGAGCATACAATATCTTAGTGTTGGTATGTTCATTATACATTCATTCATTGTACATATACAAGCATCTTAAAGCGAAACCTTAAGGATCGTCGACCTATTGAAAACTAATGCTGGTGATAGTCATCACTGATGTATGGATAATCATTTGCATGAATCGTCATGAATAAACCTTAAATCGGGTAAAAAATCTTGTGTGGGAAAATTTTTTACATCCTAGAATGCGGAAAAACGCAGAATGCGGAGACACTAAATTAGGACAATTTTTACATTGTTTTTATAGGGAATGAATCGGGACCTCAAAAAATAAACGTTAAATGCGGAAAAACGTTAAATGTGAAGACATTAAATCCGGATCCGACTGTGTGTGTGTGTATATATATATATATATATATATATATATAAATAGACTATGCCACAGGTGGGGCGGAATTAAATATAAACACATAAAAAAAGAACACTCACAATATTAGTTGATATTACGGTTGCTAGAACCTTTCTCAAAGGAAGACGGATACATAATGATGGACAGGCAGGGAACAGAAGGTAGGGTGAGATGGGAGGAGAGAGGGGTAGGAAGGGAGAAGAGGGGAGGGGCGGGAGGGGGTCAGAGGAAGAGGGAGGGGCAAGGAGGGGAAGAGGCGGGAGGGGTTCAGAGGAGGAGAAAGGGATGTGGAAAGGAGAAAAGGGGAGGGGCGGGAGGGGATTAAAGGAGGGGAAAGGGGAGAAGGGGCGGGAGAGGTCAGTGAGAGCGATTTAATCCGGGCGGATTATGTGCGGAATAAAGCCAGATGCAGGCACCTTCTAGCGTACGCAATTGAAGGGGAGAGGCAGAGGGAGGGAGGGAAGCCAATACGCCTACACGGAAGCATTTATCAAAAATGAGATTGTGGGAGGAAGCATGGATCGGGACGGGGAAGGAGGCATTGGGCGAGGACGGCTTGCAGCTGGCTCGGTGGCCGGTTATTCTAACGCTGAGGGCGTTAGTGGTAAGCCCAATGTAATATGAATCGCACAGGTTGCACAGGAGGATGTAAACCACATTGTGGGAAGTGCATGACCGAGAGGGGACGGAAGGAAGAGGGTGGGAGAGGAATTTAGCGGGGAGGGGGTCGGTGATAAGGATAGGGCACGTTTTGCATCTCGCGCGATGGCAGGGGTTGGGTGGGGTTTTAGAGCTAGTATAGGGTTTAGTCAACGGTTTGGTGGTTTTTAAGATGCTGGAGAGGTTAGGGGGACGCCTGAAGGTGAGAGATGGACAAATGGGGAAAGTGTTTTTGGTAGTGAGATTGTCGGAAAGGAGTGGGAAAAGGTTTTTAATGATTTTTTTGAGGGCATGGACGCCTGGGAAGTAGGTGGTACAGAGGGAGAGGTTGTAATTATTCTTATTTTGGGTTGGTTTAGGAGGAAAGGGTTTTTTGAGAATTCGTTTATTGAGAAGAGTCTCAGGATATCCTCGTCGGAGAAGGGATTGGTGTAAAGAGGAAAGGAATTTATCAAGGGAATCGGGGTTATTACATATGCGAAAGCCTCGTGTGGAAAGAGAGTAGGGGAGGGATCTTTTAGTATGGGAGGGATGGCAGCTGTTATAATGAAGATATTGCTGCTTATTGGTGGGTTTGATGTGGACTGAGGTGTTGAATTGGTGGTTGGAGAGAGTGATATCTACATCAAGGAAGGTGACATGGGAAGAAGAGAAATGAGAGGTGAAGGAGACAGAAGAGAAATCGTTGAGAGCGGAAATAAATGAGTTAAAAGAATCGACGTCATGGGGCCAGAGAAGGAAAATGTCGTCGATGTATCGGAGCCAGAGTAAGGGTTTCAGGAGTTGTGAGGATAGGAAGGACTCTTCGACACGGCCGAGGAAAAGGTTGGCATAGGAAGGGCTGAATCTACTGCCCATGGCGCAGCCTTTGGTTTGAAGGTAGAAACGGTCATTAAAGGAGAAGGAGTTATGGGTCAAGATGAAGTGGGACAGGTCAATAAGGAAATCGGAGCTAGGGTTATGAGGAGTAGGGCGAGTATCAAGAAAATGCTTAACGGCGGATAAGCCTTCGGCGTGGGGGATGGAGGTATATAGGGAGGTGACATCAATGGTGGCCATGATGATGTCGGAATCATTAGGGAGGGGGGTGGAGAGGAGGCGATCAAGGAAATGATAGGTATCTTTGATGTAGGAAGGCAGGGAATGGACTAAAGGCTGAAGGTAATGGTCAACGAAAGCGGAGATGCGTTCAGTAGGGGAGTGGCACGAGGAAACTATTGGCCGGCCAGGGTTGTTGGGCTTGTGTATCTTCGGAATGGGCAGTAGATTCAGCCCTTCCTATGCCAACCTTTTCCTCGGCCGTGTCGAAGAGTCCTTCCTATCCTCACAACTCCTGAAACCCTTACTCTGGCTCCGATACATCGACGACATTTTCCTTCTCTGGCCCCATGACGTCGATTCTTTTAACTCATTTATTTCCGCTCTCAACGATTTCTCTTCTGTCTCCTTCACCTCTCATTTCTCTTCTTCCCATGTCACCTTCCTTGATGTAGATATCACTCTCTCCAACCACCAATTCAACACCTCAGTCCACATCAAACCCACCAATAAGCAGCAATATCTTCATTATAACAGCTGCCATCCCTCCCATACTAAAAGATCCCTCCCCTACTCTCTTTCCACACGAGGCTTTCGCATATGTAATAACCCCGATTCCCTTGATAAATTCCTTTCCTCTTTACACCAATCCCTTCTCCGACGAGGATATCCTGAGACTCTTCTCAATAAACGAATTCTCAAAAAACCCTTTCCTCCTAAACCAACCCAAAATAAGAATAATTACAACCTCTCCCTCTGTACCACCTACTTCCCAGGCGTCCATGCCCTCAAAAAAATCATTAAAAACCTTTTCCCACTCCTTTCCGACAATCTCACTACCAAAAACACTTTCCCCATTTGTCCATCTCTCACCTTCAGGCGTCCCCCTAACCTCTCCAGCATCTTAAAAACCACCAAACCGTTGACTAAACCCTATACTAGCTCTAAAACCCCACCCAACCCCTGCCATCGCGCGAGATGCAAAACGTGCCCTATCCTTATCACCGACCCCCTCCCCGCTAAATTCCTCTCCCACCCTCTTCCTTCCGTCCCCTCTCGGTCATGCACTTCCCACAATGTGGTTTACATCCTCCTGTGCAACCTGTGCGATTCATATTACATTGGGCTTACCACTAACGCCCTCAGCGTTAGAATAACCGGCCACCGAGCCAGCTGCAAGCCGTCCTCGCCCAATGCCTCCTTCCCCGTCCCGATCCATGCTTCCTCCCACAATCTCATTTTTGATAAATGCTTCCGTGTAGGCGTATTGGCTTCCCTCCCTCCCTCTGCCTCTCCCCTTCAATTGCGTACGCTAGAAGGTGCCTGCATCTGGCTTTATTCCGCACATAATCCGCCCGGATTAAATCGCTCTCACTGACCTCTCCCGCCCCTTCTCCCCTTTCCCCTCCTTTAATCCCCTCCCGCCCCTCCCCTTTTCTCCTTTCCACATCCCTTTCTCCTCCTCTGAACCCCTCCCGCCTCTTCCCCTCCTTGCCCCTCCCTCTTCCTCTGACCCCCTCCCGCCCCTCCCCTCTTCTCCCTTCCTACCCCTCTCTCCTCCCATCTCACCCTACCTTCTGTTCCCTGCCTGTCCATCATTATGTATCCGTCTTCCTTTGAGAAAGGTTCTAGCAACCGAAATATCAACTAATATTGTGAGTGTTCTTTTTTTATGTGTTTATATTTAATTCCGCCCCACCTGTGGCATAGTCTATTTACATTATCGCGTGTGTGATTTTCCACGAACTCGTATATATATATATATATATATATATATATATATATATATATATATATATATAAATAGACTATGCCACAGGTGGGGCGGAATTAAATATAAACACATAAAAAAAGAACACTCACAATATTAGTTGATATTTCGGTTGCTAGAACCTTTCTCAAAGGAAGACGGATACAGAATGATGGACAGGCAGGGAACAGAAGGTAGGGTGAGATGGGAGGAGAGAGGGGTAGGAAGGGAGAAGAGGGGAGGGGCGGGAGGGGGTCAGAGGAAGAGGGAGGGGCAAGGAGGGGAAGAGGCGGGAGGGGTTCAGAGGAGGAGAAAGGGATGTGGAAAGGAGAAAAGGGGAGGGGCGGGAGGGGATTAAAGGAGGGGAAAGGGGAGAAGGGGCGGGAGAGGTCAGTGAGAGCGATTTAATCCGGGCGGATTGTGTGCGGAATAAAGCCAGATGCAGGCACCTTCTAGCGTACGTAATTGAAGGGGAGAGGCAGAGGGAGGGAGGGAAGCCAATACGCCTACACGGAAGCATTTATCAAAAATGAGATTGTGGGAGGAAGCATGGATCGGGACGGGGAAGGAGGCATTGGGCGAGGACGGCTTGCAGCTGGCTCGGTGGCCGGTTATTCTAACGCTGAGGGCGTTAGTGGTAAGACCAATGTAATATGAATCGCACAGGTTGCACAGGAGGATGTAAACCACATTGTGGGAAGTGCATGACCGAGAGGGGACGGAAGGAAGAGGGTGGGAGAGGAATTTAGCGGGGAGGGGGTCGGTGATAAGGATAGGGCACGTTTTGCATCTCGCGCGATGGCAGGGGTTGGGTGGGGTTTTAGAGCTAGTATAGGGTTTAGTCAACGGTTTGGTGGTTTTTAAGATGCTGGAGAGGTTAGGGGGACGCCTGAAGGTGAGAGATGGACAAATGGGGAAAGTGTTTTTGGTAGTGAGATTGTCGGAAAGGAGTGGGAAAAGGTTTTTAATGATTTTTTTGAGGGCATGGACGCCTGGGAAGTAGGTGGTACAGAGGGAGAGGTTGTAATTATTCTTATTTTGGGTTGGTTTAGGAGGAAAGGGTTTTTTGAGAATTCGTTTATTGAGAAGAGTCTCAGGATATCCTCGTCGGAGAAGGGATTGGTGTAAAGAGGAAAGGAATTTATCAAGGGAATCGGGGTTATTACATATGCGAAAGCCTCGTGTGGAAAGAGAGTATGGGAGGGATCTTTTAGTATGGGAGGGATGGCAGCTGTTATAATGAAGATATTGCTGCTTATTGGTGGGTTTGATGTGGACTGAGGTGTTGAATTGGTGGTTGGAGAGAGTGATATCTACATCAAGGAAGGTGACATGGGAAGAAGAGAAATGAGAGGTGAAGGAGACAGAAGAGAAATCGTTGAGAGCGGAAATAAATGAGTTAAAAGAATCGACGTCATGGGGCCAGAGAAGGAAAATGTCGTCGATGTATCGGAGCCAGAGTAAGGGTTTCAGGAGTTGTGAGGATAGGAAGGACTCTTCGACACGGCCGAGGAAAAGGTTGGCATAGGAAGGGCTGAATCTACTGCCCATGGCGCAGCCTTTGGTTTGAAGGTAGAAACGGTCATTAAAGGAGAAGGAGTTATGAGTCAAGATGAAGTGGGACAGGTCAATAAGGAAATCGGAGCTAGGGTTATGAGGAGTAGGGCGAGTATCAAGAAAATGCTTAACGGCGGATAAGCCTTCGGCGTGGGGGATGGAGGTATATAGGGAGGTGACATCAATGGTGGCCATGATGATGTCGGAATCATTAGGGAGGGGGGTGGAGAGGAGGCGATCAAGGAAATGATAGGTATCTTTGATGTAGGAAGGCAGGGAATGGACTAAAGGCTGAAGGTAATGGTCAACGAAAGCGGAGATGCGTTCAGTAGGGGAGTGGCAAGAGGAAACTATTGGCCGGCCAGGGTTGTTGGGCTTGTGTATCTTCGGAAGGATATAGAAGTGGGGAGTGCGGGGATGAGCGGGAGAAAGTAGAGAAATATCATTGCTATTGAGACCTTCCTTGGGACCTTTGTCTTTAAGGAAAGAGATGATCTCCTCGTGGAATTTTGGGTTTGGATCGTGAGAGACGGGAGCGTAGGAAGAGGGGTCCGAGAGTTGTCTGAGGGCTTCGTTGATGTAGTCTGAAGAGTTCAGTACTACCACAGTGGAGCCTTTGTCAGAAGGTGTGATGACTATGTTGGGATTGTGAGAAAGGTCTTTTAAGGCTTTGATTTCCGACGAGGATAGGTTGGGTGCGGGCTTTAAGGAAGTGAGGAAGGAAGGATCAGCAATTTTGGAGAGAATGAGGTTCGTGAAAACTTCTAGGGGATGATTGGAAAGTAACGGTTTGGGTTCATGTGAAGAGGGCGGTTTGAAAATGGTTAGGGCAGGATGTACAGAATTTTGAGAAGAAGCATCGGGAAGTGGCAGTTGGGAGCGCTGGGATTCCCAAAAGAATTTCCATTTTAATTTTCGGCAAAAATTGAGGGTGTCTGTGAGAAGTTTGACAGGATTAACCTTAGGTGTCGGCGAAAACGAAAGACCTTTGCTCAAAACAGAGATTTCGGAAGGGGTAAGGGAAGAAGAAGAGAGGTTTATGACTTCTTGTTTTGTAGGATCGTCGGCGTCCTCGGCGGGGTGAGTGGGGGGGGTTTGAGGGTCTTTGGAAGAGGGTACGCGTTGTGGGAAAAACCGGGAGGTGGGAGGGGGTGGACGGGCGAGTTGAAAAATGCCTGCTAGGTCGGGCTTTGAGGAATATAATGGCGGGTTCGGTGGGGTTGGGGCCGCAATGTTTAGCGGCAAGGAGAGTCCATGATGAAGGAAGGAAGTACACAAGGAGGACAGTTTTTTGAAAGCTTTTTGGCGTCTTAAATTAAGGGAGCGTAAGGAAGAGGTAAGAAGTTTCTGGATTGTGGACAGTAATTCCGAATTGTATAGGCTGATAATATGGATGAGGGATTGAATGTTGGAATGGTATTGGGACACAAGAGATTTGTATTGGGCGAGAACTAAAAGACATAGATTATACGAGATTTGATACGAGTGGGCATGAAAAAACGGGTGAATAGAAGGAGGCATGCCTGAAGTAGGAATTTTGATGATTAAGCCGTTCGGAATTATGCCAAGGGAAAGACAGGAGGACAAAAATTCTACATGGCAAGTGTATTGAGCTAATTTAAATGAATATTTTTTTAAATTGATAAGCCAGATTTTGGTGGGATTAGGAGGGGGCATGTTAAAGATAAGAGGGTTAATGGGTAGAGGGAGAGAGCAAGGGAGGGAGTGGAAAAGAGGAAAATTTTAAAGGAGTGGAACAGTGGTGAAAGGAGTGATAGGACAGTGAGAAAGATTACTACAGCTTACGGCTCAGCAACTGGAGAAGCAGCACGCTGGAACTGAAGAGGCCGCTCGTGGACAGAAGAACACACAGAGAGATGGTTGCATAGCGCAACAATAAACGAGTTCGTGGAAAATCACACACGCGATAATGTAAATAGACTATGCCACAGGTGGGGCGGAATTAAATATAAACACATAAAAAAAGAACACTCACAATATTAGTTGATATTTCGGTTGCTAGAACCTTTCTCAAAGGAAGACGGATACAGAATGATGGACAGGCAGGGAACAGAAGGTAGGGTGAGATGGGAGGAGAGAGGGGTAGGAAGGGAGAAGAGGGGAGGGGCGGGAGGGGGTCAGAGGAAGAGGGAGGGGCAAGGAGGGGAAGCGCGGATTAAATCGCTCTCACTGACCTCTCCCGCCCCTTCTCCCCTTTCCCCTCCTTTAATCCCCTCCCGCCCCTCCCCTTTTCTCCTTTCCACATCCCTTTCTCCTCCTCTGAACCCCTCCCGCCTCTTCCCCTCCTTGCCCCTCCCTCTTCCTCTGACCCCCTCCCGCCCCTCCCCTCTTCTCCCTTCCTACCCCTCTCTCCTCCCATCTCACCCTACCTTCTGTTCCCTGCCTGTCCATCATTCTGTATCCGTCTTCCTTTGAGAAAGGTTCTAGCAACCGAAATATCAACTAATATTGTGAGTGTTCTTTTTTTATGTGTTTATATTTAATTCCGCCCCACCTGTGGCATAGTCTATTTACATTATCGCGTGTGTGATTTTCCACGAACTCGTATATATATATATATATATATATATGTATATGTATATATATATATATATATATATATATATATATATAATCTTTGGAAGTTTTCGCCAATTGGCCACAAATATATAAATTCAAACTTACAGGAGGTAGGAGAAATAGGAAAAGATAAAGAATTCGTTCTTACGGAACGTTTCGAACCAGTTGGTCCTTCGTCAGCTCTAGAAGTCTTCTAGAGCTGACGAAGGACCAACTGGTTCGAAACGTTCCGTAAGAACGAATTCTTTATCTTTTCCTATTTCTCCTACCTCCTGTAAGTTTGAATTTATATATATATATATATATATATAATAAAAACACTTGACAGGGGGTGGGGAAAGAAAAGTAAAATGAGAGAGAGGACTTACTGGGACGTTTCGGGCATGTAGGCCCTTCTTCAGCTGTAGAAAATTGAGAAGTAAACGTCCAGTAAGTCCTCTCTCTCTTTTTACTTATCTTTCCCCACCCCCTGTCAAGTGTTTTTATTATATATATATATATATATATATATATATATATATATATATATATATATATATATATATATATATATAGTTACAATATATGTATATCTATACATATATTGTAACTCCACGACATCAATGGGCACAGAAGATAGTGAAACAATCATGGTTAAGGGGTTTAAAGGGAGTACGGAACTCACGTGCGGGAGAGTTAATCGCGCGCCTGGAACTTTTCCCGAGCACCTGACCTTAAGCAGGAGTCAGGTGAGCGCTACACGGGAGAAGAGGGGTAGTCACGTGATCTACACAGGAAGAGAGGGAAAATCAGCGGTAATGGCGTGGGAAGGCGAGGGCAGCTCTCTTCATCGAACGGGTGGAGTAGAAGGAACTGGCTCTAAATAACACCGTGGGATAGGAAGGCTGAGCTCTTTCGTACCATCACTCGGCCATGTCTTCAGGACATGAGTCCTGACGCTGCCAGCTGCCTGAACTTGAGAAGGAGAGAGGACGCGAGAGTTCTTCCTGCCCAAGAAGCTGCCACTTCTCCTGAGGACACCGAGCTGTCTACCTCAAACAACGAGTAGGCGAAAGTGCTTTCTCTGTTCCCGTCACCCGGTAACGCTCCATCAATACCATGTTAACTCTCCCGTCGCTCCTCAAGTTCATTTATATTCAGGGAAGGGGGTCTGAGTTTCGTATCTGTAATTGCAGGTCACTGACTGCGCTTTGTTTATGCGTTTGATTATGTTTCACTATTTTCTTGTGCCCGGTATTATTGCGTCAGCCACATGCTCAATTTTCATTGCTGAAGGGATCCTTGCCTTGTTGTTATGTGTCACTTGTTAAAATAAAATAAATCATTTCCACGAATTTGAATTGAACCGGAGTTTGTGTTGTAGCTTACGTCTTCCCTTAATTCCTTGTCGCGTGGCTCGTAAGAGAGAACCTATTTCACGGCCCTTGCCGACGACGCTAGCCAGGCTTTTTCTTTTCAGTGTACCGGAGGGACGGCACCCATACGGTTACAATATATTTATAAAATTTATTTATAAATTTATGTCTTTGCACATTGAAAACCAGTAACAATATCCAGTGATGCATTGATTCACTTTAGGGCAAAATTCACTTTAATAACATTCCTTCAGAATGGATTAATTTCGTAAAGCAGGGGCCCTACAATATTCTTGAAACGTCAAAATAACATAGGATAATAAAATTTCATGAAGCTAATGAGTTAAAATTACTGTGTGCAAGATCTGAACTCTAAGTAACAACATATGGCAATACATTCACATATTTCTCGTCTACACAAATATGTGGCTTCACCCTCAATGCATGTTTTTACTGCGGGCTATGGGTCAAGCATCTTATTGTCAGATATGGCCCAGCAATATCAAGAGTATATAAAATTTTCATTATAAGCATCATCAGTGGAAGGTGTTCATGATTTTGAATCAATACTGGCATACTAGCACTTTACATTTATCACCTATGAACAATGAAATTGTCACAACACGTAGTTTCAAGTCAAGACTTCGAAGAAGACCACTCCATATGGAAGACATGCAAAGGTAGGTATTCACCGAACCATGAATGCAGTATCAGGGAAATGGCAACAATAAGTGGTTCTCGGGACCCCATTATGACTAACACAAGAGTAAAAATGCCAAATTAAATACAGAAAAAACTATTTCAATGCTGGTTGCATTTTGAAAGATGCATTTTCCATTCATTGGAGATATTTTTAAAAAATGTGTACAATCACATCCCGAGTTTCTGATTACAATGATTGTCTTCTCTGGGCAGTTCATAATGCAAACCCATTGTAATGAGAACTGTTCATAAAGAGGGGTCAATTGTATGAGTGAAAAAATACAATACGAAAAGTACATGCATGATGAGTAAATTCACATGACAAAATTAAATTTCAACCTGCAATCAATCCACTATAAATGTTTGAGTTTAAGATAAGCAAGATAAAAGTAAGTATGGATAAGCTTTCTTGTTTTAATATATCATGCCTGGTGTCATGTTTTTTGATGGCCAGCTAATAAAATTATAGCTGACATGCCAATGAAGCAACTCATTTCCCAAAAAAAATAATCCATTCAATAATTTACTCGAAAAAAAAAAGTCATTTTCACATGCAGAATATTCCAAAAATTTAATAAACTTGTCAAACACCACTAAAAACCAGTATTGGGGAATTATTCATATACATGGATTATCAGAGCAAATAAGTAGAGTCTTCAAACAAACAGCTTATAATAGCACATAAAAATCATAAAACAAAACACAAAATTATACATTCAAAACTAAAATCTGTAACCCTTGATCATTTAAAAAGGAATGTGATTTATTCAATACCATGTAACAATTGTAATAATAGCTATATAGGCCAAACATCACATTATTTGAAAAACATATTTCACAACACAGAACCTCTATAAAAAATAAAATCCAAATACGTGCATTGGCAAATCATGCAATCGAGAATGACCACACTTTTAACTTCAACCACGTAAAAATTTTAGATACAGAAAATTTGTCAAAAAGGTTATTCAAGGAAATGTATTAGTATATCACTAAAGAAAAAATTCATGATATAAAAGAACAGATATCTGTAATTTAAATAAAATTTATCATAATTTAATACATGAGAACTAATAATGGGTGCTTTCCAATCGCGCTGCGCAGATTAGCTCACATCGCAACAGATTGAAACACACTAGCGCACATTGAAGCAGAACAGGTCTACGCTGAAGAGTTTACAAATGACAGAGCGACAGGCAGCAAAATTTGAGTTCGAAAAGACTTTTGCTTCCGCATACGATACATGAAATATATACAAGGGTAATAATTATTGGCACAAGACCTATTACCATGGAAATTTCATGAATGAAATTTGAGCTACTTTAATGCACCAGGAACATACAATTAGTGAAATTATTTCATAAAAAGGACAGCGTATCTCACCTCAGAGTCAATCCATAATTTATTTTACAAAAGAATTTCACAAGAAGTTCTTACGATAGTTGATAGAAAGGAGGTAATGGAAAAACCAGTAGCAGTACGTATTTAATAAAACCAAGAAGAGCAGCGACTCCCACTCTCCATCGTTATTATTATTATTGGGACGATCACGACCACTAGATCAACTCGTGCATTGGTGCTTGGTGCCTGCCTAGTGGTTTTTGCTGTTATTTGAGCCTCCAGAAGTTTTTTCAGAGCTCTAAATGAATGATTATGAATTCATACATCTTCATTCATCTAGTTCCATTTCTTAGACGAATCATTTTTTGTCAGGAGTCGTATAATTTTCAACCACATTTGAAAAGAAGCCCAATCAGCCCCTTGGTGGGTCTTTCTGATTCGTTTTTTTTATTTACTGTCGATATGTGAACTAGCACAAATATTTAAGTACCTACACCAATGAAAATTATCAGCAAATTCTTTTGAAATTTGGCATTAATCAATTATATTTAATGGAATGCATAGGGCGTTCAATAGGATTTCTTAATAGAATATTTCCAACGAGGTAAAAGTAAATAAATTAAATCCATTTGGAATCAACAGGATATAACATTATGATTTTGCTCACTTGTTCCATTTCGGATGTTGTGGATGAGGAAGATGGCTTCAAGTTGGTTCACGGAAATTAATTACCTCTCCTAGCTACCTTTCTGTTTAATTTCCGTCTACGAGCCCATCAAGGCAATCTTACATGATTTACGTTAATTATCCAATTATTATAAATGGAAATATTCTTAAATAGATTTCAGAACTGAGGCTTATTTATGTCAATGATCCGAGTTAAAAATTAATTTTACTTGGAGCATTCAATCCCCTCATAATTCACCTTTTTCCATTATATAGAGGGAAGAAGATATTCCATTTCCTTTCAAAAGCAGTTCAAATTGCCTTTCAGAATGATAAAAAATCAAATTATTTATTGTTTTTCTCAAGTTATTATCATAGTTATATTTGACGTTGAGGAATTCCTTTTCCTTCTGCTACACATTTCCCCCTCTTCCTTGAACTACGACCTTGACGTGGTGGAAGGGCTTGTGCGTTCCAATGACCCCTAGAGCTGGACTGGCAGGAGCAAGTACATTTTTCCTGGTAGGGCCACCCATGCCAGATAGGTCGAAGGGTAGGAGCCAGACGAAAGGTAGTTCCGTGATGGTGTCACGTTGAAAATACCGTTGAGTCGCGTGGGATACCTCTCAACTATCACTTCCCAGAACATGAAAGTCATTCAAAGAGATCTGATTCCTGGCAACTACGGGACGCCGCCCACTAGGGCGGGTGTCGTGCCCGGCAGCGGGGGAGGCAAGGCCTCCGCGGTCGTCATCACACAAAATCCTTGCACAGAATCAGAATCATCATCAGAAGATACAAGGGAAAGGAGGGAGAAGAAGAAGAAAAAGAGGAAGAGGAAAACAGTGGTAAAAATAGGAACTTGGAACGTAAGGACCATGATGAGGGCCGGGAAGCTTGAAAATATTAAGCAGGAAATGGAAAAAGGAAAAATAGATGCTTTGGGATTGTGCGAGGTTAGATGGAAGGATAGCGGCGACTATTGGAGTGATAACTACAGGGTGATCTATAGTGGGGGAGATGAGAGTCAACGGGGGGTAGGCATGGTACTGAACACAAAATTGGGACTGAGGGTGGTAAACATTGAACAGGTGAACGACAGGATACTAGTGGTAGAAATAAAAGCACGGCCGACGAATTTCGTACTGGTCCAGGTATACATGCCTACGAGCAACCATAGGGAGGAAGAGGTGGAAGAGGTGTACGAGCAAGTAGAAGAAATAATTAGAGAAGTGCCGGGGAAGAAAAACCTGATAGTGATGGGTGACTGGAATGCAGTGGTGGGAGAAGGGAGGGACGGATTAGAAGTAGGAGGGTTTGGGCTAGGAAGAAGAAATGATCGCGGGGAAAAGGCAGTTGAATTTTGTAGAAGAAATAAATTAGTAGTGACAAACACTTGGTTTAAACATCACCCCAGGCGTAGGTACACATGGAAAATGCCGGGTGACACTGGGAGATACCAAATTGATTATATAATGGTGAGGCAGAGATTTAGGAACAGTGTAAAAAACTCTCGTAGCTATCCAGGGGCGGATGCGGACTCGGATCATAACTTGGTGATGATGAAGTGTGAAGTTAGATTCAAAAGGCTTTGTAAAGGTAGGAAGATAAAGAGGTGGAACCTTGAAGCATTGAAAGGGTTGAAAAGGAGGGAATACCAAGAGCTAGTAGAAAAGAACATAGGTGAAGAGAAGCGGATGGGAACCATAGAGAAGAGATGGGAGGTTATAAAAACAGGCATCGCAAGAGCGGCAGAGAAAACAATAGGAACGGTGGAAAAGAAGAGGGTTAAGAAGCAGTGGGTTACAGAAGAAATGATAAAGAAAATGGAGGAGAGAAGGATATGGAAAAACGTGAACACCGACGTAGGGAAGAGGAAGTACAAGGAATTGAATAATAAACTCAGGCGAGTGACCAATCGGGCAAAAGAAAACTGGTGGAAGGGACAATGTGAGCAAATGGAAAAGATGCAGGAGGAGGGGTAAGTGGGCGCTTTGTACGCCAAGGTGAAAATGTTATCGGGTGGTAAGAGAGGTCAAGCGATACCAAAGGTTAAGGACAAAACAGGAAAGATATTAATCGAACAGGAAGATATCCAAGAAAGGTGGAGAGAATACGTAGAGGAGCTATATGACAGCGAGAATAGACCCCTTAGCCTAGATCTAGAGGATGAAGGAACAATAGATAAGGATAGCCTCGGATCAGAGTTACTTGAGAGTGAAATAGAGAGGGCATTAAGAGAGATGAAGGGTAGAAAAGCCGTGGGAACCGATAACCTACCTTCAGAGCTACTGAAGAATCTAGGTAGTAGGGGGAGAAAATCGTTTTTCGAACTTATTCGCAGGATCTACGAGGAAGGAGTATGGCCAGAGGATTTCGTGAAAACAGTATTAATACCTATCCCGAAGAAGAAGAAAGCGTCAGAATGCGAGGAGTATAGAACAATCAGTTTAATTTCACACGCAGCACAAGTGTTACTTAGAATACTAAATAGAAGGTTGGAGAGCAGAGCAAAGTGCTATTTAGGCGATGACCAATTTGGGTTTAGGAAGGGGAGGGGGACCAGAGATGCGATTGCGGTAATGAGGACACTTATAGATAGAAACATAGAGCATAATCAGGATGTTTTCGCTTGTTTTGTAGATTTCGAAAAGGCGTTTGACAGAGTAAACTGGGAGAAACTAATGCAGATACTGGGGAAAATAGGAATAGATTGGCGTGATAGGAGACTCATCCGAAACTTATATATGGGGCAGAGAGCTCATGTAAGGGTAGCGGACGGTGAATCAGGGTGGGCAGTTATAGGTCGCGGGGTGCGGCAAGGGTGCCCGTTGTCGCCTTTACTTTTTAACATATATGCTGAGGAAATGGTAAGAGAGGCATGGGATGAGCTAGACGTGGGAATGAAAGTAGGAGGCCAGTGGATTAAGTCGGTTGGATTCGCAGACGACCAGGCGTTGGTGAGTCGATCATCGAAAGGACTGCAAACTTTAGTAGATGCACTGGAAAAGCAGTGTGAGAAATACGGAATGAAGATAAATAATAGGAAAACAAAAGTAATGAGATTCTGTAGGACAAAGAAAGCGAAGCTGGTGATAAGAGTAGGAAGTCACAAACTGGAGCAAGTAGAACAATTTAATTACTTGGGTAGTACGCTAGAAGAAACAGGACATAGTAGCAAAGACATAAGGAGGAGAATAGCGCTAGCGAAGGAAGCGTTCAATAATAGAAGGGAGCTGATGACGGGGACCTTAAGTAAGGATGTAAAAAAGAGGCTAGTAAAGAGCTTGATATGGAGTGTGGCATTGTATGGGGCGGAAACGTGGAGCTTGAGAAAGGAAGACGAAAATAGGCTGAAGGCTTTTGAGATGTGGGTGTGGAGGAGGATGGAAAAGGTGCGTTGGACGGAAAGGAAGACAAATGAGGAAGTGCTTGACATGATGGGCGAGGAGAGGAAACTTATAGATGAGATTAGGGGAAGGCAGGGTAGGTGGCTGGAAGGGGTAATGAGGGACGATGGTTTGCTGAAGGTCGTGATAGAGGGAAGGATGTTGGGTAAGCGGGGAAGGGGAAGGAAGAGAATCGGTTTTATGGACGGGATGAAGAAAGGTAGGACTTATGCTGAGATGAAGAAAGAAATACAAGAGGTAGAAAGGGCACAGCACGTGTAAGAGTTCGTTGGATATTCTCTGACTTTCATCACAACCTACCTCTAACCGGTAGATTACTGTAATGAATGAATGAACACATTTCCCCGCCATTACAAATTTTGTCTGCTAGCGCAGATGAGCGCAGACGAACTACGGTGCGGGATGTGTTTCCATCTGCTTAGCGCAAATGACGTCATATATGCAATTGGGACATGCTTATAGCTGCGGCCAAATAGCTGGAATTATCATTTTGATCAGGACCTTAACTCCTGATTTTAAAATTATTAAAAAAAGAGGTCTAGAAATCTGCCAACTCAACTCATATAAGTTAGGGCAAATGTTACAATACTCACCTAATATACGAATCTAAATACTTTTGAAAAATATTGCTTGTAAGCTTGTTTAAAAAGGTTTTATCACTCCCCATATCAAATTGACTGAGATCTGTTGACACCTTTAGTGTCCTGTAAAACAGAAAAAAAATAATTAACAAAATGACCAATAGTCCAACATAAAATATTAGCATACTTAATATATGTATATTTGGACTGTAAATGAGAACAAACAACCCTGGGTCATTGATGTGAGCCAACTGAATCAATGTGTAATCTCCATGAGTTGTATTGTTTCATGTGTGATTGGTGCCAGTGGTGTACCTAGGGTTTCTGGCACCCCTCGCAAAATGGAAGGTGCGGCACCCCCTACCCTTCCCCCACTTCCATCTCATTCTTTATTTTTCTCTTTTTGTTATTACTTTATATTCTCTAAAAAATTTTAATTGGATGTGCAGATGAGATGGTTTAGTTCAGCACTATCCTAACTTTGGGGGGAAAAATCACCTTGCCACTCCCTTCATTATGGCACCCATAGAAGAGGCCAGCCCCACCACCCATTATGTACACCACTGACTGGCACTTAAAGTTACAAGGCCACAATCACATTATTTTCCTATAAAAAAAATGCAGTGAGTCCCTCACTTTTAATCACAGTCTATAGGTCAAGTGTCTTAGATATTATCCGGAAAACATGAGGCATACATCAGTATTACTATTCAGGGTTCCTTTGGCAACACTAAGTGACAGTAGCATCTTGATTACTGAAATTAGGTTGTGATTCCTTTGTACTAATTATCTTTTCACAATGAACTACTGTGTATACTCTGGTATCAGTCGAGAAGTGTCTTCCTTTTTTCGACCAATGAAAACCAACCTTCCACTTATGGTAGAGTCACTTAATAATTGACTTTTTTGGTTGCAATATTTCAGCCTATCGGCTGCATAAAACCATATAATTATAATAATATTTTATTTACTCCCACATTATTGGTACAAAATAGTTTCAAACAAAATAACAGGAGCTTGAGGTGGTCTCCAAGGTCATAAGACCAGAATTGAAACACTAGGAAATTACAAAAATGCATGCCAAAAAAATGAAAGCAGTAACTGTTAGATTACTAGAGTTCCAATGAAAATGCCATCAAAATAAATGACTAATATTTTCTTGAGAAAAAAGAGACAGAGTCATAGAGATGCATATCTTTATGACTCATATGCCATGGAGAATATTCGCCAAGAAATGTGTTACATTTACTTTCTAAGTTTCGAAATAGGACCTACCACTGACAAATACACTTGATACTAGCATTTTAAAATATTAATGCAACTCATAAGGTTCATAGTATTGTGTAAATATATTGCATAACTAACCTGAAACACTAGGATTTCCCGATTAGCTACGGGTGTTGCTAGGGCTGTAAATTGGTACAACAAACACAGCGTTGTTTATTACCGTTTAATACTCAGACATATTACACGTAGTGGAATCGTCAGCCACTCATTACAATTGCGAACTGTTTTTTTAGACAAATTCCCACATCATAAACGTTACAAAATATTTATATATGTTTAAAAATGTTGCAGTGAAGTTAACTTACATTCACTCAATCATCGAGTTGCCTATTCAAGACTCTCACTCACCACTGTGTTTCCCCTCCTTGGACTTATAAATATATACATAAACATGCCCAGTAGAATAAAGAGTAACCTTTTCCTAAAGAGAAAAAATCTTCTAAAGCAAGACGAATGTGTTCTTTGCGAGTAAATGAGTCCTTGCATGAAATACGACAAAGGTTAGACTTGGATGCCCAAAGTCATGTCCATCAGTGACCGCATGAGCATCAACCAGGGGCGGATTAAGGTCGTTGTTTTGGGGGGGGCGGTTCACTACTTTCCGCGGCGCCTGGGGGGTATGCAATACCTCTCAATGAAACGGGGGTCCGGGCGGACCTCCCTCGGAAAGTTAAAAGAAATGAAGCTCTTGGAACGTAGTTTTGGTGTGGCTATATTACATAGTAGATGTGATAAATTATTGAGTAAAGCTCTCTAATCACATTTGAAAAACGTTTACAAACGATGTAAAGAATGCCATTCTTGTAAAGATGCAGGTCTCCTGGGTTTTACACCACATTCCAATTATATTTAAACATTGTATACTGAGCTGGTGAAATATAAACTTCCATTGGAGAACCACCTTAATGATTACCATCTTTTCTATTTTTCCGGGAATTACGGAGGGGGAGGGGGGGGGGGCTGCCCCCCCCCCCCTTAATCCACCCCTGGCATCATCTCCCCATGGTTTTTCTCGGGTTACGCTAAGAACCGCACAAAGTTCATCCCAACCCAACCTACGGTCAGGTACCAAGCTATAAATCTGGTTCAAATATAGACCCCTCTGTTTCGAAACTTTACTGTTTTAAGATGGCGGAAACTATAATGACGTTACTACATTTGTTACCCGAAAGAAAAGCGGATATTCTGCGCAATGAATGACATCCGTGCATGAAAATCGGTAAGTGCACTAAGAATCACCATAGATTTCTTATTTAGCAACTGAAACCAATGATTATGGCTACTCTTTATGCCGAAGGTGCAGTCTGGATGACGGTGGATTGATAGGTCAAATAAACATGGCTGCTGGATGGCCTGGATGGTGAAAAGCATCCAAAGTGAGATTCGTACCCATGACCTTCAGGTTGACAGGATTACTAGAATACTATAAAGCATGAAATAATAACTATAATAATTTAATATAATACTAGAATACAATAGATCAATAGGTATTTCAGAGAGATAAAATGAAATACACACCTGCTATACAATTCATACAAATTTTTTAACCGGGAATCAAGATCAGTTTTTTCTGTGAGCTTATCAACTATATATTTCTGAAAAGTAACAGATAACATCATTAGGCAGGGAAGAAGTATACACAGTACAGAGAGTTTTTATCAGAAATTAATTGATACCAACTTGTAACTTTAAGTGGTATATGTTGAGGACATATTTGGCCATTACTTGATCAGGATTGGTAAACACTTCTTTCATAATGGCAAAATTTTTATGACATGAAGGAATAACATCTTGAAAGATATCTCTGCTGTTGAAGGATTCCTGAAACATTTTAAAAGTAATAAGAATGATTAAAACACATGAAACCTAAAAAAGAAAATAACTTCACTATGTATCTTTTTAACATCTATGAATATGTTAACTTGAAAAAAAATCCTAGTAGGAGCAAATGGCATGAATTGCTTGGAGAATGAGCATGAAAGAAAACTTGGAGGCTTGAGAATACATAAGGGGATAGGGAACCAATAATTGAACCAAATAATAGTTTTTAAATATGAACTACTGACACACGCAAAAATCCAAACTGTTAAAGATTTTTATGCTACCACGTCTCTCATCATTCACATTTTTATCACCTAATTTTTTCTTGAACCTTTGAAAATGGCAAAATTCTGCATTATTTTATCACTAAACTTTGGATTTCTCAGCATTAAATTAGGAAATTCTTCAAGTCAGATAGTGGCTAATTAATGAAGAAAGAAATTTTGTATCTTTTAGAAAGAATATTCACATAAAATATCATGCTACAAAGGATAAGGTACCATTTAGGCAGTTCTATAATACTTATCCATCAATCAGGTTTTGACCAATGAATGATGATTCAGTTCCAACCCCACAAATTTTAAAACAACTACTTAAACTTTCTACAACTTTCCTCCCAATCTAATCTGTAGATAAAAAAAACAACCAAATAACATATCTTTTAAGGTTTAAAATTGAACTCTTCTATTAACTCGATACAAAATAAAATTTGCAAATTCAAGGTAAGGCACACTTTTACTTTCTAAAAAACAACCATGGTAAACTGAATCTTTGAATATTGAACGCCTCATGCCTTGGATTTCGCATTACGATAGGAGAAGCCCATCCCTCTACTTCCTCTACAGACAGTGTTGTAGCAGCGAACAAAAGGTCGTAGCAGCGAACTCTCCATCACTAATTTGTTTCTGGGATTCTACCATGAATAACTTCGATACAGTCGCTATTTCTGGAAGTGAACAACCCCATTTCCAATAATTTACTAATTAATGGATGTTTAAAAAATATTTTTCTTCAAAAATCTTACGAGAAAAATCACTGAGCATCCAATGGGTCAGGAAATGTGGTAATATGATACGCATTTAAAAGTCCTGCAGTATCAAGTGTAAGAGATTGCTGCAAAGACTTCCACAGTGATAGAGGAGTTACACCAGCATTCCAGTCCACATCTTCACATCTGAAGTACCTGAACCAGTATCTTCATGTTCAAAGTAACAGAACTTTTGGACATAAAGATGCTAACTACTTTGCTGGTGAAGCTAATATCTACCAAGATGAACCAAAATGGAAGGAACCCAAATAACCTTGGATTAAAGGTGAAGGACTATTACCTGGGGGCAATATTTGAGGAATCCAAGAGAATTAGGAAAACCAGCACAGAAGAGCTACAGTTATTTAGTGAAGCCATTAAGACTTTAGTTTTCGGCAACCTAAGAATACTCCAAATTTGTTATAAAATCTTGTTACAGCTGTACAAGAACTAACCTAATATGTAGAACACATCAACTGACAGACAAAATTTTGCAATCAATGCATACCTACCATTTGGCTGAGCTCAATGAAGGCATCAATGCACTGGGAATATCCTTTGAAGTGAGACAATATGGATGCTATTTCCTTCATTCTAACCCTATTATTACTGTGATGTGCATTCACATATTCTTCTATGAGTGTCCTCTCTATTTCATCATACTTAGAAGCAATTTTTTTCTTTGCTTCCTCGAACCTGAAAACAATACACCAATGGAAAAATAGAATAAGTCTAAAATTCATAGTTTCCATCAACCTCCTCAGACCACATCCAAATGGATAACATTCTTTCCATTGTAACATTTAAGTAATGTAACTTTTGTTACCTAAAAGAGGAGAAACCCCAAATTCACAATTCCTAAATTCGCACATGCATGCATCCAATTGCAGTAATGTCATCGAAAAAGTAAAAAGAAAATGTTAGTCATTTTACCACTTTAATTCATATGCATCATGAAGCATCATATCTCATTGATAATCTACACACAATTGCACTCAGAGAAAATAAAAATTAAAACATCCTTTTATAAATAATGATAAGATAATAGAAGTATAAGAGGTATATTTTTTTAGTTTTACCAATAAACAGGATAAAAATTCCCTCAAGTCTAGGTTTACTCAGACCAGAAATTGAACAAAATTCCTCTTTATTATTATGTCAGTACACAGACAAATATGTTTCTGAGAATTACCCATTTCTGGAAATGTATGAATGAACTAAAAAAAATCAATATAAAATCTTTGCATATCCCATCAAATTTTACAGGCAAGAATGATTAACTATCTACATTTTTCATCTTACCTCATACATATTATCATTAAATATACATATTGACCGTTACATCACCTTACACCAATTCTGCTTCTGCCACATTTTATATTATTCCTTCCAGTGGCACTTCTAGTCTACAGTTCAAGATGCACTTTCAGGGGTAAGAATAATGTTCCATGAATACGAATTCTGACAAAGTTGGCAAAATGTTCACAATCAAGTTTCTCCGTAACTTGTGAATTATATTGTGACCCTTTTAAGGGCAATCCCAATGGATACTAAGTACCTACCATTGTTAGCTTCGACTACACCATTTAAAGCAGGCAAGAAAGCTAGTTCTTGAGAAATCACTTCCAGATGTCCCATCAAACTACTACGCCATAATAGCTATTATAAATTCAATCCTTTCAGGCGTAATGTTGTGGATGTTCATTTTGAATAATGACAACACCAACTATATTTAAATCCACAGATTTTATTATTGGTACTAGTTTCAACGATATGGCGTAGTATATAACATAGTTGGTGTTGTCATTTATAGCTATTAATGCTCAAAAGTTGGCATGACATCATTTTTCGGAGCATCTTAACAATTGCAAGCTCCAGCCTCTCAGTCTCCTATGCCAAAAAGAGGTGATTATTCCAAGGATGTGATCCAGAATGAAAAAGCATGAATAAGTTTGATATTAAAATGTTTCAAACATAATTCACTTAAAGGTCAGAGTTGAAAATGAACAAAATGGTCATTCCCTAAAAGGCAAGAAACACGAACTGGACTGATATATAACCTACATATGGAAGTTCTCATTCTGGGGACAATGATTTACATTGCCGGAGAAAGCAAAGAATTTATTCTGCAACAATTAATTAATAACTACTAAGAGCTGGGAATGTCCGTCATCTATGTTTTCGCAACTTATTTTTGTTTCCAATAAAAGGCTAATTTGAAATAATAATTGGTTTGTTAGACAATTTATATATTTCATTACTTAAATGCATAGCTCCTAGTGCAATTCTATGGAAGCATTTTATTGTGAGAAGATTTATGTCAGTTCTTGACATCTTAATCTAGGTGTTAAAAAAATAATACAACCTTATATGTACCTACGGATAGAGAATGAAAATCTGATGTGTCACTTAGAAATTTTTGTGAGAGTGGACTGCTCTTGCTAAATAGTTTTCACCACTCACCTTATCACATAGAATGAGCTGGGTGATTTTTCATGGTTGCTTAAGTTTGTTGCGCATCATGTGTACATTCAGCCCAACACAATGAAGATGCAAAAGTCTTTCTTTGAATTCATGGATTCCAGTGCTGGCTGTTTTTTCAAGTGGGAAGTTACATAGCAGCACTCTGGAGATCATCATCTCATTGAATTTGATCAACCAGCCAATACAGAGAGTTTCCACAGGTTAAACTAATCAAAAAGCTGGATAATCACCAGAGACCAGCAAGCCTCAAGATTGCATGGTGAATGTGATAACCATGGAGAAAATTGGCAATCCAAGCTATATGGAATAGAAAGGGGCATGTTCAGGTCGTTGTTTTTGGGGGTTGTTCACTACTTTTCACGGAACCTGGGGGGTATGCAGTACCTCCCAATGAAACGGGGGTCCGGGTGGACCTCACTCGGAAAATTAAAAGAAATGAAGCGCTTGGAAAGTAGCTTTGGTGTACCTTTATTATATAGTTGATGAGATAAATTATTGAGTAAAGCTCTCTAATCACATTTGAAAAACATAAACAAACGATGTAAAGAATGCCATTCTTGTGAAGATGCAGGTCTTCTGGGTTTTACACCACGTTGGTCCATGTTTCCTTGGACGACAGTTTCGGCAGCGTTTCAGTCAGCTTCTTCTGGTCGGTAAAGTTAAGGTACAGCCATTCGTGGTCTTATATATATCTCACCTGTTGAAGTCAGGTCTAACACTTGACATATAAATGGCTGCACCTTCACTTCACCGACCAGAAGAAGCCGACTACAACGCCAATGAAACTGTAGACCAAGGAAACATATACCAACGCGGTGTAAAATGCAGAAGACCTGCATCTTCACATCCATCAACCCGCGGTAGTCTACACAAGGATTTCAAACTCCTTTCTTCTTTAATGCCGCACAATATGAAAATTGGTTGGAATGAAATAAAAAAAAGGTATTCCGAAAATACTATTTTCCTTTAATATTTTTATTTTATCAACAAAAATCAAAATGATACCATTCAAAGAAGAACTACCAGGCTGCAGAATACATTTGTAATAGTTATAATAATGACTAAAACAAGTAGGTCCTACTTAATATTAAAATAAATGAAATATACAAAGTAGAGACTTTTGCTTTGAGGTAATGTAGTCACCCTCACAAATACAGATAAACGGGCTGACGTAAATTAAGAAAATATTATTTAGTTGTAACGTTTTGAGAGATAGGTCAAAACAACGAAAATTCTGCCCTAAAGGGCTTTAGTTTTACGTTTTTCATGAAAATATGTGCCAATTTTTCCTCCTCGAAACCTCGAGACTCGAAAATCCTCAAAAGATTCAGAAACCACAGGAGACTGTCGTGTCTCGCAAAGTGCCAGAGAGTGATGAGACAAGTGCCGCGACCTGGCTCTGGTCAGGGCGAACACTCAGGTCATCGCGATTCCTGCAAGCACCCTGCTTTTATTCGGTCTGTGCTGGTGCTGACATCTTTTTCCACTTTCAAGTCAACCTGTGAACATTCCCACCAATCCTAAGTGTGATAGCACCTCCCCTACTCTCCTCACTCCTCCACTGGTCAGCTGATTTCCCTCCTGCGCTGACAAAGTTTACCGTGAACAGACTAGCCCTCTTTGAACTTGACTGCGGCCGGAGAAGGACGTATTTACTTGGTTCCAGTTGTGACTTGTGTTCGTCTTGTATAGACCAAGTTAATGGTATTTAGCCTATGGGTTTGTTTTCTATTGTAATAATTGTGGTTATATAAATGCTGTTACTGGAAGCTAATCAAACTGGCTAAGGTTGTCATTTTTATTTCTCGTTTCCGCACACCAATCACTGTCAATTCACTCGCGACGTCAAGTTTCAGTGTCTTGCGTTTCAAATAGTGCTTTTACAGCCCAAAAAACACATATTTCGGTCCAAAGTAGGTACTTAGGGCCCTTGGGGCACAGGTTCCCGTAAATTAAAAGTAACCAAATTTTAGCATGTGAATATAAACTTCATTTTGATCATTTTGAGAGTAGGAAAACATAACTTTTCTAAATTTTGAAAAATTAGGGTCACCCTACTATCCACTGTTCATACTCTGATTTTAGCTGAAAAACCAAAAAATCATTTTGGAGACCAAAGAGGTCAGAATACTTCTGGCAAAGTGTGTCTATATCACTTTTAACATTTGGGGTTTTTAGAATGCCACTCTCTGCCAAAATGGCCTGTGGGAGAAAGATATTTATTCTGAATACATCCATAACCACATCAGAAAATCTAAAGGAGAAGTCCTCCAGAACTCAGTCCAAAAGGAGGATGTAGATCTTCGGAAATATTCCTCAGCATATTGAAATGGTGAATTTTAATAACTAATACATATAGATTCATGTTCATCCGAAGTTGATGGAACAGAGCCTCCTTCGGATAAAGTGGACCTTGGTTTACTACCCAAAATAACAGAAGTGCCAACTACCTATTTTTATCGCTGTATTTAAGCTATCATGAAGTGTCTGGGTTTCAGTAGAACCCTAATGCCATCAGGATACCAAACATCTATACATATCACATTTATTTATGGAACAGTGGAATTTCCATTGAAAATTATTTCTATAAATGGAAAAAAGCCAATATACAAGGTGTGATCAAAAAAAGACCGGACTGATTTTATAACTTGTTTATTTCGACGGATACAGCTTAATCGAACTTGTCGCCCTTAAAGTACATGCCTTGGCTGACGACACACCTTTGGCAACATTTCTTCCAGCTCTCGAACCCTGCCTGGTAAGCCGCCTTAGGGATCCTCTTCAGGTCCGCCGTACAATTAGTATTCATGTTCGCAATAGAGTCGAATCAGCTTCCTTTCAAGGTTGATTTTAACTTTGGAAACAATAAAAAGTCTGATGGAGCCACGTCTGGAGAGTAGGATGGCTGCAGGATCACGGAAGTTCTGGTTTTGGCGAAAAACTCTGTCACGATCAGCGCCGTGTGAGCCGGCACGTTATCGTGGTGGAAACGCCATGCATTGTTTCTCCACATGTCCGGCCTCTTTCGGCTCACAGCGACCCTCAACCTCTTCATAACCTCTAAATAGAAATCTTTGTTGACGGTTTGACCTTGAGGGACGTATTCGTAATGAATCAGCCCTTGCCAATCGAAGAAACACACCAGCATGACCTTCACATTGGACTGGGACATGCGAAATTTCTTTGGTCGCGGAGAATGATGACCCTTCCACTGAGAAGACTGGGCCTTTGTCTCACGCACGTTACTTTAGCCCAATACGTCATCCCAAAATAGCGCCCAAAATATAGCGCCTAACTACAAATATGTTTAATCGGCAATAATTCACTAATTACTGCAAATACCGTTGTGAAACGTTGGAGAATATTGGATAGAACATTTATTTATATGTATATGCAAAAATAACATTTATTCAACAAATTTAAACGCGAAAAAATATATTGTTTATCTTTCATATACAGACCACTTTTCACTGGGGCATTCACAAAAAAACCAAATCGATTTTCAACTCAAATTACCCGTTCAATTAAAGGAAAATGACAATAATTTGTGAAACAGACCATTACAATACCAGCAATTAATGTTTATAAGAAATATAAGTCATTAAAAACAAGAGCGGTATTCGGAAAACGGCCCCGTTGAAGACAGTTGTTGCAGACGACATTTCACAGGGGCAATCACAAGAAAAAAAAGGAGATTACCTCATCACAATACACCTCCATTTTAAAAAAATAGATCATTATTTGTGAAACAGACCATTACAACCCCCAAAAACAATGAATATAGCAAAAAAGTGTCATTAAAAACAAAAGCGTTTTCCGCCAAAAGGCTCCTTGAAATACAGTGATTGCAGTACTCTTTTCACTGGGGCATTCACAAAAAAACTAAAGCGATTTTCCCATCGAGAGATACGTCCATTTGAAGATTAAAAAATCATTTTTTGTGAAACAGACAATTACAAACCACATACATAATATATAATGTAAACACAGGTCATCGAAAACCAGGGCGCTATCCGGGACACTGCCCAGGGTAGGTGAAATGTCACGCATCAGAAATTAGTTTTTTCTGACGACATAAGCAAGATTAAAAATATATGGACAACTAGATCATGCTTGAGACATGTTTAACCCTACGATAAATATGCTCAACACCCATTTCATAGCCGTTCCGCCTTGAAAGATGACTTTGGGCTGGATTACCCCAAATTCTAAAAACGGAAATCGCACTGAGAAAAATGAAATGCAATAACTTCCTTAATTTCGTGAATTAACTCTCGAAACATTGCAGTAAGGTGGATACGGCTAAGATGCATCATCTCAGGCATTCAAAAGGGAGATGAAAATTTTTTCGAGCATAAATATAAATAATTACACTTTGAAATGTTTGTAGTACAATTTTCACTGGGGAATTCACAAAAAAACTAAAGCGATTTTCCCATCGAGAGACAAGTCCATTTGAAGATAAAAGATCATTATTTGTGAAACAGACAATAACGAACCACATAAATAATATATAATGTATACACAGGTCATGGAAAACCAGGGCGATATCCGGGATACGACCCCGGGGAGGAGAAATGTCACGCATCAGAAATTATTTTTTTCTGACGACATAAGCGAGACTAAAAATATATGGACAACTAGATCATGCTTGAGACATGTTTAACCCTGCAATAAATATGATCAACACCGATTTCATAGCCGTTCCGCCTTGAAAATTGACTTTGGGCTGGATTACCCCAAATTCTAAAAACGGAAATCGCACTGAGAAAAATGAAATTTAATAACTTCCTTAATTTCGTGAATTAACTCTCGATGGCCATTCCCTATTTGCTCGGCATTTATTGTAGTGTAACCACAGCAGTGCTTTTCAACCTGTAATTCTTCATATGTTACCGAAAGGCCTATAATTGGAATCTTTGTAACAATTAGAAATTTGTGTTCAAGCGAAAAACCAAAATGTTAATCTGTGTAATGACCATGTACTTCTGCATTCCTCTACGCTGTTTTCGATATTTCCATGTTTGTGAAAGTAATTGTCACTCCCCCAAATCCTATCCCCTCTCCGGCCCTTCCACTCCCCTTCTCCCTCTCCCCACCCTACGGTGGAGAGGAGCATGGGAGCATGGGTTTAGGGCATGGCAGAGTGAGAAGGGGTAGTGGAAAAAACGAGAGGCAAGGAAGGACAGTGAATCGGGGTAAGACAGTGGGAGGAGTAGAAGGTCACCAAGTTATACTGTTTTCTATTCTTTAAAAAAAGGAAGATTGGTCCCAACCCAAACATCTGTGACCTAAGGGCAAGGAAAAGAGAGGAGCATGGGAGCATGGGTTTAGGGCATGGCAGAGTGAGAAGGGGTAGTGGAGAAAACGAGAGGCAAGGAAGGACAGTGAATCGGGGTAAGACAGTGGGAGGAGTAGAAGGTAACCAAGTTATACTGTTTTCTATTCTTTAAAAAAAGGAAGATTGGTCCCAACCCAAACATCTGTGACCTAAGGGCAAGGAAAGTAGGCTAAGATCTGCCGAAACAATGATTCAAAAGAAGGCCGCGAAGTGAGGAGCTGAAAGGACCCCAGAGGAAACCTCGGGTGGGTTTATGAATGGGCAATAGACGGAGGGTTGTGTGGGGAGGGATTTGGAAGGGCTCCCAGCAACCGTAGGGTGGGGAGAGGGAGAAGGGGAGTGGAAGAGCCGGAAAGGGGATAGGATTTGGGGGAGTGACAATTACTTTCACAAACATGGAAATATCGAAAACAGCGTAGAGGAATGCAGAAATACATGGTCATTACACAGATTAACATTTTGGTTTTTCGCTTGAACACAAATTTCTAATTGTTACAAAGATTCCAATTATAGGCCTTTCGGTAACATATGAAGAATTACAGGTTGAAAAGCACTGCTGTGGTTACACTACAATAAATGCTGAGCAAATAGGGAATGGCCATCGAGAGTTAATTCATGAAATTAAGGAAGTTATTAAATTTCATTTTTCTCAGTGCGATTTCCGTTTTTAGAATTTGGGGTAATCCAGCCCAAAGTCAATTTTCAAGGCGGAACGGCTATGAAATCGGTGTTGATCATATTTATCGCAGGGTTAAACATGTCTCAAGCATGATCTAGTTGTCCATATATTTTTAGTCTCGCTTATGTCGTCAGAAAAAAATAATTTCTGATGCGTGACATTTCTCCTCCCCGGGGTCGTATCCCGGATATCGCCCTGGTTTTCCATGACCTGTGTATACATTATATATTATTTATGTGGTTTGTAATGGTCTGTTTCACAAATAATGATCTTTTATCTTCAAATGGACGTGTCTCTCGATGGGAAAATCGCTTTAGTTTTTTTGTGAATGCCCCAGTGAAAATTGTACTACAAACATTTCAAAGTGTAATTATTTATATTTATGCTCGAAAAAATTTTCATCTCCTTTTTGAATGCCTGGGATGATGCATCTTAGACGTATCCACATTACTGCAATGTTTCGAGAGTTAATTCACGAAATTAAGGAAGTTATTAAATTTCATTTTTCTCAGTGCGATTTCCGTTTTTAGAATTTGGGGTAATCCAGCCCAAAGTCATCTTTCAAGGCGGAACGGCTATGAAATGGGTGTTGAGCATATTTATCGTACGGTTAAACATGTCTCAATCATGATCTAGTTGTCCATTAATTTTTAGTCTCGCCTATGTTGTCCAAAAAAATAATTTCTGATGCGTGACATTTCACCTACCCTGGGCAATGTCCCGGATAGCGCCCTTGTTTTCGATGACCTGTGTAAACATTATATATTTTTTATGTGGTTTGTAATGGTCTGTTTCACAAATGATGATCTTTTATCTTTAAATCGACGTGACTTTCGATGGAAAGTTCGCTTTAAATTTTTTGTGAATGCCCCAGTGAAAAGTGTACTGCATTGACTGTATTTCATGGAGCCTTTTGGCGGAAATCGCTCTTGTTTTTAATGACACTTTTTTGCTATATTCATTGTTTTTGGGGGTTGTTATGGTCTGTTTCACAAACAGTGATCTATTTTCTTTAAATGGAGGTGTATTGTGATGAGGAAATCTCGTTTTATTTCTTGTGATTGCCCCTATGAAATGTCGTCTGCAACAACTGCCTTCAACGCGGGGCCGTTTTACGAATACCGCTCTTGTTTTTAATGACTTATATTTCTTATAAACATTAATTGCTGGGATTGTAATGGTCTGTTTCACAAATAATTGTCATTTTTCTTTAATTCAATGTGTAATTTGAGTTGAAAATCGATTTCGTTTTTTTGTGAATGCCCCAGTGAAAAGTGGTCTGCATATGAAAGATAAACAATATATGTTTTCTCGTTTATATTGCCTTAATAAATGTTATTTTCAATTATACGTATAAATAAATGTGTTATACAATATATTCCAAAGTTTCACTACGGAATTCGAAATTTTTAGTGAGTTATTGACGATTATATATTTCTCTACTTGGGCGCAATTTCTTGGGCGCTATCTTGGGGTGACGTCATTGGGCTAGAATAATGGTGCCCTTTGTCTCAACATCGTAACCGTAAACCCAGGTTTCGTCACCGGTTACGATGGTTTTAAGAAACTCTGTGTCGGCTTGTTGAATCATTCCAAATGTCTCCGCAGTACTTTCGCCAAGTTTGAAACAAAATTTCACGCACACACGCTGTTCCTCTAGCTCCTTCATTGCTGCCGTTGCACGGGGCGACGAACAGGTTAAGACACGTACCGCTGCTGCTGCGTAACGGCTCGACGTAAACAAACGCAACACCTCTCGTTTTAGTTGTCAGATGTGTAGCTAGATGGCGCACTGTGTCTCGTTTCGATCCGTTGAACGGTTTGCGCGGAATAAAATCAGTCGTCTTTTTTTTATCACACCTTGTACACTATCAAAGCTTTTTATCGGTTGACGTTTCAGTATTGATGTAGTTCAGTAAAAATAAAACAACACAATAAATTCCCGGAAATAGAAAAAACAACTCGTGTTTTGTAGTTTGACTGCTCAGTAGAGTCTGGTTGCAGAAATCTAAAATTATCAAAAATAAATATAGTTAAAAAAACTAAAAAACACGCTTTAATGATAACTCAAACTAAAAAGTGAAAAATAATTCTTAATATAGAAATAAAAAATAAATGAAAAATATTAATATTATCATGAAAAAGGCGTGGAGTGCTCCGTTGCTTAGTTAATTTGATATGCCATTTGTAATTGTTTACCCAAATTACTGAATGGAAAATGCGGGAAAAGATTATGCTTTGAGCCATATTTTTAGTACCATTTTTCTACTAATCGTACCGATTGAATATTTTCAAGAATTGATATATCGAGCACCCCACGCTTTTTTCACGATAATATTAATATTTTTCATTTATTTTTTATTTCTATATTAAGAATTATTTTTCACTTTTTAGTTTGAGTTATCATTAATGCGTGTTTTTTAGTTTTTTTACTATATTTATTTTTCACTTTTTAGTTTGAGTTATCATTAAAGAGTGTTTGTTAGTTTCGGAGTGAAATCGTCAAGAATTATTTCGGAGTTGAGTGTTAAGGAGTCGGTTAAAAACGAACAGACAAACAAATTTAGCAAATACGAAAAGCGAATACGACGATAAAAAATTCTTCTCCCGTCTAAGCTTGCTGCAATTAAAATTAAATTATAACTGGCCGTTTAACGATCAAATTATAGACAACAAAAAAAATCCTTCCTTGAGCCGCGAACTCTGGCCCCCCTCAGTGAGAGTTGACGACGCTACCCACTACACCATGCGATCAACACACTGACGGCGCTTACTCTATCCATCTCATTCTCACGCAAAGGATCTGTTCAATTGAAGAAAATTATTAATCCTGGCGATCCTGATTAGAATATTGAGAAAATCTTATCAAATTATTGTTTTGTCATCGGTCCTTGATGAGTCTACAAAGTTTAAAGGAAATCTGATCGTTCAAAGTGGGTCAAAATCGAGTCCAAAGGAGTCGGTTACAAACAAACATACAGGTGAAGCTAATAAAATCGTGTTAAAAACACTTGTGTTGGCTCGGCTTTGAGTCGAAGCAGCTGAGTAATCAGAGGGAATAATTCCCAGAAATGTGCAACATCAACCTGTGCACTTGTAATCAAAATAAAGGAAAATAGGAACTGCTATCCACCTTGGTAAACCTAGCGGTGTATCCAATAGGCACCCTCATAGATAGTCCATACGAAATATATTGCAGCTAATTCGTGATATTCTCCAATGAGTGCGCTCATTGGAGAATTTCATGGTTCGGCCACTATGTATTTCTTCAAGAGTAGGGGATCTCCATCAAGTTAGCGCCGCCACTTTGAGCACCAATTCTGGGACCAGTGCCAATAATTAGTGCTGAATTCGTGCTGCCAAACTGCACTAATCCTAGAATTCGTGTTTCATATTTATTTGTGACCCTTAAAATTAATCAACATTTAATACAGGCCCATAATTTACCAAAATCTACTCATACATTACAGCAACCAATGAGGCCTTAATTCCAGCAGAATTTTAGGCATGAAAAGCATGTGAATATCAGTAGAAATTCCTGCACAAAAGTCAACCAGAAACTAAGAGAATTTGCAGAAATTCCTGGAAAGAATTCTGGTGAAAATTCTGTGCAGAGAATCCTGCTGAAATTCTTGCAGGAAAATCATACAGGATTATCTTCAGAATTTCCTGCAGAAAGTTTTCGTAAGTGTCCTATGCACAGTAGAATTAGGTAGTGCCATCATCATTCATCCTTTATTAATAACATCAGTACTTTGTACGCCCTATTCGCTTTTTTATACCTGTTAGTTCAAAATATTTATAGCATCAAAATTCAGGAGCACCGGTTAATAGCAATTAAACCAAATATCAGAATTCATGAAACAAACAGATGACTTACTTTCCAGAGGGGAGTTCTTGGGCGATTAGATGTAACTTCTGGATAATATCTGCTGCTTCATCAATCTGCGAGAAAATATAGGAATGATTAATTAAACCTAGCCACTATGACATAAGCATATTATTTACTATATAAGAAAGCAAAAGAAAAGTAATTACCGAAAATATTTACAATTTTGACATGAACGTCTTTTTATAATCAGAGCAATACAAGGTGCACCATTGCAGAAATAGCAATGTAACATTTGCATGGTGACCCACTCTGACATAATAACTTCCTGAATTATCATACAATTGAAATAAAGGTGATGTCATTCGATTGGTTACACAGGCACAATGCGAGCATGACCTTGAGTGACCTTGACCTCAGTTCGCACTACATGAAATAGGCACAAGTGGGGTCAGTGAGGACCTATTGTCATTTTTTAGGTAAGGACCACAGTTTTCACGCCGTATATCTCGTGACTCAAATGTGCTAGCATACTGATTTTGGTTCCCAACAAAATATTTTGTTTAGCTCTGTTGATTTCAGCCATATATGTAACTGATTTGGCTCAATATTTTTCAGCGGAAAAACAAAAATAAATAATGAATGAATTTAAATTGAAGACATCAGCTCATACTAAAAAGCCCAGAGGAAATACAAGAAACAAATCTCATCAAGTATTTATATACAACCCACAGCAATGTACCCATCTTTGCCAAATCTGAAATTTTTAAAATTTAATTTCAATCAGTTGCATAACTCTCCATTTCTTAAACATGCTATCAACAGAGGGTCGCAACAAAATTCGTCCAGGACAGTCTCTTCCATTGACTAACAATTACGACTCACACTCAGGGTCTCTCCAATGATTCTATAAGTCTTCACAATAAATTATGTCTTTATGATATTATGAATCTTCATCATTCTCATTGCTAAGAGACATGAAGAACTGGCTTTTGGAAAGCTTAAAACAATTATCCAATAAAAGAATCCCATTGGTTCTTGATTGACCAAAACAAAAACTTGTGACCAATGCTGCATTTCCACAAATGTAACCTCTTCAGCCCTTGAGTTTTGGAATCTTTAGCAAGATTTAGGTTCAAAGTAGGCAAGTTTTACTTATTACTGGCACTTGTTTTTTCATAAAAGATCAATTCAACTTCCTAAACTGGACTGAAATAAGAAACTATTGGTCTTAAATACAGTCAGGTCATGAAAAAAATTAGATAAGATGAATACTGTTGTAAAAATGTCAGAAGTCAGACACAGTAAACTCCCTATTATCCAGCATGCATGGGGCATGGGTGTTGCCGGTTAGATGAATATGCTGGTTGCAGGCCTTCAGAAATCAAATAAAATAGGCCAACTTCTATTTAATCCCAATTTGGCATATAAATACAGTGAAAACTGTCTATAACAGACCCTGTATACAGCGGAAACTTGTCCATTGTGGAAAATTTTCTTGGTCCCGACCTGCGACATACGAATTCCCATATAAATGAACCTGCATTTAACGGAACCTGCTCAACGCGGCAACGGAATGATTTTTGTTCAAAGTCGTGAGTTTTTCACCTGTGTATTACGGAATTGCAATTTTTACTCGAACACACGGATTGCCACGCTGTCTTCCCGGAATTGAATTTTCAAGGATGAACTCAAGGAGGGGAATGTTTGGGAGGGAGTTGAATAGAAGGGAATGCCACTACCTGTTGGTTGAGGAACACGGTAGGGGGGCTTGACGGTTGACCAAAATGTTTCCACCCTCCCGTCCTTCTCCTTCTCATGCTTCTGCTATTTTTCGCTCGATTGTTACGCGCCGCAGGACGCCCAGGTTGGTGCAAGTGCCAGAAGATAGCTGATCCTTGAACTGGGGGGGGATCTTTTCATGCTGTTATTGTTTTGGTTGTTATGACTAATCTTACTCACAACACACCTGATTTTCCAGGTCATTTTTTCCTTCCCCCATATTTCCTCCTTTGCCCCGCCCTTCCTTCCCCATCCCTTCCTCCTTCCCCCATTCCTCTGCCATTACGCCCGTTCTTCATAGGTCAACTGTCATTCAGACCCACCCAGTAGGCCAAGCCAATCAACGTGCCTACACAACCCTTTCCCCTGACCCTCTTCCACATTTTCCCCTTTATTGCGTCACATAAACTCACACTCGTCGCGATTATGTTCATTTCCTGGTGCCCGCAGTGAATACCTCGAGTGGTGTAAGTGGATCCATAACGAGAGTAAAATGTCTAAAAGAAACGCATTGAGTTTGCAGGACAAAATTGCCATCTTAGAACTCATCGAAAGGAATCAGTGCAACATAAAAGAGGTGCAAAAGAAATTCAAATGTGGAAAAACGCAGGTGTACAGCATGTTGAAGAATAAGGAAGTGCTGCGCGCTGAATATGCTAAAGGTTAGTGTTAGCGTGAATGCATTTATGTTTTCTTTCATTTCTTAATGATTCTTATGTAGAATGGGGATGATTTCATTTTTCAATATCAATGATAACATTGATATTGAAAAATGAAGTCATTCCCAAGGGTACTGAAAAAGTACTGTATTTTACACAGTCACTTTTCTCTTCCATTTCGAAATAAGATAATGTTAAATAAAGTTACATTAATTAATAGTGACTTATTTCGATATGGTTTTTTTAATGCTTCGAAGTGCCATTCATGTGGCTTATTGTGAACATTTTAAAGAAATATGAACGCAAAATTGTGAATCGTTGGTAATTAAACATATCTTCAGAATAAATAATCAATTTTTGAGATATTGACTGTCTTTTACTTAATTTTTATTCACACTTTTACTTGCAATCAGCAAGCCAAAAGATCTTCTTAAATATCGGGCAATTCTAATTGGTTATTTCAAATATTGGTTAAAGTATGCATAATTACGGACGAGTTAGTAAGAATACATTTTAAGGCACTTAAATCTTTTTCCTCTTTCAGGTTCAAATTTGAACTCCAAAAGAAAAATAAGAAAAACTGGGAACGAAGAAGTAAACGAATTAATTTGGGAGTGGTTCGTGCAGACGAGATCAAAAAACATACCACTATCGGGACCAATGGTCCAAGCGCAGGCGAAAGTGTTTGCTGTGAAATTGGGGAATACAGATTTTAAAGCATCTAATGGCTGGCTAGAAAGTTTTCGAGCACGTCATAATATTGTGTGGAACAGTGTGTGCAGAGAGGCAAATGATGTGGATATGGCAGTAGTTTCCAGCTGGAAATCGAAAATTAAAGATTTGATTAAAAACTACCATCCGCGGGATATATTTAACGGTGATGAAACGGGACTGTTTTTCCGCGTGATCCCAACTAAAGTTTGTCTCTTAAAGGTGAAAAATGTAGTGGAGGTAAATACTCCAAAGAGCGACTTACCATTTTCATTTGAGGAAACATGGAGGGAGATATGGAAAAGCCACTTGTAATTGGCAAAGCCGCACGACCCAGATGTTTTAAAAATTTAAACATTGCAGACCTTCCTGTGATCTGGCGACACAACTCCAAAGCTTGGAACACGGCTAAGATAATGGAGGAATGGCTGCTTTCTTTCAACCAGAGAATGAAATCAGCCGGACGAGAGGTAATTCTTTTCTTGGACAATGCCACTTGTCACCCTCATCTAAATCTGTCAAATGTGAAACTTGCGTGGTTCCCAGCGAATACCACAAGCATAACGCAACCCATGGACCAGGGGGTTACTTGTAACGTCAAATTTCATTACAGAAAGTTTTTGATGCAATCTCTTTTAACAGCTGTGGAGTCAACCGACAAAATTAGTGAAGTAGCTAAATCAATAACAGTTCTGGATGCCATAAATTGGTTGACCAGAGCTATAATTAGTGTCAAAAGTGAAAGCGTCACAAAGAGCTGGCTTCGTTTTCTGTGATGGAGACATAATCAGCGAACATAGTGGTGATTCAAATGCAGGCATTGATGATGACCTCGCTTCTATTATGGAGTGTGATGTAATAAGTGTGACAGACTTTGCAATGATAGACGAAAACTTAGCGACCACTTCTGGTGATTTTAATACTGATTTCCTAGTATGTGAAACGGGGTGCAGTGAGGATGATGGAGAGGACGATATTGTAGAAGACGAAACAGAAGGTAACGATGTGACTACAAGAATAAACAATTATAAAGAGGTCATTCAGAGCATGGAAGATATTAAAAAATTTTGTCTCGTTAACAACGACGTTGGTCTTTTAAGTTTGGTAAATGACTGTAAAAATTACGCAGAGAAAAAACATATGTACAGCAAGAAAATTAAACAGTCCGTTATAAGTGAATACTTTGTGTGAACTATCTAAGGGCAATGTTGTCTATGTGTGTATTGAGTATTGAGTTTTATGTGTGAATAAAATGCTTAAACAGTTGATTTCTCTTAAAGAATATGTTATCCCTATGTAGTGCTTGAAACCTGTGTATGACGGAAACTTGTCCACAGCGGAAAATTTTTACGGCACCGAGCGATTCCGCTATAGGCAGTTTTTACTCTATAAAAAAACAACTACGAAAATCAAGTTTCATTGCTATATTACAAATATAAGCCTGTAAAATAAAATTCTTTTAATCGGATTATTTCACTTCTTGGAAGTAAAAAATGTGCCCCAAAATCCAACCTAATATCCTAGCCATGGGGGGCAGGCAACGACCAAAGTAATGGATTGCCTGTGGGGATAAAGTACAGCGGGGACTTGAACCCCATAACAGGCTCTACAGGAACCATAAAAAGGTTGGCAAACTGGGCTCTGGTAAAGCCATTGTAGTGATAATCACCTGCATGGTGGATACCCACTGATTCAAAGAAAATCAAAAAAGCCTCAGAAAACGGACATATTCCTCGGTGAAAAGACCAAAGCAATGGAATAAAGGAATACGATTTGGAACATGGAACATCAAGATGCTTTATTTGAAAGAGGAAGAAACAGTAGAAGAGATGAAAAGATGCAGACTAGAAATACTGGGGGTGAGTGAGAGTAAAAAGAAAGGGAAAGGAGAAAAGAGACTAAAAGATGGATATACACTAAGGTATTACAATCGGAAGAGCAAAGAGAAGAGTGGGAATAAACCCCTAGGATAATCACACTTTGTCCAACTGGAAAAGCTTATCACAATAATACACATGCACGCACCAACGGAAAAAGAAGATATTCTAGAAAGAGAGAAATTCTATAATGAACTGCAGGAAACATTTGATGAAGGTCGGAGGAAATATGGAGTGTGTGTTAATATAGGAGATTGGAATGCACGCATTAGTATTGACCATAGAAAATGGCATGAAACAATGGGAGGAGAAAGAACTAAAGACGAGAGTGGAAAAAGAATGATCAACTTCTGCATAGAGAATGGCCTTATGATTGTAAATACTTTTTCAAACACAAAAAAATCCATCAAATCACCTTTGAAGAGGATGTAAGAGATGCAAAGAGCATAATTGACTATATGGTATATACAAGAGAGATGAGATGTAACATACTAGACATTAAGGTGATTAGAGGAGCGGAAATAGGAACTGATCACCACTCAATGGTTATGAGATACAGGAGCAGTAATGAATCCCATAACAAAACACAGAAACAAGTTTTTGAAAGAATAAAAGTAAAAGAGTTGATGAAATCAGACACTAAAATAAATACATATAGAGAACTGATTAGTGAATAAGTAAAGGCCAGTTGAGATACAAAAAGAGGGCAACACGGTTGAAGAAATATGGAACTCAGTCAAGGATATGATAATAAGGTGTGCAGGGAAAGCATGTGAAAAAATGAAAATAGGAAGACAAAAGAGAAAGAAGACACCATGGTGGAATGAAGAGGCATGCATTGCGGTGAAGGAGAAAAAGAAAGCACGAAAGAATACCTTAAAAGAAAAACAGAAGAGAAGAGACTAGTATATTCACAACTGAGAGAGATAAGAGTAGAGATGTCCTCAATGAAGCAAAGAAGTAAAGCTGGAAAATTTTGGAGAAATAATCCGAAATTCCCATGAAAATAACAAAGACTTTTTGGATTATGATAAAAGGACTGATTGTGAGAGAGGGAGAAAGAAAGAGAACAAGAAACATAAAAGATGATCAAAACAAAATAGTAACCAACAAAGAGGAAATCTTGAAAGAGTGGCGAAAATACTGTGATCAAAAATTTGCTAAACAACAAGAAGACGAAACTCAGGAAACCCAGGGAGAAATGAAGAAGAAATGGAAAAGATGACTATCCAGGAAGTCAGAGATGCAACAAAACTGATGAAGGTAGGAAAAACAGAAGGAAGAGATGGTGTAGCTCCAAAGTGCATCAAATATGGAGGAGAAGAAATCACATAACTCATATGGGGGATATGCAGTAAGACATGGAATAGCAGATATATGCCTTCAGACTGGAAAAAAATAAAAATAGAAGGGCAAAAATAACAGAATGTGAAAATTATCAGGCAATATGCCTAGCATCAGTAGTATTAAAAATATATACCAGGATACTGGAAAAGGCACATACAAAATATATGGAAACGAGCATGTAAGAAGAACAAAGAGCTTTCAGAGCTGGACGGCAGACACAAGACCATATCTACACAATAAGATCAGTGATACAAAAAAACAATAGAGATCTATATGTAGCCTTTTTAGACTTTTTCCCACCAGCCAACCCTTTACTAATGGGATTTTCCCAATACCAATTTACCATTAGTTGGAAAATCCATGCTGTTGCGGTATGCACACGTGTTTATTTTCCAAGAAATGGAAGGAACAGAAAAGAAAAATTTTATGATGAGCATGGGATGGGCTTTTCACACTTAGGGGCGAGGTCCTTTGCATATCGTGATTGTTTCCACGAGTACTTTGTCAGAAGGAAGGTGACAGTCATTCATTGAGTTTCAGAGCATACACATCCTTGATTTTCAGAGCGCATGCACTTTTTCACTGAAATTCCACTGATGCAAACATTCAATTTTTAGTTTGAACATTTTCATTCTAATACGAGCGGTGTAGTAGGAGTGAATTCCATGGCAAATTCTTTGTTTTCGCTCCGTAACAATTGGCAATCAGCAATGGATTCCGGAGAGAAATCAGTGTTGACCAGTAGTGATTCCGAGGTTATGGACATTAAGTTTCCGGCTCCTAGTCGACTCTCTCCGGGGAAAAAAGCTCCGAATCGGAAGGTGCGAACCTTCGCGGGAAGCGGAGTGGGAGGAAATGCTTTCAGCGAATCCTCCTCCGGCGGCACCTCGGTTTCTTTTTTAAGGTAATTCTTCGATGTACTTCGACGTGGTTCCCTAAAATATTAGAAATTTTTTTCAACGATGAAATTGTTGACTTTATAACTTGGGAAACTAATCGCTAGGCCAGTGATACTTGGGGTGAAAAAGCGGGGCTGAGTAGTGCTAGCGTAAATCAGTGGCGAGCTGTGACAAGCTCAGAAATTCGTGTTTTTTGCCCTTGTAATGCTACAGAGCATAGAGCGGAAGCCAGATACTGAGTTTTATTGGTCAACAAGACCTATATTCTCCTCTCCCTTTTTTTGGACACACAATGTCTTACCAATGATTCATAAAAATTAGCCAATATTTACATTTGGCCTATAATAACGATTTTGATCCCCAAACACACCCCAACGCCAAAAAAAAAAATATGGCCGATTTAGCAGAAGCTGGAGGAAAAGTTCAATGTACACCGTACACCAGAGAGGGAAGTTACCATTGACAAGAGCCTCCTCTAGTACAAGGGAAGATTGGGGTGGCGGCAGTTCATGCCGATCAAAAGAGCTTCATTTGGCAAATATTTGTTCTTTGTGAATCGAGAACTAGATACGTGTGGTCTACGACAATTTACACAGGAAAGGGGACTGTGTTGGATAAAGACTGCCCATTAACCCATGTCCTCAGAAGTGGTGATGACTCTAATGAAACCATAATTTGGCCTATGATAATGCCTGACAACAGATAATTTTTATAACTTTCCAGATTCTCCAGAACTAGCTGATTTGCTCGCTTCACACTCCACTGACTGGTATGGAACACTGAGGAAAGGGATTCCAGCTCTCCTCAAAGAGAATCAAGTAAAAGAATTAAAGTTTCATGATTTTTGTCCTAAAATTAATTATTTTAAAACATTTTATGTCTAGCTAAGGTATACGGGAAGGAAAGTTACACTGATAGGGAGGTGGCCTATTTCTCTTAAGTTCAGGAGCAAAATTCAGAGATTATTGAATAAATCATTAGTTATTTGGAATAAAAAAATTAAGGAAACATAAATGAAAAGGAAAACTTTGTTATATTCCACCAATTTATTCACAGGTACTATAACAAAGGAAATATAACAAATATTCTCAGGAATATAACAAAGTTTTCCTTTTCATTTATAAAATGAACTTCCACAAGGTTGAGCCTGAGACGATGGAGATAATAAGGAAAACATTTTTGGATTTGCCTCCCTTTAATTCTTCTGAATCTGAAACAAAAAAATGACTTTTTTTGACCTAGTTAAGAGCTTTCAGGTTCTCATCCAGTCATAGTCTTTTTCAAATTTCAATTTTTTGTTTCAAAGGTAAAACAACACGCTTTTGTCCTTGACGGTCATTCTTAGCTGACAGAATTGCTTAGAGGTGGAAACTGACCAAAAAAACAATTCGAACAAAAAAATAATGCTGTCACGTTTCCCGCTAATGCAATATAAAATTATCTGCAGTAAGCGAACTATGCCACCTGCTATAGAGTTATCAAATGGGTTAAAAATCGTCGCAAATGGAAGAAATTCGGCAAGATTTGAATCGCAGTTCCAAGTTCGAACTGTTTACCAACTTCAAATTTTCGTGCTTGTAGCATGAGAATTCTGGTTGTTTGAGTACTAGATAACTGAGAGTTTACTGTACATATTTTTGGCTATATGTACCCTGAATCAAAGTCATCATAATGAAACAAAATGGTGGATGACTGCAAAGAGGGGAAGAATACTTCTGGTATCAACCAGGGTCAAGGATTATGCTGTCAGATACAAAGTTACGTGCACACAGGTTGCATACCAATAAGGATATAAGAAGTACTATGTATGTACTGTAACGGTCAAAAGCCGTTACACCTTTTGTCCTTCACCCGAACCACTCTTCCCCCCCCCCCAATCCCTTATTCCTTTGCCTCCCTTTATTTGGCTTGCTGAGGTGGGAGGAGTTGAGAGTGTGAAACCACGTGAATGTGTGCGTGGCTGAAATCACAGTGTGAGTGTCAAGGTTGAGTGAATGGGGTAAATGCGCAGTGAAGAGAGATGTATGAGTGAGTCACCGGGTTTGGTTGATTTTTAAAGTGAAATAGTTGAGTTGTGAATTCCCCACTGTGTTCCCCTTCCTCAGTTCCCCTTATCCGCCACGTCCCCTTCCCCTCCACAAGAGTGGTATAAAAGGCGATCGCGGAACCATGAATGAAGGATATTAAAAAAGGAACACGTCGAACGATATCGCTGTGCGGAAGTACTGCCCGAGCCGGAATAGTTGGAAAGTGCGGGAGGCTGATTAGGTACGCAAAAAGTACCACGTCCGCTGTTGGACCCTACTTGCCCCCAGGATATTCTCGAAGTACATGGAGACCAAAGCTTAGCGTGCTGAGTCCGGAGCCTGCTGCAGAACCATAGGATCCAGTAGGACTGCCAGGTGCCTTCCACGCTTGACGTCCCGTGCCGAGAATCCAGAGTCGACGGTCACGTAAGGTTGCTGACCCGACAAAACACCCCCCATTTCAGCCTCCTAGCCATCCAATTGATAAAGGGCTCCCATATTTGCGATTGTGTTTCTTAAGGGCGAGTGATCGACGCCCAAGTGATAAAACAGACCTATAATTGTTCAATTGGAAGCAGACTATTCCATTAAAATCGCCTGTGAGCGAAAGAAAAGCCTTTTTTTTGTTTGTGTGGCTAATCACCTGTTTGTTCATCATTCATTTTATTCATTTCATGAAGGGTTCATTTTTATTGTCTCATCCCTCATTTATCACCTCATCATTTCATTAATTATTAGGAGGGCATATTATTTTCTTGAATATACGCTTGTTTTGTTTTTGAAAAAAGATTCTATTTTTTTAATCTTGTCCAGCAAGCCGAATATTCCACAAACCCAATACCAGCAACCCATTTCCACCCTGCCCCGGCGGTAAAGCCAGGGAACATGATTAATTACGCACGGTCGGGGACCCCCCACCCGCTTATCCTAATTTAAAGAGGCTTTCAAAACATATTTCGTGTTGTATTAGGTGACGCAGGTTAGCCCCGCGGATCTCGTGTGGGAGGGATTCGCGAGGACATTTAAAAAAAAATTATTTGTACTAGTGTCTTTCGGCCCAAAGTAATCCGGGCGGGCCGTGGACCGTTACAGTACATACAGAGCAAGCTCAACAAAACGAGACCTCACGGTGCCCAAGAAATCCCTCGCTATGGCGAATTATCGTCTTACTGCAGGTGGAGCACATAATTACCATTAAACCTATTGTCAAAACTTTTCTATAAATGGGGTTGGTGTGGTGGCCGAAGTATTTCCATCCGGTGAGCCTGAGCACAAATCCCAAAAGAAGGAGAAAGTTTTTGCAGTAATTCATATCCCTACTTAATTTACCAACTAACCATTCAATCAAAAAGCACCGTACCTACTCCAAAAGATGCAAAAATCCTCGAATTGTCGGTAATTTTCCCAAATGCACAAGTGACCAAGCTATATTTTTCTAGTGCATTTTAATGTTGATTCCATCATTTTGATTAGTTTCACCAGAAATGTAAACCATGATTGATAAGTCAAAATTTTATCGCATTTATTACTTGCCTTTACTCTTTCCCTTGGTTGATCTTAATGTTTATGATGTGTATATTCACGTTCTTAGTGACATTTTGTGGAAGCCATTTGGACGTATTTCATTTGTTTCTGCAGACGAAATGAAACAGTGGAAGGGATCCTGCCTCGGAGAACGTTTTTTCCCATCCGATGTAATGTCCTCATAGAAAAACAATCTGCTGTAACATGCATTACAATTTCATTGAAATAGTGGTTGTATCGCAATAAGTTCTTTTTAAAGATTTAGTTAGGCCCTCTACGTACTTACAATAATTCTATGTCAGGGAATGTAGACGTATTGAAAGTAAATGAACTAAAAGAGCAACTTCTTTGGAACCGCATTCATCAAATTACATCAAGTATAGGTAACAAATAATAATTTGCACACTTAAATGATCTCATAAATTATAACATTAACTCACGCAAATCTCCAACATTGATAAATATAGAGTGAAAGAAAATATTACGACATGAGAAGCTTGCCGTTTTTCCCTTCAGACACTTAAATACTCAATTAAGATTTGACATTAATACTCGAAAACAAAGCGTAAATGCATTTTCAGTTTCAATGAAACCCATTAATTATGTACAAAAGAGTCTAATGTTGTTTGTTTTAGTTTTCCTCCAGTTGCACGCATGACATACTTTTTGTAGTGCCGCTCCCTTGCCGATACGCTTACTACATTCTGACAAGTACCATCGGGAGGATTAATATAAAAGACATGATTCCATAAAACTTGGCTGCGTCCTGAATGGAGCGATACACAATAATGTCTGGTAATGCCCGGTTACGGTAAGCACACACACGGACAACTCCAAAAACATGTGATCAATGTGATCAGCATGAGTTGTTACGAGTGCTTTGATTGGTTGAGATTGGGCAGGGCATTGCAGGACACAGCCAATAGAATTTATTATGTATTTCAATTCAAATACAAAATGAATTTAATACATTACACTTTTCAATGATGGAAAATTAAGTTAGGTCATCGGCTGATGCACTGCTTGCTTATTACTTCAAGTGCTTTTAGTACATCTTTTTTTTGGAGGGAGGTAAACCACATCGTCCTCTGGATCTTCTGAATCGGAACTTAATTCCACACTGTCATTGCGCACTGCAAGTAGAATTGCGTCATCCGTCAGCTCCTCACGAGAGGGGACAGAGTTCTCAACTTCCATAAAACTTTTAAAAAACACAGACCAAAATGACCCTCTATCTCTTCCCAACCTTTAGAGTCCTCAGTATCTTTATCCTTCTGTCGTGGGCTGGAGGCATAATTTATCGGGGATAAATTAAGCCTCCTGCCCACTGCACTCTTCAACAATATGCCACTTTCGCATTGCTCAATTATTTCCATTTTCTCGGGTAGACTAACAATAAGTGTCTTGCATTTTTGGGCCATGATGGTGTTTCTCTTTGAAATGCTATCAACTTGCTGCCGTGCGAATGTGCTCTCGACCGCTCAGGGAACAAAAGAAGATCGAAAATCACAACTGCTAATGCTGAAGTATTTCCACCCAAAATTAACAAGAAATTAATCGGATGGCAATTTACAACGTGCAGTTGATACTTAACACGCCATATTAATTCCATTGCCAACAAATCGCAAGCAATTGGACAGTTTGGCCACTCTTGGTGTATATTTACGCGTGATGGAAACTCTCGCAATGGTGGGTGCCAACACCAAAAGGGCCTCGTAAAAACCATATTTTTTTACATGGCAAACATGGGGTCAATTGATTGTGCCCCTGCAATCTCTCGTATTGGCGGGGGTCTCGCAACAAGCCATACTCTTACTAACGCGACTCTACTATACATACAGTAGGCCCTAGTTAGTCCAGATCCCTGCATAATCTGGACAGGCATCCTGCATGTAGTGCGAGTGGTTAATAAAGGAGACATGATTTGGCATTACTACTTGCATCATCCAAAATTATTTTCTCAACCAATTTTTTCAGCCTATATGTATGGTTGACTTGTAACTAAAATTGAATGCCTATACATAAACTGATTTTTCCAATTGTTTTCTTTTGCTATGGTAGAAGACGGCAAATGAGGAAATTTAACATGAGGGAACGAAATTCAAAGAGAATATCACTGAGAGTTGTAATTGCAATCATGCTCACCAGAGGATAAGATCACTTAAGGTAGCTGGATGAGACTTGTCTCCTTAACCCTTTCAGTGTGGAAGATTCGCAGCGTGAGTCAAATTCATACTTGTGTTTAATTTGTTTGTATTATTTGCTCCACCCACAGAAACACCCTTGGGAAAATAACTCTGCATCGAAAGGGTGAAGTAAAAATGTAGTTCATAAAGTAAAGTTGTCTATCCATCAATGAAGGCGAGCCACATAAACTGGCAGCTGGAAAAATATTGTATGCAACTTCACCATTAAAATATCACATTTAGGGCTTTTAACAATACTCATTATTCTTCATCCCATTACAAAAGGATGCTGTTCATTAAAATTTTAAAAATTTCAATAGACATTAATATTAGTTAACGTTTTTCAGTGCTATTACCCACTTGATCCGAGTCGTAGGATGAGGGAAAAACTAAGCTTACAATCCGTCCATTAGCATCCATCATGGTAAAGGCCAAGGAATTCGTACAGGAAGTGAAAAGTGTGATTGATGGAGGTGCATCGCTACTGCTAAATACTGATCAGAGTGGTTTCAAAAAAGAAATTCATTCGGGTCACACACTGGAATTTTTCGGCATGAAAATAGTTGAGTCAGTCATCCAGAGTTTATGACAGAGAGAAGGTGTTATAACTCTGATGATGATGTACTAAAACATCAAAACCGGTCAGTGAAAATAGAAAGTGTGGAAATTACCAAGTGTCTCATCATTCCAGAAACACTAGATGTGTACTTTTTTCGTACGTGGAAAGATTTTGTGTACAAAGTTTCTGATCAAGTGTTATTTGATCAGTTAAATGTTAAAGAAAGAGAAGTTTCTTTTCCAAAGGAAAAATATTTTTTAAATGCAAACACTCACGCATATCCAGTTCTCTGCTGCAAGATTCAAAAGTTTTATAAGGTTTGTGTGGTTTAAGGCAGGGTATTTAGGGAAAAGGCAGCACAGTCACATTACTCCTCTGCAATACTGCTTTGATGAAAATAAGTTTTGGCAAATGCTACGAAAATACAGACGAAAATGTGTGTGGGGACTCTGTATTTATAAAATGTGCCCAATGAGAGTTTCACCTGTGTTTCAATAATTTCTTTCAGAATTACCACTTCAGTGACTAAATCTTTTAAAAATTATACATATAAAGTAATTTTTATTTATGTGATGTTTTCCTTCCACCATCCTTTAAATTGCAGCTGCTTCCATAAATAAAACCAAGATGGAGATAGTGAAGAAACACTATGATGGTGCTCGAGTTAGCACAATGTCGTGTTCTCCTTGTGTGTTTTGCATTCTCTTTCTTGATGTATGGTTGCCTCTAAGAAGGTTGTGGGTCCCTAAAGTAAACAACCAATCACCAATAACTCTCCCCGCCCCAAAGAGTCAGGTTGGCTGTTCCGAAAAAAGGGCTTTAAGTGAAGGTTCTTCCCTCTGCTGCTATCTCGATTGTTATCCGGCTATTCAATCTCCAAGGGATGATCTTGACTGGGAGAGAAGATACCAATGCTGCTGGTCTGGCAAAAGAAGAAGGAAGATCTTTGGAAGTGGAACACAGGCATGATACGACAGCAACGCACACATAAATTATTACATATTCATGGTGTTGGTGGTTTCCGGCGTAACTTTAAGGAATTTGCTATACATTTTGAATAAAAATGTAAAACTTTGTTCTTTCCACATCAATTTAATAGAGGACCTGAAGACGATGTTAAGTCGAAACCATGGTTGTACTCTATTAAATTAATGTGGAAACAACAAAGTTTTACCTTTTGATTCAAAACATATTCATGGAATGGTTACTGACTGATCCATCTGTCGTCTATGCATTATTATAAGCTACTTCTCACTCAATCTTACAATTGGCCTCTTTCTATCATAACTCAATACCTAACTTTGCATACATAAATTTAATAAGATTGCAATGCCACTTTCTGCGTTTCCAAGTTTATTGCCAGGTTTCTTCAGGTATTGTTGAGGTAACTGTGATGTAGAGATGATGGCATGAGACCAAAAGAAATTGCCAACGCCAAGTAGTAAACAGAGGTATAATGAGAGTTGACTAATCTCTACATTCAGTGTGCTCTCGATTATCCAGGCTAATGATGGGGAGAGGATGCACGGATAATCAGAAAACAAGGATACTCAGAAAACACGGATAATCAGAACTTTAACTTTTATTTCTTATGATTATCATAATACACGTGAAAAAACGATGTAATATCATTTGCGCACATAGTCCGTTATTTAAGATTGTTTCATGGACTAATTGCGAGTATTCTTCACCCCACTGCATATCTTTTTAGCAGCGATTATACCATTGTAGCCACTTCTCCGTATACTGCAGCAAACCATCTATGAAGTTGAGCGCCTGGCTGTGATTTATGCGTTCGCTGCCCCCCTCGTCTTCATCCCCGCTACTTCAACTCTCCCCACTCCCTTCCTCTCCCCCTTGTCCGATTGCGGCGTAAACAATATATCACTATCAGTCACATGCTGGATGCCCGGGACACTTTCATCTCTCGTTAGCCATTCTTCTAAGTTCTCTGCATCAACATTTTCGAATCCTTTCATGGTTTTCACTAAACCCCCCAACTCGGAATCGTGCACTTCAGTTTCTGAAAATCCCCAAAAATCACCTTCAAGGTTAAACAAAAGTTTCCTCCAAGAACAAACTAGTGTAACAGGTTTCACTGAGGACAAGGCCTGTGACACACCGTGAATTGCATCCAATTTTGCCATTTTCTTCCAAAATTTCAATAAATTATCACCTTCATTGGCTAGCATCCTGAGAAGACAAACTCGTTAATTCCTTTCCATTGACGCGATGACGCTGTGATCCATTGGCTGAAGTATGGAAGTGACATTCAGGGATGAAAAAAACTTCGCTTCGCTGAACTGTGTTTTGAGAGGCTTGTTATGTCGCCGATGGCTCTGACAAACTCTTGTGGGTTCTACATGATTCTTATAAGTTACCTTGACCGTATTTGACTTTTGACTTGACTTCTGGTATTGACCCTTGCTATGTTTGGTCATTCATCTCTGGACTTTTTACCGACCTCTGCGTTTGATTGGTAGCAGGGCGTTCTTTGGATTACCAGAGCCAACCTCAAAAGTGTTTTGTTCGTTTATAGTCTGGCACGTCATCTTGGACTTTTCTCTCGGCATTTTGGGACTGATTATTTTTACATTTACCAGTGCTTTATTATGGCTGTCTTGCAGCATCCTTGTCACTTAGGCTTTATTTTTCCCTTGGATTATCGTTGGCTTATTCTCCACCATCCCTTTTGAAACATTCACTGATTCAATGCCCAAAAATACTTGAAGAACCTATGTATTTTTCAAGAAGAGCATTCCAACGGAAGGTTTTTAAGAAATTCTGGAAGAAAATGAGCGTGGGGATGAATTTTAAAACAATTTTTCTGAAGATTACTCTATATTCCTCTTTTCCCCAACCTCCCGATCATGTCGCCATAAAGTTCATCGATTTAAATAAATAATTTAAAAAAATTCTGAGCGATGGCTCTGTTTGAAAGAGAGCAAGAGGAGAGGGAAAGCGTGCAAATTTTAGGCACTGAGGAGGAAGATACTTCTAGAGCTCAATCTGCTAAACCATCTACGTTGGGCAGGAGCCTCTGCTAAAGAAAAATAATTTCCAAGTTCACCTTCGGAATCTGAAGATAGCTCAAATGAAGACGATTTACCGCCTTGTGTAGGCTTCCGTGGGTTGATGGATGTGAAGATACCTGCAAGTCTTCCAGGTTTTACTCCGCGTTGGTCCATCTTCTTCCCACGAAATGTTTTGCCGGCATTGCAGTCAAAATTCGGCGTTGAGTTGACCACTTCACGACTGCCAAATCCGAAATTTGGCGTAGAGCCGACAACTTCACGACTGCAACGCCGGCAAAACTGTCATCCGAAGATGATGGACCAACGTGGAGTATAACACGGAAGACCTGTATCTTCACCATTTAACACCACATTCGAAGAAGAAATTCCCGGAATTCATATGGCACTCTACGGATCTGTTTCCGGGAATTCATGGATGCGATCCCCAAAATTCTAGATACAAGGCGAGTGTTAGAGAAGATTGTGCGATACTAGATTTTTCCATTAATTGTTTTTTTCAGTGGATCTCATGAAGTTTATCTTGGACGAAACCATTAATTATTGTAAATATTCCAGCGAGAAAGCTCCGGAGAGTGCATATTCACGGCTCAAAAGTTGGAAAGATACTGACAATGAATAATGAGGTAAACATAACATGTTCATTGTGAGGAAAGGAAAGTGTGGAGTAAGGAAAACAATTACGTTTTATATGGTGGATTTGAGTGGCAAGAAATGGCCTTACTTGTCTTACTAAAGTCTTGCTTGTATTAGATGGCTAAAATCCAAATGTGTTTTTTGATTGAATTATTTTATATTTACCACAGAAAATATCGACGAAGAGTAAAAAATCACGCATGGATAATCTGCAACACGGATAATTCGCACACGGATAATTGGGAGTTCACTGTATTACTATTTCTTGAAAATGTGGTTAAATATTAAAGTCACTGAGATAGGCTCACAACTAGAGAGCGACTATGGGGACAATGTGCATCTTGCGTATTCATGCAATGAAATTTGATGTGTTGACAATTTACAACAATTTATTAAAGTTTAAATATTGGTTAAATAATTTATTCCAGCATATTTCGTATGTATACTCTATTGTGTACCACTCAATGTACTGGTGTTGATGAAGTAAAACCGATCCCTCGTCCTGTAATATACTGGTTCACTTTACGATGGAATTCACGTAATGAACGGTCCTATGGAACGGATTACTATTGTAACGAGGGAATCTACTGTATTTCACTTTTACCACTAAGGTCTTACCAATTTTTTACTTGAAGAATCCCAACCTCTTGCTGCACCGCAAATGCTCAGAATGTGATTGCCCCACAATATGACTGAAGAGGTGACTCCCAGAAATTTGACCTCATATAATAATGTTACACATATGAGTTGGAATCATTATTTTACAAAACACAAGATGGTTGATGTCTAAATAAAACATTACTTTGAGCTTGTTTTATTCTCTGTAAGCACTTCTATAGTTAAAGATAACTTCAGTTAGGCTGAGGTTAAGCTTCAGCAATAACAAAGAGAGGAAGACCAAGCAACGATAAGCTTTGAAGACATGCTTTATTTCCTTTCCCTAATAATTTTTGTGATATGATTGTTTATCATGGTATATGGATTTCAAATGGGTGTATTTATGTATAAAATTTTAATAACTAAAACTTCTTCCTTTATTTTCCAGCCTTACTTAGATAATTTAGCTAAAAAAACAAGGAATGCCAGAAATAAAGATAAATTAATTGTATCCTGTCACAGGACCACTTGGTACCATAATTCCTTTTATGTTAAATCCTGTCATATATGGAATTCGATTCCTAAGATTTGAAGAACATCAAGAAATAGAAAAAATTTTAAAAATGTTTGTTATAGTTTTATTTCAATGAAATTTGATTTAGGTAAAAATTTATAAAAAACGAATGTATGAATATATTGTCTTGATGTGATCACTCCTATGTATTGAAATTGTATTTATTTGTTGTAAGTTGTAATTAATTTGAATGTGTTTACCTAAAATGTGATTGATCGACAGATTGATTACTTTGAATGTGATTGTTTTCCTGTTCTGACCAGGTCTGTCTGAGTTCTCATTGTACAATCATGCTCCAAAGGAAATTATTCCTAGAGGAAATAAAACATTATCTTATCTTATAATGACTTCATAACAATAGGAAGGTTCTTATTTTTTTGGTTGCAATAGTGGCGCATTTGCTTTTTTGAGGTTGAGCAGGTTAAGCCTTTCCACCACTTGGCGGTGCCTCTGGGGGGTTATTTTGTAATCTCACTTAAGTGAGAATACATCATAAAATGTGGAAAATTACGTAATTTTTCGTAGTTCAACTCCACCACCTTCGGCTCTCATATGCCGAACTGTCGGTCTATTTATTTGATTCATCCACTCTTTCGACTCTTGATCTGTATCTTTTAACTCTTGATCCGTTTCATTAGTTCCATCTCACCTGTCATTAGGAACGTGAAATGGAGCCACCATCGGACCTTGGCCGATCGTGAGCCGATCATGAAGAGAGCGAAATGGATCTCCTGCCTTCCCGCAAAGAGTCATTAAAAAGGTGAGATTACAAAATAACCCCCCTGGTCAGTTTTGAGTTTTTTATTTTGGTGAATGACCGTGGGTTAGCATGAGTGTGTGTATGAGTGAGTGTACATTTGAACGGGGTATGGTGAGGATCGCAGTTGGAGAGAGTCCGTGGCAGGATTCCAATCAGTGAACTGCACCTGCATCGTACACCACCAAGTGTGGACTGGGACTACTGCTGGTGAGTGGCATTCGCCAATCGGTTAGGGATTTAATTGTGACTCAACTCTCAAAAGTTATAAGGAATACAGTCCGCTGACCTAAAATTTAAAGATTACAACTGCATGTGGTCATTATTTTCAAAGGCAAAGTCACACTGAATGTGATAACATAATGCTGGAACCGAACTGAAGAAGCTCACAGATGATTGTATGGATGCAGATGGTAGTGGTCACAAAGCAATGCACTTGCATTACTTCATGCAAAAGATGGTTCTTCCTCATATTTTATATTAAGGGGTTAGCTTCCTCAGGCATGAATAAGAATGAATTTTTTAAGTTATTCTATTGCTAGAAATAGTAGAACCCTGCCATTAGTGAAAAAACGGGAACTGCAAATGTAAACACTACAAACAGTAATTATCATACATATGTGATTATTAATACAAATGTATTATTTTCCACTCAGCACAACCATCCCAATGGAAATTTGCTCAATAGCCATGGTGTAATAAACACTGTCATTTCTTTTGTGTAAGGGGTTTCCACAGTCATACTAAATTTCTTTGACCTCCATTCAATGCGTAAACAATAATGTAAAGCTGTCACATAAAATCAAGGCACTGCAGTAGCAGCATCGCTTAAACAGGACTGAGAATTTGTGTGGTTTCACTGATTTGATGGCTGGTGGAGGGGGAAATGGGAGAGGAATGGTATGAGATTTGGAGCCTCTAAATGGTGGGAGAAACTGAAATATGAGTTCGCATTAAGCCAAGGGACACAAAGAAAGCAGGATGCCCACTCACTAGCTACCAGCTCCTGCTGGCACATGCCAGTTTCAACAATATGGTCAAATTGGAAGCTGACAGAGGAAAAGCAGATTTAAGCTGCTGGTAGTTGGTTACCCATACTAGGCCTTTTTCAGAATGAATAGACAGTTCTTTCGTGCTGAATACCTGGCCCGTTAGCCTGTTTATACAGAGTTGCAGGCCTTGGTGGCAGTGGAGACGGTCCTTACCTGCTAATCCTCAGGCTACAACCTGCTTTCTTTGTAAGGACACCCTCAGAGGCCTCACTGAGTGCAAACAACATGGGGCAAGAGGCTTCAAAAGTGGCTAAAAACAGACCATGGGTTCAAAGAAAGGATAATACAAATGGTGCTGCCAGAAGACTTTAAAAGTTGATACTATGATTTTATATTTTGCTTCTATTCCAACAAGAGTGGAAGTAGTGCAAGAACCTCTTTTTTTGTTTAAATGGTGCCTCCATTGCAGCATCAAGACTTTAAGCAATGACTATACCTTAAATGAAGTAACTACCAGTAACTATGAAATTAATATCATACTTTGCGGGTAACATACTCACTCGTGATTTATCAGCAAATACATCTGAGTACAGAGGTCCAGGGGCCAAGAACTCTGCAAAATGAGTCATAAGACGATGAGCTTCAACAGCTCTGGACCTGGGAGTGTTTACACTCTCCAACTGGTCACCCAAGTGGATCACTTTTGTTGCAACACCATTTATTCTTTCATCCAGCTGCTGGAATGTCTCATAAGCAGCCTAGAATTATTTTAAAATCATAAGATTACTTTAAAGCAAGCAATAACCAAGAGTCCTACAAAGAAATTTTAAAAATTTCAGCCACATACGTGACAAATTTATTTGCCTGTCATCAAACTTGAAAAACAGAAAATAAGCAACTACAAATGATGACAAATACTTTCACAGTAAGAGAGGAATAAATGATCCTAATAAAGTGAATGCTACTCGGCATAAGTTGGTGGAATTCTCTCATATTAAAAGAAAGTAAATATTAACTTTGTGAATTCCACAGTATAGTTGTTAATAAACTATTTTGGAATTTACAAAGTTAATATTTAATTTCTTTCAATAAATTACCCACCTTTAGGTGATTGGCGTATCTACACCTCAAATTACAAAAGATTTATGAATAAAAATTAAGAGCACCACAAATCGGGTCATTACTTAAAAAAAACCTACAGCTAGTAAAGTCACAGCACTCAAAAGTATGCTAAATATTTAAACTGCAAGTAACTAGCCATGACATGTGCAATCAATAACATTACAACACACAAAAATGATGGTATAATTCTCAAACATTAATCAGACACCTAAGAAAGATAACGGACGGATTTCTAGTCACTGAAGACACAATTAAAATGAGTCGAATTCTACAAGCAGCTATAGATCAATTATGAGAAATCCCAAGAAGTCTCGCTTGAACAGAGACATACGTACCATATTAACCTTTATCCACTGGATTTAAATCCTGGTGTTTTCGCCTAGCTACCGGATTTAAAATGGATGCATACCCGGAGCCGGGATGTTTTGGGCACTCACAGTATGCAGCAAAAACATTTAAAGGGATTTTTTGGGCACTAGTTCATTTAAAAATATACAATTGAATCTCTCACAAAAAATTAATTGTTAATGTTCATTGTTGCAAGACAATTCCATACTACATAACAGTAAAGGGAGGTAATTACAAGGTAAAAAAAAAAATTATAAGGTAAAAAAAAAAATGTCTGGAACTGGTCTTGACAACGGGTCTCTAAAACAGACTTAAGTGACATCTACAGGTACTTTGGAGAAATATAAAAAATAAAATAGAAAAAAATTAGGCTTCAGTGGGATTTGAACTAGTATCACATATACAACTCAGGGTAGCAATCCAACACTTTACCCCTAAGCCTACAGCTCACCTTACATCTTACACATGGGAATAAGGCTATTTCTTCCAAAAATCAGAGTTAATACACACAATGACCGACAGTAATTTCGTAAAGGTGGACAGAAAGTGCAGGCTATTTTTTGACCATACATACAAACAAAAGCCAGCAGAAATAAATCTTGGTGCTTTTAGAGAGAGGTGCTTAAAGATATATACGCATATGAAGCTAGCTCTGCCAAAAATCGGAGTTAATGCACATAATGACTGACAGTAATTTGCACAGATAACACTAATATAATATCTAACACCCCTGCACTAATAACACCTACTCCACATATTTCGCCATGCTACATATGCACTCTTCATGCGCACGTCAGTACCTTTCATTTACTTCATCATTTCATTTTCACGGTTGTCGTCAAACTCTGCGCAAGGCCGAGCATCAACTGTTGCTCCACCCATAGTGCTCCACCATTGACTTGGGCGTTTAGGTAAACTGATTTGAGTGTGCTAGCAGGGAAGGAACCAGTCATAAAAACTAGTGTGGATCATTATTAAGTAGTGGCTTTAAAGCTTGGGTTAACTAGTTCCATATGGTGCTAATGCCTGAAATTGATTCTAATCACAGGTTAGTTACAAGTCAAATTTCAGAGTAGTCGAAGATCGTGGAAACAAATAATTGCAGCTCTGTTACGATCAGAATATCAACCAACAAATATTGCAGGGCAGTTATAGACCATCGAGTATGACAGAGCAGTTCCAGCACAGTTTCCAGATCAGTTACAGACCATCGAATATTACAGACCAGTATATTTTACCCATTCAAATTCCAGACCAGTCCAGTTAAAGACCACTTACAGGCCATAAATTGCCCTTTCAGACCAGTTCCAGATTAGTTACAGACCAGATATTTTTACCTGGGATGTACATGTCAATCGTCCATTATGAATGTTATGATGACAAATTGTTCCTCGTAGTAATAATGTAGTTTCCCAAGTAATTGCATGATGCTAAACTATCCACCAGACTACCTGCTATTGGCGCAACAAAAATCCATAATTCATCTGAGACATCAACAGTGGTCAGCATCAGCTCTTAAACTGTGCAACCGATTCCATTCAAAGTAGGAGTTTAATACAACGTGGCTGAGAATAGCTTGTAGCTTCTTAAGCCAGCAGTTCGCCTTACAGATGTTTTAATGACGAATTTTGAAAATTAAAAATGACACCAGGAAATGCAGGAGGCTCATAGAACTGTGGATTCCATTCTGTGAACTTCATTTTGCACTCTAAATCTCAAGTTATCCTGGTATCTGATAAAAAATGCCCTTGAAAGTATAGAAAATGTATTTCTTTGCCTTTAATGTGCGCCTACTATCAAGAGTATCTTCATTATTTTCACGATTAACTCCATCTAATACCTTTTTAAATTCTTAAATGCAGAGCAGTTATACAAAGACCTAAATCCAGACCAGTTGGAGATCATTAAATATTAAGAAGCAGTTACAGATTAGAATCCACATAAGTTGAAGACCATCAAAACTGCAGAGCTGTAACAGAGCAAAATTCAGACCAGTTACAGACCGTTGAAGCTACAGAGTAGTTACAGAACATATTCCAAACCAGTTTAAATTACCTCTTCGAAATCCAGACCAGTCCACTACTGTTTCAGACCACTTACAGAGAAAAAACTGGTCTTCCAGAGCAGTTCCAGCCCAAATATTTTTAACAGGGAATGCTTGCACATAGAAACTAGTAAGAAGGAACAATCACCTTATTTCTTTCTTGTAAACGATCAACTTCTTTCCAGTGATTGATTTCTTCTTCTCTGCAAATGACTTCCAGTTTCTCACATTTTTTACGCTGGCGTTCCTGAAGTACTTGTAAATCTCTAAAATCAAAGTTTTAATAAAAGTATATAAACATTAATAACTACTTCAAGATGAACAAGACTAATTTACGAGGATGATGCTACTATCGATGAACTAGGGCATCCAATGTTATGATTGAAGTCAAAGTCACTAACTTGATAGCCTGAATGAATGTTTCGTTGAGTAAAACTGGATCAAAGTTATCATCCTCTCTGGTTGCCCCAACTGTCCTCCATGCCATTCTTTCCACAAATTCTATGGGATCGAAGGGCTCCTGTAATCAACGATCGATTAATGTTTACACAACACACTCCATCGTTCTAGGCAATTTCAGGTAGTAAAATGCGAGATACACTAAAATACATTTACTTTACTAATTAAGAATAATTACCTGCTCCAACTCTTTCATGTATTGCATCATCATCTTGCATACTTTATTGTTTTAACACAGTTGTCAGAACAACGTCAACCGTATTTAGTGCGTAACTCTTGTATCACACCCACCCACTGTAATCCATCAGAAGTCGGAAAAACGATGGAAATAACAAATGACTGACACGCCCGTAACCCCGTCCCGCTCATTTACGTAGGTCAATGATCAGCTCTGTGAATGAGTTGAACACTGATACGGACACGAAAAATACTTTAAAATCATCGGAAGAGAGATATCATTGATACAGCAATTATGCAACTAGCTTTGGATTTTAAAAAAGTTTTACCGAGAAAATATCAGCAAATATCGAAGATAAAATACACAATATATAACTTTGAAATGAACATCTCATTGAATGATTCATGAACGACGACAGAGCATGGCGCCCTATATGAAAAGCGAAAGCACTATCTTCGAAAGCCTATACATAGCTATCCAAGGCTAGCCTATATAAACGCCATACATTTTTAGTGGGGTATGATGAGAGCTGGGGGATTAACTCTAAATTTATAATTAGGCATGAATTAAAATTAGTTTATTTATTTATTGACAGGATACACCCTTAAAACAAGACAAAAAACATGAAATAATAAATCAACACAATTCAATAAAAAAATGTAGTGTACAAAATAGTTTTAATCTCCATGGGCTTGAACCTAGTTTTTCAGAACCAGTGGTGGAATAAGGGTGGGGTGCAGCCGCTATCAGTAAGTAGTGGAAAAATTGTGGTCATGATATTCCAGGCCCCCATAAAATAGTAATCCATAAATATATATGTATGTCCTTATTCCTCTTTACCTTTCCTCTTCCTCTTGTGTTCGTCTCCTATATGGTGGGTGAAAAAGTTTCCGCGTGCCATCTCTCGGCCGCTAAAGTTGGGCATGGGGTGTGACAAAACCCCGTCGAATTCAGCAGTTAATTGAGTATCCTTGCTGGTGTAACTGGTAGCACACCTAACACATCCTATATAACACATTTTCATCTTCCCCACCAAACCCTGTGTTCGTCCTTTTATGTGTTCCTATCCCTTTCCTGTGACTGTATGAATTTATTCGCGCCTTTGAGCGTCTGATTTTCGAATGGATGAGTATATATATAAATATTCAATATATGAATTCCATTTATATATTCTTCTCTATCCTCTGTCAATCATTTTTTAAAGGATATTTCCCATTTCTCTTTACTAATAGATGTAATTAAATCTTAAGATTGGTTCCTCCGATGTAGGTATTTAAGTGGTTGCATTTCTTTTCCCAGCAACCGTTCTTTTTCTGGGTTAATTTTCGTCGCACGTTCACTTGCGCTTCTCTGTATGCAACCTTGTCATTGGCTGATTTTGTGGTCAGATATCTGTTATATTTAAATCTTTTTTCTTCTATTTCTTTAAATAGTAATCCGTAAAATACCTAAATCCGCCACTGTTCTGAACTAATAGGCTAGCCTAGCATCAGTAAAGTAAGTTTTGAAAATATTCTTCAGAATCATCTGTTTGCAGTGAGACTGTCGTCTGATTCTCAAATCTAAAATTGCTGTTTTAAAAAAAATGGGATGGTTTATATTTCTTTGGTTTTGAACGAATTCAAGCAATATACTCCCTGAATGCATTTCCTTGTTCAATAAAATAAGAAGATAGGCTACCAAACTCGGCATATAATAAATACATTTTATTGCATTTGATTGAGTTTTACAAGAATTCAAAGAACACCACTTACAATAGTTATTTCTTGGCTATTAACTATCAGCCATAAATGTTGGAAACATTTCTCATCTAGGAACTATGAGAACATATGGGCAAAATATACCTCCTTCTGTCTGTGCAAACACTGAAATCTATTAAACTGACATGAATTGGAAAAAAAGTGTCCATTTCCTAATTCAATATAAATCAAAAAATATTAAAATGTGCTTTCGCTTAATAGCATGATCAACTCATATGAGTATACTATGTAGTTTTACTTTTTGTACTTGAAATTATAACCTATAGGTTATAATTTCAAGTACAAAAAGTAAAACTGACATAAAACAGACTCTACATATATGTATATATGTAGAGTCTGTAGAGTCACTATAGTATAAGGAATTTGATGCTGCCTAGATAGCATGCAAGCTTACGACAAACTTGTCATAGACTTGATTTTCCCTGCCACAAGAAACTTGTCACGGGCAAGTTTGCAATAAGTCTGCAGAAAGTTTGCTGCAGCATATTTGTCATGTCACAGATAAATCACATGTATGAAAAGTTTGTCATGGCAAGAGAAAATCAAGTTTATGACAATAATTGTTTGTTATGGCAAGAGAAAATCATGTGTATATTCACATGTGAATACTTTTTATGATATGTTTCATAAACTTTCTATGATGTTTCCTAGTCTAGAAGCATTTTTGCGCTCATCAATTCTTTGGAACATAAACTCATAGGGTGCATTGCAATAACAAAGTTTAAATCATAGTTTAGACTAAGTCTGTCAAAAAAATTGACAGGGACCTTGCATAAGGATGTTAGGAAAGCTAGTGAAGGGTCGACTGAGTGTGTGGCATTTTTCATTTATTTCCTCTCCCTCTTTCCCACCTTATCCTGAGGACTTAGCAGATAATTTGTCCAAGGTGCATCTGACATGCATGTTAACAACAGTGACAAGAATGCCCATGACCTAAATTCACAGGTGCTAGCCTTTTGCATGCCTATCCTCCAGCACTCTTCCCTGCCAAACTGTTCCCTCATCAGGGAAGCCATGGCTTTTATAGTGGTCTGTACAAGAACTACAGTACCATGTGACTCAACACAGCAGCAAAAGTTCTGCATTGCACTGATGAAGAAAGAAGTTCATTCCTGATGCTCCAAATGCAAACTTACACCACACCTACTTCCTTCAACTCAATACTTCCCCTATTTCCTTCCCTCCAAAGCTTACTGATTGCCAATATCCTAAGCTCACTCACTTCACCTTGCTGAAAATCACCCTCGTCAGGCAGTTCCTGAAATCAGCACAGCAACCTGAAGGAGACTAAGCACCACACGCCATGCAAACACTAGTTAATTTTCTCTGAAGCCTAACTTCCCACATGTGTGCAATTTTGTCATTGTTTCTGGTTTTCAAGTTTAACAAATGGTTCCAGGTCTTCCTCTTAATTATCTGGAAATTTATCTTTGTGACAGGGGGCTGGGTGGACGTAGAGGTCACTGATGCAGGGGGAGAGAGGAGCCAATGAGGAGGCAGGAGGGAGGTCTCTTCTGAAGGTAGTCTCAGGGCCTTTTACTCCACCTTCCGTCACCTCAGTAACTTTAACTCATGATGTGAAGTTGTTTCTTGGACAAGGATTTGAAAGCAATCAGTGTAAGTTTTGTCTGAGCAGTAAGCACTGGGTTTAAGGTTTGTCTTCTGTGGTATAGGATGATATGATTCAGAAAGGAATAACTTAAGTTACAAATTTGTGCTCATGCAGAGCAGATGCTTTTGAGCTTCTGCACAGTCATGAAGAAATTTGTGAATGGACCATAACTGGCTTCCACTGCAACATTAATTTTAACATAGATAAAAAAGTCTAAAATATAAGTCCACTTGCCTGCTGATGCTGTTGAATCTGTAGTCTCCAGAAAGTTGCACAGTTCATACAAGTGTTCACATATTCCCACAGTAGAACCCATATTTTGTAAATTTGCCCCTTGGATTTAATGGATTCTTTTCAAAATTATCCAGTAATATTCTATTAACCCTTCAACGATGACCAACATAGTCACTACATTGAGCACAAACTCCACATACCGTCAAGCGATGTAGTGACTATGTCACAGCGATTCCATTTAAATCAGCGGAAAACCAGCGATGCCATTTAAGTCTCCTCTGACCTACGAGATGGGATTCATTTCAATCTCCTCCGGGCTTGAACGGTTAATTGTGGAGATACATTAAGATTATCCTAGTACTGGATATTCCCTTTGCTTATAAGTATGTCTATTTAAAGGTTTTGGTTAAAAGTTAAGTTTTGCAACTGGAAGACAAAACTTATTCAGGGAGTACATATATTTGGGTAAAAATGGATCTCAAACTACAGATGACAAGGAGAGAATTGTAAGAGAAAAAATAGAATCTGCCAAGTAGATAGGAAATGGATGTCATAAAATCCATATAAAAGCATAACAAAAAGATACATGAATGGGGTGAGGAGGATGAGGTAATCAGATGTTGAAGACCTTGAAATATCTTCTACTCGACGAATTTATGCAGCAATTATAACAATTATAACTTGTAGTAATATTGTCTTGACTTGGCCTATATTTGTATATAAAAACAAATCGCTGGACAGTTTAATGTAGTATTTGTATTAAAATATGTATTAATGTAGTATTTGTATAAAATATGACGAATCCTATACCTACACATGTTTGTATGGTCTTTGGAGAATAAATTCTATTCTATTCTATTCCTGCTAGAAAACAGGAAATTGAGTAAAAACATGGAATGGAAGGGCGAAAAGGCACCTTACATGGAAAACATAAAGCAGAAAAATAACATGAAGTAAAGGGAGTATGTATTTTTATTGCATAATGTTTGTACATACATCACAAATTTCAAGCAATATTCTTTCTGGTCAAAAAACTACCTGAAAATCACGTACATAGCAATACAAAAATCTGACCTTTCCAGTAGATTACATCCTGGCACAGGAAGAGGATTTTTGCTTTTTGTAGACCCTTAGAGCTTGAATAATAGGGTCAGAGATCCCTTGATTTCTCAGCTGATATGAGAATGCTAGTTACCAATTCTATGTATGCCATTCTGCAGATGACAAGCTGCAGATCAGTGGCGGATACATATGGGGGGCGCGCGCCCCCCCCCTTGCGGGGCCGCTCACATTGCCGCCCGCGCCAGTCAGCCTGCACGCTATTCGTTCGTGTCTTTCGTCAGTCGACCCTGAGTCGAGTTATCGAGTAGTTGTACTTTCTTATGTCGCACGGGGGTGCGTCCAGGTCATCGTATTATATACGTTTCCGTCTGGCACATAGAAAGTTAACCTACGAGAAAAGTCGCGGCCATTCTAGTGATCTCAATACGTTATTCTGTCTCGCATTTGTTCGAAAAAAGTCGCGAATATTCTACTGTTTGTATTTGTTCACACTCCTTAAAAGTCTGGAAGCGAACATTCTGGCACCGAATGTTCTCGAAACAACCGATCTACATATATAAGGGAAGCAGAGTCGCTGCCAGGCAGTCAGTTTGAAAGCTACAATCGTCGCGATAACTTGCGCCCCCCCCCTTGAGTTTTTTCTGTATCCGCTACTGCTGCAGATGGACATGCTTGCTCACCATTTGGTAAAAATAAGACAATCCAAATGTGGGGTGAGGAATGGAAACTTGTTTCTGTGGCACATTTTCTGGTTGCACCCACTGGCGTACAGACCAGACTGGGGGGGTTAGGGTTTAAACCCCCCAAGAACATGTTTACCTGAATTTGTTTCCGTTCGTTTACCTGAACTAGAATTTTATTTATTGGGCTGAAAAATATAGTTGAATTGTCTTCAGGAAAAGAGAATGTTAATTTAATTATTGTTTTTGTGAACAATAATCTAAATATCTTTTTATGATGATGCACATAAATATTAATGAACCTTCCCCCCCCCCCCCCAGAAGGCAATCCTACGTACACTACTGGTTGCACCACCACCATATACACCGCAAACAGATATGATCAAAAGCAATATTACACGGAAATAAAGATGGTAATCAAACAATGGGCAAGATTAGTAAATACATACAGAAATAGCAAGGTTAGCTAAAGTTTCATATAGAGCGAGAGTGCCGCTGGATGTTTCTACAACAGAAATTTTGAGATCAGAGGATGAGAATGGATTGGAGGGATTTGATAAACGGGTTTGGAGGGGATGGAAAAAATTTAATGGAAATAAAGACAAATGAAAAAGTTGTGCCATGAGCAAATGGCAAAAATAAATGAGATCGTAACATATAATGGATTGATGCATTTTGTGACTAAAGGGAGATATTTGGAAAACAGTACAATATGAGGAATACAATATGAAAACCAAAAGGGATGAAAAGAGGAAGTATGCTGAGCTGAAGATTGAAAAATTGCACGGTAAATGCATCCAAATGGGGAAAATCAGCTCTTAAAAGTTGATGAAAACAAATTATGATTACTATAAAACCGAAAAACTCAAAATTTCACTTTCAGAATTATGTATCAAGAACTGAGAGATACAGCACAACTACAACTGTGATTGTTCTGCATATCTCTACAGCCAGATATTTTATACTGATACAATAACATGCAGCAAAAAATCTTAGGCTAAAATAATGGGCCTTTCCCCTAACGAAAAAATTGTATACAAAATGTATACATTGTCCACATTTTTTATAAAACTGTTTGTATACAATTTGTATTAGAACATCTTGTTCGTATAAACCCCGCTGAAATTCGCCTTAAATTAAGATGGCTTGGTGGTGTAACTGGCTAACACATCTGACTGGCAATTGGGAGATCCGTGGTCGAATCTCGGTCGAGTCAAATGATTTTTTCATGGCGAATTTCAGCGTCTTTGCTGTATAACTTTGCACCCATGCACATGACTGGGTACCACATCATTTGTGCAAACGCAATGATTGGAAATTTTATTATCTTGAAACCAAGATTGGGTTGACATATAGCAAACTTACCGACATAGGACCCACTATCCACAGTGACTGATTGACATCATTCCAGTGTCAGATTGATGTCACATTAATGTTGCCCCGACATAAGAAAGTAGTGTTGGCGGTAGCTTGGCAAATGTTATCATTCTGACTCCAAACTGATGTCAGCACCTGACGTCGGGCTGATCTTCAGCCAATGCATGCTAACAGAGAGCCAACATCACAATGCTAACTAGGTTTTCCAACAAGTTACTTTTTAGAGCCTGTTAATTGACTTCACACAGCAAGGTGGGGCTTCCATAAAATAAAACACAGAATCATTTTTATAGTTCCAAATAAAAATTTTAATTTCTACATAAAAGGGTTAAATATGAGTTAGTTGAAGATACTTTCAAAACATTCTCTGCAATCTTTATTATGGGATTTAAAAAAATGCAGTTACCTACCTAACACATTAATTTCACCATTTCTTTTGGATCTTCCATAAAATAACTCATTTAAAATATTTTCACAGTATGTAATTACATTGCCACCACAACTGTATGTGTAACAGATGTATGAAAGTTTGTACATATTTGTTTGCAAAGCTAGTAAACACTAACTTAACAACTCTTTCTCACATATTGCAAATGTTTAACAAATACACTTAAATAATTGGTACATTTAGCTGATCATAAATGAATCATTTCCACAGTCAAGGAAATAAAAGTTGAATTCAGAACATGATTTCAATTAGAATACAGCTACATAATGATGCCTACTTTTAAATAATCAATCAAGGCTTTCTGAAGTAAGGCTGAGTTACATAAGGAGATAAAGAATTAGAAGTGAAATAATTAGTGAATCAAAAATAATGTACAGAAACTTACTGAATTATTAAATCCTATGAGTCATTTTAAAAACCAAAACAAATTCACATAAATGCTTATGGAGATAAACAATGGTGAGAGATTATAAATTTCTCTCCAATGATGCAATGTTTTGGTTCTCCAAGATAACTTGACCATTTTGTAGTTCCATATGTATATGTAAAAATAGGAATTCAATCAGCGTCATATTTTCAATGGAGGTATTTTGAACATTATTCATACACTTGATTTGGAGGCAATTTGCAAAATGCTCTCACAAAAAAATAAATCATTGAAATCTTATAAATTCCTAGGCATCTAAAATAGAGCATAAGAGCTAAGATGATTATTGAAGACCGTAAAATATAAACTCAAATATAATCAATAAATGTTCTAGAAGACAAAACAATTGTACTATCTATTCAAGGTAAAATCAGCTACATTAATTAATGCCTTGGTATTCTTTTTCCTAATTCAATGTAGCTCTTTTCCCAAGATAATTACCACCTAATCAAAAAATAACAAAACAATTATAGTGTCCATCACCAACAATTCTTCTCATTCAATTATCCCAACTAACAGTTTTGTCAATTAGGCTTAATGTCAATGAGGGATACAATCACAAGAACTAGAAAGAGTGAGTAGCATTGGTGGATATAACATTGAAAGCATATTATTACGTGATTATACTAATTTTTCATCTCCCTCACTCCATCGGTAACTCTGGTATCTCAAGGGCAGTGAGCAAATCACGACCATGCAATAAGCTTGATGCTGACCCAAGAGGGGCATTGACCTCACAATCCTGCCGACTGAGGTCAATCAGAGATGGAATCTCAGTGCTTTCAGGGTCCAGCAGGGAAAATGAATTTTTCCGAAATGAGGCTCTTCTGATGTCCTCCTTTGATCTTGCTGAATCAATGTAATGCGCATGGTTGCTCATCACTGGCACTACATTCATTGGCTCCATTGAGTTGATGTTCAACTTACTGGTAACTGCACCCTGTGGGTGACATGTGAAAACCACATCAGCGACAGTTCATAAGATAGGGGTCTTTCCATGACATTAACTCAAAGTAATTGCCAAAGCAGAAATATTAAACCAAAATTGAAGGAAAAGTTTCAAATCAATATACAATGTCAACAATACATCTTTAATGCTTTGAAAGTTACAAGTTTTTGGTGTGATCTGATTTTAAAGATGTGATTCCAATCAAAGTTTTAAAGATAGAATTTGCTATACTGAAAATTTAGAATAAGTATGATAAAATAAATTGAAAATACTATATAATGTGGATTTTAAGGAAGCAAATGCTATGAAAAAATAAAAGGGAGATGACTGGCATCCATAATAAAGTCAATAGTTTGGTCACATGAGATTTAGATGGCTGAAACCCAAAAATACCAGAGGAAGTACATAATTGACCATGACAAAGTTTGCTTAAAAATTAAACACACTTATTGAGATAAATTAAAATAATGATAAACCAAAAATGAAAAATAAACAACAGCTTTTATAAAGGAGCCCAAATATCAAGTACAAGCATTAACTTAACAGATAATAGCTTTTCAAAATTCCAAATTAATTTAAAACAGAGCATGTGTGTGCTTCTGATAACATATGCTCAAAATTGACTAGTGTACCATTATTTGTCCAGATACTGTAAAAATGAAAAAGAAATAATGTCACAAATGTGTTCATTTACAGGTAGTGTACATAGTTGAAAGCTCTATTTTTAATAATTTTGGAAGGAAATAGAAATCCTGTTGAAGAAGAAGATCATCCCCCTTTCTTCTTCCAATGATGAAACAAGAAAGGGGGAAACCACCAAATTACAGGCCATGAATGAAGAGGAAAAATCAAGTGCAAAAGGATTTGAAAGACTAGGGATGGAATTGGAGCCTGTTTGAGTAGGAGGAGAGCTGGAAAGATTGACAGTAATGGAATAAGATTTGTCACACAATCCACTGAGATGGAAAAGTCACAAAACGGTGATTACTCCTGGACTAAGTGGGAAATGTTGTTTACTTTGTAGGAAATATGGAAGGAAATTATAAAGAACTTCTTTGAATTGTATAAACTTTCAGCTGCCAGCACACTAAAAATCCAATTATCAGGATTGCACATTAGGGGATGTATGACTTCAAGGATTATTGCATTAGGTGCTTTATTATGCTGCTGATAAGGTCAGGGGAATCTCAGAGAGAAGAAGGAAAATCACCTCTGGCCAGAAATACATTGACACATTAAGTAATAAACTCATACTCTGGAGTATCTTCGTTGAGGTTATATCACTGAGAAAAGGGGATTATACATGTAGATGAATTGAATGTATACTAGCCAGCAAATAAGAAAAGATACAGAGTTTTGCAATAAAAAAACTTGTGGGCTAGAAATTAAATGGCAAAGCCAAAAGAAAAGCACACTTAAGGATACCAACCATATACTGAGCACTTAAAAAGATGAAAGTCTTGCCAGAAGATGCAGTCAAAGACCAAATCAGTAAGAAGACAAAATTACTAGAGAAAATGGATGGCTTCTGGCCAGGGACCACGAAATCATGAGCAAGTCGATAAAGCCTTTCAATCTCAATGGTGTTAGAAGCTTTTTGAGATAAAATGAGATTAGGATTTAAGAGCCAGTAAGAACATGTAACAGACAGTGAATTTGGGATGTATTCTTTTTAATAAACAGCAGAACCAAAATTTAAAAGTTGAAAAGGAAAAATACAATGGTTAGGTTCCTTAACGGCCATTAAATGTCAATCCTTTCTTCACCATGAGCAATTTTATTTTGAAATGAGTTATTGGAAGTGACCAAATTGGTGGTGTCATCTGCATACATAATAGAAGCACTCTTTGAGAAGTGCTGTGGCAAGCCATTAACGAAAATTAGGAATAGGATGGGACCGAGAATTGACCCTTGAGGGATGCTAACTTCAATGTTGAGAATCGAATTGGCTGATATTTGATTGATTTGATTTCCAATTGATTGATCTAGTTTGTTTAGATCCTCGCTGAAATTCACCTTGAACTAAGGTGGCTTGGTGGTGTAACTGGCTAACACAGCTGACCAGTAATCCGGAGATCCAGGTTCGAATTACCATGAAGTAAAATGATTTTTTCAGTGAATTTCATCCCATGTAGGAATTTTAGAATTTGACATAAAATTGACACTTATTGCAGCTCCAAACTGAAGTGCAAATAGTGCCTATAGCCAGGCCTTAATGCTCAGGCCATAGAAGAATACTTTAATGTATCCAAAGAAATGGAAGCTGTGCTAAAACACTTTTGCTTAAATATAGTGCTTGGCTTTTAAATGTAAAAAATATAGCAAAAGGTCCCACAGATCGGTAAGGAATATTTTATTTGAAGAGAAGCGTAAAAGGATAAGGGTCAAATCCCTAAAAATTCATTCTAGAGAGAAATGTATTCAGTGAGATAAGAAGGGCTAGATGTGGGAAGTTAACATTCAATGAGGAGATAGGGAATATTATCTGAAGTCCTAGAAACAAGAGATAGAAATAGTAATATAAAGGCAAAAGAACAGCATTAAGTGTGCATGAGTGTGACAGAGGTAAGATGTGTACATGGACTGGAAAGAGTGGAAGACAGCAGAGTAGAGAGCCAGTTTCCTGAAACATAAACTTGACTTCTTGACTGAAAATATTCTGAGGTGGAATATCATTAGGGGTACATTATCACTCATCCTTTTAAACACATTCTATTGAGGCACTTTCAATGGTTATGCTACCAAAATATAACTGAAGAAGCAACATGAGAATGTAGCAAATTTTTTTGTACAATTCTGTGCTTTGCTAATGTAATTCTATTACATTTGTTTCCTGGATATCAAAGAATAATCAAAGCTGAATTAGAGTCAAACCCCGTGAAACTAAACAATTACATTATAGATCAAAGTGAGCACCTAAAATATGAAAACAAATTAACAGTATACATACATAAATTAATATTCCATGGCATATATGTACAAGCAAGGAAATGTGTTTTGAGGAAAATTTGAATTTATATGGTTATATATAATGACTGAGAGGTGGGCAAGAGACTTTCTAACTCAATTGGAGATATTACTAAAAGGTTAACCAAAAATATTAAGAACTGAAATAGTATACTCTGCCATTCGTCCTTCACAATCGGTACACTAACAGATTCAACGGGCTGACCAATTTTGAATTTCGTATATCATTCTATCTAATATTTTTAATTTCCAATTGAAAGAATCAGAAATGTAATAATATGGTGCAAATGTCATGAGTTTAGGTCAAATAATGTTTTTTTTAACTTTTGCCGACGTTTCAGATTTTTATTTATCCATCTTCAGGGCTATAATCATGTATCATTTATTTATAGTCCTGAAGATGGATAAATAAAAATCCAAAACGTAGGTAAAAGTTAAAAAAAAATATTATTTGACCTAAACTCATGACATTTGCACCATATATAAAAAGAGGTCGAGAAAAAATACCATTTGAAATGTAATAATCTAGGTAGCCCCTAAGAAAATACCCTTTACCATCCCATTAACTTGTTCAGACAATAATAAAAATGCACCATTGAAGAAGAAATAAAAAACCAATAAAAATATTTTCTCTCCAAACTTTTGATGAGGTACTATATTACTTCTTATTCAATCAACTTTAACCACTGCTCATCAAAGGGTATGAGGGATTTAAAAACTCACACTAGGGTTATTCATAATATTTTAATTTTTTTATCATGTGTAAGTCAATTACATGTTTCAATATAAAATTTTTTATTGCATATTGATTCTTCACTTCCCTTTCCCCAACTGATGATCCTCTCTTCCTCATTTGATAAGTCACAAAAGAATGTGTTTGAAGATGTTCCCATTAACACAAAATCCAATGGGGAAACAAATGTGTGAAACAAGTGTTTTCCAGCAGATCCTATGAGAAGGTGTGTGAATTGTTGATGGCAACAGTATCATGAGTGCCTAATGAAGAAATTCTTCAGATTCAGACAAAAAAATAATAATAAAGACAATACAGAGGGGAAAATGTGTAAAATAACTGGGAGGCTGATACAAACGATAAAAATTGTCAAAACAAGGCACTTAACAAAAATATCCTTCATATATTTGTGACAGTAATAGAAAATAGGCATATAAATAATATCATAAGATTACCTTATAATATTAAGAATAACCTTCAAACAAAGCATCAATAGCACATATTTTAAGGTCTTTAATCAAAAGTGCCAGATGGACAACTTCCTTTTCTGCCATTATAGAGGATTGAGAAATAAGTCTTTAGTCACCAAATCTCCCCTGGAGGCTCCCAAGGCCCATGGACTGATAACTAACATCCTAACTTCCACTGAGTAGTATTAACTTGAACTGAAATCCTTCATACCCAAATACCAGTAGAATACTCTGCCCAAAGAAACTCGTGAAGTGTGCATCTGTCAGAATGGTACTTAGCTGAATATCTCCTTTTCAGATTCGGCCTTTCATAATATTGAACAGAAAGCTCAGCAAAATACTGACTATCATAAGTTAAAATCATAGAGAGTTTGAAATATATGGAATTTTAATAGTTTGAAGAAATAGGCATACAAAAGTAAATCAAAATAAATATAATTTATTAATAAAATATTAATTTGTTTTAAGGGATTTATTCCAAAATTTTGTGCCATAAAGGGGATTTGAGTTAGGGTGTACAACAACTAAAAACGTTTTCGTGGCGTTTGTTGCCTCGATTATAAAAATGATATTTTTAATTGATGAAAAGTTTTATTTAATAGTAAATTAGGTTCTCAGAAAACAAAGAGATAAAGAATTTAGAAAAAAAGTTCATTTTGCAAACTGAAGGTTCCTCATTTATCTTGTGATTCAATTTTTTGCTTTCTGATACATATTTTCTTCAAGAACCTTCTTACCTGTCTCCTTCCTACAGCTAAAGGTGATTCTTTTTTGTTTTTGATGGACTAATGCACTGAAATTTCATCTTGTAAGAAAATTGCATGAGAGTTGCTTTGTAATTTATTTCTTCGAATAGCATGCGAGGGAGTGTAAAGGTATTTTTGAACGAAGTAAAGAAAGTCATCACGTAGTAGTTTATTTTATTCATATACCAGAGAGCTGACATTTCTGCAATCCAATCTGTGACCAGGCATTCCTTTCAATATGGATTTTACACTACTACTTCCCTAAAGGCATTATTGATTTTTTTCTCAACAGGTACAGTCAACAAGAATTTCATGTATTTATTACAACCAATTTCTAACAAACACATACAGGCATGAGGTTACAAGCAGGATTTTGGTGTCAGATTGTATTTCAGTTGTACTATTTCATTAATTCACTAAACTCCTACTTTCTTGGATTTTTTATGCTACCTTACTTTATTCCCATTCTATGTCTCCAATAAATGAAGATATATTTGGAATTTCTTTATATTTTTTACCTATGGATTCCTTTTCATTTTTTACCTATGGATTCCTTTTCATTTTTTACCTCTTCAATTCCTCCAGAAAATCCTTCACAAAAATTTCAAATAACACAGTCCATTTTCTTGTATTGCTCATTAAAAATATTCTGTTAACTCCTAAATATAATATTTAAACCTCTTTTTTACAATAATCCCACAGGATTAAAGCCAGTGACACCTATATGGTACAAAAATTACAACAATGTAATTCATCAGCACTCATACATTGCACAAATATGCAGCTTAGTCATACACTTAGGCCTTCCAAAATAACCTATCCTCCAAACACCGGTGATGACATTTCCACGATGCTTTCCCTATTAAGTATATATGAGTGGCAAACCCCCCCAATCGCTTACCATACACCCCCTAGGGAAGATTTGGGGCAGTTTTATTCAAAATGGACAAAATATAGTCCTCCCATGACCTCAAAATCAACATTTTCTCATTATTACTTCCTCTTAATTTTACATTATTATTAATTACTCTCCAGGCAGGCAGACTAGGTTCGACTGGCCACACTTACACTTTTACTTCGCCCTACCTTATTTGGGCCCCAACAAATGTAACCCGCGCTCATGTCACACCCACTAACCAGTAAATTCATCAGGACACTGTCCTTCATGTTTGGTGGCACCTGATGCTGTTGCTGCTGAATGCCTGTCGAGGCAGACAAAGCATTCAAAGCAATTTTGGCTGGTACGGCAGTTCTAGACTGAACTGACTTGGCATTTATCTGGACCTGGTTTCTGGCTTTGCCGTTTGCCATCATACCCTTCCCCCCACTGGTATTCAACCACCCCGAGCTGTCGTCTTGGGGTTGAGCTAATTTTCCTATCGTTTCACCCTCATTTGGGGCAATCAATTGCTGCAGTAACTGTGAGCCGACCAACGTGGGAGGAGACTCCTCGCTTCCACCCTTTGGTCTCTTGCATGAAGACTCCTGGGAGAGCACCGCTGGACTTGCGGACGACGAGTGGTCAGCCGGGCGACGCTTGCTAGTGTGGCGCTGTTGGTGCTGCCCATCTCCCGTTCCCCCTCTGCTTTTCCGGCTATTGCTGGCCACAGAAGGAGGTGCCCCTCCACCAGACACCCATTGCATTGTTTTCTCACTAGAACCTTAGTGCATCAGAAATAGGGATTAGTTATACTTTGAAATCAAGGATAAATGCTTGACAAATAATATAGTCAAGGTTTCACTCAACATTTGATTGTCTTTGACCATCTGATTACAGCAAAACTCAGAGAAAATGAATAGTGTTTATCTATATTACATGATGAGACTACTCAATAATCAACTACAGGTGGACAAAGGCAGGAAATTCTAAATGCCTTTCCTTCTCACTTGATGCTTAACTACATCCAAGTCATATACTGATGCAAATTATTAGAATCAAGGATACAGAACAAATTCATTTTACAGAAGGCATTGTATTTTAGCCTTGGATTTTTATGTTAATGAACAAGTCAGATGAGATAAACTTCTGCTGAGGAAAAGCCATAAAACAATGTTGAACAGAATAAAAAAAAGCTTGAAGCTTTTAATATTACTCGGAGTAGGACGAATGTCATATTGGCATATGTTGGTCACTTACTGCTTCTAGTGTAGACCTGATCTAATATTTCATTGGGATCCACCAGCCCTCCTCCATGGTCATTCATTCTACTTCCCATTTTAGTTACTACAACATGGTCCTCATTGGTTGGCAAGCTTTTCATCTTTAGGGATTGCTGAGACACCGTCTCAGTCCTCAACAACTGAGCCAGACTTGAGGTATCAAGGTTTTTGCTGTCCGAAATCGAGGTGGACCTTCATAAAAAAAAACTCAATGTTTACCTTTCATTTAAACTAAGCTTCTTTTACGTATAAGAAGATAAGTCTGCTGTGACTAGATAGGTTATTAATGTTTTTTGCTGCATGAGAGCATAACTTTTACTAGCAAGAGTATGGGGTTCCATCTCAAATCATTTCATGACAAGACTAGTGAGTGAAGTATTTTATCTCTCAGAGAACTGTTATATGTAAGTCATTAATGACAAAGAAGAAAACAATACTAGTTCGCAGACATTTGAATTTACAATGTACGCAGTGACACACACAAAATAGCCACTTTAAAAATGAAGAATGAACAACAGTTGAGTGAAAAGTAATGATAATATTCATAAAAAATTACTAATGGCTAATCTTAACGCTTCTTTGGCGGGGAAGAAAATAAGCCTTGAGCAGCAGTACCATACAATCAAAGATTCAGCTGGCCTTGAGCCTAGGTGGAAATTGGACCTTTTGGTGAAGGATAAGGGTATCATGTTGCAAAATAACAACCCTATGTACAATTATGAGTGAGGAGAACACCTAGCTGGATTATGAAAATACCATTAACAGTCACCTTGAAGTAAACAACAGGAAATAGTTCAGCTTTTGCAATCAATGCCAATCATTGACGTTCAGTGATGAACCTTGAAAATCTATAAATAAATTTGAGATACGGGAAATCTTCCTTCATCACAAAATTGAAGGACATTCTTGGCAAGGGAAAAAATGCTGCACACTGGGTCCCATCATTACCATTATTTTTCACTCTACCATTGTAGAAGTTTGGCCGTGAAACTAGAAAAAAAAGCTGGCCCTCACTGAAATCCAGATGAGAGACTTGAACCTACCAAGAGTCTTTCAGGATTTTCTCCTTCCTGCCCAATCCAATGCCGCTGACAGCATCACCCCCATTCACTGAGGCACCATCCCCACTATCCCCACACCCGCCAATCAAGTCCTCCCTGTTAATTGTCGCACCGTCTTCCACAAATATCTTTTCCCCTACGTCCACCACAACTAGCTGGTCGGAGGCACCCCACATGAGGTCTGTGGTGACGAGAAGAGGGAGGTCCTCTGTGATGGGGGGTATGTAAGGGGCTCGCATCCCTGCCTCATCATCACTCGAGTTGACCATGCCCATGTGCAGGCTCCCGGTCAAACCACCCAGAGAGTCATCGTCTTCATCCTTAACACATCCCACCAATGAACCACCACCACTCAACTCTGGACTGCCTAACGATGGGACGCTCGATGATTTGATGCCGCTCGAGCACTGAGGAAGGGAGAGAAGATGTTTCATGCCTCCTGCATCACTTTATGAGCATTGCTGGGACCATCATTTGCTTTATTCAAACACAAGCATTACATTGGTTGTACACAGAGAATCAGGGCAGCTTGAAGAGAAAACTCAACCTTTGACAAAGTGAGAGCAATCACAACAATGGGAGATTTTTCAGTAAATATTTAATCAATTATCTCAGATATAATGGGTGAAGAGTTTGAAACCAAAGAACCACCATGGTATGACAGAATTGGCAAGGGACAGGGAAAAGTGGAGTGCTGCAGGCAACCAATCTTAGGACGATGAGTAGAGAGTTTAGGAAAGGGGAGGAATTGAAAAGAAGTAGCACCCTTAAATAATCAGGATATTTTGGAGAAGTTAAAAACATGATATGATTAGGATGTGGTAAAGATATAATATTAATAATGAAAATCCACAATTTTTATAAAAGCCAGAAAACATCTCATTGAATGCCAGGGCATCATTTTCTCCTCAAAATAACCCATAATAGTCTTAGGGACTGACTTTTTGTTACAACCTCACAACAACCCCCAACAGCTCACTTCATTTTTAGGGTCATCACAAAACAGGAGTGATATTTTTTCTTGAATAATAGTTATGTAGGAGGTTTCCATCACATACAGAGACAATAATATATTTTATTCTTTACAATGTTACAACAAAAGGGTGACAAACTAAACATGGACAAGGTATTGGTAGAATAAATCAAAACACTGAACCATTCCATAGAAAAGGTTAATTTATTTTAAAGCCATAGATTAACCAACATCACAGAACCTTCTGATGCCTATAGAAGCAGAGCCAGGATGGCTTGGTAATCCAAACTTAACTCTCACCAATACCATCCTGAAGACACTATGATGAGGGAAAAACCTATCACCCTTTTCCGAGGCCTACCTCAAAGTAATTTAATTCATTCCCCAAATACCATTTAGATCTAATTGTAGGCAATTATGCTACCTGATGCATTATGTATACCTCGGAGGAGGAGAGGGGTGAGGTCGAGATGAAGTGATCACTGGGCGAACAAGAGGTGGACCCTGATGAGTCCTCTCGGTACGCCAGGAAGTGGTTCTCTTCTTCCTTGCCCCCCCTCATAGGGTCTGCCAGACCCCCAACCGTATCCGAGTCTTCGTCCTCTGGCACTGGGACCATGGACAGTGGAACGCAATAGTCATCTGAGAGCATGATGTCGTCGAACATGGAGTCCTCGAGGAAGGGACCACCCCCAAGGGGAACACAGACATCCCCAGCCGTGGGAGCTAAGTGGGTCAAATCCTCAGGCTCCTCCTTCAACACTGTGAATGGACATGGACGAAGAAATTGTTCCTTCAGATTCCAGGGGAAAATTAATTGAAGCACAAAAACACTTTCTAAGATGATTTCGGAGGGTATTTTGAAAGGTACAGTACTTTATTCCAAAACTAAAAACTTCCAAAAAATACAGCTGGAAGAGTGTGGTGCCCTTCATAAAAAGGTTAAATGAATTTTAATTGATTTCCTCATATATTTCCTTTAGAAGTATAAACTTTATAGAGAACAATTAAAGAGAAATGGAGAGCAATGCTAGGTTACAATTACTTTACAAATGGACTAATCTCACAAAAGTAATGTGACAAAGTAGCTCATTATTTTTTAGGGCTGCTAAAATGTTTCCTATCCAAGTTTGGATAATTTTAATTTTGAAATATACACAGGGTATCAAGTACAGGGTGCTGCAGGATTTTCTTGTCGCCACATAAATTAGATGTGGGCATTTTTATAATATCCCAGAGAGATTAAAAAATAAATGAAGCTTATTCAAGGGCCCTTAAGTTTTATTAAGAGTCAACTGATTGATTAAAGCTCCGAATTTGTGTGATAATTCCATGGTGAAAACTCATACTCGGACCATCTAAATTTGATACTGTAAGCCTGCCTTCCATCTGTAATGAACCAGAAAAAGTGTATGGAGGTCCTACTAGAGCATTCCATGGCACTTCGTGCTTGAGTGGTAATTAGGTGGGGATAATGCCATCCATACATTGTAAACTTGCAAAAAGGTCAGCAGTAGCATATGCTGCTAACCAAATTTCCATGAGTATTCCTTAATTTATGGGAGAAATTAGCTCTCATCTGAGAGGATTATTTGGTTATCAGACAACAGTAGAGGTTCAAAGATTTACAACTGCATTACTGGCATCACCACCATGGCATGGTGCTTTTGAGGTACTTTTTTTCCCCGAACATGGCTGGAATATTCATTGGATGGTTACCCAAGATAAGGTAAAATCCAGACTGCATGGAAGACAGGCTGGCAGTAATTACCTCCAGATGGTAACTGAGTATGGTGGCAACATCGTGAATCCTGAAGCATCCAGTTGAAGGGTATTGATGAACAATCTTAAGTCCTATTCACTTGTTGCATTTTTCCTTGAAGGATTGCTTACAAGTAGTCCTGATGGCTTCTGTACATGCCTGCTTGCTGGAAATAACAAATTTTGTAGGCTACACTGCTTGATTCCGAGGATAGATTTGGTGCAATTTCAACCTGCATGCTCTTAACCTGGCTGCTCAAACTGGCCAATAACTGCTGATATCTACATACTACATCAAAAATATGTTTCCACAATTATATGACATAAGGTGTACATAACCATTATTACTGACCAATGGAAAAACTTGTGTTTTCACTTGATTAGCAGGCAATTCCGCTGATACTGTAAGCAATTCCTAGACCTGGCTATGCACTGAATAAAATAGAGAAAGAAAATGTGAAGCTTTGTGGATCTGCAAGAACCATGAGAACCTATACTGATTAGCGAGGCAAGCCGAGCAGCCAACAGTGTAACCCACAGAATAGTGCCACTATATCTTGCAGGCAAACCCTCAAGGAAAAAAGCATCGCATGAACCAGGGTTTGGGGATACGGCCTTTGAGTCGAATCAAACCCTGGAACTCACTCGTGAGCCCAGGCTCGTCGTCCGAGAACATCAAGAAGCCCTTGTTCATCTCTTCTGTCCTGGGCACGAATATCTTGGAAGTGGTCGCCTGGGGGCGGGGGAAGAGCAGCCTCGAAGGGAACGAGGGCAGGGGCGAGGGAGCGGGGGGCTTCTCCCGTACCACCTCCTCCACCACCTCCCCCTCCCCTGCCTTCCTGGCTGTCGCCGCCGCGGGTGGCACCGCTACGCCGCTGTCGAACAGGGCAGCCGCCGGACGCTTAAGTGAGGAGGCATCGGAGCCTTCCAGCAAGTCGACCACCAGGGGAGACGGCTTGGCGGGGATCGCGATAGGGGATCGCAAGTCCACCGCCCCCAGTGGGGGAGGAGGAGGCAGGGCCCTCGAGGGCCTGTCTTCCGGCTCTTCCTCGTCCTCCGCCTTGATGCTGGACGAGCAGGACGACGAGTCTTCCGCTGCGAGCCCTTCGGCGGCTGCGAGGGCCTTCGGAACCGCCGGGATGGCGGTGATTCCTTGGGAGGCCTTCACGTCTGGCTCCTCCGCTACGAGCTGGCTGCAGGAGAACACCTCATTCTGGCACTCTATCCCACTGCAAACGAGCAAACGGTCCACGATATGGTTGGGTCTAACAGTAGTGTTTTGTGCGCTTAAGTAACAACTACGATCTTGCAGGCACAAGATAATCAAGGAAGTGCGATTCTACCCATTGTACTGTGCAATGCACCCGCTTCAAGGATGTACGATGTTTTAAAATGACGTGAGTAATCGCAAGCCCGAGCGGAAATTACATAAATAGGCAATGCATTCAAAAATTGGTTCAAAATTAAATTTTAAAAACAAACAAGAATTATGTTTCTTCTTCAAGAGCAAATTCTTACAATGAACCTATTAAGCCGTTACATAATAAGATTAACAACGAACTTGGCACAAAAGTACACAGTTAATTTGCTCATATTTTCGCAGTCAACGTTTTAACTCAATATCTTCTTATTGCATCCGCGTTTAGAGCACAACAAGCTTAAGAACAAGCAATTTTTTTTATATAATCGTGTATTTTTTCACGTTAGCTCACATCATTTTCAACCACTGTACCCGAAGCAACCCCAAAAAAATATTATTCCTCTTAACTAGTACGTTCAAAAGCATTATAAGATAGTGATAATACTGAGTTTTAGTTCAAATCATAACCTCTCCATCTCTGCCATTGCAAACCATATTTAATAAACAGATGGTCTCACGCGAGGGTTAGGGTAAATCACTTTCCCACAAGGGAGTCTATAATGTATGAACACTGCAGACTCCCTGCTCACCAGTTACCCCATCTCCCAATGACAAACGGCTGCTGGAATCTTTTGTTTCCAACTCGATCAGCCCGGGTTCGCCATGATTTTCAGCACTCGGAAAAAAATCTCCAACGACAAGGGGAGGGAGGGGGTGAGGAGTGCTGTGGGGAGGGGGTTTGGGAAGAAACGTTTAAGGGAAGCCCTAAGACGTGAAAGGGAATCGTCCACTTTCGTCTTCCACCGAAGAAAACTTCTCCTTCACCCTTCCGTGGAGACTCCACGTGATCTGGAAGCCAAAGAGACAAATGAAGAGCGATTGCCGAATACGTATTCATCTGGAGAGGGAAAGCTTGACGAAGGAGAGGAAGGAGTGAACGACGGATGGGACGCAGGCTGCATACCAGAGCGACATTGGGACAGGTGGACTTCACCGTCCCTTCAAGAAGAGTGAGATCCATTGGGATGAAAAAGAATACGCGGCCCAGAGAATGACGACTCCGAACCACCTCCTAACACACACAGAAAACACAAAACGAATTATGAATCAGTTTCAAGCACAAGGGGTCTTCCTTTTGGATAACGATTTTTTCGACTTTTTTTGCATTCTTTCGGGATTTATCAGGCGAGACCCCGATATTTCCACCCGAAAATACGTAATTTTCAGGTACGAATCGGTAGCTTAACCAGCCGAATAGCTTATTTTGAAGAGTTCTATTCTGTTCTCTCTCCACCTCTCTACTTTATGTAAGAATACACTATATTCTGATTTTGTAGTCAAACAATAATGTTCACTGTTTATATTTTTCTAAACCTGTTTATAATGATGCATACGTCGATGAGATGTTAGGCGGTAAAGTGGCCTATCTTAGTCTCAATCTGGTTCCAATAAAAACGACTTATAGTCATTACTTTAATACTGAGAGAGAAATGGAAAGGTAAAAGTGACATATGTATAATTTATTTTCCAGGTGCTTGGTAGCATCGTCATTGTTAATAAACCACCTTAATTTTGCATCCTACAGAATTAAGGCTTCAAAAAATTATCCCTAATTTCAATGCTTGTGTTAATTTTTTTTCGCTACTTCGCACACGTAAAGCCTTTCCTAGCGGTAAAAAACTTTCGTTTCACAAAACCACTAGTGAATGAGGAAGATGGATAGCCACGGGTGTAACACGGAACCGGAAGAGGTGACTGAGGTGGCGGACTGAAATCCCTACGAATTAAATGTCTCCTCCAGGGAAATGGAGTGATATTGTCACTTGGCTAAAAAATCTGTATAATGTGGGGAGTAGAGGCCCAACAGACAATACCGATTTAAAAAAGACCGAAGCAATCAAATTGAAGAGCTGCGTTACATCACTGTCATTGCATTTGTGACACAACTAGAGTTCCTGAACGAGAAATTTGTACACCGAAAGACTTAAGGATGAAAATTAACGCACACTCTAACGACGAACGATGAATGTGAACGAGCTGAGAACGAAATATCGGGTAAGATGAAGAGGAAGCTTCAATTATTCATACCGAAAGCTAATTTTCCAGTTGAACCACTAACGTTATGCAATATCTCGGCACACTATAGTACAGCACGGCACGGCGTATAAGCAATTCACTTAATCCCAAGGAAATAAACGGGAATAATAAACATGCTCGATCTTTACGAATATGATTCGCTTCCCCGAGTACATATTTATTTCGGACATTGTATCATCATTATCAATTGTTAAGATTATCTCATTTTCGAGTACTTAACCGATGGAGGCAATATCTACGAGAGAATTCCGAGTAATTTACGTTAAAATAATATAGGCCGCGGGTTCAATTTCCAGTTGCCAAAACGTTACGCACTTCTGCCATGAGTTCTACTCAGCACAACACACTAAAGCATCCGTAAGTGAGCCTAACTAGAGATTAAGACAGCAGGACACGAAGACTTCCCCTGAAGAGAGTTAGGCTAGAAGGCAGGAGTGGCTATCTTAAAAAGGAAGACAGTCGTAGCTAGGAAGGTAAAACAGCCGAGGAATTTCCGACTCATCGACAGCAAGCCAACGCTTATATTCGCGAAAGCTACCTTCGTCAGAAATACGGAATAAGGCGTTCAGAGCGACAGGCTCTAGTCTGAAGGCTAATCTGAAGTTGGCATCTCACGTACTGACGCAAAACGAAAAACTGTTCAGATTAGCAACCAGCCAGCAACTATTTTTATGGCACATATCCCCTGCATGTAGTTTCTAATCTACCCAAGGTGTGGACGCCTGAAAGTGGAGTAAACAATGTACATTGATAGAGAGAACGTACCTACGAGCGGAAGTGTAAATAAAGAATAAAATACCCAAAGCGTAATCTAAGATAACGGCGTATTGCACTTAAAATAATCACCACACACCACGCGCAGTTGTTCAACGAATCGAGTAGGTACACTTAAGAAACGAAGAAAATGCCATCTTGAAGGATTTAAAACGTGAACTCCCTATGAAAGTTACACATCTAAAAGCATCTTTTTTCGTATTCAACTGCAGCCTTCCGTTACGTGCACCGTTTACGGTATGCGGCCGTTAGGAATTGGGCTCGTGAGCTTTCATTACAGTCGCTGACATTTCCCGTAAGCGCATCCTTTCATCGTAATTACAATACTTCGTTGGACTTGCGAAGAAAGATCAGTGGCCCACTGTGGATCCTTCAAAATCATTGCTATAAGGTTCGTACGCCTACCACAAGAAGAGGAAAATGTGGGCGGTTTTGGGCGTCGGAAGGCGGGGGTTCAGCTAGGGGCTCCCACCTCTTCACTCCCGTATTAAGAGCTAGGGGGCCCCGAGGCAGGCGAGCGTTTAATACGAATTTAATGGGATGTCTTTTACGAAAAAGGCAACGTCGTTTGGAACGGAGTTTTATTTAGAAGCCTCTCCCAATTTTTTGTTTCTCAAGCTGGAAAAATATATGCCTCAGTTTTCATTCTGCATTTCCTCGATTGGGTTCGTTTTGGTAAACAACTCCAATTATCATTCGTGTAGATTTTCGTCTTTCGTTTCATTGCAAATTTGATTTTTTTGGTTTGATGCTATTATTTTTTCAAATATTTCTATATTTGTACAATCGTGATAATACAATCATAAGAAAAAGTAACAAAATCATCGCAGTAAACCAAAACATCAAACTCGCGTTCAACGACCATTACTACTTGGTGTTCTAATTGTCGTGGCAGATTAGTGATGTATATTGAGACAAAATATACATTTAAAGGCATGAAATGGTCATTTTAAGAACCTCTTCTAGAAAAAATTACGCTAATTAGGATATAACTCCGCTTTCAAAGAGGGACAACGGAAATCGTTTGGAGGAAATTGTATTGTAAGTAAATAAAATAATTGTTTGGAGTAATTGTATACATTTCGCTTGGTGTAACGAATATGATACTCAAGAACAAATCTGCGTAAGAGGCATCTACACGCTGCCACTATAATTATCACCAAAATGCCTCCACAACTATTATAATTATGATCCGTCCGCGGTAGATCAGTGCCAAACGCTCTTCTTTTAATCCCTTTCGTCTTCCACAAGATCGCAGCGATTTCGGAGAGACTGAAATGGCAGATAAACACGACGAAGGAAAGGTTGAAGCGGTGGCATCAGATTACCCGGTATGGACTTTGCACCGTCTAAGACCGGAATCGCACGCTCTAGACCCCCCCACCCTCCGGGCGTCGAACTCACGACTTTCTGGAATGCCGTCCGCTCCATTCGCGAAGCGAGGCAACCGACGCGGTGTCCTCCCCTTCGGATGGCTACCGCGATCGTCGGGCAGAGCACCGACGAACCCCGCCCAGCTGTTCACTCCCGTCTAAGCACCGCGGACCCATCTGCCATCGGGTACCCTCAAAACTAGAGCTTTATTCATACAAAGTGTACATCGCCACGCATGCAAAGATATCTTTCCCCGAACCGACGCGTTATTTTCGGTTCCTTGCCTTCCTGAAGAAGGCACATGGGTGCCTAATAAGAGATACCAGAGTGAGAGGGGCGGCATTCCTATTCACCACAGCTAGCCAGAGATATTCAAAGAACGCTGTGCAGTCTCCCGACAAACTGGCACATCTGGGCGCACGGATTCGGGCCCACCCCGTCTAACGTCTACCTTTTTGACTAATTCAGCCTCACTGCTCCATTCTCGTGCTTTCACTTCCCCGGATTAGGTCAGCCTGAATAATGAGACGCACACATCTAAATTATACGCCGCAAGCCGCAACGAGTGGGTGAAACCGTGAGTGCTAGTACACCAGCAAGAGTGAGATGCATATCAAGAGGGGAGCCTACTAGGTTGAAGGGGGATGTATAGGGGAAAACGCTAGACAAGCACAGAAAAGGAAGGAAGAGGATATCCATTTTGGAGGACAAAAGAAGAGGCAGAGGGTCGAGTCTTAATATCGGGCAAGCATAATTCGTAGGAAAGTGAAAACATGGCACAAAAATAAGGAAATTAATTAAGGGAAGGGCAGGCCAAAAATAAAACAATCAATGAAATCAGTTGGGAAAATGCCCAATGATGATTTACCTTTATGGGATATTTGCTACGGTTTTGTTGATGACATTAATTGAGCGAGGGGAAAAAATTGCCGTATATACGTGTGAATCAAACGCATACATTTTTATTAAAAAAACTGCATACCAAATCAGGCGCGCGTGATAAACGAGGAAATGTATGGAAGACAGTTACGGTTTGGCCGGGCGCCCCTGACACAATAGTGTATCGGTAGAATGTCCTGCAAGGAACAGGCATTTTCCACTACCGTTATTCACGTCAATGTCTTATTTCAACCTATTCCGTTTCCCATAAAATCACGATGCGTGAGAAATTTTTTTCGCTACAATTACAGAACGAGACGCGGGGGCGCGGAGTACACGCTTAAATACGGCATTTAACCCTGTCAGCCCCAGTTTTAGTATATCTGCGATATTTTACCAATTAGATCGAATCCGCGAATGTACTCGTGGTGAATGAAGGTCACGGTCTGCCACAACAGAAACACCGCCTCTCGTTTAAACACCGACGTTAGCATTGTTGGGCCCGGCTCGGATTCGGTGGGGTGATCCTCCTAATCGTCCGAATGCTATCTTCCCTGTCAGCAGGAGGCGGACGCAAAGTGCGAAGTGACCTCAGCTGACGAAGTACGCAAAATTAAATACCACTACAGAAGCAAATAAATGTACAAAGTGAAGTCGGTGAAGTCTTCTACACCTTTGAAGCACAGAACTGGGCTGGCACGAGATTTATGTGTGGAAGAGAATTGCATGTTAACATACCGTGCATGCCTAACCTGGGGAAAAGAGGACGCTGTGTCTTTCCCGTCTTTCCGCATGCGAATAGTGAGTCGTATTTTGTACGCGAGTCACGGGGTGCACACGCGAGAGTGCAATTCGCTTCTCCCGTCTCCACCCTCGCAGCCGATGAGGATTCGTGGGTGGGTGAGGAGAGATGCGGATGGAGAAGGGGAGAAACGGGCCCTTCACCCCCTTCCGACGGCGTGTCTCCCCTCCTGCCCTACTCTCCCCCCTCCCACCCTCAGCCCTTCCCTCCCCTCAATGATTCGATAATTGGCTCCGAGTGTGTGAGCGGCGTTGCCTTTTGGACTCAGAGGGTCCCTCCTTCGAACATTCCCTCATCCACGGTTGCCCGCGACGTCAGCGCCCACCACGCCGACGAACGTCCAAAAATTCCTCGTCTAAACGCTAAAAAAAAGTTAAACTGGCAATCAAATTCCGAGAGAAAGTTAGCCTAGTACGGCTATTGAAGCACGGCGGCTATAGTAAATTTCATAAGCATCAGAAGCTTTAATGATTGAAAAGTTCTCGGGTTTTTTACCGGGTGAGGTTCTCCATTACTTCCAACGCTTCGACAGGCTCGCTCATCGTCATCTGGGATCATGCAATCTAATTATCATCCCTGGCGACGATGAGCGAGTCACCAGTCGAAGCGTTGGAAGCAATGGAGAACCTTGCCTGGTGGAAAACCCGAGAGCTTTTCAATCATCAGGTTCGACAGGAAAGCTAGAAGCCATGCATCATGAACTGTGATGTCCGATCTGGGATTAAAAGGAACTTCAGCTCTTAACCAGAAGTTCCCAACTTTATTGGAATTGCGTATCACTGTGTAGCCCATTTCTCTGCTTATTACTCCGTTACCTCGTAATCAACCCTTAGCGACGCGCATTCCACATTCGCGCATATCCAAGATTTGGATTTACCAAATATTTATTACCATTTTTGAATAAACTTCCATTTTGGACACTGTGGATCAATTCCACCACTTCCTGAACCTATATTGTTTATACGTATACACTTAGGAGTATACTGTAGTTGTACGGCACGCAAAAACTAAGTCAATACATTGGGTCTGGTAGAATGGGATGTGTATGAATTTTTGTTGAAAGTACCAGTAAAAACTTTACGGCAAAATCCTCCCACGCAATTTTCAAACAGTGTCCGTGTATTCGACTATTCGAGTGTATGTACGCATCTATGTTTGCGGGTGATTCTCAGCGGCGTGAACAACGAAAAAAAACGGGTCCGTCCAAAGCGTGAATGGAACGAAAGGAACTTTGCCAATGTGGCAATAAATTACTGTACGGGGGCGGGCATGGAATGGCCCCGAGCTCCGCCTCCCCGCTTCAATTTCTGGCGTGGCAGTTCCTATAAACTAACGGTAAGTAGAGGGCGGCGACCACCACGGCGACGGCTGAATATTAACGTTTGAATCGGCTTGCTGATTAGTTTTTTCTTCTTTGCTCTACTAAGGACCGCCCCTGAATATCTATCACCACGGCCGTGATTCGTAGCGCGAATTGTTCCGTGCTCTTTCGACTACGGAGGAATACGCACTTCGATCGTTTTGTGAATTAATTTACCCATTCCTTGGATATGGTGCGTGGGATGTCTCAACGAGGGAATATTTGTTAACTTACGATCTCGCAATCAGAGGGTTAAAAGATCCGAACAACCGTATTTTGAAAGGATAATAGTGACAGCGAAAATTATTAGTGGAAATAAGACATCAATGAAAGAACCACATCGTAATACTCCATACTGATATTATTGCACCTCTTGGGGTGGACCTCTTCAGAATGATGCATTGGGAATGTTAAGTCCAAATGACGCAAATCATAGTTTAGAATATGAAAAATTGTTTCTTTTACTGTAGTATCTTTTAAGAGGCTGCGCATCAGCATATCAAGATAGCATTCGTTTGCCTGAAGTGCTTTCCCGTGAAAAACATCCCCATAATTTCTGAGCGATATTTCCCGTTACACACTGTTTGGAGCTTTTTAAGATGAGTCTTTAATCCTTAGGACTAAGGTAAATTATATTCTGTCTCTATTGTCTGTTCTCAGGTCCCTTCAGCTTTCTCAACCCCCGCGAAATACTGGAAGGAGGACAGAGGCTCTTTTTTTATCGCCATCTAAACGAGGGGTCGCAAATTAAAATTCCGCTAAGAGACGCGTACGTGATATCTGAGTGAGGATTTCTTGAAGGGGGTTACAGTGCGTAGCAAATGAAAGACCTTGGTCGTTATAAGTATTAACCTAAGTCAACGTCCACCGAAAACATGATTTGAATGGTAATAAGGCAATATTAAAAAGGTTTAATAGTTTTGTAATTGATAAACGAATATCCTTACGCTATGACTGATAATGAGATCATGGCGTAAGCACTCCGCACCGATTTCGGGTGTTTGCTACCCTCTTTTTCCAGAAAATATGGCGAGAAGCCAGAAAAATGTTACAGGAACGCCTACGCAACGGTTCCTCGTCACTTAAATCTACAAAAACGCACTTTCAAAGCTTCATGTAGAAAAAAGGTGAAGCTCTGCGCGGATAATACGAATATTTACCCAGAATACAGTTAAGAAAGCATCATCGGAATATACAAATATATATACCAGAGAAGAAAAGACGACTTCGAAACTAAAGGCGTCTGCTGAAGACCGCGAGGACGGATAAAAGAAGAAACGAGGAAATACAGAGAAGAGTAGAGATCATATGGGAAAGAGAACCTGATTGATACGGGATAAAAACTCGGAAGAAAAGTAATGGAGGGAGAAACATAAAGGCTTTGAATCAGATAAAGAGGCATTAGGGACGGGAAAACTATTAGGGCATACAGATGTTATTCTCGAAGGAAAGGATGGCAGCAACTTATTGGGAGCGAAAAACTGATGTGGATAAATCGTTAAAGCAAAAAATCAAATACGATAATGTATCATAAAATGGTGATACTTCGCATTACTTTTAGGAATGTTTCCAAAGAAATGTAAGCAAGGAATGCACGGGCCAACATTTTGGAATAAAACGTATCCATACAAATAGTTAAATATTATAAAAGCGATCTATTGGGTAGCTAATTTCTGAGAAGATCATATGGAGGTCATTATAAATTTTATTAATTTATCTTAATAGTGATAAAAATTGACTATGACACCTCAATAATTTCATTCCATGGGACTCATAGAGTAGTTAAGTGGCGCAGATAGCCATGCGATTCTCTTAAAATACAATATTCTGCTTAAACTATTGAGAAAGCACATTCTTATACAAACAATTCCCAATCTGACACACAGAGGGCAATAAAACTTTTTTCTTATTTGATGATCTGATGCAAAGTATCCCCTCAAGATGCAGCCTAGTAAAATAATACGGAAGACACGAAAATATAACCGTGAGTTAAAGAAGTTCTCCTCACAGTCACGGAACGGAGCGCGCGTCGGCAACCGAGGATTACCATCAGACGACAATCTAGTTCCGAAAGAAATGAAACATGAAGGGTGCGACCTAGGCCGCATCTACGCGCTGGGCATCAATGGCTCGGATTTCCCTGCGCTTCCCCTCCCCGTGAATGCGTGAGGAATGCTTTGGGAGTTCTTTTTTGGATCCCGGCCGCAAGCACAACAGACGAGGAGACAGAGGGAGGAGGGGGGTAGTATACAGGGCGGAGCAACACGGGGCCACGCCCGATAATCCACTCAACAATGGGAGCCTTGCAAGGAAACGTGACTTTTTGGGCGGAGGAAGAGGAGTCGGAGATGGGTGCCGCACTCTGATGGGGTGGGTGTAAAGACTTGACTTAACACAGCGAGGAGGGGGGGGGAGACGGGCCAAGCACGCAACAGGAAACGAGCAGAGTGAAAGAGAGGCCTTCCCTTCCAACCCCCTCGTCACCGAACCAGCAAGTCGGTATTGAAAAACGTCTGTTGGAGAGGGGAATGAATGCCTTGGACAAGGGGAGCCACGGCGAGAAGACCAGGAAAAGCCGACTGCCGAGTGAGCACGAAGATTTTCAGCGAACCTTAGTCTAGAGGGCTGCATGGGCCAAAAACTACTTATGTCAAGGTTGCTAGGCGAAGACCGACTCAGATTTTGTGAACAACGAGAACGCTGAAAAGACAATTGCTACCGACGGTAGGCGAAAATGAAATCCTATATCATGCGCACATCTAAAAAAATAGCGAGTATTCCTTTCCAATTCATGTATCTACATTGCACAACATTATGATTATAAAGACAGGAGGTTGGAAGGCAGTCGGCAGGAGGCCCCGTTGGAAGACGAACTAGGAAGTGTTGGATATAGTGGGGGAGGAAAAGAAGTCAGCGGTGGGATGGAGGAGGTTTTGAGAGGTGATGGCATGCTGAAGAGGATGATAAAGAGGGGAGAATTTTCAGAGTATTCTAGGCAAGAGCGGGAGAGGAATTTTGGACGACTTAAAAAAGCGACAGACAGTACGAAATACAAAATAGAGACTTGAAGGCGAGCAGACAACGAGCGGGAAAGTGAAAAGATGATCCAGAACGGGTAAAATTAGGGGATGGACTGTCCAAAAATCTACCAATCAAATGGCAGTATACTCAATGGTGATGAGTCCGTCCGTAAACAGCGAAATATTTGCTAGAGTTTCGCGAGGGCGCAGAGCATGAGATGATGAACCGCAAGCAATGAACGAACGTTGAATGAAACCATGAGAATTCACCTAAATATTTTGATTTTTCAGTCCTTTCTCCTACAATAATTCATTCATTCTGAGTACGGTATCGATTTAAGGTTTGTTTCGATGGACAGAAACGCATCACCCTACGAGCCGTCACAAGGGAGCGAGTTCTGAGATATCAGCCATGAAGAAGCGAGTGCATATAAAACAGGAAATTAAAGGAGGAAAGGGATGATTAAAGAGGTGAGGTAAATATATGCTCCGATGTCCTTGTAACGTAACCCTTTCTACTCCAAAATAATAACCAGATACTTCCACTATTCCACCAGTTGTAGTCTGTGCCTTCTAATCTATGAATTTATTATCATGAATGAAGATGAGAGGAAATTAGGTTAGCGGGAGATAGGGAGGAAATAAAAAGTTGAAGGTGGGGGAAGCATTTCCATCGCCATAAAGGGGATGGAATCTCGACCTGAAGAATGAAAACTGTGCGAGGTTTAAGTATTTTTACCCTTGCTACACCACGTCGTTTTACATTGTTTTCCTAGTCCATCCAAATTCCACCTCTCACTTATATTTTGGCCGCGACCAGCATGGCGGAAAAATACACATTCTTTTATTGCTTTACATCCACACAGTTCACAGAAAACGTTTGGCAGACAATCTCTCACGAATGTTGACACTATTGCCTAATGCGCCGATTAAGTGCGAGTGGGGTTGCCTCCTACCAGAACTTCAAGGAATTCGGACCTTTTGTCCGAGGGGTATTTTTCTTGCCTTTTTCTCAGCAAGAAAACGGTACAACGGAATGAATATTAGTGCAATGAGAATTTACTGTATTTCCGTTCTTAAAAAAATGCAATACATACTAAAAGGGGGGGGGGAAGGGAAATTCAGTTCACCGTAACTTGCAAAGCAGGTCGTGCTCACAGTAATCAACCCTTTGAAAGTTGGCAACACTATGACAGTCTTGGAACATTTCCTCGAGGTGTTTTCTTAGGCTTCAAACCAAACAGAGGTTACTTTCAATGCTGGCGAGAGGACGCCCCTCATTACGGATCAATGGCCAGGAGAAAGCTGGTCTCGGATTGGCCGAAATATGCCCCACCACCCGATTAAATTGTTATTATGGATCATACTACAGTACAAGCAGATCGGGTTAGCCAGATAGGCAACTCGATTGCTGGCTTACGATCTTGGTGGAGCATTGTAATGAATTTTATAATGGTAGTAAATGTTTTCTCTCTCAGCAACCTAAAGACGACAACATAAACATACTCTAAACGAAACGGTTAGGCTACAGAAAAGATTACTAGGCGGTAAATAACACAATAAAGAAAATATATTTGCCAAGGTTGAGAATTCAAGTTCGCGAAACGTGTTTTGACAAGCGTTCATACTTGCTGCCTAGCTAGCAAGGTGGCGAAACAACGCCGGTTCACCGTCCAGAAGGTCCAGAACGTGTTTTCAGATTTGACGTTAATGCCCCGGAAAATGAATGAGATCGGCGAGTCCCTCCCGAGTTGTTTACGCTAAAAAAAGCTAGCAGGAAACCGCACCCGGATATCAGCTAGAGTAATTTTAAAACCGCACCGTAGTAGACTTTCGTGATGAAATACACCACTTGCCTCGAACCGTTGCGAGATCACGAACATCAAAGCGGTACGTCCAAAGATACAAAAGTAAGGGAGAAGTTTTGTTGAAACAATGACACAATCGCTATGAAATCCACATCCCAATGAAACTGTTCAATACGTTTACTCAGTATGAGGTGACGGATAGGATAAGGTTCATTTCCTGTAATGAGGCCTATTTTCAACTGGTAAAGACGATATAATTACCACTGTGGAGAGGATAGAGAGAGTAATTGAATACTATAAAATTGTCAAAGCTATTCATTACTTGCGAAAAACCAAGAGAAAGCTGGCGATAGGAAAATATTTCACCATTAAGGCCAATTTCCGGAATCCCTCAGAACAGCGTAAAACCCTTCAGTGAATGAGAAAGAGGCGAAACAATTGAGACGGAGAGATAAGCACTACTTAAGAAGAATGACACGAGTGAAATAAACATTTGATCGGTTTTGAAGAGAAATTTAAACACAGTCCCAACTTAACCCGATATTTCAGGATAACTTAATACGCGAAGATAAAAAGCCTTTACTGTTATCACCTAGAGAACTCTGGTGATTTTATTTACCAACACTTATCACCACGTGCCACACATGTCGGTTAAACCGGGATTCTCGCCAAAATTGAAAATCGGAAAATAAGAGCACGCGAGAGTTAAACAGAGCCAAAAATCTATTTTAAAATTCCTAACATCGTTCCCGATCTATGTTTCACATAACTTAAATTCATCAAAAGGAATTCCCAAGGGTCGTTGCCTTCTCTTACTCACCAACTACGTTTTGACCCGAAAATTTAGGGCTGGCTATCTTTGCTCCCCTCATTCAAGAGAAGATGTGATTTCGGCAAGTAGTAGAATAAAGGATAGATCGCACATGGAAGAATTTCCGTTGGATCAAAATATGCTCAACTAGTCATTTTACGATTAAAATATGTAGTTTTTGCTCAATGAAGTACCATCTGCTCAGTTGTCATTGTTTCCTAGCGCTTTCGCTTAAAATAAAGAAACATTTTTGATACATCATAGTTATTATCACACATTATAAAGTTTCTAAAACCCCGGGTAAATAGTCCACTAATATAATACAAGTCGGTATAATTGTAAGATCACAGATTCTATCTCAAGAATGAGGAGAACTAACAACATGGTTGTCCGAACTAAAGAACAAATAATTTCCGAGATTCTCCTGCACTAAGGATCGAAAGATGAAAAATATTTTATGCAGAAAATGCCGATTAATTTCGAAGAAGATGAAGATTAATTTCGAATCATAATATTGGAAAACTTTTCCGCTGTGGCGGAGCATGCCTATTCCGAGCCCGGGCACACCATCGACTTGGAGGACGCCACGGTGATAGCCACGGTAATACTTCCCGAGAATCATTCGGGAAGCTATCGAGATAGCAAAACACCCGAAGAACAAAATCTTGAGGGGTTTGGTATTCTCCTGAGAAATACCTTCCGCTTTCCGCCTTAGAAGGCTCTCAGCGGAGGGAGCTGAGATCACGTTGCGTCCAACGTTGGCATGCTTTACGCTTGCGGAGGTGGTTGATGCTCGGTTGAGACTTTTCCGTGTGAAAACTGTCGACATGGCCAATCACCGACAACGGGGAAATATTGGCGCCAACGGGAAGAATGACGCAACCAATCAAGACCGAGCAACGGGCCTATATAAGGTCGTCAATTACCGGCATCATCACTTCGACCTGAAGACGCCTGCTAGAACGCAAGCGAAACTGTTGTCACAAAAACAACGACGCGTTGAAATACCCGAATGCAGCCTTCAACTATTGGAAAACCGTCAAAATAAGAAATTGAGAACTATTATCAAATACAAAATAGGAACTTTATCCAAATCAATGGTTCAAGCAATCATTATGGGCGGGATTCTAGATTGGCTACTTTCAATCGTAATTATTTTGCACAGTAAATCATTTACATGTTTAATACACGGTGACTTTAAAGATATGGACGTGTATGCCCACAAATGGCCTGGAATGCGCTAGGATAACCCGCGGCCCACATCTGGCCCGCTTGATATCCTCAAGTAGCCCGTGGGTTATTCCCAAGATGTAATATATTATCATCATCATATACGCTATTACCTAATCTGGCCCAAAGACCAAAGAGGGTAGCCCAAACTGGCCCTTACCCCCCCAAAAAAGGTTGCCTGTAACTAGTCTAGAACATTTCAAACGCGTCCAGTTTCCAGAATCGGTTTTATTTGGCTTCAACCGACCTGCGTACTCACCGCATTTTGAGCTGTAAGCGTTTTAAGTTCGGCAACACCGAACTTCTTACTGCAACCAATAGCCTCAAAAGATAAGACTCAAGCGATAAGAGAACGGTGGAATGCTTGAAGAGGATGAGGCAATGAGTGAGAGAGAGAGGCAAATAATTTTTGGGCCATTCGTGCCACAAACCGCAGATGTGAAAGAAACCTACATTTTTATTTCCGCGACATCTACGAGACTGTCCACGCCTTTGCATTAACTCCCGCATTTTTGTGCCCAACGCAACCCCAGCATCTCAATGATGCATGGGAAAAAATACCGCCTTTCCAGGAAGAAGCTCGCGGTTAACACACTATCACTAGGTGAGGTCCCAACACTACGCGCTCAGAAGAATACAAAACAATTGCGCAACGGATATAGATAAACGCGAACACGAAGTACGTTGTTCTCTCTCGATCACGGAGATATATATTCTCGGTCTCACGTCACTCACTAGGAAATGCGGCAAACTCATCTTCTACCTACTAGATAAGTGATCAGGATACCTACGAGATACAGGATATCAATTACGGAACTCTTCGGGCGATAAGCATCGAGTAATATGGCGCCCTATGTCGCGACATTTTTGCCATAAACAATGACTGACTCCTCGAGTTTAGGCCGTTTTACACGAGGCACTTACTTGCGCAGTTTGGTGCACGGAAATTGCGAGAACGCCGACACGGAATTAGAGCAGGGGCTATTTCCTTGTCTATTGCTCTTGCATTGACGAAGTCATTCTAGTAAGTCTCCACTTTATTCGGCGCAATTTCATTGTACATTCATCCATACATCAGACTGTGCAATAAAGTGCCCTGTATATAACGGTCTTTAAAGTCGGCGAGGGGCGAACGTGACAACAGTGCGCCTTATAACGCTCGATACCTTACGGTCGTTGAGTTCCGTAAAAGACAGATGTCCGCACGCTGGAGATAGACATACGTGGAAATCATTCGCACTAATTTTACCGTAACTCAGGCCGTGTCATTTTTACAATTAGTAAGTAACCGTCGGAAGAAATAGTCTAAGGACGTAACCCTAAAACTGAACATTAAGCATCACTTCGACGCAATCATAAACTCATTTTTTGCCTTACTCCTTCAGGTTCTCATCTAAATATGTAATTTTTCTTACGTCGTTACAATTGTACATTAATTTTCTACTCCTTACTCTCTTACCTAACAAAAGGGTCACCGTCCCAACATTTCTACAAATATGTACATACCCTTCCACTTCCTTCTTGGATTACTTACCCATCAATGCCCATAATTTCCTTCCAATTCCATATCTTAAACTTCCGTGTATCAGTCCTTTCTCCACATTCCTCGAATACTTTTGCAACATTTGCCATCTATTTCCGCATCTTAAGCTTAGGTATCATGGACTACGCACAAAACGATTCCAAGACAAGCAAATCCATAATACAACTCTCACTTCACACTACGAAAAATTTGATTGACCATGGCTATTGAGTACAAAGATCAGCTAGATCAGCTGCACGCATGCTTAGAGAAAACACCAGAACGGGTTGACGCAGCGCCTGGTGCTTTGGCCCAGCAAAACGCGATCAGAATTTTACGACTAAGGAGGTCTAAAGTTGCCAGGTCGAGTATTCCCCGTAAGTGGCACACTTTTTAAAGAACAATGAATGAAATTGATGAAAATTCTAAGGCCGATAGGCGTCTCTCCTCGAGTACAAAAATAATAACCGTTCTTTATTAATATCACGGCCTATCTCATATACGAAAGGACTCCTACGCGAACAACACCGTCTGGGTGTACAATTATATTGGCTAAAGAATTCTATGTATTTGGAAAAATACAGCGCCTGAGGATTCTTGAAGCCCAAAATCATGAAAAGATTAAAATAAATTGGAAACCACCCTAAAATTACGCTTGAAACGGATTATAATGACCTAATTTACTCCTGGACATCGCCCATCCGGCTGAGTCCGTGAATGAGGCGAAACCACAGTTTCCCTTGATAACATCATAGTATTTCATCACGACACATTTCGAGAAATTCTCATTTTTATGTGCGAACGCTAAATCTTACAGGTAAGCATTGAGGTAAAATTGCAATATTTACTGACACTTATAAAAGCTATTGCTTCCAAGCCGTGCGGGTGAAATCCAAAGCGAATCATTGCGGAACGGAAGAGAAGCGAGAAAATTTACTTTTAACGTTTTCACAGGACTTTTAATTCATATTTTGTAGAATTTTTCAAAGGATTTTCAGTTGTTTTTTAATGTTTCAAAGGTTTGCGTTATTTTCTAGGTGTTTCATCAGGAATAAAAATTCGCTTTACTCTAGACGACACGATCAGCAAAGGACGCGAAAGGTTGAATAATAGTAAAAAAAACAACAACAGAGAATCCGAAAAAAGTCTCCAGAATATGAAACAAGAAACTTGTGCAAGAGAAGTCATGAATTAGGAGCGATGGTGTGAATGGTTGTTAATTATTTGGCCAACCAAGAAAAATGTGTATGAACGATAGAAACCATGAGCTTTCACACGAGAAAATTAGCAGAACGATCGTCGTAAGAATGCAGTTTTCACTGAATTATCTTTTGCTAACACAATCCAACACAAAAAAGATAATACCTCGTTACAACTCGCACGGTGCATTGGTAAGCGAAATAAAAACTTCAATTTCGCGTTTTTTCGTAATCACGTCGAAAACGAGCACAAATAATAATTACATTACCAATGCAATTCTTTAATTCTAAATAATGGCACAAAGTTTCACTGCTTAAATGATTGCCAACCCCTAAAATCCCTTGATATATACACCCACACGTTTGAACAGTAACAATGACCTTGTAAGCTCCACGATTTTTTAAAATTATGCAGTGGTTCCACCGAGTAACGCCGGAAAGTATTGAGTTTACCCTCAGGTTTTTCCACATCGATACTATTCATGAAAATAATTACATCCACATTGTAATACTTTCGGGTTTAGTAAGAAGACTACGTTTTATTACGAAACTGATAAACAACCTCAGAGAGCCCTATATACACACACCCTCGACCTGAATGTGATGGTAACCTGAATTCGCAACCGAATCTAGTTCAGGAGCCCGGTTTGGAACTCGAGGCGGAAGACCACGAAAAAACAACTGGCGACAGAACTTCTCCGGTTGGCATCACTGCGCGAATATGCTCCTCTCTTTCTCTCTCTGGGGCGCTGTCACGGCCAAGGTCCGATGGTAGGGAGGCAGGACTGTTTATTTCGGGAGTCGTTGGGCGGCAGGGGAGGAGGGAGAGTCGGTGGAGGAGGATGGCGACGTCTTCCTACGAAGCGAAGGAGAGGAGGCACCGAGAGGAGGAGGATCACGACTTACCCAGCGCGTATTACCCGAAGCACATACACCCGGATATGCGGAGGCCATCCGATGCATGCGGGACGACTTCGAAAGAGGACCCAGGACCAAGAGCGAATGATAGAACAAGACCCCGAAAATCAATCAACCCGAATGTAAGACGACCCGAATATAACACGACCTGAATCTGAGATGAATACGAATTGAGCGATTCCAGCCGACGTGGGCACGATTTGTGGACTTCCCGAAGACCATACCAGAAGACATAAGCAAAGCTTTTAAAATTTAACTTAACACTTCATGCAAATCGATAGAATTGTTACAATGGATGGGTACAACGAACCATGAAAACTAATGCACTTACGTGCGTGTATAACCAGACATACACCGACGAACGCAAGCCTTTGATACAATCCGAACTCAAAGTGAATGATGGAATGCGACCCGAAAATCAATCATCCCAACCTGCATCTGAGATGACGCGGGTTTGAACCGTACGATTCAGTCGAAGTTGGCAGTCGTTGCCTGGAGAAATTTATTCATTTTCGTCATCGGTGGAACTCTAACAATAAACGTTAGGTCCATTGATAGTCCTGCCGATGGTTTACCCGACCATATTGAGCTCTTTCTTGCGTTTCCATCGTTGTAGTATCTGCTCTCGCAACACTCAATTCCTCTTCAGCTCTCTCAATAATTATACTCTCTTTATGCAGTCCAAAGTTCCCACTCTTCTCCTAAATCTCTCACGCTAACGGAACATTCTCCTCTATCTCATCCTCCTTTATATATCGTCACCCCCCACGACGTCCTCCAGCTTTGCTACCGATTTCAAATATCTCCCAGCAGCCAATTTTCCTTTCCTATTATATCTAGAACGTCCTTATTTGTCTCCCACTAAACCTAGCTCACTCTAACCATCCTTCTCCACATCCCAAGTCGCAAAACCCTCTCAGTCTAAGCTCCATCCTCCATCGGCATCAACCAAGTTTCTCAAACATACAATAATACGCTCACGGTTATCTTTTCAATTAATCTTTTGAAATATCTTCACTATAATTTCCCCTATATATCGTAAATGCTTTTCTTCCTCTCTATACGGCGTAGTAATAACATAAGGTTAAAACCCGTACGGAAACTTACACTGGAAAAAAAATAAAACAAACCCAATGGTTATGGGAGTTCGCTGACATCGAATTATTCTATGAAGAGGCAGGAATGAATGCGGGCCCGAAGGTACTAAATTGCAGTGACGTACGCGACTCAAATATTCTCTTTTTGCTTCCACTGATACAGTGGTCTTTGAACACACAGAACGTCTTGTTTCCACTTTAAGGATAATTTGAATTTTTAGGAACACGCACTAATGTTATTTTACGGAAGCACTTCACAGTTCCATCAATTCTGTTCCTCTTACACTCATTTAGATAATTCGCCAAAATTGAAGCTGAATAATCTATATCGGATACCGAAAACGATATCTCGCGTGGATTAGCGTAGACAAATTTGATTAGAGGCCCTGAATTTTCTTTGCAAATTGCGTAGTATTTCGAGAAACAATGATTAAAAATCCTTCGACATTTGATGTAACGAAATGCAGGGCATTGCTCCTGAGGGATCTTGCTTATGCCAAAGTTCGTTCAGGTGACAGAGTTATTAAGTCTACTTTTTCTCCGACATTTAATTTTTATTTTCAATATATCTGTTAAACTATCATTCATGAACACATTAGAGGGTACTAAAACGCTCTATTCTAAGGAAGAATCGAGGATAAAGGTGAAAAACGGATCGAAATATGGATTTTCGTGACCATTTTGAAATAAAAACTAAGGTTCTTAAGCTAACAAGGCGGGTTTGGAGCACGGAAAGCACTGGTGATTCGAAGTTAAGGTTAGAGTTCAAATAGGCGTCCTATAAATTATATTTACCTGAAAAACAAGGAAAATCTGATATCTATTGAATGATAACGGAATATAGTTTCCTTGAAAAGGCACGGGGGCCAAACAAAATAACAATTCTATGCATGCAATTTTCGAAAAAAAATCTACTCATACAAATTTTATAGCAGTAGGCTAACTTAGTAAGGGTCAATACCGTAGACATATGTACTCCAACATAGTACTGGAGCTGAAATGAGGGGTAAGGGACATTTCTCACAAAGCGTGTACTTTTCATTACATTAACACTAAATAAACGAATGATCAGTCATCGAAGGAAAACATCCCTCCAGGATAAATAGTTTCCTTAACACTCCATACGGCTGGCAACATTATGGGCTGAGAAATTACCTAAACTCAAGCCTACTCCCTTGTCCGAACAACTACGATGCATTTTGACTTGCACGCGAGAAATGCCAACATTTAGGAGAGATTGATCCACATCGTTTTCCAATAAACGATATCCGAAGAGTCATTCGAATGTACAAACAATGACCACATTCTCGCGATCAAATATTTTTTCCAATTTCAGTTCAAGAACTAAGCAATAAGAAATTCGAGAAGGTCACACCTGTTTGTATTCCGCGTTGACGAAAAAGGGTAATAGAGCAAGGAAGAAACCATGGAAAATATTTTTAAATAATTTTCCTTTTTCGCGTGCAATGCCAAATATGCGCAAAAAAAGAGTAGACTTAAAACAGTATATAATTAGAGACTATATTTACAAGAGAGAACGAATGAACCTTAAGATTAATAGACCGACGGGATCTAAGGAAGGAAACGATGGTCGCTAGAGAACTCTAAATACATACAACGCAATTTACCAATTCAGATACCTATTGTGACCTAAAATATCCCCGCTTCCTCCCACTTCTGAACTTGTCCATTTCTTTTCCTAATACACCTCTTTCTAGACAAACACGCCTCGCCGTATCTCAACTTGTTATAAATTACCAAAATCAATACAGTACAAAATTACCGAAAACTGACTTTATTCCACAGCTGATTGAAAATGAAGATAAATCAGAACAATCATCAGCACATGACATACGACTGTGGATAAGGATTTAAGACATCGATGAAATTTCCGGTTAAAAACCAATAACAGATATCCATACTATCAAATAAGAAAAACTATACTTTGATGGTATGGCTAATTCTGGCGTTAATCTATTGATCAATATATAAAAATAGTATACGCGATTGATATAAATGACCACGAAATTCTAAAATAATAGTAAAACGAATAACTAATTGCAGGGGAAGCCAAAACATTGGACAGTGAAAGAAGCATGTGACCGAACCCACGCCGAAATAGTATGGCTTGCTCCGAAATAAGTAGCCGAGCAGCAAGACACAAACCTTCATCCCGACGTCCTGAATCAATTTGCGAAAACTTCCCACTAAAACCCCACCACGCTGAATCCTGAGAACAAATGCGCCGTGCCCAATGTTCCCTCGGCATTCGCTGAGTGGTACTACTTACATAGAATTTTCCACGAACGCATCACTGCTGTGATTCGGGATAATGTACGAGAGGAGGCGACGGGTTTCTTCCCGGAGGAAAATATGGCGAGGGAAAGAGGGGGAAAGAAGGATGCGGAGCGCGATCCTCAAAGCGTGACTTTCTGCATCTCCGTGTCGGTTACGAGGCAGCGGGGAGGAACGCCAAGGGGTAGCACAAGGGGCGGGGGGGATAGATGGAAGCGGATGGGAGAATAAAAGGGGAAAGAAAGGAATGAGAAGAAGAATTGTGGGATATCGCAACACGAAGCCAGACACGCGAACGCGTAAGATGCGGGCCCTCGAGCGTCTGGTTCGAAGGCTCCCGGTTCACCGTCCTCTCTCCGAGCGACGGCAGACGACGGCGGGCTGTGAGGTGGTTGCGACAGTGAATTGTGGGTCATTGAGTGTTGTTGACTCGTGTATTTTTTTTAATATCACGACCTAGAAAATGCGAGTGCCACATTTTATCCGGCTCATCACGATATGCGAAGGTACGTGCCTCACCTCTTCGCAGAAGAAAAATTACCGAATTATAAAACAATCAACCGTACAGTTGGGATGCGAGTTTACGTGGGATGCAGTTACCGTGAGGTTTGAAATTCATTGGAGACTTGGGATTAAAAGTTATCCTACTGATAATGTTGTAAATATAGTAATGTATAAACAATGACCTGAACCCTCAAACTATGGTAGCATTCGTACCCTATGAGGGATTTAAACCCGCAGTATTTGGATTATAAGGCAGGTGATTTACCGACCTCGATACCTCGGCCAACTTATAAGACAAGAGTCTAACAGGCACAAGTACAAAGAAAATCCACCCTTAAAATACCTTATAGTCTAAAGATGCGTCTTTATTATAAACATTTGATATGGGATATGCCCAGGAAAAGGTTAAGAGAAGAAATTGGGACACAATTCACTAATGGTCGTTTAAAAACTCCAAGGATAAATCCATTTTCATGACTTTTCATTCAACCCTCGCTGTCTCGCTTTCAGAGCCTGAGGGACATGCGAAATTCCTTCGAAATCCCAAATACGGTAGCTACTGGTTAACCCTGAATAAATTAACTCAGGACGATTTTATCCCGTGGACGATAAGTGGTTCCGGGCGAATTGTAAGTACGTTTTGAGAACCAAAGACTCACAGCAATTCCTCAAGTCGAGAGCCGTAAACATTTATATTCATGAATAAAGGTAGCGGTATATTTTTCCATCTCCAGCCTCAGTGAAATTATGAATATGGGCACTAAAATCACAATTTTAACTCACTTCATGAATTTTCATGTCTCGAAAATGAATATTAAACGCCAACCATGGGATAAAAAATGTAACCGAGATCGTGGAGACTGCGAGGATGTTTCAGTGATTGAAATAGCGATTGTGCTCTGGGATATAAATCGATGCAAGACTCGAAAGGCATTATCCGGGCAAAAACTCCGACCGACGCATGAACGGTTATTCCACATAACATTAGGACGTATTTGAAAATGAAGAGGCCATTACAAGTCACCGAAAATGGTAGTAACAATAACTGGCACATTATGAATCAACCAGCGCAGACATCACGCTCTACAAATTTTCTCGTGATAATAAAAGCACAATGAGATTTTTTCGAGTAGAGTAATATTCGCAACCTGGAGTAAGAGCCATATTATTTTTTTGACGATCAAAATCACGGAACTCAAGAATTCTGAGCTGACAACACACCGAGAGCCAAAGGCAAACCGCAGTGGATTCGTGAGGATAAAACCGTCTCAAACATGAGCGATGGGCCAGGGAATCTGATAAATGCTGAGCAGAGATAACATCAGAGATAATAAAATGTTTCCCCAACGACACAAACCCGAATGAATAACAAATACAAATTTAATTTATTAGCAATCTAGGTCAAAAGGGCAATGGTGACTGAGCGAAGAATCTGACAAACGAAAATATCTGAAAAGGTAGGTAGGTTATACGCTGATTATTAAATAACTAACCACCCATAATAGGGATAAATGATATTAAGAATCGAGATTTCAAGATTCCGGATCGCGAGACGCTTGGTAGGGTAACACGCAACATTAATGTTACGAGTTGACAAGGTAGTGATTTATCTCCAACCAGTAGCACATTTCCACAAGTTGGGAAACAAAACTGCTTCACCGTGAATAAACTGATGATAGAAACCTGTAGTATCATTTAATTGGAAATAACAAAACAAAGTCCTCACCACTGAGAAGTAGGTACCTTTTGAGAGGAATCAAATCCCTCACTCAAGACGATAATGGCATGAAACAATCGCCTCGCTCTACTCAAAAGTGGTCTAACAAAAGTATCGAGACAGCAACGTGATGCCCTTTCGAGTGGTTCAGAGTGGCAGGTGCCGTAGGGCTGATGAGGAAGAGTGTTGTGGGAAGAGTGGGAAGAAAAGGTCGAGACGAGGGGGTGAAGCGGAAGATGGGGCGTTGTTTCAAGAAGACGTTTGACTTCGGACGGATCGATCTCCATGGATACGGGAAAATAAACAATCCGAGCGAGGAAGAGGAGCTCGAGCCACTTACGTAAACCCCAACACGCCCACATAGCAGGAATTTATCGAGAGAGTGGACGAGAGATACGCAGGTATATATGAATGGGAGGAAAAGTCTTGGAAAGAAGGCGTGAGTCTGGTGTCTTCACGAATGACGGCCCTGAAGCGTGCCACGTGAGATACGATAACGTTTTCCTTGAGTGCGGAGTTCTCCGGGAACACAAAGCGATATGGAAGAGTGGCTGTCCACATGTGCAATGCAGTCCTTTGATATCACGCAGTAAAAACAAATTACTGGCACGTGAAAAAAGGCGAAGCGACATTTTGGTAACCCCTGCAAAAGAGGTTCGCGGCCGAAAAACGTTTCTGCATAGGCATCTACGCTGCAGCCTGAGAGCTGCACAAAGGGTATATGCCAGGAAGTGTTACGGCAACAAACTTCTTCATGTCATAGCAAAAGAAAAATTGTTTGATGATATTCAATTATGTTGTACTTAAACTTATGGGCACCTGGTCCTGATTCTGTAGTTGCCGCGGATAGGACGAAAGAAAAGGGAATATCTAAACCCATTCATCCCAGTGTAAATCTCGTATATTTGATCTGAATGGTCGAATCTGCCATTGTGGTGCGAGAGACCAGTAACCTCAGCGACAAAATTACAGTTCGCTGCACCTTCGTAGAAGAGTTATTCTCGCTTTCTTTATTCGTGTTTTTACGAAAACTAATAGTACGTTACACTTTGATTACTCTTTGAACTTCATGTAATTCTTTAATACACTTTTTACTTGACGGACTTCCAAATACTTGATGAATGTTTTCAGACCGGCATCAATAACGTGAATAAACGATAATAATAAACAAGAACGAAATAAGAGGATAACTTTACGGGCTTTTGTGGAAATGATTGTTTCGATTGAGATGAGCAGCGAAGAGTTTAGTTGGCCTGAATGACTAGCATATTAAAAGGAGGAAAGGAAGTAACGAGAAAAAGATTCAACCCGTAATCAGCCTAGAAATGCTACCATTAAAACTGCAGGATGATATCACTAGCTTGATTTTTAACCACCACAGAACCGAATCTGGAACCGAGAAAATAGAAAATACCTTATAGAATTCGGGCGAAAACATAATAAGGATAGCATCATCAAGAGTAATTGAAAACTGAAAATAAACGAAAAGGAAAACACCTTTCAAACTTAGGGACTCTTAACGTTTCCGACACATGTGCCTTAAACTATCACGTCACACCCGTAGATGTCAGACGAGTAACTAACAAGCAACGAGCGTGACAAAGAAGAGAGATTACAAGAAGTAGGATGTCACACAGAAAGCAATTTCAACAGGTATCGTGTGAAATCTTCCTCATCCGTTACCACCATCGTCCACATCATTCAAACCCATCCCAACATTTTATGAGTCTTGTAATGGCGGCCAGATTAAATAGGTCCTCTCACAGCTGCGAGACGAAAAAACAAATGAGAAATGGCACATATTCATGTGATGATGTCGAACAAAAAGGACTATAGTAGCAGATAAACTGCCCCACGCATTAAAACGTGAAATAGGCACTTAAATGCAGATTTTTCGACGAATATATTTCTCACTGAATACCTTTTTTAAGTCTGAGGATCCCACCGAAGCACCAATTCAATAAAACCGATGCATTCTAATAACAAACATTTCCGTGATTTGCCAATAATTAAAAAAAAACATGATGAGTTGGAATCTAAATTCCAAAATCATATAATTTTATGAGATAAGAGCCTTTGCTATTAGTTCTAAGAGAAAAAGACAATTCGATATTCCACAGAGGAAAAATCATTCGCCTTGACCGGGATGATTTTTGCTCTGTGGAATATCGCACTTATGTGCACTTGCGGGTGACTCCGTAAAGGTTACTACCGTGGCTAGTCCCGGTTTCCTCAAAATTGGTTAAAATGACAGTTATTTTCCCTACTTTTTCCCCCCATTTTTTCCCAAAGCTCTTACAAGTTTATTTTCAATTACTGAAAAAATAGTGCGGAAAGATGACATTTTGTTAATTTCAACGGAGATAAGAATAGTATTTCTATAAGTAGCACAAATATGAAAAGAAGACATTCGTACCCGGCAGAAAACGAAACTTTTCTAACCTAGGGTTCATCAATTCTCACCTTTAAGTAAAGCTATTTCTCGACTCCTTCGTGATAAAATAGCGCGAAAAGGTAGAATTTTTTTTTCGACATTAGATATCAGAGTGTACTCGATTTTTTTTTAAAAGTAGCACGAATATAAAAATAATGATATTTAAGAATATTTTCGGTGAAAAATTTTTATGGGGGTGTGGAGCAGCTTATGCCGACTTTCGCTCCACTATCGGGGGAACGGAATACAACGGGGGAGGGGTCGCTCCACCTGGAACAGTTCCACGCTCCCTGGATAACGGTGCCAAAGCGTACATGGGAGAGCGAAAAGAAGAAAAGATAAGGGAGGATCACGGGAGAGGGAGATATATAAAGAGTGAAAGCGCACACAAGTCTTTTCTTCTCAGAGTCAGAGCTTCTCCCTACCCTCTGGAAATAGTAGGGGGCGTATAAATAGTCGCACCTGAAAAGAGAAGGGTGTAACGGGGGAGTGGGGCAGGGTGGGGGTGCGTCGATGTGTGCCCCTACAGCCAGGCGCCACCCCTTGCGTGCAACACCCACGCAACTCTCCTCTCGCGCCCTAACAATCACGCGACGCCAGTTCCACGCCAAGCGCTGCACCAAGGCACGTAGCAATGGGACGACCCTAGAGACAACGCAACGGTGGCGAGACAGAAGGAGAACTCAGCCCGCTATAACATACACTTTCATCTCCAGCTGAGGGAATTTTGATGAGGATAGCAAATTACAAAGGACGGCGATTTGAAAAAATTCACACAGAAAAAAACCACGTTGGAATTTAACAACTAGAATAATACCATGGTTTTGCGAATGTAAGATGTTTAAATCTGCAGAGATGAATGACAAGGAATTCCTTGGGAATTGGCAGAGGAAAAATGTTTTCTGGACCGCAATTTCCAAAAATGCGCAGGGCATAGCACTACTCAGGATTTTCTGATTCCAAAGGCAAATTTCTGAGGTGATTTGGAAACTTGCAATCGTGTGTCACTGCGGTCCATCAAGGACGACACTCGTGAGGACTGGTACTCCTTCAAGGAAGTCTCTGTACACCAGGATTGACCTCATATACTGTCATAAAGAGGAAAACCTAAGGTCTCCGGCTCGATTCCCTATCCAGGAAACATTTTTCCTCTAGCAAAGATGAGAAAATATTACAAAGGTCATTAAATACGCGTCAGCAAGTTAAATGAGGAATGTATATAAGTTACTACGGCCTTAAATAATCAACTAATAATTGGGCAAAAGCACTTCTTTTGATGACACATTTTGACACAAAAACATCAAAAAAGGAGTAGATTGCTTTTTCAATGCTACTTTCAGTATTTTTTGAGTTGAGCAGAATTTTATTCACAATGGTCGGCAAAATCTTGTTGGATGACGAAAAGTGCTTTTAAAACGAGATTGAATTGTTTGAAAAATCACCCCGCATTGTTTTTTTTTCAAGAAGTCTGCTCATCAACATCACTATTCCATAACCTTTCCCATGTGGTTTTTTCAAACTATACAGCCGAAATGATTTCTATTTAGGTTAAAAAATCAAGCTAAAAGTAAAATGAAAAGGTAGAGGGGAGGTTGACATGATTAATGGCATTAAGTGCTCCCGAAACCTGAACTGTGAGGAAAAAGAATGAGAAAAATTGAAGAGAAGAGAGTTTTGGAAAGGAGGGTAAGAAAGACAAAGTAGTGTTAGTCATGGTTGGGAAACAATAAGTATTTCTAGGAGGATATCTGAGAGGGACATAATATATTTATGGGGAAGATAATGAAAGGAAATGGGACGTTGAGAACCTTGATAGAGAGGGGAACTTTAGACAACCGGAGAAAAAGAAGAAAAAGGAAGAGAAAATTCGGGTTGAATGAAGAAAGGGCGGAAGAATGCCGAGGTGAAAAACGAAAGAGAGTGAGAAGAAAAGTTCTTTTAATGCTAGGGATAAACCGTTTAAAATTAGCTATCGAAACCCTTCCTAGCCTCTTTTCATTCTTGCAAACAAAATAACAACAACACACCGTATCCACGTCGGATTAACACTTACAAGTGTCAGACTTTTCCTCAGCGATAGATAAAATTTGGCAACCTGAACAAACGAAAAAAAATCACATAGTATGGTGGCTGCACGAGTAAATGCGATGCGAAATCACACAAACATAGCATCTCTATCGATACAGTGTTATGTAACATGATCAGTTTGCTCGCAACGGCTCTCACTTGTCAACGCTAAATGCATATTGAGCATAACTAATTGGCAGAGGAAACGGTTTCAGGCTTTATTTTGTGGAAGTTATCCATCACGGAGAAAATGGAAAATAACTTTGTGAACTCTAAGAATTTATTGAAACGACCCGGGTTTCGACACTTAGTAACATATTCAGGTAGATGACACCTGAAGATGACACAAAATGTCGGAACCCGGCTCCTTTCAATACATTATTAAGCCCGTTTTACACGGGGAACGTAATTGCGCAATCTGATGTACCTACGAACGTGCATTTCAAATTGCATCGCCTAAAGCCGTGGATTGCTAGAACGCATGCGCGAATGCATGAACGGGAGATGGCAAAATAGCCCCTTCTCTAATTCGAAAATGATTGCACGCCCGATTGAGAAAAACATGCAGTTTGAAGTTGTGCAATTTAGTGCCCCGTGTAAAACGGCCTTTAGAGTGGAGTTCACAAAGTCATTTTTCATTTTCTCCATAACTAATTGATTTATACAGATTTGGAATACTCGTCAACTAGGCGGTCACCGTGTGTTCGTTTTCTGCCCCGGTAAAAAGAGAGCATAATATACCAAGCGGATTAAACTAGAGTTAGAGTGAAGCCCTGGAGGCTAACAACTTCCAAAAGTCACTTTCGGAACATAAGTACTGATCCTATATTCAAAGTTACACGACAGAAGAAGAATTCTATACTATAAATACATTTACTATTGATCGTATTACACATGCTCAAGTCTATGCCATCCAAATCTTAAACGCATGTCCTAAAATTCGCTAGATAAGAAATCGGACCGACACTGCAAGCCAAAAATACATATGAATTGATGAATTCCGACTGGCGTAAGTTAGTTCCGGCGCTACCAAAGCAAAGTCGTGAGTATTCATAAACGTTTCTCACAGCCGCATGGCCAAACACTCCTCGACCCCATAAACTCCGGGCATTGAACAACAGCCCTGATTTTAACATAACTGATCATATATTCCATTTCTAATTTTCACTACCCTCATTGGATAAATCTAATCTTTCACTAATATAAATAGACTGTTTTCATATTAAAAAATATTTTTCCAGGCACCAGAGACAAAAATACGACTGTGCATGACTTAAACAAACCATTTTAGGACTAGACTAGACAGAGGGCAGGACGAATAGATCTAAAGAAATTCTGGGCCGGCAACCTCAAAAAGCACAAAACGTACACTCAAAGGTTAACCGAAAGTTTGACTGAGTGTCACTACTCAAACAAACAACAAGTTTGTAAACAAGAAGACGGTCGGGACACAATTGAAGTAATCCAAAAATTGAGGTTTTATTCAGGATTTGAGACATTTTCTGACGTGACAGAAAAGGTCGTAAGCCCGCATATCCAAATGTGATACATATCCAGAGGGAACAATCCAATTTCCTTCGTGGAATTCACGCCACAGAACCCATTTCCAGACATGAGGTCGTTGAGCTGGGTGGGATCCCCACCCATCGAACAAGAGTTCGAATACAATACACGAGAAATGTTTCAGGTACGTTGCAGGTGCTCTCTTACGGATATTAGACAATCCGTTGTGTCACAGTTTAAACCTGGAGAGAATTTCACAATAACTGCCCGTTTCGCAAGCGAAGACGAAATAAAAGCAGAATAGCCAAGTGCTCTAACCAAAGCAGCAGGCGGTCATTTCCACCAAAATTCTTCCAACTATTACATAATAACTCTATTATGTTAAAATTACACCCTATGCATAGGAAAATCAAATTCTTGTCCTCATACGTCTTTTTTAATAATTTTAGGTGTATGCGTTTTTATAGGTGCTTCGGCATCGCGGGAAATTTTGCATTAGTCGATTTCTTCAAATAAAAGATGGAGCTTCCATTAACTGGCGTTCTATACAAATTAAAATGAAGTGGTATGGATGTTTTCTTTATTCTGCGACTGGTATATAAGGCTGTTGAGAAGAGAGACGGGGTGGAAACTAAAATGGAAATTTAACTTGTACATGCAACACTATTTGACTTCAGAATTTTTGTTTTATTCTGCAACATTACCGATCGTCTTTGCTACATGTTCAGTCTTTCCGATTCACTAACATCACCAGCGCATAGCAATTTGTAAATAAATGTTCAGTTAAATTCGCCAATAATCAATCAACGGAACCTAAATTTATATTTTATAAGATAAATGGGGAATACTCAATACTGTCCTAATAGTAAAGTGCTAAGCGTATAAAAATAATATATGAGGAGTTGAGAAATAGGTTTCACAAGCATTGCGATAAAGTGGCATGAATTTGTCAATTACTATTGGAAAGGAAGCGTAGAATGTTGAGATGTAGTCTAAGGAACAGGAGAATCTAATACGGAAAGTTAACGCGTAAATACACCATGTTAACACGTAAATACACCATCACTTGATTTCAGATTTATAGGTGGTTCTTCGGGTTTCCGACCGGGTTAAACTCTCCATTTCTGCCGAAGTTTCGACGAACGAGATGTTTATCATCCTCAGGGCATGAGGATATGAACGGCTCGTTCATCGAAACGTCGGCAGAAATGGAGAGTTTGACCCGGTCGGAAACCCGAAGAACCACCAATATCGCTACACGCCGGGAAAACCTTGGATCTGATTTCAGATTCATTGATTTCATTTAGCAACATTGTCGATCCCACTGACCAGTCCACCGTATTCAGAAAGAGGGAAGAGAAGAATACGCATGTTGTATGATATGAAACCAGGTGGCAAGTATGCTGAACAGAAGAGAGTGGTCGAGAGAGGAAAAGGTGCAACTCTATCAAGGATCATAGGAATGTAGCAATAATCCTAACAAAAACCTACCCTAACCGAAAGATAACTACATAATAATAGCAATCAATTCAACTCGTGAAGATTTTTAAGTCTTCGAAATTACTCAGTCTTGTTCTGTGGGTCACTACGAGAGGAGTGCCTTAGTTGCCCGCACAGTCGATAGCACGCGACGCTTTATTATTGAGTGGGTCTTCGTAGCGGCAGGCCGAGGGAGGTTAAGGGGGGGAAGGAGGGTTTTAAAGAGCGAAGGGCGATCCGATAAATAAAAAAATATTTCTTAAGTTCGATTTTCCGATGTTTTCGTCGTGATACGTTCCCCCAACGGAAGCAATTTCCTCTCTTTGGCCCATTGCTGCTAGGACGGATTCCTCGGCGTTCTCGGGGAATACCCGAAGGTTTGGTGTTACTTCAAATTACTAAAAACACAAAATTCTCCCCAGTTTCCTCCGAAAGCTTGACAATACCGCTCAAGACGACACGGAACTAGCATCGAACAAGCTCAACTGTCCATGCCAAAGTCATATAAGTGGAACGGCAACAGGGAGACTAGGTTTTATCAAGGGTAAGAAGTTGCTCAGATGATAATGTGAGATAACTATGTGAAGCCATATCTGTAATAGGTACGTTACAACCTATTAGAAACTGTAAAAAAAGGTTTAATAGGCTAACTTAATAAATTATAACGGTTTTTAAGATTAATAGGAAAATTTAGATCACATGAGTTTCAGGTTGACGTTGAGGATACTGTTTAAACCCCAAACTACATCTATAAGACAGAAAAGAGAGTAATATAAGAGAGATCGAATCGAACAGATACCTACGTCGAACAAATGCATTCTTCCCTCGTGCCATTAAAAATCACAGAAAAAACAGAGGGATATAAAAATCCATAAAAACTCAATCACTAATCGTCTCTTCCCTCTATATTCATCTTCTTTTCTATTCCCTTCCTTTTTCATGGCTGGCGTTCCGAAACCCCTGCCACACACGCTAATGAAAGCCCGCAGGGAAATATGTGGGCATACAAGTATCAGCGACTGACCAAATAGTTTTCGGAGCAGCGGTCCTATGCTATTGTCTAGAGCAAAGAGATCCATTCCGGTAAATCCCGCAGTTATGGCCTTGCTATTGCCTGTTTCAAATGTTACGGAGATCAAAATAGCAAGAGAAAAATGAATAAATTCTCATATCGAACTTAATATAGCAAAACAATCATTTGTTACTCCATTCAAAACGAACAACCAAACATTGAATGCTATCAATTAAATAAAAAAAAAGTTTTTTGCCAAAATTTCTGTCCACTACCTCAGAATAATATGCAAGAAACGTTGTCGTACACGGTCGTACATGATAAAACGCAACATCAAATGCTGTAAAATGACGTACTACTGCCTCAAGGATCTCAATTTCACACAAGGAATATGAACTTGCCTGATTGCCTATGGGGAAAACCCAGAATCCAGAGCACACGCTCGCTATCTTACCGCAATAAATACAAATAACTTCGCGGTTTTTAAGAGTACCACGAACGCCCTAGTGGGAGTTTATCATGACAAAGATCGCGTGATTGAGGCAAGAAGAGAATGATTCATATCCCTTTAGAATTAATGCTCAACACTCGCAAGGAGAAGACGGAGGCTGGTTAAAAACGGGAACGCTCGACTGAAGTGCTTCGCCCACAAAAAAACGTCAACTGGAACGTAAGATCTGGTCCACTGTACTAGATTTTCCGTTTGGTATTATGCTATAAATGCTTGGGTGTGGCGTTTACAGACCTATTCCCTTTTCTCTTTGAGTTTCCTTTTGCAACTTAGGCAAGTAACCAATGAAATGCGGACACCATAAAGAATAACGCCCACGTGAGTATTATCTAAATGACTGGGTGGGACATGGATCATTCCACAACTAAATAATACTTGTAGACTACGTCCTGTCTCGTTCTTAAGGCCTGTTTAGCCGAAATAGTTTTACCATTTTACTTTAGAGCATTGTGGAGTGGCCTATTTAATTCTGCCCTAATTTTTTGTCCTCTGATTTTATACATGTTTCTTTAAAAGAGACTGCAGCTTTAAAGACACCTTTGGAATTGAAAAAATAGATAGCAATAAATAGCAAATTTTCAATAGAAATGGCGATCACTCCTTGAATGCAGTAAAAGAAGTTGCACCGAAGGGACAAGTAAATCCAAGCGCTCATTAGAGAATGTTGTAACTTACTTTTGATATGTGCCTATTTTGCCCACTCGGAAAAAAGACAACGGTTTAGATTTGGAACTTGCCGTTACGCTAAGTATATGATGGTGTTATGTCAAAGCTAAAACGAGGCGTTCCCACTTCAACCAGCATCACTCCGAAATGTTTCTTTCGTTATTTAGTTTTATATTTATTAATTTATACATACATCATTAAAAAACAATGCATATCTGAGATCCTAATTGATATTTATTTCAGTGACTATCAGCCTTTCATTTACAGAACACAGCTCGAACTCCGGATTGGTTAAGTTCACCTAAGTTAACGCCCAAGTCTTAGCGATAATACTAAGCTCAATCGGAACACGGAAAGCCACGGCCAACAACGAACCGCACATTTCCACTCCCAAAACTGACTGAATACCGTTACCCGTTTCCCCGAATACCGAAACCCGTTTCAACATAAGATCAGAGAGTACATACTAGGAATGAATTTCGGTGACCCGTACGATGATAATGAGCACGAAAAGGCCGTTTAAAGCAAGACGTGAGAGAATAACAGGCACGAGAACAGAAAAACGGAATAAGAGTCAGATAGAGTAACTTCGTGAACAAATATTACTTGTACTCGTAGAGAGCGAAAATGTATCAATGCCGTCAATGGAGAGCATATGAGAGATAGCCCGCCTCTAAACTATCGGAACCGAAGTATACGCACCAGGCCGACCCCCACCAAACCTTTGAGAATCCAATAAATGTACTAGATTCCTCCTTCCGTGAACAATCGAGGAGGATGTACAGGGAGGGAAATAAACGCGGACCCATTGAGAAAGCCGGAGGAGGGAGGGGGGGCTCCAAGAAGACGACCTCGAAGAATGACTTGGAATCAATCGAGGGCTGATCCACGCCCATCCAACATCAGAAGTTCTTCAGATGGAGGGTAGGGGGACAGAGAAGTTGTCGAAGGAAGAGGAGGAGAGGAGATCTGGAGGAGTATTTCAGGATCAGGAGTGAGCGCGAAATTGAGAATTGAATGGGAGAAATACTTCGAGGAAAAGGTTTACGGTGGAAGGAGAGAACAGGAATGGGAGCATTAACTCGGTTCCCTCCAAATCCTGGAGGTAGCTCTGGAAATAATATATATGTGATACATTTCCGCAACTCCAAGAAATAATGGGAAGTTGGAGAAGTTATGTCTTCACAGCTGGATCAGGGGTTCTCACGTTGCTAGGTGATACGGAACGAGGAGACAGAGAAGATTTTTCAAGGGACTTCGATTATTGGCCGTGATACGAGGAAGTTAGAACGTAGGTTTGGTATTGCCCGGAAGATGTGGAAGCCTGTTGAGCGAACTAGTTTTTCTGCCGAGTCTATGCTTAGGGGGGGGGATGGACGTTTTGCTATGGGGGGGGGGGGGGGGGGGATGAACGCTTTGCTAGATCACAGCTTGTAAGTTTTAACCAGCCACGCAATTGAGAACCGAAAGAGCTGCTCGACTGATTGAGAGTCTGAAGTCTAAGGATTTTCGTAACTTCCATAACCGGACATTGTGCAATCAGCCTTTTTATCAAGACTCGGTAAAACATCATAAACCACAGCTTAGCACGAAACCTTATACGAAGGCTGGAAGAGTTTCAGAAAGTTTAAAAAAAATACGGTAACCCATCTTCTTTACCCCAATGTCCAAAACGATTATTTTCTTCTCCTACCGACGCGAACTCTACTCAATATTTTTCAAAAGCGCGAACGACCGATACGTTGTTATTTCCAGCGTTACAGAAAAGCTCCATGATCTGGCGACGATTCGAAATGCGTGAACTAATTTTTCAATTTAATCCGAAGAGTAAACGCTGACACCGCCAATGTGTGCGAATAAATCCAACTCATAGCCCACCACACGATTCGACAACCGGCTCGAATGGGGCCGCTACACTCATACCTTCCCTCTCCCAAGACAAATGTTTAAAGCGAAATGGTGGTAACCACCATAGAGTGTTGGAGAGAGAGAGAGACGACGAATGGCGTGGGCGGACAACTCCCGATAGCAATCGATTTGCTCAGCGAGGGCTGACGGAGAAGAGAGGATTCTCCCTCCAAAATGTATGTGGGTGACGCCGCGCGTGAAATCCGATGGAATTGGTCTGGAGGGCGGGCATGCAGGGGGGGGGGCGGGGGAAGGAAGGAAGAAAATGAAAGACGAACGCATTACAAGGGAGACACTGGAGCACGTGGAAAAAGGTCGATGTATATGGAACGTCAGGATACCACAGAAATCGCGCTCGAAAACCGGAGAGGAGAAACGAATTTCACGGGTGGGATCCGGGACGGACGATCGACGAACATGACGAAGCAGAGCAGGGAAACAAAGCTGGGATGATTGAGGAAGAAAATAGAGCTTCTCGAGAGATAATCCTCGAGAAAACTAAAGTTAGCCAAATGAGAATGGGACATTATTAAACGGAACAAAAGGAAAATGACTGAGACGAGCTCAAGTACGCACCTGAAATTCATACACGGTATGATTATGCTACGACATCAAAGCCCAGGTAGTGGTTATTTGTTAGCTCCATTTTGGCGGTGAGTAAAAGTTCATACATTCTATAAGCGCCAGAATTTTGATACTTGTGAACAGTGGCGTAAAAACGGGTTGGGGGGCAATGTACCTTTTCCCCCCCAAAAATATTGCGGAGGGCGCCGAAGTGTGTACTTTAAACTTTAGTCGGTATTTCACAAAACAAACACTAAAACGATTTCAAATAATATAGACAGCCTCAAGTTCGAGTTTGAAAATAAATTTTAGGATTATTTTGAAGTTCGAAAAAATGTTTTGGTAAAGGGGGCACCAAAACCCTAGTCCACCCTCCCTAAATCCGCAACTTTGTTACACCGCTGCTTGGGAAGTAAGATCACCAGTGATGCAAGACGCAAGAAAGATACAGTGAGCCATGAAACCCCAGAAGGGAAGGCATTCTATCAGTAGAGGGATAGTATATGAACGGCTACCAACAGAATCTTGGAAAAAAGGACCTTCAGGATAACCTTATTTTTAACAATATTAGGAGCAAATGTTATATACACGTGATCTTGGACAATTACAACATAGAAGACACGAAGGAAATTAAATGTAGCATCATAGAGAAGTAGAATATAATGCCATAGAGGGAATAAAAATTCACTGATACAATCACCATTTAAGCTGGGGAGAAAAGATATTTAATTAAAACTTACTAAAAAGAGGAGACAAGCGTAATGGATGCCTTGTGAGGAGTAGCACCCTTCCAGAAACAATTATACAAGCAGAAAAATAGGAGAGAAATTATGGAGGAACGAAGAGCTAGGCCGAAAGGAGAATGGAATAGAGAGCTGCAGCAAACCAATCTTCGGATATGCTCGGTGAAGCTCGAAGATAATGATTGGGGTAACCGAGCGGCTTTTAGTCACTCAAGGGAAAACGAAAGGCTTTAAAACTGAAAAACCTGAGGCACGAATGGTTGGATAGAGGGTCCGAAAACTCGTCTCTGGAGAAACTAAACAGTGATCAAGGAGACAAAATATCTTACCCGGGACTCGATTTCCTCAGGAGATAGGAGAATTCCGCATGGGGTTGGATACATGAGGTCACCCGCATCCTAGCGTGGGCACGCGGGTGATAACGGAAATGGGCGAGATAAAGAATGAAATGAGAACGACCTCGACCGAGGTCAATCATTGGGAAAATGGGCACACGGTAAAAGAGAAATTCACCAACTTCAACTCGAGGACAAGAACAGCATTTGCAAAGAAAATATCTACTATAGATCACTTCTAAGGAAACTATTACAGCAGGTTGTCCACCGCGGAGGGGGTCACGTATGGAATAGTTCCTGATGACTTTTACAAATTTCTGCGGACACCTGGCGCACTTTCGGCACTACATACAACATTTCTTAATGAAATGCTTCCTTCTTAGCTACTCACAGAGTCCAATTCCACCAATGTAGATCAAGGAGACAATTCTCTTCCTCATTATTCCTCAACATTCTCATTTCCACAGCCGAAATTAGGAGAAAAGTTTGGCGCACCCTTTTCTAACAATTCTCCGTCTGCTATCATTTGCGCACCGGAACTTTTCCCCAATCACATCTACCGTGTTTCATAACGCATTCCATTTCTGGTCTTCCGCCTGACTTTGTAATCGACGATATCTACCTTAAAAACTTAGAAAGCAAGCTGCCGTTTCTCGAAATGCACCAAACGAGTCACTCCCTCTATCCCAACAGTATTTCACCCATTTATACTTCTCCCTCCTTTTGAGAATCCACTTCGAAATCCACTCGATCAGTCAATTTTATCTAGACCGCCCATAATCAGCTGCAAATTACTAAGAGAAAAAACTAGCAGGACTTGAAATGGGCTGCCACCGTAAGAATGAAGTATATATCTCATAGCACATATGACCCAAAAATTTATCGATTCCTATTGTTTAAAAAAATTATCTTTCAGGGAGAAAATTTTCGCGCCAAAGGTTAACTCCCCAGAGGATACAAAAAATATGAACCCTGACTCACTTTCAAAGAAAGCAGCGAAAGTAAATAAAACCAAGGAAAAACTGGTAGGCAAGGAAAGCTTTTGGGGAGGCCAGAGGGGCAAGCCTACACATGTCTCTCTGCGCAGGGCTAACCAAATAATTTATCCGACAGCGCTTAAGCCCAGAGCATACGAAGGTAAGGGAGCATACTTGGAGACAGGGTGAGATTTGCTAAGGTGGCACACATTCGAGGGACAAGCGAGTGAGATGCGGAGAAATGGGTGGGAAGAATGCGAGGAGTGGTCCGAAATAGACGGGCGGCCCGCAGAAAGGTGCAGGTGGCCAGTTACTGGGAGCGTTATGGGTGGCGTGGTAACAACTGGCCACAGTCCAGGAAAAAGTTAAACAACTCCAATACACAGCAGCAAGGGTTATGTGAGAGACAAAGTACTACGCGTCTCATATTCGTATTTCATCCACGTCCACACGGAATTCTGCAAGCCACCTCAAGGGTGTGTTGATGCACTAACCATCAAACACAGTCATATTTTTACTACAACTTTTACCAAATACAGTTTTATGTAAAGTTAAGCAACATACGAGGGAGGGACTTCACAAGCAGTACGGGTTCATCACGTGACTCAGGAACACTTTGTGACTCGTGGGAAAGAAAATGAGCCACAACGACACTTCATCGCAGCTGTGGTTTCATCAAGTAATGCAAAGGATACAGTTTCAGGCTTCAATCCGTGGAATCTTTTCATATTGAGAAGAGAGGAAAAAAACTCTGATATCTCACATAAAATATTTTAATTTCACGACCAAGGTTTTGCTTATTTTTCCCTTGCCCTTTTCCCACACCCCCTTCCCTCACGTTCACAGGTATAAATACCAACTGATATTTGTAATGTCACCTGAAGATTCTGCACAGCAGCGAAACATGGATCGTGAAATAAAATATTTTATGCGGAATAGCAGTTTTTTTTCCTCTCTTCTCAAGTATTGCATTTTAGTTAAATAAAAATATTTCATCTAGAAGGATCAAAGTGACTTCCTTGAGCAAACCAGAGGAAATAGTTTCTCTAGTACGAGAATGCCCTCATCGCAACACCAAACAACCATATGAAATTATCGCCGAAATTAGTGTTGAAATTAACTTTTGCCAACGCCAATAACTTGTCTAAATCTGCTCGTTTCTTAGCATTCTCGGACAATTTGGGCATACTAGCTTTCTGAAACTATCAGTATTTAACTTCAGTGAATCAGCCGATAGTGGGGTCACTTTAACACTGCAAGGTTGGTTCAACCCAGGGATTAAATATTTTAGAAAGGGGTGGGAGTAAGGAAAGTAAAGGTGCTTAAGGATCGACAGTTTTGCGAACGATGCAATGGACGAAGCATTAAACCGCTGCGAAAATTAAAACGCAGTGGACGGAATATTACTGAAAACTACTCAAACATGAAACTCGATCCTGGGACCTCTATATGGCTACTACACTTTCAGCTAATTAACAGCACTTTGTAATAATCCACATCTTGCCTTATTAACTCCACCCGTTCCGGCGTTTTCATTCAAGAGGTTTAAAAACAATAATCAATTACAATAAAACAAAACTTGCTCGTTGGTACTGAAACAAATAGCGAAGTAGAACTAAATGTTATCACTGAACATAGACGTTCAAATTCCACCAAGGCAATTCACTCGAGATTAATTTCACCAGTGCACTAACAACAACACGAATTCAATCCCCTTTTGAAGTCAACTAATGCGCGCTCCTGAAGAATTTAGGTGTTGTTAGAATGACTTCAAAGGGTAATACTATCTTGTTATCGAAAGACGCTGCGTGTAATCCACAGCTGAGAGAGGGGGAGTGCAAGAGGGTGAAAGGGGGCGATAGATTCAGCAAGATGGGGCCAGGGAAGGGATGGGATGTGCTTGGACAAGGTCCAGCGGTGAAGGAGGCTGAGCGTCTTACGTTGGCGGTGGAATATCACCAGCTGTTCGCACCGGGCCTCAACGAGAAAGAACAAACTGTTCATAAATGAAGTCACACACCAGGGCTACAGTCCGCTGTGACGATGTGTGACGGAAAATATCTAGCTAAATTTTACGTCGCAGGAAGTGCTACCGAAACAAACAAATCACCAGCGTTATCGCGTCCTTTTCACCTAGTTGGCCACAACCTATCTGTACACCTTGCTCTTACCAATACCACCCTTTCGTGCAGATACCAAAGGAGTGATCCTTACAACTTCAAAATCCACTTCCCGTGGACACACTTTTGACGTAGGTAGGCACTACACGGTATAGGAATCTTTCCTCATTACTGATTTCACTCCATGAAATTCCTTACCCTTGCCTCGTCGACATTGCGCCGTTTTTTTCTAGTTTAAAGCCTTTTTTGACCAATTTCTAAAAAAAATTGAACTCGTGCATTACCGATTTTTAAGATTATTTTTATTTCACAATTTGTTTGATTGCGCTTGCACTTATTTTATATATGCTTACAGTGAAAATTAAGTGTTAATGTTTAGGGATCTCCTAGGGGTGAATGAAAAAGATACAATCCCTTAGCCAGCCATTATATTTACGATGTAACGCTTCATACTGCCCAAACAACCACACAAATGGATAAAATATATGCAGAAAAAAGAGTAATTCAACCTCGATATACTTCCGAAGGAAGCGAAATGTAATGGTCACATGATTCAAAGTATCAATGAACGAGATATTCTATTCACACAAGCAGAGAGTGGCGCGTATTGATGTCCAACCCACAAAATCTCAGAACTAGTGAGAGTCCACAAGATAAGAGAATTTACCGGTTCCAGGCTCAGAACCCTGTGGAGAATGCCGTAGCCGACCGAAACGGAAGGTAATGCGATTAGAGGAGCAGGGACAGTTTACCTTTCACGGGGATGAAGGGACTCAAAATTCCAGAGGGAGGTAGGAGGGTTTGATTTTAAGGGTGAGAGAGTTCGTGAGGGCCCTGTGAGTGATCTTTCACGGCACAATCCTTCGTCAGAGGAAAATTCATCTACCACCACATACTACCCTCCTAGCCACCGAAAGGGCCTGAGGCAGGAGGTGCTGCGACACCAGCCAAATAGAAGGTAGGAAGCAGAAAATAGAGGAAAGGGATTGGGAAAGGAAAGAGAAAGGAAGTGAGATGTGTTTTGTCGGACTTGTGCCTCGCTCTGTCTCTGTTGATAGTATTAATGGAGGATTTTTATATCCATCCGCTCGTTAGTGTATATATCTTATTTTGTCACTTGTGCCAGTCAGTCATAGCGGTACAGTGAGGGCTTGAAATAAAACGAATAAAAATAACAGGGACAAATCAATTTTAAAACCCCAGAATGCAATTAGTATAGCGATGAAATAAAAGATTTTTTTTTGTACTTTCCACCGTTTATTTGAAATATAAAGACGGTCTTTACATTTCAAACAAACGGTAGACATTACAAAAGGATTTATTTCATTTCAAAAATGTTCCTATTCCACAAAATCTCTCCAAAAACATTAATCAGTTAGTGTAGTGGTTTAAATTTATTGGCTCGAGTGAATTATTCAAGTGGCACCTAAAATCGATCTCTTCCTGGAGTCTAAGAATTATGGCTCACTTTCTGGGTCGCCTAATAACATCACCAGTCTCAAAACTCAAAAGTTGAAGAAGTCTATTGCATTCGCGGGTGCGATTTATATGGCAAAGACAATTGGAGAAGATCAATTAAGGACGTTACATCAGTCCTCGACAGTAATGGCCATAAGAGGATTCCATCTGAAATGATAATACGTCAGTAACAATGCCCACAAAAACACCGACTTCCGGTGACCACGTCGAAGAATTGAGTAATCCCTCGGTACTCCGTTATGGGTGACTGGGTTTATCTCCAACGCGACCCGGAAGGTAAAAACGAATGCTACGATTAAAAAAAACAGAACAATAAAATACTATCAGGAGCATTTACCGAGGACACAAAGCCGGCGGAAAATAAACCAAAAGAAAATCCAGTGAAACTAGAAGAAAAATACTGCTTATGAGTCCGAACTTTCATATCTCTCAGTGAACTTGTTTAGGGAAACTCAATGAAAACCACCGACTCCATCATTAAAGAAGGCTTAACGCAGAAAAAATGAACGAAGTAAATAAGCAGTCCTCTTCACATTTTACACGTGCACAACTCAACATTTTACAAAAGTGTTATAATGCGTTTCCCTTCCTGCCGAAGACGATTGATGAATAAATTCCTGAATCAGCGTGAAATCTTAAAAGGCTTTGTGCTGATGTCCACACGCTTTCAAAAAAAGCGCTCTTTACCTTCGTGAAAATCGATCTCATTAGTAACTTGAATACAGCATTTTAATATTTAAGTTTAAAAGCCGCTTTCTCTAAAACTTAAAAATTCATTTGGTAATTGGTGATCAAGAACGGCGAATTCATTAAACTGGCAACTTCTAAGTCGGCCTACAGTGAAGATAATGAATGCAAACCCTACATACCTTCATTTGGAACAACTGTATTACGAGAAAAATAAAATTCATACATTCTTAAATTTACCCAGGTAGCTAAAACAATATGGAATATCGTATTCTGAATCTTAAACAAAGAAAATGTCACGACAGGCCTGTTACCATTTATTAGGCTCTGTAAGGATTCCCACATACGACTTCAGGTTGTTATCATGCTTCTCGTGGTCTAACTGGCGTATAATGATAGTCCCGTGGGAAATGCCTCTCAGTGGTCACGCAAGTTCCTTGTAATCCATCCTCAAATTCCCTTCGGTTGGTCTACGTTCCATTTTAACCCTCAATTGTGATTACTTATTTGCACAGAAATGGAAAATTTATTTACCCTTAGTTACCGGCAGCCAACAACACTGGTCGCAGAGACAGAAAGAAATAAAAATCCAAGAAAAGAGAGAATTTATGGATGGACAAGAAAATTGCGAAAACATCCAATTGTAAGCAGTCTACAATTAGATATTTTCACAATTTGCCGATATTATAGAAGTTACAAATATTACAACTATCATAAAACGCGACAAAAACCGGAGGTTTTTCACCTTGCGACACTGACTCAAAGTTTATCTCCACAATTCCTTCATTCCTCAAATAATCCATCTCTCGACGAAAATAACGTCAGTTGTCGATCTAAACCGCAAACAACTGCTTCGATAAATGTTACGCATGATCGTAGACTTCTTAACGATCTCTACGATAAATTCTGTGTTTATTCACACGGTTCTAAACTATCACTACGGTACATACAAACTTTGCATATGCGTGGAAATGGAAAGATATCTACGATTAATATTATGCACGTATGTGGACTTCCAAACTGCTTCTATGATACCCATTAAGCATATGTGTGGACTTGAAAAGGATTTCTATAGAAAAGGACTACTGCCAGAGAAAAATGGTTTCCTTGGCCGGGAATCGAACCATGTACCATCGAATTTATGGGCCAATACGCAACCAATACGTAAGCCCTTTCAATACTAACGAGACATATTTGTCTCAGCGAATATACTCATATTGCCCATCGAATAATATGTCCCTGCGAATAACCTGACTAACTCGTAAACCATCAAGAAATTAAAAGCAAATCAGGCGTCTAATGTTATTAAACAAAGAGGCATCCAACACGCTAGAGCTTTTCAATACTAACAGGACATTAGTCCCAGCCAGTGAAAAATATCAGTTTTGAAAGGGTCAAAGGTAATTTTTGAGGATCTAAAGGAACTAGCAGCCATGTAAGTGACCTGTGGTGCAGTGGTCCACCCAAGATGGCACTCGCAGTAGGGAAAATCCTGCACTGCACTTCCACCGAGCGTGAACGATTCACCACTATGCATAGGCTTCCATTTTTAATGTATTCATGTCTGCAGGGGCCGACATCATGGTTACGGGGTCGAGTGGGCAAAAAAATCATCCCATAACGACCTCCCGCAGGGACTGGATCATCAGTCGTGCACATCCACGGCGTCACTTCTGCCGAAAGTGAAAGTTACGAATTGATTCCTTGCAGCGCCGAGGTAGAGGGAACGGGAGGAGTAGGGGGGGGGGGGGGCTCTCTCGACATCCCCTCCTCCTGGAGAAAGTGCAGAGAGAGGTACACATCGCCCCTCACCCACCCCGCCACCTCTTCCTCCCGCTACCTCCTCCCGCGTCCCAACCTACGCGCCCTCCTCCCTCCCCTCCACTTCCCTGCGAAAAGGGTTGGAGGGGCGGAAGGGGAGAGAGAAAGTAGGAGGGGGGCGGGAAGAGAGAGTGAGGGGAAGGTATGTAGGGGAGGGGAGACAGCGTGCGATTTCAAGGTCCTCCCGAACATGTGACGGTGAATCTCACATGGCGGGGGAGGGATGGGGGGAGAGAGAGAGGGTGGGGGGTGGGGAGAGAGGACGGTCACCTGGATGAAACCTTCCCCCCTCTCATCGCTTGCGTGTCCTAATTTATACAGTTTCGCGGAATTCACATTCGATTTTAAACACGCCTGGCGAAAAATTAACGTTCCTCATGTGAAAATTTATGTGGAGACAGCACGGCTACAATTTGGATTACGTAACCGCAATAATCATTGATAGAAGATTGCAATTTGCGAAATTATTGTCCAATTTTTTCAACAAGCCTGTGGGGAAATTAACGATTCACGGGCTGAAACTTAAGCAGAGTAGGAATTTGACACCACCGCAGAGATCGGCGATGGAAAATTTTGCACAAATACACGAAGTTTTCAAATTTCATTGAATCATGCAAATCTATTGACGCTAGTTAGCACCTTTCGACTAGTATTGCGGTGCAAGTCACAAGTTGTCCCAGTAATTTATAATTTATATCAAAATTTAAAATATAATGGAATTAGGGAAACTCCCCGGAGGATGAAAGGTGAAAGGTTTTTTTGTCACCTGGATGCATGCAACTCCCCCCCCCCCCCCACGTTATCGCAAGCGAGAAAAAAATATATTTTACCCAAGTAAAAGGGCGATTTTTTCAACGCGTCTTGTGATAAATCAATGATTCACAAGCTAAATGATTAAGCTTAAACAGAGATGAACTGTGCCAACCAAACGCAATAATCAGTGACGCTCAGACAGAATAATCAGTGAATCTCAATTCCTCTAAGGACTGAGAGAAAGTCAATATGTAAAATATTTACACGATATGCAAGTTGTCGAAACCGTGGTCAGCTAGCATAGATAGAACCGTGATCAGCATAAGATGGAATGTTTAAGTAACTAACTAACACAGTAAGAAGTACTTCTGCCACGCAGTCGCACAATGTAGCAGAGCCAGCTACTTACTGAACGTATGCATACCGGGGCAGTTTAGAAGAAACTGATAATGCAACAAATACAAGAGTGAATATCAAACCGTTTCTTTGTCAATGCAAATAATTCTGGATTTTCTAAAGCCTGAGTATTTTTTTCACGATTACGATGGAAAAAATTTTATGACCCTCTTCGGGTTTTTTTTACAACCAACAATTAATATTGCTAACTTTTGCATATTTTTAAAATTTTCGACCATGTAGCAGCCTAGTAACATACACATTCCAAATAAGTGCCAAAAAATCGAGACATTTCAGTCCGACTCCTCCATCCTCAAACCCATCCGAAGGAAGTTTACGACCACGAGTGAAACGAAATTCCTAAAACTTTCCTGAGGAAGAAAGAATAACTTTAGTTTTTACCCCCCTCCCCACTTAAGGAAGATAAAAAAGTCGTTACAATTAACTCCTTCAACATAAAGAGCTCGCGGGAACTCGTAAAAATTAAGAGTTATAGCTAAAACGTTCGCCATCCTCGGAATGAGCAACATTTGAACTCCCTCCTAGGCAGTGCTACGCAAAATGACGGAGTAATCTTAAAGGCATTTTCTAGACTTTTTTAACTTCTGGCACCCGACGAGATTAATTGGCCCCCTAACTGCATCGTAAGACACCGTGCACCAAATAAAGTAAGAGAGATATACACTGGTACTCATAGGTAGCAAAAACGTTTTCCCCAGGCGCTGTTCTTGTTCGCGGCAGAACCTCGGAAAATATTCATCAATTTAGCAACAAAATAACACACGCAACAAACATTTTTTTTTCGTTCACGATATAAAAAAACAGCTAGTGTATTTACACCCCCGTCCCATGCCCTTGCCGTGGTTCGCATAATAAAACTGAGTAATAAATGCAGACTTACACGGCGAAAATGAGGAAGAACATGAATCACCCAACTAGGCTATCTATGAGGATCGATAGACACTGTAGGCATCGTAAAACTTGGAGCTTGGTGGCATATGCTATGCTATGGGTTCAGGAAGGGTAAAGCAAACTCAGAACAGTGAAAAGATACGCCGAAAGTCTAACGCGGGGACCTCTATAGGGAGCCTAGGTCCCTTTGTCCCTTCACTCTCGTACGCTCTCCCTTCCCTGATGACAAGTTCTACGCAAGCAAATATCGTAAAGTTCTGCGCTGCCTATTCACCACCTTAAATAGCACAATTTAGCGAGTACGACCAGAGTACTGAGATAACGCCTGCCTGGTTGTTTTGGCGCTCGTCACGTAATACGAAATCTCATTAATCTCACACACTAAACTCGATAAAAGACCGATTCTCGCGCACGTGGCACGTTCCCACGCTGTTCGCGAAGCACGAGCGCGAATCCGTCCCGCAACGCTTGTAAACCACGTTCCCCGTCAAATCAAACCCTCCCGCGCCGCACCGCTCCATCTCGCCCCCAAAACCACCCGCCATTATTAATTCGGCTGCCACACGGTCCCCCACCGCCTCCCCCTATACGCCTTTGCCGCTCCACCCCTCCCCCTTTCCCCTCACCCGCCGCCTTCTCTCTCCCCAGAGGCAAGTGCGTCTCTGCCTCCAACCTACCCGAACCCTAAAATCCAAGGGCAAGGGACGGGAAAAGGGAGAGGGATTTTATCGATCAGTCGAGAAGCGGGTGAACGCAAACGCTCGCTTGAGGGACTCCCTCCCCCCTGCTGTTCTGCACTCACTAGACTAAACTGACCAATAATTGCAAGCTCGTTTACAAAGTATAGGTGAGAATTGGCTTGAGTACCAAACTTACCTACGCTATTTCAGTAGGGTATCGAAAAATAAACAAGATAGAGACTAAGAAATCCATCGCAAATTTTCAAACCTGAACGCGAAGTAAAAGCCGAGTAATTTCCACTTAAAAGACCAGACATAAGAGGAATACCCTCATAACACACGTTCACTGGAGTATATAATTATGTAGTTCCTAAAAAAAAAGAGATTCTCTCACCGGCACAGTGAATCGCTCGCGTCTACCTCGACACAGCATGTGCTTGCTCTGTTAAAATTCATTCCCTGCCAAACACTTGAAAAAGGAGAGTAGAATATTATGTGGATGTAGATGATTAGCCGTAATACGAAATTCTCGAGCCGTATAATTATAAGCGTTGGGTAAATTTTTGTAACAATCCTCACGAATATCATTCATGCGAGGCTAAAGCACCAATAACCAAACCACCTTCTCAAACCTAAAAAATATCTTTGAGATGACGAAAGTTGTACAATATTTTACACTTCGTGTCCGCTTATAATGCCAATTGCACAACAAGCTTACCAGCTGAAGTGGGTAAGCCCAGGATCGAGTCCTATTATCCCCGAGAACATATTAAGAGGCCGAATTCCACCACTTCCAACTTTAGCAAGGCCTATTCAAATCAACCACAGCGCCGAACGGTTGACGAGATGTCAATTCCACCGCGACATGGAGTATTCAGCCGAGCTGAATCGAATCGCTCCGCGATATTCAAAGGACTTTTAGTGAAAGGATGCGAGCCGCAAGGGTAGCCATTAATAGAGCGTGAGCGGACACTCGCTGACCCTCTGACGGACTTCAATCCTGGAACGTGCACGACCGGAATTTCGGCTGGAGATAGAAAAATGACGCACGGCCCGCGAGGAACGAGCTAACAGCGTGTATCCCGTCACCGCTGCATTTCCCGAGATTAGTCGGGTTTTCAAATAATGGCGAGAGAGGGAGTAATCGAGCCATTAGAAATACGAGGCCATCCGCACCGGCCCGAATCTCCTGTGGAGACGTGACAAAGGAGCAAGCGTTGGTTCCAGGCGCCAGTAAAGCATCAATCTACTACTATGAAAGATTTTAGGCTTTCCTGGCGAATAACTGAAGTGAATTATTCTCGGGATTCACACCGGGTTAGGCTTTCCATTGGCCGCTAAGGAAATATTGACCTGAAATCCGAGAACAATTCACCTCATCCATCTACTACGATACATTTGTCCCGCAAAAATATTGACAACATTCAAACAAATAAGGCATGAACTCTGAGGTTTAAAAAAAAAACACTAACAAAGGTTGGAGCATTATTGTGTATGAATTTAGCGGGAATTGATTGCATGGTATTTGCGTAGTAATTCCCGAGAGGTCAATAAAAAAGGGTTATTTTTTCCTTAACGCCCATGAAACAGGCTTTCAATATACCTGAAAAAATGTTTGGTTGTAATCATTTAAATGGGAATAAAAAAAGGTAAATTTGATTATCCGTTTCATAAAAATTGGCCCAGGATAATAAGTCTCAAACTCAGGGTCGCACACTTTCTGCACCGACGATAGGGTGGTGGGTATTTGAAATGAGAAATTTCGGGTAAATTGTATCTTTACGTCAGAGAGGCCGCACTTAAAATAATCAGCAAGTGCTTGGAGCCCAGCGAGGAGCGAAGAAAGAGTTGATTAAGTAGTTAGATAAGTTCAAAGAAGATCAGCCACATTTATAAAAAAGACACTCCAATGAGAATAAGCAAAGTGTAACTGAATTATTGTATTCAATAGCATAGATATCCCTCATAACGAGAAGAAAGCACGCGAGAATCAGGTAAAGAGGACTCGGGATTAATTCTCACACAGGCGAGAATACTATTCCCCGGCACTACATCAGAAATCGGTAAAAAGACACTCACTTAAAGGTTTATATAATCCCTTAGCCTTTACACCACTCCAATAGTACAAAAGAACCATCGAAAAGCGCCGATTAATTTAAATCCAATATAATAATATATTAGCATTTACATGAAACACTTTTTTCACACTCCATGGCACAAAAATGGTGGGTGCCTGAACACCCCTAGCCCCACACTCCCTAGTGACGACTCGCGGGCTACAACGTAGATGTCGAGATCTCCCATGCTCCGCTAACTCCTCCAGGGTGCCGGCCTTAGGCGACAGAGAGTCGGAGAGAGTTTCGTTGGCCCGGGGCCACTGCGCCCCCTCTTCGCCCCAGGAGGCTTACTAAGAAGAAAAATGCCCACAAGCACCGGACGAAGGGGCGCCTAATCCCAAGAAAGGAGATAATGCTTCATTTTTTGTCTCAACCGGGATTGTATATTAAAAAAAAACTACCCAAGAAGGAAAGAAGGGCCACGAAAGGAGGTACATACATTCAACGGGAAACTTCGTCGACAGGAATTTTCAAAATTTACAAAAAAAAACTCGGAGAAGGTTCACTTCTGATCCCACCACACAATTGGCCTTTTATCAGACACGAGATCTCAATTATCTTCACCGATTAGGTAGATGACGTACAAATAACTTTTCAAAAAATTATTCCGCAGCTAGTGGTTAACTTATTTTACGAAAATAAGAGCACGGAAACGTTTCATTTCACCCGAGGGTGTCCAATTCGGGGTGAACAGTGTCTTGTCCGTCGTAGACACTAGGGAATACCTTTTTCTCTGGGCAAACCTCGGCACGGTAGGACTGACGCAGTGCCGGGACGGCACGATGGAGGGATGCTCGTGACGTCAATGCATAGGTCCGCCTCTTGCAGTGAAAGGGAGCCAGGGTGTTTCGCAGGCTATTACCCTGCAACGGGGCGAAAGATTGTGGAATGGAAAAGGGTATATTTTTTTCTATTTTTTTTAAACCGTCAAAAAACGACATGAAGAGAGTTAGGGATAGAGCCTGTTTTACGGTTGCCCGAATTTTGTAGAATTACGAAAGCCTGGAAACAGGTTTTTTTTAAAGAAAGCCCACTTTGTCAATGATGAAATGAAATGGCTATCACTCGTACGTGTGTGCTGGTGAATTAAAGTAACGATAATGGAAAGATCAACATGAAAATAAAGCCATCAAATAAATATAGACTTGTCAAACAAAAAATAAAAAGTACGAATAAATGAGAAAACCTAAATGGCCAACGAAATAAATATCAAGTGAGGTACACGACAGCTAAATCCTAAGAGCGAAAGATGCCACTAATCGTTCTATCCTAAAAGGGAGCATAATGGCATAAATTTAATCATAAGAGTGATATATCAAGAGAATTCAGCCACTACGATTCTCACGGATAAACTAGTTTCTGATGAGCGCAGATCAATATTGAATCCGGAACTCTCTAATGATTCTATATGCAATTTCTCCTCCAAGAAAAATTGAACGGAAAATTTTACCAAATGGCAACAAATTAGGAAAGAAAAAAACCTCTACCACACTGAACCAACGACTGCAATCGTAGACAACTAGATATGAAACTAAACTGTTAATAGCATGAATTAGTCTACAGGGTTTTGTTTGCTTGACTAATGGCCACCGATACCCATTGAATAACTTTCCGGAAATTTCCAAAGCAAATATGAAGTACGTATAACCGTCTCCTACTAATCAGAGAAGGAGAGACAATATGTAAAACGGGAGAAGATTGACGGTGAGTGCGACATAGGTAATTGATCCCTGCCGGCTGAACAGAAGAGGTGAGTAGTGTGCATCAACCGTAATCCCTGCAGAGAGTTATCAGGTTAATACTCGACTAGAGTTGCGGAGAAATGAGCATGGAAAGAGACTGGAAGGCGAGAAAAAAGGCACAAAAGCCGTGAAATGCGAGGAAGGGGAAAGGGCATTTGAGGACAGTGGCCGTCCAGAATGGGTGGGATTGAGTGTCCTAGAGTCGGGCACGGGTAAAGTGACCGCCATGAACGAATGCAGGGATACGCCCATAGAGTGGATACAAATCCGCCTGAGGATATGATGCAAACAAATGAAACAAGAGCACCGGCTGGCCCCTTCCACTTCGGGAAAGAGAGAGGCTTGGCTACGAGTAGGTAATGAGAATGTCGATCGCTCGTGATTGAGGACTTGCATCGGAGGCCGACGACGGAGTGAGGGGCCAATGAGAGCCGGAATAAAGTAAAACGAGTAGCGACTAGTGCGTTAGAGAGGAAAATGGGATACATAAAGGGACAGAGTCAAAAATAACTATTATTGAAAAATACCATTGGAGTACTGAATGGCTTACCGAAACTTAACCATCGAAGCCAGAGAGAGATGACAAAAACTTTAATATTTCTTCAGGATTTATATAAGCCAGATCTACCTTTACCGGTTAAGGTCGTCGTAGAATGAAAGTTAACAAATTTTACAGATAAATAAACATTTCACGAAATACGAAAAAGTAGGAAAAAAATCTTCAGGATAGGTCGGATAGCTATATGACTTTCCGCTTTTCCAAAAACAAGTTTGCAACAGTCTATCACTACTACTTTTACAAAAAGTAGACAATCAACACAAAGTATAACAAATGTTGTAAATTAGGCATAGGATAAAAACGCTCAGTGAATTTATAATATATTTCACAAAACACTGTATGAATTGGGGCGCGCAAGCCGAATTGCAGCGGTATTACAATTCCTTGAAGCTAGACACTCCTCCCGGATATTTCCTGCCCTCCTAATCGTTTTATCTACCAGTGGCTGTATAACACTGCTTGCCCAATATTATTTCCCTCAGATGTCCTACCGCCAACCGCCGCCGCCCATTTCATACCGCTCAAAAGTCTTACTGCAATGTATTCGTCTCTCAGCTAGAACGCCCGAGGTCGGTCAATATTTTGCACCCAATTAAAATTCGCACAATTGCTATTTATATGACCATAAAAGTGAATAAGATGCCTAGCTACCAATTCTTTGATGAACGCGTGCTCGGGAATTAAGAAAACAAGCATACTACCTATCACTCACTCTCAGCAACGCGACGCGACGAACGCGACGAAAGAAGAAAGTCGAGAAACGGTCTAATTACGGATAAGCCGAAGTGCCGCGGGAATTTCGCAGAAAATTTGCTCATACCGAGCGAAAAATATCCAGTTTTTTTTCCAGCACCAACGAAATTTTATTTATTCAAATTTATCGAAAAATCAACCTACGATATAAAATGACACGAGACATTCGAGTAAGAGCAGTCCAACAACGTAAACCTGGCTGTGAATCACTTCGAGATATGAAAACACTTAACGGTGGCATGCATTGCTATCCACTGTCTTCCTCGATATGTTTTCCCATCGACCGCACCACGTGATGGATTGAGTGCTTAGAGTATATTTCCCCAGGGAGGGAATCCGTTAAGTCAGGGCGGAGGGGGGGGGGTGAGAAAATACGTCGCGAGAGCCGGGTGCATCCGCCGCATGGCGGGCACGCGGTCGGGTCCAAAGGGCTGGCGGGAAATATGGGAGGCGGCGGTGGAAGGGGGCGTGGCGTACCACGTGACTCTTGAGTTACGCAACCGCGGGTCAGGACGGAATAGGTCACCCACGGCATTGTTGTTCGGTGCGTGCCTGCGAAGAGCGGTCTCACAGAGAGATTGGAAAGGGGGGCGGGGAAGAGCATTCATACGAACGAGCGGCATCCCGCAAAGCGGTCATAACACGCACCCACGCACCCTTTCTTACTTATTCTACAGTCCACAACTGGTGGGAATGCAATAGACAAGGCCTTGAGTAACACAAAGCTATGGGTTCAATCACCCAGTACCTTTTATAAACAGAGTCTGATAAAGGAAACAATGGGAACAACTCTGTAATTCCATATTTTAGCGGCATAGGTCGTTGAAAATTTAATGCAACGTATTGACAAGATATTAACAATAACAAAGGAAATAATTGGCACAACTCTTGAATTACATATTTTAGCGGCATAGGCCGTTGAAAATTAAATGCCTCGCATTGACAAGAAACTCACAATAACACAAAAAAGTCTGGTGTCCTAACTGAAGGTGAGTGTCGATGGCAATTTTGCCACTTGTGGCGACGCATACGAACTTAAGAAAGACTCCTAATGAGTGTCAGGGCTTTAAACTTAGAATCCTTATCATTTGTTTTTGACTGAGGTTATAAATATATTAAAGACGATAATGAAAGAATATTTCAGACAATTTAATGAAAATATTACTTATATAGACGTAAAACATCACCCATAGTATTTTGTCCTCAAAGAGTCTACTTCTCAGCGTAAAAACACTAAGAAAAACTAACTTTCATCAACTCCATTCGTTAATTATTTTTTCCTATACGTGAAATACCTCCAAGGAGTAAAATTTCTACAAAATAATGTTCATATTGATTCCATCCGTTCAAAATATCATTGTAGTGTAACCTGAGGAACAAATGAATGACAATTGATAACATAAAAGAGCGGCATAGTAAAAATACAATCAATTAGCAGAAAACTGAACCACTTGCGACCATCCATAAGCATGTGTCATGTATATCTTCCGCTTATAAATCGATATGATAAAAAATATCCAGTAATTTATATCTCGACCTTTACATGACGCGCACATCCATAGCCGTAGCAAAGAGAGGATTCGTCAACTGGAGTAAGACTAATCTACGCGAATTTTAGTATATTGTGACGAAATGGTAGGTAAATATTTCATTCACTCGAAAATAAAAATCTCTTCGCAAGCAGATAAGCTTGAATAACAGGGGGCAAATTGGTAATCTCCCTCCATCAGAAAATCACCAATACTGCAGCACTTAATTCAACAACGTCCCAAGTCAATGACCGATATACGGAGAGAACTCATTGAAAAGAGAAAAGTCCTCTACGTACACAGAGATACGGAGGAAAATTCAGAAATAGAAACACGCAAAGATTGCAAAAAATTGTATCTTCAACCTGGAAATGTTTTTGATCGGTAAGAATGGCGATTTATTACCAAGTTTGTTAGCTTCGGTGACTGAGAGGTAAAATCCTCGCCTGCTAGCTCAGGGGTCGTTGGATGAAGTCCCGCAAGATTGGATTCACTCACCACCCAGGGCACGAATTTTCAAGTACATAAATTCTCTTTATGCAACAAAGGCCTAGTGGGTCCTTGCCGAGAAATAGTGAAGGAACCGAACACGCAGCTTATCTAAAATCCACTCATCAGGAAAGGGAGGAAAGGGAGAGATCAGTCCTCCCTCTTTGTCAGGGTATCAGATTGGTGAGATAAGAGTACTGGCTATACATCACGAGGGTTTGAATTCCGTCAGTGGCCGAGATTTTTCCGAGGAATCCCGATCCTCAGTAGGGAGTGTAATATTTTAGGCTTTTCCGACGTATGCTTAGAATATAGAGCTCTTGGGTTTCCAACCGGGTGACGTTGGTGAATTTCCCCGACTTTTCGAAGGCGTAGTTTGCCATCGTCCTCATTGAAGAACGCTCTACAGAACGTAAAGGTAAGCCTGGCCGGCCGGTACCTTGTAAAAATTCAACCTGGTTATCCGGTCAGGGGGAATTGGCTCACGCCGGTACAACTCACCAACATCGTCCAGTTGGAAACCCGAGGTCTCTGCATTTTCAGTTGGGAGGTTCGCGAACGGTATTTCAAGTGCAGCACTTAGTCCATCGGATGGGACGTTAAATGGCGGATCTCAAGGCACCTTTCGATAAAAGTAGGCTAATGCATACTCGGGTTTTCTCTCAATCCTTCCTCCATTCCCTAGATAATCCTTCCCTATCATCAATCTACCCACCTGTCCCAGTGGCACAAATGACCTCAGAAATCGGTCGCCTCCTCAAATAACCAATCAATTCTAACCCTTCGCCGTCTGTTATTCCGTAGGAGGTTCTAGTAGGTACTAAAATCACACGGCTTCGATATAGAAGGACATGCCATAAGTGACCCCTCACGGATTTGGAAACACGACTACCGGCAAGTTAAGGCCTAACACCAACCGACTAGTCTACCGCGATGCCTCAGAGGGAACAACTATCCTTGAAACCGTGGTCGTTTCACGAAGTCACGCTAAATCGAACTCAAAATTATGTGAAATGCACGGGGCAAAGGCGACAAGGCCGCTTCCTCGGGGGAGATAAGCTCTCTTTGGAGGGGGGAGAGGTCACGTGATCCCGCTTATCTTGCGCCGTCTGTCGCACGGCGGGTGCACGTCACGCGAATCCAGTTGCATCACACACGCGGATGCCCACACATAAGAAGAACACTAAAACAGACGAGGGTGTAAGTGAAACTGTTCAAAAGCAGACGTTGGTTATTCTGGAGCTAAAAAAGTAAGCTAGCGGCGGAATACGCTCACGATTCTCAGGACTCCATTGCAAACTGGCATGAAAAAAGACGACAAGCCATGTGCACCAAGATGTGCTTGATGCAGAATCAAAGGCCAACCCATAGATTGGGAAAATAAAGACTATCTTGGTGTGCGGCTGGACCAAAAATTAAACAAGAAAAAAACAGGCAGAAAAGGATATTAGCGAAGCTACTTGGACGAGAGCGACAAAAGTGACAATAATCAAAAGGAAAGCAACCCCGCAAGAAATCAAAAAGGTATTATGTTCGAAATGTACAAAAGACCAGCGATACTATAGAGAGTTTATAGCGGGACTGATTGTGAAGGGAACCTCCAGAGAAATGGAAATAAAAGAGCGGAAAAGAAACTGATCAACGCCTAAAAATGAAATAGAATAGAAAAGAGGATATTTCTTCAATAGCGAAAATAAAATTTATCAGAGAAACGATACAAAAAGTTAGCCACAGCTTCTGCATACATTTATAAGAGAGACAATGAAACACATACACACTTGGAAATAAATAAATCTGATCAAAATTTTAGGCGCAAATGACCTAATAGGCCGATACTAAGAATCCAATGAATTTGCTAAATCTAAAGGCTAAAAACGCAAACATGGAAGAAAGACAGGAGTATAAACCGAACAAACGGTGAACTCTGATAAGATCTGCTCCGCAGCCCAGGGCGTAGTCAGTATCTGACGCAAGGCGAATTTGTTTTGACGTGACCCATTCTGGGCAACAAGAAGGGGGATTTTCTGAAAAGGGAATTTTCAAAAGGGACTGCTTATTTCAAATGCATTCTACTTATTTGGAATATTCTACTTATTCCAAAGCAAAACAGTTTTTAGCAAAGTTTTGTGCACACATTTATCAATCTAGCAGCGTCCACTCAATTATTGCTTATATTTACAAATGCTTATATTTACGAAAGAACAATTTACACAACCTCAGAAACTACAAAGCAAACAATGACTGAAATGCGAGTCCAATTACGAATTTCAGCGTCAAAGTTAGACGATATCACACTATCCACAAATTCTTGACTCGTAAAATAAGACCTACTGCAAGGAATTCGAGTCCTATCTGCCGAAAGGAAACTATTGCTAAGAAAGACAACTAAACGGAATACTTTTGACTATGAATTAAAAATTTTATTCGTCAAATGATACTTCATTATCAATGGTTCAATCCATACTATGAGAACCTACGTATTTCTACGCTAGTTGCGCACTTCCTATCACTTTTATAACTTTTACAAAGGATAATGACAATCACCTGAGATTATAACGTCTCTGAAAATTGTACTACGATTATTAACCAACAAGAAAAGAATATATCTTCGAACTCACGACTTCAGTGATTCCGTACCGAGAGCAATCCAAGCCTGGAGTAGAAATGTACCTTGCTACTTGTTGAAAAACTCCATATTCTGGTTCACTTAATGTGACCTAAACATGAATGCAGCAACTGGGGGTACGTGACTCCAACACCAAGATCAGTGCCAGAGGAGAGTGGTACGGAGATTTCGAGGCAGCCGTAAATTCCCTTGACTCTAGGAAGCAGCCATTAAAAGAAAAAATCAAGGCAGACGATCGACCTGGCGTCCAGAAATGCACTTCCTGCAACAACGCAATGAAGAGGGCAAACAGGGAGGGTGAAAGTACAGAGCAACAGTTCGAAGTAATTGGACCAGAAACGGGAGCGTTATAGGCGGTTCCAATATAAAATGATTTAAATTCTACTTTTTATATTGGGCTATTTAGAGAAAAAACTAGCCTTCCATCGGAGGAAGTCAGCAAATCCATTATCAATTAATCCGAAAACCTTTTCAAACTATTTTTTTCCACAAATTCGACTTGAAATTACATGGACTCATTAATAAAAAATGGGACAACATATACGTAAAACAGTATTACTTCAGTCTAATACTAATGCCATATTCACGAAAACTGACATAAGAAGGGAATATTTCCAGGAAATTAAATAGTACGAAAATAAGGAAAAAGAATCATATAACCTTTGAGTAAAATGGCGTATAAATGGAGTCAGAAAGAAAGAAGCCAAAATGCGTTAGCTCAATAGAGTGAGAGCAACAGAGAATGCGAATAAATACCATTTAAATCGTTTAAAGGAGAAAACTTCGTAACAACAGAGCGACCCACTGTTAATTGACAGCATTGGTATTATGGAAAACGATGTTGCCAAACCGAATTGCCAAACCGAGTGGTCACCTCCTGGCAACGTAGACAACTACTTACAACACCGCGCTAAATTTATGTAAGTTACTTAAGGGAATAATGTTTGCAAATTGGAAGACTCTTATATGCGCACTTAGCACACTGTAAGATGTAAACTTCCCTGCTGCAGTAGGCAACATCGCACCGCCAGCCTTAAGAGAGATTTTAACAGGAAACGAATCTCCATTAGAGTCCGTACTGTCAACTAAACGTGGAACACACAATAACAGTCGCGTAAGACCCTCCTTGAGCATTCGACGCGAGGAATTCGGCGAGGGGGGTGGAGGTAAGGAGATGGAATGGAAGAGAGAGGGAGAGAGAGAAAGGGAAGGAGGCGAGGAGACTACAAATAAAAAGCGGAGTGAAATGGTGTGGAAGTGACGCATTTCCCAGAGGTGAGGTTTTATCGGCCGTTAATGTTGCCCCCTCTCGCGATAAGCTGTTATGCCAATGGGCGACGTAAGATATACACTGAAGAGGCGACGCAGAGCCGTGGCGAGCGGGATGAGATTGGGAGGATTGGAAAATTTCAAACCGGTCAGGACATAGTGGACGGAAAATAATGATCGTATCTCGAATGATCGAAATATAAAACGATCGAAAAATCAGATTGAAAAGTTAATCAATGCCAAGAAGGGTTTCACAACAGTTCCGCCCCAGATAGTATTCCTCTATCATATGCGAAATTAAAACTACATCTACGCAAATTTAGCTATCGTATCTGATTTTATTTTAATTTCAAAGTGCTGCGGAACAGCGGCAACATTAACTTTAGAGGAGTCATCCACTTTTAAGATACGCACATATATTCGAAAATGGAATGCAATGAAAATATCATTCGCCTAGACCAAGATTTGAACACAGATCCTCTCAATTCAAGTTCTGAGCTCAACTGAGTAAAGAAAATTTGGGAGACTCTGGGTCCGTATTCCAACATAGGCAACAACGATTTATATCCTCGAGAATAATGAAATGTGTATCTCCTTTTCACTACTATAGAACATAGAATTTCAAAGACACCGTCCAACAATTTAACTTAGATTTTGCATTGCACTTCGAAAAACATCGGTGCAATTCTAGGCAGCTAACAGCCGAAATTCAGACCTCACAAAGGAACCTATCCTTCGCAGAAGCCACCGAATCTACATTACTTTAGGAGAAGATGGTGAAATTGCCATGGATAACGACCACTACTTTTCACAACTTGCACATATTTTGCTACAAAAAGGAAAAAGAATGCAGACCTATGGGGACCTCGCCATCATTAATCATATGAAGGGAAAAATCGATATAAAATGGCCTCGCTCAATTCGTGACGGGCCATTTTTAGTTCCCATAGGAGAAGCCCTTCCCAAAGGAGAAGTCTCTCCGCCCTTCAATACATTTCCAATATACTCCTCGGTTTTGCTCGTTAGAAGTGTTTCATACTGCTTCGACAAAAAATAGCAGACTTTCACTCTTTTCCGCAGACAATATTTAAACAAAAACAAACAAATATGAAGCATCATAGTACATCTCCGGATAACTGAGGCCCTAAAGGAATCAATATGACTTCACTGATTACGGCACAACATTTTATTACTCAATACGTATAAAGCACGAAATAATCAAAAACTTTAGGGAGGGTTATCAATTATCCATTCTAGTTTGACCTGCCGCCGCAAAACGATTGACAACTGCGTGCTAGTAATAAAACGGAAAGAATTGAGAGCAAAGATAGCGGGATCAACCTTTGACATCAAATATACAAGAAGGGAGTAAATATGGAGCTGAAGACTTTGAAGAAAAACTCTTAAAGATGAAATAAACGAAAGTATTAAAAAAAGGCAAGGAATTTGTAGTAATTAAGACAAAGATAAACATCGCATAAAAAGTAAGAAAATTATTACTAAGACCATGAAGTGAAGAATTTTAGAGACATATAGGTAAAACAGTAATACGTAATTACGATTGTTGCAGAAGTATCAGGAGTTACAGGAATGTGAGGAAGGAATGCCATACTTAATTGAGCTAAGTGCGTACTGTCAGAAGATGACTTCCATGAGCCGAAACTTCAGAGGGCTCAGTCAAATATTCCAACTCTGAAACTTTAGGGTGTAGCCCGGAAAATGAGATTTTCAAGCGTGGGTTAATGAGCTTTTGATCTTGGGAGAGTGAGACTGAAGAACTTAGCGTTTCCAAGATAGAGGCCAAATAGAAAATATACTTACTGAAAGACGATTTCGGGTTCAATTATTTCTGTAAAAATTAATTAATTTATAGGACCTTCGGTTTCCAGCAAGAGGAAATATTTGCTACTACAGCTGCTGAAATGCGGAATGATGGCACACAAATTAAAAAGGTCAATTTAAGATATTTTTGTCAACACCACAGTGTGATGTGTCACCACTGACGCGATCCGTGAATCCACGAAATAAAACGAATGATCTAAATACATACACACAACAAAATACATACAACAAAGGTTGAACATGACTTTAAACTGATTACATAAATTTAATGTAAAAACATCAAAATTTTCAACATTTTAGTATATCGCATATCATACGGAGGCTCTTTAAAGATAAACTAAGTTTTCCGCTAAGCATTGACACGAAACTATTATAAAAATTACCAAAAAATGGAAGAAAAGCTGTACATGTGGAAAAATGGAAGACTTAATACAGCTGTATTAGAAATAGAGCTAATCTAAATATAAACGTAGCGTCCACTCTCCACTGAGTTCTAATAAAAAGCGCTCTTACTTACTGCTTCATTTCGCTTCCACTCCCCCTGATCCTGAAATATATATATCACGCACAGCACACACCTTGTCTTGGCCTTGAGAGATTCTTTACAGTGGCCAAATTGGCTGAAAACCTCTTCAACCCTAGTACCAGCTGCTACTCTGGCTGTCAGCCATTATAGCTAAGAAGAACGAAAAGGGAAAGAGAGACGACCAATCGGCCACACACAGTTCCGTATAAAATAAGCCGTAAGGATTCACACACAAAATACGAAATCAGGAAGAATACGCGAACGAAGAAAATCGTGGGCGACTCAACTTCTCAAGGAATATCAATAGGTCTTCACAATGAGGTGCAAAACTGAACAGTACTTCACGGAAAGAGTGATTTTTTTCCTCTAATATGCGCTATATTACCAATTTTCCAACGGGGATGAGCAAAGTTCACTCATGTTTTCGAGAATCAGTAAGACGCCTCACGCTCACCGAATTGCTGTCGACCTCTTCTGTGCCTTTACGCTGCGCAGGGATGGTCCTATCACTCAAATTCGGTGTTAGTTACGAATGGTAGGTGGCTTTCGGGGCTAGTAACGTTAAGCACACAGTAACTACAAGGTTGTTTGCTACTACCACGGACCTCCAGATTTTCAGGTCAATGCGCAGACCACAAATTTTTCCTAGATTCGAGATTGAAAAGGCGATTTTTCGAGAAGCTATTGAAACTAGCAGCCGAGTTCAGTTACGATACAAGATAGTCCTCCCGCGTAAATCCCTTGTTGTAGTACAATGAAGCTACTATCCGCAATGATGTACTAAAGTAGCGCGAGATAAACTGGCCAAATCAAGATATTCTTTACTCCGCAGTTGTCTGCGCTCGAAAGACGATGGTCCGATGTTCGAATCCCGCTAGGGGTCACTCATTTATTATTCAGGAAAGACGCAACCTCAACTAAGTTTGTGGAGTGACGTCACAGCCTCGACAAATCTCAAATTTAGAAAGCACCGTTTGAATTTTCGGAGGTTGTGACGTCAAAATTACGTCACTGTCGAGGCTAGATAATTTCGAGGTCTTCCTGAAGAGCCTACCTGGGAGATTTTATTTTCCTCTAACAATTTCTAACTGACACTACAACCAAAAATATCGAGATATTGAATTTGGGACGAACCGGGTTCACACTCGAAAGCAAATAATGCATCGCGGAGGACGACAGCACTTTCTGTTCGACATCAGTAGCACTCTGATTGGGATACCGTGTTCTTTTGGTGATAGGCACCAGTGCCACCATTTCGGGAATAGACGAGAAAGTTTACGAGGGGGGAAGGAAGAAGGACATGTAGGGAGAAGTTGAAAAGGAGAGTGAAGCGGGAGGCCGACAGAGGGACGGGAATGGTGGGGTCCCTTAATATTGATTTCCGGGGAGCAGGGAGCCGGAGAGAAAAGGGAAAGGTCAACACGGAACACATTGAACACGCGAGGGTGGAGAGACAGTTTGAGGGGCGGGTGTGCGTGTATGGCAGGGGGTGACGGGGGGTGGGGGGGGGGGAGAGACAAGTCCGGCCAGGGGGAGAGCGCGCGTGTCATCGTCACAGATTCGGGAACGTATGAAAAAAAACAAGGGTGAAGGGTGGGGGGAAGGATGAGCTCGACATTTATTCCCCTTGCTAGCATTTTTATGCGCAGTAGCGATTGAGGGAGGAAGGAAGGCCAGCACGTTTCGTCCCATCCCCAAACACACCCTCTAACAAACAAAACATAAGCGGCGGAAAGATGAGGGGTCAAGACAAACAGTTCACCATACATAGAAGTGTCGATGTGCGCGCACACAATAAATTGAAATGATACGAGGGTGACCACTCAAACGAGTGCGGTATATTCGCGGTGAGGGCTTCCGTTCTTCAAGGGGAGGGAGACGATGAATTGCAGCGCGACCTTTTCTAAGGTTCTCGATTCATGATAAGCCAAATTTTTATCTTATTTCTGCTGCTCAGAATCACATTTTCCTTAAAATGTTTCACTAAATCAACCGTGTTTTTATAAAAACTCCGCTATCTCACAAAAAAACTGCGTAAATTCGAATTTCACAAAAAATTAAATGAAAGGGAGCTGGTTCTATATACATTAATACCTTTAAAAAAATATAGAGTCTCTGACGTAATATGTTATCCTGAGCGACGTGCTTTCGATTGAGTTAATTCTTTCACAGCATTTCAAAACGGATAAAATTCCTTGACACAGTGCAGTTATTCACAAAAACAGTCAAAATAAAAATTATTTAGGACACGAAAGTAGGCCCTAAACTGATAACAATTAGTCAAGGAACACAGATGAATACTTGAAATCACAATAATTTAATTCGTTGGAAACACGTAGTGCGCTTTGGTGATGCCCTAATTGGTTCTTAATTGAATTATTTCGTTTCGGAAAATCTTGTTTCATGATAAAAAAATACACTCCGTAAAAATTACACTCCGTAAAAAATACACTTCGTAATTACTTCCGATTCCGAGCCGGTTTTCTAAGGCAAAGCTCGAATTTCCTCATCACCCTGAGGTCAAAATAATCAACAAACCTCAGCGGTTTGATAAAAACAAGAGAGCTAATGGAAAAAGCAAGCCTGCTGGCATATCAGGGGAATTCGGGCTACCAAGAGAAGCCCTAACAGGAAAAACTTACACACAACTTCCAAATTTGGGGAAGAAAATTAAACTTGGCGAACGAGTCCGACTGACAACACACTCTTCAGCTAATCCAAAGGCCATCGACTTCTTTGTTCGCATCCTCTATAGAGATTTTTTCGAATGCACAACTTGAAAAGAGTAATAAGCACCGAGGTCGAAGCACATGAAATACAAAACCGTAAAAACTCATTCCGGCGAAAAGTTTTCAGATAGAGCGAGAGACATCACCACACCAACAAATCGATCACCATGCCATGAATTTTGGATTGGACGTCCGTGCACGGTGAAGGAGTGAAATCAATAAACAAGCAAGCAAGCAGGGAGGGGACTCACGAAATGCCTAACCGTCCTCCGCCCACCTGCCGACGGATTTGCGAACGAACGAAAATTTCGGCCAGTCCAGGCCCGGGTGAAAGGGACGGGAATCGAACTAGGGACGACCGGTAGAATGAGGAGAGAGACACTCTTATCGATCCTTTTCGCTATAAATGGGGGGAAACACGGCCGCCAACCACCCCCAGATTATACATATATGTATATTCGCAGGCATTTCTCCCTGTGCGTCGTTTCACTCTCTCCTTCCGGGGCTGGAGCGGCGCGATGGGTGGGGGCCTAATCTGGGCGTAGGGGATGGGGCGAACAGCTGACTCGGCCATACGGCACGCTCCCCTCGTCAGCGCCCGCCGAGTTCGAAAATCCCTGCCGGGAAAATGTCCACCTTTTCTCCCGCATCAAGACGCTCCGGGACACTCCCAAACGCACGAATCACCTCCCGAGTCCTCAAAAACGGCTGCACACATCACACAAAACTACTTGGGTGAAAACACAAGATATTTCGAGAAAGACTGAAAAATAAGCGTCATTAATATTCTACCAAATGAGTGGTAGGTAAGTATAGATCAGGGGTGGGATCACGGTTCCTTCTTCCGCGTTGCCTTCAACGTTATTCAAAATGCAAATCGTTATGGAAGGGAAATGCTCACAGATACTGTCCTAAGAACGCATTTCATCAATTAACTCGAGCGATTTTAAGGACCTCACAAAATTTGGAGAATGACAATTATGTGTTCGCTCACACGAGCGCAATCTAAAAATAACGATAACGCGAGCGCACGCGCTACGGAGATCCGTAATTGCGCCCCACGTCTGCTCACTATTTCTTCAACCGGGTGGTCTTCACTGATGTTTCCTTCACAAAAACATAACATTTCCGATGTTAAATCCCTTTTACAAACTTCCTTACTTCTGCTTCCTTTTATGACAAACAAAATTCTTATCCTTCTCCTACCACGCTTATCCAGTATTCTCCTCTCCATTATCGTATTAAGCATGTAGTTGCCTCTCCGTACGTCCTTGAGCCACTTTTTCTGCCTCCTCCGGATTTCTCCTATCAGCTTTCTATCCTCCCTCATCATGCCTAACACTTCTTCACGTTTTATTCTCTCCACCCAGCTTACTCTCTCGATCTTTCTCCACAAACACACGTAAAGAGCCACCAGTCTACGCACATCTTCCTTCCGCAGTGACCGCATTTATACACCAAAAACGATATCAGTCCTCACACCGGTGGTGCCTGTAATATAAAACTAACTTTTTAAAAATAACTAGATGTTCTGAGGAGGGAATGGATAGAAGAATGGTCACCATAACACTCCGAATCATTAACCTCCGTGTCAATAGACGCGAGTTTGCGAGACATGACCGCAGACTGGAGAAGTCTCGGGTCTCATCAAGGCATGAAAACTTCTTATATGACTTCTTGACGACAAACAACGCAGCAGTAGATCGACAGAAATGGTATTAGCCGGGTGTTTGGCGTACCAACAAACTAAGTCCACTTGAGCCAAATAATTAGAACAAAACCAGAAGCCTTTTACCTAAGTTTTAAGCCAGTTCAGAAGTCCATTCTTGTCAATAATGATCACGAATCCTCATTTGACGCGAGGTAAGATAATGAAAACTTTACATTACATTCCCTAGGCGGACTTGCGCAATGACATTTAGCTTCCAGGGCCCAGAGCATCAACATTCGTATTTGATATTCGTGTTTCTCAATCTCGGGAAGAGTACGGTGAACCTCCTCATTGTGCAACGGTGTCGGAACAAGTAAAAATGTAAACCTTTGTATCTTATTACCTTTACCGCATATGAGTATTAACTACCGAGACGCAAGTTTGGAACCAAAATGTATCGACCTATTTCATGTTAAGCACCCCGTAATGCATTGCACGTTCACGTACGGATCACAGGTGATCGTCTGAGCAAAGGCGGAAAAACTCAGATTCATATCCACATATCTATTACCAACCTCTGCCCGTAAAGAGATAACAAATCAAGACTAATCGGAGAAAGAAATTGCCACCGGGCTAATCGTCGGCAATGGCAAGATATTTTCTGGAAAACGATGGGAAAATGTTAATTTATGACTCATTAGAGATATAAGAACAGGAGATCTTAGCCTATCGACATGAAGGACGTATAAAAACAACCATCCGGGTGGGAAGGAGTGATATCGTCTGCAATAGTAACCGAGATATGTAGTGAGAATCAGAGGATGAAAACAATTAATATCGAGAAAGGGGGCAAGCATGATTTTGGAGGCCATGTAATCAAAGATTTTTACTCATCTCAATATAAAATCGGCTTTCTCTCCAAGCTTGTGGTGACTCATCAATCTCACTTCACTGCTGAGTGAAGAACAATTAAAGTTCGCAGCGACCAATTGTCACATTTTTAGCTCTGAATCGAAACTGAGCCGCTTATTGACTGTGGCAGCGGATTGGTATTGCGGTCACGAATTTGGAAAGAGGGTTTACGAATCGATTGGCTATCTCTCCGTCTGAATGACAAAGGAACGGGTTTGACGAAAGGAAATTTTCCGATCATAGAGGATAAAATGAAATAATTTCAAAAAAGGAATCCATGTCAAAAGTTATCTAGTAGATTTTCTCCTAGGCTATTACAGACCAGGAGGGCACGAGTAGAAATTAGGGCATAAGCCCTAGGCTGGGATGAGAACTCGGGCCATTGGCGAGAGAGGCCAGCAGCATAGCGGCCGCCCTAATCCTTCACCTCATTACTACTTTTTCCGAAGTACCCCCTTCCAAAGCGGACCTTTACATTAAGATATACAAGGATAGATAAGGGCGATAGAAAGTGAAAATAGATGGTGGAGGAAAGTCTAAATTTTAGAGAGAGTAATGTCCATGAAAAAAATCGATAAAACCGAGTTTTAGGTGATATATATCGATAATCAACAAACCGATCGCAATGAAAAAACGACACATAAGAGATAATATTTTAATATTTTTATGGGGTTTGGATTGAAAAAAAACAAGGCTTTTCGCCGCCGGAGAGACGGTAACACCACTCTAAACGCTAATAACTAGAAAACCGTGCAACGCACGTACATGAGCTTTTAAACTAGTGAATAAGGAAGCATCAAAAAACGTACATGGAAGCAGACTGTTGTAGCGGCAAAATTAATACCTATAATTTTTAGAAGAACACAGAGTCACCTCACGGTATACCCGAAACGCAGTGGATTGATCCTCCAAGAACGGGAGAGAGAGGGTATGGGGGGCTGCATTTACCACCCCCCCCCCCCCCCAGCCACCATGGGAAGGGAAAGGGACAAAGGATAGGGAGGGGGGAGGCCGAAAAAATGACATCCTGACGTCACTGCGCGCGGAGAAGAGGGAGGGAGGAAGATGCCACCCCCACGACGGTCAACAACCGACGAAACTTACCGCAGCAACAACGGATCTTTCACACGTCTCGCCTTTAATGATATCCAAACGACCCAGCCCCGTTGACTGCGAATGTTCTCTCCGTTTCTCCTCGAACCGGCGATGCGCATGCATAAAATCCCTCCGGATCACGCTGGATGCGCCGGAACGCAGCGCGACAACAACGCCTAGCCAACCGTCGACGGATGTTTCGGACGAGAAAGTTGCTCAACATGGACAGTTCACGCGAATGAGGGGAACTATAGTCCGTTCCACATTTAGTTGGCAATATGGGCTCTTATGGAGATTCGTTTCCTGTGTAAATATCTATAAGGCCGGAGGTGCAATGCTGCCAATAGCAGCAGTAAAATGAAATTAGTAATATTTCCGCATGTTAACTGCACATCGACGAGTCTTATAATATGCAAATGTCATTCCCTAAAGCAATTTAATTTTATTTAGTGACGAGTTGGAAATGATTGCCTACATGGCATCGAGGTGAACACAAAGAGCGTAAGTTTAGCAACAGTGTTATCTATAAGGCCCATCACGTCAAAAAAATGTGGAACGCACTATAGCCATAATGGAACAGAGAGAAACTGAAAACACTCAAATATAAGATGAAGGAAAGAGCAGAACGGAGAGATTGAAGATAACATTTTTTCCGCAGACGATAAGGAGCCTTAATGACTGCGATAGATATTGTCTATGCAATTCCCACTCTCGCTAGGTAGACTAAGACTTTATACTTGAGTTCATTTTTATCATCATATTATTCTTAGTATCACCTCACCCCAAGAATGAAATGGTGTCATAGTATCCCGCGAGAATTAGTATTCCTTTTGATCAGAATTAATATCTTAACCTATGAATCGCTTTTGAGCATAATAAAAACACAAAATTCCCTTGATTTTTGAACTAGCCGTACACTGTTCTCCGGGCCCCTTCTTGACCAAGGCATGGCAGCTAAGGGGTCGTGCGGGGGTCGACCTTAAACTGGGACGAGTATTGCATGTCTGGCGTGGAATAACTTACGTATCCTTCAAAAAATATTTCCCAGTCCTAATCCTCTTTTAAATAGATCAGAATACGATATATAAAAGCGAAGAATAAGATCTGAATAATGTATTTAGGATTGAAAATAGAACAAATTGTTTTTCTTTTGCACGAAATACACCTTTGGAATTGTATAAATAGATAAGTTCGATCTAGGTCTATTTGATAAGCTTAACATTTTCTAGCGTTACCAAGGAATGATTGCACGATGAAAATGGCAATGGACTCTGTAATTCCAAATGAACTTTATTATTTGGCACAACCGGTTACAGGCAAAATTGGCAGCACCGAATGAAAAAGTTCCGATCCAATGATAAAGTTTATTTGCATTTTAATTAGGTGCCTTTACTAGGGTGTATTATACTTCCGTGATCCAGCAAGAAAGACTTCACAAAAGTTCGCCGCCATCAGTTTAAAGCTGTTGCCATTCAACATTTTACGCCGATTAATTCCCGCAGTGTTAAAACCCCCTAACTTCATCCATCGCAATTATATCGACTTTCTCATTCAAAGGAATATGCAAGTGCATATCAGAAGTGGGTCGATAAAAAAAAAGGAAATCGATAGGGATGTGGGTGGCTTTGATTCATGAGCCATTCAAAAGGCAAACAAGCAAAGTAGTATAAGGATTGACTTGAGGCATATTGTTCAGGGGATAGATTCGAACGAAAATAAAAAAAAGTTCTAACCAGGAGAGCACATCGACCACAGATACTAACCACGACAGACTCCAACCGCAAAAATCCATAATATATTTCTTGTGAACCTCTGAGTGAACCCAGCTGAGGTACAACTGAATAACATTTTCTAACGGAAGAAAATCGATTCCCTGTAAAGCTTCAGGCAATTACCATGATATCGTGCATTCCTGATTCATTCCCAGAACTTTCTCGGGGCTGAAGAGTGCGCAGCCAATACAATTTTGACTCACAAATACTTGAGGGGAGGACAATAAATCGGATGGAACGTGGTTTCGGGTTCGGCCCAGGTTCATCCGGATTAGTCCGGAATGTATGCATCATCGACTCGGTGGCAGATATCTCGCAAGAGCATCGACGTCACGGTTCATCGCGACCGAAAGAACTATAATACCTCTTTGACCCCAATTGCTCCAGGACTTGACACCAATTAAGGGATGGGGGTGGGGGGGCGAAAGAGGAGTGAACGCCGAAACTGCACGGCCCCAAATCGGACGAAGAACGTCAACCGCATACTCACTCAATCTCTTCGAATCAGAAGCAAGTCCGCAAGCACGGGATACCGCGACCGCCGAAGTTACTTCCATTCGTAAGGAAGAGTAATGGGCGTAACTTAGTGAAATAGGCATGTATTCATTTTGAATGTAATTATAAATGTCTACACACCCATCATACCGTTCCCTTTCGACTTGAGCACCGTCTAGTTAGCTTCATTATTGGTGCTAGGTCTAGGAAACTCGCTTTGCTTTAATAACATTCCCCTATGCTGCCCTATCCTTGAATCCCTTCTTCGCTTCTCCCACATCAATGCACCGCTTTATAAACGCAATCTTCTTCTTAAGACTGCAAATATTCCTCCTCCTCAGAGTCTCTTCCGCCATATTCACCCATGATTTCCTCAGTCTACTCCAACCTCTCACACTTTTTTCTCTATTACGAACCTATTTTACGCTCTTTAATCCTCCGAAGATGACCAAACCAAGGAAGCACGCCCCTAGAATACCCATTACCAAAACTTCAATTCCACATTATTTCACGATCTACTCATTTTGAACCCTATTCATTCTTCACTTATTAAATTTTAACACATTTTATTAATAATAGACCATTGTTTTGACACAAGATGAGAAACACCAAGTATTCAAACCCCGATTGGTTATTGATAACATAGTGAGAAATTTAGAAAGTGGTATTTTACGAAATTACAACATACATTCGCACGAGTCATACTGAAACTAGCTAGTTGATCATCAAGTTGAACTTCTCCACCGGAAATAATCCACACAAAGCTAAGGAGTGAATTTCACTTGACGAGGGAAGTCGTTACAAAAAGTCCCAATTAGACCACAATGTAATGTGGACTAGGGATATCACATTCTCCGATCAGCGATTTCCATTTTTCCCAAGACGGTACTGATAGGCATGTGATACTCGTAGTCAGCGGCAATGAAATGTGAATTTCTGCAGTCGCTCAAGCTTACCGTCTGGCTGGAAACTAATTATAGCCTAAAATTCAGCGAACTTCAATAGCCACCAGAGCAGTGATCCATCGTCAACTCCTCAGAGGGACTAACGTTGGAGGCGGTGAGCAATAACAGGAAAATCAATCACTACAGAAGCTAAAGCGCTGTGAAAATAACGTCGGTGACAGCGAAAACGAAGGAAAAAAGCCTAGAACCAGGAAGAAAGTATGTGGGTAAATAAATAATTTTATATTGGCATGGATTTCATTTCATTGAACAATATTTTATAACGATAAGTCGAAAAAAATGCACGTGTGTTATTGGCACTTATACCGATTATCACTCACTCAACTGTTGGGTAGTAAAGATGGTTGGAAGATTTGAAGTAGATAAATTGAGTGTTCAGTGAAACCACTATAAGGGCGAAAAATGTTCCAGGAGAGTACTGAACGGATGGGCCAAATTCGATACAGAAAAGTCGAATAACAAAGTGTCCACATAGCATGAAAAATACGCAATAGTCAGAAACTTTCAAAATTTTTACGTTCTTCAATGATATGAGTTAACCTAAGGCTAGTCAAAATTGGGGATGTCAGAAGATACGGCATTAGAAATCCACCATCTAATTTCAAAGTACAATATTCTAAATCCCTTGCGTATCAACAATTTAAGAGTTTTGGAAATATTATGGCTGATAACCACAACGTTCACATGGAGGAAAACAAATAGGTGAAATACACTGTGCCTCATGCTATTCGGAAGATCAGGGCCACGATCACGGTTCCATAACGCCTGCGCTCGCGCTATCCTAATTTTTCAATTGCGCTTCTGAGAGCGAAAACGCGATCGTCACTCTTAAAACTCTGTCAGGTGCTTGAAATCGCTGGTTTTTATCGTTTTTATTGTTTTAATAGTTTAATACGTTCTTAGGAGAGTGACTGAGAGCATTGTTCTTCCACAGCTGATTTCGTTTTGGATAACGATAACGACAACGCAAAAGGGGGAGCCGTGATCCCTACCCAGAGCCCATGATTTCACTTACAATGCACCTAAGACATCTCGTGCCCCAGAGAAAGCAAATAGCCCATTTCGTCTCCATAATAATAATAATAAGCTAGGGCAATTATTGTCCTTGCTTACGCCCCAAGAAAATGATACCATATCGGAGGTCTCCTCCGTGGAATAAACCACTTATTCCCTATGCTACCACCATAACCTTACACGAGTGAAATTTCACCTTCTCTGGATGCCTACCTTCCACAATCGTACAAAATGGATTTTCCCCTTCGCCCTTGCATTTCTAACAATACTATTTGTAAAGCAACTTTCAACTACTCGCTACATCTCAATTTTACCTGGTCCTATTCGTAATGCCATCATCAAAAAACAACCTCTAATCTCCACCTAATTTATAGCTCCGCTTTCTAGCTCTGTCTAAACCGCTTTCTGCTACGTACCACACTCCTTGCCTACATGTCAATGAGCCTACGGCTTATGTTCACCCAATTTCCCAAACAGAGCTACGACTGACATTGGTCAAACGAGGTGATTGTCACCTCAACCGATCCATCGCGATACGAAAACGATGCAAGCAAGCAACTCGAATGTGTTTCGGATCGCTTCAACATACAAGCATTCCTCCGAAGCGGATAATGACCTCAATCATAAACGACCCAAAAGGGATAGCACGAGACAGGCCTTCCCAGGTGGAGAGGCAAAAAAATAATAAGAGAAAAGCCAAGGAAAACCACCGGCAGACTACTCCCCATCAGTGTAATCTTTTCCGAGAGCGGGTGGAGCCGTAAGAGGGAGAGAGAAAATTAGAAAAAATCGGACGAGATACGATCAGTACAACAAAAAAATAAAGGATTGGCAATTTCTTCTCCCTTACAGAACAGCAAGACAGTGCGCTCGGACCGAGTGCCGAAAGCCTTTCTGTTGTTATTGTTGTTTTGCTCGGACGGACGAGTTCGAGAACGAGTGTGTGGTGGGACGGAGAAGTGGGGATAATCGGAGTGGTAGGGGAAGCGGCCCGCTGTCGACGTGCTGATTGGACGACAACGTTAAAGTGGGGGTGGGTGGGAGGGTAGGGGAGATTTCGCGAAGAGTAGTAGAGGGGAAGGCCGGTACAAAGATGGAAAGGGCAGGGTATAGTCACGGGGCAGCAAAGAGACGATAGGAGAGAAAGTATATCGGGCCCGTGTGAGTGTGTGTGTGCACATACAGGTGAACGACGTGCCGACGGAACATCCCTTCCACCATCACCAGTGCGACCTGCCCCGACTCTGCTAAAAAAACACGCGAGGATCGAAAATAGTGCATCGCGCCGCCACGCAAACCCTTAGGGGGGAGGGTGGGATGAGAAGGGGGCGTAAAGAAAGGGAAAGCTTAGGAGAGAGAAGGGGGTGCGTGAAAGGGAGAGTGAAGGGAGGAGTGGTGGGAGGAGAAGATAGGGGATTGGTCGGTAGCACAGGGAGTAGGTATTGATCGTCGGGGAGAACCGTAGTGGGGACCTTTTATACGAACGGCGAGGGGGTTAGGGACGTAGAGGGAGGGTGCAAAGAGAAGGAGAGTAGAGGGAGGAGCGAGAGAAGTGTATCTCGGGGGGAGGGGAGAGGGGTAGGATGACTTTCCCACCACGTGAGAGGGGATATTTGGCGTGCCGGGAAGGATGCAAGGACGCGGCCTTCGCAAGTAAACGCGCCGCTCCCGCCCCGACAGGAAGACACCACCCCCCTTACCAACACCCGCCCGTAAAAACCATCCACACCCACGCTGTAACACCAAATAGAGGGGATGTGGGGGGAGAGGGGGACCGAACCAATGGGATGAGGGACCCCCGCTGCATCCCCTACGAGATACCTACCTACAAAAATAAACCCACACCCCAAAACCCGAACACAACACCACTGTAGAACAAAAACAAAACACTATGCCAACACCTGGACGGGGCACCTGGGTTCGAACCTCGGCCGGTTGCGAGTCTCCCTCTATCTTCAGGAGCAGACAGGAACTGAGCCCACCCGTTTTCTTCCGACCTAGGCAGACGGATCACAAAAACCCCAGACGACGGAGAAAAATACCCTCCGGTGTGTTGCGATCAATTCCGTGAAGGCTCCGCTTTCATCATCTCCATTCACAAGGGAAAGACTGTGAGGGGGGATGGGGAGAGCACCACTGGGGAGACGCAACACCCCCCTTCTCTATACACGGGAACCCCCTGGGTCGGTTTGAAGGCAGAGATTAGGAGAGGTGGATGATCACACACAACTGTAGGGGGTGTCAACTCCTCCAGCGGCGGCGGCTAGGAGGAACCATCCCCCGGAATAACAATAACAGGGAGGGGGTCTCCGATGAAGCACCTTCTCCTCTCGTTGGACGCTGAGTGCGAGTCCACCGGCGGCGATCCGACAGTCGGTCGGTGCAGACCGGGGAGTCCTTCCGGGGTGCTGGGCCGGCGAAGAAACCCGCCGATGCCAAGTGGTGTTCCGATGTCTTCGCGCTCCCGAGAGAGCCTTCTCCGACTACAGAGCGTCGACTCCCATCTCCCTCACTGGCTGGTTGGCTTCCTGGTTCCCGCTTTCCTCTGAACACCTCCGGCCTCCGCCAGCTCCAGTCCCAGAATGAAGCGAGCAGGCGTAGGGGGAGCCTCGCAGGCGAAGCCGCTACCTCCTCCTCCTTTCGGCCGAGAGTGAGAGTTGGAGGGGTGGATGAAGGGGAGAGGGATGATGGAGGGGCGGGTGGAATTGCAGCGGAGGGGAAGGAGGCAGGGCTGCCAATCTCCATCCACGAGCGGGGCGGCACGGAAGGCAGTATGCCTCGACGGCTGAAATTTTCGGGACCGCCGAAATTCCTTCGGAGTCATCTTCGTGTACTTCACTACACGAGTATTTCGTCTTGAAAGAACTATATGCATGTCCCACGTCGTAGTGAGGACTGGGTTGGTGGGGAGGAGAAGGAACTGATTTCTTAACCTGAGGGACCGAGTTCGATGCCTGGCAGGCAGAAAATTTAGGGCGGGAGGAACTCCAGCGGGGGGTGGTGAAGGGAGAGGGCAGGGTTGCCAACATTTGTCCACAGCTGGTCCACAAGAAGTCATGGTAACGGAAGTTAGTTGAAAAATTCCAGGCCACCGAAATTCCACCGCAATGGCTTGCCATTCCGAGGACCCGGGTTCGTATCCCAGAAGCAGCGAATAGGTAAGATAAAAGAGTGGAAGTAGGGTTGTAAGCATACACCGCAGGGCGGCATAAAAGATGCATGGCTGCAGCTGCAAATTTCAATTAGACGTAGCCAAGTAAAAAATTCTTTCATCGACGGGAACCTGGGGACTTCTCATGGAATGCCAGCGCTCAAACAGCAGCGCTAATCCCACACAGGAAATTCATTAATTCATTTGTAATGACCAGAACGGATGAATTTCAGAAAACTCGAGCACAAGAGTATGTCGTCTTTAAAGAGTGCCGCGCATAGTGTTCCAGCGGAGATCAGGTTAATGTGGTTGCTTGAACACTTGCTTCGCAACCACAGGGCCCGGGTTTAAGCACCGATTACGGCGGAGATTAACGGGAGGCGGAGAGGGACCTGGGCTGCCAGTCTTCATCGCGGGCGGAAGACGCTCGGCCACTTGAAATTTTCGAGGCCTCAGAAATTCAGACGGCGTCATCTTAAGATGACATTAGTTTCAGTAGACTCGAGCAAATAAGTTAGTCGTCTTGAAAGAATTCCATGGAAAAACCATTCAAAATTTTCATGGGATCATCTGCTAACTGATAGTGTTTATAAGATTAGGCTCATTCTTGTATTCAAATATGATTATTAGTTGTGTGTTCGCCACGGAGGCACATTCAATGGATTCCTATGCAGAGTGCCCGAATTCCAGTCTCTCGTTGGCGAATTTTTGCACAGGGTTTTTGATGCCCAACTGAGTGGCGGGTGGAGAGAACTCCAGGTTTATCTCTCCATCCGCGTGAGGAGTCGTCAAGTTGTGGTTCCCTTCAAACCTTTTGTTAAGAGAGGTCCAACCCTGGCGCCAAGATTTTGTCCACTCTCTTCCGCTTCGTAAAACTCTGCCTCTGCCAAATTAAACACTTGTTCCTAGCGACGCAAACCACCTTGGCTATCAGTCGACTCCACCAACGATAACAGCGGAAGACCAAACTCCAGTCTTTCGAGAAAACACCGTGAAAACTTTAATGGCGTTTAAATTCAGACAAAATACAGTTTGCAATAACTTTTAAGTTCGCTTGGTTTTTTTCCTCACGCACCGACGCTTGCCCAAGTAAATGAAAATGTATGAATACAGATGATACGCTGAATGAAACCAAACTATTTATCAGCCAGGAATAGGAGGACGTAAACACTTACAGTGAATAATTGGTGCAAAGATTTAAATTAGCACAATTGTGCTTGCTCCCACCCAGATTAATTCCTTAAACTATAAAGCCCTATTAAGAAGTACTTGCTCACTCAATTCTATGAAAGGTCTCACTCAAAATTCGCAGTTTCAGCATTAGTCGTCTCATTCAAAAGTTCTCTAACCGTTAACAAAAATATAAAATATTCTATAAGCCAAATAATGAGTTGCATAAATAAATATAAATTGGCTTTTGGATTGGCTCTCACGAGCACTCATTGCCACTGGCAAGTCCGAGAGCCAGAATATAACAAATAGAAAATGTTTGTTTTCCAGTCCTTTGTAAGAATTCCGCCCGCGATGTTATTTAATTCAAGCAATGCAATGAATAGCTATCCTCTCAGAGTGATATAGAGATCCAATATGGAATCTATGGATCGCTAAACAACGCATAACTATATTAGAAAAATGAAAACACTTCCTAGCGTTGAACTTAGTCTTCGTATCAATATCTTTAAGCTCAATCACCTAAAGGAATACTATTATCTTCATACGAAAGCCACGCGATGATCATAAAATGATCATCGAACTACGACGGGTCAATAAAATTCCTATCCCCGCAAGTGGTACCATTGCAATACATTAGTACACACTCCAGTGACGGCCTCCATTGCCGCTGCTGCCAACTCGCTGCAACGTGAGCACTCAATCTGCATGCTAATGAAAGAATAATCCTTCCAATGAAAGAATAAAAAGGAAAATATATCACACGATGGAATTTTAAATTAATTTTGAAAATTAGTGCCCACAAAAACGCAAGAACGACAAGCAACGACAGCTCATTACTCGGGCGATATTGTGTGCCATACTACTCATAGGAGGCTCACACAAGGATGAATGCTTAAGAAATATGCCTTCAGTGTGGCACGAGGTTATGTAAATATGTTTTCATCATCAATGGGATGGCAGGCAAAAACAGGAAGGACGTCGATGAATTATCGCTCGACCCTCAGTAGAGTTCGGGCACCCGCAAAATGACGAAAACTGTTTAAGTGCGATAATGCCGTATCCGGCAGATATTTTATATTATATATCGAGCACCGACCACGCGCGCTCGCCATTTGTCACCGTTGAGATTTGTTTTTAATTACTCTTGGTCCATTAAAAAAACATTTATCGCTATAAGTTATACTTGAAATAAAATACATAATGAGAGGAGTCCCGGGGCTGCGTTTCCAAGCGACTTGGACCGTATTCCTTAACGAAGATCAGGAAAATAATGATAAATGAATAAAAAAGTACCTTGGGCCGTGCCACTCAAAATTCCGGTCCGGATTAAAAAACGGCACCAGCGTTCTTTTACGCTGTGATGGATTCCACTTTGTTCCCGTGACATTTTACGCAGCTACATGAAACCAGTAGGAAACAAGTGCATGCAAGTCCGGCGAGGATTTGTGCATGCGCTGGGCGAACACGTTCAAAATCACATTAGATACGTTCTTGTGGTCGAAGGGAATACACCAAAGGCATATCTTCAAAAGTTCTTGCGGCTTCACTAAGCGGTGAGCAGAGCACCCCAGAGAACAATGACCCATGCTAAGTGGATGGATTGGAAGCAGTTGGAATTGAAGCCTGGAGCCCTTCAAGTCAGTGGTGAGTTTCGCGCGGTTACGAAACGATTTTATGACGTATAATTACGGCGATAATAATTGGTTATCGATCTCTCATGCCCACTTTGACTACGGTAGTGTAGCATTTGTCGTATTATTTCTGGGACCATAACCTTCACATTAGCAACGACCTAACTAAATGCGATACGAGAGGCCTAAAGAGTAACGTTTTTCCGCATTATTGTGCACGTAAGATTTACCGCGTATGTTTTATCCATACAATGCATTCTGAAAGTTTGCATTCATTCTTCCACTATTTTCTATACACATGACTGTCAATGTTTCTTAACCAATCACAGGAATACACATAAACTTTCGTCACAAGAATAATATCGTTATTGATAACCCAGTAATTTGTAATCATGCCATTTGCGACAAGGTTTTAGTTGAAATTCGCATAATGTAAGAACTAATACTTTCCCGACAAATATCGAACAAAGGTTCTAATGCTCGGAAGCCCTCAAGACGATTAGCGAGTCAAGAATCGAAATATCGGTAGAGATGAAGGACCTGACCCGGTGCGCAATCCGAGAAGAATTTATATTAAATTCGCATAATCGCTCAACTCCGTGAATACTGCCATAAGGCAAGACCCTAACCTAGTGACCGCAGTGGGTACTTCACCTTCGGTAATCGTCGAAATTGAAAGCGAGTTTATTCATCAATACTTATTTTCCAATCATTGCATTGCACAAATGATGTGATAAGGAGTCACGCGCACGGGTGCACAGATATACACCAAAGAGGGTGACATTCGTCATGAAACAAATAATTCAACTTGACCGGCGGGTTCGAATCCCGGTCAAGTGATTTTTTAATTGGGAATTTCACCCTCTTTGGTGTATTTCATCATTACTAGCTAGCGTCAATAACTCTTGTTTCCATGATTCTCCAAATTGTAGCGGATGAAACAAGAATACACACAGAGAATACCGTTCACGTTTCAACGACAAAGTGAGACCCAGGGCGCTGGGATTGTATTTTTGTGTAAATACAAACCTTTATTCAGGGGGCGGTGAGAATTTCCCTGGGAAGGGAGGTTCGTCACTTCCCCGGGACCAAGTTCACGCCTGCCTCTCCCGAAAGGGCAGCCACAGGTAGGGGGCAACAGAGGGCAAAAAACAATCGATGAGCGAAAATTTCATCTCGGAATGTCTCGAATGTCTTCCCTTCTGATCCCTCCGATGTCTTCATTTCCTTTTCCAGAAGAAACTTCTCTCTCCCTCTTTTCCCTCATCCCTTCCATAAGCCTCCAACTAGAGAGCCCTCCCCACCCTTACTTACGCTGCTCTCACTGTCCCTTTCGTTCCTCTAGCGGGTTTTGTGAGGCTTCGTATTTTATTACTTCCTTCGCGTATTCGCTCCTACGAGACAATGGTGCTGTCAGTAGGTTGGTCACGCGGTCATCGACATACTAGAAAATAGTCGCCCAAGGTTTCATAGCATACTCTGCGAAGGTCATTTTTGTAAGGATTCGATCTTAACCTACCCTAGACTCACTAAATGAAACATATATCAATAAATAGTAAAATAAGGTTCGCTTTAAATTGATAACTTCACTCCTTCATGTACATGATGGTTCTGATAATTTAGTTTCACCAGTTTCTGGTCGACAATTCTGCAGGGGGAAGATACTATTTTTTTAAAAATACAGGCACCTTACGAAACTCGGCACCTAAAACTACTTTAAAAAATATTTTAATCGAGTGTATGAAAGAAAACAGCACCCGAGATCATACCACGCGGAGGTAAATTAACATAAAACTAGGGAATGCACTCAGGAAGTAACTTTGTGAAATTCTACTAATTAGTATTCCAGTAACTAATTCATTTTTGACCCCTTTTCATAAAGAATTTTCTACCATAATTTTTATTTCATTACAATGGAAACTAATTTTCACAATGCACTGATACGTCAATTATTAAGGATCAAAAATAAACCCCAGTCCCCTAATTGTGTTCTAGTTAAGAGGGGTAGTTTTTCAATCTTCTGAAATTGAGGCTGCGGAGGGTTATAACCCAATTAATTGAACTCCCTCCACATGAATCCGTCCACGAAACTGAGTTAAGGACTGAGGAAAGTGAAAACATCAGTCCCTGACTCTGTTTTCCACGAATGTGCCCTGGGGTTGGGAGGCTAGGACATAAAGGTGCTAGATAAGGAGGGCATATCGTTGAGAGAAGATTCTGGAAAGGAAGGAGCTACGCAAGGGGGGCAGATTGGATTGCGGGAGGGGAATGGCTTGGAAGTAATTGGGATGCAAGAGAAGGGAATCATGAGAGGAGCGACGAGGAGCCAGCCATCTCCACTCCAGCCACTGCGATGCAGGTTGGAGAACGGCCGAAATACGCAATGATGATGTATGATGACGCAAGGCTTCGCAGATGCCGTGATTCGCCAAGGGTAGGGTTGAATACATAGCGATACTATACACATCTTTGTTCATTCACACGCGAGTGTTACGGCCAAAAACATCACCCGGGAAGACAAAAATGTACGAAATTAACCGTGAAATATAACTTTCGTTTTGATATCTTAATTTGTCAAAGTACTCTGTTCTGCCGAATTTTAGGGTTTGCGTTCGTATCCTAGCCAAAGTGGGCAATGTTTCCTCAGTGAATTTAAAAAATTATGTATCACTACAATGGGTGACAGCACTTATTGTGACAGGTGCCACCATACTGTATGAGCATACATATAAAGAGAGATAAAAGTTTTACTTAAATTTTGGATAAAAATGTTACTTTTCAGCATCAAATACAGTGCACGATGTTGAATATTAATACGCATGAAAATCGGCAAGATGGCGAATGAATTAAAAAAAGGATCACGCTAGGACAAGAAAAATTAAACAAGGGAAGAGCATAAGTAATCGAATTGACTAAAGACATAGTTTTGTTCAGAAATACGGTATTTCAGAAAAGAATACGGGCCCCGATCGGACGTTTATGACATGTGGATATAGAGGAAGATAAAATAAAGAGTTATCCAGGGAAATACAAAAAGAATTTCTCGATAGGGAAGAAGGAAATAAGGGAAGATGCAGATTAAATTCAAAGACGAGAGAAAATGTTACGGGAAGACATATTGGAAGGTTGTGAAATGTTGGAGGGGAGGAGAAAGGAAATAGAATTTTACGGGAAGGGGGAAGAGAGAGGAAAAACTGTCATTTGGATAATACTAGAGGGTACACATATAATTTGAGCAGAAGGGCTAAAACAGCTCATAATTACGCTTTAATATTATATATTGCAATTGATCCCCCACTTTATAACTTTGAAAGGCGGACTAACTGCAATTAAGAAACACTTTTGGTATGATTGCGATGGCGGAGTGAGGTGATGATGCAATGCCCAGGGATCTTACCAGTCCTCCGCATCCATATCGATTTAAACTCTTTCAGCCCATTCGCAGCTAGTTCGTCAACAATGACGGAAAGGATAAACTAAAAAACGAATACCATGTTGAAAATCACAGTCCATAACGATGGGTATGGCTGACTGAGGCTACAGACTATTTCTATCACGAAAGATTTGTAAAATATAGGTAAGTATAATCGAAAAAGCAGAGATGGCTAACATCACACTTAAGGTTGCGTCATCCTCAATAGTGAATTGAACTTACGGATTACTGATACTGTTGTTCACAGGTAAATTCAGGAATAAAATATTTCACGCTGTATAAAACTGTTACGGTAGACAAGTTATGAATTAAATACAATCCGCGTAGCTAGTTTTTGTTAAAGTTCTTCATTTAGAAATCCGTGCTTTCACCATACTGCAGAGGGGAGTACTGAGATAGCCTGGGATGATCCATGCATGAGCCAATCCGTAACAGATTTCATCACGATAAATCTTTTAAATATAAAAGCAAGCACCAGACTTCAGTATTTTTTCCTTAAGTGAATTCAGAGATGAGACTAAGCGAGAACTGAAAATCGTATTGAATCCAGCTAAACCAACGAGCCCTATGTAAAAAAACCGTAAAATGATAATTGTAAAAAACTGGAAAAAGGCCCAAAAACCTTGATCCACTAGTTGATACTTTATCAATTCAGAAAAATACGCATTGCGTAAAGGGAAGTAGAAACAAACATGTCAATTCAAAATTATTTCTCTGTAATCTGAAAGCCACATTACAATTTTTACGTTAACCTACGTCCGTAATGAATTAAAAGAATTTCCAAGAAAGACAAATTGTAAATGATACATATAACTTAGTTTTTCCACATAGATTTATTATAACAAGATGACCTAGGTTTTGACGAAGCTCGTCATCATCAGAAACGAGCTTCGTCGAAACCTAGGTATCTTGTTTTAATAAATCTATATGGAAAAACTAAATTATGCATATCATTTGCAATTCTAAGCAAATTCCACGAAGTCACGCCGGAGACAACGGAGAACGACAGCAAACCAATATCTGATTTGATGACTAATTATGGTAATTCCAAGACTACAAATATCACGTTTTAATCATACGCATTAACAGCATCAAACATACAGTCGATTTAGCACACAACACCATCCATTTTCCGGAAAATGAAAGAACGTGTTCTAGGTCTACCTGGTATGCTATTGTGGAGATAACTTTTATGGACGAAAACAGATCTTAAATAAAAAATAAATTCCAAAACTAATTCAAATGTAAAATTAATAGGAAATTAAAATTGGGGTATTAATTTAAATGAGAAGTAATAATGATACTAGGAAATTTAAATTCGTAGTTGTGTATTTATTTAAAATGGTATAGAGTTAACTAACATTTAAATTGATTCGGGCTTCAAATCGCAGGTGAGATACCACATTAGTCCTTTTTAACAGGGCTAGGCAATACATTTTTCATTGCACATAGGTACTTGGAATTTCATATCAATTATAAGAAAATTTCAATTATTTAAGAATCACGTATTGTTCGCAATACAATCGAAAAAGACGAAGTTATCACACATAGAATTCTTTTCCTTTCGGAGGTACATTTGGATTCGAATTGCAGCAACTCGAGGTTTTTTCCGTACTCTCACGACCCTAGAAGAAGTCCGCCGAAAATAAGTCTCCGGATGCACTCCGATAAACGGGATCACAGGACGGTAACTCACGCAACGACTGACAAGCTGTGAGCTGAGCGCAAAAAGGGTTAAGCATTCATTATTGAATTACGCGGAGTGATTCGACCAATCGGAGTAAAAGGAGAGAGAGAGAGGGAGACGGGGGGGTGTTCGTCTGGGGTCACGTGATATAGCTCCACAACCAGCGCGAAACCCGACAAGCTACGAGAGAAAAACTACGTGGGGAGTCATTGCACCCACGATTGCGATACCAGGCCGTAATACGTAATGCTCTCTCTCTCCCTCACTCCCCACAGCGAAGAAAATTCCCCGCGCACAACAGGTGCAATCGTGCTCTCACACGTCTCTGGCCTTTTCAATGAAGTCATGCAAAAAGGGAAAGAGATGGGAGGAAAAGGGAGGGGAGAATAAGAAGAGGGGAGAGATTGAAGAACAAACGTGGGAGGCAAAGGGGAGTTCAATGAAGGACTCTCTGAGGAGTGGGTTCTGGGTCGGAAATTCCGTTCGCGTTTGCCAAAACGAAATCATGAATGCGGTCGCTCTGTAAAAAAAGGATACAACGTGATCGGGCACATGATCCTCGCCTCCCCAGTCACGAGGAAACGCGGAAATACTTCCCCCGATTCAAAAGAGTTGGCACGTCGACTCGTAAAATCATTCTCACGTCCCAGGCCCCAGTTGGATCGGGTTGGAGTGGTAGCTAGAATAGTAGCTTGCCATCCCGAGGGTGTTAATCTCGGCAGTGGCGGAGATTTTTCAGTGTAGATTCAGATACTTTCGGGATTTACACTCAGAAATCGGATCCGTTGAATAGGACGTCCCATCGTGATCCCCTTGAAGTAATATGTTAAGAGCAGGGTGATGCCGACGCCGGGTTTCTCTCCACCCTTCCTCCATTTCCTCTGAATCTTTCACTTACTAAATCACCCACCTCTCCTAAATAGCGCAAATGATCCCTGCTGTCAATTTCCTCTCCTCGGTAACCTACCTACTAAGCCCTTACAACCGCTATCCTCCTAGCAGACAAGGATCACCACAAATTAAATCCACCACTATAGTGATAAAAGAACGCAGGAGGTTTGAATCTGTGCTGTTTTATTTATCTGGGTTCGAATCCAATACATGTTTAGTATTCTTTCTTTTTGGTTGCGATTAAGGAGGTGACAGTTTCAGGCTTAACTAGGAAGGCTTCCTTAGAGATAAGGGGAAAGAAAACAATCCTATTTCAAAAGATTATTTATTCATACAGATTATATTATAATACAATAGGGGCTGCAACAATATTGCAGAAGAAGATAATTAGATTGGTGCTCTTGAAAAATTCACGGGAGCATACTGCCCCCCTTTTCTCTAGTCTAAGGATGTTTCCTTTAAGAAATGTGTATTTTTATAAGGCAGTGGCCGGCAAAATCATTAGTCAAAAGAGCCAAATATCAACAGTACAACGACTGAAGTTTCTTTTGAGAGCCAAATTTTTTCAACTTAAACTATATAGGTAGGTGCATTGTTACTAACTAAATTAGGATACCCCTAAGCTACCCTTTGCTAAAAACGTCCTCAATATGATTGAGGTACGTTTCCTGAGGTCGACCCCCTTTTACTCTTCTATCCAACTCATCTTGTATATGTACTTATTTTGTTTATATATCTCTTTTCGTTAATCCTAAATTTAAAAATATAAGGCAAAATAGGGGAAATATAGCGGCGAGTGAGAGAATAGGCAACTCGATGATTGAGTGAATGTAAGTTAACTGCACTTTAACACTTCTTAGCATATGTAAATAACTTGTAACGTCTATGATGACGGAATTGGTCCAAAAAACAGTTCTCAATAGTAATGAGAGGCAGACGGTTCCACTCCGTGTAATACATCTGAGTATTAAACGATAATAAACAACGCCGTGTTTGTTGTAGCAACAGAGTTATTATTACGATTACTGTTCACTGAACGAAAATATTCTTGCACGCTTAATTCCTTTATGTGTATCGTTTACTACGTAAGTGTTCTCTCATGTACAGGCAGTGCCCCTATGAGAGCTACTTTGAGAATAGATATTGAAGAGTTTAGGTACTTGTTGTAAATATGCATTAAATATATCGATTAACTCCCGAAGCAATGTATCATGGGTCCCTGGGCCCTTCTTACACAGATTTTCTTTCTACGTGATATCATGGGTCAGCAGGAAAAGTTAAATGCCAGAGGCGTGAATATCCTTTGAAAATCAGATATCTGGTTGTCAAGGGAATATACTATGGTTGATTTCAGAGAAAAATGTGAGATTTTTCAGCAGACATAATTTTCAGACAATTACAAAGCGGAAAAGAAAATCGATTGCAAGAATTAGAACCTTCATTTATTCATCCATCCGATAAAAAAATTCCAGCCCTCTATCTTGAGTAAAAAAAATTTTTAAAAGCAAAAAATGAAACCACTGCACCGAGCCCAATGCTTAACATAGATCACCAGGGGGGCCTTCGGGGGCCCTGCCCTGAGGGCTTTTTAATATAGCGTATGTTCATCCCATATGCATTTTATCTCTACATGCCAAATATCAGCTCATTCGGTTCAGTAGTTTTTGCGTGATTGAGCAACAGACAGACAGACACCATTCAATTTGTATATATTAGTATGATTACATCCATGGATTCGATGCGGCGCAGCATCGAAACCATGGTCGGGTGTAAATAAATATTATTACCCTTACATTTCAGGGGTAGTAAAATTTTAAACCAACATTATTACTTCTTTTTCCGGTGATCATATTGAATTTATCGTTAGGTATCAAAATGAGGCTATTATAAGATCAATCGAAAAATTTGAAAAAAATTGAACATTTTTCGACCATAAGTACATGGTGTGAACGCATCGTTTATAAACTGATCGTAAAAAAATAACTAGTCCTTTAAAGAAACTGTACGTTTCTCCAAGATCCGTTTAATTACATTGACTAGGTTTAACATGGAGTGTTTTTTATTCTTTCCGCTGTGGATACCGGCCGTGAGAGTTGAGAGGACAACACATCCTGCTAACCCAAACGCCTAAGTTTCGAGTCATGCCTCGAGCAAGGAAATTGCTTATTACATGGGAGTGGGGCCACTGGGAAACATGAACTCCCAACAAAAATTGACTTTCAGGAATTGAGGGCCATGCAGGCCAACAAACCGACTGGATAAAAAAAGGGTATAACTGTTTGACAATTGCCTAAATCAAGTTGAAAAACTGTCTTAACAAAAAAAAACTCACGCTATTACAAAAGCACCTTTCTCCACAATGATTTAAAAACAAAGAAAATACGAATCATGGCCTTACTTTCAATGATACGCATTTACCGCATAGCATAGAGAAATAACTTATTACTCTACAATGCTCTATAATGCAATGCATACAAGAATGTAATTAAACGCCCTACACTGTTGTCTTCGGCAATATTTTTTCCAATACTTCTGCTTCAATTTCGTAAATTCAATTGAAACAGCTGTTTAAACGAATACCGAGTATATTTAACTATTTTCATGGCTTGTGTAGCTACTAATACCCTCTGCCACACGCCATCATGACGACTTATGGGTTAGTACGTGGATTTAAATGTACTAAGAGTGATGATGCATGTATGTTGCCTCCAAATCTCGCAGAAAATAAAATATACTCATCGCAATTGTTTTCCTACAATACGAAAGATAAAAGGTAATTTCCTCTAGGGACAGACAGTAAAGTACGGTAACATAAAAGAATACCGCATCCGAAAGCGCAAAAATTGCATCAAGCATTCAACTGATATTCTCCTTGCGGACAATGGAGTTAGCTTTATACCGGATTGCACCCAATGGAAAAGTTCCCACAAAACAAAAAACAAGAACAAGAATAAAGTTACGGATTACCAATGAAATGCGGCTGGTTATTGAGTCACGGTGGGTGCCTGAGCAGCTGCAATGGCCATATTGCGTCATGCCTCTCACGGAAATCATCCCGGCTCGCTCCACATACGCAATCGTGAGGTGAAAAGCGGAGTTGAGGCGCTTGGTGCTCGCGTGATGTATGAGGGTGAAGGCTGCGTCTTTCGAGAAACGATTTCGCGGAAATGTGCCCTGATATAATACACTGTTAGAAAAATGGCATACGACTCGGATTATGATTCAGGTATTTTCCTTAATTAAAAGATTATCAATATTTGAGGCTGCAGAACTTGGTAAAATTCCACATACATTATCAATGAGGTAATTAATGCACAACCACTAATTCATTTTGCACAGTACATTATTCTGATGAAAATGAACCACGATATTATAAACAACTTTTGGGGACCCTATCTTAATTATAGATCCTCACTAATTATCCAGCATTAAATTAAAATTTTTGCGACGCCACATTCAATTGACGATTCAACATAATGAAACCTCTCTAATTCACTAATTCAAAGAAATATCGCCGACCTCTTTCACCATACGGTAATTACATATTATAGCTAACACAACAATTCGAAGCATTAGTAAGAAGATGTAATATTTAGTGGAAACCAAATCGAAGATGGAACCTGAAATATGGATTCCGGTAATATTACAGGAATTTACGATAAATTACGTAAACCCAATTATGTGCAGTACCCCCACAAAAACTCCACTTATGTAGTACAGTACCAGTATGACCATACCAAACGGTATTAAAGAAGAAATTATATCATACGCACCGATCTCTGGAAAAGAAATCCTTATGCGGTGAAGCTAGCCAATCACAACGCTTTACACGTATTATACACATATTATAACGTACGTACATACCATAGCCAAAACAAAATAATTAGACTCACCAATATGAAAATCTAATATTTTATGGCCACCCAAATGGAAGATGCCGTCTGAAATATGGAGGCCAATAATAAACGAAGAGGTCGGTAAAATTATAGGATTTAGAGAAGGTACAATAAATAAAGTTGTCTTCGAGCAAATGTGGTGGAATTCATCCATTACAATGAAATTAATTTGCTGTTTTCCACTTTTTTAAATAAAATATTGGTTTGTGCGACCGGTTTTGATGTATTACGCCATTGTCAAGCACGGTTATTATATCAAACAAATAACATTTACATATGGAAACATGGTTGTTAGGGAGTGAAAAAAGTTAGGTACAATACCCTCTTATATACAGTGACACTATAACCATAGAGAAATGTGTGAAACAAGACCATATCTGCCGACCACTGGAAAAGAAATCCTCACGAGGTGAAGTTAGCCAATCACAGCGCGGTAAAAGGATTTATTTTAACGGGATTATATTTGGCAGCCATTAGAGCAGTTCATTCAAAGGGGCGACAGAGGCAAGCCCAATGCGTATAGGTTTCTGTACATCAGCGCTACGACCCCGGCATCGATACGGGATCGTTCGTCTGCCGCGAGGTTTAAATCGTGATACTAGCGCAGGGTTTGAATCGCTAGTTCAGGATTATCCGTATTAAATGGATTATAAACCAATATTTGAATTTAAACCTTGAAAAATGTAATTTTAATGAGTACTGCAAGAAAATGAAAAAATATTATTCACTCATATTAACTTGATGATATTCCCAATTGCACAATAAATAACCTTGGGAAACTTTTATGAAACAGGTTGAGGTCAGGTTATTATGAGAATACATGGCACAATAAAACACCGCTTACCATATTCACTATAAATTTATTGATTCAAAATAGAATCAAAAAACCAGAAGTCAACGGTAGCCCGTTCTTAAAAGTTGAACATAGAAATTCAAAACACTGAGTAGGTTGGAATTACCAATGTTATTTGGAAAAATTAAATTCACCCATTATTTATTATCCATCCATCCAAAAAGTCCAAGTGATGTGAAGGATGTTAACTGAATATGACATGACAACGTGTTAACAGTTCAGGCCATCTAACGCACTACACTTGATCTGGGGAGGGCATAAAAACAAAAGGCACTGCAATGCACAAGGGTGGTGATTGATGGCGATGCAACCACATCACAGTCCAGGGTACATAATGCACCACATATGGTCTGGGGAGGGTACCAAATCAAAAGTCACAGTAATACACAATGGGGAGTTTGATGGCGACACAAACACATCACAGTTCATGGCACCTAATGCACATCATGTAAACATCACGAATATTCTAACCTTCGATAATGCTCGGAACGGTAGTCGGTGCAATGAGAGTTGAAAACTTTCTCACGAAAAAGCATGAAAGAAATATATTCATTAATGAACTTCTGTAATCATCAACGAAGGTAATCCGTACGGGGACAGAATCTTGCCCACCTCTCTTCCCTGTGTTGATGCAACATTACCATAATTCAAAATACTTCCGATCACTCGTATCAGTTGCGAAGAATCATGATAATCCACGCGTATAGCAGTATTTTTCTGTAGATAACAAATGGCCCATGGTACCGTGATTCTTCGAAAACTTAAATGCAACATACCTCACAGCCTATTTAAAGAACGAGAAAATAGATCTCCGTATAAACGACATTCATACACACTGTTGCACCAAATCCCCGCATATCGCTCACTATGAACAGGTTTTGCCATATCTAACAATCTCTCTGCCCGGTTGTAGCAAATATTAATACAGTATTTCAGCTTCGTGCGTAAAACACATAAAATTCACAAGTCAGCCACGCGCTCAACTTCGCAACTACCACTGGCATCGAGACTAAAATAGCTGGTGCCGAGACTACAATAGCTTGAACTCCCTCATGAATTATACGTATTTCAAGTTCAAAATATAAAGCATTGGCGTTAAAATAATGCAAAATGCTGAACTTTATTTAATTACAAATAAATACTATTAATATATTGTTAATTGCAAATGTTCCCTTGAAACACTCAACGACAACGCCTCTACCGGTCACGGTCTTTACTGCCCCTCGGTTTTAACCCCACCCCCTCAGTTTTGCCACTATCAATACAGTTTTCCATACGATATATGTGCGATACGTCGCCCCTTTGGTTCATTTCTACCCGGATCACGATCGATGTGACAACGGCTCCACAGCACACAATGAATGACGGGGTTAAATGGGCCCAGGAAAGTCGCTCCATGACGTCATTAACTCGGCGGAGAAACGAGCAAGCTTAAGTCAGTTTGTGATTGCACGTTTACTGTCTCCACCATTTCCAAACACTAATGTACATATTTTATTTTAAATTTGAGGATTTAGTGAGTTTTTTACTCATATAAAACAATGAAAATTTAACGCAAAATGCTAACTTATAAAAATAAACATAAATCACATGAATACAAAAGAATATTTACGTATTTGAGGCAAGCTATGGAAGAATTCCGCTCGTTTAAGAAAATAAATCGATAGGAGAATAAATCGATTGAAATGTAAAGAGATTTAAATCAAGAGCTTCTCGCGAAAGGAAAAAAAACTGCATCAAAACATAGTAGTACGAAAAAATGCATGAAGGTTATCGATAGAAATCATTTTGGTAAGGATGTAAAAAAACGCGGTAGTCAATAAAAGAAAAGAATAAAAAATATGAAAAAAATACATGAAAGATTCAACTTATTAATGTCAACAGATAACATGTTTTTATACCTGGGAAGTGCTCTCTGTTCTCTGTTGCGGGCGAAGATACACTTAGGCCCATTTTTAAAATGCCTGGTTAACGTCAATCACAAGATGACGAATCCTATTCGTTAGCTTGAAAAAACTGAGAATTAGGGTAGCCTAAAAGTTTCCTTGGGTACGGAAAACAGCTTATTTATGAAATAACTCCATTTAATAATGCAATAGCTCCTACTAGCCCAGGAAAATGCACCCAAATAAAATTACCCCACAACATTCAACAGCAGAAATCTATTTGGCAATAATCATGTGTATTCATGGCAATAATGCTCAAAAACAAAAGAGCATCGAATTAAAGGACACGATCCAAAATTTCAAAAACATAAACATGGAAAAATGAGGCAACTGGCTCTTGTTCACATATTACATAAATTTTTTTCCGAAACGTGGGATAGGATTTCTGCTGTCTGGCGCGGGTGAAATGTGGACAAAGTGCGTTGCCGGAAATGAGGTCATTTTATTAAGTTATGAATGTTACGGGAGTGGATAAATAAAATTCTCACTGAAGCGAGAGCGGTCGAAAGGCGAAACTGTGGCGCCAGGAGCACGAGGCGGAAGGTTGCTTACGTGCAGAGCGTCACGCATGGCTCTACAGGTTGGTGGTGGAGTGGGGAGGGTACCTTTTTTTAATGGCAATGGGGGAAGGGAGGGATCAGAAGGATCGATGGTTCAGATCCTGGGGAAGGAATACACTACCCTCCCTCAAGGTCACTAAGGAGTCACCTTTACCATAAGCCGCACTTGACAGATTTTCACCCAAAAAAAGAAACACACCACTGGCCATACCCGAAACAAAACAATGGAATACATGACACTTTTTGGAGAAAAAATCTCCGCGGTTAGTGAGAAAAACAATTGGTTTTCTCCTAATGAGCCAAATTCTTTTTCTCCCCAACCACGCCTCCACCAACGGCGCTTTCAGGCGATGACGTTAGCGTGACGACATCATGGCTGAGTCTGGATCTATTCTCTCTACGCTACGCAGGAACTACTTATAAAATTAGAGATTAAATGCTTCGCGCTACTTATTCAGATAAGAGTACAGAAAAAGTCCTGGAAAGATCAAATTTTTGGATGATCTGGTAAAATCAATTCGATGGAAATTGTAAAATACAACTTCTACAAAAGAAAACATAATTGATATAAGTATCTCAATCATGAACGCAACTTAAAGTTTCCCAATTTATTTTTTCAAACATAAAAAATCGGTTTAAGATCAAACGCAACTTTTATTTTTGACAAAGGTTTTAGATCAATCAAGCTGCAAACTGAATTATATGGATGAACAGGATTGCCTACGTGATATGCCAGCCGTACAAACAAACCTACGAGTGCACACTAACTTGCTTCTTACTGACGCACAAAGGCCACGAATTGTTCTCCAAAACGATAAATTGTTCTGGCGAAAGGAGGATGGTCTAAAAAATGTAGAGGTAAAATAACTATTCTGAGGCATGGTTCCTTCCGCGAAACAGACTGTACAGCTACTGATTTCGAAATGCACATACTAGAGGGATTATCACGAGCAAGCAACGTCAAGTACTTTATAAACAGTCACTAGTTCATATTTCCATCAATTTCATTATTTTCAGGTAAAGCTCCTCAAATGCATTTCTCTGACCACAATTACAGCAAAATTAGTGATACTTTGAGTTTGAGACCAAATTTTACGTTAGGTACCCGATCACTGTTTTCACCATACTAATATCACTAACTCATACAATATCCTATGCCACAATTTCAAATATTCATTAATTTATAAATTGCAGTGCTTTATAGATGGAGTGCAAAGAAAGCCATATTTTCCACGAGTCAAAGAGAACAATACCACTTCTCAAGGATGATCTCATTATTTTCTTTAAATTGTCTGCTCTTATCATTAAAAATTGAGAAAAAACGAACATCAGGGATAGCTTTTCTACTTACGACAAGATAATATGAACAATGATTACACTAGCATTACGGAAATATCTATTAAACTACCTATTTCCAAATGTGAAATCATATCTTTTTAAGGATACTATGCTTGGTATTCAGCAGTAATAAACAAGAAAGTGTCTAATACCAGTAAATGAGGGCATAAGCCAAGATATACTTACCCCATCCTCGCCATTCATTGCATTTTTGAGCTGACAGGTCCTGCAAAAATACTACCCATAAAACCAACAATTTCCCGCGAGGTGTCGAACAAACAAAAATTACATATAATGAGATTTTAAAAACATTTGCAGTGCTAAGGTTGTGGTATAATGAAACAATTTTTTAAGTAATCGCAACAAGGTATCCTGTTTTAACTTCAGCAAAAATACAGAGAAACAAGTCCCGGAGATAGACGGCCACTTTCAGGGAACCATTTCGTAGTAACCCTCATCAGATTTCTTGATCTACAAATCGAATAAAAATTTTCGCTACTTGACCACGATAGTAACAAATAATTAATGAAACGTTGGTTAAGTTACAAGAAATTCCATGTCACTAGCATCCAAAATAGATTACCGAATGAAAAATAGAATCTTGTAAGAAATTTGTTTTTCGGTGGCCCACCCAATCACGTCGAATCAATTATCAATCCAAGGATCAATTCAGGCGCAATTGTCTTGAAGAGAGGACGACTTAAAATTTTCTCGAAACTCTTATATCGTTATTCCACAAATATACCGTATATTCTCGTGTTCCACGCGCCCCCGTGTAAGACGCGCACCTTGTTTTTGGGCAATGGGTTTTGGGAAAAAAATATTTTTGAAAAAATCGGGAAAAAGATATTTTTGAAAAAATCGGGAAAAATACTATGTATTCTTCTTGGGAAAAGTAGCAACATATTCTTATTACAATGGAACAGTATTTTGTTTTTTACATAAAATCAGTAGGACAATAGATCAAAATAAAAAATTTAATGATATAGCGTCAATGTTCTTTATCATGACTATGGCCACCATTAACAGGAAAGCAACATTCATGATCGTCTTGAAAATGCACCTTCGAAGGATGGAATTGATATCAATTTCAAATTCAAGCAAAGTGAAAAAGGCAAAGGATATTTAGAAAACAAAAAATGATTTGATACTAACTTTTAATTTTCGTCAGTGCTACAATGGTCGATAGCAGAACTCTCTTCATCCTCACCGCTGTCACAAATCATGCTATCTTCACTACCACCACATTTGTTGGAAATGCAGCATTTCTTAAAATTCCAAACGATCAAGTCCTCTTTAATCCATTGACATATCTGAACGAGGACGGCCTTCTTTTCCAGTTCATTCATCCTGTGTTGTTTCATGAATGGAACTTGCCATCCATTCTGAATACAACCTCTTCAGACGAGACTTGAAGGGAAGATTGATGTAAATATCGAGTGGTTGAAGCATAGAATTCATTCCTCATTTAATTATCACTTTCTCAGTCTTTCCCTCTTTTAAGCGTTTCTTCACGTCGTCTATAAGATGGCCGCGAAAACTGTCTCGCAGTTGCATACTACGGAGTTGAAGAAGGGCACCTGGATGACGTTTCAACACACACTTAATCCAGTCCATAACAAGATAATTATTCATTCAACCCTTATCTTGCGACCTTACCACAATTCCTGCTGGGAACATTTTTGGGAGAGTTTTCCGTTTAAAAATTACGCATGGCGGAAGCTTCTTTCCAGCCACCAATATTGTTAGCATGTCGGTACAACGTTGTTTCTCTGCACCAGCTGTACTCACTTGAACTGTTTTTGTTCCAGCATCATTCACTGTAGTATCATACGGCATTTTAAAGTAAACAAGTATCTAATATTCATTCCTAATTCGCCCTGACGTATAGGAATACGTATCTCTAAGGTTGATGACGTAGGTGCCTCTAAAATCTCACCAGCTTTTCTTCATATACTTCAGGCAAGTGCTGCGATATAATTGATTTCCTTCTTACTGTCATTCCTATTAAAAATCTCAGCATCCAACCCCTACTACCCTTAAATTCATCAAAGTTTACACCAAGCTTTCTCACTATCTGCACGGCTTTCATCTGGCACATTTCCGACGTCAATGAAAACACAAATTGGCACCTGTATCTAATATACGCTGAAAGTTGTTCTTCAATGCCATGATATTTTGTAGATTTCTCTCTAAATACTATTTGCTTACTGTAACTAGAAAGAAGTGTATCTTTTTTCTTCCTCCAGTCTCGTACGCAAGATTCCAGCACGTCATATTTAGGTCCAGCTGCACGATTGCCGATATCTTCCGCTTCTCATATAATCTCTAGTTTCTCATGAACACTGAAAAAACGTAGTCTTTTATCTCTGATCATTTTGATAAATTTCACTAAAATCACTAAAAAAACAATGAATTAACTGTTTTAATTGATGGTCACTAAGCCTTGTGCACTATGCACACGGGGTGAACTGAAGTATAACTCTGTACTTGGAACAGAATATGCATCTCGAAATTCCATCAGGCAGGCCGAGCAATGGAAAGGCAACAAAGTGATCTCGGCCGAGAACTTGCTAATTCTTTGTTTTTTGTTTCAATGTAATCAACTTCGGTCCAAATCTCGGTGGATGTTCACTTTGCACGAATATGTTTGTATTACCTGGCATTAATAATGACAGATTCTTAATTTTCATCAAAACGACACGAAGTTGTAATAAAGTATTAGGGACGTTTTTGGCCGTCATGTGACTTTGGATATGCGTAAATACCATTGCAAATGGAAATCCTCGAGTAAGCCGCGCATCCTCGTGTATGACGCGCACCCTGTTTTTTGACGCTGATGAAAGGGGAAAAAGGTGCGCGTCGTACACGAGAATATACGGTAAAACCATAAGACAAAAATTTGAGCGCCATTTTTGAAAGAGAGAGAATGATTTTCGCCCCGCCTTTTTTCTTGGGTGCGCGCGACGGATTCGGCCCGGGCTGGCATTTTGACGCGGAAGTGACGCAACGCGGCCTCCATGTTGCACTCTCGTCATGGGGGCCGGAAACGGGAAAAAATCATTTCCGCGAAACATTCGGACGAAGTATGGAGGGTTCGATGCGATGTTGCCACAGCGAATAATAACACGATAGCTCAACGAGAAATATATTGATAACATTTTGACATTGAACACTGAAAGGCTGCCCTTCAATTCTTTGTCACCGCAAACGAAGCAATGAAAGGTCATATGGAAACTGGGAAATAAAAACAGGAGGCACTGAGTGATAAAATCGCTTTCCTGCCAGGAAAACCTATTTTTCAGGCTCGGATCGTCAAATCATGACGTCAGAGTCGGGGACGATCGTTACCCGGCCTACTGAAGCTACTGCGTCGTAGGAACAACGGTAGGCAAAATTATGCAGCCTAGGTCAACTCTCCCAAGGCCCACAAAAACCGCCTGATATAATACCAACGGTATCCTTGGAGGCATCGACGGTTTCCTGGTATTGACACACGAAAGAAGAAGAAATAATTATACCACCTCCATTTCTACTAAGGACCCGATGGAAGGAAGAGAAAAAATATCATGGGAGCAAAGTTTCTGTTCGCTTTCTCTATAATGTTATACTGACACGGCCAGGAAAATATTTTTACTCTGGGAGATTTCCGATGTGTACCACGTGAAATGCAGGGGAAAATACTTTCAATGTTTCTATATAAACACACGGAATTGCTAAATATACCCGACTGGAATAAGGTAACGCGCACAATCTTTTTCTGAAAATCTGTTTCCTGACGGTGACTGAATATATATGTTTTTCTGACTACATCACCGACGCCATGACATACCACGGTCAATTACATCATTTAATATAATAAATGAATTTCACATCTGATGGAACATTCTTGAAATAAAAACGTTCCATGAAGAATAGCGATTTGTAATACATACATGACAATATGATTGGATAGATGAGGTTTTCGACAGGTAGTCTACAAAGTTCAATCTCTTTGTCAAGATTCTTTTACTCCGATAACAAAAACATACAGCAAATATCGAAAGGCTGCTTTACATTTTGAAATTAAGATACACATTATAACAACAATTCAGTTCCTACAACGTTCATGACAAGGAAAGTTGAGCATTTTTTGTGCACCCTGCCACATACCCTTCGGATGACTTTCAGGGTACTCGTTAGATGTCCACCAGTTGTGTACTGAAGGCTCCCACAAAAGGTTTTGAAGAAGTTCATCGAATATATGCGCGCAAGGACAGGAACCTCAACGAATCGCACATTTTTCTCCCGCAGGAAAAATACGCCACGCGCTTGTGAAATTTCTTTTCGGTGAACCCATTAATGGTAGCCAACCAATATCCAAGCGGGAGGTGTTTTACAACATACGTTTTTCCACGAACGAATTACTTATTCGTAAATATTCCCGTAAAGAGAGAATAATAAGTTACCTCAATAGGCAGTCGTAATTCACGAAATGCTTCTAGCATAACTTCAAAGACGACTTTCAAGGTGAACACGTTAGTAAAAACAAAAAATAATGAGTATTTCCTGATTAGCAAAATTATACGCAAAACTTCTACATCTAGGCTTTACAATATTCAGGCTTAACGATGTGTTGTTGCTACAAATATTTTCGATCTAGTTTTTAAATGATAAATGCAGTCGTTAAGCAATTCGGTACCAGTTTGATTTTACAAAAGCTGGCAAGCAACTTCATCAACTCAGGTTTATTTTCCCAGGAATAAAACCTGTGTCAAGCAACAAATTTAGTTGATCGGGTAGCGATATTAAAACTCCGAAAATTCACAGCTAGGTGAATAAATTCCGATAAATCATGCATCAAATATTCATGAATGTAAAAAAAAATCATTTCAGGAAACTGTACACATGAGCAACTTTAAAAACTGGAAAAATATTTTAAACGAGTTTTCATAACGGGTAAATGAATCAATTTCGCGAAAAAATACACAGAGAGACAAAATATTAGAATTGCGATTCGCAACATTTATTTATACATAAGAATGAGCAGCCACGAATGGGGCATTTGTTTTATTAACATAATGGCAGGATAAAACAGAATACGTAACACTTGAACAACAAAAACTAAGAATTAAACCGATTATGAAATAGACAGTATGTGGCGTTTTTAAAGCCTATAAACTATGGTAGGTTTATAACTTAAATTAAGCTTGAAATTATCATAGTAATAATCTGTAATCATCATTAAAATTTTTAGTGTAACCCTAAGATGGCACGGAAGCCGGATTGGAAACTGCTGCAGCAAACTAAATGAATTAGTTATCAGTCTATGTAACAAAAAAATGAACGGGACGTCCAAGAAACTCACGTAAGTTCTCAATAATCCCGATAAACTAAAAAACTAATAAAAACACTTCATTTGTGAAATGTTGTTTATTTGGTGTACAGGCAGTCACGCGCATAGTTAAAAAACGATATCCTATGCTCATGACTGGCCATTGGGAGCTTCGGCTTCGAATCAAAGACAAGTTAGATAATTTTCTCTGGGCAAATTTCAAGACGTTGGCTAAAACTAACAGTTTTTTAAAAGATATATTTTTACTACTCATTAGAAGCTATTCGAAGAGTCCAAAATGGAGTGTAGCGTAGAAAGGCGATGAGAACAGGCTGCAGGCGTTTGAGATAGGGGTGCGGAGAAGAATGAGAAATGGTCGGAAAGGAAGACGAAAGAAGTGCTCGGTATCGTGGGTAAGGACAGTCTGCTGGAGGCGATTGGGAGGAGGCAGAGTAAGTGGTTGGAAGGGGTAAATAGGGGCGAAGGGATGCAGTGGGCCGTGATAGAGGGGAGGATATAGGGTAAACGGAGAAGGGGAAGATAGAGATTAGGCTTAATGAATGGGATGAAGGAAGACAAGTCGTATGACGAGATGAAGAATGAAATCAAGTAAGGACACTAGGGCCTGTGCCAGAGAAAGTTTTGTATAGGCATTTATTTTTCCATTTTGGCCTACCTTAACCTGTAGATCACCTCTATTAATAAAAAGGTTCCATTGATTACATGATCCGTAGTGATATGAGTTTGAAATTAATCTTCAATTAAAATTCGTATGACACACTTTGGTCACTTTATTGAAACCATGCAATTTTTCGGCAAACATTTTTATCTATAAGCCTTCCTCAAAGAGTAATTCTATCATTCCGGTACTCTATTACACCCTTAATGCAATAGTTGAACTCTTATGTATATTTTTGCAAATTTATTTATTTTTTAATTTTAATATCTGATTCGTTTTCAGCGACTCCAAAAACCCATATTTACAAAATTTGGGATAAATCGGACGAATTTGATAGTTTTGGCCACGAATTTGGGGGTTCGGTCCCACTGTGCGTCGCTTATCATTCCAGTCCGTCCTCCCACGCACACACATCCCCAACCACTACCCCCGGGCCAAGACCTCCGGGGGCAGCGCCCCGGAGCCAAAGGAGGGGAAGGGAAGTTAGGGTGGGGGGCCCAAAGTTCGAACCTCGCCCAGGGCGACGACCTCTGATACTGGATGCAACAACCCTACTCCCTCCCCCACGTCCAGGTAACGATCTGCGGGCCCAGTCAAGATTCGAAGTAGGAACCGTGGCGCCGCTCAAAAGAGGACGAACATGAGTAGGTATTGGAAAACGATACGCGCTCCATATTTCATCACTCCAGAGTCGTAAAACTAATTTTTTAAATGAAATCTACACTCCGAAAAGTACTTCCTTCACCACTTTTGGGCCTCATGTAAAACAGGCCTGGTAGAAATCTACAAAGGCGTATTCCATATGTTTCAGCTATGCCTTGGAATTATGAATTACCCTCTATGCTAATATCTAATCGCAAAAGTATAAATATGTACGATTTACGTCAGATTTTTTGCAGAGGGGGATCCAGGATGTTACTAGGTCAGTAGCCAGGCTCTCTACGCTGGAGCTTACGCCAATTATTTGCATTAAGTTAAAAGGTTTACTAAATGTAATAGAATTTAAAAAGTACAGGGAAAGTGCAAATAAAATGGTAAGGAACTTTGCTATTTCTCCCTCGTTAGGCATTTGAGATAGTATTTGGATTCCTTACGAGGTGAGCACAATTCAGTACCTAGCGAATTAGAAAGGGTGCGGAGAAGGTTGGTAAGATATGATGAAGGTCACTACAATAGTTTTACTAAAGTAAAAAGCCTACAGCAGTAACAAGGATGGGAACTGGCAAAAAAGAACATCATTCTTAGACAAGTTTGATCGCTTTTCCGACTACGCCAAATCACAACCCCGATTTTCTACAACCGATCTGATTATCAAGACAAAAATAAGGAAAAAAACATTAGACCGAGAATATTTATCGAGGATTATTGGATTCTTGAATGAGGTAGCATATGTCACGGAGCTTTCCTGAGTTTCCAGATTTAAAGGAGGGTGGCCACCCTGCACTGTGACGAGCCGGTAGGGCAACACGATGCCGCAATTTTGGACCGCCAATTGTAATTCTAAATGAATGCGTACACCATCAAAGCGTTGATGCATGGAAATTGCTATGCAAATGCACGAATCTCATTACGTATCATTCATATTCATTCATACTATTGTGCTAGGCCGCGTGATAATAAACCCAATGTGGTACACTCACTTGTATATCGAATACGTAAGGCAGACATCGACGTATCATATTGTGTATGAAAATAATAACCATCTAAACTATAGTTTTAACTACTTTGCTAACAAACATATAAACCACAAGAAATTTATTTTAAGTTCACGAATTCAATCTGCAAATGCCCGATAGGAGTTTAGAGATAAGTGAATATCACAACCAGGTGAAACTGGATAATATATTATGGATGCGAATTCAATTTTATCGTATTCATAAGATGCTTAAAAGCAAAATGACTCACATATCACGGCTGTAAACAAAGGCTCTTTTCCACATAAATCCTGTATCTCTTCTCCACGTACACGATAAAAAAAAAGTTCAATTAGTTACGTAGTAGTGTCTTTCAGGATACATTTTACCGCAAGGTCCGTAAAATTACACGTAAAAAATTCAGTCAAACCACTACGAAAAAAGCCACTATCACCGTAAATATTTCCTCCGAATTTCACGCAGAACTTTAAAATCATTCAAACACACTCCAAGTAAACATTCCCCCTGAATTCGTGCTACTGGTTGCTACATAGTTTTAGTTGATGACAAAATATAAAATTACGCAGTGGTATAAAACATAAATTATAAATTTTCAGTCACAGGAATTTGGGATTACGCAACTTTAGGTACTTTGAAATATGGACCGCGAGTTTCAATTGAAAACCATTCAAGCGAAAGAAAGGAAAGGCTACTAAGATGGTGTTTCCTTAAGATAAGATATTCCGCATAAAGTTACTAAAAATTAGACAGTACAATGCATCCACAGGAATGTGCATATCCACAACTTTATGCTTAAACGATTCATGTGAACTTCTCTTGAAAACCTGGAAAATGGCAGAATGGAGAGGCAGGTAGCTAATAATGTTTCTGTCGACATAACAACTGTTTGTACCGCATTGTCATTAAACAAGAAACTAAATAATTCAGAGGTGATTCATAATTAGGGACTATAATTATTAACTACGGGCTTGAGATTTCGCTTGAAAATAGGATAAAGGACAGAGCTACGCAGACACAAGGCTGTATGGAAAAGGAGAGACCCTTTGGGGGATCGAACTCAAAGTCTCCTTATTGATCCACGTTGCCTTTTCTATTTCCAATATCGACTGCATTGATTTTCGTGCATTCCCCCACAGAACACCCTAAATATCCACACGAAGGCGCCACATAGCAATTTCGACCGCGCGAAGAAAAACACAGGTCCAATTTTTTTAGAACGCCCGGGAAATAGATAAATAAACTCATAGCCAGGGCCAAAAGGGATAAAAAACGATAAAACTCGCAAGGGAGAAGGCCGGCGGTGTCGAGATAGGAGAATTCGCCGATGGTGGGAGGAGAGGGAGGGGACACCACGGATTAATTGAAGCTCTCCTATAACACGCCGAAAACTAACTAGGTGGGAAGCGGAAGAGAAAGGAAGGAATGAAAGAAAACAAGGCACACGACCACCTATGTGCCAGTCGTCACGTCCCTTCGACCAACCTCGAGCCTAGATCCGCCTGGTCAGACTCCCTCCCCATCACCTCCCCGACACTCAATTTTCCCACGTCATGCAGCAGAAATTCCAACCATTCTTCCGACGGAAAAGGGCAAGTTGCCTTTCCTGTCGGCGACGAGCATGGAGGAAATATCGTAAATCGACATTTCTGCATATTTTTAGTAATCGTGTTAATCATGAGCTACAAGAAATGTCAAACCCCACATGAGGGAGAATTCTACATTGGCAACATTTATTTACTTCTCCTATTCCAGCATTTATAAGGAGGGAAGTTTCAAAGATTATTTTCGAAGAGCTTTTCAAAGTACAATTTCACTATCATAAAGAAGGTACGTATAAAGTGAGTTTCTCAAAGATCAATCCGAATTTGGAAAATAATGTGCATTATTTGGTCACACTTATCAGCGTCTCCATTATTAGTCTATTAATTCCAATTTCGGTTAACAGAACCTCTGAACTATTCTCTGTTCAATGAAAATTCTCTAAAGTTAAGAACCTGATAATACTTGATTCTAACATACTATTTCAATCGAACTGAAGCTCTCATCTCTTGACTAAGACCAACAGTTTCATAGTTACATCTCGCTGTACCGATACAAAAGTTTCACGGAGCATGGGGTGGGGTACTAATCAGTACATAAGATGAAAACTAGTCCGGAATAAAGCATTGGGGTAAGAAAGATCTTTACATGTTAGCAAGATGTTTAGTGTCATTTCGATCCAAGATTTTACAAGAATAAGTCTCGTACTTACAACTAATTAACCACCTCCTCCGGAGCGATTACAATGAGGCATTACATTATAATTGCTCTTGTAAGTGATTGACATGAAATTTTACTTTCACGGACTTAGATCTCTTTTTGTCATCCATGACGATGACAGAAATCGAACGAGCCGAATACAGAAAACTACTGTACTAGTTTGACGGTACCTTAAAATCTCATAGAATGAACCAACTATTTTCCTCGTGCAGAGGAATAATAAGAGCTCACAATGGTGGAATGAGTACAAATAATAGACTATACATTGGAAACTCCGAATTTGATTAAACTTTAGTCACAGATACACCTGCAGTAGCACACAACACTGGTTATCACAAGAATATAAATAGAGAGAACGAGAGATATGAAATGATAAGATCCAAATAAAACCACGCCCAGTCTACTAAGCACCAGACAGCTTCTTGAGTGCACGTACGTAGTCTCATGGGATGACTACGTTTACTGAAGTAAGATTCCTATACGATCAAAAGAGCATGAAGCTTTCCGTGAATAACACTATTTGTCAACGGTTCACACCTCATGTGTCCAAACAGAGGTGCGCCAAGACTTTCTGAAACTCAAGACTTGAATGCGAGTTCGAATAGTTTAAAAGAAGACTCGTGACCAAATGCACCACTGAAGAAAGTAATCTCACGATGATAAGGCGCATCATGGGACTTGAAATGCTTGGTCAGCCACGCAGCTAACTCTAACAAAGTCGGCTTAAAATATTGTATCTCAAAGCTGGAGAGATGCATCACGACTACAAACAAAAAAATGCATTTAGATGGGTTTCATGTTCCAACTTCACCTAGTTGATAAATTTGCCAAAACCATTATTCTTTACATTTTCAAATAGTATTATGCTGGCAACTCGCATGTTTATTAGCATTCCACCATTTAAAACTTAAATTTGTTCTCTTTCGTTATCATAGAAATAAGTGAAACGTATAGCGGTACAAATAACCTTTTCTCTCGGGGCACCCTCACCCTTTTTTTATCAACAATATTCCACTATCAAGGGAAGGCATGACATGCACAGATACAGCGTTTCTGTGGAGGAGTGACGCCGCTATTCATGGAACAGTTTCCTCATACGTATTCAAGAATAAATGCGAGGACATTTCTTAGAAATCGATGTCAGCATTTCCACCTTTACGACTGCCTCCAAAATTTCCGACGAGTAGGTACCTCTATTCCAATTCTTGTTGTTTCACATGATACTTTTTTTGCTGGGCACCGGCTTCCGAAGCGGGGACCTCGGCTTAGAGTACCAGCAATGACTTAACTTTTTCACCAGAATTTAGACACCTACTTGAGTGCTACGAGGAGAAAACTTCCAAGAATATCAATCCATCTGCCGGAAGGATGTTAAACCGTTCTCCAATTGGCGCCTTTCTATTGTCAGGCTAATGCCGGCATCAAGCTTCTTCCCACCACTCTAACGGGCGTTTTACATGGAACACTTTACTGTCAAGTCTGATGTACGGATGGACGTACGTTGAAAATTACGTCGTTTAAAGCAGAGAATTGCTAGAATGACTAGGCAAACGCACGAACGAGAAATAGCAGAATAGCTCCAACAATTATTCCGTACCCGCGTTTTCGCAATTTAAGTTTATCAAAATGCGCAATGAAGTGCCTCGAGTAAAGCGACAGCAAGACATTCTATCCAGATGTTCCGCTCCTATCTAATGCACGGTTTAACGTCACTTCAATTTGACGGAGCACTGCCCTGGAAGTGTTCCTCTCGCATCGATCAATCAGGGATTGAAGTAACAATCCTCTTCGTGTGGAAAAGACTTGAATTGCGTCAAAGGCTCTCAGTTTTTTGGAATCCGCAGTATAGACAGAAAAACTAGATGGCACTCGACAGCGGAGAGTCCGATGTCAGTGAAGGTGAGTAAATCGTCACTGAGAAGGCAGAGGTACTGAAGGACTCCTGTATGGACCTTTCGAGGGATCCTGGACCCCTTTATCTACGTGCTTTCCTTTCCCTCAAGTCTTGATTTTCACAAGTGAGTACCACCAAGTTTCGTTACAACTATGCATGGTATGGAACAACTTCCCCTGCTACCCTTCATTGATTCCTCCCGTGGTTGCAAGCCAACGTAAACAGTGCCAAGGAAACGGCACGAACGGATGATAAAGGAAGCCAGCTGGCACGTGACGATGGACACCCCCAGCCCAGATTCGTGGGGGCCCCTCGCACGGACACGTGGGTCGTCGGAAACCGGAGGAAGGCTAACGACTTAACCGACTTTGGGAGGGAAGGAGGGAGAGCGAGGTAGGAGGAGGAGGAAGAGACGAGATGGGGACTGATTCTTCCCTTCCTTCCTACACCACCTTTGCCTTGCCCACGCCGCAACCCCCACCAACTACAACTGTTCACATTCACTTAATCACCAAATTGATTTATCGCCTTCCACGTTCCACTCTTCCAAGTGGGCTCTCTAGCAAAGGGCGAAGAAGGGATAACACGAGACCCCTTCACTCTCCGGGAGGGTCTTTGCAGAAGCGCAATGCTTAAAAAATTAATGGCCTCACCACGCGGTGAGTATAGCACAACCGGACCACACCAGCCGCTCGCTTCAAACCACGTAGGCACTATTCGAGATCATCTAAATTAAAGTAATTGACGCTTACTTTGATATGGTCAGGGCTACACTGCATATTAGGGTGGGCCGTGAGTCAGCTAGCGGATGAGACCTTCTTAGCGAGGCATCCTTCACTATCGAGAAACAAGAGTCAAAGAATGGTTTTAAGTTAATAGCATTGAGACTATATTCAGTTTAACGCTGTCTACAATATACTTCCAAGGGATGGAATACGTCTCGAAATGTGATGGTGTAGTAGTGCAACCAAAAGATTTATTTCATGGTGATACTGTACAAATTGGTCCTTTGCTTAGAACACTTACACGTTAATGCGTACTACGTTCCATATGGAATTGCGCGCGAATAACTGTTTAAGGTTCAATCTCACGCATAACCATCATATTGTTCCCCTTCGGGATATGCGCGACAAAATGAAATCAGTTGTCAGGTAAGAAAGAAACCTGACTTCTGTTAATTTCTTCCACGTTATCATATCCTTGCATACCATTTACTCTTCTATCCAAGTTATGCATTCCTCCATTTAAACGCTCTCTCTCTCCCTGCGTGACAAATGAAAATTCCTATATTCCTCCTCTTAAGAGCCGCTTTTTACATGCAACCAATCTTCAGTCTACCCTTACCTCTAACGTTCTTTCTGCATCATTTTCGAATTATTCTCAAAGGCTATTACTAGCCTTGCATATTTACCTCAATGCTTGAAGACCTGAAACGCTGCCGTACGTTCAGCGTCGGCAAGTTGGGGAATAAGTAGATTCCAAAGAGAGCGTCTATTCCCGAATCAATGGACAGGGGAGTGGATACATCTTGAAACGCTACACCTAAATTGCGCCCCGATTTAACGCATAAAGAAAACTAAATTAGTCAACAGTGTCCAATGCCATACACGAAATATAAACCATTAATCTCCAAAGCTCACATCCAAAAAAGGTGTAGCATGACATTCACTGAATATTTTTACCATATAATTGAGGATAAGAGCATTTCAGCCAGCGGGGAATATAACCAAATTCATGTCGAATTTCAGCGTCCTTGACCTCACTCAACTTTCCCAGACGTAAAAACACATGCACGGGGAATTTCTTCACTTTATCCTTTCGAATTGTCTCCTAGACGAGGCATAGCAAAGCTGCACTCTTACGGCCCCTGCCTGGATCACTACCCTGGAGAGATACGGGCCAATACGTATACCCATAACCCCCTTCTCAGCCTTTCTCCTTTCGCAAGGGCAGAGCGGCCGGCAAGAGAAAGGGTTTCGACGGAAGGGTAGGCTAGGAGGGCAAATCTTCACCAATTCCAGCCAAAAATGATTTCTAGCCTCACTCGAAGATTACAAACACCATTAATCTTCAAGACACTCATACAAAGAAGATTTAATGCTGCAGTAATCGAATATATTTACAATAGTATTGAGAATATGTGTATTATCATACATCTTAACTTCCCCAAGCATATATTAAACATACCACAGATAACTTATTTTTTTTCCTCTTTCAAACCAGGGCTGTCCTTACACTGAGGCATTGCAAATGGGCACCAAGGGTTGAGTCAACCAGCCCATGGATATCGACATGGATATGAATGCAATAGTGGAATGGTGGGGGTCTAGCGCATTACTTTGTCCAGGTGCGCCCGATGCAGTTAAAACAACCTCTTGCGAATGGGCTAATAGTCTAAGCGCACACAACTAAGCTGCATTCCTACGGCCCTGGTTGGACCAATACTCTGCCCAAGAGAGGGGCTGGGGTTTAATATACCTAGCCCTGACCCCTTCTCCGCCATTACTAAAATTGCTCTTTCCGCAGCTATCCATATCCCTTTTTTAATGTATTCCCAACTTCCCTTTCGCTCCCGCTTGTTCCTCAACGTTCCCCATTCTAATACTTCTAATAATCTTGACTTTAATAAAATATTTCATTGCCAATAACTATTAATGTGCGAAAGGAAAGGGTCCCTGACCCAACTCAACTTCCCCAGACATAACAAAAAATGCCGGAGTTATTTCTCCACTTTCCCTTTCAAACGACCTCCTAGCATAAGCATAACAAAGGTACCCACCACTAGGCTACGCCTCGACCAACACCTAGTCCTAGAGAAGGGGCGGGGCTTATATATACCTAGCCCTGACCCCCTTCTCCGCCTTTCTCCTTTTGAAATGGCAGTGGGGACGGCGAGAGAAAGGGATTCGCCGAGTCCGGAGGCCAGGGCAGGGTAGGAGGGGTGATCGATTGCTAATGGGCAGAGGGGAATGCGGAGAGCAGGAAGAGGGGAACGGAGAAGAAGTGCGTCACCACGGACTTAAAGGGAGGGAAGGAGGTGGGGGGCGATGCAGCAGATGCGGCACACACAGCTTCATCCGCCAAAACCTCCCGGCTGCAATGGGTGGGGTCCCCCGGAGGCGCGGGCCGTCAGCGGCCGCCTCCGGGACAGTGGTACGCTCTCGGATGCGGTGAAAATGACTAAATGTGAATTTATGCCACGGCATTATGACACTAGACCATGATAAGCATTCTTTGAAATTAGTCGGGAGTACTCGTTGAAATCCAAAGGGAAGAAGAAAAAATTAAAAATTATTTTCTTCTTCCGTTTGGATCATTCCAATAGATCAAGTCACCTAATTTTCGAAAAAGATTCGTGCTCTAACGTCACGGATTTTCTTAAAACATTTTCTCACGTAAGCATGAATGAGTTAATTTCAAATAATTTTTTTTCAGTTCTTTTCCGAAATAATGTTTGAAAAAAAAACTTGTTGCAAAATGTGTACCTCCAATTTTGACAGTATTGGTAAAATTCATCACATTTCTCTTATTACTGGACCGATTTTGTGAATTAGAGGGCGAACTAAAGGCATTATTCGAGGCTGGATGCGTATAAATATTGCAGAATAAATGGATAACTGTTCCTTGAACGTGGATGAAAGATCCATACACTATTCAAACGGTACTCTCCAAGGTAAAATTTGCAAGCGTCCAAATGATCTGCGAAAATTCAATGAGTCTGAGTTAACTTTGCGGAACCAATACATAGTAATTCAAATGATATGTTTTCTCGGCGTCTAATATTTTATGGTGTAAATATCGGGAGTATTAGGTCAAATAAAAAATTCGAAACTTCTGCCAACGTTTCGTATATTTATTTATTCGGCCCTGAAGATGGATAAATAAATATCGGAAACGTAGTCAGAATTTTCAAATTTTTTATTTCACCTAATACTCTTGATATTTACACCATAATCCATAGTAATACAATGGAGACCAACTGTGAGACTGAAACCTTTATTTCTTTACAAGCAATACTGATTTGAGTCGTTATGAATCATCATGTACACTACAAACTCAACCGACTCGTTGAGAAATAACTGTGGAAGTCAAAGGTTTTATGTTTTACATAATTTTGTGAACTAGTAGAAGAAGGAATAAAGGCAATGTAATGTATGCAAACACAGCAACTCAAAAGGCCTCAGGCCAATGGCCTACTTGTAACTGTTCAATAATGATAATACGAAGAGGAAACAATGAAAGTAGCAGAAGATGAAAAAGCGAAGCAAATGCAACTCTGTTGAGGTAAGTCGGGAAAAGACAAGGCAAAGAGTGAACGAGGCAAGAGAAGAAAATGAGTAGGCAAAGGCAAGGAGCCCATCAGATTCCCTGGCAGAGATTACTAGGCACAGAAGCATTTGGGAGGATTAAAAGCAAGGCTCAGGTGCCACCACGTAAAACGGGGTTCGCCACAATGCATATTGTACATACCGGTCGGAACACCTAACGGTATTGGCAGGTTTTTTACCATAAGATCGTAAATAAGGCATCTTTCACACATTGATACTGATGGGATTCTCAACCAGTTTTGGCGGAATTGCTTCTTCGTCACGACTTTTCAGGCATTGCAATAAAATGACGCAATTCGGCCTTATTTGTGAATTTAAATGCATTCGTGAATCATCAGCCTAGTCTGGTGATTTGAAAGGGATATCACGTTAGTGTTTATGTTTCAACACCATGATGAAAACGTGCGACATTGAGCAACAAGCCGACTCATGCTAGCATTAGAGTCAGTAGGTTGTATTAACAGTATTATAACGATTAGATGAACCGATTTTATTTAGCTATTCAACATAAAAACGTCTCCTCCCTCAAACTATTTCTCCCTTCATCTCAGCAAACTTCCAGCCTTCCTTCATCCCATCTGGCATGCCTATTCCTGTACTTCATCCTCTCCGCTTTCCTAACAACTTACCACCAATGAAATTACATTTCCCAAAAATAGCCATCTTTATGCTACCCAGCGAGCTACTGAAGGGGCGAGTGGAATTAGGACACAATCCATGAAAAAGTGAGGGAATAGAAAAAAGGAACTGGAAGAGAGAAAGGAAAAAAGTGAAAAAGTATATGTTTATCTCACTGTCTCGCTCCTGGTTTTTGATGTAGAAAATGACTAAGCGTGGAAAGAGGTAATTTGTGCACCTATAAGTTCGGAAGAGTATATCTCTTATTTTGTCGCTGCTGTAAGTTCCAAAGATAAAGTACGGCGATAACATGAGTTCCTATAAGGCACCCAAAAATCTCGTGCTCTTAATTTTTTATGTTTGTTTCAAAGTTCAACTTCTCAAGGCTAGTAGGCTTTTTAATGACGTGTAGTCTCCGAATCTCTACCGGCCTCCAACCTAGCTCTTTCATTAGCGATATTAAACCGTAAAATCGGTTACATGGTTAAGAGAAGAAATAAACCCAACATAAAGCCCTTGACATGGAAAATTCACACAGAGGGATGTAGGGCCAATTCCATTACCTTTATCACAAGGGTTTTATTCCCCAATGACTTAATGTGCAATGGCGATATATTTCTTCCTTTAAAAAAGCAAAGGTGAGCTAGAAGAGGTTAAAGTAACATAAAATAAGCTGCCACTTTGCCGGTATCAATCCCAAGTAACAATGGATATATAATTCTTCAAAAAGTGAACGTGAAATAGAAGAGGTCAGGCAAAATGTGGCATAAAAGAGGTCACAGTAGGGAAGTAAAAGGGTCGTGTACCTATGACGCAATACAAGAAAAGGTCGATAGGTCGGCGAAATGTGACATAAGGGTGGGAGAGAGGCAGTAAAGGGTTGAAAACATGTCACGCGTTATAAATTTTTTAAATGGCCAGCCCTTACAGAACAGTTCGATTCGAGTTATTCTTTTTGTAATACAAACATTTCGACCAGCGTCCAACGTCCACAGTCAATATAGGCTATGAATTTTTGATCTTTTTCCACGTATTACCCTGTGAAACGCCGTAAGGGGGTTTGGCAGATGATATTTGGACATCGGCGAAGAAAATGGCAGAGAATAGGAAAACGGAATTGGGATATGGAGGTGACAAAAAAGGTGTTTCGGTAGATTAGTGTCTTGATCCGATTCTTTAGTAGCTGTGAATTAACGTGGGGAAGAAGGCGTTCTTATTAGAAATTTTATCTCTATAATATTGTCGCTATCATCTGTTCAATACATGCTGTTCATGTTTTCAGATTGTTTAACAGAAATTTCCGGGCAACGCCCAGCCAATATTGTAACACCGGTTCTCGCCTGGTCACCAAAATTCGGCATCGTAAGTCTCGAATCGAATTCAAGAGGGGTGATCCTCCAGTTCTTCCGAATTCTCTTCCCTCTACATAAGAAAGGGGTAAATGGAAAATTTCCGCGAATAAATTTTATTCATCGTAAATTTTCGCGAATTGGAATTCGAATCCATCAGCCATGATAGAAATGTATTAATATTGTCAGAGTGAATTCCCATGACAGACATTGACTTTTTGACTGAATTTCGCTTCAAAACGGTAACATCACGCCCTCTGAACAACTTGGAATCGTCCAACAGTCTCGAGTTCGGACTATTGACTGCCTCCAGGACCGTCGGGGCCATCCACGTGCATCACAAAGAGCCACCGCTGTCGTAAACATGTTTCCTCCTGCCTCCTATCTGGTGGAAGGGAGGAGTACAGGAGTTCTGGTGAAAGGGACGGAGAGAGTGGGAGACGCAGGGGCGCCATCCAAGACGGTCCACGGGAGATGGAAAGAGTGAACTCCAGGGGGCCCGTTATTCTCCTTTCCTTTCTGGTCCCACCAGTAGAATGGCACACGGATTGACCGCCGGCCCAGGGAATCAAGACCTAACAGGGCTGGGGCTTCACGCCCTTTCCATCATGTGAGGGAAGGAGGCGACCACAGTGAAACGAACACGTTCCGGATTCCACGGAGAAGAGCTAAGCAAACAAAGCCCACTCTTCTTCCACCATTTCTAGGGTCAGGGGTTTCCGTGCAGATAAGTCCTCATTCTCCATGTTCCTGAATACTTCCTTTCGAGGAGAGAAAGTCGTCCTGAATAGTGCACGAATACGTGAGGCATCAATATGGCCGTTAATTTAACTACAGCTGCAGACATATAATTGCAGGGAATATAATCTTTAAAATTTTTTCCGGTAATACTATGGAATTCATAATTCAAATTCCTTATCTCCTTGTACTTATCTTTCAACTTCAGCGTGGGAAAAATAATAGCAACACGAGTGCATATGCTAAAGATATCAAAGTGGGAGATTTAGCTTGGGAAACAAGACCAATATAGGTGCCGTTCCTTGTTTTATGAACTTAAACTGAATCATCTAATTGCCTACAAATCTCCATATAGCAATCGAGGATGCTGATCAGATTATTGAGGATACATCGATTTAATGTGCATGCTATACATGGCTACTGGAATATGATTAATTAGCAATGGTTAAATGAATTTAGACGACTTTACAGACCGATGTAAAACGGTCCTCGAGCAGGAAGACTACGTTGATCAAGTATCTAGGGTAGTAGTATTTTTGTTTCACGTGCTTCGACGGCCAGGGCCATTTCGCACATACTGTCTGCCACACGCAGACAGGGGCAACAGCACTCGGACGAATAACCCCTCCAAACTCGAGCCGGGCCCAACTATGCTTAACTTCGGTGACTGATCGGGAACCGGTGTTTCCATCGTGGCAGGCCGTTGCCCCAAGGATCTAGGGACTGGATAAAATAAAGTGGATGTAACTGGATCCAATTACGAATTTTTAAAGGTAAGATTACACTTTTTGAGTCAACTTCTTCACACAACAGAGCTTTGAAAATGAAAAGTGACCCTGAAATCTCGCTACCTTTCACTATTCGAACTAACTATCATCATCAATTATTATACTACGAATTGATGGATAAATTTGATGGGTAGAGCCTAGGTCGGCTACTCAATTTAGAAAATATACTGGCAAGTTTCTCCATCTAAGTCTCTTTAATTATACATTAAAATTCACTGGGAAGCATTGATCCTTGAAAACTAAATTTGATTTAAAGGAGCTAGAAAACCGAGCACATTTTCCAGAAGATATGACAGTAACAGAGACATAAAAATACATCTCATAGTAAACTAATAATTCTGCTAATTCTAACACTGATTCGGGCGAGAGGCCTGTCAGAGAGCATATAACCAGATGGGAACCCGAGCGGGCCACGCTTGGAAATATAATCAAATGTTCTCGTAGACAACAGAGGAGTAAACAAGTCGACTGTTGAGGGGATGATATTTGGCACGCCTGGTAATGCTCCCTAGAGCATAAACTCGCTCTCGGAGCAAAGTCGTGACATTTACGCCCCGAGCAGGGTTTTGAGGGGAGACATCGGCCATGTAAAACTCAGCCTCGTCGAATGGATAAACTTATCGGAGGAAAGGGTTGAGATTCATTTCTGCGGAGGAATGCTAAGTGAAATGAGCAATTTCACAAAATATTTCATGGAAGAGTTCAATACGGCAGCCGCTTACGGTGGGCCTGGTAACAAGCGCGGACGCGAGACGGACTTCGTAAAAAGAAAACATTGGAGCAGCACGCAACTCAAGCACGCGAGACGTTATCTTTGCGAATTGATGTCTCCATTAGGCTCGTTGCGCGTCCGTATGGACAGCGAGAAAAGAAATGTGAGAAAAAAGAAGGTCCTGTTTTTATGACGAGTAGACCTCCCCCACGTCTAATTTCTCAAATCTCACTAATGGATCCTTTCATTTGTTCCAATGCTTAGCGACGCGCCACGTAAATGGACTCAATTTTTAACGATCGAGACGCCAAATGGCCCGTGAACAGCCAACAGCTGTACGTTATGCTAGATCGAGAAGACATGAGGAATACACGTCACAGCTGCATGAGATTGAGCTTCATTTTTACCGTCATTTACAAAAACCCGACGAAATAAGATTTTTACTATACTACACTTTTACAAGACCGGTTACCGTCTGTCAAGAGCTTTCATGCAGCATATATGATTACCTACCTTGAGATATACAAGGCAGGTTTTAATCATTTCCACTATTTCTCCAGGCACACACAGCAGGACTCAAATAAAGGAACAATACTTGCTAATGACATCACGTCGAGTAAATGAAAAGATAACTTTTGAGATGGCAAAATTTAATGAATGAAGCAAAATGAAACAAGATACATTGCATAAGTAGACAAAACAATCATCACCCTTTCACTTGGACGTAAAAAACCACACTCGCAATTTAAGATACTCTAAAATAACACAGTAATCCCTGCCCAGGACATATCAAAATGCCTATTGGTAATTACTCATTACCTGCCTTAAACGCAAACGGATTAATTATTTAAACAAAATGACCCTGAACTCAACAATGCAATGAAATAAAAAGATGACACTTGGGGTGCCACAATTCCCTGAATGAAGAATAATTAAACACTACACTGTTTATCCTTTCACTGAAACGTAAACAACCACATTTACAAGTCAAGAGCAATCCACGAGTCACCAACTTCAATTCACATAGATTACACGTCTTAATTTAATCAATATGTGAAAACAACATCACTGGCATGTTTCAATGTACACAGTCTAAATACTGGATAAACATTCGTTTAAAAGTTTTCACAAAAAATGACACGGTTGTTTCTTGTAAATCGAAACCTAGTGATGCAAACTTTATTTAAAACTATAAATTTAATGCTCCACTGGGATAATTTTCTTTAAATCGCCACAGCTAAAAACACAACACAAGATGTCCGTTCGAAACTATCTTCCAATATAACGACACACAGCATTCTATACCACAATTCACTTTTGAAGTCCAAGAATAATATGTTTTAAATGATTTGTAGCTCACAAAATATATCACACTGCAATATTTCTTCAAATATCATTCAAATGAAAAACCAAAATAAACTGTTCTTCGATCGATAATGGCCGCTTCGACATGTATTTTGACGTCGAATCCGAGGAGTCGTGCGTGAGGCAAAAAACGTTCGAACGTGAGTTATAGAATCGCGATCGGCAATTGTTCTCGATAGAATTCCCATAATCCAGCGGGCATGACTCTTTAACGATCGAACGTAAAGTTATGGAATCGGCCCCATGATGAGGGCCGGGAAGCTTGAAAATATTAAACGGGAAATGGAAAAATATATGCTTTGGGATTGTATGAAGGGTAGAAAAGCCGTAGGAACCGATATCCTACCTTCGGAGCTACTGAAGAATCTAGGTAGTAAAGAGAGAGAATCCTTTTTCGAACTCATTCGCAGGATCTACGTGGAAGGAGTATGGCCCGAGGATTTCGTGAAAACAGTATTAATACCTATCCCGAAGAAGAAGAAAGCGCCAGAATGCGAGGAGTATAGAACAATCAGTTCGCACGCGGCAAAAGTTTTACTCAGAATAATAAATAGAAGGTTGGAGAGCAGAGCAAACTTCTATTTAGGCGATGACCAATTTGGGTTCAGGAAGGGAAGGGCCACCAGAGACGCGATTGCGGTAATGAGAACACTTATAGATAGAAACATAGAGAAAAATCAGGATGTTTTCCCTTGCTTTGTCGATTTCGAAAAGGCGTTAGACAGAGTAAACTGGGAGAAACTAATGCAGATATTGGGAAAAATAGGAATAGATTGGCGTGATAAGAGACTCATCCGAAACTTATACATGGGGCAGAGGGCTCAGGTGAGGGTAGCAGACGGTGAATCAGGGTGGGCAGTTATAGGTCGCGGGCTGCGGCAAGGGTGCCCGTTGTCGCCTTTGCTTTTTAACATCTATGCTGAGGAAATGGTAAAAGAGACATGGGATGAGCTAGATGTGTGAATGAAAGTAGGAGGCCAGTGGATAAAGTCGGTTAGATTCGCGAACGACCAGGCGTTGGTCAGTCGATCATCGAAAGGATTGCAAACTTAAGTAGATCCATCGGAAAAGCAGTGCGATAAATACGGGATGAAGATAAATCATAGGAAAACAAAAGTAATGAGATTCTCTAGGACAAAGAAAACGAGGCTGGTGATAAGAGTAGGAAGTCACAAACTGGAACAAGTAGAACAATTTAATTACTTGGGTAGTACGCTAGAAGAAACAGGACATAGACATACGACCCATAGACACTAGCGAAGGAAGCATTCAATAATAGAAGGGAGCTGATGACGGGGACCTTAAGTAAGGTTGTAAAAAAGAGGCTGTGAAGAGCTTGATATGGAGTGTGGCGTTGTATGGGACAGAAACGAGGACCTTGAGAAAGGAAGACGAAAGTAGGCTGAAGGCTTTCGAGATGTGGGTGTGAAGGAGGATGGAGAAGGTACGTTGGACGGAAAGGAAGACAAATGAGGAAGTGCTTGACATGGTGGGCGAGGAGAGGAAACTTATGGATGAGATTAGGGGAAGGCAGGGTAGGTGGCTGGAAGCGGTAATCAGGGGTGATGGTTTGCTGAAGGCCGTGATCGAGGGAAGGATGTTGGGTAAGCGGGGAAGGGGAAGAAAGAGATTAGGTTTTATGGACGGGATGAAGAAAGGTAGGACGTATGCTCGGAATCATAGAGTTGCACTCGGTTTGAAGAAGACCACAAATTATTCAATCGACAAACTAAATATAGTAGAATAGAATAATGTGTTTATTAGAACCTAGTCCAAAGGACTCTAGGTTCAACAAAAAGATACAATGAATGGTACACTCTCCCATAATACAGATCAGGTCTGGTATACCCTTGGGGTGGTGGATAGGCCGGGGCAACATAAACCTACACCCTTCTTCACCTGCCACCATCATACCCACCACCACCCACCCGGGCATTTCCTTACCATCAGCCTGGTTCACATATTCAGTTTTTATATAATCACAAAATTTATAGTACGTTAGAGTAGTCTCATAAGATCCTTGGGTAATCACTCATATAACTGGTAGTTTCAGGCGTTACTTGGTGGAACTTTTTCATAGTATAAATAAAAAACTTAAACTTTGTGGTTCCACAAAGTTTAAGTTTTTCATTTATATCACTCAAACAGTAAAAGGTTTGCGAAACTAAAAAATGAAAGCATTACAGTTTCCGGATTGATACGGTGGAACAGTATTTTGGTGAATGATTTAATGCTAATTCTCCTCTTCTTTCATTTAGATATATGATAGCATTACCAGGTGCATGAAAATTACATGTCGGCGCCTAGCCTTTCCCACTCTTACATGCACATAAAGAATTCGAGAACCATAAGGTTTAACTTTATTTAACTAGACTTCGGATGATACTGCCCTACCGCAAAATAAACACGAACTAATGACTAAAAACAGAATGCGAAACAAGGTGTCCATTAAATGGTTACCTATCGGATGAAACTTTAAAATATGGTACCCTTGACTTCTTTCGTTAATAGCAGGCTAATGCCGACGCCGGGTTTCACTCCACCCTTCCTTCGATCCCTGAACAATCCTTCCGTTACCAAAACAGCCACATAGCATCCATGGCGCAAATGACCTCCCGGCCACCTCCCCAAATAATTAACCAACCAAATGGTTACCCACTCTACCATCTTTCAAAGATAGAACTTCAATTTAGGGGTCCTGGACGCCAGAAACGGTACTTACTCCCACAATCCTATCCCAACTGGGGATCTAGAGAGCGTTCGTTAAAAAGAGACAATAAAAGCCCTTGTGTAACAGAGGTGTGCGGCTGCAGTAAACCGTCCTTTTAATCTCACCGACGGAAAATCTCCCTCTCGTTTCACTCGCTAGAGTCGGCAGCTTATCGTTGCGCTACGACTCGTGCATATGAATAACTCCATCCAGCGTCCAGCACTAAGGATTCTTTTGATCTAGTGGATTTTTTTCGCCGCGAAACAAATGAGAAGAGGGAGGAAAATGATGCGGAGGCTGGCGACTATTTCGCACGGACTAATGAAAGTTAAGCGACGCCCCTTCCACTCTCTCTCTCCATCCTACTCCCTCACAGCCTACCCTCTCATTCAACCACGCCAAAAGTTTTTAAAATAGTCTCTGCGCTCTCACTGTTCCCATGCAGAGGACTCTCCGTCTTTCTCCCATATATACTTCGCCCCTTGATCAATACGTGGACGCTACACCATTGGTTGTCTCAGTGATAACGCTATTAAAGTGGTTTTAGCGTGAAATGACTAAAAACTAATTTTATTCACGTTCTGGCTACTTATAAAGAAACTCGTCATCTCTTTGATTTGAACAGAATAACCCTACCTTTCCACGCTCTTTTTTTTCGCAAAAATGAACTCGAAATTACATAATATTATTTGTAAGAATGGGTGAAATATAGAAAAGAATAGTATTTTCTATGTAATAAAATTTCTAATTTGCTAATAATATTTATGAGGGACGAATTTTCCGAGAGAATTGAATTGCATTTAAATGCAGACGCCTGTCCATCATATTTTGCTCAGTTATTAGAGAAATAGTGCAATAACTGAAAGCAAAATACGCCAATTCAATGGAAGCGGTACATCAATCCGCTCCAACAGCCGGAAAAAGTGTTAATTAGAAAAATATGTTTGTAGAATAATCTGCGAATGTTGCCTAGCTTAATGGTTTATACATACCACCATTGAAAGCAGATGATTTTAAACAATACATACGAAAAGGTGGAATTTGAATGTTTACGGACTCCAAGAGTCGCAGTGGAACCTCCTTTAACCATATCCTGGACAGTATTTTTCTACCCATTAAGCTCCGATAAAAGAAAAATAACGAAAGAAGAGAGAAACTTGAAAAATCAATACATTTACTGTAAAGCAAATATGTACATCAAAATTTCTGAAAAAAAAAGAATAGGGCGCTTGATTGATGATATTATTTATTCATATTATGTCTACGAGATCGTTGGAAAATTTCAAAAGATATATCCATCAATATTCAGTTCAATTTAATAGAAGAGAGTTTTTTTAAATCAGATAAAACTTAAAATGTTTCTTTGGGTTTCCCGAATAAAAATATGCCTACGATATTTGAATATAAAAAAGTGGGATATAAAATACGCTAAATCTTACGCCCTTCCATGAAGAACGATTATTTTCTCAATTAAATATCAGAATTTCGTTTAGAATTGGCAAAAAATAGCACTCTTCAATTCTCAGTTCATTTGGCAAATTCACTCCATTGGTATGCAACGAAGAAAGTTAAGAAACTAAACGAAATATGTGTCGATGCATTTCTGAAGTGATCTATGGGTAAAAAATTCCTCAGTTTTAATATAATAATGTCTCCCTGGAGAACATAGACGTACCACATTCAATGGAACACAGCTTCTATTTTTTGGCAAAATCTCGAAAACTAGCCTACTGAATGGCCAATATTTTGGTTTAGAATTATGCGATATTTTCTTTACAATGAAGCCAAATTCACTGACTTTTTAAGAGGTGATATCTCGCTCAGACTACCTAAGTTTACTTTGTGCATGAGAAATGTACAAACGTGATAGGACAACGGTTTTAGGCGAATGGAATCGCTACTTCATCCAATCACCACCTCACAATCGCCACCATTCTTTCTTGAGCCTTTCCCTTCCCATACGAATTCTCGCCTTGGTCTGCCAAGGAGCTCCCCATCGTTCTCTGCTACATATAAATAGCTCGCATCTCTCCTTCCACTCCTACCACGACTCCATTCAGCCAAAGAGGCATTCAGCCGTAGCGAGCGAAACCTAGGTCGCGAAATAAAACAGCGTTATCTAATTTACGAACGCGTTACTCAACGATGACTCAATCTAAATGGAAAATATCTGCGAGAAGGAGAATAGAATTTTGCAGTGCAGGATCACGTATCTTCGAAGCCAAGCATCTCAGTGATGGGGGAGCCAAACCGATCGCGAAAGAGAACTGAGGAGGGTAAAAACAACTGGACCATTTCTAATTCCCGGTTAAAAGAAATTAGCTCTGTCCAGAGCAGATTGAGAATTCTCCTTGGATTCCGTTTTACTACGCTCAGTTGGTTAAGTCTTCTTAATTAAGCAAAAGCAAAATTAGAGAGCATTAAAGGAAGGGCATAATGCTACAACATATTAAAATAATACACTGAGGCGAGGAAATTCACCGTGAAAAAAAACAAATTGTTAGAGTAGACCGAGATAGAAACATGAATCTCCCAATCGCCCGTCAGGTGCGTTGGCCAGATACACCACCAAACCTTGGGAGAACCGAGTTCGAGTACTGGACAAATCAAATGTTTTTACGTTGGACTTCCATTGGTGTTACAAGTTACCACCGTAAGCGCAATGGCGTGCAATGGTATTAGTGCAATTTCGATAAGCTTTGCTGAGAGATATACCACTTCATTTACACATTCAGTGATGGATTCGAACAGTTGATGGGTAAGATTAAAGCTCCCCTTGTATTTCGCAGAAATATGAGAAACATTCACAAGTTAACAGAGGTGCCAGCGGATTGTCCAGGGTTTTGAACTGTTTGGTATCTAGATAATGACCAGAGACTGTAAGGATACCAGGGACAGGCATTCCAATATGTTTCACCCACATTTGGCTCCCCAAGGTTTGCAGCCGAGCGCTCCTCGCTTGAAGGAGTTCAATAAACAAATAAATACTTTGAAAGGAGCTTCAATCCTGATAATTGATCGTTTGCTAACTCGCAAGGTATTGCAAAGGATTAAGTGTCATGTGATAAGGGCTTTGGGCAAACGTGGAGCAGTTTTGAATTTTTGCACATACATACTTACCACTCGCTTTAAGGTGCGCACTGGTGATATAAACAGCTTTAAGTGATCTCCACCACCAGCGAACTTACACACCAACACCAACGAGGATTTTAAAAATCTTTAACCCGCCATCGAAATGCGCGGCTGCCCGCATGTCTGAGCCTCGGAGGCCCACATGACACGTCCAAAGCAACAGGAGGACACCATTATACAACCCCATAGATGCACCACCAAAAAAGACTACGGGTGGTGGAGACTACGATCTTACCTTTCCCGAAAAATTGGTCATGCATTGGTTCCAACGAGCATTCGGAAAACAGCTCCTGTCAGGACTTTGATTAAGACTTCAGATGGCATCATGTTTCAGCCAGTTCATTCTGCCTCAACAAAAAATTAAACAGAGTTAAGAGAGGAGTTAGCCAGTGTAGGCGAGAAATATGGAGTGGACGTCAAAATCATTCCACCGAGCCCTCATGCATATTTTTTCCCGCGCGAAAAACGACGCGATGACAGAATTTCGAAAGAGAGACTCATACATGTCACCCAATTCCATCTCATTTCTCCCAGCCGGGAAGTGAGCTCAGGATGGAAAATAAAGCGGCCTCTTCCTCGCGGGATCTACAGGTGGCGGAACTAAACCCCCTCCAGCCTTAGCGCTTTCTTCCGCTGCCCCATAACCCGATTAACCGACAGACTACGAGACCTCACACTCCCTATTGGCGGCAGGCAGGGGTGTCGGGCGCCAGAGGGGAGGGACCTCACGCTAACGACAACCGGCCCCACCATCCCCTCCCCCGTTCCTCGGGAGGTTTGAAAAATACCCCCGGAGCCAAAACCGTCCATCAGTCAACTTCAAAAAAGGAGGCGCCGAACAATAATACACTTTCGCAATGGCTCAACTTTCTGGATTATTATAGCTCTTCCTGGAGATATCGCTATTCTGCTCCACTCGGCCAACTCGAAGCCCTCAGTTCCTTACCGTGAAATCATCAAACATCACGTACAACCCCAAAGAAAGATAATACGACCAGAAGTAGCGCAAGCCATGAAGACATAC